>CANTUZ010000013.1:2500-2402500 GCA_947846985.1 Fratercula arctica | reverse complement strand
TGCTGAGGGGATGGCTACAGGGGAGAGATTGGAACAGGGCTTTGTCATACTGGGAGGTCCAGGGAGGAGGACAAGGGCTTGAGAGTGGCACATGGATGACTCTGGTCAAGGTGAGGATGGCATATGGCATAGTGGTTTGAGGCTTGGTCACCAGGGACTCTGACAAGGATGGGAGAAATGATGTTATTTTGTGCTCCATAGAAGGTTATGTTCTCCAGGTGGACTGTGTATCACCTACTTGATGTCAGTAAGGGTGTGTAGCAAGCTGCCTGCCGGCATGGTGGTATCACTGGTACGATGCTCCGGAGCAGCAGGGATGGGGACATGCTCCTTCCTGACAGGTCTGCTCAGGGGCGACGGCCTCTAGCAGCGAGGACGAGCAGGTAATGGGGGTCAGCAATTGCTGCTGCAACAAGACTTGCTGGGGCTTGTCAGTCAGTGCTCCTGGAGGACGGTGTTAGGATGGTAGTTTGACTGTCTTGTCCTTCCCTCTGTCGAACAACAAAGTGTCTCCTGGATGTGGTGGGAAGCATCATACCTTTTTTTCCCAGCCACGTCCACCTTGAGGAGCTGTGACTCTGCCAGCAGGGTTAAATGAGCTGATCCTGTTGCAAGGATGTGTGTGTCTGTGTTGCGTCGTGTACGTGGTTATCTGGAAGTTAGAACAGTTTCCTTTGAGTAAGTTGTCTTTATCCTAGAAGATTTGCCTATAACTGATTTCCCCATTGTACCTGTGTATGCTGAAACCCACATCTTTGATGGAGCAGGTTTACTGGCAAAGCCTGTGCGTATAATTCTGCTCTAGTTGGTGTGCTCTGCCTGACAACAATTTTGCATCTTCTGCTTGGCATCCTGAGCCTTTTCAGTGATTGTTTGCACAACCCCTGCAGTGACAAGCAAACAGCCAAACCTTGAGGGTTGCCGCAATTTTTCACACATGCATTTAATTGCTTTCCCATTTCTTTGCCTGCTTTGATACAGAGCTCTCCCTTGCACACATGCTCAGCTGAGCTCTATTTATGGGTTCTTGCAAGTTCCCATCACTGTGGATCGGAGCATGCCCTGCGACCAAAAAGCAGCTGGCATGCTGCTGTAGGCATCTCTTGGATCTAGCTAAACGCATATGATGCCAAGCCCTGATGGGAAGGGGAAAAGAATGGCTTTCTGGTATTTGCACATAGTTGCAAACTGTAAACACAGACTCATGACTGCAAACAGAAATCTGTATCACTGGCTTCATCATGACTTCACTGTTGTTGTCCTGGCTGTTTGCTAAAGCTGTTGCTTAATCCTTTTCCAGGCTTTTTGCAAAGTCTGCATCTACTCAAACTTAGTGGGCACGAAGATTTTTGGCTGGACTCCAAGATGGGTTTTGGTTTTTTTCTTTCTTTACCAGTCATTGCTTTCTGCCTTGGAGTAGGCTTACTTCAAGTTTCTGTAAATGGGACTGTAAATACATTCTTGGGGGATCGTGAATACAGAACCCGTGTTCTTGTGAGCCTTGTATGTCCGAACAGCCGCAAGAACTGCTGCGCAAATGCTGTAGCTGCAGATCTCTGCTGGTGTTAGCAATGGCATTGGGAATGTTAATCCTGCCGTGGCCCTGGTATGTGCTGCTCTTGGGTCGCTAACCCAGCTCTGAATGGCAGTGTCATGGTGGGGAAACTTGCTGACAAATGCTAACATAGTGCATGGCTATAACGCAGATTTTTAGAAGAATAAACCTGCTTGCACGTGTTGGGTTTGGCTTTGTTGAAATCTGCTAACAACTATAGCTTTAAACCCAGTGTTGTCAAGGCTTGCAGGAACCATGCAGAAGAATTATGGAAGAGCGATGTTGATGAAGCAACTGGAAGCTTGGTTCAGTCGGGTTTGGTGCAGGGAGCTAATACACAGCGCAAGGGGGGAGAATTTTCTTGTTGGAGCCCTTCTCTGTATATGTGGGGCCTGGAGCTGCTGCATGACCATGGTCCAGAACCTTCCAAAACCGTGTCTTGGCCCTGGGAATGGACAAAGTGGAAGTAAGGAAGACAAGGAGTGGAGAGCAGAAAGGAAATGGCCTTTGCCACCTCCTAAAGCTGGGGTCAGAAGTGGACAGAAATAAGGTATCAGAGCTGGAGCATCTGTATCATCTTCCAAATCCAACGGAGGAGGGCTTTTGGGGTACTGCTCTTGCGTGCCAGAGAGCTTGGGACTCCTCTGAGGTTTGTGTGAGTCATTCATCTTCGGCATTTGGTCACCTACAATGAAGAGCCTTTCAGTGGCTTTGGTGGCAAGCTGAGACCTCTCACTCTGTGCCAATTTTTAGCTAATTCATCCTCTTCCGTTTCCGTCCCCTCCTCGCCCTTCCCATGCGCACAGGTTTGCGACAGGATATCCACTCCATTCAAGGGAATGGGGGAAATATTTGCTTGGAGCGTGGCCAGTTGCCAAGGTTGCTTTGTTCTCCTTGTCACTGAAAGGACAGCCCAAGGAAACCCTCGGAGCTGAAGCTGGCATGCGACTTGGAGTGGATTTCCTGCAGCTCTGGAAGTTAAATGCATGACATTGGGGGTTTTTTGTTGGATTTTTTTTTTTTTAATCCCATAAATGCAAAGGAAGAGAAGACTTGGGTGGGCTTCAGACAGGCTGGGTCTGAAATCCTCTCTTTGATGGGAAATTGCGGCGTCACAGCCATACAAGTTGTGCCTTGACAAGGTTAAAATCGGTCTTGGGGTTTTTTTAGGTGAATTTAAAGCTGAGCTTGTGACAGGCGTGGGTTTTCTAGAAGAATTTAGTTGTGTGGTTAAGAAGATGGTTGCCCCGGCACCATTCAGCATGTTGTGGCTGGAGGCTCTTCTTGGTGACACCCAAGCCCTGCCATGATTGCAGAAGGCCTTTTTGTAGCAAATCCAGAGCTGTAATGATGGTGGTTAAGAAAAGCAGTGGGTTGCAGTGTCTGGGTTTTAACTCCTTGGTATGGCCAAAGCAACGAAGTCCGGGGCTGTGGGGTGAGGGGGTTATGGGCTGTATGGAGAGGGTGAGACAGCTCTTCCCTGGTGAAGTGGGTAGTGCAGGGGGCTGGCGCCTGGGCTGATGCTCTAACACCTTCCTCTGCCCGCTGTCGCCTGCAAGACAGAAGATTTGACTTCTGTTTGTCCTAGTCAATCAGGTGACATTTATCTGTGTACATGCTGTGTTGTGGTGGGGTCGTTACATCGCCACCCCAGGCCCCTCAGGAAGCTCTGGGAACTTCACAGATGTCTCATGCACTGTTGGCCACAAAAAGAGCAGAAGCTGTTGCAAATCTCGTCTAGTGCCTAAAGCACAAAATCCTATTTGTATCCTGTGGAAGGGGAGTCGTTTCTTTTTTCAGTCTATGATTTGGCCAAGGACTTCCTGAATAAACTTAGCAAATCAGCAAGGCTTTGTCAATGGTCTTACTATAGTTCTTTTATAGTATTTTTTTTTTATTTTTAGTACTGCAGGACCTAGAATAGAAGAAGGTCATGGAGCAGGTCCCAGATTTGTACATCTCCTAGCACACTCTGGAGAGCCCATCCCAACAAGCTTGTGGTCCTAGCTGACATTGCTGTGCTTGTAAAACTCTAGGTGTAAACCATCGTGCAAGGTCTCCGAAGCAGAGACAAGTATTCTTTTGTCTGGCTTCTCCGTTTCAGTTGTAAACTGGTGCAGGAACTCCTAAAAACATTTAAATTGTCTTGCACGGTGAACGTGGGTTGGCATTACTGTAACTTAAGCAACACACAGAATGTACAGTTGGGAACATTTGTTTGCTCTGGATGGTAGGAACGTCCTCTTGAAAATGTGCTGTGCTTTGGTAAGTATGAATAGAGGGTTTTTCCACCCCCCTCTCCAGGTTCCTGAAGGCCAACGTCTTGAAACAGCTTAGAAAGGCTGCTAAGCTATGCTGATAAGATATGCAGCAAATGTGCTCGAGAGCCTAATGTAGGAACAGAAATGCCTAAACTGTTTGCTTTCGCCTTAACAGTGTGAAAAATTAATATGCCTTATTAAGGAGCCCAGGGAATTGTGTGCTCTGAGTACGGGCTACACGGAAATATTATTCCTGGCTTACGTTATCCCTGTGGCTGGCAGCTGAAATGCGCGGTTCAGAGTGACTGGGTAGGAGACTGGAGCTGGTCTGGGCTCTGCAGAGCCCCAGTCATTGCAGTTTCATTTCTGTCATGCTCCCTCTGTCTCTCTGAGCTTGGTACAGAGATGGGATGACCTCCCGATACAGCAAGTCCCGCATTGTCTGGAGACGTGATTTTTCTATCCAGTTAATTCCTTATTTTATTCCCCCACCACTTTGTCATTAGCCTTCTTCAGACAATGAGCTGAGTTATCTCACACAATTTTGGGAGTGGGTCTTTGCAGAGGGGTGCCTGTTAGAACAGCAGGCTGGGACCTTTCAGTGGGTCTGGGTTCATAACACTGGCGACATGAGCCAGAGGAGCGCTGGTATAAAACAGAGGGAGTAGAGCAGCATCCTCTCCTTCCCCCGGTCTAGCACCTAATCTCTGCCACCGTGTCCATGATTCAGAGCGCGGCTTAAATTCACACCATGAGCAAAGCACGGGAGACTGTTCCCTGGAGGTGATCCGACTGCACAAAGAAATCGCCAGTCAGTTGTGTGCCACCTTTAATGTGAGGAAAGGTCAGATCCAGACCTCCCGCACTGACAAATGCTGTAGCCCACCCAGCAGAGAGACAGGGCTGCTTCCAGGCAGGGTAGGTGGGTGCTGCAGCAAGACCCAAGGGCTTTTCTTCCCCCTTTGCTGATTTTTGCCTGAAAAGCTCGATGGTTACGCCCGGCCTCGGGGCAGAGGAGCAGGGCACTGGTTTGAGCTGTGGGGCCTCTCCCTGCACCACGCTGGGCTGCCCTGACATCCGCGAGCTACCTGCGGAGAGCCGCTTCCATGGCAGGCCATATTTCATCAGACTGGGCTGCCAGAAGAATGACAATGCAGCTATTGCTTAAAAAACTTGGCTTTTAACCTCCCAAGTAAATGACATACCTGTGCTGTGCCCCCACCCTGGACACATGCCATCGCACATGCCCTCCCTTCTTCCAGCAGTGGTCTTTCTCTCAGTGGTGTACGCTTACACGCCCAGACCTTTTATCTCCACTAAATCACAGCTTTCTTAAGCCCTTGTGTTTTCTGTAGCACTCTCCTTATCTCTGTTCCTTCCCAGGGCTGGGCAGTGGGAGCAGGGAAGCAGGAGGGGCTGGGCAAGCTGTAAATGCGTGTTTGCCCTGCAGTGCTGCTGGGTGGCTTACAGCGACAGGCAGGACTGGGAGCAGCAGGAGCACCTGGAGGACGGTTGGGTTTTTCTGAATCGCTGGGCAGTTGGGGTTTCTGCAAGGCAATTCTTTTTTTTTTTCTTTTTTTTTCCTTCCTTTTTTTTTTTTTTTTTTTCTTATTTGGGGTCTGAGGCAGTAGGATTTGCAGCGTGTTGGTGCAGCACAAAGTTGCAGTTTCTCATGTGGGATGTCAGGTCATGGAAAGGGGCTGAAAACTGGCTTGAAGGTCACTGTTGTGTCTGTATGGCCTTGTCTCCTTCTGTCTGTCCCCTTGGCTCTGCCTTGTCCTTCTTTCCAGCCATCAGAATAAGGATACTGTGAAGTCCTGGGAAGTGCTTTCAGTAATTCCAGGCAGACTGTGGGACCAGTAAGCGTCTGAACTTCTGCAGCCTGGTGTGCTGTGGGTGCTGGGGCAGGACTCTGCTGTCCGCACAGTCTGTGGCTCCATCCACACGAGGGCTGGGCAGCCCCATGCACTCCGCTCTGCCTGTGGGTCCCACGTAACGCTGTCTGCAAGGACGGTGCGGCCGCTGTCCTGCCCAGCTCATGAAATTACTGTGTCTGATGAGAAGTATTGTGGTTGCTTCCATGTTTTCCTTCCCTTTCCTACAGTAAGCGTTCAGCAGCGGCTTC
Organism: Fratercula arctica; assembly: GCA_947846985.1. Taxonomy (NCBI): domain Eukaryota; kingdom Metazoa; phylum Chordata; class Aves; order Charadriiformes; family Alcidae; genus Fratercula; species Fratercula arctica. Next base: position 2,396,559 of record CANTUZ010000013.1, on the reverse strand, counting down.
GCAGCATGCAGTCACCTCCTGGCAGCCCCCAGGCTCTGGATCAACCTTGTGTGTGTGTATGTGCAGGTGTGCGCCTGCAGGTGTGTATGTGTGTATATGCTGTTGCCCTCTTGTGGTTGAACCTGCAGAAAAGATTCTGGGTTTTATGGCTGCTCCTTGCAAGGACATTTTACTGGCTTGTTGACCCTTTGAGTTGGGGAGTGCAGAGTCCAAGCTCTGCTTCCCAAAAGGCTTGTTTTCTGTATCCACAGTGAAGGGCAGTAACTCCACAACTCTCACCACCGTTGCCCCATTCTACAGCCAGCGCTGAAGGTTTGGGGTATGGCGCTAAGGGTTGTATCTTCACAGGCTGTTTTGGGGGAAACCTGTGCAACGTGGGTATATCTGGGTGAGGTGTGATGCCTGCTGTGGTGCAGGCAGCTGTGTGGATGTGCGTGTCCTTTGAATAATGTGCAGATAGCTGTATGGCACTATCGGTTTTGCTCAGTTTATAAGGCATCTGACCTTTCTTTTGCTAAGGCTTTCAACAAGCCAATTTACAGTCTTGGAAGGGACCACCCAGAGTCTGGTTTCATGGCCAACAGAGGGGGAAGGGAGGGAACTCTTCAAAGAGCAGAGGAGGCAAAATTACTACCGCAGCCCGTATATTGATTTCATGAACCGTGAGGCTCAGAGTCAGATGCCAGTCTGCTTTGCTGTGATCTTAGCAGAATGCGACCCCTGTCCCTCAGCAGCAGAGCTGTGGAGGCGATCGCGTTTCCCCAGGCGGATCCGATTTCTGGAGGCCATCAGGGCAATGTACCCTGTGCCTGGGAATGGTGCTGGGAGGCATCGCAGGGGCGGCTTTGCCTGTGCTGGTAGACACACCATCTAATATAAACACCCACCACAACAGCTTTGGAGACGAGTGCCAAACAGTGTGGATTGCTTGTAGCTACCCTGTTTGCGTGAATGGCTTTGCCTCCCTCCTTTGAAGATGATGATTGTCTTTGAAAACAGGAGATCAAGAATCTGTTCTCGGATGAGTTGAAAGACACTATTTACAAATGTTTATTGTGGAAAATATTTATAAATCTCCCCGTGGGAGCAGAGCTGTACAGTGGCCTCCCTTGCACTGCAAAGCACAGCTTGAGAGCCAAACCCGCCCAGGTTAGCGTGCGTCCTGTCGAGGGATGCTGCTTCTTCCCGACAGCCGCTTCTTACTGACCCCGCCGTGCTTATATCGCTGTTGTACACGCGGCTGTATTCAGCGCTAAACTGCGCTCACAAGGTCCCTGCCTCTAGAAGAAGAACCGCGAGCGTTCAGCAAAGGGCAGAAGTTAAACAGTTGCTCTCTGCAGCTGCTCTAAAGGTGTTTGGGGATATTCACACCAGGTCGTTAAAAGCTTCTTGTTAATCTCATAGTAGCACAATGGGCTACAGCAATGCTACTGCTGCTTCCAAAATAACAGCCTCGTGTCCTTCGTTCTTGCTCTGTGTCTCAGCGGAGCAGCAGGGATGCAGGCGGTGACCAGCAGCAGTGTGGGCAGTGTGACCGCCCCGCCGTGTGCTGCCCCGCTCGCTGTCCCTGCCCGAGCGGCAGAGCGAGTCCTGCAGCCTGGTGGAGGTGAGCTGCGGGGCTGCTGGTCCCACGCCTCTCCAGTGAGGACACGGGATGGGTGTTTGGGGCACACGGAGTCTGTAATCCCGTACTTACACTGGGTCCATAACTAGCACTTGAATTGCTGTCCTGTTTTCTTGTGTTGAGGGATAGTAAATCCCCCTGGGGATGCTATTTTCTGGGCAGGGAGTGGGGATAAGGGCTTGGATTTCTGCGCTGGTGGGACCGATCAGTTACCATGTACCAACACCACCGGGAAGGAGGAAATGTGAGATGGCTGCTGTGCAGACCAGGACGCTCTCTTTGGTGCCAGTGTTGGAAAGGCTTTGGAGTTTATTGTCCCAATGTCCGCATCTCACGTCAGCTGTGAGACATGGTGTGGTTGAGTGTTCCTGCCCCGCGTGCCTCGGTGTCCCCAGGGCCAGGGCAGGATGCGAGCGCGTCCATGGCGTAGCCGCCCTGGCTCGGGTTGCTGAAAGGGAGAGGGGCTGACAGGTGCATGGCCGGCAGCGCGGCCGGGCGCCGCCGCGCCGCTCCCCGCGAATAGAAACCCCCCGGATTTGAAACTAGGTCAGAACCGTGACCTGGAACGCACTGCTGGGCTTGAGAAGTTTTGGGCTGCGCTCCTTCCTCCAGTCCCTGGCTGCTGGGCACTGCGCGTCTCATCGGCCAGAAATTTAGTGTTAAAACGGTGAGCAGGTGCATCGCGCTGCTTCTGACGCTGTGAGCAGAAGCGCTTACAGGAGTAATGTTGTTTGCAGCTGGCCTCTCTGGGTGCCGAGACCTTTCTGACCAGGATGGCTGGAGGTGTGTTGAAAGCATCAGTCCTCAGCTAAGCGAAGCTATTGCGTTTGAGCTGGGCTTGTCTGTCAGCAGTGAGACCCGCTTTCTGCAGCGAAGTACCTCCAGGGCGGCCCAGGGAAAAGCAGGGCTCTGTGGCGAGCACAGCAAAGCAGCTGCAGATGTCTGAGCCGCAGGAGCCACTGTGGCTCGAGACCAGAGTGACCGCACGTGTCCGCAGCGTGCTTCGTCTTAATGCGTTGTTTATTTGATGTCCTGTTTGTTCTGGCAAAGCCCGATTGCCTGCTGAGATAGATAACTGAATGCTGGAAAACAGCGTGAGCTAATTCTGTTTCTCAAAAAGAAATGGCTTGCCTTTGCCAGAAGCAGCTTTTCTCCCAGTGGCTGGTAAGTGGCAGCCAGGGACTCAGTGAGGGAGGGGGGAGTCTCTTCGCCTGTCCCCAAGGCAGGGGAGGTGGCACGCTTCATATTGGATGTGCCTTTGGAGTCCAGGGTAGATAGACCCAAACAAAAGCTTTAGGCTCTAGTTGCCCCACAGCTATGCGACACATCGGATGGGGTGCACGGGAAGGCTTTGGCTCTGGAATGTGTCTTCCCTCTTCCCCTGTATCTGCTGTGGGTCCTGGGAGGGGTGTCTGGTGCTTTCAGGACTCCTCTGCTACACAGCCAGCCGTGAGAGGCGGCACGCAGGGTACGGCCATGGTGGGGACAGTCAGCAGCCTGCCCTGGAGGGACGGCCTTCTGTCCCACCACATGGCGAGCCATTAATTTCCTGTTATTAGTTACAATAACACGGCTTTTATTTAAAAACAACCCCACATTAGTCCTCCCTCCAAAAGAATTCGAACCTGTCATGAAATTTAGAGGAGAAACATTTTCCCAGACAGCCCGTCCAAAGCAGAGTGTTTCTGTTCTCGTCAGCTTCTGGGAACAGCAATCAGCGCATCCGACAGCGCGGCTTTCCTGGGGGTGTGGGGGCAAGGAGCGCTGTCCCGGGGAACACCCGTCGGGCAGGACCTGCCGTAGCCCCCCCGGCAGAGGTGCCTAAGGTGGAGGAAGGTTTGGGCAGCCTGGCACCGGCTTGAAGTTGTTGCGATTCAGACATGATGAAGGGCACGGATGTGTGTTAGCAAATAATGTGTAGCCCTGCTCCTTCTTGCTACGCTGTGACTTCTGATCAGTGACAGGCTCCAGACCTTGGGATGTGCTCAAGGTGCAGAGAGGAATGGTGTAACAGTGGAAGGAAAGGAATAGGGGTTCCCTGGCCGTTTGGAAGGGTTAGGATGAGGGGCTGGCCTGGACAAAGCAGTGTTGGGCTTGCAGGTGTGTGTGCTGGTTGTCATTCCTCTGCGGCATTTGTGCCCACCTGGGCTGGAGGAGCTGGTCCCAGGGACAGCCTGAAGCTGAGGGGGTGGAGGGGGCATCGCTTGGCAGCCCGGGAGGATCGCCCGGAGTGTATCAGCTGAAGTGATGGGGGGTGAAGATTAAAGAATTCCCTGATATTTCAGTGGCTGATCAAAACCATACTGAAAATCTCTGCCTGGGGGAGTTGCTGCATTTCATTAAATGAAAGCAGCTTCTTTTCATCCTACTGGAGTCGAGCTGCCAGGGGCGGACAGAAAACACGTTGTTGATATCACACTCATGATATGATCTTATCAGCTTCTGCCTGTGAATTGTGACCAAGTTTAATTGACTCTTTCCCTGGGTTGGTTTGGGAGAGTTCGTCTTCCCCAGCAAATGAGTTTTTCCAGATGCTTACTTTAAAGGGAAAAAAAAAAATAGGGATTTTCTTTGGCCACCTTTCCAGCTTCCAGCTGCTAAGTACTGGAAATGTGTTCTTCATTATGTCCAAGAGAGAAATGTTTCTTTTTTCCGATTGGGGTGGCAATAAATATTTCAAAGCATAACATGCTGTAGACAAGTGAGTTAGTATCATTTGTTTTCCGCGCAGCAGCGTGCAGCAAGCCGAGGTGGCCACAGTGGGGAGCGAGCACCGGTGTGATGAACGGGCTGGGGCGTCGCTGTGCTCTTGCCATAATATATCAGCTGTCCCCAGGCCATGAAGAGTCACTTTATTTGGGTATAGATTCAATAACCAGGTGTCTGGTTCTGCCTTCAGGCAGCTTTGCATTAATTAAAAAAAAAAAACAAACCAAAAAACCCACAAAACAACCAAAAACCCCAAACCCAAATGCCCCCAAAACCAAAGCAGAAATCATTATCAATCCTTAGCAGCCCTTTTGCACTACCCTTCCAGCATTGCACTTTCAGCAAACATGCTGCTGCCTTCACACCACATCTCCAGCCTACAATTCCTTTCTCCTCGCCTGACCCAGGAGCTCTGGAGCGAGCCTGATGAGCCAGCAAAGGGGCTATTTTGGATTAAGAGGAGGAGGGGTGAATTCCAGCTTGGTGGAGTATTCCCTTCTCTGCCAGCGTTGGCTTTGCTCATAGCAAGGATGCTCCAGCTTGCATGCTTCTAGTCATCTTGGCCAGCCCAGTGCGGCCGGGGCACTCCACAAATAGAGGGTTGCAGGACACCACCTGGCACTTATTCCAGATTATCTTGGGTAATGAAGCTGCTGAAGTTTGGCACATAGTTTCCCTTTTTGGTTAAGAAGGTGCATGGAGTTAGAGGAGGTAAATTCAGGCATCTGCAAGCGTTGCTGTCGGTAGTCACTGCATCCTGCTGGGGCTCCCACGGAGCTGGTGATGCCAGGGACTGCGATGGCAGCATCTAGATCTCAGCGGATCTTCTTGGAAAGGCAGAGGGATGGAGAGAGGGAGGGTGGTGCTGTAGTTGGGGTGCCTCCATCAATAAGTCCTTGGAGCAGAACAGCAGTGGCTTACGCTGTAGATGATAACTTGTGGTGTGAGAAGAAGGAAAAAAAAAAAACCAAAACCTGAAAATTTTGTTATGGGCTAATTAGCCCCAACTGGGAGACGAGATGATTGAAAGAGAAAGAGCAGAGCTGGAAAATGGAACTGAAGCGTTTCTCAGGCAGGAAAGGCAGGAGTCGCCCAGCAGGGGGGAAGGTGGTTGACCCACAGAGCTGAGGTTTCTCCCTGTTCCGCAGCTGGGATGGACGGCTCTCGTGCAGCCCCTGTGGTGTTTGGGATGTGAGGAGGCATACGGCTACCCACCTGGGAATGGACCTGAGTGCTGCCAGTGGACTGGGGCAAGTTACCTAATGTTTGTGTTGTAAATGCCATCTCCACAAAGACTAACTTGAAGCTTAAATCACCCATCATGCTCTCTCCTGCCTATGTACCTTTAAAAGTATCTCCATCCTTTTTATCTCTTCCCTGTTTTCAGTGGCAACAGCCTGAAGCAAATGGGAAAGGCAGGATGTGAACGGACTTTTCACACGTTCTAGACCTTCATTCCCAATGTGGGAAATGCTTTAAAATATCTCTTTCGCCCACAAAGACTGCAGCATATTTCTCCCTTTAAAATAATGTTTAATAACATTTTTTTTTTTTTAAAGAATTAAAATACCAATAGAAGCAGGAGGGCATAAGCCAAACATTAAGAAAAACCCCCTGAGGATAAAATGAGTTTGTGAGCAATTTGGTCTTGAACTCTATGGGAATTGGACTGGATCGGTGAAGTCTTCCCGGATATCCCTGCGTAAGTTGGAGCCCTAAAAATAACACACAACTTGAATAGCCCAGATGACCTCGAAGCTGCCTTGCAAGAGACTTGCAGTGTAGCCAGAGTAGGTGAATACCCTGCAGCACATCTAGGTTTCAGAAGCCCCTGATGAGGCGGTCGGGGGGGATTGCTAATTGTTTACTGGTCTTTGGTAGCATCAGGCTTTGATGGATAGGGCTCCTGGGTTTGCTTCTGCAATGAGCAAAAAGCGATGGAGGACAGTGGCCTCTTTTGGAAATGTGAAGCGAATCTAAAGGGTCCAATTAAGCCGGTCCCAGGGAGGGCTGTTTCACAGAAGACTGCAGCCCTCGCTGCCGCGGCTGTGCTGGCGTGGAGCCCGCTGCAGTGATTTATTCTTGGGCTCTGGTGTTGCAGGAGCCCCAGTGCTGACCCACGGGCCGAGGGGCTTAGCCAAGGAGATGCAAGCGTATGCAAAAAGGTTCTTACAACGGAGGTCTGGTTTGAAACAAAGCAGCCAATTTCCTTTCACCACAGACAAGCCTTATCTTGGGAGATTACATTTGTCTCGAATGGAGCCTCTGGTGTCATAACGGCGTTCTTCCTGGGCAGATAGAGTCTTGCGCAAAAATCCCATAGCAGCAGGCTGGGCTCTGGTTGAGGCCGTGACTCATGAGCCCTGGCCTGTGTGGGAGCTGCTGGGACCAGGGAGTTTGGTCTTTTTTGGTTCTTATTTATTTAATTAAAGCTGTCAGAGGAGCCTCAGGGCTGCTTGTCCTGCACATTGCTGAGTGGGGTATCTCAGGTGCTTCTCGAGGCATCTTGGTGCTGCCTGCCGCCTGGGATCCCTCTTACTGGACTGACAGGCATAGCAATTCCTTCCAGTAGTCCTGAATGCATATTGCCCATGGACAATATCTTCTCTAGGACGTGGTCTGCTCAGCCAGAGAGGCAAAGTTGTTTCATCCAGCTCCTGGGAAACACGTTTCAGTGCGCCCTCCCAAATACAACTGCAGGAATTAACTGCTACACGGTTGTTGTCCTAAAAGCATTGCCCCATGAACTGCAGATAGGCTGCTTGATTAGTCCGTCATACCCAAGAGCAGACCATGTTTTATGGTCCTGGCACAAACGTAGCTGAGATGTATTTGCCTTTTCTCCTCCTCCAGTGAACCCAATGGATGCTGCCTAGCTTGAGGTTAGTGATGGGCTGCAGATAGGTCTGCCTGGTTTGACCAGCGCTTCACCAAGCTGCATGTGAAACCTCATCCTGCCTCTGCAAGTGTGCTGCGTAGCCAGGTTGCCAAAGAGTTTAGACTGGTGTATATATATACCTTTTTTTTTTCTTAGCTGATTCATATTGTTCCGTGATGTTAAATGTTCTTTTTGAAGCTAGGGCAGGAAGAGGCTGGAGATAAGATGACAATAAAAGGCTGGAGTAAACCCTGCAAGCAGAGATAATGCACTTCAGAGAATACGGGTGAACTGGCAGACTGGAAAGTTCAAGGAAATCTAAACTTCTTGCCAGTCAGGAGGCGTGCTTTTCTCACCAACCGCTCTGCACAGCCCGCTTGGCTTGTGGTGTACCTGAAACAGCTTCTAGTTTAACTTGGACCACCTGTTAGATACAAGTTCGTTATGTTCAGAACTGTATGACGTGATGTGTATTACTTCACTGGACTCTTATTTTTTAAATCTTAGTCCATTTAAAGGATTTTGCTTTTATACCTGGGATAAACCACAAAGTCTCTCATGTACCCTCCTTAGCTTTTCCTCCCCTGCATTCTTGTTCCACGAATCCATCTTGTGATGTCTGACACCTCTACAAAGAGGAGAAATTCATCACTGTGCATTTAGTCTTGATTTTCTACCCAGCCACCCCAGCTTGTTGGGAAGTCAGCATTGTATCGTTAGGGATTTGTTAACCCAATGGAGAGAGGTCTCCTGCCTGTCTGCGTTGCAGGTTTCTTTCTCTAACTGCCTGAGTTCGGGAGGTGTCGAAGGCAGAGGGATGACGGGGAGATACCATGAGCTACAGGAACTGTTTGCAGGGTCATGCTGGCTCCAGGGGGTTTAAGATGCTTCCAAACCAAAATCCTGTCCTGAAGGATGGTTTTGAAAGTCATGAAGCGTTACACCTCATAGGAGCTTGAGAGACAGCTCGGGCTATCTACCTTCCTACTCGGTTTGGATGCAAACTGAGAACCAGGTGGGCTCTCCTTTCCGACTGCCAATTTCTTTGGCTTGAAACGCCTTCAGGGGTACCGCGCCCCGTCTTTATTGGGGTGTAATTTAACCGTAAATGGTGTTCGCTGAGCTTGGACATCAGCAGTACGATGTAGGTGCCACATACTATGCCACACAGCGATTTACTTCGTCACTCCCAAGCTGATCGTCAGTGACCCGCACTGTTTCCATACAGAAGTGCAAAAACTGATGGCTCTGCTGTGCTGCTGCCGCTTTTTAATTGCGGAGCAGAAGAAATGAAGCGGTATGAAAGGTCAGCCCAGATTTCTTAGCGAGGAGCTGTTTGCTGTTTGGAGGAAGTCGAAGAATTTTGGCCCAATGCACGCTGAAATTCCTGCCTGGTTGTGTGGGAGCCCTCGGATCAGGGGAGGCAGCTCCGCTCGCAAATCCATTGAGCTTCGCCTTGGCTTTTATTTGTAAGGACACAAACACTTTGCATCTTGCAAACTGTGTTGTGTCTGCCTGAACTGGTGGTGGATTGCAAGAGCGGGGATCAGAAGAGCCCCTTGTCTCTCCCAGGCCTCCTCCCAGGAAGGTTCATGGAGAAGGGGCTGCAGCCTGGGCAGAGCCCGGAGGACCCGAGGCCCCCAGAGGCTTTGAGCTCTGCTGCGTTGGACCCTGGACCTGCGCTGTCTCCCAGCTGTGCCCATACATCTGGCTCTGGAATGTGCCATGTTTTAATGGCTTGCTTTCATCACGATTGCTGCCAAAGTCACGGATTCCTTCTATATGTTTTAAGAGCAAACAATCCATGACTGGATGCTTTATTCTCTACATCTCGGCACGCATGCAGCTGGGTGGACAGTTAACCAAATTAACTGAGACCTGTTAAATTATACTCAGAGGAAATGGGAAAGATCGGGAGCTGTGCTGAGCTCTGACTGGCAAAGTCTGGGTGAAATCCTCTCGTGGTGATGTCATCCTTGGCTGGTAGAGGGACGAACGTGGTCTTTTAATGGAATCCTTTCTTTTCCCTGTGCTCAAGGTCATAGTTTCTGTGCTGTTAGACTGCAGGTTGATAGAGGAGGAGGTACCAGGCAGGGCCATCGTTATGAAAAGTATTACAGCTCTTGACTTCAAGCCTGTTCTTTCTCTGTCCCGGGACTGGATGCCCCGGGAGGCCTGACAGGCTGCATCTTCAGCTGCTGGGACAGTCTGGCAGTAGGTAGGGGCTGGGCTGGGCTGGGCTCTCCTGCAGCCCTGCCAGAGCTTTGTCTGCAGAGATGGTCAGTCGCTGGGGAAGAAAAGAGGGACAGGTTTTTCTCTGAAGTTGGACCTTCTCCCCTCTGCGCAGCCAGAAGTAATGGATAGATGGGGTGTTTTAGCCATGTGGGGAGAGGTTGTGGCAACAATCCTGTGCCATCTTCTCCTTCGTACGTGCGCGTTGTTTGTTGTTCGAGTCTTGCTTTGCCAAGCAACCGGTTGATGTTCTTCATATATCAGTGTAAGAGTGTTCCCTGAGTAAAGGCGGCGTCGGGGTGAGCCGCTCTTGAGGGAGGTTGTCCGTGTGGAGGGTGACTCAGGTGGGTGCAGAGTGAAGTGGACTTGAAAGGTTTATTTGCAGAGCAGTGCCATGCTGGAGCTCACTGTGAGGCACTGAGCCCTTCACCCTGGGCACAGGGACCTGCCATGTCCTTCCAGGTCGGGCATGTGCTCATGGTCTAAAATTTGCCGCAGTAGCGTGGGATGCTCTAAGGAGATTTTTTTTTTAGCCTCTTGAAGTCTAGCTGGCATAAAAAACTGAGTCAGTTTTTTCCCCATTAGGAAAAGTAAATCTCTGAGACTTGTGGGGCACAAATAAAACTGGATCTGCCCATTGGGTCCTCCATTGCCGTTCTTTGCTTGGATTATAAGTTGGTTTTGGCTTCCAGCTGTTGCCATGACGTAGAAAAATAAGAGAAGGCTGGTTGTCTATTAATCACCATTTTGAAGTAATAACTCAAAAAGACTTTCCCTCTGAGATCTCATTTCATAGCCTATTGTTTTCATTCATTTACTACTTCATATAATGCAAAATAGGTGCCCCGAATTCCACCAGCTAACGGATTTCACATGCAAGATGCTGTTTTGGAAATGTGCTGAAATTCATAAAGAAAAAACTTTAAAGAATAATGTGGTAAAGAGGTAGGTTAGGTTTTGCAGAGTTAAAAAAACTATGTAATTTTCTCCCTACCTGAGAACTGATGGCTGCCTGAGGAAGCTGCTGCTTCTTGCTGTCTCGAGTAACTGCTGTCAGATTAAAAACCTCAAGTCATGCTTTTTCTTAGCAATTTCAGAGTTAGGATGCAAGCACACCAGTTAGTATTAGCAAACAGGAACTCCCTCATTTTTCTGTTTATAGAAAAGCCCATTTTTCTGTATGTTTTGGGATTACTAGAGTCTTTGCTGGTAGAGTTTTTGTTTTGCTAAAATTAGTTGCAAACTCCTGTTAGTTCAAGGGAGGAGAATTAAGGTGATGCACCGAGGGACTTTGAAAATCAGCCCCAAGAACAACGTGGGGTTTTTCCTGCTCAAAGCCATCACCGTGTAGGTGGCTAGATTTATTTAGCTGTCTGGATTTGAGTGGCTTCCAGTTAAATTCCTCTGCAATACCAAGTCTTTCCGGAGCATCTGCTCATGGCTCACCTAGCTCCACGAAGCTGTTCGTGGGTCGTTTGGCTTCTTCTCTTCTGCACACCAGGCAGCACGGCACAAGCCCACCGTATTTCACAGCTGGGGCTGTGGAAGTCTCCCTGTCTGTTGGTGCCCTTGCACCTCCATGAGCCCAGAGACCGATGTTCATTTTCCACTTTTCTTCTTTCAGCCGCTTTCTTCCTTACCCCTCTTTTCAAGTAATGCCTTATTTTACTGGGAGGAACACAGCCCTTTGGAAGAACCTGGTATGAACTGCCACTAATCCTGCCAGTGACTGATTACGATGTTGGTATTTTCCCAGAACACCTGACTCCCAGAAAACGTTCCCAGAAGCTTCCTAGGAGCATTTAACAGTCAGAGACAATTGACACCTCAAGGTAAATAGTCTGAGAATCTGAAATCCTGAATATAGGTACCATGTCTTATCTCTGAAGCATTAGGAAGGTTTAAGGGCATCTTTACGGCCACCATCGTGCTGGGCTTCTGCTGGTGTTTGCAAGAGGATTAAAGCAGCTGGGGAGGGTCGCAGTTCTCAGGGTTGGGGCACCTGCTCCTCTCCACTTCTATGGCTTCAGGCTGCCCCTGGGCTGGGAGCCTCGTCCCCCTTTGTGGGCTGCCCAAGGCTGTCCGTGTTGTGGTGGCAGGAGAGCCCACTTAGCCCTTCCCCGAGGGTGTGCTAGTTCAAGTTTGGGCTAAAAGACAAATATTTAAGTCTTGTCTCTAAGGGGTTACTTTACGCTTCTCCCAGCAACCTAGAAAGTGCAAAGGCCGTCTCAGCCAAGTGCAGGATATCTCCTAATGCACAGTGAGAGCCTAGTGTGGGCGAAGTCCTTATCTGTAAGTGACTGAAGCCTCATCCTGAGGAATTCCAGCCATCCCTTCTGTGCTGGCCGTGTTTTGCTCTGCTGTGATGCCTCTGGGTACCTACACCCACCCTGGGCATGACTGGCTTCAGTAAGTGGCACTTTGGTGGCTGTTGGGCCAACACAGAAAGGGCTGATTCTCAATTCAGAAGGGCCTCCATTTGCTGGGGTTTAACCTCGTGTTTGAGCGTGTAGAGGTTGATGTGTCAGCACCCCCTGAACGCTGCACCCGTAGCTGTGTGGCACTTGCTGTTTGCAGTGCCAGGCAGGCACAGATTTAATGGGATTCTCCCCAAATGCTGTGTCCTGCCGAGACCCCTCCGTGCCTTTCTCCTCTTTAGCATCAGCTGGCTGAACCCGCTGCGTATCAGGCTCTTGCTGCTCCCCTGTTGGTGCTCATTTCTAAAATTTGTCTACCCAAATCTTCAATGCGGCACCATCTGGACGTGCTGAGCCACAAGCGATGGCCCTGCTCCACACTGGCTTGCGCCAAGTGCCGTGGATTTGGTCCCCCAAGGACTTTTGGCAGGAGGCGTGTATGGCGCTGGCTGGGGAGGGACGACTCGCACAGGAGGATGCTGTGAAGATAAAGCGGGGCTGTGTGTGAAATTAGTGAATGAGCCAAATCCTTCTCAGAAGTGGCATTTAAAGAAAAAATCCTTTGTGGAAAATGCTTTATCAGCCATTCACAAAAGCCAAGCTGCTTAGGGAACAGGCACAGTTTAGAAAATAATATTGTAAAATGTTGGGTTTCTGTTAGATATGACACTGAGCAGGTTTCACGCTGGCTGGTAGTTCTGAATCCGCAGTTTCCAGGAGAGTGTTTTCTTTGATTTCCCTCAATGAAACTCTTGATTTTTGAGGGGAAAAAAAAAAAAAAAAAAATTGAAAACGGGTTGGTGCAAAACTCAGTCCCTTCCCTTTCCTCGAGTCTTGGCGCCCGCCTCCCTCCCCAGCCCTGCAGAGATGTTTGAATAATTACAGCTTTGCAGTTCTGTCCTCTCCTCCAGCTGTCTCGGGCTTGGGTCTGCGCAGGGCTCTGGCTCTCTGGTGCGTGACACCAGGGGCTGGCTGTCACCTCCTGCAGCAGCTGCCCCCGGGGACTCTGTCTTGCCCCAGCCTTTCTGGAGGAAGATAAGAGCTAACCTGGCTACTGAGGCAGGCAGCTCTGGTTTCTCTCTGAGAGGCGTGGGGCACCCTGAAGGGTTTCTAAGCATGGGTGTGATGAGTTGCAACAGCCTCTGCAGATGGTGTAAGGGGATGGGCGGTTGTTTCGGAAATTTGGCTATCACAATGTTGGGGTACAAGTATATGGGAACATCCCATTCAGAACCCTGTAAGCCTGCATGAATAATTTGGAAAAAAACCTTCATTTTTAGGAGTGAGGTCTTGACACACACACACACACACAGAGATGAAAAACAGGCAGGAGGTGCTGGGAGCAAGAGAGGGAAACAGGGGCAAAGTGTGTGGTTTCGCTACACACCCAACTTTCAAACATTGACTTTTGTGCCTTTTTTGTGGGGGGTTTGTTTGGTCTCAGGGACTTGAGTATTTTATAAAAAGTGACTGGATAAAAAGCCATGCCTGCTTGGAGGGGAAGTGCCTTTTTTTACTGCCTAGAAGGGTTGAAATAGTTCTTGGATGATTGGGAGTAAATGGCAGGCACATGCTTACCCAGCAGCTAAATGTGAGAGATTCTAATAAAGGATTCTGATGTATAGGCTAGGAAGAAATAAATCTGCTGTAAGACAGCAGAAGCTCAGCAGGGGGACAGTCGGGCTGTTAATGAGTAAAGCCATTTCTTCAATGAGAATAAATGATTACAGGTGAAGGGTGCAAAGGGGGGAGATCACTGACCTAGAGAAATTCAAAGCAAGTCAGAAGCTCTCTGGCTTTCCAGGGCTTTTTCACCTTCCACATACTTGTTTGCGAGGTGCGCGAAGAGGCTTGATTCTTTATTAGCTTTAGCTTTTGCTACTGCTGGGAAGAGCAGATGCGGTGCCAGCGCTGCCGAGCGTTTCCAAGCCTGACGAGTGCTCACTGTGCCCACGGGAGCTGGGCAGCCGCTTCCCTGAACGCTGGTGCCCGCGGGGGCTGCGGACGGAGGTGACCCGTGCTCCCAGGGAGCTGCTTTTCCCTGGGGCTGGGGACCGATAGCCCCATCCAGGCTCTGGCCTCTGCCACCTCTTCCAGGTGGGCTGCAGTGTTGGACTAAGGCAATGCCTAGGGATGGACGGGCTTGGGAGGAAGCAAAAGCATCAGGGAAAAATGAAAAAAAAAACGAAACACCACTTTCCACAGTGTTTCTGAAATGGTCCATCTGGATTTTCTCTACTTTCCCTGCTTCGGTCTAGGTTTTGCGGATGTCTGGAGCTGCTGTGCAGTGGCCCAGACTGGGGTGCACTATGCCCTGAAATGCCGCGGGTGCCCGCTCTGCCTGTGCTGAAGCCCTTTGGGCTGGCCACCGCTCCCGGCCATGCTGCACGTATCTAGGAGGCCTCTTGTGCCCCTTAGGAGTGGGATTTATTGCCCGTGCGCCACGCCGTTGAGCCGCACCTGCTCACCCGGTCCATCCGATCCTTCCAGGAAATCCCAAGCAGGAATACGGCAGCACTGGTAATGCTATATCCACATGCGCGCTCCACGGGGATATTTAGCAGCGGTTAGGAAGAGATGAACTGCTTTGTTTTTACATGGTGCTATTTTAATAAGTCAACGCCAAAGGTAATAAATCTGTCCTACGGAAAATTAGAGAATGGTTTGCTATATAAACTACTCCTGCGCGCTCCGGGGATGGGATTAGAGCCGTGCATTGCTCCCGGCCAATTTAGCCTGCTTGTACCTTGCTGTCAGAGGAGCAAAAAAGGACCTCTCTTGCTTTTTATCAAAATGTAGTTGCCAATATTACAACAATGTGAAGATTCATTTTGCTTATTGAATGCTACTGTATGGCTTTGTGGCACCTTGGAGGATTATCAGTGAGGCTTCACCAAAAATCCCTCACCAAAGGCACACAGGATGCGGCTGGGTCCAGCTTGCTGTCTTGTTTCCGTATGTGCCTCCCAGAGCTGGAAAACTGAAATCAGTCTCTCAAGGGAGGGAACAGAGGAGAAATGTGCAAGTTTGCCATTGTGTGCTGCTTGTGTGGGAGGACAGATGGATGGACAGACAGAGAAGGTGCTGCTCCAAAAGCAGCTGAGTTTCTCTTCCCTCTCTCTGTCCTGGTTTTACTCTTCCAATCTGTGCACTGCCATGCTGGGCAGTAATCAGAATTATATTTTCATGGGATTTTGGTGCTGGATAAAGCTGCCCACCATCCAGCCATGCAGAGGGATGGAGTGGGTGGGAGATGGAGGAAATGCCCTCGTCTCCATCTTCCTCTCCTGGCTCCGGGACTTGCTCCATCCTTCCAGGCACTGGGGCAGCCACAAGTGATTGTTACTAAGGAAACATGCTTCAAAACCACTGACAGCAATGTCAGCTAGATGTAGGGATGTTACTATTTTCAAAGAAAGTTGGTTGCTAATTAAAATACTCCTGTCAGAGTTTCCTGGCTGAAAACTTGTTTCATGAAATCCCAGGCGAGGGTGGGGGGCTGAGTTGTACCTGGCACACTTTCAGAGGTGGTGAGAGTGAGGGATCTGCCAGGAGACAAGTGCGTGCATCAAATGTGCTGCTTCACCTCCTTCCTCCATGGAGAAGGGAAAAAAATTGCCTAGGAGGCCGGGAGCATAGAGGTTCTTATTCATCTGACTGATAATAGGAGCTAAATAAAGGCTTTGGAAAAAAACCCAACCATTTCTCTTGCAATATTGGTTGGGCAGAACTGTACTGGAACTAAACATGGAATGAAAAGTCTGGCTTTTCTGCCAGCTCTATTTTTAGAGCTACTGCTCCGTCTTTGTATCTCTCTGAGTTTTCTCAGCATATGCACTTGAAGCAGGCAATTTGCCTTTATTTATTCCGGCAGGCTGTGATATTCTGCAAGATAAGGGTGGTGCACGGAGGGGCAGGGGACTCACCAAATGTGACAAAAATTCCTCTGACTACCAGGATGCAGGTCCTGTTCCAGCATCGGGTTCACTGCGGTCACAGACTCCTGAATATTTTCTGTGCTCCATGTAGGAACGACCCTGACCCTTATGTGCTGGCGGGGAGGGGGTGTGCAATATTGGCTGGTTGCTTTGTGTCCCAAAATTGCGGTCACGACTGGAATAAAACTCAGCAGCAGTCTAACAGCGCGTGGCAGTGCCCACGATGGGTTGTGTTTGGCTTTGAGAGCGGGATAGGGATATCCGAACTGGGCTTCAGCCGCAGCACTGCGGCTGATCCAGCAATATCCAGCAAGAACCCAGAGGTTCTTGTTCTATCCTGTGAAAAGCAGCAATAAAGGATAAAAAGTCAGTGTGCTAGCCCTGGTCTTGGATATTTAACCTTGCCAGTGGGGGTGGGACTGGCCTTTCTGAGAGCTCGCAGCAAGCATGGGAGTTCTCCCCGGTGTGGGTATGTGTGTGTACATGCACAAACCCACATCTTCCCCGACTTAAAATGTACTGAAAGCAGCTACATCGTCATCTTTCAGCTAGGGAGGGCTCTGTCAGGTCAGGAGCCTGTGTGCTGCCCGACCCCGCCACTCCCCTGTCCCAGGGCTTGCAACCAGCAGCACTAGTTCTTTTTTTGGCTGTTATTTTCACTTTATAAAGCACTGAGCCCTGGGCTTGGTTTTGCATCAAGCTTCAGCATTTGTGCAAAAACCGACTCTCGCCATGCACCAATTTGACTGGATCGTAACCCACGCTCTCCAGAGGCAGGGGACTTCTGAGAGCTAGAAGCATGTGAGGAGTTTAGACTCGAGGCCATTTAATTAGGAACATTTCTGTCCAGCATTGAACGGGACAGTCAGGAGGACCGCCCAGAAGCTCCGGGGGATTTCCTGACTGTAAACTCGTAGCTGGCTCTGCAGAAAGATAAATGCAGAAGATAGGGATATGCCTTGTATTTCTAATTTTATTTTTGTTGTTGCTGTTCATTCAGACTCTCCCAGTGCCTGAGAGCAGAACATGTGCAGGTAACGCTGGAGTCGCAGTGAATTTTGTCCAGCTAAAGGCTGTGCCGATTCCAGCAGGAGCATTAATTTGTTCCCTGTAGAATAAAGCCGGAGGAGGATTTACAGTGGAGGGAAGGTGTAACTTCACTGGCTGGTACTCAGCCCTGTTCCCATGCCAAGAGGCAGATGTGAAGCTGTGAGAACTGGTCCTGCAGAGAAAGCGGCTGCTGGAGCTGAAGCGTCTTGGGCTTCACTAACAAATAACAGCTCCGCTGAGAGGGTAAGCGGGCAGAAAATGCTGCTCCTCCAAAAAAGCTGAGTCTCATATGCCTTGACAACGCGTAGGTTGCAAAGGGGAATTAAGGCAGCATTTAGTTCTGTTTTTCCTCAGGTTTTAGCAACTTGAAAATGATGTCAGTTCACCCCTTGATTGGGCCTACAAATCTTTTGGCAGCAGGGAACTGTGGTAGGTGACCGCTTTGATTTCTTAATTCTGGATGGCACCAGTCCTTACCAGTGCAAACCCTGAGAGCGTTGACAAATCCCACCCTCCTGCCCGCTCACAGCTGGAGAATGGCCTCTGACCTGCTGTGCTTCAGGATCACGCAGATTTCCCAGCTGGATCTAGTTCACTCCTCCCCAAGCATCTCTCTCCAGCTCCCTTAGCCTACACCTAGGCGTAAGGCCAGGTGCCACCAGCCTGCGGTGGGAACTAGCGCGATTCCCGATGCGTGGAGAAGAGGCTGCCCCAGAGCCAGAGAAGCGTCCGGCAGGAGCCTGAGGAAGTTTTTGTCTGTGCGTCCTGCTGAGGAGGAGCCTGAGCTGGTGCCACTCTGCAGGGCTGTACCCGTCCTCTTGCTCCAGACCCACACGGCAGCGCTCAGCGCCCTCGTCTGAATGAGCAGAGCAAGACATGTGCTTTATGGATGTCTTGGTGATTTTAAATGCCTCTTCCTTGCCCTTTTTTTGCCCTTAAAAAGTCTCCTTTTGATTGTCAGGGCTATTTTGGAAGCATGTTGTTATTAATACTCGCCCTGTGGCTCACCGAGGTGTGTGGCTGGGGCAGGGCGGAGGTGCAGGCTGCTGTTCTGGCCCTCCCGCAGATGGTTATTGCTGGGGGGGGCGGGCTGAGACGGGCACGGAGCCCCCCTTCTCCTCCCCTGGCAGAAGTGTCCCTCTGGGAACCTGTTAGTCTTTGGGGGCTGTATGCCTGTACAGCACCAGCTTTGTATGAGGAGGCACTCCTGAGCTATAAATCTCTGCTTTTCAAGCACTAAACTCCCTTTTGGGTTGTTTTTGACGTTAGGAATTTTCTCTGATAAGAGAACTTTATTTGCCTTTAAATATCACTTTGTGACAGGATGATGGAGTGGGGATTCTTGGAGCGAGCCCGTGCCAGGCGGAGAAGGGAAATTCTGCTGGGGCTTTTGTTTCTCTCTAGCACAGACATTTTAGCTCTTTTAAAAAGTACGTTTATTTTATTCTTGGCAAGGGTGCGTGTGCACACGTCGGTGTGCAGACAAATGGGAGCAGCCCAGTGTCAGAGCTGTGCTGAAGCCAAGTGGGTCTCCTGCTCTCCCCTCCCGGAGCCACCTGGGGAAGAGGAGCTGTGCTGGGGATTTTCTGCAACCAACTTAAAAACACAGGTTGCGTGGGTGAAGCAGGGCTGCCATGTAGAGAGCCTTTTAAAAAACAAAACAAAACAAAACCAAAAAAACCCAAAAACAACAAACAAGGATTTTGTGATATTGTGTGCAAGGCGCGGTGGTGCAGTCAGATATTCCCAGGCTGGCATATGTATAAAGTCCAGGGTGTCACCTGTTACCCCAAGAACAGCCCAAAAAACCAAGTCCCCCAGAACAGGTTCGTAGCACTTTGCAGCTTTTCGTGATGACCTTGCAGAGCTTGGTGGTGGGGGCCAAGCCTTTGCCTTGCCAAGCCAGGATGAGATTCCCTCGGTAGGGCTTTGGTAGGGCAGTGGCACTGGTTTATAGTGGTGCCTGCTCGGGCTGAGGCTAAGTCGAAGGTGTTGCCCGGCACAACCTCCCAAATACAGCCCAGAGCCACAAAGTCTGTGTTTTGTTTGTGTTCGGACCGGTGAGAGCTGAGCTCCCTAATCTGTCTCTCTCCAGCAGCCACGTTTTATCACGATCCTTTTAGATACGGAGGATTTTGCTCCGCAAGCTGCTTTGTGAGCAGCAGGATCTGCAAAGCACCAGCTCGTTTATTCAGCTTGAATGCCACTAAGCTCTCCCTGGTTTTCATGATGCCTTGAGCAGCCAACTAACTCTGTGTTCCTTTCTTTCAGCTCTTCCACGTGGCATATGTCCTCATCAAATTTGCCAATTCCCCGCGACCTGACCTCTGGGTGCTGGAGCGATCTACCGACTTTGGCCTTACCTACGAGCCCTGGCAGTACTTTGCCTGTAAGTATTCCAGTGTTACAAGAGAGCTGCAGCTTAGTGCCAGGCAGCGAGGCCACAGTGAAGACGGCTCTTTGTGCAAGTCCTGGGCTGGGTTTGGGGTTGTTTCTGTGTCGTTGCTGTGATGTGGTACGTGTCCTCTCTTTCTTCTGCCCAGCAATGCTGCAGGAGCTGAAGCTCAGATCAGAGCTGGGTGACGTTGTGGTGCTCCTCAGAGCAGGAGAACTTTTTTGTTCTCTGGCACTACCTGTATTTTTTAAAGTATTATCATTGGTGCCCACACGAATCTCTGTGGATGCCAAAGTTGGCACCAGCATCAATGGTAGGCATCGCTGATCTAGGTCTGGAACAAGAGAGCTCTTATTGTCTCCTCCCTGCCCTCCTCTGTCTGTCTGTCTGCCCTGGACCGTATCCAGACTGGCACATTTCAGCTCCTCCAGAAGCAAACCAGCGGCTCGCTTCCAAGTGGCTGCTGTAACAGAAAAGTCTGGAGGCAGAAAACAGTCCCCTTGCACTTATCAGTATTGGAGATCGGATACAGCCTGTGTGGGGGATGTCCTGCTGCTGTGCAAGGTGGGATCAGAAACAGCTGGAAAGGGTGGCTGCAGGGATCCAGGCTGTGCATTTGACTTCCCCATTCTCTGATGAAAGCCTGATCCCTTCAGAAACAGCTGGTTCTACAACACTCTTCTCCCAAAGGGTCTATGGGGTAGCCAGATGCTGAAGAACTTGTTAACCACCAGCCTCTCCCAGAAGCAGCAGCAGTAATTGGGAGAAGATTTGAGTTAAGATCTACAGCCAGAGCTTAAAACCTGGCAAGGAAGGACCTGGGAGCACTTAGAGGCCTCGCCCTGGGCTGCCTTTAAAGGCTCATATTTCTGGCTGACCTGTCCGCCTGTGCTTTACCGTTCGTGCAAGAAGGAGATGCAGATATTTTACCCACTCTGTTGCCTTAGTGTGGTAGCTCCTCTCCAGTGCGGATGTTTTCCCCTCTACTGTGTGCTGGTGGGGAATTACTGCTGTCAAATTGCCTGCTTTGCCTTTTTTTTTTTAATCTTCTCTGAGAATTTCCCTTCCAGCTCTGTAGCCTCTCACGGGGCCCGTTGCGGTCACTTTATTGCCCCGTCTGGGGCTGAGCGGGAAGCTCTTGCCCCACTTGCTTGTTCCTGCGTGTAGTGCCAACGCTGCAACGCCTGGAGTCCTCTTCCCACCCGCAACATCAGCCCTGTTACCACCCCCCCTTCAGAAGTGACATGCAGTGACACAGCCCAGTGGAAAATTCCCATGGAAATAAAGAGGTGGCTGCTCCAAAACCTGCCAGATTTGCTAGCACAAGAAGTCCTTTGCGGAGGTTTATTTTTGGCATGGGGAGTTCTGTAGGTGGTCTAATAAAAACACTGGTCAGTTCAGTAAGAGGGTTAAAAGCAGACAGCAGAAATGTAAGTGTTCTCCAGAGACGCCAGCGAGCCTTGCCCTGGGTGACACCGTCCCCGCGCTGCCCCTGGAGCCCCGCTCATCGTGGGAGGTGTCCGGTTCCCCAGGCTGCCCCAAGCGCCCCAGCCAGGCTGCCGAAATGCTTTTGGGCTTAGCTCTGCGGGAGGAGGGAAGAAATGACTGTCGTGGAAAGCATCTCTCGGCGCAGCTGATGGGGTCTCTCGGGGAGAAGGGGCTGGAGGGACCGTGGCCATGCGAATCCTCCCTGCACCGCGGCGGGGAGGCACCGCGCTTTCCTTGGCCACCAAAGGAGAAGCGGGAGCGCTGGGGAGAGATTTATGCTGGTGTTTATCCATATGAAGGGTTCCCCACACAGCGTTTCAAATGGGGACAGGACATGAAAGGTGCCTGGTCCCAGCTGTCCGTCCAGCCCTGCAGAGCCTTGCCTGCCTCAGCTCAGCGTCTGCGCAGGATTAGCCCGTTTCGTCTCGTTTTGCTGGGCAGTGCCACTGCGGAGGGGAAGGCAGCCATAGTCAGAGTGAGCGCCATCCTTTTCCACACTGAGGGTAGGCTTCCCCAGTCTGTGATGTAAGACTAATGGGTTACTCTGTTTTAGCTTACAGAGTGCCTGGCTCCTTGTATAGATTTGCAATAATTAGAGGAGGTTTTTGATTTTCCCGAGTAGCTGCTCTTGCTGAGCATCCTGTCTCCATGCCCAGCCATGGCAGTGCTCTGGAAATCAATCATCTCGAGCCAGTGGTGACGGGCTCCTCGCCTGGGGCATGAGAATAAATTGCCTTTAAAAAAGCACCTGGTGAAGTAAAGCTTGGCGGCCACCGACCTGATGTTAAATGTTTCCACACCATCTTCCTGTGGATGCAACTGAGCTCCTGCTGTTGCCAGAACAGTGTTTCATGGAGCGAGGCCACATTGCTGGAGACGAGGTGTGGGCGGGTGCAAGCCAGAGGTGAAGGCAGGGGAGGCAGAAGCTCTCGGTGCTCCCACCTTCCTCTTCCTCCTGCCTGGCTTAGCCCTACCAGTGCAGCACGTGGAGTGAGGAGCATGCACCCTGGAGGCACGTTGCGACAGATTTTGGAGTATTATTCCCATAAATTAGGCTAACATTTCCCCACCAGCTCCCTACGTGAGCTGAGCAGCACTGGCAGGAGCAGCAGGTTGTGTTGGCTGCATTTTCCTCCCTCTTCTCCCCATGGAAACACCCTCAGGAGTGCTGCAGCGATGTGTGCTTCGGCACACACTGCTGAGAGCTCCTGGCGCGGGTGAAACGGGAGTGGGAAGGAGCAGCAGCCAGGGGGGAAGCAAGGGGAAACAGCCCCAGAGAGTGGCCTGAGAGTGGCCCCGTGAAGGCTTTTGCATGGGTGGAGGTGGGTGCTCCCCACCCTGCACAATCAGGTCCTGAACTGCCCCAGCGCGTTCACTGGGGTTTGGTTGGCTCTGCCGGCACAGGGTTGGCACACATCCTGGGGATGAAGGTGCTGGACTTGCAGGAGCGGCTGCACAGGGAACCAGGACATTCCTACATCTGCAAGGAGGCTCTTGGCATGCAGTGTCCCCAAAGCACGTGCAGGGCCAGCAGTGGGACTGCCTGGCCGAGCTTGTCCCCTGGCTTTAGCCAGCCTTGCATTGCCACTTAGTGGCAGGAGCCCTCGATTGCTCTTCCCAAGGGGTGGTTCTGGGCGGCTTCAGCATTTCTATTTTGTAGCGTTTATTTAAGAGTGGTTGCAGAGTTCAGAGTAAGGTGGGAGGAGATGTCCTGCAGGCAGTCGCTCTGCTTCTCCCAAACACCGCAAAGCCCCCTCCCCACCCCTGTGTGTCCACCTGCCTGATGGGAGATGGCGCAGCGGTGGCCATGGCTTGTGGTTGCTCTCGTTGTGCGGTTCTGTGTTGGCTCGCTCTTCAGGAGCTACGCAAGAAGTTGAGGCTCCTACATCAGGAGCAGAGCTCTAGCAGCAAACAGCCCTTCCTCTGTTCAGCAGAAGCAGGGTAGCAAATACAGTGCCAGTAAGACAGCAAATTCAGACCAGGGTTAGGGCTCAAGCTGGTTAAACTGTAAGCTTTAATGGCAAAATTAAGGGGTGGGTTTCCCTGCAGGTGGTCACAGTGGCTGTTCTTGCTTTCCTCAATTACTGAAATGAGGTGGTTTGGGGGATTTTCTGACCGTGCCTGTTACTGTCATAGTGACTCCCTCCCTTAGTGGAGTGTGTGTATGTTAGCAAGGACAGAGTTTATGATACAAAGCAATCTGTATATAGTGAATGCTTAACAAAGAGTATAGACCCTTCTCTCCTGTCGGTCAGTGTGGGAAAATCAATACAGGGCTCTGAATTATTCCTTTTCTCTTACTACTCTCATCTCTGGTTGTTGAACAGCTTCTAAGAGGGACTGCATTGAGAAGTTTGGACTGCAAACTGTGGATCGTATCACCAAGGATGACCATGCCATCTGCACTACTGAATACTCCCGGATCGTGCCTTTAGAAAATGGGGAGGTGAGCAGTTGCACATTTTCATCCCCTGGAGTTTCCAGGGTTTCTCAGTGACTGTAGGTACTCTTATTAATTGGTTCCCTCTTGACTTTTGGGTGCCACCTGAATTTCTCTGTTAAAACAAATGAGACTGGCAGGGAACTGATTCAGTCGTCCTGCGGGGAGGTAAAGATTGAGTTTGGCCGCGGGAGAGATTAATTTCTTCCCACTTGAGAGGATTATGCAGATTTGTTTTCCCTCCTTGCATTCACAGATTGTTGTCTCTCTGGTAAATGGGCGCCCAGGAGCCATGAACTTCTCCTACTCTCCTCTCCTGCGGAATTTCACGAAAGCCACCAACATCAGACTGCGCTTCCTGCAGACAAACACTCTGCTCGGGCACCTGATGGGCAAAGCCTTAAGGGACCCTACGGTGACAAGGAGGGTAAGACAGGCCTTGATACCTCTTGCTAAGGTGGAAGCGTTTGAGGGCTATGCGTGCCACCTCTGGGGAGAAGACATCCCTGGACGTTGCCCGTGGGGATTTCCTCTCTCTGTACTTGTACTCCCCAAGCTGAAGGCGTCTGCAGCGGATGCCACTGCTGCCGTGGCTGGAGCTGGAGGCTGCTTGGGAAGAGCTGCGCTTCGCACCAACAACGTGAAACTGGGAAACACCTCCTGTATCACGTGTGGCTTTCTGGCTGTGCTGGGAGACCCAACTTGTAATTAATGGGCTCTGTTAGTGGTGGCAGGTCTTACCATAGGCAGATATTGCAGCCTGCAAGGTCGAGCTTGTGACTGTAAGGGAAATGTTCCGACGCATCATTTTACGAGATAAAGTCCTGATGAATTCCAAGCAGGGATTATGTGTGAAGCTTATTCATAAAGATATTGATGGCCAAACTTTCTTGTTCTCTCCAGTACTACTACAGCATCAAAGATATCAGCATTGGAGGGCGCTGTGTCTGCCATGGCCATGCAGATGTCTGTGACGCCAAAGACCCTAGTGACCCTTACAGGTATGTTTTTCAAAGTCCCAGTTCTGTGTAAAAGCATTTGAATTGTTACGCTAAGAATGAAAGATGCCGGTGTGGGTTGTGTCCCGTCCTGAGCTCGTAACTGTGCCAGCACTGTTGTTCGTGGCTCTGCCCTGAGAATGAACCAGAAACTGGTCCTGCCAAAGTAGCAAAACCCAAATGTTTTGTCAGGCTGTTTTTCAGCCAGATCAGCTCCCTGGTCTGGTTTCCCTGCCCACAACTTTGCCATCCCCATGGGAGCAGAGTGCCGGAATGGGAGGGTAGGTGTGCAAAGCCAATACTGGTGTTGGACATGGAAGTTTCTCATCAAAGCCCAGGGCTGGTTTCTGAACTTGTTGAGAGAAGTCTCTTGCTTCCCAGGTGGCTTCTTACGAATTGGGACAGTGCTCTCATAAATAGATGGTCTCCCAAGAAACCAGACTCCACTGTCCAGTTCTACTCATAAGAACCATAGATTGGTTATGTACGTAGCTAAACTACTCTTTGCAAAATACGAGAGCATACAAAGCAGTTACATTTGGCTCATGGGACTCTTCCCATCCGCCTTGGCAACTTCAAATGCCAAAGAGCTGCTTCAAACCATGAAAGTGTTGCTTCTTAGCCATCTGTTTGCAGCCTGAATGTTGCCTTTATGAAAGGGATGGGTAGATTCAGCTGGATGAGGGAAGCTTATATTTCTTTCTCATCAGGATCATGTAGAGCTTTTGGATCTTCTAAAATAAAATTCCAGTGAGTCCCAGCCAAGGCTAAAAGCTGCTAAGTGTTAAAACAAAGATGTATTGAAAAGCAAGTGTGCGTTAGCGTGCCTAGCTCTCTGACAGAGGGAAGTTCGCACATATTTGAATGTACAGGTCCTTGGTTTTGTTTTAGGCTTTGGTGTCGCTGGATGGACAGTGCACCCATGTGCCAGGACAAAAGGACTTCATGGTGCAAAGTGATTCTTTAACATAGAAACGTCCTGACAGTTCTTGGTTATATGGACGGCTCAGGGCTCTCCAGGAAGGGAGGGAAGGTTGAGGGAGGAGAGATGTGTTGGGAACCTTGTTCAGTGCCACTTCTGCTGACAACTCTCTGCCTCCCAGAATTCCCCTCCTCCACTCTCATTTGGATGCGTTTGGCATCTTCGCTCTTGGCCCCAAAGTGTGCTCTAATGTTGCAGCACATGTTCATCAGCAGCTGTTGCATTTCACACAGAGCAGATAGCGCTTGCCGGGAGGAGAAAACATTTCCTACTTGGGTGCTTCGTTCGGTCAGCACATAACATCTGTAAAGCCCTTTGGGATACATCAGGACAAAGATGCTGGTAAATAGAAGAATTTCTCATGGCATTGCTGTACCCTGTTAGCAAGCCTAGGAGCATGTAGAAGTCAGCAGAAATACGATACTTTCAGTTGAGAAAATGAGTAATCGGTGAAACGCTGCCATTCTCCAAGGCTCCAGCAGCAGCTGTGTCCAGCCTTCCCACCGAAGCGGGCACTGCTGGGCAGTCGTCCCACCCCTCCTGCCCTGACGGAGCACGGAGCCAGCACGGCGATACCTGCCATAATGCTGCATGACAAGAGGCTTTGCAGAGGCAGGTGGGACCCGGACACAATGTCCCTTCATGTCGTGGGCCCCAGCTGTCAGAAATACATCATTCCTTCCAAATGCATGACCCGTCTGAGGAGGAGCTGCGGTGTGTCCCTCTGCACGTGTCCTCCCTCTGCACATGTCCTGCCTCTTCAGATGCTGATGTGTGACAGCAACAGGGCAAGGAAATGCAAATAGAGGGAGATAAGGAATGTGAATTGGCCCAGCCCTATTAAAAATCCCAGTTGTGTCTCAGCCTGTCTGGGAGGTCTCCGCTTCTCATTTTAACTTCTCTCTTCTACACATGCCTGTGTTTCTTGTGCCTGTTGCCCAGAAAGGCATGATGAGCGCTTTGATAGAGTTGAGGTGAGCAAGAAATCTTGGCAAAGACTTTAGGACGTGATGGAGCATGTTCGTGAGCTGACTTCCTGGCCATAAATGATGATGTTTTTCCAGCTTTGGAAAGCTCCTCTGAAGTGCCAAGTTACGGAGGCTGCACATCCAGCTGTGTGAAGTTGGCAGCACGTCTGGTCCCCGTGTGAGTGTGTATGTGCAACGGCTACAGCGTGTGGGCAGATAGGGCCTCCTCAAGGGTCCTTTGCGCTTTTCACAACTGTCTGTCTTTGCCTCAAGAGCGAATGGCCTGACTTAAGCAGAGGGGAAGGAAAGTTCTCCTGGTTAAAGGTGAACACCAGCAGGATCAGGCACAAACCTTTCTGCTGGCAAACCCTGTGAGCAGTGAGATAAGCATCAGCAGGGACCTGGCACGTTGCAGACGGAGAGCTCAGACAGGAATCGTGTGTTAACATGTGGCTGCTGTTGATGTGAGCTCAGGAGAACCCTGCAAGAGCTCTGCATCTGTCTGATAAGAGCAACTGTTTCCGTGGGTTCACTGCCCCATCACGGATGCCACAAGCAAGAGAGGAGCCAACCAGAGCGTCCAGCTGCTGCTTCTGTGCCTGATGCTGAAGATAGCCAGCAGGACAACAGCAGCCTGGCTGCTCAGAAGCGAATCAACAGGAGATCAAGGATGCTTTCCTGCTGGATCCTGTTCTCTAGCTTGCTCTTTCCCATTCTGTAAGGGAAAGCACCGTATGTGCTGGTAGATTTGTGCTGACTGTGAGTCCCTTTGCAGGTGGTTTCCCCTCAGTATGGTCAGAAGCAGTTAGAAGAAGGGGCTTTTTTTTTCTTGGTCGTGCTACTCAGATGTCCTGGCTAAATCCGGATGCTGTAGCGCTTGTGTGCCGCTCTCGGCTCTGACACAGCTGCTCCCTGAAAACTGTTTGTAGTCTCTGTTATTGAGCATCAGTTCCAGTGGGAAGACTGTGGTTTTATTTTTTTACAGCAGGAGGACCAGGAAATATGTGCTATGTGAACACAGCCGCTCCCTTTTCTTCCTTGTGTATATTCAATCAATGAAACATGTAAATATTGTAGCTTATGCACATTTGTCCATAATTCATTAGCAGCACGGACTCGGCGCAAGGTACAGTAAAGCTGCCGTGATAGATGATCTCTCTGAGAGGTCGTTGCTAAGTCTGGACAGCAGAGACTAAATAAATAGCTCCTTCCCCATCTGAAATGTGCATCTTTGCTCATTGAGTGCCATCTTTTTGCATTCTGGGAACGGAACCAGTGCTTTTCAAACATCTCGAACATTGAAGAGCCGGGGTGCGTGGCTGGAGCCACGTCCTCCAGCCAGGGAGATTAACACTGCTCAGCAGGTTTCGAAGTTCCCTGCCTCAGTCACCATCTTTCTCCACACATGTGTATATGGATGTTAATCTTGATCTCCAGCTGCTGCCATGGAAAAAAACCATAAAACTGTGTTTCCTTGGAAGTGCTGAGTGGTAGTCAGCCAGGTGAGAGGTCTGCGGGTGACATGGCCTGGACTCTGCCAGCTGCAGCCCAGCCTGTGAATGCGGGTAGGGATGGGGCATCACAAGCGCTCAAAGAGCTGACTGCGGCCAAGAGTTTCATGGTACCTGCAAGGGGAGGAGCGCCTACTGAGTGCGGATCCTGCGCGCATTCTTCCAAACTTTCAGATCATCCGATATTTCAGTAAAATGAGTTCACTTGTCCCATGCTGCTGCCTCTGTCTGGCTGTTCACTATACATACACTTGCAGGTCCCACATCTTAAAAATACACGTAGGTGAAAACCATGACGCTCAGCTCACTGCCCGCATGGAAGCGTGTGTCTGCACTCCTGCATTTCGCCATGAATGACTACTCCATTTGTTTCTAATGTTTTAAAAAATTACATTTATTTTTAAGCACTGCTTTTGAATGGAAAAGCATTGGAGGAGGGAGAGATGGGAGTGGCAGACCGACCCTGAGGGGAAATGAGTAATTGCACAGATAAAAGCTGGAACATGCTGTATTATCCATAAGTCTAATACAACAGAAAGCGTTTGTGTTGGATGGGAATCGCCTTCTGCTAAGTGGAAGTTTTGGAGATGATGTCACTGATGTTAATGAATCACCGTTGTGGTTGAGCAGGGACGAGATCTGTCAGTCGACCGTCGAGATTTCTTGCCTGGCGCCTCCGGAGCCGCCTGTTTACCCAGCACAGCCCTGCCTGTGCCGGCGGAGAAAAGCAGGAGGTGCATTTCACGGGGAGCGTGGGGCCAGTGTCTGCTAAAAGACTTCATTCAAATGTCATGGCCTTCCTCTCTGTGGCACAGGTATACCCGGAGGAACAGATGGGACCTGTGTGGCCCCATCCCTCTCCGGCTCTGGACTATCATTTATTCCTTTGACGCTGCCCCTGCACAGCGGTGGGGACATCGTGTCCCTGCACCATGCTACTCCTTCTTAAGTCCTTTGCTTCAGCTCAGGTTTCTACCACTGCCACCTCCAACCATTTCACATTTTACTGTTTGCAGAGCTGGCTAGGCAGTGGCACACTGATTTTTCTCTAATCCTTGTCTCCCTGTGAAGAAAAGGGGAGTGATGGTGGAGGAGAAGGGAGGAAGAAACTGGCACTGGAAGAGCAAAGTCTGGTGTTTGGCTCAGGAAAAAAAATAATCAGCAATTCAAAAGTTAAAAAAAAATGCCTTAGAAGTCTCTTTTCCAGAATATTTGGATTAACAAATGTCACTCTGACTAGTGATAGTTACGCACAGCAGGGTTATGCGGTGGGTCCCCATCCCACACATCCCTGTCATCGCCGCTGGCTTGGCTGTACCTCCTTCCTCTCCCTTGCAGGCTGCAGTGCGACTGCCAGCACAACACCTGCGGCGGGTCCTGCGATCGCTGCTGCCCCGGCTTCAACCAGTTCCCGTGGAAGCCCGCCACTGCCGACAGCGCAAACGAATGCCAGCGTAAGTTGAAGTTGGGTTTTTCCTTCCTTTTCCAGCTGTTTTGGAAAGCACAGATTGACCGTGCTTCGCCAGCCCCTTGACGGTGCAGCGCAGAGAAGCCATTCACTGGAATGGTGGGGTTTATGGTGTGTGGCACTGGGTGAAGTGGAGAGCAGTGGCACTGTGAGAGGACAGTTTGCACAGTGGTTAATCGGGTTCAGTCAAGGCTCACACAGGGAGGCCTGCTAGGTCTGTACGGGACTTTGATTCCGCTTATGTTCCAGTTCCTCCTCTGTATCCAAGGGTTCATGCAGGCAAGGCTCGTTGCTCAATTCTGTCTCCAAGATGAATTGCGTTTGGATGTGTTTACATACAGGACATCTTTATTTGTCTAGAGAAACCTTTAGCAAATGCCGACAGTGGAATTTATGCTGCACTGGGAATGCAGAGCACGGAGCACAGCTACATCACACCATCTCTTATAAACACAGGGCGGCAAAGGACAGTTGGATCTTAGTCCTGTGGGTTTGTAAAGAGCACCCTCATCGGATGCTGAACTTTACAGGTCACTTCCAGCCCAGATGGGATAAGACAGGCAAGAACGTTGCCCTCTGAACCAGACTACCTGAGGCCCTAAAGTTGGGTAGTTTCTTTTTCTCGTCCATACATGCCTGCACATACTTTACTTCTGATTTTGGGCCTGCTGCGTTTTTCCAGTTGCAGACTAGACTAGACTTTGCCAAAGAGTTGCTGCTTCTGTGCTTTTGAACTGGAAGACTTCTGGGAGCTTGGGTGATCGTGTAATCCCCCAGATGCATTCAAGCATCTTTCCTGATTGAAAAGTAACCCCTCCAATGTCAAACCCACGAGGAAGAGTTCGTGTCTTGAGATCCAGCTGGTGACTGAAGGACCTCCACGGGCTGGTGGCTTAGCTAACCTCTCTTTGTATTTTCAGCTTGCAATTGCAATGGCCACGCCTACGACTGCTACTACGACCCAGAGGTGCATCGCCACAAAGCCAGCAAAAGTCACGAAGACAAGTTTGAAGGGGGAGGTGTTTGCATTGACTGTCAGGTAGGCCTGAAGAGCTCCTGCAGAAAAGATTTTTGTGTTTGTTCCCGCTGTCAGCCTGGAGTTCAGCCCTGCTGGCAGCTCTGCCAACCCCTCACGCACCCTCCGTTATCTTAATTAGGTTTCTCGCTGGAAAGTTAGTCTCTTTGCCACAGGTTAAAGGGGTGTGCACCAGTAATGAACGCAGCACTTGGGTTCCTGGCTGTCCCCTGGGTAGTACCGTTACCTTTCTGATGCTTTAGGGTGAGCTCTGCTGAGGCACTGAGCACCGGGAGGGACAGGTTGGTGCTGAACACATTGGGAAGTCCCTGCTTAGTTTGCAGGGCTCGGGTGCCGCCATCTCTCTGGATCTCTTCTGACCACCAAAATGCCAATCTCCTCAGTTTCTGAAGTTCCCAATTAAAGTGGGAAAGCAGCTCTCACTCCCAAGGTGACCATGAGCTGGTTTCATGCAGTAGCATGGAACTTTCATCTGCTTTCTTGCTGGGAAGAAACAGATTGCTCTGGTCCTAACACAAAGTGGTCAGGACATTTTACCATCTGAAGTAAGTGCAATGGGCTTGAGGTCAGATATGAACCTGAAGCTCAGACTGGCCTTATGGGAGAATACACAGTTAGCAGGAAATGCTTTGTTTTCAAATTGGTGTGTGTGGAATTTTGAGCAGATTTAGGTCTTCTGTGTGCAGACACTTCTGAATTGCTCCCTCTGGCCCCTGAAGCTGTTAGTAAATCTGGCCGACGAACATGAATCCTGCAGGCAGAGGAACTGATGTCCCTGTAACTCACTGTGTTTCAGCATCACACCACTGGCATTAACTGTGAGAGATGCATCCCAGGATACTACCGGTCCCCTGACCACCCCATCGACTCTCCATACATTTGCTATCGTGAGTGTGATTTCCTCTGCAGGCTGTAGATGCTGCTCGGACTTGATGATGCTGGGGAGGGTGGTCTGAAGGACTGGGCTGAGAGATTTTCCTCATGTAGGGAGTCCAGCACTGTAAGGGATATGGCCGTGTGGGTGGTTCCTGCTGCAGCTGGCATTGCCCATGGAAATGTGTGTGTGCATGCAGACAGTGCGTGTGTCTGCAGAATCTGTGAAATCAGAAGTGGTGGCATGTTCTAAGGCTGGAATGAGCTAAAAATGCATTGTTGATGTAAAAATGCCTGCTGTTGCCTGCAGGGCAATCCAGTCTTAGCTCTCATCTCTGTGCCCTTTCAGCTGGCACTTGCAGGCCATTGTTCTCCACATGCCAAGACAGGGATTTCTAAGCAGCAGTGGGCTGTATCCGTATTGCTGGGGAGCCCAGCTCGGTCTGGTCGCTGTGACACATCGGCTGTTCTGGACTGTGTCCTCGCTGCAGTGTGCCACTGCCACCTCTCCAGGGAAACTGGGGTCTCCTGGAGAAGTAAATTGGGGCTGTGCTACTTTACTTGGGTCCCTGCAGTGGGACAAGTGCAGTGGCAGCAGTTCCTCTAAGCCAGACCCCTTTTGAAGAGGCAAAATTGCACTTTTTGGTTTTGGAGAGAATTTACAGCAGATGGCGGGGTGTCTTATAGAGGCTCTGTATCACAGTGATGCTTCTGTGGTGCTCATGGCTGGCCAAGCGACTGTCAGTTACTGACAACCACCGCCGGCTTGTCCCTCTCTGCAGGCTGTAACTGTGAGTCTGACTTCACCGATGGCACCTGCGAGGACCTCACTGGCCGCTGTTACTGCAAACCCAATTACACCGGGGAGCACTGTGATGCCTGTGCCGAGGGATACCTCAACTTCCCCCACTGCTACCGTAAGTGGGGGCTGCGGGGCCGTGGGGTGGCCGGGTCTGGGACCGCACAGACCCAGCGTGGGCAGGATGGGCCAACAGCTCCAGTTGGGACTGCTCTCCAGGTGCCTTTTCCCCGTGCCACATGGCACTCCTGTCCCAGGAAGAGTTCCTGCAGGTGGGGACAAGCCTGCTTTTGGCTTTGGAGGGAGCTGGACTAGAGCTGAGCTGGGCTGGACCTGGCTCTCTGGAGTCCGTTTGGCTGGTGTCTCATCTCTCACTTTCTGTGAAAGACATCTTTCCAGAGTGCAGGTTAAAAATGGTTGTAATGGATCTTTGTTTAGTGGGATTCTGCACTTTGTTCCACGTTCAACGTTTTCATTCGGCCTGTTCAGCTTTGGGACTGTCAACCCATTGATATCCCGACAGGATTTCTTTGAGCGTGTGTGATGACCTGTGCAATGTCTCTTTCTCTGTGTAGCTGTTCCAGCTTTTGCTCACAACGATACTGGAGAACAAGTGCTCCCTGCGGGACAGATAATAAGTAAGCAGTGCAATTTTCCTTGCTGCTTTGGCAATCACCATGCTTTATTATTGTTACAGCTCACTACCCAATGCAAGGTCACGTCTTCAGCTTACTAGGCACGTACGTTGTAAGAGACAGCCCTAACACAGAGTGGTTCTGAGAGAGGAGGCAGCTGAGGGGTGGGGGAAAAGAAGTTTTATGATCCCCTTTTTATAGACAGGGAAACTCTAGCCCAGAGTGGCCATGCGATTGTGTACATTTTGACTGGTGTCCAGGCCATGTGGGGACATTCCTTCTGGCCTCCCTGTAAGAAGCCCCCCATCTGTCTTCGGGGTAGATACAAGCCTGTCCTTCTGCCACACCTGCATGCCCTATGTTTTCCATCTGGTGGGCAGCACAGAGGGTCCCCTGCCCTGCTGCGGGCACCTGGGAAGCGTGCACAGCCAGCGGCCTGCTCTTTGTGGCTTTCTCTGTTTTCAAAGCTCACTCATGCCTTCATCACTGCTCTCCTCTGCCTCCCTCCTCTCTGATGCATGTTCCTCTGGGTTCATCTCCTCCCTTTGCTTTTTTTTGGTCTCTTTTCCCACTGAGTCCTCCCCTGTCTCATGCTCCCCAGTGTGCTCCAGATAACCTTTTCCTTCCTTCTGTATCTTCCAGAAAGGTTTGGTTTTTTTGTTCCTGAGCTGGAATTTCTCACTTCCCTTCTCATTTCCCCACCTCCCCCTCCCTCTGGTTCTTGGATGACTTTTGCCTTTCCTTCTCCCAGCCTGGCACCACACGCTACTGCTGTCGGGGAAGGCAGGGCTGGCCGAGGGTCTTGCCGCTGCTCACCCGCAGCACCCGCCTGCCCTGGCAGCACGAAGGTCTTGGGTGCAGCTGATTGTGGAGTGACCAGAGAGAAAGCCCAAACCCGGCTCTGGTTATTCCCACACAGCTCTTGGGCGATGCTGCATCGAATCAGTTCTGTCTGGGCTTGTGCAGGCAGCGTTTGCCTGCCCTGTGCACGGCCCTGCTGCCCGCCCAGCACCTGGCACATCAGCGTGATGCTGAGGTCTCCCAGCCACCCTGCGAGCCCACGAGCCAGGCGTGCTGGTCGTCCGAGCAGGGTTTGGTTAAAACATTTGCATGTGTTTCTGCGAAGGTTATTGGGAGGCAAATGCTTGTGGTGTTGCCTCTCATGGCAACTCCTTCCCTGTCCTTATGGGACCTCTGCCCAGCAGCAGAGATCAGCTGACAGCCGTGTCTGGTGTTGCTTGTTGTGTGTCCCTGCTCCAGACTGCGATTGCTACGCCGGTGGCACAGAAGGCAACGCCTGTCGCAAAGACCCTCGGGTGGGGATGTGCGTCTGCAAACCCAACTTCCAGGGAACACACTGTGACCAGTGCGCCCCAGGCCACTACGGCCCCAGCTGCCAGCGTGAGTGACTTGGGGTTAGCGGCCCCCAGCTCGCCCTGATCACCTCCCTGCTGGGGAGGAGCGTGTCTGTCCCCGTCCTCCACTTGTGCTCAGGAGGAGGAATTCTCCAGCCCCACTTTTAAGTGACAAATTCCCATGACTTTTGCTGGTATTTTCCACCCAGCCCTGACCCTCCAGCATCCTCCCAGCTTGTGGGGGGCTCTTGAGAAATTCCCCATGGATGTGGGCTATGGGCCAGGCATGTTTGCTGTCAGCTGCGTCCCACGTGGTTTCTCCAGTGACTGCATTTCTACCCCAGAGGAACAGATGCTCCAGTTCCTTTCCTAGGAAGGGGCATGACGAAGAAGCTGTTTATTTACTAGTGCCCTTGTTGCTTTCCAGCCTGCCAGTGCTCCGGCCCCGGTCAGTATGATGGCACCTGTGACAGCGAGACAGGGCAATGTCTGTGTCGAACGGGATTTGAAGGGCACTTGTGTAACCAGTGCGCTCCCGGCTACTTCAACTACCCTCTGTGCCAGCGTGCGTATCTGTCCTCCCTGGGCCTGGGTGGGTCCGCACAAAGCCAGAGTCGTCTGGCAGGGTTTTGAAGGAGGACCGGGAAGGGGGTTGTGGACGTTTTAGAGGGTATATGCAATGAGCAGAGATCGACGGTTTGAATGCTTAGAGCATCACATAAATGCCCATCTGAGAACCTCAGGAAAAAAACCATATTGCCATGAGCCTTGCCCCGTGCTCCCAGTACAAAGCAAACGGTTTCTGTCTGTTGCAGTGTGCGGCTGCAGCGCGGTCGGGACGCTGCCGGGAGGCTGCGACTCCGCCGGGAGGTGTTTCTGCAGACCCGAGTTTGCTGGGCCGCGGTGCGAGCAGTGCAGTCCTGGGCACCACTCCTACCCCCACTGCTACGGTAAGGACCCGAACGTTCAGTTCCTGCTGGCCTGCCACCTTCTGAAAAACATGCCTATTTTTGCAAGACTTTGTTGTCTCTCAAAATCAAAACCCGTGTGGTTTGCACTGTGAATTTGGCAGATTTGTTCTGGAGATCATGGATCATGCCAAAGCCTGGAAGACAAAGCAGTTTTTATCGGTCACACTTCCTCATGACAACCCTGCTGTGACCTGCTGTCTCAGCCTACAGCTTTTTTTGTCTGTCTTTTTAGTGCATTAACCTACTAAACTGCTGAGAAACATTGAATGGGCTGTAAAAAACCCTCGGTGTCATTTTCCTGGTAGGGCCATGACTCTAGCTGAAAATATTGCCAGTCTTTCCAGGGGATTAAGAAATTAATTTAGTTCTGAGGGAAATGGCTAATTCCTGTGGGGCTGAATGACAATTCAGACCAGCAGAGGTTGGCCATGGAACTGTTGAGAGTCCTGCTCTTACAGCTTGCTCCTGCGACTACCGGGGCGCGGTGGACAACAACTGCAGCCCAGCCGGCCAGTGCCGATGCCACGTGAATTTTGCGGGACACACCTGCAACCAGTGTGCCCTGGGCTTCTATGGGTACCCCAGCTGCACACGTGAGTAACCACCATTGGACCTCAGGGGAGGGAAGGGAATAGTTGCTGCTACCGGCTTTGTAACGGATTTCCTTTTCCTAGCCCGTCTCCCAGGGTTTTATATGAATATAGTTGGCTCTTGCAGCAAGAATCAGTTTTCCTGTGCACAGTTCACCTGGCTATCTCATCTGACAGGCACGCTCTATAATGAGTATAAACATTTTGAAGAACTGTTTCCCCAAAGGCCGTGTGGTTTTTCTCCCCCCGTTCATTCACTGTCGCTAACAGCAGGAGCTTGGGTCTGCCTGCTTGGTTTGGAAAAAAAAACCCAGTCTGGACATATGGCCGCTTAATCTAGACCAGGACACAACCTATTAAGAAACAGACCTACAGAGTATGGCTTGGGGAGCAGCTGCAGTTCAGACTCTCTTTCTGAAAGCGTTGTGTGCAGATGCACATAAAACATGTGCTGAATTGCATCTGCCTGTCCTCAGGCTCGAGTGCCTGCAGCCAGGGAGAGCAGGGCTCCGAGTGGGGTAAGCAAAGTCTCAAACCACACGTTCAGATGATACCCTGGTGCCATGAGATGCTCGGATGTGGCTCACATGACACATCTGGGCTCTTCGGGGCTCACTGCACCTTGGTTCATGCCATCGCACGGGAGGAGCGACTGTGCTGAAACCAACAGGAGGGTGGTTGTACAACAGGGTGAACAATGAGGATCGGGATTTGGGGTTCCATGTCAGCCCCAAATTCAAGGTGTCTGCTGGCATGGTGGGAGCTTTGCATCCGCTTCCCCGGGCACTGCATCGCTCCTGGAGCGGAGCTGCAGGTGCCAGGGCTGAGCAATGCCTGTGGCAGGTGCCTGTGGCCCCAGATGAATAGCCCTGAATAGCTCTCCCCAGCTCCGGGCAGAGTGTCCCCATCTCCCTCCCTGTCGGCAGTCCGACTGGAAGCCAGATGTACTCTGATGTCTCCCAGCAAGAATTTACTGCTCATTAAAAAATAATCTGTGATACAATTTCCCTGAAGCAACAAAAGAGCATCATCACCCTCTTGCACCACACTAAATGTAGACGCCTGAGCCGCGGCCAGCTGGCAGAGCGCTGCTCACAAACGCTGATGCCGGCAATATGCCTTTGAAGAGGCTGGAGACACAGATGAAATGGTCTCGCAGGAGTTCAGTAGTCACTACTTTTTTCTTTTTCCTCATAAAGCAGCGTCCAAATTGCAGAGCTGTAGAGGAGTCACAGCAAGGAAAGAAGAGGGAGAACCTGATTTTATTTTTTTAAAAATCTGTTGTTTTACAGACAATGTTTTGCTGTTAGCCGGTCTGGGGGTGTCAGCCCAAAATGTCCCCTTTGGCAGGGATTTGAGGAATGCTGGCTGGGCGAGGAGGGCATGGGCAGCTCGCTGACCTTTGATACGATAGGGCAGCAGGATGGCTGTGTGCGTTCACAGGAGGCAGGGCGTGCAGGAAGCCGCGGAGCCGTTGCCCTGCCCTTGCCCTCCGCTGCCGGCAGTGCCATGGCTGTGGTGTTGGCCTGCTGCTCGCACGCAACGTCCGCAAGGCACCCTGATGGCCAAACGCAGCTCTTGGGTGTTTGGGTGCAAACAGGCTTTTGTAGGGTCTGATCTGTCAGTGATTGCTGACCCTTTGGGGATGAGATCACACATTCCCCTTTTCCATAAACAAAACTTCTCCCCCTGTCCCAAAATATGCATAAATGTATGTGAATAGGTGTGACAAACATTGCAGCTTCTATTGTTTTTCTAAAAAGCTGGGATGTTTTTAACCAAAAGCAAAGAATGAGTGTGTATGTTATTTATAACCCGTGTTTCTGGCTGCTTTGGTGGTGGTGAAGGTCAGGCAGACAAAGAGGTGGCTGGTGGGAAAGTTTGAACGCGGGAGTCGCTGTGTCCTGCAGCTCCAGCAGTTGCTGTCCCCTCTCTTGCAGCGTGCCAGTGCTCGCGGGAGGGCTCCCTGCACAGCACCTGCCACCAGGAAACGGGGCAGTGCAGCTGCCGCCCCAAAGTGACGGGGCTGCGCTGCGATAGCTGCGTGCCGGGCGCCTACGGATTTCCACACTGCGAAGGTACCCTCCTTCTCCTCCCTGATGGGGAGATCTCCGGTGTCTTGGGGCAGAGTGGTACAGTGCTGGTAAATCATAGAATAGGTTGGGTTGGAATGGGCTTATCATCCCCCAAGAGCTTTGTAAGGAAGAAATAACCCCCTTTAGGAAGAGCTGGGGTGTGAGCTGTCTCTTCATAAATGCCTCCTTGTGCCTCTCTTTTCTAGTGGGCTCCTGTAACCCAGCAGGGTTGGTGACTGCAGATCCCTCGCTGGACCCGGTGAGTATCAAATGAACTACCAACCCCTGCAGGTCATTCCTGTGTCATCCCCGTTACTCACTCTGGGCCAAGTCCTTTCTTAAGCACAGCCTGCAAGCAGCCATTACCCACACCAGAGCAGCACACACCACGTTCAGCCACCGCGCTGCAAATTCTCACCTGCTCTTTTCTCCCCATCCCTCTCCCCAGGGCTCCTGTGCATGTCGGGCGTACGTTGAAGGCCCAGCTTGCGACAGATGCAAGCCCTTATACTGGAACCTGACTCCAGAGAACCCCTACGGCTGCATAAGTAAGGAAATGGCATTTACACAGCCCCAAAAAGTCCCCTCCGTGCTGTAGTGGTGCAAGACCCAAACCCAAGCTAGCAGGGACCATCACTGCTGGATGGAAGTGATGCCCTTCCATTCTTCTTCACCCTGAAGTGACGTGTCAGAGCCGGAGTGGGCTGGGTAACTCCTGCTTGGAGGAGGGGTAAGGCTGGAGCCGGGAGCTTTTTGCTTGGGGTAAAACACAGGGCTCATGCAATGAGTTGTGTCATTCTCAGCCCTCCCTGCAGACCGCACACTTAATTTTTCATGGCTAAATGTGCAAAAAAGGCAAATGTCTTTGGTAGTTGTGTCCTCAGCACTAACTGTCCAAAATGAAAAGAGAGCCCTTGTCCAGCACTGCCCTCTACGTGACCAGTTCCCAGCTCCTGTTATCCCAGCCAGTGTCCTCTGGTGTGGTGGGTACTGTCCCCCACCGGGCTTCTTCTCAGGCTGATTGATCTTCTGGCTCATCTCCCTCTCTCCAGGCTGCAAGTGTGATACCAAGGGCACCATCAGCGGAATTGCGGAGTGCCAGCAGGTGGGTTTGCTCCTCTCTGCCTCCCGGCACCCCGAGTGTGTCCTGTGTTGGGAGTGTTTCAGCTCCGTCTCTCCCAGCAGCTGCTGGAGAGGCCTGTCCTGACGCTGAGCTCTTGAAGGTTGCACCACAATCTGGGTTTGCTTGAGAACATAGGATTAAGACCTGTCATAAATTAGGCACCTAAATATTTCTGGGTCTGGCCCAGGATGCCTGGATTTTTGTTTGCCTGCATTGTTGGATAATTTAACTTATCTGGCCCACCCACGCGCAGGAAGCAATGTAGAGCATGAAACTCAAAATGCTTCTCCAGCGTCTCAGACTAAGACACAAATAACTGAGGGTCAGGGCTTAGCCCTGACGAGTGATGGGAGGGAATGAGCTTCCATGCCTGCTCTCTCCTAGGGCGACGGGCAGTGTTTCTGCAAACCCAACATCTGCGGCCAGTTCTGCTCGACGTGCAAAGACGGCTACTTCAATATGGAGAACGCAAATTACTTTGGCTGTCAAGGTGAGTCCCCGTCGTGATGTGTTGGGTGAAGGAGAAGGGCGACAAGCAGCTCTGTATGACCAACGGTCAGTTGGCCTTGAAGAGAAGGGGCGGGAGATGTCCCTCCTCTTGCTTTTGATCATACCATGGCCCAGAGCGGGGACTGGGTCTTGCTGTGGATCTGGAGACCAGAGTTCGTGCTTTTGCCACTGTTGGGCACAGATCCATCGGGTTGTGGAATGAAAGGCCAGGAAAGGTGCCCCCTGGGGTGCCAGGAACTGTTGGGTTTTAACCATTGGCCATGTCCTTGCAGCTGTGCTCCTTCCTGTTGGGAGTAAGTGGGCATGGACATGTTGGGGTTGGCTGCTCTCCATCATGCCCATGGGAAGAAGAGGGAAAGGAGGAGATCTGGCCACTCTCAGCCAGCCCACACGGTCCTGGCAGGGCTGGGAAGAGGGAGCAAGGCTGCTGCTGGCGGCAGGGCTGCGCCTGAGGGTTTGCAGACCTTGTTCCTCTTGCAGCCGTCTGGAAATAGCTCAGTGCTGAGGTGGAAGAGGAGCCGATCCAAGTGGGGCTGGGCCAATATGAAAACGGATACAATGGAATAAAAATAGGGCCCCAGCCTCCCCGCCCGCTGGGGCGTGCCTTTGATTAGTGACCAGGAGCTCGTTAGTGCGGCGGGAATGTAAACAGGCGCTTCCTGCCCACAGGCTGCCGGTGCGACGTCGGCGGGTCGCTGGGGCCATCCTGCGAGGAGCGGAGTGGAGCTTGTCGCTGCCGGCAGAGCACACGTGGCCCCACCTGCACCCAGTAAGCTGCTAATGGGAGGTGCACCTTGGGGTGCTGCGCCTCCTCTTCGCTCCCTCGGGAATGGTGACCTTGGCAACCGTGAGGATGGGGACCTCATCGTCTGGGCTGCTGCCACATCAGCTGCGTGCCTGGCAGAGTTGTCCTCTTGCCTCTCCCTCCAGATAGCCTGGCAGGTAACGGTGCTCCCTCTCTTCCCCAGACCCGCACGGGACCATTATTTCCCTGATCTCCACCACTTGAAATTCGAGCTGGAGGAAGGCACCA
This sequence comes from Fratercula arctica, assembly GCA_947846985.1. NCBI lineage: Eukaryota > Metazoa > Chordata > Aves > Charadriiformes > Alcidae > Fratercula > Fratercula arctica. Next base: position 2,356,461 of record CANTUZ010000013.1, on the reverse strand, counting down.
CGCCGGCCGGCCGGGCTGTGCGCTTCGGCTACAACCCCCTGGAGTTTGAGGGCTTCAGCTGGCGAGGATACGCACAGATGTCCTCCATCCAGGTACGCCTGGTGTCTCCATCCCAGCCCGGCTCCCCCTGGGGAGGATATGTCCGGTGGAGCACAGACGTGCTTTTGGCACACACTTTTCACCCCAAGTGCTTCTCGAACCCCCCAAGTCACATGATGGCCAACATAAACAGCACAGTGTATATATAGCCTGTTTGCACAGATACTTCCTGCAGGGCTAGGGACGGCATAGACTGATGAGGGGAAAGATCCTAAATTGGGAATCCCCTGACATCCTAATCCGGTTAGACAAAGGTGGTAGCTTGGTGATTACTTACAGGGATGTCTATAAACACTGTCTCTGGGTTTTCTTGCGGCTCTTTCATCTGACTCTGCTCTTTCCTGCAACTCTCTGCATAACCTTCCCTCCCTTTTCCAAAAATAAATTAGCTTCTCCTTAGCTGCCATGTTCAGCTTGGACCTCTTGTTACCGTTCTGCCTCCGCTCTTGCTGTTAGATGGTTTGCTGTAACGATGGTTTACACTAACCTGGAGTTGTCTAAGCCCTGTAAGTGAAGCTATTTCATCTGTTGACCCTTTTTTCTCCTTGGTGGAATCTTCTTCTGCATGGCCCCTGCGGAAGTGTCGCCTGTGTGTGTGTGTTTGGGGATGGGGTGCAGGGCAGCAATTCTCTGACAGTCTTGTCCCATGTAAAGTGTACCTTATTCTGGTGTGTGTACCTTCAATTTTCTTCACTTTTTTCATGCTTAGGTGAAATAACAGAAGGGCCTAGTATGTTAGTCATTTCCCGTTGAATTTGTACGTAGGAACTAAGCAACAAATTTCTGTAGGCTCCTTTGGAGAAAACCCCAGCCTTAAAGCTTAAGGATGGAGCTCATGCCCAAGCTCATGGCTTTTGTTTTGCATCCAGTGTTGGCATCTGAGATAGAAATAGGCCTTGATAGAAGGGCTAGCATATGGCTTTCTGCTGGCAGGTCTCACCTGTAGTTTGGTCTCTGCGAGATCCTCCCAGTTTGCTCTCCAGAGGGAAGACTGTGTGTAACTGGAGCTTTGAGGAGCACAGGGCCCTCATTAGGAGTCTCCCTGGGCAGACTCCCGCTTTGCCCTGAAGGCAGGAGGGTGTTTAAGCACGTGCTTACATCTCTTTGCAATGGGTCGGACTTAAGCATCTGCTTAACTGAGGTCTTCCTGAACATGGTCCAGGCAGGCGGAGGGCTGATGCCCCCACCAGTGGCACACCCCCTTAGTACCACCAGTCCTTAGCACTGCAGGTTTCCGAGGACGAGGCACCAGCTCAATTTGCAGCCTCCTCTGTAGGCATCTGGGCAGAGCCCTCTAAACACAAGGGCAGGTGCTTCAGCGCTTAGTATCTGCTGGCTGGTTGCGGCACAAAGCCCAAAAGCAACATGCCGATAACAAAAGCAAGAAGTTCTTAAAACCTTTCCTCTGGCATGGCGTGTGCCCCAGGGATAACCGAACCACCCTGCTGGGGCAGAGCATCTTCCAGATGTGGGCAGAGCCTTCCCGCCCCCTTCCCACAGGCAGGTTGCTCCCTGGGTGTCTGGCCCCGAAGGGACGGCGTCACGAGGCGCCCGTGCCGTGACTGTGTGGTAGGGCCGGTGTGCTTGTCTCCTCCTTGTGCTATGGCATGTTGCTTTGGGAGCAGTGAGCCGAGCGGCTGTGCTTGGGCTGGTAGCTGTCGGCGGTGGAGGTAATTGAAGGTGTGCTCTGCTTCTCTCCCCTTTCTCTCTCCCACCAGCCCAAGGTAGTGGTGACTCTCAATGTGACCTCCCCCGACCTCTTCCGCCTCGTCTTCCGCTACGTCAGCCGGGGGCCCGCCAGTGTGGAAGGGAGGGTCTCGGTCGTTGAGGAAGGAAAGTTTAATGTTTGTGGCAACTGTAAGTGCATTTTTCACTTCTAGACTAACTCAGAGCATCCCACGCTGCGACACTGCTCCTCTGCCCCTTCTCCTGCCCCAGCTGTGCCCATCCCAGGTGTGCCCATCATCTCAGGTGGCCGGCCAGAGCTGTGCCAGGGGATGTCGAGGGAGGGGGAAGAGAAGCAGGCAGGCAGGCAGGTAGGCAGGCGGGTGAGGCTCTCCTGCAGAGCGGGTGAGCGACCAGGAGCTGGCCCCCCAGTGATGTGTGCCCCGTGTGCTTTTGTGCTTTTTGCAGAATAAAATCAGAGTCACTGTAGACGTGAAGGAGGCAGAGCTCTATCTGTTCCATGTCATCCTGAGGTATATTAATTCAGGAGGGGCCACTGTGTATGGCAAAATTACAGCTTATCAGCCACGAAGGAGAGGTAAGGATCCCAGACTGCTCTGCTCCCCTGCACCATCGCCACCTCCTCCCCATCCCAGGCAGCCTTCTGCATCATCCTTTCCAGAAGACACTTCCATATGGCTTTATCCCATTAGTCCTGCCCTTCCAACTGAAAGGCTGATTTGAGTTTGCAGCCCCCCTTATTTAACAAAGCAGCAGCAAGCTGGCCCCCGGTCCTGCAGCCGCGCACTGAGGACTGTTAGCAGCCAGGCTGGTGTGAGACAAGGCTGCTGTGGGATTCCATACAGCCTTCTCAGCATGGGACAAGATCACCCCGGGGCCCCAGGCAGAACTGAGCTGAGTTTCCACAAAACCAAACTGGACGCAAACTGTGACAGCTGGAGATGGTTTTATTTCGCAGGTGCCCTCGTGTGGCAGCCCTGCCCTTGCCTTGTGCTTCTCCCAGACCAGGCTGCTGGCTCCACACGCGTTGTGGGGTTTGGAAGTGGTATGGAATTGCACGTGTTATATAGGCATTGCACTCTGGTGCAATGTCTTCTCATCAAGCCATGAGCTGATGGAGAAGAAGAGCCACCAAAAGAAGGCTGAACAAGCCTAGAGACCTGGACAGCAAATATTCTGGGAATCAATATGAGCAAGACTACACGGGGACAGACCTGAGGCCATGCAACTGCCCTAGTGGGTGGCTGATTGTTTTACCCCTTCTGATGCTACAGCCACATTGTCCTGCTGAAGCTCTTCTTCCAGATCATACATGCACAGCACAAGGCTGTTGACACCAGCTACCTAATTTTTCAGTGTGTCAAGTTCTCTCCTCTGTCTTGAATTGACATAGAAGATGTTTTACCTTTGATGAGTTGAAATGCCAAGATATTATTTTTCTACTTTTTTTTTTTGAGGAGAAAAATAGCTGGTTATTTTTATGGCCAGTCGTGTTACACAGCAGAAAGACAAGAGAAGCATGAGCCATGCTCGCGCTTTAGGATCCCACCACAGGTCAGGAAGTATTTAATCTGTCCTTCCCAGCAGCAGAGCTCATTTGCCTTATAATGTGCTTCCCCCCTTGCTCAGAAGCAACATGTGATTTTTCTAGTGCTGAAGGCAAGTTGCCAGACGGACACAGCAGCAATGGGATCCAGGAGGGCAGCTTCCTTCATAGGCCAGATCGACTCCAGAAATGCTGAGCCACCTTCTGCCCAGGTGGCCTGGGCTTCACATGGTAAAGGACAAGCAGCCTGGAAAGAAGATAAGTTGGAAGATGTGGCTTGCAAAAAGGGAAACCTTTTCCGAGTATATGATTTGCAGACCGGTTTCTCCCACCCCCCCTCCAGAAGCCGTCTCAGTTTGAGTTGTGTATCATCTCAAAGCGATGTGAAACTTCAGCTTGTCAAGAAATCTACCCCATTGCCTGTTCAGGGAAATCTCTTCATGCCTTGCATCCGCACCTCTGCTTCCCATCTGAGAAAGCGAGGGCTTGGCCCCAGCTGATGCCAGGCATGCCACAGCGCCAGCACGCATGGGAGGGGGCTGACCCATCCCAGCAGCAGCACAAGCCTTTGCTTTAGCTTCTGGCCTTCTGCATTATGCCTTGATGTCCATGTAGCACACAAGGACAGTCAGCGTGCCACGTTCCCCACTTCCTCCTTCATCTCATCTGCTCACCATGCAGCCGTACTCAGTGAATCCCGCTCACCTGCGCTCTTCAAAACGCTCCTGAGACTGCTAGACAGGCGGACAGGCTGCTTCGATGTGCTGTGTCGTTATTGCATCCAAAGTTAATTAATTCAAAGGTTATGGGACTGTGTCTGCTGAGCCACAGAGCTGTTCAACAGCAGCACGATCAGGCCTTAAACCCGTTCTGTCCTGTCAGTTAAAATTAATGTCTAAATCTCGGGTGCAGAGTCTGTGGCTGGCAAGAAAGACAGGAGCACAGCTTGGGGGTCTGAGAGTTTGCCAGAAGACAGGTATCTCACCTGTGGAGCTGGCGTCAGAATATCCCTAAGGAAGAACGTATCTGGGCAATTCTTTTTGTCTGTCTCAGAATAAATTCTTCACAGATGAGTTCCTTCCTTCTCTAGCTGGCAAAACGCTCCCTGGCGTGCAACACTCCGTGCTTTGCAGTCCAGGGATGTAGAGCACACTGAGAGCTGTGGATTAGCATTACGGATTGCAGTGATTTATTTTTTTTTCTCCCATTAAGCTACTGAGCAGATTCAGAGTGGATGTCTTTCTTACGGGACAGTGTGGGATTGTGGTGCATCTGCTACGGCAGCGTCGAGAGAGCAGGAGCCCGGGACTCCCCGCTGCACTACAGAGCTGCTTTCCTGAGCGTAGCCTTCTATTTGCAGCCCCAGGTTTTCCATCCCAGTCCCTTCACAGCCTCTTATCCCTCCCGCTCCAGGTACAGAGCAGACCAAGCAGATTGTCTTTGCTCCCAGCACGGAGCCAGCCTTTGTCACCGTCCCCCAGAACAGCTTTGGGGAGCCCTTCGTACTCAACCCCAACACGTGGTCTTTGGTTGTTGAAGCAGAGGGTGTGCTGCTGGTAAGGACCAGCCCCCGTGCTCCATCCACCACAGGGGGCTTCAGCAGCTCCCCAGGGGGAAGTGTCCCAAACATAACCAACTCTCCCATCTCTCCTTCTAGGACTATCTGGTTTTGCTACCCAGCTCATACTATGAGGCTCCAATACTGCAGCTAAAGGTGACGGAGCCATGTACCTACCAGCCAGCCCCTGAACAAGCCACACAGAAGTAAGGATTCTCCGTATCTTTGTGCTGTGTGAGACCTGCTCAGCTCCTCTTGTCCTGGGGTTAAAAAATATGTACAGCCCACACTCTGTGAGGGTCTGGATGCAGTAAACCTTCTTAATGGAGCACTTTGCTATGGTTGATAAAGCCTGCTGAACCTGCATGAACACATAGATCTCCTCATCCATGGCACAGTCAGTCTGTGTGTTCTCATGGACCCTGGAGGGCCAGCTCACCCAGTAAGACCATAGCCCTCTCCTCTGCTAGGCTGGGTTCCCAGTGCTGGGTTGTATGTCAACAGCCCTGGAAAATGGCTACAATGAGTTAGGTCTTGCTGGACTATTTAAAATGAATGAGCAGAGTCTGGTAGTGCTTAGAGCATCTCAGTGCCTCTGCTTGCTCTGCCAGGAGCTCTCTGTCCATGTTGGCTGGAAGGCTGGTTGGGCTCTGGACACCAGTTGGCCCCTCCACTATAGCAATGGTCCCAGAATAAAGCACATTGCGAGGGAAGAAGCTTGTTTTTGTTACTGCCCTCAGTGGTCCTATAGTACACAATCTCCTGCTCCACGCTAACCAGACGTGCTCCTTTGGGCAGTGGAACCCTCATGTTGGACCAAAGCCTTTTGCAAATTGTCTGGGATCGGGCTGCATGGGTGCTCTTGAGTCTTAGAATCAGGTTGTAACAACCGTACTTTGCAATTTTTTTTCTTAATGATTTTAGCTGCCTCTTGTATAAGTACCTGTCTGTGGATGGCTTCCCTGCTGTGCCAGGGGTGGACGCGGTGTGCAGGCTGGACAACCGGTTACCCAGAGTGTGTCCCACGGAGCAGCTTACCCCCTCCCATCCACGGATGGCGACATGCAGCGGCAGCGATGTGAGTGGCACTTCTGCTTCATCCCTTGCATGGGCACTGCAGCACTTGTCCCTCTGCTCCCACCAGCTGGTGCTTTACCTGCACCTGGGCAGGTTACCGAAAGGGCTTGTCGCCCACGTACACCCCACTGTTGCCCTCTCAGACTTGCAGCTGTGTGCTTGCACGCCCTGTTGTTCAAGGTACCCCAAAGCAGTGTCTCGCATGCAAAGGGCTTGCAAGGACACATGTGGTAAGAGTTGGCCTGTTTTCCCCTCAGCAGCAGAGGAGGCTGGTTTGTAGCACAGGCATCCTGCATGCACTCACTATGGGCAGTGGGACAGGACACCCCTGCTCAGTCGTCTTTCTCTCCTCCAGGTGGAAGTCCAGCTGTCCCTGCCCGTTCCCCAGCCCGGGAAATACGTGCTGGTGGTGGAGTACGCCAACACCAATGCTTTGCAGACAGTGGGTATTGCTGTGAGCTCACCGCACTTGGCCATGCAGCAGGGCACGTTCATCTTCTACCCGTGTGTCTACAGGTATGACCATCTCTGAGAAGCAGAAAGGATTCGGTCCTTCTCTGACACGGCAAGGACAGACCCCTGCCCAGTTGAGCTTGTTCTGCTTTATCACATGAACAAAGCAACGCCTCAGCTTTGTACATCTAAGCTGTGTATGTCCAAACTCCTTCTAGCTGGATGTGGATTTTAGTGATTAGCCATCCCTGGGAAATGCATACCTCTGCTAACGTAGTCCTCTAATGCCTCTGCCAGGAGATAATCTGTTGCTCCTGTTTACAGCTGGGTAGATTGGTAGGCGCCCTGATTTAGGGAATGGCCTACAGGCAGGTTTATTGAAGCTGTTGGTGCAGGTCAAACCCTGTTCCTTACTGTAGAAGCGTCTGACTCCAGACTGCAACCTTTGCAATAGGAAACAAACGTCTGGGTTGTCCTTGGGAAACTTCACTCTTAGGACTTGCCAGAAAAGGCATCAAAAGATTCACGGGGATTTTGTATAAATACCTTCAGGACATATAGTTGGCAAGACAAGAAACGGGTCATGACCCTGCTCAAGGCTGGCTTCAAAATCTGTGTTTCTCTTACAGTTTCCTTTGTCGTGGGATTGCTGTAGATTCCCAGAGCCGCATGGCAACTTTTGAACTTACCTCAGAGGCCACCATTCAGTTCACCTCTGATCTGGCTGACTTCTTCCTGGTAAGGCTCCCTGCAGGGGCAGCTCTGTGGGCGGGTTGCAAGGAGGAGAGGCAGGAGCTATACCTAGCCTGTAGAAGGGTTTTCTAGTCCTGTTTGGCCTGGATACTAGATCTTAGTCTACATCATGAGCAGCCCAAGGTGGAGAATGTGGTCAGCGGTGTGTTTTGCAGTAGATCATGGGACTGGGATTTGGGAGAAGATGGGGAGAAGAAGCTGCTCTTTGCAGAGGGAGCTCTGCGGGAGTTTGGCAGTGCCTTTTCCTATTTTACCTTGCAGGCATTCATAGTTGCTTAGTTAAGAATAGAAGAATCCCATAAATATGTGGGAGTCCTAAATGCCGTAGGGCTCGTGCCAAGGAAGAAGGGGCAGTGAACAGAGGTGTGACCTGCCACGCATTAGCTGAAGTGTCTGATACGGAGGTGCTTAGTGTGGTCAGACTGATCACTGGTGGGCACAAAAACTGCTGTGGGCTCCCCGTGGCAGAGGCTGTCATGTAACCGGGCATCTCTCTCTTTCCTGTGCGGCAGCACAAAGTGTACCTCATACCCGCTGCACAGTTCACCATGGAGTTCATCGAGCCAAAGGTGCATTGCATCAGCGTCCATGGCACGTTCTCATCCAACAGGTAAGAGTCGCGGGTCCCTTGGGGTTTTAGCATGAATGTGGCTGTTTCCAAAAGCAGTTGCTTTCCTCACTTCCCTCAAGTTTGGAGTCCTTTCAGTTCTTGACACAGCAGAAAGAAATCTGTGGCTGAGGTAAAGGCACCTTGCCCATGTCCACCGAGCAGGCAGCGATGGAGTGAGGGCTGGAAGTCAGGCTGCTGGTCCTTTCTCTGAACACCGTGTTGCCTCCTGTGGCAGGCGCTCAGGTGTCAGCCTGATGAGGCTTTCCTGTGCATGCTCACATACAGCAAGAGACACTCACTGTATAAAAATTTTTGACACCACTTTGAATAAATATTTGCACCGGAATTAGCCTGTGGAGGGTTCTGTTCTTCCTGCTGAGCCTGTGTCCCAGAGCCCAGGGGCCCTGGTAGAAAGCTGTCCCTCGGCAGGCATGCTTTGTAATCTGCCGCGTCTTACAGGGCGTGCTCGTCCTGCCGGGACCCCCGTAACCTCTCTCTTTCTTTGACTCAGATCCTTACATCCCGTTTTCTCCTTGTTTTGCAGCAGCTCCTGTGTTCCCTCAAGGTTCCTGAAGCTTTCCCAGTCGATCGTTTTGGAGGGGGCTCAGGCTCTGCCCATTGCCCCTGATGTCCCCCTGGCTCAGGCCATCCATGTGGCTCCAGCTGGGGTCCCGGTGGAACCTGCCCCTCGGCCTCCCACGGCAATGGACCCCACTGCGGAGCTCATCCTCCTGCAGCCACCGCAGGTAGTGGCATGAGTGCGGCTGGGCTGGTTTGCTGGTGCCGTGACACTGGACACCTGGGGTACAGAGAAGTTTTCCTTCTCTATTGAGCAGCTTTAGCAATTAGGATTTTCAGAATTTAATCTGGACTTTAATTTGTCCCTGGACCTGTAATTCCCCTGGACTCTCCTGTCTTAGCTCCATCCAACCCTGCTTGGTTCTCTGGGCCCCCAGGAAAAGCTTTGCAGGTGGCACCATTAGAGGGGGGAGTGTGGAGACATGGGGGGGTTGATTCACCAAAAGTCTCAAGGCCTGGCAGTTGTGCAACAAGAGCACAATTTGTGCAATAATAAAAAAATATCCCAGTTGTGAGTGCAGGTGTCAGATATGGTTTTTTGTCTCTTTGTTCTCCTGTTTTGGGCCAGGCTGCTGTTGTGTTTAACAGTCGGATCCAGACCCTGGGACGCTACGCTTTCATCCTGCATTACTACCAGCCCAACCATCCCAGCTTCCCTGTGGAAGTGTTAATCAACGGTGGGCGCATCTGGCAAGGTGAGAAGAGCAGGGGCTGGGGGAAGCTGCTATTAGGCAGAAGCCTTGGAATGGGTGCCAGAGGATAACTGTGGGTTCACTGAGGAGTGCAAAGATGAAGCAAGACAGACTTAGCTGTTCCAAACCGGGAGGGTGTGATGGGGACTCCAAGGGAAATGTGGGACCAATAGGTTTGTTGTCTTTTCAGGCCAGACCACTGCTACTTTCTGCCCACATGGCTACGGGTGCCGGAGCCTGGTAGTTTCTGAGGACCAGATTGTCCTGGACGTTACTGATAATGATCTGACTGTGGTTGTTCGAGTGCCAGAGGGCAAACGGCTGTGGCTGGTGAGTCTCTTTCCGGGAAGCTCCTGGGGCCTGCTGGACCGGGCTCCAGCCACATGGCTCCAGTGGGGCTGGAGTTTGTCCTCAAGGATTTTTGTCACTGTGTGACCACAGGAATGTTTCCCACCATCACTCAGTTTCTGAACTATCCTAGAAAGTTGCGATCTCCAGCCTTGGTGGTGTAGAATTGAGGGCAGAATTCACAGAGACAGCATCTCTATATGACGGTTATCCTTCACTGTGTGGTTTTGATACCAAAACAAGGCAGAAATTGCATCTGTTGCTTTGCATATGTAGCTTGTGATAATCCAGAATAAGCCTTATTCCTGCCCCAGCAATATTTTGCACCTGCATACCACTGCCCAGGCAGGTCTCATCATAGGAGCAGGTAGCCATTGCTGTTCTCAGGCAACAGGACTAGAAGATTGACCAAAATTTGCATAAGTGGCTGAAAGACAGAATTGGAACCCAGGCGCCTTCATGTCTAGAAGTTCAAGATGTCAGTGACTGCCTGCCTCTGCTGAAGCACAGCCAGGGCTGCCCTTTTGGGGTATTCTGCCTTTTTTTACTCCAGTGAATTTGGGCCACTCCTGACCCACCATCTAATCTGATGCTCATGTGGACTGTTAGATTAGATGGAACCTGATGGATAGACCCAAATAGGGAGGCAGCCCCTGGTCTTTCCAGTACTTGGGCACTTTGTTTGTTATGTTCTGTCCCAGCAAGGGATGAGCTGATGAGAAGTTAAGGGCGCGTTTGGACTTTTGAGTGAGCTCATTTTGGACTGCCTCTGGCTGGCTCAGCTAAGGAGCCTGGCTCACCCATCTTGTCCTTGCTTTGCAGGATTACATCCTTGTGGTGCCTGAGGACAGCTATAGCTCTCAGTACCTGCAGGAGGAACCCCTGGACAAGTCCTATGATTTCATCAGCAGCTGTGGTGTCAACAGCTTCTACATCAAGTGAGACCCTTGGCTTTGGGGGGATTCTCCACTTGTCCACAGGCTGCACACCCCTTAAGGAGCAAACACCCATTCCTTTCATGTGTGGCAGGGGAGGGATCTGGTTAAGGCTTTCCTGATCTAATGACCAAACCCGTGGGTATTTGGGGGATCCCGGTGTCACAGGGCTCTGCCTCCCACTAAGTCAGTACCCGTTGCTGCAGGAGATCCTGCTGGATTTTGGGGTGGTCGGGAGGCTGTGGGGGTGTGCAGCATGGTGACTCCTCCTGCCTTCCCCTACAGCCCCAGCACATCGTCGAGGTTCTGCCGTGACTCTGCCATCTCGCTCTCCCTCTTCTACAACAATGGGGCCCAGCCCTGCCGGTGCCATGAGGCAGGGGCGCGGGGCAGCCAGTGCGAGCCCTTTGGTGGGCAGTGTCCCTGCAAGTCCAACGTCATCGGGCGAGAGTGCTCCCGCTGTGCCACCGGCTACTGGGGTTTCCCCAACTGTAGGCGTGAGTTGTCCTGTCTCCCACTGTCCTTTCCCAGCACTTGCTGGTTTGCCTCTTACAAGGCTGAGGCTGATATGGGAAATGGCCGCATTTTCCAGCCCTGCAATGGCTTCACTTGCATGAAAACAGCCCAGCTGCCTGCAGAGCAGTTGAGCTCTGCGTCCATTGCCTCATGCTGTCCTGGGTCTTGCTCCCCCAAGCACAGCCTCTTTTCTGCCCCTTCCAGCCTGCGACTGTGGGACGCGTCTCTGCGACGAAGTGACGGGGCAGTGCATCTGTCCTCCGCACACCCTGAAGCCAGAGTGTGTTGTCTGCGAGCCCCAGACCTTCGGCTGCCACCCCCTTATCGGCTGTGAGGACTGCAATTGCTCTCGGCCCGGTGTGCAGGAGCTGACGGAGCCAGGCTGTGATGTGGACAGCGGGCAGTGCAGGTGAGGGAGCCCTGTCCTGGCACTGGGCTCACCTGGCAGCATCCCTGGTCCCTGCTGGAGTGATGGGACACATCAGCAGGCTGCAGGGAGGAAACGTGCAGGATGAGGAAATCCTCATCAACATTGTGTCAGTGCCAGCGTGGGTGAAGCTCCAAAAGCCTGGCTGCTCCCCGCACAGCAGCGTGGGGCAGAGGTTTCTAATGCTGCGGCTCTTGCGTCCCATCCAGGTGCAAGCCCAACATCATCGGGCGACAGTGTGACCTCTGTGCCCCTGGCTACTACCACTACCCCAACTGCCGGCGGTGTGACTGCCACCAGGCTGGCACCGAAGCAAGTGTGTGCGACCCAGTCACAGGGCAGTGTCACTGCAAGGTCAGTCCTTCGATGCCTTCACGCGGTGCCTTTCTCCTTGGCTGGACTCTCCTGCTCTGGCTGGGGGTGTCTGTGTGCCGGGAGGGAGCCAGGCTGGAGAAGGAGAGTGTCTGTGTGCCTGAGCTGCAGCCAGCCTGCCCCATGGGATGCTGGGTTCAGAGCACCCTGAAAGGCTCCTTCTCCCCGTCTTTCCTGGCCATGAAGGCTTGCTCTGTGGGCTGTCACTGGGGTGACGGACAGTCTGGGTCCAGCTCCGTGTCACAGCCCACTGCAGATAAAGCTGTCAGCCCTGTTAACTCCTGCTCCTGCGTGACAGCAGAGTAACTCACCCTGCTGCTGAGCTGCCCGCTCCAGCCCCTTTGCAGGGCTCACAAGTGCTTTCTCCAGGTGAACTTAATGTTTGATGGCTGCTGTGCAAGCAAACGTGTTCAGGGACTGCTTAATCGTCTTTCAGCATCACATCACAGCACTTTGACCACTTGTACAGCCGTCTCTGTCCTCCACTAAGGCCTCAGAGAAGCTCCTGACGCTGTTGAGCTTTGCTTGTCTTCCAGGAAAATGTGGAGGGCCCAAGGTGTGACCAATGCCGCCTGGGGACGTTTTCTTTGGATGCCAGTAACCCAAAGGGCTGCACCAAGTGTTTCTGCTTTGGTGCGACCGATCGCTGCCGCAGTGCTGAGAAGCACCGAGCTGAGGTGAGAGGGGCCGAGGGCCACCAGAGCAGTTCAGTTGTGTTCCCGTCTGCCTGGCTCCCTGCTGCCCTCGGGTCTCTGTCCTACATTAATCCTACTCCTCTGGAAGATACACTGTGAGGAGGGTTATCTTTGTCTCCCTGTGCCCATGTCCAGCTTTCAGACCCTTTTCCTGGTGTCTGGGATCTCATAGGGTGGAAAGTCATGGTGTGGGGGGACTGTGCTGGCGCGAGGCAGGGGTGGTGCTCAGCTTTCCGGTGGCTTCATCAGGATGCATGTGAGGTTGTGAGCCCGTTATCATCCTTTCTGCTGCTCTAGGACTCGCTCTCCTGGAGCATCAGCATTCAAATACTTTCTGTAGCTCCACTAGAAGATCTGTGGTTGCTCTTCCCCCACAGTTCGTCGACATGAACGGGTGGCTCTTGTTGAGCAGCGACCGCCAGGAAGTGCCGACGACTCTGAGCCTGCGGGAGCACCTTGTCCATGCTGATCTCAAGAACCTCCCAGATGCCTACCAGGAGGTCTACTGGGTTGCACCCAGCTCCTACCTTGGGGACCAGGTAAGACTGTGGTGGCAGCTGGACCAACAGTCATGCACATCCCTGACCGCACCAACTTGTGTGTCAGCAGCATGCCCACTGACGTGCAGGCATTGCTCGCGCTCCGGTTGAACATGGCCAGCTCTGACTCATCTCAATGGTGTGGACTTGCAGCAACATACGCAATTTGTCTCTCCATTAGGTTTCCTCCTACGGTGGGCACCTGCGCTATGAGCTGCACTCCGACCCGCGAAGGGGGGACGTGTTCATTCCCATGGAGTCTCGCCCGGACGTGATCCTGAAGGTGCAGTATGAGAAATTTCCTGGTGCCCTCTGCTAATGCCTGAGCAGGATGAGGTAGTGACTGACACCTTGCTTGCTTTTCCCAGGGAAATCAAATGAGCATCATGTTTCTGGAGGGCACCTACCCATCCCCAGGGGAGGTACATGAAGGCCAGCTGCAGCTGGTGGAGGTGAGTTTGAACACACAAGTGTGTACCAAGGTAAGTGCTCAGATGCCCTTGGAAGGACAGACTAGCACATAGACAGGAGACATTGCTTTGAGCTCAGTATTTTAAGTGCTGCCTCTTGCAGCAGAACTGGCTGTGAAGAACCAGGGCCGTTACATCTGTGCAAAGGGGAGACATCCCAGCAGCTGGGAAGTGAAGGCTGGGCTGGATGTTCAGGTGCCTGTGCTTCCTGCCAGTAACGTTAGGTCTTCTCCCACTAGAGCAACTTCAGGCACACGGAGACTCACAACCCTGTGTCCAGAGAGGAGCTCATGATGGTGCTGGCAAACCTGGAACAGCTGCAGATCCGGGCGCTCTTCTCCCAGCTCTCTTCCTCCGTGTCCCTGCGCCGCGTGGTGCTGGAGATGGCAACAGATACCACTACGGGCATCCGTGCCAGCAACGTGGAGCTGTGCTTTTGCCCAGCTAACTACCAGGGGGACTCCTGCCAGGTAGGGGGGAAAGGGGACGTGCTACTTCATGCAGAGAGAGGTCAAAAAGCCGCCGTTTGGGGCCTCAGACACCTCTTGTGCTTAGTGCGGGTTGCAGCCGTGGGGTTTGGATGCTCGTACAAAGCAGTAGTGCCAGAGTACCAGCTTCCAAGCTGAGCCCTGAGGGCTTCAGTTGAAATTACAGCTCAGGTTGTGCCGGAGGAAGGGAGAACATCTCCCAGGCTCCCCCACAGCAGCCTGCTCCCAGCTCCCCTCCCACCCAGGGCGCCTGGGAGAGGTGGGTTAGCTGCATCTGCCCTCTTGGAAGGGGCACGATGAGGAAATCATTCAGGTTTTGCAGACCAAAATGAAGTGCATGCCATGCCTTGGAAGAGTAGGTCCTTCTGTCTGGCCAGTTTTCTCCTATTGACAAGGAGGAGGAAGAAACTGCACTGAAAAATCTTTGTTGTTGCTTTTAATCTCTTCTCCATCAGTACAGCCCTGTGGGAATTCTGTTATGGAAACTCAAATTAGTCCCTTTGCCTGAATGTATCAGGCTATCAGGCTGTTTTTCAGACTTCCGTCTTTTTCTCTCTCCTCAGGAATGCGCTCCAGGTTACTACAGGGACACCAAGGGGCTCTTTCTGGGAAAATGCATCCCATGTCATTGTAATGGCCACTCAGACCAGTGCCTGCCGGGCTCTGGGATATGCCTTGTAAGTAAACAGTAAAACACCGTGATATTTTGCAGTTGTAGGGTCTGTAGCATGCAATTAAAAATCTCTTCACATACTAAGCGAGCTGGCAGGACCGTGCCTGAATTGGAGCATTAGCTGTATGTGCCACTTCAGGGGTGGTCCCGCTCAGGGTCAGCTTAGGGTGACACACGTTTCCGGGAAAGAGGAAGGACCGAAGCATCTAGCTCTGTCTGGTGAGGAATTCTTTGGGCGACACACCATTTCTTGCTGTCAGTGCTGAGCCCGCAGCCTGCCTTTTCCTTGCAGAACTGCCAGCACAACACGGAGGGAGACCACTGTGAGCGATGCAAGGATGGCTACATGGGCAGCCACTCTGCCGAAGAACCCCTGCAGTGTGTTGGATGTCCGTGCCCTCTTTCAGTTGCCTCCAACAAGTAAGCACCCTTGGATGGGATTGCCTATTTGACCTCACTGCTTAACTGCTGGGAGCTGTGCTGTGCCACATCGGGGCACTGGTGGGTGTCCCAATGCCAGCCTTGTCCATGGCCCCAAACCATGTCCATGGCCTCTTAGCCAAGGCCCCAGCAGCGTGCACCAAGTGATCAGCTCCCCTGGCACCACGTCAGGGGTAACTGGCCTTCCTGTTTTCCCCTTATCGTTTCAGTTTTGCTGTCGGTTGTGTCCACAAGGGCTCCAACATGCAGTGCCTCTGCAAGCCCGGCTACGCTGGACCCAACTGTGAGCGGTAAGGGTGATGGCACCCGCGTTTCAGGGGCCTCAGACACACTGGTCCCATGCAGCCATTGCTGTGGCAGAAGAGAAGTTGTCCTAGTAAAGACTGCAGACGAAATGGTTGGCTCTGCTCCCACTGTGCTTAGCTCTGGCAGGATTTCTTTCAATCTTTTTCAGCCTGCAAATGCCCTGTTGCTGATATGTTGTGTTACCGCGGGTGTCTTCCTTAGCTGTGCTTTGCCTTAACTTGCAGTCTGTTATAAAGGCGCCTTTCTGAGGTATCATGAGGCAAAACATAAAGTGCTTTTTGGGACAACACTTTGAGATCCCTGAGGGCTACAGCAGTTACAAGTGTTGGATGCTTGCACCGCTACAATTGCACAACCCAAGCATGGTGCAGGCATGAGCTGCGGGGATCCCCCCAGTGCCCTGACTGTGTTTTAACTTGCCGTATTTCTCCAGGTGTGCCCCAGGATACTACGGCAACCCCTTGGTGATTGGCAGCTCATGCCAGCCCTGCGACTGCAGTGGGAACACGGATCCCAACATGCTGTTCAGCAGCTGCGACTCCCTGACAGGCGCCTGCACGGGGTGCATGCACCACACGGCCGGCGCGCGGTGCGAGGTCTGCGCCCCTGGCTACTATGGGGATGCGGTGGTAGCCAAGAACTGCACACGTGAGTGGGGCAGGCAGCAAGGCCTGGTCGGGAGGGAAGATGGACAGACTGGCCGTGGATGTGTTTAGCACCTTAGCCAGGCTGTGCATCGCCCCAGTGAGTCACACACTTGGTTACACACGTTGCCAGCATCCTCTAAAGATGATAATAAGAAAAAAAAACATGCCAAAAACCTGCCCTCCGGCATCACAACTCCATAACCTCCAATCCGCCCCTGAATGCAAGCTGCCAAACCGCCCCTAGGCTGGAACTGTCTTGCCCCAAGCAGCTCCTGCAGCAGCGGTGCTGGCGCTCCCTCGGGAGTGGGGCTTTGCACAGCCCCCTCCCAGCGCTGCTCATCTCCCTGTGAGGAGCAGCAGCGAAATTGCAGCTCACAGAAGGGAGCAGTCATGGAATAAGTTGTTGGGGGGAGCAAATCCAAGAGGAGAGAGGCTCTGTCTTTATTCTGACTGTGATAGATAAGGGGGAAATAGGATTCCCTGTTGGGAATAAGGTTCGTGAGTGGCTGAGCAGGCTCTTCGATGTGTAACTGGGTGTATTTTTCCCTGGCAGAGTGCAACTGTTCACCTTGTGGGACTGATTCATGCCATCCACGAACTGGCCAGTGCTTCTGCAAGACTGGAGTGACAGGCCAGCACTGCGACCGCTGTGAGGTAAGGGCCACCTGCATACTGGGATGGTACTGGTCCTTAGCACGGGGTTGAGGGGCAGCCCCGATGTGTCATCCCCAGGCCTGTGAGCAGAGCGGTGCTGGCAGACAGGTGGTTAAGGCTGGGTTTGCATGATCTGCCTATACGTGGTGAAAGCCTGTTAAAGATTTGGCAGCAAGCGATGGAGGCAACGTTCAGCTACAGCCTGGGCAGTAATTCCTTTGGGAAACTGCAGTAAACCCCTTATTCCCTGTACGCATCCAGCATGGGCCTTGCAGGGCAAGGGCAGGTTTGCAGGGCAGGTCTGGGTTCTTAGTGCAGCTCCACATCTTTGCCGTGTTGACACGAGTTTTGTGATGGCCAAAACACTCCTAGAAATCAAGGCTGGGGTCCCACATCACCTCAGCCTGCCCCAGGAGGGAAGCACACGTGCCCTCTTGCTGAACAGGGCACCCACTGTCCTGCTTTTCCCCAGGAGGGATACTACGGCTTCGAGGGATGCTCCGGCTGCCAGAGGTGTGACTGCGACGTCGGCGCTGTGGGGAGCAGCTGCCATGCACAGACGGGCCAGTGCAGCTGTCTGCCCGGCGTCAGCGGCTCGCGCTGCCAGCAGTGTGCCCCGGGCTACTGGGGCTTCAGCGAGAGCGGCTGTACACGTGAGTCCTGCTTCCCGGGTGCTGGGTCCTGCACGTGGAGGAATGGGACAAGGCTCTGGTGGCACGTGTGCTTGTCAAACCGTTAAAGGTGGAAAACAACTGCCTACTATCTGAGGTCCTGTGCATGTTGCTAGGTTGCACAGGGAAAGCCCCTGCAGTGACATGTGGATAAGCAGAGATACAATTGCACAGCTGGAATAAAACCACTCCTTCCCCTCTCTCGGGTGGTGACGGCACAAAATGATGCCACAGGCATTTCCCTGTTAATAAACTTGGCAGGGTGCGAGTGCAGAGGGGGCTCCTGCGACCCACGCACTGGGGAGTGCACTTGCTCCAACGGGCTGACGGGGAAGCAGTGCGACGTCTGCATGCACGAGTATGAGATCCCGGTGGCAAACGGCCCGGACAACATGAGGTGTGAAGGTCTGTATCCTGCGGTCCTGGGGAAAGGGGTGAGGGAAGCCCCAGAGCTTGCGCTGACCGTTCCGTTCTCCTGGCAGTGTGTGACAGCTGTGTCCTGCTGCTGCTGGAGGATCTGCAGAGCATCGAGAGGTCCTTCCCCTCCATTCGCGGTCAGCTGGTCAACCTCAACGCCAGCTCCATCGCCTGGGCTCGCCTCCACGGTCTCAACAGCACTATGATGACTGTCGCTGTACGTGGAAGCTTTAACATCACTTTCTGCCCACGTTTCCTGGCCCGTTGGCCTGATTTCATCTCTTTTTCTTCCCCAGAACCAGCTCCGCGAGTACCACAGAGCCATGAACAAAGTCAGGCAAAGGGCTGATGAGCTGGAGGATGAGAACGTGGACCTCACACAGGACCTGAACGCGCTGCAGCACAAAGTAGGATATTTCTCCATCTTCCTTTTCCAGAGCACGAGTCCCTCCTTGCAGCTAAAATGAGGGCTTTGGAGGCTGGGAGGAGCCTAGTTCAGGCGGGCTGGATCTCCTGCCCAGCCAGCACTAGGCTTGAGTTTCCGGGTCTCTTACTTAGATACCCAAGCTAGATTACCAGCATTCCTGCCCTGGAGGGCTGTTAAACATCTTGTGAAATTGATGGTTGTTTCTTGATTTATTACTTGCTTTTGTAGCAGCTCCAACTTTAACCAGTAAAAATAAATTCAATAAAATGTTGTTTATAGAAGGAGCGTATGAAGAAGGAACGTAAACATCTAGGTCGGTCCTGGATGTATCCACGCTGTGGCAGGGAGAGCCTGGCCTCTGTCAGCAAATGAGTCAAACCTTTTAGCTGTAATAGTCTTTGGAGGCCTCAGTACGGCAACACCTTTTGCCAGATGCAGTCTGTTTACAGTCTAAAAAACACTCATTGTGTCTTCAGAGAACTTAAAAACTGAGCAAGATTTGCTTTGATTTGATTTATAAATTGCTTGCTCCTGATCTAAGGGAGAGGGAAAATTCTCCACTTGACGTACGTCCCTGGGCAGCCGCAGGGACAAACTGCCTGTGTGTATACGTATGTCTACACACACCTACGCTCTGAAGTGCAGCCCTCCGTCTCTGCTTGTGTCCTGGTCAGGACCCAGGTGGGCCAGGCTTCAGGCTATGGGGCTTGTCCTGTGTTCAGAGGACAGTGCTGGCCTCTGTGGTCTTAGGACTGTTTCAGGATCCAGAGCCTACTGCGCTGGAGCTGCATTTATTGCTTGTGCTTCTCCAAAGGTGCTAAATAAAGACCATCACTAAATTAATTGTAGGTGAGCAGCACAGGGCAGGCTGTTGGAGGAGATCTAGTTTAAGAACCCCAGAAGCTGCACGTTCCCAAGCCTTGTGTGCCTTTTGGGAACAGCTTTCCCACTGACGATTCACATAAAACATAATTTCATACTTCAGCTAAGCCAGTGTTTTTTGTTGTAGATGACAATGACTCACAGAGAAGCAAACCGGATTGAGCAGCACACGAGAGAGACTTACCAGAGGGGGGAGCAGCTCCTGCTAAGTATCCAAAGCATTCAGAAAGGCATCACAGGTAGGTAAAGAAGGGTCTCTCTGGGATTTTTCCTGTTGGGAATGCCACGCTCTTGCTTTCAAACCGCACGAAGTACTGCATCACTTAGAGAAAACACGGGGAAATAAAAATGCGATGGAAATCCCTGCAGAATTCTGACTTTTGTTCTGACCAGGCTTATTGTGAGCCCCAGCTGTTTGGCTCAATGCAATCTTTGGAGAAAAAAAAAAAAAAACCAAAATTGCACAAATGTTATTAAAATGCATAAACATATAAAACTGGGGCAATCTGCACTCCAGCTTCAGGAGAGATTTAGCAAAACAGGGAGTGACTGAATCTAGGAGAAGGAGGTAAATCACAAAACAATGCTTGGTAGTGGCCAAGGAGGCAGAAACGTGGGGCAATACCTCTGAGTGATCTCAAGCAATTCGTGTGCCCGAGTACTGCATGGAAGTTGGCTGCAGTTTGTTGAGAGTGATGTAAGAGAGGAAAGATCTCAGGGGCTTGTGAAGGACCTGGGTCAGTCAATGCTAACAGGGGACCTGGATTTCTCTGCAGACTTGGTGCGGCAGATGGCCAGGCTTGGGGCAGCAAACGCCAGCACCACCTCCACCGAGGAGTTTCGGCAGAAGATGGCCGAGGTGGAAAGAATGCTGCGGGAGATGAAGGAGCGGAGTCTGGGCAGCCAGGAAGAGCTGGCAAGGCGCGAGCATGAGGAGGCTCAGAAGCGTGAGTCTGACTCAGTGGCACAGATCCTGCTGGGTCTAGCCATTCCTGGTAGCCTGGCTCGGAGCCCACACGGATACTACACATCGTGGTCACGTTTGGAGAGTGCTCTTAATAAACAGGCCCCCCCAACAAGTTTTAGAGCAGTTTTAGGGTCCCCTGTGACGCTCTATTTTTGATTCCTTTTCCCTTAAGGTGAATTTTAGAACAGATTGTCCTAGCTGGGTAGTTGTGTTTGATGACCAAAAGTGATAACCCTTAGAACCAGGAGTTACCATTATTGTGGCTGCGACTAAGTCCCCCCATGTTTGTTCCTGTTCGCTGTCCTAGGAAAGGGGTTGAGCGTAACAACCAGCCGCGCAGCACCCTCAGCAGCTCTGCCCTCCCGAGGGCATCCCGTGCAGGAAAGGGCTGGGACTGTGCTCCCACACATAACCAGGCATGCTGGCTCTGCGGGGAGCCGGTCCTTCTGCCTAACAGGCAGTGACAAAACATAGTTCATCAGCTGAAAGCTGGAATTACAAGCTGGCTCTTGCTAGAAATAAGTAATTTATTCACAGTGGGAGTAATCAAGCACAGGAATGGGCCTCAGGTGGGGTTTCTCCATCATCTGGAGCCTTTCAGGCATGGATGGGTGTTTTTCTGAAAGAAATCCCATGCTTCTCACCAGCACTGGGGGTTTGGAGATAACTTGGACACAGTCCTGTGCTATCCAGGATTGATAGAGGGAGGAGGGATGGAAGATGGTCACTTCAGGCCTTGATACCTACCAAGTGAGACCAGAACAAGGCGTTTCCACAGCCAAGCACAGAAAGAGCCCTTTAACACAGGAGGATGAATTACAGCAGTTCTCATCTCCTCCGTCCTCAGTGCTGCACCGGGTGAAGAGTGAGCTGCATGCCCGCTGGGAGTCCAACCAGGACCTGGTGAGCAGCATCCGGGACCGGCTGGCGCAGCACAGCTCCCAGCTGATGGATCTCCGCGACGCCCTCAACGAAGCTGTGAACAAAACCAGGCAGACAGAGGACTTGAACAGCCTGAACCGCAACAACCTGGAGGAGAGTCAGGTAGAGCTTCACCCGATGGTCCCGTACTGCCATGCAGCGAGGGGGGGGCTACCCCAGCCCTGCTGGTGTCTAACCCTGCGTCTGTGTGTCTAGCAAAAGAGCCGTGAACTCCAAAAGCAGCATGCGCTGGTGCAGGAGACCCTGAGGATGGCGAAGGACTCCCTGGCCCAGGTCTCCGACTTCCTGCAGAAGATGGAGAGTGCAAAGGAGGTGGGTGATGGAGGTGCTTTGGCATGGGCAGAGCGTGAGGGGGTGGTAGCCCTCAGGAGTGATATGTGTCCTTGCAGGCATACGAGAAGCTGGCAGCCCTGCTGGATGGGGCAAAGCTGCCCCTGACTGAGCGGGTCAAAAAGTTCTCCCCAGCCAGCAGCAAGATCCCCATCGTGGAGCAGGCGGAGGAGCATGCCCGGCTCCTGGATGAGCTTGCAAGGAACCTGTCCAGGTGAGGCACCGGTCCTGACACTCACTAGTCAGACCATCTCCTACCAGAGTTGGGGATGGGAAACTGCAGCCCCCACACCACGGCAGGGCAGCAGCAGGGACCATCTCCAAAGCTTTATCCTGGAGCACATGTTGAGATGAGGAGCCCCAAGGGGTCTGTCTGTAGGACCATGGGCAAGAGCCCAGCCTGAGCAGTCTCTGTGGTCTTGATGACTTCATCTTCCAACACAGCATTATCCAGAGCACAAACCAGGATGGCTTTATCCAGCGGGCGATTGATGCCTCCAATGCCTACGCCAGCATCATTGAAGCTGTGAAAAAAGCCGAGCGAGCAGCCCACGATGCTGATGAGGCAGCCGGCGAGGCTTTGATGGTACGTATTGTGGGGAGCCCCATGAAGATGAGCAAAAGTCAAACTCCCTTGACAGTCCTCCAGCTTTTCACACCCACATGTAGGGCTCTGCTGCCTCTTCCCTCTGGCACTTGAGCACTTTGTTCAGTGCTAGAGAGCAGAGCCTCTGCCATGGCTGGGGCCAGACTCAGGGCATTTGGGTCTCCCCATTATGCCCCAGCAGCACACCCCACTGCGGTTGCCTGAATGAGCAATTTTGTGTGCAGTCAGGGCCAGAGACTTGAATTCCTCTTCAGAGTCCGAGGCAGCGCATGTTTGTTTTACAGAATGTCATATCAGAAAATCTTGGGGCTATCTCTAAAGAGCTGAAGAGGAACAGCAGCAACCTGGAGGAGGCTGTGAGGAGAGGGCAGAGAAAACTCAACGGGGGTGAGAGAGGCTTCTCGCAGGGTGTGATGTCCTTCAGGCTGGACTGAGATCCAACACACAACATATGCATTTCTTTAATTGCAGCTATTAAAGGCGCTCTGCAGACAGCAAAGGACAAGCTGGCTGACCTCCGTGTGAAGAAGGAGCAGCTCCTGAGCCAGCTCCAGTCTGTGCAGGACATGCTGGGCAGGGACCAAGGTTTGTCCTGGGGTAGCTAGGCTGGTTCTCTCTGCTCCCTTCCTCATGTCCAGGCTGTGATCCAAGGGTGCTTCCTCCTCCTGGCCATCCCAGAGATTTTTATCCTTTCTTTCCAGAGGACACAAAAGAGACAATCCAGAATGCCAAAGCAGCAGCTGCCGAGGCCAACGAAACAGCTGCGAGAGTGGAAGATACCCTGAGCACCATGAAGAAGAATCTGGATGAGTGGAAAGACCAGTATGGAGGCCTTCGAAATGAAGACCTGAACCAGGCAGTCCAGGACGCCAGGAAATCTGGTGAGTGTTGGGCTGCCAGGGCTCAGTCTGGCATGAGCCAGTGCATGGACAGATGTCCCCAGAGAGCTCTGTGCTTTGCAGCTCCAGGCTAAGAGTAGAGGGAGGTAGCAGCCAATACTGGGTGCTTTAAGTTCTGGCCCTTTATTCTTTTTTTTTCTCTCCCTGCAGTGTGTATGTCACCTGTATCTTTACTGTAGGAGATTGCATGCACTAGAGCATTTACACAACCCCCACCCCATCAAGGGTGCTGGATTTGGGGGATCATTCTGTGACTCTGCTCCCAGCTGCTGCTGCTTTGACTTGCATGTCTCAAAATTACCTGAGCTTCACATCTCTCCTCACTAACCTTCAAAATCCCTGGCTCCTCTCCAACCCCAGTGTCCAGCCTGGAAAGCACCATCCCGCTGCTACTGGGGAAGCTGAGCAGCCTGGAGAACAGGAGGAACAAGAACGCCACAGTGTCTGAGAACATTGTGCGGATCCGGCAGCTCATCACACAGGCGAGGAATGCCGCCAGCAAGGTTGGTCATGGGAGGATGAGAGCTGTGCACAGGGTGCCGGGGGTTGGGGTGAATGAGGGTTTATCTGAGGGTATTATGCAAGTGGGAGGGGTGTCGAAAAGAGCTCTGGGGCCACCAGGCAAGGTCCCTTTCTTGTGGGAAGACTCCAGAAGATGCTTTGACTTGGTAAAGCTGGCAGTGACGAGAGAGGCAGCAGCCGTGTTTTCAGTGCCATGGGTCTGGATTTCTCCCCCTCCAGGTGAAAGTCCCCATGAAGTTCAACGGCAGCTCGGGTGTGCAGGTCCGGATGCCCAGCAACCTGCAGGATTTGGCAGCCTATACATCCCTCAAATTCTACATCCAAAACCCTGAGCCCAGAAGCCGGCAGCGACAGCAGGACAGAGTAGAGGAGGGGCGGTTCGTGTTGTACCTGGGCAGCCGGGAGGTGAGATGGGGCCAGGAGGGCAGTGGGAGCCCATGTTGATCACCCATCAATGGGGGAGCACACCTGGATGTCAGCACCTTGCCCTTCGCCTGCTCCCTGAGTGTCTCTGCGGGGAGCACAAACAGGCCCTGGGTGCAGCCATCAGCCTGGCTGGAGGTGGATGGGGAGAGCCATGCAAATTGGGGTGCTTGGCCAGTGCAGCCCTGGGAGCAGCAGGGGGAACACTGTTTGGTGCTCCTACCTGTCCTGAATGCCAACATGTGGCCTTGTCTCTCCCTGCATTCAGGCCACTGGAGATTACCTGGGCATCGTGCTCAAGGACCACAAAGTGCATTGGGTCTACAAACTGGGCGATGAGGAGCCAGCCTCCCTAACCGTCGATGAGGATATTGGAGAGCAGTTTGCCACCATCAGCATCAACAGGTAGGAGACTGATGGGGCACATCCTGAGGAAGTTCAGGAGGAGACTGTCCCTGCAGAGGATGCATGGTAGTGCTATGCTCAAGCCCAGGCAGGCCCATCATCCAGCTTTCCCTAGATGATCAACACTGAGATATCCCAAAAAAAAATTGCTGGGAGATGGTGTCTTACCATGTCATGGAGGGTCTGGGGGTACCTGCAGGAAAGGAAAGATGAAGCTCATCACGGAGGGTCCATTCAGCCTTGTGGCAGTGCTGATAACATGAGTGCTGAGTCCTTTCCACGCACTGCTGCTGTGGGGCTCCTCGGTGGGAGATGCACCCCTCTTTGGTAGGGCTGTGGTGGGAGGCTCAGGGGTTTTCTCCTCTTTGGGGTTCCCCCTTGTCTTGACCACCCCTCCCTGCTGCAGGATCCTGCAGTATGGGCAGATGTCAGTGATCGTGGAGAGGCAGACGGTGCACGAGACCAAGGGAGACAGCGTGGCCAAGGGGGAGCAGGGGCTGCTCAACCTCGACCCGCGCAACGTGGTCTTCTACGTGGGTGGCTACCCTTCCAGCTTTACGGTGAGACAGGCAGCAGGGAGGGAGGCTTGGTTTTCTGGGAGGTATCAATGATACCTTTGGAGCTTCTTGGAGGGGAAAACCCTTGATTTCAGGGGAAAGCCAGGATCAAACTTGCCCTAACTGTCCGGTTTCATTCCCAGCCTCCTCCCACTTTGCGCTATCCCAACTACCGTGGGTGCCTGGAGCTAGACACACTGAACGAGGAGGTGGTGAGCCTGTATAACTTCCAACACACCTTCCAGCTGGATACCACCGCCGAGAAGCCCTGCGCGAGGTAGGGCACTGCACCAAGGCTGGGGGCAGCTCTGGTCCATGGCGCTTACCCTGTCCCTTGGCTGCCCCAGAGCATGGCAGTTGGCTTTGGAGTGATACCTTCGGTCTCTTGTTGCGTGGCTCAGGTCCAAGTCCACAGGAGATCCCTGGTTGACCGACGGCTCCTACTTTGATGGCACTGGTTATGCGGAGATCAAGTTTGAGAGCCAGTTTGGCACAACCAAGCGCTTCGAGCAGGAGATCCGCGTGGTCTCCTACAATGGCATCATCTTCTTTCTGGAGAACCAGGCAGGTGCTTGCTGCCCTGGGGAGGCTTCATCCAACGCCCCAGCTGGTGGACTGGGGCAATCCCAGCCCCACTTGCAGGCATTCCCAGTTCAGGGCAGCAGGTAGAAGAGGGCTTTGGAGATGGCAGTGCTGGTCTGAGCAGTATTTCTGCATTATTGTTAAAAGCCACAAGAGGGCTGGACCCAGACCTCCCAGCAGAGGCAATCACTTGTCTGGTGCCAGAGAGACTCCTCTGAACTCTGAGAGCACCCATGAACAGACCCTCTGAGCTGGGCCAGGGCTTCCAGGGACAGGCAGTGCCAACCCTGTGCAGATAAATCCGCCGTAATTGTCACAGTTATGCCTCAAGGTGCTGGTCATGAGACCTGCTCCCACTGGTGCTAAAGGGCGGGTGGAGCTGCATGCTGGGCACCGGGACATGGGGCTGAGTGTCCGTCCTGCCTCCCCCAGGGTCAGTTCCTGTGCCTGGCCATCCGGGATGGGAAGCTGGTGCTTTACTATGATTTCAGCACTGGCCTGGAGATGGCAAAACCCAGCAGCAACTCCTCCTCCCTCACCATCAGCAGCACCACAAACAAAGCGGTAAGGGGGAGCGGCCGCCTGCCCGGCTCACCTGGGGGGCTCCTCATCCAGAGGGTGGGGGGGCATCTGGACCCTTGTTTTGGGGGAGGGCAGGGGGGACCTGCAAGAACGTCTTTGACTAGAGCCACGAACCAGACACCTCATGGTGCCCTCTGTGATGGACCTAATTGCCCCAGGCTGGTGGATCATTTTTTCTCCTCTGTCTCTAGATCCAGATTTTCCTCCTCAAAATGAATAACAAGAAGCGCATCCTGGTGCGGCTGGAGCGCCTCACCATCTTCATGGTGGAGCAGGAGAACTCCCTGGAGAACGCCGTGTCCTACTACCTGGGTGGCGTGCCCCCAGCTGTGCTGCCCCCCAGGTGGGTCCAGCCTACAGTGGTGTGGGACAGTCCACATCTTCCTCTCCAGTGTCCTTGGGGGTGGCCCTGGCCCTTTCTCAGTCAAATCCAGGGATGTTGAGGCCCTGCTGGAGCTCCAGGGTGGGACTTTCCTTTTCCTGCCTGTGATCATGGGCTTGAGTATGGGATGTCTCCATCTCTGGTGAGGGATATGATGCTTGGTGGGTGTCACCGAGTCCTCCTTTGCGATGCTGGGTACTTTGGAGCAACCTTGTGCCTGAGGCACTGGAGATACCTGTGGCCATCGTGAGTCCTTCCCAAGCACTCTGTTTGAAGGGCTGTGGTGCTGGGTGCTGCCCAGGGCTGGCCTCGTAACAGTGTCTGCTTCTCCCACAGCTTGAAAGCCCTCTTCCCCACGGGTGGGCCCATCCGCGGCTGTATGAAGGGCTTGAAGGCTCTTGGCAAATATGTCGACCTGAAGCGCATGAGCACTGTCGGCGTGAGCTATGGGTGCACCTCGGACCTTCTGGTAAGCACAAGCTCTGGCAGCCTGGCCAGCATGCGGGGGAAAGAGTCTGTTGGGGAAAGGGAGCGCAGGACGCCCAGGACAGGCCCAACCTCCCCTCATTCACACAGAAACAGGCATAAAACCCTCAGGTCCTCAGTGCGAGGGGTGATGACGAGGTGCTCCACATGGTTGGCCATAGCACCAGCCAGACCCTGAGCACCTCGGTCATCCTCTCAGCACCCCTGCAATGCCAGGGACAGGCACTTACCTCGCCTCCATGGTGTCCCTCACAGGTGGCTCGCTCAGTCAGTGTCCACGGCCATGGCTACCTGACCCTGGCCCTGAAGGACGTGCCGGGGCTGCGGGACTTCTACAGCGGCTTCAGCTTCCGGACAAGCCAGCGTGAGGGTCTGCTCTACCACCACAGCACCCAGGTGGGCACCTGCAGTCCCCCTGGGTGTCCTGGCAATGGGGCAGAAACGTCAGCTCCTGCTTTGAGGATGGTGCTGCTCCCTCTTGGGAAAGGGAGGGATTTTGGTGGGGCCAGGGGCTGAATCTGCAGTGAGACCTGCACCCTGAGCTCCTGGAGGGCAGGGGGAAACGGGCCCTTCCCTGGGGCTCAGCTGCTGAGGAGTAACGGGGTGATGCTTTCTGCAGGAGGGGACGTGCCGGGTGTCCCTCCAGAGAGGCCAGGTGGCCTTGAACTTGCTGGAAACCGAAGTCACCACTGAAAATGCTTATGCAGATGACAGGACCCACTACGTGGCCTTCTACAGCGATGCCCGTGGGTACGTGTCCTGGCGGTGCATGGGTGATGTCATGCCGATGGCCACGGGGACCTGCTCACCCTACGCTGCTCATCCCCTGCAGGGTCCGGCTGTACGTGGACGATGAGCTGCAGGACACTGCGGCAGGCGCTGGGCCCAGCCGGCGGCAGCGACGGCAGGACGGGCGGCTGCTCTTCCAGCTCGGGGGGTCACCAGAGCCGGGTGCCCTCAGCAACCTCACCGGCTGCATCGGGAATGTCTTCGTCAAGCGGTGAGCATCTCCATGCCACTTCCAGAGAGCAAGGCTCAGCCCCTTCTCACCTCCCAGCTGGCCCGGTGACAGGGACCTCTTCTCCCTGTGTGTGTAGGGTGACAGGGCCACAGATGGTGGTGGACCTGCAGCAGAACGTGGAGAACATCAACGTCACCATGAGCTGTCCCTGGGGTGAGCAGCCACAGCAGCTCAGGGTCACTCCAAAGAAGGACAGACGGAAACCCAAGGTACCACCTGCTGCATCCTCCCCCCCCCATCCTCCTCAGATGCCACCATTACACCTTTGCTGACCACATCTACCCCATGACACCCGCAGGGGTGCTCCCCTCACTCCATTCCTTGGTGTGTCTGGTGTAGGTGCCAGGCAAGCCCGCCTCAAAGGACCGCCGCCACGATCGGGACGGGATCTGCTGGCTGCACCCACAGCCTCATGCAGCCGGGGGCACCTTCCGCTTCGGGGGTGCCCCGAGCAGTCGCTGGGAGTTTGAGGAGATCCCAGCCTCCTTTGGCCAGAGGTGAGGCTCACCCCATGCTCCCCACACAAGTTCAGCCCCAGGCACCATCGCTTGGAGAGCAGGTGTCCCTTGCAGTTGTGGGAGAGCAGGATGCTCCCGTCACCGCCCTGTCCCCACAGGTCCCATTTCTCCTTGGAGGTGAAGCTGAACTCCTCCAGTGGGCTGCTCTTCTACGTGGCAGGCGAGCGAGGCACCTTCATGGCTCTCTTTGTCTCCAACTGGCGCTTTGTCTTCCTGGTGGATGTTGGCGGGCGCCGGCTGCGCATCCGCAGCAAAGACAAGTACCGTGACCGGCGGTGGCACACGGTGAGCAGAGGGCTGGGGCTCAGCAGGACCTCCCTGAACCCCATCGCTCCCCGCCATCACCGGGTGCCCGTGCGGGTGTTAGCTCCGTGCAGCCCTGCTCTGGGCATCGCTTCCTAATTGCATATGGGACACCCATGGGGTGTCCAAAGGGGACAGCAGAACCACAGCCAGGGCTGGCTGAACCTGCGAGCTGAGGTCTCCCTTCCCTGGGCACAGCCCTGGGGCTCCTCCCGACCCGGGAAACCCCCAGCCCTGGCACTGACCTTTGGTCCTTGCAGGTCTTCTTCAGCAGAGACCAGAGCCGAGCCCAGCTGGTCATTGACGGGCTGCGAGCCCAGAGTGCTGCAGTGGCCACTGCAGGGCTCTTTGTGGCCCAGACCCCCTTGTATGTTGGGGGCGTCCCAGCTGGAAAAGCCAAGGCTCACATACCGGTAAGGGTTTAGTGGTCCCATGGCATCGTGTTCTCGCTGCCAGTTCCCAGTTCCGTGGCATCAGGCCATGCCTGCGGGTTTGTGGCCGCTCTGCGCTCACTCCCATGGCCTCTCTCTGCAGGTCGCATCAGCCTCCAGCTTTGATGGCTGCCTGAGGAACCCACAGCTGGACGGGAGGCCCCTGGGTCCCCCCTCACACACCTTTGGGGTGACGCCGTGCTACGAGGGTGCACTGGAGAGCGGGGTCTTCTTCACTGCGGATGGCGGGTCCATCGTCCTTGGTACCCCATGGCAGCCTGGGCTGGCTCCCACCGCCCTGGGAGGGACATGACTGGTGGGAGGTCCCTTGTCCCTCTGCTCACCAGTGGCATTTCTCTTCTAGCTGATGCGGTTGTGACCGAGCAGGACTTGGAGGTGACACTGGAGGTCCGTCCCCGCAGTGCCTCTGGCCTCATCTTCCACATCGGCATGAGGAGAAGCCACCATCTTCTCCTGTACACAGAGGAGACCAAGGTAGCGGGAGGGTGGCTTCCCCACAGGTTTTCAGAGGCAGTGGCCATCTCCTGCCCATCCCACGCGGCTCACTGGGCTCTAATGGGTTTGTCTCACACGCCAGGTCACTGTGAGAGTGAATGCTGGGGCTGATGAGTTCTCCGCATCGGTGACGTGCCCATCTCTCTGCGACGGGCAGTGGCACACCATCGCAGGTGAGGTGACAGCACTTGGCTCGGGGATGCTGCTCCACTCCTGCTGCTCAGCCTCCAGCCCCTGGGGAGAGCCTGGGGCCCTTCCTCGGGTATTTAAACCGCAGCTCCCACCTGTATTAATTGCCAGCTCCCACCTGCACTTAATTTGAGAGATTGTAGTTGCCATTAAGTAATTTCCTAATTAGTAAGCCCTTAGCACTAGAGAAAGACGTAGTGTTTTATGGGTGGGTGCTGTGGCCAAAGGACAGATTTTGGGGCAGCTCTCAAAACTCTGTTTCCCAGGAGCCAGGCCAGGTCCTCGGACCCTCCCAGGAGTTTTGCTCTGCTCCAGTACTGGTCCTGGGCCAGAGATCGGAGGTGGACTTGGTCTCTGGCTGAGGAAGCAGCACTGACTCTTGTTTCCTTTCAAAGTTACCAAATGGAAAAACATAATCCAGGTTGATGTGGACACAGACGGCAACTACACGGTGGGACCCAGCCAGCCTCCTGCACCCAGCGCAAGGGCCACCTTCTCTGTGGGAGGGCTCTCAGGTGAGGTGGGAACGATGCTCTCCCTAAAGCCAAGAGAGAGACCATTCCAGGTGCAAGATAGAGGTACGTACTGCCCTGCCCTGCTATTAGCCAGACTAATGCTTGCTTTGACTTCTTCCTTCTGCAGAGCCAGATGAGGCCAGCCCAGTGTCGCCGTTACCTCCCCTCCCTCATTACGTGGGCTGTATAAGGAACCTGGTGATTAACCGGCGCCACGTGGACCTGCCACGAGCCGGGACTGTCAGGGGCTCTGTTGGCCTTAAGGGTTGCCCGGTGCTATAAGTAAGTGCACCTCCGTGTACAGCCTGACCGCCAGAAAGCTGCACTGCTCCCCAGGCCCCGGACGTCGCCTACTCGATAGCATTAACCGTGGTCAAACATACTTGATCTCCAGTGACTGCAGGTGCAAGTCTGGGGCCAAAACCAGAGAGGGGCCAGGAATCCAAGGGGAAGGAGGGCAGGGGAGGAAGATGGGGAGAAGGGGGCACTTCGGGGACATTTTTCACAAATATAACCAAAAAGTTGGAGCGGGATGTGGAGACAGGGCTGAGTCCTTCCCTGGTGGTCAAGCATCTGGAACAGGCCTTATGGTGGCACATGGCTCGTGGTAAGAGCATCCGTCCTCTGCAGCGCATGGGCTGAGGCTCAGCAGCGTGTCCTAAATCCTGTTCCCTTCACCCAACACTCACAACGCACATAGCTTTAGTTCACCGAACACTTGAGGCTATTAATAACAGTCACAGACTGTCTTCTGCTGAAGGCTGGAGGCAGTTTCTGGTTTATAATAAATGCAATTAGGACAAACTGGATTAATTCCGTCATTTTTGTGTTTTTATAAGCAAGGACGCATTTAACCTCCCCCCAAGGGCAGTCTCAGTTCACCTGCCACCGCTACACAAAAAGCTCTGCCAAGGGGGAACTTGGACAAAATTCTGTTCACAGAATTAGCATCCTCTTATCAGCTTAATTTATAAGACTCAAAACAAAGGAACGGAATGAAACGGGCTGGGAGAGCTGCCGAGGGAAAGCAGAGAGACACAAATACCACTCTGACTCCGCAGGCGCCTTCAGCGCTGGGAGATACACCGACAAACGTCCTGTTGCGCGCAGCAAGAGACTGTTGCTTGACAGGGAAGACGCGGGAACGGTTACCTCCGAGGCTGGCTGGGGGCGAGGGGTCCCATCCCTCCCCCCCGCCAGCAGCCGCCTTCTGCCCAGCCCCGCTCCTGCCCGGCGCCGTGCGGGCTGCACCTGAAAACGCTTTCTCTCCAGACACCTACTTCACTTGTGCACTTACACGTCATCTATATATTTGTGTGTGTGTATATATATATATATATATTTAGCCACCTGGGGACAAAATCTTGCTTCTGAAATGGACTTATAACTTATATCATGATATTGCGGGGGTTTTTTTATGAGGGGTAAATATTGTAAAATGGGTTTTTAACATGTCCATCTTAAACAAATGTAACTATGACCTGTTTTTTTAAGTTGTAGCATTAAAGATGGTCTTTGTAAATCACTGGTACATACTTCAGAGTCGAATAAAGTTTTATGTTACTCTCTCTCTTTACTGGTGAAGAGCAAGTATGAGGCTGATGTAGCACAGGAAGAGGAATAACCACCACCTCTGGCGTGGCACAACAGGGACGTTACAGTTGTATTTGCTGTAAGCAGCCCCCTGTGAGCACAGCAGCCGCAGGGCTCGTGTCATGCTCTGGTGTTCAGGAAGGGAAACCTCCTCCTGCGCAGAGGTGAAGTCCCGCACCCCAGACAGGACGACCCTTGCAGCAGAACGGGGGGGACAACGGCAGATCACAAGCTGGCAGGCGCAGAAGTGGACGGCAGTCAGCAACGCGCCCTTGAGACGCCAGTTACTCACAGAGTCACGGGGCTCAGCCCTTCAGCACAAGGGGTGCAGCGGAATCGGTCCAGCCTGATGTCAAAAGCATCAAAAGCGCCCAGTAAGCAAATAAAGAGCAAGTACGGCTTCCAGCGTGCACGTGCAACAGACTGAGAAAGAACAGTATGGCAGGTAAAGAAAATTCCTTTATTTGTAGATTTATATAAGCATAATATGAAGTTAGTAATCCTACTGCAGTTGCTTAAGTTAGTATCTAGGAATATCTGTAAGGAAGAGCAAATAACTTAATCTAAACTCATATCTTCCTCTTCGTCTTTCTTGTCCTTAGAGTCTCCTTCCTTTTGGTCTGACTTGACACTGTTCTGCATTGCTTTGGCAAACGCTTCTACATCTACAAGTTAAAACACATGAGTTAGTTAGAAAGTGCAACGTTAACTGGGATGCAGCTCTTTGTCCCCGTGAGGTTAAGCGTCATTACTTGGAAAGTAAACAGTTGTTTTAGTAAGATTCTATTAGCAGGGAAGAAAGTTTTAACGCTCATTCAATATATAACACACATTTGGATCTCTCTGCCACAGGCAGCACTTTCTGCGCTGTAACTGTGCACAGGCAGCCTCAGACCACAATTACCTCAGTAATGGGACGGATGCTAAAAGCTCGTTAGGGAAAATGGAAAACTGATACCCATCCCATCAGTGCTACAGCCCCTACTGCATTCACTCATTTCAGATGAATCATTAAAGACTCCCACAAAAAAAAAAAGGCATTCCTGAATAAGGTGACTACAACATATCCAGTGTCTTCTGCAGCTCTATCGAGACCACAAGGCCAAGGCTCAGCCCCTCTTTGCAGGATCCCGACCGCTGAACGCATGGCTGACAGCACACTGGCTGCTGGGGAACACACGCGCCTTTTCATTGTAAAAAGAACAGTGCAAGAGTTGGCTTCTGACAGTTATGCAGAAGCTCATCATCACATTCCGCAGCCAACGGCTGTGTGCAGTGCAAAAAACCAGAAAATAAAATTTTAAAAAAAAACACAAAACAGACCCCCCACCCCCAACAAACCACTTCATCATGTTCCCAACAGCACCAAAACTTACCCCCTTTATTTGCTGCATCTACGGCCTCCGCGGGTAAGCCAAACTGACTCATGAGTGGGCCAAGCTGTCCTGAAGCTAAGGCAGCACTGAACATGCTCAAGGCCTGCGAATCGGAGTTAACAGTGTCAAATAAACGTTTGCGTTGTGTTTCTCCAGCACCAGGCGCTGCAGGGCAGTAGCCGCGCAAGGCGAGCAGGCCCCTTCAGGGACGGCGACCCGACAGTGCGGCCACCTGGGCCCAGCCACTCTCCTTTAGGGAGCACAGCCCCGCGGGACGGCTTCGCTGTGCCCCTGCGGATCCCGCGCTCAGGAACAATGTTCGCTCCTCACCAGCCAGACGGCAGCGAGCACAACCTGCCAGGCCCCGCAGGCGGGGCAACACCAAACCACAGCCACGGAACCTCCAGGTGGTTTAGTGCATGGACAGCCTAAATCTTCATCTAGATGCAGATACTCTATCAAATCACCAATTACAAACAGCCCTCATTTCCAAGTCTTGTCTGCACAAAAGAGCTGCCATAGTTTAAACTAAAAACAGCCTTCCTAGCCATGGAAATTTTGCAGCTTGACAAATTTCAATCAATCAGTGTAACCAGTTCAAATTGGCCTGGAATACACCGGCTTTCAGCACGCACAGACAGTCCTGGCATGAAGTACTCGTGTTTCAAGAGAAACAAGGGATGTGGCACTGTGAACACGAGCGTCTCTTCCCTTTGGTCACTTGGAATGACCCTTAAGGAGACTGCTGACAAGCCACTCTCACTGGCAATAACGAATTTGCTGCCATCCCTGTCATTTGCCAGAGAGCATTTATAATAAAGAGAAAGGTAAAGCCCAATTCCAAAAGAAAAAGGTTAAAAAAAAATTATCTGATCTGATCTGCCCCTGGGTGACAGCGGGAAGGAAGAACTCGTGCTCGTTAAACCCCATCCCTCCTCCCGCTTCCACAGAGCAACCCCCTCCTCTGAACAGCGTCAGGAACCCGAAAAAGCAGCGCAAGGCGATTTACGGGGGCGGAGGGAAGAACTGCTCTTCCTGTGACGGCGCGGCATCTACCTGCTGAAACTGAGGAGACGTCAGGGTGTTCTGAATCTCTTCTGCAGTCTGCGGCAGAGATTCCCCTGAGGGGAGGTAAGGCATCAACCGTTCTTGAACTTCAGCGTTGGCCAGGATGGGAGCCATTATCTCGGGAGTCAGAACAGTTGCCAGGTCAACTAGGACAAAAATAAACAGCTGGCTGTTAGACTGTGCACAAAACCCCGGCTTTTTGTGACGCAAACTAAATGATCTAGTCAGAGAAGAACCAAATCACAGTTAGCACACTGCTACCATCCTTTCTCCTTCTCTCAGTTTTGGAGTGAGAACGAGACTCTTTAAGCAGCCAAGAACAGCACTCACATGAAAAAAAGAACCAAAAAAAAAAATAATTTTTAAGAGACCTTTCAAACCAATTTGGAACAGGATAGGACAGTAAAACAGCTCCAAAGGACTCCTGGATCCACCGGCTGTCTGGTCAGAACACCATTACCTTGCTGTCCTCCTGCTCCAGACGGCACGTTCATAGTAGCTAAAATGTTCTGAAGGTCACTCAGTTGAATGGGCTGGGTTGGGCTCGTGGCCGAGCTGGTTCCATTACCCGAACTTGGTACGGGGCTCGGACTGGTCACCGACGCAGCCGCAGGAACGGACGGGGCAGGCGTTACACGTGTAGAAGAAGTCGTGGAAGATGGCGTCACAGCAGCCGATTGGCTGCGAGAGCTGGAGGAGATAATTAGTATAATTAATTCCCTGCAAAAAACAGCTCTGCCCCTCGTATTTTGTAAAGCTTCTTTTCAAGCCCTTGCAATACGAAGAGCTCCTACCTCATTTCAGAGAGGTAACAAGCAGCCTTAATGCCTTCAGTAGGCCACGATTCCTCCCACAGAAGTGGCAAATTTACGTTACAGAACGACCACAGCCCCAGACCAGACAGGATCCCTACCTGGACGATGAGCTGCTGGTCGGGGGTCCCCCACTTCCAAGCAGACTGGCCAGCCCAGGACCCGTCAGCGCCCCCAGCCCACCTTCCGTAAACATAAAGGAAGAACAAGTTCAGAAATGTGTTTCTTTGGGGTTTTTGCACCTCTCTGCTCTAGAGAGGTCACTCTTGTACCTGAAAGGTTTTATTTGCTAAAATAAAGGAGGAGGGGGTGAAAGAGCCCAGACCAACCCCCCCGCCCTCTTCTGTAAATTAACAGCTCTTGTTTCCTGATCTCGCATCCCTATTAGAAAACTGCCTTAGAGAGAGTTGCACATTTTAGAAATGACTCAATTTCTAGATGTACGCAAGGATAAAGTGACTTCGGTTTGTGCCGTACGTACACGGTCATTGTAACACAGCCCTCTCCTCTCATCTACTCGTTTCCAAAAATCCATCTTTTCTCTAAACCTTAAAGCCAAGGCCCTCAGCAGAGGATCACAGAGGCAGCCTTCCAGTCACCACCGCTGTCTGCCCATACACCCGGGTTTTGCAGCTTCAAACCTAATGCAGAGATGCAGCAGCAGAATCAGAGAGTCCTTAAACACTTCAAAGTCAGGACAATCCCATGCACAAGCAAAGTGCTCCCAGAAGAGCAGCGATCAGGAAACACAGCAGGAAACCAACACTCGGCCTTTGAGCCAACTGCCGTATGCAAAAGAAATCCGAATCAGCCTCCCTTATCCACACATCCCAACTAGCCAGGACTTATCGCA
Source organism: Fratercula arctica (assembly GCA_947846985.1). Taxonomy (NCBI): domain Eukaryota; kingdom Metazoa; phylum Chordata; class Aves; order Charadriiformes; family Alcidae; genus Fratercula; species Fratercula arctica. The sequence continues at coordinate 2,320,621 of CANTUZ010000013.1, read as the reverse complement.
GCTTCCAGGTCCACTGGACTTGTCAGTGACCCATTGTCCCCCTACAGTTCCTTTGACACACATCAACCAAACGCTCCATTTGCCACACGCTTCCCATCCAGTGGTTCTTGTACCACATCTGATAGATCCACGGCCCTACACAACCACCTGCATTCATCACCCACCTTCCGGGAACTATCTGCAAACAGAAGACAGAACAACAGTGCTCCATTAGCAAAAATGTGATGAACTGAAGCTGAACACCAGAGGTCAGAGCCAGCCACCAGCTCCCTCCTCTGTGCAGGACCCGCTCCTATGGAGCCGCGCCCGAAACGCTTCTGTTCACTGACCACAGAGCTTCCACAGCAGCAGGAACCGCAGGGAGACGCCAACTGGGCTGTACCACACGCCACTCTACTCAGCTTGTCCTTGCTAGGAATGTTTACCCAGGAGCAAGAAAGCTCCTTTGTTGCAGGAGCTCTGCAAAAAAGGCAGAGTCCCAAGAGATGCAAACGAACAAGACACTAATGGTGGAAGAGATCCACACGGATTCACCACAACCACCGTTTGCAGAGGCAAGCAGATGGTGTTCTCTGTGTTACAGGAGTGAACTCCATGTCAAGCTGTCTTATGGATAGATGTAAAGGCAAAGAACGAAATGCTGCTGAGAAAGTGCTGAGAAGAGGAAGACAGTCTCAGGAGTCATGTGAAGCTTCAAGAAGGAAGATCTTTTCCAAACACATCCTAAAAGGTCAGAATCTTCTAACACTAACATGAGATTTGCATCTGAATATCCCACCAACGTGAGATTTGCATCTGAAGCTAAAAAGACACGAGCTTGATCCACAAAAACAGACTTCGGAGCTTAAGCACAGAACCTTAATCACCGCCACCTGCCAAACATGCCTTTGCCCACTTCCACTCAAGGGTCTGACCTCTCAGAAAATGCTCTACTGGGCTAGGAGCACAGATAGCATTCAGAACGGCTCGCAGCAAGGACTCTGACACCCCTCATCCCCTTCAGAAAAACAGCACCGTGATTCAATCTCTCCCCAGCGTGGCCCAGGAGAGAAGGGCCTAACCTGAGCCTTACTGCTCTGACCAGAGAGTGCTGCAGGGTGGGTATGCTCCAGCCTCCCTCTCCAACTCTTCCTACTCTGCACACAAATATTCACTGGATCAGAGACACATGAGCAGCTCCGCAGCTTGGGAACTGGGACATTCACTGGGAAGACAGTCCTGGTTTTCAGCCCCTGCTCCAGTGAGTATTTAGGAGGAAGAGGAAAGGTAGAAAAAAGGAGGGGAAAAAAAAGCAGAAGATTCAGTGGAGCAAGGAGCAGAACCGATGTTCCTCGCAGGTCAAGCCCTAAGATGAGTGCTGTGTAGAATCTGGTACCCTTCATTTCCTGCATCCTTTTTTTGCCCCTTAACTCATCTTTGAGGCAGGGCCTTGCTTTCTCAGGTGAAAGAAGCGCTATTCAAATCAATAGCACTACTTGAAAATATCGTCAGGTAAGATTTAACCTGGCAGGAGAAAATACCATTTTGGCATAAAGATATTAAAGCATTTTACCAAGTCCTCCTAAGCCCGTTGGTCCGATCAGCTGCATGAGCTGGTTATGGCTCATGTTTCCAAGAAGGCTTTGCAAGCCACCCTCACCTAAAAACAAAAACATTCTGAAACACAACATATTCACATAGGTTTTTTTCACAGCACTCCGGCTCAAACAGCAGGAGATTAATTGGCATCACATTCTGTATGGAAAAAACAGTTTCAAGTGTTTACTGATTCATGATGCTCATAAAAGATAAATGCAACTTGGTTTCATAAAGAGGTAAGACTCCAGAGAATCTACTGGAAACAAAGAGAGATTCTTCTGTCAGTCTTAACTTTCAGCCTGCACCTATTATAACAGCGCAGTTTATTTTGCTAAAAGCACGTTTACACTTCTGGTATTAACACTGTCCCCAACTCACCCTCCGAAGCCATCAGGAACTTCTTCCTAGGAAACTGTAACTGCTTATTCTAAAAATAATTTTTTAAAAAAAAAGCCTCTCACGTGAAGGAGCAGAGAATGGACTGTACCTCCTAATGCCGAGAGCTCGTGGCCTCCGCTGGCATTTCCACCCAAAGCCCCAGGCATTGGTGGATTGTTGAGATATTCGTTCACTTTACGGCAGTGTTCTTCATCCTTGTCTGTCTTCGGCTCCTGCAAGAAAGTTGCTCTCAGTACGAGGCAAATTGGAAGTATTTTGTTCCAAGATCTTTATTACTAGCTTCCCACAAACCTGCATCCAGAAGAAGAGTCGTTTTGATCCTGCCTTGAACTTCAATACATACACTCGACCAGTAGTACACTGAGGTACCCTCTTGAATTCACAGTCATCAGGGAAAATAATCAAATCCTGGAAAACGTGGCAGTAGAAACAAGTGTTTGAGGAAATACAATCATATTCCTTTTAGTCTCCCCTAAAGACCTCTGCCCTCCTCCCCAAACCTTCCTCCACCTGCTCCTCAGAGCAGAGAGAATTTAGAAGTCAGGCCACAGTGGCATTCTCGTCCTAATTTGCCTTGGAGAAGCTCTTTCAGCAGTGCCAGTGGAAGAAGAACAACACAGATCATGACTTAATGCCTCAGCATTAAAATCCAAAACCATACTCACATCCTCAACGTTGCCCGAAGTCCTGTCCTTCCAGCAGAAGTGAATGAGGGAGTCATCAGTTTGCTGGATGTACACAAGGCCTTTTCTCTTGTCTGGGGTTACAGTGCTGCCTTTCAGGGACATCTTCCCTGCCCGAAATTCCACCAGGTATTTGCTCGAAGAGCCCCTGGAGCCTGGCACCAGGCTTGGAAATAACGCACCTGAAGACATCCTGGAAACAGAGAAAGAGCAGCAGATGCGATGAAAAGCCTTCCCATAATCTCTCTTCTCAATATCAAAATTCAATCTTTATCGAGCAATCTCCACAAAAGCCATCCGCCTCACTGTCTGCAGGATTTCAGGGTGATCCAGAAGAGCTAAAGCGGAACCCAGGATGAAGACAGGACGCTCCACAGATCTGCACTAATGACGAGGAGCCTACGCGCTAAGGTACCTGAAAACGAAACCACCTCCCCCCAGCACTTCCTTCTTCGGTTGGCATCACGGTTCACAGGGTCAGGGACCTTTTAACCCCGAGAAGCCCCCGCGGTAACGCCGATCTCCCCGCTCCCGCTCCTGCACTCCGCAGAGAGCCGCGGATGCCGGGTCCCATCGCCCCCGGCGGCCCCGTCCCCCCAGGGCGGGCACCAGCCGCCGGGCCCAGCAGCCGCTCGGCCTGCGTGACTCTGCACTTGTTTTTAGACTCGCGCTACCGCCGCCCCCCCCGCGCTGCCCCAGCCCAGCACCGCCGCGGGGAGCCGGGCCCCGGCCTCTCACGCAGAGCCGGCAGCGGAGCCGCCGGGGCACCCGGCACGGCTCGGCACGGCCCGTAGTGGCCCCCGGCGCCCCCCGCCCACTCGCAGGCCGCCATCTCCAGCCGGGCCCCCCGCGGCCGCCGCGCCGCGTCCCCCCAGGCCTCCCCCGGCAGGAGACCCCGCTGCCCGGCGCGGGGCGCGGCCGGCGGCTCCCGGCGAGCGCAGAGGCGGTCGGGGGGCGCTTGGGGAGCCGGGCACCCGCGGGGCCCGACCGGCCCCGTCCCGCCGGTACCTGCCACCACCGCCGCAGGCCCCGCGCCGCTCCGCTCTTCCTGCCCCGCGCGCCGGAAGCCCGCCCGCCGCGGGGCGGGGCAAGGCGGTGCGCGAGTCCCCGCGGCCTCGCATGATTGGCCGGCGCGGCTGTCAGTCAGGGGCGGCGGCCCCAGGCGCCCTGCTGTGTCACGGCGACGCAAGATGGCGGCACCCCCGCCCGCCCGTAAGCAGATGCCGCAGCCGGCGCATCTCCAAAACCACCTTTATTGCCATTTATAGCTTTACAGCGCAACGGTTGCGTCCGCAGACCTGTACAGAGCAGGGCTGTCAACAGAGGGAGGGGCCGGCGGTTATTAAATATTACAAAAATAAATGCATTTCAGTGAGGCGTCTCCTGAGGGGCAGCGGGGCTGAGGGCCCATCGCCCTCACACAACTGAAGTGGTGGTGATGACCCAAATCCCAGGTGTTTCAAGGAGCCGCAGCATAGCCCCCACTTCCCGAGGGAAGAGGCTTCATCTGTTTTTTTAAAAACATTTTTCAGCAAAAAAAATTACTGGGAAATTATTTTTTATTATTAAACAAGAATAAATACTCTTAATTAGTTCTGTTTTTTTCTAACTAATTGAGGGTAGGTGCTTCCCATCCTCATTAATCAGGGTACTGATAATCATACAAATCCTGGTGTCTGAACAAGCGGCTCCCGAGCTACAACCCGACATTACCTCAGACACAAAGCAGACGCTACAAGCAGCCGTACAGGTAATTGTCCACTTGCCCCTGTCCCCCCTCAGCCCCTCTGCCGTCGCCCCAGCGCCGGGCCCGGCCCAGGGAGCACTCAATCCATTCCCCTTCCGTCCCCAGCCCGGCCTCCACAGCGCCCGGCCATTGCCATCCCCCCGCCATCACCACTCTGGGGCATGCCCTGTCACCCCGCAGGGCAACAGGCTGCTATGGAACCCGGGGGCTGGGAGAAAGCCTCGATGGCGGGCCAGGAGGTGTTCAAAGTGCCAATTTAAATCATCTTTGAACCAAAGCCGAGCCCCGGAGATGGGTGAACCAAGCCCAAGCCACCTCCAGCTGCCCTCCAGCCCCACCGGACAGCTGCCCTCATACCAAAATCAAAAATCTCTCTGTCACCATCTAGAGGCCCAAAGGGTATTAAGTATTTGTTCTAATTTCTTACTAGATGGTTTCTCTATATAGCTGTATTAACATATACTAACACAGTTATCTTATATACAGTGTTTAATCAAGTTATAAAAGTGACATTCTTTCAAAAGGTGCAAAGTTATTAACGTTTTGACGCGTAAACTACTGAGGCGAGATCTGCATCGAAAATAAAACTTTTTCACTTTCAGAGCATTAGGAGTCCCATGGCTAGCCAAGCACAGACATGTCGGCACTGAGGGGAAAGTATTTTGTAAGTGTTGTCAATGAAGAACAATAAATTAAAAAAAAAAATGGTTTTGGAACTAAACTGAAATTTTACTAAAAACTTTACACTAAAGGAAGGGGAGAAGGGGGTAAAGACAAAACTAATGAAGTGTTCTTACTTTAGAAATGTTCCATTTCTTTTTAAATCCCATGAAGATTCTATACTGAAGTTTGGATTAAACACGTTGTTAGAATTTTTTCATGCACTCACATAATCACAAGGCTGTAGGTCTTTGAATTTAAATCATAACTTAGACGAGAGGGATGCTAACGTGTACACTTCTTCTTATAAACAGCATATTTCTTTAGCAGTTATTCTACAGTTTTTCCATTAAGGCAATTTCTATTTATATGTATTGTTTTAAAAACACTACTCCAGCATTAAACATACTATTTAGTTTAAGTAAGTTTTAAACTCCCATGAGATGTTAAACTGGCTTAATACGTGAATCCTTTCAATCCTCACCTCACAAAGGCTTCCCTAAGCTGCTTCCAGCGAGTTTGGAAAGGGGGTTACAGTGCCTGGCACAGTCATTAAAGTTCAGGTTTTTCTATAAAAAGTATTTTTATGCTTCCATATGGATCAGCAATGTCTTTTTTAAAAAGTCAAGGGTCTCTGCACTCACTGGGACCAAACACAACCCTACTGTCTGCACCGTATTACCGAGTCCGGCTTGTGAGTCCTAAAAACTGGCAGTCAGCACAAAGTACCATTTCTGGCAACAGAATAAAGTTGCCATGAGCACGTTTCAGATTAGGACCTTACTGACTGCCTTGAAGTTTTACAGCTTCTCTTATTTTTCTGATGAAGACAACAACTAAGTTTCCCAAAAATATACAGTTAATCCAATCATTAGATGCATGATTTGGTACAAAAATGTTTCCCCATCACTATATTTTCTTTTGCCTTTTAATCCTGTGGCTGGAAGAGAAGCACTTCAAAAATCTACTCTTTGGATGAAACCACAAACACGTTTTAACATCAATCAGACCAGTTCTTCCATAAATTCCTCAAGTTGCTGGTGCGTAACACCAGCAATTTCTGAATTACTGTAAACTTAACAGCAGTGCAGCCACTCTCCATTTTTGCTTGGTTACTCAATTAAAAACTTTGATAAAAGAAGACGCAACAGTAGGATTAGTTTTAATTACTGGACCTAATTTTCCAAGCTTCTCTCCCTCCTTACCCCCCCAAAGTGTACCGCTTGAAAGAAAATGAATGCATCAATTCAGTAATTGATTATTTCCAGTATTATATGGCTTCAATGGTTTGATATGGAACAAAAAAAATCCCACTTTTTGACATCACGTGCTCACAGAAAACTTGTAATAGGTATAACTCTGCCAAAGCTTTAAATTGATTCTGCTTTTTCACAACATACAAAACAGACATGGCCTAATAATGAAAAACATGCAAACAAAAACTTCCCCAAAATATGAACCTGTGTGGATATACATACCAAAGTGCTTCCAAATAAAAGTTTAGTCTAGAAGCATACATAGTGCAAAAGCTGCCGAAGGTAGTGCGGAAGATTTAAGCCTCCGAGTGGTAGCAAGCAATATATTTTACATTGTAACCACCTCTACATCCCTACAATTGCTTCCGAAGCTTCTGGTATTTTAAGAACAGCATTTGACTTCAGAAATAGCACGCTTTTTAACGCACCCTTCTCCTGACGTATGCTTTATCTAATTTTATCACAGGTATACAGTTTAACGCTCACAGTGTCCAAAAGTTGTGAAGACTCTGTAACAGACAACTACAGTTTGAGCAGCTCAGGTTGGGTTTTTGTTTCCTCGAGTCTCTGAATTATTGAATCGTATTGAGAGAGAGGGGCCGGGCGCTCCAGCCCCCACGTAGTGCTACATACCGTATGGAATTCACATGCATCTCTTCACGGGGAGTATCCGCAGTACTAGATTTGATCCTGGTGGTACCATATTAGCTTTTCATCCCTGCTCCGAGTTCCAAAAACTTCAGATTCTTCACTATTGTACTAAGTAACAAGGAGATTATCTCTATTTTAAGTTACGTAGTTTATGTGCTCTACCGTATACAGCGTATCTTCCTGACAAAGAAACTAGGGAGAGAAATGAAGAACCAAAGGTCCCTTTGAAAATTAGTGAAAAAGTGATTGAAAGAACGATTTCAGGTGCAGCTTTATGGAAAGAACGCAACAGTATTTAAATATTTGGCAATCCAACGTTAGTGATAATTAAATCCTTGATTGTTGACGGATAGAATTTTTGTTAAAATTTACTTAGAAAAGCTGGTTTTTGCTTTCAACAAAACCAGAGTAACTGGCTTGGAATGAAATCTAGTAACTAGATGTCCAGATGAGATGAGCAATTGGTTCCGTAAATTTCAGTATATGTCTGGACAGTCTGAGAAATTTCTATCAAAATAGCCACCTGAGTACAGCCAATCTGAAGTCCCAGTGTATGGGTTAGTGCCTTGATGAAACCATCTGTAAAAAAAAAAAAAAAAAAAAAAAGGAAAGAAAAGAAACAATAAAAGAAAAAAGCAAACAGTGAACAGTTGTTAATAGGAGAAAAACACAACTTTGCTTCTTTCACAAAACATTGTAAAAACACACTGGTATTTCTTATCAGAAAAAAAATTCTTAGGAAATATTCTGACCATGAAAAATAAGGCATTAAACTTCCTACACAATTATCACCACCTTGTAAAGCATCTTTTTTTTTTTTTTTTAATTTTTTTTTTTTTTTTTTTTTTAACATCAAGTCAAGAAGTATGAAATGCATTTTAAAATTGCCGGCCTATTCCAAATAAAAATAACATTGATACTCTAGATTATATATTGATTATATATATTAATTTTTACTTTAAAAGAATGCCAAAACAGTTACACAATCCTTCTTGTAAACCTGTCCAAACAGGAAACGGTTTTGTCCTGCAGAGCTGTACTTTGCGCAGAACATTAACAGATGCTCCCTTTTTAGCCACGTTGACTGAAAACAATTTTATGTTCTCTGGAAGAGACTTTCAAAGGCATTAACTGGAATTAGTCTGTAGCTGCTCCTGCAGGCTTTGGGAAGAGAATGCTTTCTCTTCTGAATTTCATGAAACCATGGGAGTATCCCAAAGTTCTTGCCTTTGAAGGAAGCACCTGCAGAAACTGGCCCTGAGCATACACTGACTGCACAGCACTGGCATCTGTGAAAAGCAACCAGTGGGAGCAGGAGCCAAATCACACATTACTCCATGATGCATTCTACGACCAAGATGTCACTTCAATACGCTATCAAAAAAGCGATTTCTGAAGTATCCAAGCCAAGAAGTCCTAAGAGCGCAAAAATAAAAGGCCCTAGAGGGCCGCAACGTCTTACTAAACTGCCAAAAGCTGGACAGAAATTGGTGAAAGGGGAGATGAGACTTAACATCTTATTCATTCTAACAAAAGTATGACCTGAGTGGGTTTTAAAAAACAAAACCAAAAAAATCCAGCATTATCACAGTAGTTAATCATGACAGGTTTCAGCATTTATTATTAGATAATTTCTCCAGGACAAAGTTATCAGCAATTTTGGCTTCCACCTACATTATTTAATTGTTGACTCAGCAAATGCTTTAAGTGACACCACAAACTCTGCTGTCATGCAGGAAATCAAACACAGGCTGTCTTGAATAAAACAAATTTAAGCAGTATTCCGAACCGTCCCGAGCATTAAACAAGTGCCCAACTTCTTCCCCCTTACCGTGTCTGCCACTCCACTTCATCTTTTGCACGCTCCTTGCGAGCGGCTCTTTGTTTCTCCTCTAGTCTCTCTTTTTCTTTGCTTGCCACATCTAACAAACATTTCAAGAGAAATTGGTTATTTAGCAAAATAGAAACAAAACTGCAGGAAACACAGAAAAGACTGCAGAGAAATGAAACAGAGTTCGTTTAAGCAAGAGAAAGCATTTGCTGTACACAATCTCACTGAACAATGAAAATCTCAGGCAACAAGAAAATAAAACTTGCATTTCAGAAAAGTTGCTGCTACAAACACTGAGTCGAAACTGAAATTTTGGTGTTTCATCTGTCAGAAACACTGCACTCAGACAGCAGGAAAGAACTCAGATTAAGCATAACAGAGAGAGATTTTTTTTTCCACTGTTTGGCCATGTGTTTTTTCTGACAAACGCCAGAGCAACTGAGCATGTCTGTTCGGCACATGTCTTTCCAGACAAACTCCAGAGCAAGGGAGCATGTCTGGCAGTCCCCCCAAGGTAACAAACACACAAACACACCATAACATAGGTCAGCAGTCTTGGGATCTACCTTGGACGCATTTGCTCTCCCAGACTTTGCTGGGAGAGAACAGACATCGTACGTTGTTCAAAACCACATTCATTAACACGGGATGAAAAAGAGTTAAGGCTGCTCTGGGAATGAGAAACTGAAGACAGTGTTCATGTATCAACCAGCCTCCCTTCAGCCATCCCTCTCCAAACTTACTAATGGGAAAATATTTCCTCCAGCAAACACGTACCCATGTTTCCATTTTCCATGTTTCTGATATCTGGACGTAGCCGACAGTCAGTGGGAGCCAATATTGCTTCCATGCCTTTTTCTAGCTCATTGAGACTCACAGCAAAACTGGTAAAATTGTACATCTTAAAAGCAAAGTAAAGATAACATACAAGTTATTTTGGCAAAGGGACACTGAGTTCCCCATACCAAACGGATACAACAGAACTTGCAAGAGAAATAACCAAGTCAAACCTTCTCCCACTGGCTACCCTGAAAGCAAGGCTAGGTTCATACAAAACTATTTATTTTTTTTTGTTGGAGGGGAGGGACAAGGAAAGGCAGAAGGGGATGCAAATCACACCTTCCATTTTTTAAGCAGTCTGCTTCAGAGGATCAAGACAGATTTTCCTCCAGATGTGAAATTTAACATCGTGACTTTTATGAAAAAATTACCCACACCTAAAAGACCAAAAAGTCTTGTTGAAACTATTGAAGTTAATACCCAGCTGCCCAGTTACTGCATTTTTTCAGAAGCTTGTTTTCCAACAGCAGGTCCAGCAGAAGGGAATGTGTGTCCGTACTTTAGCCACTCTAAGTGCAAAGATCTCGCAGTCAGGTTAACCCAAGACACCAGGCTCACACTGAAGCAGCTCCAGTCAGAGCAGGCATCCTCTCTACCACCTTGGACACAGCAGCGATGCTTTCAGCACAGGAACGAAGCAGAGAGCTCGCTGTAATATAATTCTACTGCTGCAAGAACTGCCAGAGCCTGACAATACGCATGCTAAGGACAAACACTTCCGTGGGGTTTCTCCTGAACATTACTCATGTTCCCATGGATAAGTCACTAGCGATAGCAATGCACAGACTGAGCGAAACAGTTACCTGCGATGAGTTTGGTGGCCTACAATTTATTCTCCAAAGCAATTTACTGCCTGGTATGAACTGTACCGTGTCTTGAACCTCTGGCATATCATCAGCCTCATCATTTTCAGATTTAATAACATCTTCACCCTGAAACAGAGATAACTCTTGGCAGGGGAACAAAGGGAAATTGGACAGTTTCACCTGGAGTTCTACACTGACTGCTGAAGAATCTGTTCAAATTTGAGATATTAAACACTTTTGTACTTCTGCCTCACCCCTCATGTTTGCTTCTCCTCACTCAGTATACTGTTCCTCTTGTTTTTATGGTCTTGCTCCTGATAGCTCTGAATAGTCTCCCATCACCTATGTACAACTTGAAAGTCTGTTTAAAACAAATTAATAATAGTGAATTAACATAATTCAGAATTTTTTTCTATAGCTTCCCTTCTATCCCAGCCATAGCTTAGTTTCACCTCACTTGACTATTGCCTCTTCAGGCTGAACTGAGCCAAGACTGCAATTTAAACCAGTTCCCATAATGGCTTAAGACAGACAAATAGGGCATGCCTGCTTTTGGATATTGCTTCATCATTTGCAAAAGATTTGGCTGTGCGATTAAAAAACAGATATGCGCTTGTTTCAATCTGATTTTCTATGATCCAGATTCTACTAACTATTATCACTGCCAGTTCTCTCACTATCACTGCCAGTTTTCTCACTATGAAGACTGTGTACTTAAGTTTATAAATGCAGTGTCTTTCCTTCCACATTCCTTTGTTATCAGCTGCGCTGCTGTAATGTAGGTATAAAATCAAATGCAGTATTCTTCAAGAAGCTGCTCTCAGAATCTGAGAGAGAATCTGACTGTTGTAGAAGACAGACAGCTACATTGTGGAACTTCATAGGATTTCACCATGAGAAACTTTTTTAAAACCACAACAACCAGAAGAGAAGTTTGAGGCCACAACATCATAGAGCAATAGTATCATAGAATCATAGAATCATAGAACCATAGGGTTGGAAGGGACCTCTGGAGATCATCTAGTCCAACCCCCCTGCCAGAGCAGGGTCACCCAGAGCAGGTTACATAGGAACACATCCAGGTGGGGTTGGAATGTCTCCAGAGATGGAGACTCCACCACCTCTCTGGGCAGCCTGTGCCAGGGCTCTGCCACCCTCAGGGTAAAGAAGTTCCTCCTCATGTTTAGGTGGAACTTCTTATGCTCAAGTTTGTGCCCATTGCCTCTTGTCCTGTCCCCCGGCACTACTGAAAAGAGCCTGGTCCCATTCTCCTGACACCCACCCTTTAAGTATTTATAAGTGTTGATAAGATCCCCCCTCAGCCGTCTTTTTTCCAGACTGAAGAGACCCAAATCCCTCAGCCTTTCCTCATAAGAGAGGTGTTCCAGTCCCCTAATCATCTTGGTAGCCCTCTGCTGCACCCTTTCCAGCAGTTCCCTGTCCTTCTGGAACCGGGGAGCCCAGAACTGGACACAGTACTCCAGGTGTGGCCTCACCAATGCAGAGTAGAGGGGGAGGATGACCTCCCTCCACCTGCTGGCCACACTCTTCTTGATGCACCCCAGGATGCCATTGGCCTTCTTGGCCACAAGGGCCCATTGCTGGCCCTTGTTTTCTTCCCTTCCCTTGCTCCCGCCTCCTTTCTATTTTCTTTCTGTCCCTTCTGACATGGCTCATTTATTGTATTCAAGAATACCCTATTAAGTTAAACAAGGCCTGTTTTATACACTAGAAAACAGCTCCATACGGTTAAGAGTCTAATTTCAATCATTTGGTTTGAGTATTCATTATTTTAAAAGACTCTTTTAGACTACTTTCCATGTCAACATCTGGTTTACTGTTAGACAGTTCCCCATCTAAATATAGATTCAACAGGAAGGAAGGAAAGAAAGAGTTGATTTTTCATAAGACGAACAGAATCTTATTATTTTTTTTAAAAAGTCAAAACATAAGCCTGTACCAAGACGGAATCCAGAGCCAAAAGTAAGGTCTGTTGTTGCTCTAGATTCATCTGATGTGAATACTTTTTAAAAGAAGTTTGAGACTATTAACGTTTAGAGTGATTAGCTTCTGTTTAACTTATCATTTTCAATGAGCAACCAGGGTCTGCAAGATCCTGTTGGTATCAGGAAACCCAACAGTCCTCTGCTGCACCATACGACACTTTCCATATAAGCCTGAGGCTTTGGCAGTAACTTACCTGACACTGCTGATGCATAATGAAAAACCCTCCATTTTCCAGACCCCCTTGTTGTCAAGGCTGTCTACGTCATAAATTCTGAAAAGCTGCATCACCAAAAAGCATAACTGATTTTAAGAATATGCATTTTTTTTAATGCCCAAATCCTCGTATTACTACATCTGGAGTTGGCTGCAGAGACACTCTCCTCATTCAAGGACTGGACAACATCAGCTTGGGGGCTGATATTTGATGACTTCTCTTTGACAAATCTCTAGCAAACACCATTTCTATAAGCTCTCTTCAATTCGACCAGCTCACAGTAAAGTCTGTCTACACAAGTTCAAAGCACAACGCCTGCTCACGGGACTAACATTGCCCATCTCCAACCCCCACTGAAAGACGGACTGGTTTAACCCTCCATTCACCACCACTTCTGACCATTTCTGTAAAGAAGATGTTTTCCTTTCATTTCTCATACTTCTTCTCTCCCTAAAGAATCCTTAACCTTACCGGTTTCAATTTCTTCTGCTCACCACCTCTCTTTTCGTTCTTCTTGTAAGTCTCATACGTAGTGGGATCAGTGCACCACAAGCATTCTGTCCACTTGCCATAGATCACACACAGCTTCTTTCTACTGCGGAGAAAGCAAAGGAGACTTAGCTTTTGTTTCTTACAAAGCCTTCTAAGCCAATTCATGCAGATTCTGATCTATATTAAATACCCAGCTTCCTATTTTGCTGTATTTTATGTTTCTTTGCAGATTTCTTAGAAGTCAGATATTTGATAATACAAAGAAAAGGTTTCAGCTTCCTCCAGTCTTTCTGGCATTCAGTCCTGTAGAACACATCTTCATGACTTAGTCGCATGCTTTTGCCACTGTTGAAATTATTGTGGGTACAATAAAGCCACTAGTTTACAACACAGAGACTAAGAATCACAAAACAGGTTTGGGTTTGATTAAAAATTTCTAATAACCATATTCTTATAATTTTAAACTGAAGACTGGAATTGTGACTGCACAACAGTAATATCAGTTGCGACTACTCTGCATCTTCCCTGCGTACCTTCATTTCCAAAGACTGGACTGGAGAGTTTTTCTAATAACGCTTAAAATGATCATCCTAGAATCATGGGGTTTAATACTGACACAGGGAGCAGAACTGGGTTACAATCTGCATTGCTCCCAACTTTGCAGTCACGTCAATTGTGGTCACTATGCCAGCACTGAACAAATGTCAGAGTGCTCAGAAACAGAGAGGCCAGGAGGCTTTTAGCACTTACTTTTTGTCCTGAATGTATCCCTCCACTCTGTGAAGCTCTTTCCCAAACAATCCACACGGTTTGAAGTTAAGGACACATTTATCTCCAGTACTGTAGAGGAAATAAGTACATACTTAAAGAAGCAACTCCCTACATACATTAGTAAGTTTACTTTTTTACCTTAGCTATTTTCATACATTTACAATTAGCTGGGGGGTAGTTATTTGTATCATTATTTTTCTTTAACTATGGTTTATTATCTGACCAGGGCATTAAAAAAGACACGCAAATTTCAAAGTTCCACAAAAAGGACAAAAAAGAAATCAATGTGCGCATGAAAACATCAGCCTGTGAAAGTCAACTGAAAACATGACCATACTTCTGAGTTTCATGTATATCCAAAATTTACCCAAAATACTAGGAATAAAACACGATGCAGTCTTGCATACTACTTAACCCACACTATTAGTACACCGCATTTTAGATTAATATATATTTACAGCTAACTGTAATGAGAAATAACTTTTACAAATGACCTATGCAGGAAAATCTAGTTAAGTGCATTCAAAAGTTACCTCTAAATCATGTATCAAAAATTCTGAACTAAACATTTTACAAACATAAAGCAGCATTATATTTCAGCATCTCCCTCGCACTGAGATGTACATATATGTAAATAATCTCTCCCGGTGAGGTATCAAGCCAAGTTTCTATGTTAAGCACAAAGCATACAGAGACCAGCCTGGGTCTGTTGTGCCAATATATAAGACAAGATTGTAGATCAGATGCTATGACAAGTATCAAAGCAGCAGCCCTGCTGGGTTAAAGCTCCCACTTACTGACAGAAAAACATGGTGCAGAAGTAATACAGTTTTCATAAATTCTCTCCCTCGTCATTACAGGAGGTAATTTATTTTATATAAGGTAAAAACTTTTATATAGGCAGTTGGCAGAGCAGTTGACATGCTCTTAAGTTCACATTATCCTCATCTGCGGTCATTTTTCTGTGCTGTACCCTTAATTTATGACATTCTCTATTTTCAACACTAAAAAGAGGGCCAAACCACAATCAACATGATGGAGGTCAACTGCAAGCCTCCAATTATTCCATTTAATGGTTCTGCAGTTAAATTTAATTTCTGTTCTCTGTTGATAGGGTTGAATTTGAATGAGTAACTCACAAACACAAAATCTTTGTATCCCACAAGTGATCTAGCCCCGTGCCTTTTCATTAACATTATTAAGATACTAAGCCCAGTCCGATGACTAGTATGCATTCTTCAGAAAAAGGAGAAAAAAAAAAAAAGGAAAAAAAAGACAAGACTTTGGACCTACAAAAGCAAGCTTCCTGTGTAATCTGACAAAAATCACAACTCTGCTTTGTAACAGAGGTGCCCATGCACCAGTCCCTATAAGCCAAGCCTCAGTTTCATGATTAGCATTACCTGTGATTTACAATTTCTACCGTTCCGTATTGTTCTAACCACAGTTTACCAATAATTACATTATGTACACAACAGGTTGGATTTGTCCATGTGTAAGCTTCATTATGTCTGTAAAGAAAATAGAAAAGTGAATCATTTTCTTGAGTTTGAGATGGAATGGAAGCCTGTTTTCAGTTCTCTTCATGGCAGGGCAAAATAGTTAGCTCTCCTGTGAACAGCCAGCAGTTAACTTCAGAACAGAAAATAAACAGACTGTTCTTTATAAGCCAACCATGTATTGTATCTGAACACTAGTGCAAGTGATATCCCCTCTATTCTTATTCCTTCTCACAGAGTTGAAATGGTAAGTTTTACAGTCGCTGTGTCTTTGATTACAAATTCCAGCCCAACATAAACAGCCGTCCAGCAATTCTTCATTTTCATTCACAGTTTTAAAGCTGTATATGGTAAAACTTAATACTCACAGGAGAACCAGACTGACAAACTAACACCTAACAGTGTCTTCTGTTCAACTACTGCAGCAGCACTGCAAACCTCTTCCTAAAGCTCCTTCTTGTAAACCTCTATCATAATTTAGAGAGTACCTTTTGTGATAAAAAAGCACTGAACATCAATATTTGAGTCTTCCAGCAGAGAGGTTAGTTGCTACCAGTTCTGCGTAAGGTTTGCTGTAAAGGGTTGGTCAGGAGTTGGTCAGATTAACCTACTTGAACAATTTTTATTTTACAAACGCTGGGTGGTAAAGGCTTTTGAGCCTGAAGAGAGCAATACGAGTCAGCAAACTGCATAAGTCATTTGCACAAATATGCCACAAGTTTCCACACAGGTATACCAGGCCTGCTCCAGTGCCACTGAAGGCAATTTTAGGGATGCGTGTGGTTTTGGGGATTTTTTTGGTTGGCTGACATCAGCGGGACACGACAGCACTATATTCAAGCTTCATAAGCATGACATTTAAAAAGCCAATTTATTACTCAATTTCACGCTTTTTCCAAAGATTTACTAAGAAGGAGGAAAAGTCCTAGAACTGAAGAATTTTCCATTTAGTTTCATTTTGGTTTTAATGTTTTGTGAAAAGGTTTACAAAGATGAGTTAAGAGATTGTAAATCCTTAAAAGGCATTATTCTAAAAGTGGTCAAAATGTTAAACAACGGGATTGCTATTCTCACTAGCTTGGCAGAGTCAAAGCCACCTCTTCTCACTCATGCTGGTAAAAGAAATACTGAAGTTACCTGGTTGGCAATCAATCCACCTTAGGAAAGCTTGCGAATGCTATTCTAATACAGAAAATACAGAAACAAGCAGTGTCCCCTCTGTAACAAATGCCTTGTACTTCTATGTAATGTTTCCAACTGGTCTGTCATTTTCCAGTACAGAACAAAACCGGACTATTGAAGTAATTTCCACAGTAAATTGTCTTCAAGCATACTTTAGAACAATGACTACTCTTCAAGTGGGGAAAAAATACCAAAACCCCCCAAATTCATCCCACCAGCCTTAGCACTCATTTTTATTCATGAACTACTTGACACCAGAAGCTGTATAGCGTAAAACAAAATGCAAGACACTCATGGCCAGTGCTGATAAATCGAAACACTTATTCGTGCTGGAGAAGTGAGGAAGAAGTGTGTTTTCTAATGCATGTATTGAAAACATAGTCATGGTTAACATAAACACAGTACTTCACACTGTCTTGCAATTTTGCTTCCTAAACAGTTACTTGTTCACCCAGGCCCTGAGCAGTTCTCAAGCTACTCAACCCAACGGCATGGTATGAATCACAACACAGAGGCCCAAAATTTTATTTCAACTTCTGCTGCTAACTTGAAGCAATTATTTAAAATAAATGCTTTAATCATTTATACTCCAGTTTATATCTGTGCCCTGTAATTTGATTAGACAGAGCAGGAATTTTAATAGTCTTCTAAATAAAGACTCCCTCTCCAGCAACAAACTTTATTTTTGTCACATCTGCATTCTAGACTAACATTCATAGTTCCGTCTATATTCATAAGAAGTTTCCTCTATTTTCATCACCATTTATATCCAAGAGCAGTTCATACTTTTATAAGCTTTGGAAGATTAGATGCCAGCAGCTCGACAAATGAACGATACTTTCAAAAGAAACTATAGGAGAAGTCAATGGCAGGCAAATTGACTCTTTATTGAAACCAAATGTCGAAAAGTTTCATAAGCAGATATTTCAAAACAACTTCAAAGTTAGGCCTGAAGAAAGCTTTTATAAAAGCACCTTTAAGCATTCAATTGCAGAATACTTTTTCTGCAACTATTATCCAGCGCGTGCTTGTGTCCTGCTTGGGAAAGCTCAAAGAGTCTTTGTGCCACCAGGGCACAAAACAACTTACGGAAAGTCATGTAAATTAGGAGACATACGCAATTAGAGACAAGCCTAGGAGTAATCTGGAGAGGCATTCTTGATTTTAACGGGAAGGTGATCATACACAGGAAGCGTTAAAAGGTTTCTCATGTTCCCTTACCACACAGAACAGCTATTCTGAAGACCCAGTTCTTTCCACACAAATAATCAAAACCAACAACAATATTTAAAAGTAAGATGAGCTTGAATAGCCTGGCAATAGAATTTTATCTCTCTCTAACAAGTTTTACATGCCTTCACAGAACTAGCTTTCAGTAGCATTCAATTTTTCAGAAATGCTAATTTTCATAGTGGAAAAAGCGGGTCAAATTGCCACAGCTATACAAGCATGGCACAACTTAAAAAACCCTGAAATTAAGCAGTGAAAATTAACTTGTAAACAATTCTTACAACCTCATCAGCCAGACGTTTTTAGACAATCCCCTATGAAGAGTCAATAAGATGATTACCACCTATTTTTTTATCCAAGTAAATGGTAAGGAGACCGACATAGAAAGGTATTTACTTCTCATACTCACTTCAGAAGCTCCAAAGTAATTGTTCCCCGAGGCTCCGCTTCTATACTCTTTCCCCAGAATTTTAGTTTGGGATAGATTGATCCATGAAAAATAAAGTCCTTATTGAGGCCTTCAGAATAAAATGCACTAATAGGTGGGTGGTGGCTGACTTGCTCAGATATAAACCTAAATCCTAAATCCTCCCTAGCAACAACAACAAAAAAAGCATTAAACAGTAAATATTTTTTTAAAATGTTACAAGAGAAAAGAGTTACTTGATACTTTAAAAAAGTTTGAAGGATTTTTAAATTAAACTGAAGGTGAGACCTTTCCTTTTCTAGTCCCATGGCACATTTACAGTTCATGAAATAAAGAAATTGTACTCTGAACACCTTTTCTCTTCATACCCCAAACCAACCCACATTCAAACACCTAAATGACTTTCTAGCCAGAAAGGCTTTTGAAGATGTTTCATTGAAATAACTCTTGAAAATACTGAACCTCTTTGGGCAGCAACAGCAGGTCTTACTGAAAATTCTTTTCTCTACCCCATACATATCATCCATTTAGGGGTGGAAGTCCTTCAGACTAACTCCTCTATCTGACATGATCAGCAAAATGCTATTTAAATTAATTAACAGTCTCTGGTCAGAAAATGGTGGTGGTGAAAGAACACAGACCAATTTTTCTCTGAATAATTCAAAGAACACTCTGCCTAAACCTAGAAATGAAATTATTAGCTTTTATAACAACTTCTTAAAGATTTTGAGATGGTCTGGGGAAAAGAATTTTAGCTACAGTCAGAAATATATTTTAGTAGATTTTTTTATTTATTTCACTGAATAAACAACCAAACTAGTATAAGTCTGCTAACTCAAGAACAAAAACAGCCCCAGCTCCCAATTTAAAGTAATTATTACCTGGTTAATTCATAGGTTTCTCCTAACAGTGGGTTAAATGGTTTGCCAGTTCTCTCCCACTGAGAAGCTACAGCAGAAACTGCAAATGCAGCTACAGCCTATAATCAAATTAAGAACACATTGTTATGAGAACAGTACATTAAAGCTCTGAGCTTAATATATTTGTTGCACATTACAGTATTTCATTATTCTTCCAAAAAGAAAGTGCTATATATTCAGCCAGTTTTGGAGAAGAAAAGAGTGATAAAGCTTGTCTCTGTCACAATAATTTTTCATCTAGTAACTTAAAAATCACGGGGCCACTCAACTTATCAATTTAGGCTGACTTGAAGCTAAGATCTCATCTTCAAGACATATAAAAACACAGAAAGAGTCACAGTTAGAGGCAGTCCTGAAAAGGTTTAGGGCCTTGGGCATCATCAGTTGTGGCACCCTCCTGCACTAGACTTTTGGCTCAAACTCTGCACAACATCAAGTGCGGAAGTGTCACAAAGACCCGATACAGCCACTATGAAATGAGAAACTTGTCTAGACAAAGACAGGCATTCTGATGATAACTCCAGAGAAAGAAATACACTCAAGTGAGAAACTGTCTTAAAATGAAAGAGTCTGGGAGAGAAGAAATTCTTCTGAACTAAGCAGAAGGTGGCAGCTGTTAGTTACCTGCATTCTTTCCAGGGGGTCTGCGTGACTACAAGCCTTATTAATGAGGTATATATGTTCCATGTATTCTGTTATCCGTTGAAGGAAACTCAATGGCTCGTTGAAGACAATAGGCATCGTAATCTTAGACAGCTCCTAGGTAACAAAAGGATAAGTTAATTTCTTGAGCACAACACTAAGTTAAAGACTGACAATGACAAGAATTTTGAAAATAAGTTGTGGGTTAGTTTATCTGCAGCATTCTTCAAAAGACATTTGGCAAGCCTATTGTAGACCTTTAAGTGCTACAGCTGAAAGGGGCCGGAAGCACCGCAGAGTGCTACTAGCGATCTGAAAGAGTAAACAACTTCAAAAATTGATTCAGCTAACCTATTAAATTCAAGAAAAACGTTACCTTATATTCTGTGGTCCACATAAAACAGAAGAGGTTAAAATTTCCATAGATAGCAGCAATAATGTGCCAACCACTACCGATACTTAAGTACCACGCATTCCTTTGAAATCCTCACATACCTTTTTGCATAAAATCTATTTTACTGCAGTAACCACAAATTATTTTTTAAAAGGAACAGTTACATAAAGAATAGGATTTGAATTGCTCTAACAAATTTTAGTGGCTTTATTTAAGCAACGTTATTTGCATCAGAATGTTTCTCATTTTGCACGTGGGTACAAGACAGATGTGAAGTTCACAGATTTCCAATTCTCCAGGTCTTCTACTATCTCCAAGCAAATTTGACTGTTTAATTAAAAAGTTGCACTCATGGCTGAGCAATAAAGCATCATTTCAGTGGTTAGAACTTAGTGGAAAGGAGAATGCTATCAGATGAAGTTAATGCAACATTTTCCTCACATTGTCACAGGCAGTAAGGAAAAAAAAAAACAAAACACAGTTACTCCTAACTAACTTAAATTGATTTGGTCCAAGCAAAGCATTCCAGTAGATAAGTCACTCATCCTAACAAAAGGAGTTTTGACAGTACAGCTGTATCTCCTAGATGAGATAATTTAAGCTAGCAGAAGGGCTCACTGACTTGTCTGTTGCATTCACAAAGGACCATACTGGCAGACCTAGACTATAATTGCTTAATGCTTCTGAAAAGCAGCTATGGCAGCAATGCCCTCCAGCGTAGAACATCATTTTCATTCCTAATAAGAATGAAGTAATCAAACATGTAACTGAATTCTTAAAGGACTAAAAGAAAACAGCAGTGATGGCCAATAACCATGCAAGCATCGGGGTCCTTTAATAACACAGACCAATGTAAAGGTCTGTGTTTCCGAGTCCAAGAATAAATCTTGTGACCCAATTACATCACACCATTAATACCCCAAGCCTGCATTGGGCTCTCTAAGAAACTCTAAGAGATCCCAAACTTTTCTATCCTGTCAATAAGATGAAGGTAAATTTTTTTTTGGCACAAACTGCTTAAATTATGGAAGGGGGAAAAAACCAAAAAAATACACTCCCCACCCCCCAAAATAAAGCCCTAAATCACATTTTGGTAAGTAAAGAATAAAAAAAAAAAAAAAGAAAAGAAAACAGAAGAGAGCATTGTGTTACTCAAACCATATTTGATTATATTTTTAATGGCTTTAGTGTGATTCTTATAGGACCACATTAGAAATGTCAATCCACATACTCCAATAGCTAAAGCAAGTGAGGAAATAGTACTGTTACTAAATGGATGTTGAGATTTAGAGAGCTGCAGTTTAAGATTATGTTCCCTATAGACAAAAAATGCAAAATGCACCAGGTATTATTCTGTGTCTTAAGGTTTAATCAATAAAATTAACCAGTTGAAGTCAGGAGACCTAACATCAGCGTATTTTATACAAGCCAACTTACCAGTCCAATGCATTTTTTTAATATGCTCCACACACTAAAATCACTTCTAGAAAACATTGGGGCAGGTAATGATGTCCTGTAATTTGAAAAAAAACCAACTGTCATTATCAGCCCCTTAAACAACAAGACATTTTCATTTGTACGTATTGAAGTAATTTATAAAGGAAGCAAAGCATTAACCTAGCGTTGACACAGGAAGCAGACAAGTGAAATGTCTTTTCAGTTCCAGAGAATTAACCTCTTCCAATGATAACACTAATGGCTCAAAAGATAAGGAGCCAGCACATACTCGCTTCTCATTTCCTATGTAGTACTGTGTGCTCACCTGTGCCTCTTAATCCCATTCTCTTGGATCTCGCTCTCTCCATTATGCTCTCCAGTCCTATTGCTTTGGTGTGGATCTAGATCCAGCATTTCTGCAACTTTATGATTTGCTTCTGAAAAGTCTCCTGAAGAATTGTCAGAATCAAAGCCTGTGTAAAAACCATAAGGCAACAGTTTTCTTAGGAACCTTATTGTGCCACAGAGTGCCACTCACGTTTTGTAACTCTCACAGCATAAGTGCACTTATATGAGGTTATTTTATTTTAAAGAATATCAGAGTGAAAACCCTTTATTAAGTGACCTAATTTCCAAGAGTATTTAGAGCCAAGTATTGCATTAGAATCAAGCATTCTCAACTAATTTTTTACACTGCTGAATAGAAAACCAATTTAGAATGTTATAAATTCTTCAGTAGCTTCTAATCAGATTAGTGGTATTGTCTCTTCTTCAGAGCTGCAGCATGATTACAGTACTTTTATTCAGTTATGTAGTTTTCTTCAAAGACCTTAAAAAAATTTAACATAGCCTACTTATACTGCTAACAGGCAAGGAGCAGAAAAAAAGAGAAAATGGCCATTTCACAACCCGGCAGCAAACATCCAGACTAGCAACGGACAGAAATGTAGGCTATCTAACTTCTTTTTGCCACCCACGTGTGCAAACCATCTAACACTTCCCTAATGGTGACAGCAAGAACCTGTGGACACCAAGATGAGTCATTCCCTGAGCTCTGCGAGCACCCAGAGCATGACCTACCGTCAGCGGCTCCATTTCCTATGACCCAATTCCATGCTCTTGGGTAGACAGCTACTGGAAACACCATTGTAACTAAATGCCAGCACCCCCAATAACAACATGCTTTCAACAGCTTTAACCATAAAAAAAAGTTAAACCAGCAGGAATCTACAGGAACACAAGCTTCTGTAATCAAAGAGTCTTAAGTACAAGTTGGACTAAACCAACAATCTGAGATTTTAGTCTAATGATTTTAAGTCACACTACTTCCCCCCACACACTTAGAATAACAATTTATTTTTGCATATGCCTTTAAATAAGAACACTGTAAAAAATATTTTGTGCATACACACACACGGTCACCATTGACAGGCCTCTTGTCAACGCTGCCACACAGACTGACTGCAGGAACCAAACGACAAATAAGGATCAGCTGCACCATCGAGTCAGAGCACCCTGAAACGATGCATTAATACAGTCCCCCTTCACAACTGCCATGGTACCACAACGGAGAGCACTGCTGATCATTCAGTGTAATAAAGAAATATTTTTGTTGAAAAATAATTCAAAGAGCATTAAACCCTTTCCGAGTGCCACAAGGGTCAATTCTTCATTAAGAACCACAAGAAGACTTTAGTTTCCAGCTTCCAACTTCAGAGTTAGAATCCAAAACCAACATGAAAATATGCGTATTTGCTGGCATATAATCTTGCCACTGGTTGAAGGAATACACGAACATAATTTTTGTATTCCTTTCGTTCCAGCTATCACAACCTGGGCAACCACTTGTCTATGAGCCGACAGTTACCATCACACTCAGCTACAGCCTATCCCAAAGTCCAGCTGTGGGTACAGAAAGATTCTGAAATATTACAAAGCATGTAAAGACTCTAATGGAGTAAAGAAATCATTTTTGACAAAGATTATTTCAATTTTAAGTAGAGTAAAATGTTGTGATCCTCTGTCATTAACTTTTTAAACATAAAGAGTATCTATCATAAGTAGTACTTCATTTGTTTTTGTTTACATCTCCAATAGGGTGCTTTTACTTTATTAGAGCAATTCACGAAAAGGCACATGTTCAGAAACAGAAAGCTACAGTTCTTGCAGGGACCAAGACCATGACAATAACATTCAAAACTGCAGAAGGAAGTACCATCAATATGATCTTATTCGGTAAACAGCAGGTGTAATGGGTGATGTCATGTATTAAACTGTCTCCTGCATTTTGATGTCACAAGCATGTAATTACACAGCAATAACCACACCTTAGCAGGTCTCAGTACTTAATTGGAAAGTATGATAGTCATATATATATATTCAGGTCACTAAAATGAAGACTACCCTGAAACACCTGTCTTAAAAAACACAGGCCTATCTTCAGTTAACCCACAGCAAAATATTTATCATTTCAAAATGGCATTTCTGATCACATATTAGCTTTTTTTGGAATCTGTTACAGTACAAGGAGATGGAAAAGACAAGTACGGTAGGGCATAACACAACAACTTTTATTAGTTTGACTAATGAAGTTGGAAAAAACAGATGAGCTTTAGGGTACATGTGCTCTCACCCAGAAAGCTGATCAAGCGCACACAACATAAGGAACAGCATCACATTTAATGGGTGCTTCAATGAGATAAACACACCTAAATGTAAAAGTAAAACTTCGTAACAGTAAAGTCTGCTTTCTTAGAGTGCATCTCCACCTAATTTCTTTTTTAAAAAACACCAAAAAAACCAACAAACTAGGGTACACTGCTAGATAATCACTAGACTTTCAACTACACTTTCAACACTTAAGTATCAGCTGGCTTGTCTCCCACAAGAGTTTGAAAAGCCATTCTCAACGTAGTTATAAGTATTATAGTTCTGTGAAGAACTATCCAGAGAATGTTCTTCACAGAGGATGTACTTACCTGGAATAAAAACAGTTTACTGAAATGATTTGTTGTAGTTTTTCTAAGTTACAAAAAGACCCTTTCTTCTGCTGCCTTTAAAGCCTTGAACTTGCAAGACTCAGTAAATAAGTTTTACTTACAGGACAGTTTTTACAGTGAAGAGCCACTGGGAGTGAGGATTAAAATGAGGATTTAAAAAGGGGATAGGGGACCACACACAGAAATAAAATGTCAAAAATTAGCTTAAGCAAAAGTCTCAACTTACGTGTGTTAAGGGTGAAACAAAAGCTTTTTAGAAGTCTTACATTTTCAAAGTCAAATACTTAAATTGGGTGCAAACATTAATCTATTTCAAGAGCTTAAAGAAGAGTGACTTGCCAGTAACTCTAGTTTTCTTAGCCTTCCTCTTCCACATCCTGCAAATAACACAAGTCCGCTCAGACTACGCTGTACATCCACCCACGAGGGAGCAGAGGTACACTCTTCTGTGAGTCACAGACAAAGACACAAGACCGCCCCTTTCGTACAGTCAGCAACTTCCTTAAATACTAATTAAACCTTGTCACTCAAGACAGAAAGGGAATCAAAACAGCATAGTACTGAGAGCCTTCAGATCTAAAAAGGGCATACGGAACAGGGATAAATATGTGTAGATAGCAAGTGAAGTGAAAGGTAATTTTCTTCTTTGTCAGGAATCACTGTTCTCCACATTTCAAAGCAAGTCCGTCTTCCCAACACGCAGCCATACGGCACAGCTCCAATAGGAGGAAAGCAGGCCTTTCGCAACATCTGCAATTCTTAAACATTATGGCAGAAGCCGCTGATTCAGTTTGACCCAGACATTATGAAAATATATAAATTTGGCAACAGATACCTCACTTCCTCCTCTCCAAGTGAAAGCAATAGTTTACAGTGAACCGCCAAGCAATAGGAAACAGAAGGGCAATATCCTCACAAATACACCAGGCTGGATGAACCTCATGAGCACAGAACAGATTTCCATGGAATTGCAGGTTAATATTTAAAAAAGCAAAACTAAACTATTTTTGTTTGTCAAAAATAAATTACCCTGTAACTAGCCAAGCATTTTCCTGTTCTGGGACAATTCTTTCACAAAACGTTTTGGCATATATATGGCTGACAGGATTAACGAAGGATACAGTCCTGACAAGCAGAACCTGATGGCATACAGTCTTTTACAAGTCTGCGATGAGATTAACAAACCCAAGGTGACATAGGCTAAAGGCAACAGATCAAAGCTGTATGCTCCCTGTCTCACATAAAATTTCAAAGACTCTGAAATTCATCAAAGGACTGACCACTTTACCTGATCCAGTCTCAGAGAACACCACCTCCTGTGTTAGAGAGAAAGCAGATGCTGTGCTGTCACAAATTAACTGAGACCACAGGTAACATTTCCATGAGATTCCCAAGGAGAGTACTCATTCATTAAGTAAGGATGTCAAGTGTCCAACTAATCAGCAACACTAATAACCTCTGAATGCAAAGAAACTTCTCTCCATGGAAACTCTTCACCGGTCACCAACTCTATTCATCACCTCTATAGCACAGTCCATCCTGCATGTTTACAGGCGTGATCATCACCCAGTCAGGGTCAAACCATCCGCCAGGAGGATGATTCCCAACCACACAGCACACAATTCCACCACAGGAGCATGTCTTTTGGATGCGATGGGGACAGTGTCAGAAGCAGGAAACTTCTCAGCCAAAGAGATGAAACCCACCACAATAAAAACCAGGGGTCTCTTTAGGATAGATTCCCATTCTAGAAGTGGATGTCATCAAACAACAACTACAGAAAAGTTGTGGATTCCTCAAGCAGTGAGCTCACAGTACCTTAAAGGAGGTAGCATACCACTGGGGCTGCTGCTGAGACTGCTGCAGAACTCTAAAGTGTAACTTCCCACAGAGTTCAAGTGCTCTACTAACCCTGGTTTGCTACTTACAGGCCACAAACCACAGTACCCAATAACTAAAATCAGTGAACTTGAGGGAACACGTTGCAGCTCCCTCTGGGGAAACCAGGGCCCAGGACTCTGGGGGAGCAAGAGGAGAAGAGTATGGTGTACATGCTGTTTTCATCTCAGTATGGAGCTGGAGAATGTGCTGGTTCCCGGTAGCCATGTTCCAATACTAGACTTAGAGCAGAACAAGCACATGTTTAAAGGTGGCTTCTGCCCATCTACTGATCTGACCTAAAGGAAGGAGAGTGTCCTTGGAAAGAAGAGACTGAAGAGTCTGCCAAGGAAGTTTTCACTGTGGAATCTGAAAGTTCACCTTGGCTCAGAAAGGAACTCAGTTCTGAACTTGATCTCCTGGGAGTACTGGGTCTACACCTACCATGTCCGAATCATCCAAAAACTGAGATAGGCAGGCACCATCAGGACCCATTAGAACATAAAAAATTCAACAAAGCACTGTCTGAAAGCTACACAGTCCATGGTACTAACAGAATCAAAGAGTTGCTACAGGCATTGGCAGTTGGGGAACATGAATGCAGAAAGACCCATTTATAGTTGTTCTTAGCATCACGTTTATGTATGACTTGGACAAGTCACAGCTACAAAAAACTAGGTCTAGATTTCACTAGGTTTGTGCAAGTAATCCACCAAACTGTCACCACCTTCTAAAGCATCTAGCTGGAGAAAGAGCTTGAGCACCTGCCTTTAAAGACAGTCCTGAGGGAGAAAGAATCTGAAACAAAACTACTCTAAACTTAGCACTCCTCTTAAACGAAGTACCTGTGGGACACCCTCCAGGGCAACATATATAAGGGAGAAAAGTTCAACCTCATTTAATTCCTGGAATGGCTGCTGCAGACCAAACACCCTCCATCAGAAGAGGGCTGTGCTGAGAGCCTATAAAGACACTGGATCTTCTTTTGCTTAGAAACTTCTCTCCTGCCGTCATATTCCTCCCTGTGGAAGAGTAAGATTAGGAAAGGACAAGGAGTGCTCACGGAACTGATGCACAACATCCCACTTCTGAGCAGAGCCACCCAAGACTGCAAGGTATCCATAATGGCTCAGAAGTCATTACGACCTTGAGCACTTGCAGGGAGAAACAACCTTTTGAGGGTGAGGAAAGAGGGAAAAGAAGAGGAAAGAGGACAAAACCAGAGTGTTCAAATGCAGATGACTCAAACACCGAGGGCTGTGTATTTCTGCAGCAAGAAACAAAGGAATGCATCAATATCAAAGCTGACACAGACCTCATGCTTAGGGGCACATTTCTGTTCACCTTTTCCAGCGGAAAAAAAAATTAGTTCATTTATGCCTGTGGTCCTGAGCTCTTGGAATTGAAAGATTACTAAAGACGTACAGGAACAATCCACTGTGCTTTCAAGATTTTACAGTACGATTTGATTTTACAGACGAATGTGGAGTACTAGCCAGTATCACTGCAAGCTAGCATGAATGCGTTACAAATTTCCTTCTCTTCTCTATGACATAACTGTGACAAGTCCTATACAGCCCACTGTCAGTCACGTTGCTTCATCCAGCCCCCTCTGTTTACTCCTCATGTAAATTTCCAGCCAACCAAGTCTAAGTCTACATCACGTACTTGAATCTACCATGCTACTTCCATTCCTTCAGCTTTCATCCTTCCCATTACTCTCTTTTCATTCCTGTGATTCTACATTAAGCACTCTACACTCACTGTTGCCAGCATTTCTCATGTCACCTCTATTACAGCATTTCTGAGGAGACATTTAAGTGTCAGACTTTAAATTTGTTTGAGATCTTTGAAAGCATTTTATTTCACCACTAACACCGTGTAAGGCTCTTATAAATAACCATTCATCCTTATTAGTTCAAAGAAAAGTACTACTTGATACACTGCTCAAGTGTGAAATGATTCATGTTTGCTTTTCTAGACACAACACTGGATTGCAAAGACTTTTGTCTCCCTATCTTGAAAGCATACTTTTACAGTAATTTGTTTCTGACTAGAAAAACATTTTCTACTTCAATTCCTCAGGATAAGTTTTCGATTAAAACAAATAAAATAACAATAAAAATAATCCACAGAAGATATTTCACCTTGCAAAGGGTGTTAAAAGCATTACTTCTCAAGCTGCTACTAAATTACCTGCATTTCATTAAAAATGAAAGCAAGACTTTGCCACTAAAGGACTGTTACAGTGATAAAACGATAGCCAGCATTAAACCTTAATTATAAAAAAAAAACAAACAAAAACAAAACCAAACTTTTTTCCAA
The DNA here is from genome assembly GCA_947846985.1 of Fratercula arctica. Lineage (NCBI taxonomy): Eukaryota > Metazoa > Chordata > Aves > Charadriiformes > Alcidae > Fratercula > Fratercula arctica. The sequence continues at coordinate 2,291,753 of CANTUZ010000013.1, read as the reverse complement.
GTCTGAACCTGAATTATAATTCTTCCTTTCTTCTTTTCAGAAAATAGCACTACAAGTTTTACCAATAGTGTTTTACTTACTTATTTCTTAACACACAATGCGGTTTACAGCTTTTTTTTTGGCACTGTGCCCATCACTCACCCGTAACGGCATCATAAAACTCTTCTTCACTATTCATCCTTCAGCGTGAAATCTCTGTGCAGCCAATCCAGCTTCCTCTAACGCATTGTTGAACTTGGTTTAGAGATTACGTATCTGTGTGCTGTCAAAGTCTTCTTTTGCAAATACCCAGCTGCTTTAGATGATCTATTTGACAACAGAGGGAAACAGAATTAGCAAATTCTGCATTTCTTATGTGCACAAACATGCAACCTGACAAATACTAATTTTCCTACTTCTTCCCATGGCAAAAGATGAACGCAAGAATCCATAAGTAAACAGCCTTCTTTAATACCAAAGTCATTTGGAAGATGAATACTACCTACCACGAGAACAGCTGATGTACTATGCCGCTCTTCTCTCGATATGAATACATCAAATACATTACTGTAAAATATACCTTATTTACTGCAAATTACATTTCAGGCAAGTACAACTAGAAGGATGAGAGAACTGAAGGAAGAAAAAGACAGCTGGCAAAACAAAAATTCTCCTCTTCAGCAAGAGGATAAGCCTTATCGTATCCTTAACCAAGAAAGCTGGGAACAAGAAAGACACCTTTGGATCTCAAAATCTCACTGTTGCATAAAAATGTTGGGCTTCATTGTACATCTTGCAGTCACTATCTAGTGACCATTAGGGAAGTTTTGTCAGGCTGCTGCTATGAACTCTTGAAGAGACAACTGGGGAGTTTTCCCTCTAGAGGGAGGGTGTAAAAAACCAACAAATTTGTTCTCAGTAAAGCCAAGCACACTGCGAATAACTTACAGATTTATGAAGCATTCCATCTCTACTTTATGGATAGACTAAATTAGATTTTTTCCAGATGGCTGGCAATAGTGCAACAGAAACATTTTTACTTCACCCAATTTTTAGTCAAAGGAGAATAATGAGAAAATTTAGTCTGAACTCCTACAAACATTCGTCAGGTACCAACAACGAGCCAAGTACGCAATGATAAACGACAGCATGGCAATACTACCGGTATCTCCTCCAAAACAACCTCAATCTGTCAGTCTCAGTTTTTTATGATCCTTGAAGATTGCACTGCTTTTGTGACAATAGTTTTTCCAGAGTAATTATAACTTGCACAATTCCATTCCAATTAAGAGAAACAAAGCTAGAAGCGCACTCAACTTCTAGCAGAAGAGCTTGCCACGTTTGAAGCCAATTCCTTCTCTCTTCCTCTCTGCAAGAAATCAAACTGCGTGATTCCTCTTGTATTTCAAGTCTTTACCTCATTGCCCAGGACAAAAGCTATTTGAATGTCTCACATACATAAAGTCCTTCCAATTTGCCATCCAGAAGGAGGAGCTAAAATAGCCTATTTTGGAACTCCTCTAAGTTAACGAATGTAGAGTTTGCGTTGAAGTGTTACGTCTGTCAAGGCCAGGTATCTCAGTTTGTCACTTTTCCCTTAGGAACTCCCTATTTTGCTTGTCATTATAGGATTTTATATCAACCTCTGCACCAGGGTGCATATTTGAGTTTCCACATAATCTTCTGCAATTTCTTATTTACAAGTCCTCATCTCCACAAGGACAAAACTTTATGCAGCCGCTTCTGTTGACTGTTGCTACAGTGCTGTTGCAATTGCTGTCAGCTGAACGAGAGTTTCCTTCCCTTTTTCCCCACGCTGTTCTCCAGTCACAGATCTTTTAACCTTCTTCAACTGTCTCGCTCATCAGCAACAAGTTTCTGACTTATTTTTGTCAAAGTGCTACATTCTCCTAGGCAAGGATGCAATAGCTTAAAACAAGTCCGATACCGGTACGTCTGAAGACTTGCAGTGCAAGGCTGTCAGCCAGCACTCTGCCTGCAGAAGGCAAAGGAGCAGCAGCTTCACTTCAAAAAGACACAGGCAGTTCAGGCCACTAGGAACCACACAGCCACAGGAGCAAAGAAAGGGAGAAACCCTCTTAACCAATAGTTGGTTCAAGAGTAGCAGCTAGCTCAGACTTCTGGGGGAACTAAACAGCAGAACTGATTGCGTTGTTCTAGATCTGCACTGTAAGTACAAATCAGCGTAGCTATCCCTGTGTTATCTTCCCCAGTGGAAGCCAGGCCTTTACTATGTGGGAAAAAAAAAAAAAAAAAAAAAGATTAAAAAATGGTTGTTCATACCAAAGCTACTGTCCATCTTACAGTTTCTCCAAACTTTCCAGCCCTACCAGCAATATATGTAAAAGCATCTCTTCCAAGGTCTTCAAACATGCCATATCTTTGCAGAAAATCTGTCCTTGAGGATCCAACTATGTAAACCGTTAAACGGAAAAGAACAGAAAGAGGGAATCCAAAGAAAACTATTGCTACAGAAAACAGGAACTTGACATCTCAGGACAACTGTTCACCCCAGAAGCCATTATCACCACGCTGGAATGACTCCACTAGTTTGCCAAAAAAAGAAGTTACATCTTTAACCCTCCAAGCTACTGTATCCTAGAAGGTACAAGACATTCTTGGTTCCAGTTGTCTGCAAGTATTGCATCCTTGTAGCAAAACAGCAGCCAGTATTTCCAGAAGGAAACTTGTCTATGCACAAGATACAGCCCTCATGATCAGCACTACAGTTCCCTCATTTTCTCCATTTTTTCTTCATCGTCCCTTTTTGTGCTTAGTCTCTATTTTTTATTTAAGCTCTTGCAGCAGGACTATCCTATTGTTGCATACAGCTCATGTGGTGGGATGCTGTTCTGAAACAGCCTTATATCTAGCTGCAACACATAAAAAGGAAAAAAAAAGAGCTGCTTGAAAACCCACCCCCATTCAGCTCAAATGCAAACAACACACTTCCTCAGGGTCCTTACCCAAACACAGACACCTTATGCATCAGCTTGCAAGCTCCAGAGATGCTTCATAATGGCAACTCCATACGCTATAGTCTTGTATAGAAGGCACCAAGGAATAAAAATTATGACCTAAAAAACGGTCAGTTATCTTATCCTTAAGAGCCTTAGAGTAAACAAGGTCATAGAGATGAATGCCAGTTTCTCCTCTCCCCCCTCCTGCACAATAATTGCATTACAAAAGGACTTGTGAAGTGGAACTCCATCACACAGCATGCAGTTTCACTACAAAGACAATGAGGCTTTGCTATAAAAACACTCACCAAGTAAAGTAACCAGAAGCAAAGACTTGAGTTAACTGAAAGCAAGAGGTATGCTGTGCTCTCCTTCTGATATGCACCTCATGCCACATCTTAAAGCTCATTGTTATTTGAAAATGAAAGTTCAGTCATATCCCTGTAAATTATATACAAGGTTTGTAACTATTACCCAAAGAACAAAATACTAATGGAAGTCACTTTAAGTAATAGTCGTAAATTCTCTTAAGGCACTAGGAGCATTTTTAAAAGAATAAAGTAATATATTTTGCAGAGTTACACTAGAAATAACTTAATGCTCATATCGCTTCTTTTACATCCAGTTCTTTTATCTATCAGAGATTAACATAAATTTGCATGTAGCTGAACACAAAATGATAACATTTAGCTTTCATGAGCCAAAAAGGTAGGATTAAGTCCTTTTCTCTTACCAAAAGCAACAGCAAAAAGTTACTTTCAACTAGGTTGAAATGCCAGAAGACAAAAACATCCTGTTTGCTTCATATTCAGCATTTGTAATCTGTATTTCCTCCTCCATGCCCATCAAGTACCCAAAAGAATGCACTTACACACTAGCAAGTGTAGTTAACAGCTTTTATCAATACTGCCATTCTCTTGGTTGTAGAGAACGCTATTTCAGCAATAAGGGTTTGCTGGGTTCCAGGTTAAAACGATCTTGGTGGGCTTCACTTTACCAGCTCGTGTTACAGGGCTGGGCGAGGGTACTCAAGGCACAGACACTCGGAAAGGTGCTTTGGCCCAAGGATTGCAGCCCAGCTGCATTGCCACATCTATGACCAAAGAGAGATTGTATATAAATAACTTTATAAATAATAGGAAAGAGCTGCAAGTAGAGGCATCTTAAGAGAACTGGAAATTCATAATTTAGAGATGACAACGCAACCCTGACCACAGGCAGCCCAGATTTTGTGGTTTGCAAGACAAGCGTCAAAGCTCATCTATTTCCTCATATTTTAAGGCTATGGATTTGTATAATACTAATTGGATTTACTATGGGATTTGTGTGTGCAAATAAAAGCTGCCACATTTATTTTTATTTTTGTAATAGATTGATTTCCCTCCAGGAGAGATGCTATTTTTGAAGCTCAAACTGAAAAACGACAGATAAAAACATCGAAAAAAAGTATAATACCCATCACAACAGAACAACTTCATAACTGGCTGGTAAATCTGTACTGCAGGCTGTGTTATCTGATATTTTGTTCTGAGAAATTCTCCGTACTAGATTGTCCAAAATATTCACAATACAATTTTACTCTTTGAAATTACATTGAAAGTGAGTGCCAAAACAATTAACAGAAAACATCACAGTTTAATATAATTTACTGAAGCAAGTCTTGAACAAGTTATTTAGGCATAACCTAGTGTTTCTAGTCATTTTGCTTATTTGCATGCCAATGCCTACAATATACAAAACCAGACTAGCAAGAGTTAAGCTAAGCATAGCATGTGAAGTCAAAAACTTGTAAGTGCTTCTGGTATCTTCTAATCAAGGGACATTTTGGTTCCTCTGAAATAAGCTTTGCACCTTAGTGATGTTGTAAAGCCATCCACAAACAGGTTAAACAAGATATTATGCTGTGGAATTTCAGCAAACACCAACGCTGAAATAAGAACGCCATGTTGGTCCCACACAAGTAATCCCAAAACCTGAACAGGTAAGGGACAGAACTATAACTAAGCGCTAGTCACATGGACACAAAGTCTACTTTGTACTTCTGTTATCAAAAGGCCTTATCGGTGCTGCACCACTAGACAAAAGCAGGTTACTCATTAAAACGCCTTTAAATTACCACAGTTTAGCAGAAAAGGTTCACACATTCCTGTATGACAGGTGACAATGGACAGTCCTTTTCCTAAGGATGCTTTGCAAAGGCAAGGAATGAAACAAAGCAGCCGGTTGCAATAAGTATTGTGGAAACACAAGAAAATACCTGCATTGCATCCATAGCACACCTTGAAGTAGGTTGTACAGAGAGGAGGGAATGACTAGGATTGACATACTGCTTTCCATCTGTCACAGACAGAGAGAACAAACAGAAAGGGCTGTTCCTCACCATGCATGACACACCAATGGTCACAACAAGTACTAAGGCAGATCCTGAGAGGCTCACTCTCAGGAGAAAACACGCTTCTCTCAGGGATCTTTACGGCCTCGATGCAGAGAATATAACTATTCATACCACCTACGCTACGGTGACAGCTACGGTCCCATGACGAAGCAAGGAACAAAGTCGTACCATACCCGTCAATCAGCTGGCTATGAATAACGTCAAACAAAGTGCTCTGTCAAGCACTGCGCTGAACCTGTAACTCCACAGTAACTCATACCAGGTGATCAGGCTCCCGGTAACACACTTTGCTTTCACAAGCTTAACTCTGTGGATCGGAGCAACCCATACAAGCTCACAGTCCCCAGCAGTAGAGGGTACAGGGAACTCTTTTCCAGAGGTACAGTATCAATAAGATCAGTCCCAGACTTCGCACAGTTCCCACCTATTTTAAACCATTTCCTCCCACTTGAATTTATTTTTAAAACCAGGACAATAAAAAAATGCAAGACTTCGCAAATCACTTTATAAAGTATCTAATTTGCTCACTGCTTTCTGTGATGCACGCGTCAGCATCTATACGAGGAGAGATGAAGGCACTCCTTGTAAAGAGAGGTTCCACCTTCACAGCTTCTCTCTGAAACCAAAGGTGTGGAGATTCACTGCCTGCTGAGCAGTGGAAAGCTGCACGTGGACTCTCCACACCCATATGCCAGATGAGGCTGTGGAAATGACCTGTAATAGTTGTCTGTAACATTATTTCATTTGCTTACAGCTCTACCAAGTACTAAAAGTTGAAATACGCTATGCCATTTATCTGGATAGGGTAGTAATCCCTCACGCTTGTCATCATGTATGCTTGCTCCTTCTCAAATTCCATTCCTCAACGGAAAAAAAGGAGGGGAAAAAAAAAAAAAAGGAAAAAAACCCAAACAAAACACCTTATGTTTGTGTCACTAAGATCCTAGGTCCTCACAACTTATACATCAATTAAAAAAAAAAACCCAAACACTAGTACCTGTTCAAAACAGCCTGTAAGAGTTTAAACATGCAATTACTATGACTTAGTTAATTCAACATAACTAGTTACTCCATACTAACTTGTTCTTCTATGTTAATCCTCAACAAAGACCCAGCTGGTTAACCAAAAGTTACTCCTCCTAAAGAAACATTTACATTTCTATAGAAAGGTAAGTATTTACAGCTGGAGTGGCTAATTTGACTGGAATGTGGTTCAGCCAGATGAGATCCGAAGCCTGCCTGGCTGCCTACAGCTGCAGCCTCTTATTCTCCAGACCTGACAGTGAAATTTCATATCATGCAGCAATTCTGGAAAAACACTGCTTTGTTGACACCATCCTGCTGCCTTCACAAATCCTGGTTGTTCTGCTCATAAAGCACATGTTCTAGCTCTACAAGACATATACAAAACAGTAGGCCGTGTTCATTATACATTGAATCTACTTGTGAATCTACATTGTGATCTACTTGTGAAGGAGCATTTAAGTAAAACCAGTAGAAAAAGAAAGGAAACAGTAAGCAGTCATGAAAATAAACACAGAGGTTCCCCAGCATGAGCAGGTAGGGTGTTAGAAGTTCAATACACTGGAATTAAAGTGCCACCAAAGAATTAATGAACTAGCACATTCATCAGCTTTTTCACATGCCTAGCAAGGTTTTGCTGGATGTGCGCTGCCACAGCAAATTTTAAAACAAATTAAGTTTATTTATTAACTTGAAAGTCGAATACTTGCAAGCAATGAAAAAAACCACAGCTGCGCCCCCCCCCCAAAAAAAAGCAAAAAAAGTCAAGTGAGGCTTTCCTCACCAAAAAAAAAAAAAAAAAAGGAAAAGAAAACTTTCTTTCAAATCTCATAATAAAAATACTGCACAACTATTACTGGGGGGGGGACGACAAATCCTATGAACTCTGAAAAGACACTCAATTTTCAGGTTTTTGCTTTTCTTTAATGGGTCAAAAGGGCACAAACTCAATTTTATAGAAATAGTATGGACAGAATTTTAAATTAGCTTGATATAAAGGAAAACTCATTCCATGCCCCATTTAATCCACCTAAGAGCGTATGTTAATAAAGAGCAACATTTTCATTAGTCTGGTATCCTGGGTTCAGGATGAACCTTCTGTCCAGAAAGAGATGCCAAAAGAGCCAGCAGAGAGCCAGCAGAAGATCAAATATACACACCCTTCATACTGACACTAAAAATGATAAATTAAAAAAAAAGGAGAACAAAAAAACCCAACAGTCCTACAACATGACTGGTGAATAAGAGCCCAACCCACCTTCTCTTGAGTTGCCAGCTGAAATGAAACATATCTGTAGTACTTCAAGGGACAGAAATAAATAGCTTGAACTAGAAGATAAATATTCATGTGGTTTTGCTTCCTATACAACTCCTGAAAGCATCAAACTGCAGTGTTTCATCTCTGAATGAAAGCTTCAGCAAGGATGAATCTTAATTGACTCATGAAATTAGGTTACCAACAGCACTGGATCTGAAACATCTATTAAAATTAGCCAAGAAGTCAATTTAATTGGCAATTTAGATATCTACTGTAATTATTATGCACTTAAAATCTCTTCAAGCAGAGAACTGCTACACAGATGGCAGAATCCAGAAGAGGATTTTATTTACCAAGTTAGATTTGTTTCTTACTCCAAAGTTTGTAATAGTATCTTCCAACAAAATGCCTTGGCAAGATGAAACTTCCTCCACACCCACAGTAAGAGAAGGGCAACTTCCTTCTCAAGTCTGTTAAACAAAGTGCAGAAAGGGTGAGCAAAGAGCAAAGCATCCAAAACTGATAGTTTACCTGAACTTACTTTTAAAGCACTTGAAACAATGGTGGCAGCAAAATGAACATCTGAAAATTTAGCTTTGAACACAAGCCAAACAGATTTACGGCAGAGAGAATCACGTTTTGTTCTCTCAGGAATACAGATTTTTTGGTAATACTTCACAAGAATTAGAGCCAACTGAAACGCTACGAGTCTGGTTTGCAACTGAGTTCAGGCTATAAAATTTGCTTCTGCATCAGAACAAACCACAGTAATTGTCCCATGCACTGAGTGCTGTCCCCAGTACAGACTTACAGTACTGCTATCAGAAGCATTATTTATTGAATGTAACAATTGTAAAGATGAAGCTGGACAGAAAATACCCCAGCAGGATAAGGATCAAATACCTATGGGAACCAACGGCTATCCCCAGTTTCACTTCAGCCAAAAATTCTGTTCTGTGGCTAAGGATACTGGCTCATAGAACTTCTACCAAACTGAACAAAGACCAAGGAAACTTCATTCCAGTAGATTAACACTTTCTGATGCAAAACACTTCACCAAAATTCCCACAGAATTCTGTAAACGTTCTTTTTTTACCCTAAATGAAAATTTGAGACACTTTTCCACCTGAAAGCATCTGGTACAGCCTTCTTTGGACTTTGTAGCCTTCCCTTGGAAACTACTTTATTGTCCGCAATCATAAAAGATCACAAAATATTAGTTTACATGCCTTCCCTACCAATGATGCATAATGCTAGGCTTGATCATGACTGATACACCAGCTCATTTCTAGACACACTGTTAGAAAAACCCCAGTAATTCAATACTGTCTTGTAAAATTAATTGCTTCTTACTAGTTCCCTGAAGGATTTGTTTTATCTTATTTGTAAGAGAGACAAGGTGGGAAGTAATCAATAACTCCAAGCAGTGGCTTTAGACACAAATGTCAATTGATATATAATTAATCATTTATGAGCACTTCTCTTTGAACCAAAAATTACTTCAAAGATAAAATTAAATATGCTTGAATATATCTCATCATAACGTAACCACCCCTACAAACTGACCACTGAAGTTTAAGAACGCAAAGACAATTACAGCAATAATATCACTAGCGAAAACCCCTAGAACAGTAAAAATAGTTACAGGTTTAGTTTATAGATCTTCCCAGTAAAAGGCACTTTTTAAGCTTTGTCTCTGTGGACCCATTCTCTCCGGGTAGGTGTAGTTTTACATTTATTCTGTAAATGGTATCTTACAAATCATTTTCATGGAGCCTCTTAAACAATTATGATAGCAATCATATTGCAAATAACGCAGAACGACAACAGCTGACTAACCTAGTGCAAAGCCCTACAGCACAAGAAACCCTATTTTTCTGCCTATCAGCAATTCCTCACACACTGAAATTCTGCAGCACAAGCTCACGCGCACAGCTCGCAGACTATTTGCTAAAGAGTTTTAAGATGATATCACAAATTTGCAAAAGCTTTAGAAAGTCAGAGGAGTTTCTGCTCTGGTTGAATTTCCTTTAAAGCTACATTTATAGTAGATACTTAATGGATTCCAGTATAAGGGTGTTACTATGTTTGCTCTTGTCAAGAGATTAAAGCAAAACAAAGCAAACTTTGACTTCCCAAGACAGGACAAATATCTCTAAATAAAGTTCAGATTTAATAAAGAATCCACCTATCTATCTGCTCACTAACATTAACCCACTGGGATAATGTTGCACAGCCCTTAGAACTACATTTAAGACAAAATAAGGCCACATAAACAAAGTTATTTGCATCTCTAAATATAGATAGCATTTTTGTTTCACTATTAAACAACTGTTCAACAGTTTCATGGGCGTTGTGCAAAACCTAGAAAGAACACATGCACAGGGGAGAAGTTCTGTTCTAACAAAGTTCTCATTTCGTCCAGTAAACAAACACGCTGCTAAATGGCCCACTACAAATAGGCTGGTGAGCTAATTTCTCCATAGCCTTCGCACGTACGAGTTTTATAATTGAGCGTTATCAAAAGGATTCTCGTTCTCACTTGATCGCACTGACACATCGTAGGGAACAGAGTCTACATAGGCCTCTGCCACCTCAGTGGCCAGAGCTGGTTAGGTCTGAAGTGAGCAACGTGAACCACAGACACCTCAGAATTCAAATGCCTCCCTACCATCTTCCAACTTTCCATTCCATCGTTGCTTTTAACTATCACTAGAACCAAAACCCAATGAGATATATTAATAGATTCTTTCAGGAGCCCTAAAAAAACTGACTCAGAAGAGTAAAAATAACAAGAGTAAAAATGTAACGAAGTTATCCATTCATGAAAACACAGTTCTTGACCAATATCCTAAGCTGGCAAACTTCTTTGTAACACCCCAAAGGTTCACAGCATCCCAACAGCCACAACCCATATCTCATCTAAAACTCTGCACAGCACAGCAAAGGAATTCGACTCAAACAGGAATGCCATAGATCAAAGTTTCCATTCAGTCTAATGCCAGCACAGACATTACGTGTCCAACAGAGCAATATGCAGTTTAAGTTTTGGACCATAAAACCTAGAGGGCCAAGATTAAAAGGTCCAGCTGTATTTCTGTAGCTGCAGGCACAATTCACCTTTTGTGCACACTCCCACCAGATTTATAAACAACCAGAGGAAGACAAGGCTATCCAGCCTCCTGCATTTTCTGAATGGAGGACTGCTGTAATTTACTAGAAAACTGTCTCATTAAATTATGTGCATAATAAAATATACCATAATAATCTAAAGGATCTGTCTAGACCAGCAAATGAATTTTCAATTGTAACTGTATTAAAAAAAAAAAAATCAAGTTTAAGTAAGCTTAGTCTATTCTTGTAACTTATTGATCCTGAAAATTAAGACATTATCTTTGTGCACTGAAACAACAATAAATTATTGAAGAGTATAACTGAAAGTAATGGTAAGCCACATTTGACACATTCTAATTGCTTACTGCTCTCATGCAGCTTCCTATTCCGAGCCTTTAAGAATACAAAGTAAATAATTACATCACCATATGTTCTTCTGCAAAGTAATTATTAAGAATTCTAGGGTCAAGATAATGTATTCTTTAATTCCAAGTTCTACAGTAGTCTATTCCATAAAATAATAAAAACCATAAAAGAACTGATATAACACAGAACCTATATTTTTTTGCAACAGGAAACATATCAAAGTCCTGTATCTTTCAAAGTGGCAGATACAGGGTGACCTTCTTTTCCACTGCTCTCACTTTCCTATGTATTCAGCGAGGTGAAGATACCTCTGTGATCAGTTACATATTCAAACTCAGCAAAAACATTCAAGATGTAGAGCACTCCATATTTAATGCATATCTTTGCACGTCTGATTTTGTGCATTTCTTCCAAATAAAATGTAAGAGAACCAAATATTTTAGTTATTTCACAGAGAACAGACTAAACACTAAGCACTTCAAAACATCATATTAGTGTCAAATACAGACATTTCTTATCAGATATCTTCATGATTCAGGCGACAAAACTGACACTGAGTGAAGGGCTAGAAAAAAAGCCAACTTGTAAACAGAAGTTCTAGTTATCAAGTAGCACAATATAACACTGCATTGTTCAAGGACAAGTTACTTCAAATGCCAAAGCTAATGAAATATCTGCTTAAAAATTCAATGTACTTGCATGTGAATCTTGCTTTCAAAAACACACACACACAAAAAAAAAAATCATCTGACCAGCACTACAAACAGTGATTTAAAAATATAGCCTTATCAAAGCAAAAAAAATCTGATTGGTATGTTTTCCAGCCAACACTAAACTAACAGAAAGCAAAGCTTTCCACCTTTCTTCCAGGTCAGCATGTGTGAACTTCACACAGTAGAATTCACAAGAAAGACTGAAAGAAATACGTTTCAATCATAAGACCCGTCAGCTTAAGCAAGTATGTATCATTAAAAGCCGCAACATTATTAAAATTGATTTAAAGAAACCATCCAAGAGTGGAAATTACCCTCCATAATCAGTTACCAAATCAAGCACATTTGCATAAATGTTAGCAAACAAATTACTATGTGCACCGCACTGCTTTTCAGTATTGCATCAAGTGAAACTTTTAACCTATCTAGTTTCAACTTGCATGCATAGAGTTTGTTGTCTAATCATAATTTTCTATCTTGAGCTTTCGTCTTCTCTTTATAAGATTATATTGGCATGGTTGAAGAGCTAGTTTTGGAGAAAAATGGCATATTTATTCCTGGACAGCAGATGTCTCAGTGTTTCCTGTCAAGCAGTTCCTGAAGTTACAGGTTCGTTATGAGGTGCTGTTGGTTCAGGACAACACCACTAAGAATCACTCCCAAACTTATCCTAGATTGCCCTCAATTTTCTGTCACGTGGTCAAACATTTGTATGACTTGACAACTATTTTCAGAAAAGCTATGTTTACAGTAACTGAAAACCCAGGGGATTACTTAGGGGAAAATCACTGCTCGGAATTTCTTGCTTCCATGCTGGTTTAGCCAGTTCTCCTACTTCCATCCCACGGCACAGTGCTCTATGTTTGGAAGCTACCCAAGTCACTGCTTCCAGAAATTGCCCTGAGGTTTTAGAAGTCCCAGAGCATATTGCTATAAAGTTTGTAAGATGATATATATGTGGTTGCCCCCAGATGTCAATGTGAACGTGGAGCTACTGAACTTTGGAAGGTTAAGTTGGAATGAAACAATTTTTTTTTTCTTGCAGGCATAAGCTTGGAAAAAGGAAACACTATGAGAGGAGTGGTACCGAAATGCTAATCTACACTGTAGATCTGCATCTCCTTTTCCCTTTTTGAAAACTTAAACGAAGACTATGTATTTTAATTGAGAAAATTCACAGTAAATGAAAGCAATATCTGCTTGCATTGAACATGCTTTGGCAGATACTTCTGAGGGGAAACACAAGGCTATGGCAGACTTAAAAACCAGAAGGCGATTTCAAACCCACAACTGAAATTCTGGCCTGCAAGTGCTGCAGAGTAACAAACCACTTCCAAAAGGAGTCCTGAATCCAAAGACACACACAGCAAAACATGATTAATATCCAAATTAAATAAATGGCAACATAATTTATACCTTTGTTACCATGCAGAAGTTCTGGTGGCATGTTACTTAAAAAAAAGCCTTTTTTCCTGCTATTTTTCCCATCTTGCTTGTCTCCCTTTCAGGAGCTCTGTAAGAGAAACATTGAGTAGGTAACTGAAGAAGAAGGAAAAAAAAAAAAAAAAAACCCAACTCAAATAAATCCTAACTGCTCGCTGAGCTCCAGCTGTGGCCTAAAAGGCCCCCTGAGGCTCCTGTACCGCGCTGAAGCTGAGCTCAACACATTCATCTTGGGAACGGGGTGTCGCAGACTCTTTTGCTAAACTACCCAGCTGCAAAAGCAAGCAGGAAAACAAAATAAAATAAAAATCTGAAAAATCCCTACGCTGGGACTGACAGAGCTTCAGTGACCTGCAACCCGCGCTCTGCGCAGCAACGTCCTTCAGCCCCGCCACCTCCCCTGTCCCCGCGGAAGAGCCCCACGGCTGAGGGAACGCTCCCGCCACCCAGCCCGGGCCTCCCGGGGCCCGCCGCCCCCGCTGAGGCTCGGGAGGGCAACGGCCCTTCATCCCGACGCGCCACCGACCCGGCTGCACCGGTCCTGCGGCCCCAGCGGGGCACGGGTCCCGCCTGCACCGGGGAAGGGAGCGCGGCGCCGGGCCGGCGGCGCTCCCCCGAGCCGCTGACCGCCGTCCTGCCCCCGGCAGAGCTAACAGGACGGCCCACGGCGCTGAGGAGAGCCGTCAGCAGCCCACCGGGGGAGGGGACCCCCGCGCCGCACCGGGCCCGGGGGAGGCGCTCCCACCCTTCCCTCAAGCGGGGGGAGCCGAACCCGTCCTGAGGGGCGCGGCGGGGCGGGCAGGGCCCGGGCAGGCCCGGCGGCATTACCTTGCACCGCGCTCCCGCGACGGCCCCGCCGCAACACCCTCCCCCCGCCCGCCCCGGCACCGCTGACACCCAGGCGGAAGTGCGGCCCTCGCGGAGGCCGAGTGACGCACCGCTCCGCCAATCGCAGAGGGAGACCACGCCCCGCCGTCGCCAAAGAGACCAACCAGCTTCCCCACCCAGCCGCCCGAGGGCGGGGCGAATGTTAATCAGGTGCCGAGCCTCACAGCGGCGGTCCGCACCACTGCTGGGGAGCCTGCTGGCCAATGGCGCGGGGGGGCGGGGATATGTAGATAAGAGAGGCACCGGCATTCCCTGCTGCGCGGGGAGGCCTCAGCGGGCGCGTTTCCGTGGGGACGGTGCCGTCTCCCGGGCAAAAACGCACACAGTCGCGCTGTGCTGGCATAGCCGCAGTGTGCTTTATGGGGCGCTTATAATACAGCCAGCTGTGGAGCGACAGCTCGGCTCACCATAGCCTGTGTAGGACAAGACGTCCTGTTTAAGGAGGGGTGGAGTAAAACATAAACGGTGTGGATTTAGTAGTGAGTGGGGAGTATTCTGTATGTGTGGGCGTGCATATGGCTTTATGGCCTGGTGTTTCGTCCTGCTAATAATAGTAAGTGTAAGTGTTGTCGAGTTTGGGACTTTTATCAGCTTTGAGACTTGGTTGGTGTCACACAGGGGGCCATAGTGTGCAGTATTATGAATTTCAGGGTGTTCCTTCATCCGAGTAAACTCCAACATCCTCCATGTCGTGCTAGTCTGTGTCTGAGATACCTGTGTCTGTCCATCCAGCTGCTCTGAGTGGGTAGACAGACACCTGGGAAGCCCAGAGAAATGGCCAGCCGAGCCCTGGGCTGGTGGCTGGCAGCGTAGAGTCGCTCCCTACCAGGAGAGGAGCTGGCAGGTGCCTGTATTTCTGCAGCCCTGAGCTCGCACTTGCTCATACACAACAGGTAACGGCAGGTGAGTTCGTAATAATCCCCCTCACATCAGAGTAATTACTGGCGTGCTAAAGCAATTGAGACTATTTGTAGATGTCATCAAAACTGTGAGTCGGGAGTTTGAAATTAATTTAACTCATAACATTTCTCTCAGATAACACCTGTTCTGCTCTTTTTGTTTACCTCCTCATTTCTGAGTCTGCAAGGTGTTTTCCTTCACGTACACTTAGACTTCTTCCATGATCACAGATTTGAAGCTTTTTTCCACTGAAATGTCTACCTCCCTCCCCTTTCATACCTGAAAGCTAAGGATCGGATGAAATCTCATTGGAACCAGCAACCAGGACTTTAAAAGGAAAAAATAAAAAAGATTGCAAAGCGTGGAAGTAGTGGAACAGGCTGCCCAGGGCAGCGGTGGAGTCGCCATCCCTGGAGGTGTTCAAAAGCCGGGCAGACGCGGTGCTGAGGGACATGGGGTAGTGGTAACTTGGCAGTGCTGGTTAACGGTTGGACTCGAGGATCTTAAAGGTCTTTCCCAACCAAAACAATTCCGCGATTCTATGCGCAGAGCGAGGTGCATCAGGAGATCAGCCACTTTGCTTTTAAGCAAAGACCCACAACAGTAAGTAAACGTCAAGTTAAATGATTTGCTGACTGAACAGGCCTTTGTTATGAGTAGGCAGCTGATCCAGAAGAGGTCTCCAAAAGGATCATGGAAAGAGAAATCCATTGATTCAATGACCAAGGAATACTGAATTTGCCTATTTTTTTCAGGTCTTCATTGAAGGTGTGAACCTTCTGAGCCTGCCACAAAAACCCTTCTCCCAGGCATTGTGTGGGCATTTGAGCTAGATGCCCATGCTTAGCAAAAGCGAGGCTAATGACAATTTCTTCCTTTTTTAAATATTCAGAGGCTACTCTCTAGTAATCTAAAATCAAAAACCCCAAAACTGGACAGGGAGAAGAATCTAGGTCCGTATTTGTCTCCCTCCTATGTTGGCAATGAGGGGAGAGAGCAGTTACCTTTAAAAGGAGAGGGCATGGAAAATTTTGCCTTGCTGGCAAAAGTTTTGCAACATTAATTAAAACGGGGGTTTACAGTGGAAAATATTGAGCAACTGTCTGAGGCATAGGTGTAACCATCAACTCCACCTGTAATAAGCCCAACTGTTCCCCTCCTGCAGAGCGACACAATCCACTTAGAAAAACTGATCCAGGCAAACCTTGTCACTGCGGCAGATTCACCAAACCTCAATTGCGACAGAATGAGGAAGGGCAAAATGGAAAAACAAAACATTGAGCCCGTGATCTAGTGATAATGCAGGGAAATGTGGCACTTCACAGCAAAAATACTGATCGTCTTTCACCAGTGCTATGTGAGCAGAGACAAAAGCCTCTTCTTGCCTCCTCAGAGCAGTACGCGGCTTGTCCACACTTGAAAGCTAATTTGGATTAAGGGAGGGTGTGAATTAAAAGCACAAGAGCAATCCCAAAATATCTCTGGGCAGATAAAACCCCCGAGGAATCTAAACAATTGACTAAACGTACCGTCACTAATTGCAAAACCAGTGGAGAAGGGAAATAATCGTGTTCAAGAGAGTAGAAGGTCGTGGGGATGGGTCAGGAGCTCACAGCCCAGGGCAGGACCAGCCCCCACCACCACGCCGTGCCCAGGTGAAGGTGGTGATTTTCACATCCCATTCCCTGCAGGTTTTGTGTTAAATATTAATTATGATTCTTATAAGACGGCACATCCCTGCCACGCCACGCTGGAGGCTGGGCAAACAGGGAATGGAAAGAAACTTTCTGCCTTAGAGAGCTTGCGGTAGCAGAGTCTCCCTCCTCCCAAGTGAGAGGACCATAGAATCATAGAGTCTTTTAGGTTGGAAAAGACTCTTGGGATCATCAAGTCCAACCATCAACCCCACTCTACGAAGTTCTCCCCTACACCATATCCCCCAACACCACATCTAAACGACTCTCAAACACATTCAGGGATGGTGACTCCACCACCTCCCTGGGCAGCCTATTCCAGCGTCTGACCACTCTTTCTGGGAAAAAACTTTTCCTAATGTCCAGCCTAAACCTACCCTGCTGCAGCTTGAAGCCATTCCCTCTTGTTCTATCGCTAATTACCTGTGAGAAGAGACCAGCACCAACCTCTCTACAATGTCCTTTCAAGTAGTTGTAGAGAGTGATGAGGTCTCCCCTCAGCCTCCTCTTCCTCAAACTAAACAGTCCCAGCTCCTTCAGTCGCTCCTCATCAGATTTATTCTCCAGGCCCTTCACCAGCTTCGTTGCCCTCCTCTGCCCTCGCTCCAGCACCTCGAGATCTCTCTCGTATTGAGGTGCCCAGAACTGGACACAATACTCAAGGTGTGGCCTCACCAGTGCTGAGTACAGGGGGACAATCACCTCCCTGCTTCTGCTGGTCACACTATTTCTAATACAAGCCAGGATGCCATTGGCTTTCTTGGCCACCTGGGCACGCTGCTGGCTCATGTTCAGCCGCTTCTCAATTAGAACCCCCAGGCCCTTTTCTGCCCGGCAGCTCTCCAGCCACACTTCTCCAGGCCTGTAGCGATGCGTGGGGTTGTTGTGGCCCAAGTGCCAGACGTGGCACTTGGCCTTGTTGAAGCTCATTCCATTAGCGTTGCCCCATCAGTCCAATCTATCCAAGTCTCTCTGTAGAGCCTCCCTGTCCTCGTGCAGATCAACACTCCCGCTTAACTTGGTGTCATCTGCAAACTTACTGATGATACACTCTATGTCCTTATCAAGATCATCAGTAAAGACATTAAACAAAAATGGTCCCAACACTGAGCCCTGAGGGACACCACTTGTGACCAGCCACCAGCTGGATTTAACTCCATTGACCATCACTCTTTGGGACCGTCCATCCAGCCAGTGCAGGACGGATGGACCGTTCATCCAGCAGATCATATGCTCATCCAGGCCATGAGCAGCCAGTTTTTCCACGAGAATTCTATGGGGAAGTGTCAAATGCTTTTCGAAAGTCTAGGTGGACAATGTCCACAGCCTTTCCCTCGTCCAATAATCAGGTCATCTTGTCATAGAAGGAGATCAGGTTCACCAGGCAGGACCTGCCTTTCATAAACCCATGCTGACTAGGCCTGATCCCCAGCTTGTCCATTATATGACTTGTAATGGCACTCAAGATGATCTGCTCCATGACCTTCCCTGCTACCGAGGTCAGACTGACAGGTCTATAGTTTCCCGGATCCTCCTTTCTGCCTTTCTTGTAGATGGGTGCTACATTTGCTACCCTCCAGTCCATGAGGACCTCCCCGGTTCACCATGACTTCAGGTAAATAATGGAAAGTGGCTTGGCGAGCATGTCTGCCAACTCTTTCAGCACTCTGGATGCTGCGTCCAGTTACAAGTCAGCCAGACACCAGTCTGCAAACTGGGAAATATTTGACTCTTCCACAATCTGAATAATCAAGGTTTCCTCCTGTAGCCTGTCCCGTCTCGCAAGATAGACATGAATTCTACTGACAATAATAGTGTATTTTGAGTTGCTGGTGCTAAAAAAGGGAAGATATTGTGAGAGAACAGGTGTCACATAAGTTTATTTAATATAAAAAAGACATTAAAAAAGCAGATATTGGTAACACTGATAAGGCTTTAGTGAAAAACATGGTAATGCTGAAACCACATGAATCTTAACCAGAATCTCGAAGAAAAGCAATTCAAGAGAGAAAGGAATCTGTAAATAATGAGGAACATGGCAAAAGCTGAATAAGTAGAAATAGCCAGTCTGTTAAAAGGCTGAATAAGCATGTTCTTTGTAGCAGCATGGAAAGGAAAAGACACAACAGCCTGTATCCTCCGCTTCAGCGACGATTTCCCTGGGAGCTGCACCCATTCAGCCGAGGGCAGCTCAGGGGCTGAGCCACTTCTCTTCAATGTAAAATAAAGGTTTGAAAATCTCCGTAGTCAGAGTTGTGAAATCTTAAAAGCCGAATGTGGAGCGCACAAGGGGCTTTCCGCAGTAAGCCAGAAAGTTTCTTAAAAAGCATGCTTTCTCACAAAGTCTGGATGTTACTCTCTGCTGAATCCTGAATTCTTCTAATTCCGGATGTGGCTCTTGGCACTGCAAACTCTCGCTCCTGGAGCCGAGTTTGCTCCAGGATGAGTATCAGAGATGAGCAGGAGGTTGCGCTCAGGATAAAAATAGTCGGACAAAACTAGGTCGCTTCCATATCCCGTCCCACCTTCCCTGGGATGAAAGTCCATGGGTTTTTTGCATCTCCAGAGCAGGGAAGATGGGGAAGGATCAGCTTTGACTCACAGCTTCCACCCCCCCCATGCTTATGTAGGGTTTGGGAGGCACCGTGGGGGGACACCAGAGCCCCCGTGGAGCCTGACTTTAGGAACGCGCTCCCGCTGAGATCCAAGGGGAGCTTGGGCTGTCTCTGTTTGAGGAGCGGATCTGAAGCTGCTCTGTTTTCCCAGCACCCAAGCACCATCGTGCTGCCGCCAGTTCATCTGCCAACGATCAATGATGCTTTATAGCCTAATAGAGGTTTATTTGTCAAACTTGTCCACAAGAGCATCTTATTTAGAATTAATTACAATGTCTGGTTTTAGCTACGTGTACAGCAGCATGGCAAGTTACCCTCGAACTCTTTGGACTGAATTTCTATCTATGGATGGCAGTACTTACATCAGAGATTAATTCGACGGCTTGTGTGATGCTTTCTCTCTGGAAATTGAAGTCAATAGAAGCTAATTATACTCATTGATGCAAGATTGGAATTGGCGTGCGAGTAAGGTTTAACCTGTCTGAGTGCTTCCTTGGTAACTTCTCTCTGTCTCCAGGATCTCGTCCGTCACAAGAGGCTGCGTGGGATGGGTCTGCACCAGGCAGGGGGAAGGGACGCTCCTCACAGCCCACAGCATGAAGGATATTTTCCTTCGGATGCTCCCCACGCCGAGTCAGAAAGTCAAACAGATTTCATTTCCCCTGCCCAGGTAGTATGGTGGTGTTGCTGATGCCAGGTAAATTCGTTCCATTAAGTTATTTAGAGAATTAGATGCTATTAATTCAGTAGCGCGGTGTTTCCCCACGTCAGCAGCAGTTCCCTCGCCACGTCGCTGGCTTTGGGGATGAACAGGCAGCAGAGGGCTGTTTCCTGTGCCGGCCACGCATATTTTTCGCGTGTTCCTGATGACCCGTCTGCGCTGTGCCCCACAGCACGGGGACGAGCCGCGGGGCTGGCTGAGGTGACAGCAGAAGGACAACTGCCCCCCACAGCCAGGGTGCCACCTCCTCACGCCACAGCACGGAGCTCAGGCATCTGCCGAGCCTGGGAATGGGCTTGGGCCACCTCAGCGCTGCAATTTTATAAAAAAATCTCTGGATTTTAACCCTACCACTTGTAGTTGCCAGGAACACCTGCAAAAAAAAAAAAAAAAAGCCCCAAAACACCGGGTATTGCAGATGTAAGGTTTTTCTACTGGTACACTAGAGACTGTTCCAAATCAATTCAGCATGTAATTTTCTTTATCTTTGTAGAATTAGCACCTTTGATCCAGCAAACATTTATATGCACATATTACTTGCTGGGACAGTCTCCCATACTGAATGTAACAAAGTCCTGTTCACTGGTCCCTAGGCAACCACTAGAACAAACTAATTAGTAACTACAAATTCATACACATCCATCAAAATAAGATCCAGGTTAATTTTATGTTGCCTCAGTATCTTCTGTGCTTGAAAAGTAGCAGCTAAACTTTCTGGAAACAAATGATACTAATTTGCAGATTAGTTTTAAAGATAAGTACAAAAAGGGTCTTACAACGAAATTCCACCAATAGAAAAAGAAGGAATAAAATAGGTAGGATGTTTGAGCATGAACAACAAAAAAAAATCAGATCCTGTCCCAGATCCTGTCCCAGATGGAGCTGGGAACTTTGGCTCTGGATCTGAAGTCTGCTGTACAAGCAATCCCCGACAGGCCAACAAACTAATGTGCCTCCCTCATCAGCTTCTGTGTCAGCTACAGCTGACTCTATTTGCTTTTAGCCCAGAGGAGGAACTGGGAGCAGAAGGAAAAGAAAAAAACCCTTCATTGATATTCACAATGATGTCTTACATGTCCAGCGTTATTTTTGTCTAAGGGAGCTCCTTCAGAAAAGGGGAGAAAACAAGTGATTAGGTGGAAGAATGGCTGTCAGGAGTGAAGAAAGGACCCTGTTGTGGAGGAAGGGGCTGTATTACTCTGTCCATTAAAGTACCATGAATCATTTTGATTACCGGGTGTATATTTGGTAACAGAAAAGTAAGGTGGACTCAGCCTGGGCACCGCGGAAAAACAGGGTTTGTTACCTTCACTAAGTACCAAATGAGAAGTCTCTAATGATGAAGGCAGATTGAAATTGCAGCTGGCAAGTGGCTGTTCCCTCACCCTGACGGTGAAAGGAGGATGAAATCCTTCCTTGTCCCCAGTTCCATGCAGAAGCAATGATGTCCTGGACCCAAAGCAGCCTGGGGAGCTGTGCTGAGGCAAAGGTGTTCACCATGGGGGAAAATCCAACTGCTGAGCTTTGTAAGGAGAGAAATTGCCCCCGGGGGTCTGCCTGGCTGGGTTGGTGGTGTTTCCCAAGCGCCGAGTACAAACACCTGCATCCCCGTCCGTCCGTCCATCCATCCATCCATCCATCCATCCATCCATCCATCCGTCTGTTCGTCAGTCCATCCGTCCATCCATCCCCGTGGCCGCGGGTGGCAGGAAGGAGCCCTGCCAGCTGGCTGCCTGCTAAGGGTTTCCAGCAGTGAGAACCCACTCCACCGGCATCGCTGCCCAGCACCCCTTCCACATTCCGATTTATTCCTCGTCAGCGGGGATGAGGACCCAGCTGGGAAAGGGAGGAGGAGAAGCCGCTTTACCTGCGCTTGGCCACTCTGGATGCAAAATACACTTGCATTTTTCAAGCCCTGTCATTAGGAAGCAGATTTTGCCGGTATTTTCTCCTTATTTGCACATAGGGAGGGTTTCTCCCTGGCTGACGGAGCTCAATTTTGGCTCCGAGTATGGCATTTACACCGGCGTGAATAATGTCCAAGAAGGCACGACTCACAGGAAACTTCTAATTGACCAAGATGTGATTCATTAGAAGGCTTGCACTGCCTGAATTAAAACAGCATCACCAAAAAAAAAAAAAAAAAAAAAAAGACTGAAAGCCCCAGGCTGTCTGGCAAGCAAGTGCCCCAGTAACCCTGCCGTGCTGGTGGGGATGGCCAGGGCTTCTCGCAGGCTGCTGCGGTGCCGGAGATGCTGCTGCTGATGCAGCTCGAGCTGGATCCAGCTCAACTATCCTCCCTCGATGGCTCCCCGGATGCAGCCACTTGTTTTTCATCAGTGGCTCCGCACAGACCAGAAGCAGCCCTTCTCTGGGAGCGTGGAGGCAGAGGGAGTGAAGGCTGGGGCAGGAAGGAGTGGGGTGAGGAAGGAACAATGACTGATGAGCCTCCAATTTCCTCAAATTAATAATAGAATCACAGAATGGATTGGGTTGGAAGGGACCTTTAAAGGCCATCTAGTCCAAGCCCCTGCCATCAGCAGGGACATCTTCACCTAGACCAGGTTGCTCAGAGCCCCGTCCAGCCTGGCCTGGGATGTCTCCAGGGATGGGGCAGCCACAGCTTCTCTGGGCAACCTGGGCCAGGGGCTCACCCCCCTCAGTGTAAAAGATTTCTTCCTGTGTCTCGGGCACACCTCTGCCTGAGCACAGGCGAAACCAGACACGCAGAGGCGACTGGAAAGCCAGGCAAGAGAGGGGACAGTCAGGGAAGAGATTTCAGCCCACCAAGTGTGAGCACAGGAGCGGCCGCTCAGCCCTCGCTTGGGTTGAACTGAGACGGTTCAGCGTTCACCTGTTTCGGAGCCCTGCAAAGGACTTTCACGGAGACAGTTTCACGAAGTCGAAAAGACAAATGATTTATTGAAGCGACAGTGGTCCGCCCGATGATGCCCAGCAAGCCCAAGCCGGTATCCGGTTGTAGAGGGGAATAGATACACTCCCAGGAGAGGGATGTTGTGAAATTGGGCTCTCCGGACTCGCAGGCACCGAGGTGACAAAATGCAGTGGTTGGAAACCAGACAACCAGCCCTCGCTGGCCACGCTCAGGTCAGCGCGGCGTGTTCTTCTCGCCCAGGGAGGGACTAGTCCAGAACGGCCCCATGCCAAGTGTCAGCGAGGAGACACAAGTGCCCTTTCAGCCATGGTGAACTTTATCAGGTTTTCGGTAGGGAAAAAAAAGATTATCTGCTCACAACAGCAGCCTTGTGAGGCTGCACGTGTTCTCACCGCTTCAGGCAAACCGAAGTGGAAGGGCTTTTTCCTATCTTTTGTATGTGCAGCCGCTAGTTAATGTAAATGTACTTACCAGAAATTGAATAACTCCCACGTGAGTAATTTTATACCCATCCAACATTTAAATTATGAATGCAATAATCCGCAGCACCACGAGTTACAAGGCAAGGCTAGAATTCCCAAGGCAAGAAAAGTCTATTTTTAGACCTTTCAAGATGAAATTTTTACTAGATGTAGAGATTTGCTTCCTTCTGCTGCCCTGGGTGTTAATCTGCATTAAAAGTTTCAGGGTTTTGTTTTTCAGACTTTTGGGTGGCACCTGGTCAAACACCAGCAAAACAAACCGGCTACTTTCTGCCAGCCATCGCTGGGGCAGGAGTGGAAGAAGGAACCCCCCGGGGGGCTCTGCAGCCCTGCCCGGGGAATTGATTGCCTAACGGGGTTACTCTGAGACCACAGAGAAATGATGAAATCGGTTGTTTCCCTCGGTGACATCCTCTGGCTGGGACACAGCCCGGCTCAGGCGCTGCGTGTGTCCCCCTCGCGCGGGGGCTGTGCTAACCCTCCCGAATCCTTCCAGTTTCAGTCCGTGTAGCCGGCAGCAGTTGTACACCGCTGCTGTCTAGAAATTTCAGGAAAGATAATCCTGACTCATATTTGCAAATGCCATTTAAATTCATGGGTTATTTTCCTCTCTAAATTTTTTGAGTTTTTTTTCATATTGCAGGGACTTGGTGTTTTACTTGCTCTTCTTCTGCGTGTGGTACCCAGGAGAGATCAAAACACAGTGCAAACCTCTTGTTACGAGGCAGTGACAGAAAATAAACGAGAGAGAGAAACGGATCAGATACGCCATAATAACCAGCAGCTCCTTTCTGCTGGGCCCCACGAGGGCTCTGTGTCACCCGGAGCACGGGAGAAGCACTGGACCAGGATGAGCAGCGCAGGGGCGGGTCACCCTTTGCATCACATAAAGGCACTTATCAGCAGGGCTGATAATAACTGGCTGGTGAGATGTGATGCTCCTTCCAAACCAGGACCGGAGAGGAATGCCTTCCGTGCCAAGCTCCGTCTGGGATTACAGCAGGGCGAGAAATCCCAGCCCTGGCACTCTCTTCTCCAGACAAATCGCCCCGTTGCCATTTCTTAATCAGACGCTGCCAAAATGGGAGTTTAGTACCAGCTCGTCTGCCCAAACCCAGCTGTGTGGCTGCTCGGTGACAAGAGCTAAGCACCATTATTCTGCCTCTGAATATCGTATATGGACCGTGTACAGAAACAGATGGGAAATCTCTGTAGGAGCCCATGTAGGAGCCATGAAAGGGCTCCAGTAGAGTAGAGGGACCTTCATTTCCTCCTCTCTGCAAAGAAATGCACTGCTTTCCCTGATGCCATCAGGCTTCTGTTGTGCTTGTGGCGGGGGGAAATAAAAAAAGAGAGATTGTGGCAAATGGAGAAGCAATTCTTTTAAAATGTTGTCTTTTTTGAGAAGTAGCAGCAACAAAAATTATGCAAAGATCAAAGAGAAAGGAGGCTGTACTCAGGGACAACTCAAAAATAATATAGGGCAGTTGCTGAGCAACTCTCCAGTGCAAAGTATTGCTGTTTTCTGGTACCTCCCCCATCTGCACAAGCGGGACGGTGTCTAGTATTAGCCACAGAAAAAGTCCGTATGATTGCCAGAGTACAATTAGATCTAAGGTCTTTGCAAACAGCTCCTATCAGTCAACCTCAAGCCATTGATCTTACATCTAAAGCACTTATTGAAAAACAAATTACGCTTTTTTTGATCTAATCAACTATTAAGGATTCTTTTCTTCCCTTTCTGAGGCTGGGTAAATAAAATTCTTCCATCAGAACTCGCTTAATAATTATTCTGGACACACAGTGGACCAAATCCTGAGTGCGAAGTGAAGCGATGACTCAGAAACCAAAGGCTGATTTCTTTTTCTCTGGTCTTCTTTTTTTTGTTGGAATAGCTATTCTTTAACCAGGCGTTCACACAATTTGGTGCACAATGCTAAATGCATTCCCATAATCAGGGTATTGTCTGTTATCTGCAAAGCACATGTGCCAGGGGGATCTGCCTGCTGCAAAGTGCTACCGGAGGGTTTTACCTTCCTCCGCCCGCAGCTGCTTCATCCCCGTCCTGCTTTTGTGCGGCTGCTCGCGCTCCGTTCCAGATGCAGAGATGCTGCTGTCCTCTGCGGAGGGGCAGCGTGTACCCACCCCTGGGGATCCTCCGGCATCAAGATTGTGCTGACACCATCAGCATCGCATGGCCCGGGAAGGGCCGGGGAGGGCAGATGCCATGACAACTCCAGAGCAGGGCTGCGACCTCAGTCGGGTGCTCGCCGTCCTTCGCTCCTGCTGGGGTCTCTGGGGAGGAGGTGTTTAGATCCCAGATAGCCATGGAAATATGTCGCTTCATCTTGTTTTGTCACAGAATTGAATAAACTCGAGGCTCCAAAAAATGAGGAATTAGCAAGACTGCCTCGGGGCCGGCGCAGGGGAGCCGGGCAGGCTCTGTGCGTTCAGCTCTCTGCACATCTGGAGTAGGAGGCCGTGGCCCAGCGCCCGCAACCCCTTGTCGCACGCAGAGCGGTGCAGGGGAAAACCCCGGAGCTCCCCTCACCTCTACCCCAGCCCACAGAAATGTGGGAACCCCACTTTTCCATCGCCCTCTCCGGCGGGGTGGGATGGGGATGAGACTCAACACCACCCCGGGCAGGGTGCCCATGAGCATCCCCGGAGCGGGGTCAGCCACAGCATTGGGGACCGGTCGAGCCCCCGCATGGCGCTTCTCCCCGAGGGGACGGACCTAAGGCAGAACAAACGCTTGACCCATGCTGGCACCGGCACGGCAGGGCTTGCCCTGCTATTTCCCAGGGTTTTTTTTTTTAAATGCCCCTTTGAAAGCAGCGCAGCCAGCTCAGCTCTGCCTCTTGGGTGCTGGCGGGCTGCCACCCTTTAATTAAGTCTGCTGTTATGTCTCACGCTGGTGGCGGCGTTTCAGGGCAGCAGCGCGGAGGCTGTGGGAATCGGCGACGGAGATCATGTGGCTGCGGAGCCAGGTGATGACTTAGATGTTTTGGGGTAATATTCCAGAGTCATGGTGTCAATATCACCACCCTCGCCCATCAGACCGGCTGGTGAGCACAGATCCAGCCAGGGCATGGAAAAACGCCTTTGCCTGCAGGGAAGGGGGTGGCCGAGACCAGAGAGCATCAGTTTGAGACCCAGCTCCTCAATTCATGGCACAAACCATGCAGAAAAGTGCTGCCAGAGCCCTCCCTTAAGTCCCCGGGTACCACGGTGCTGGGAAGGCAGCTCCCTGCACACTGCGACCCCCACCCAGGGCTGCCACTGGTCCCTCCTAGCCAAACTGGGCCAGAGCTGACCTCCCAGCTCGGGCGGGAGGAGCAGGGACTGAGGAAGGGGCAGCTTTAGCATCTCTCACTGCGCTGGAAACCAGATCTTAGGTGAAATCCAGGTAGTTTTGCCTCCACTTTTGGTCACTGCACGTGCAGCAGCTCAGGCTGAACGCTGTATCACACGCACGTCGTTAAAATTAGAGTCTGTGACCAGGTGCGTTTCACTGTTCCAGACCCTCTTTCTCGCAAGATGCGACATTATTTTGGTGCTTTCTTCCACCCCCCTGCTCCTGGTGCTGCCTCCCGGGAGCAGAGCTCTGTTCCCCCCCGGCCCCTGCCGTTGTGCAGCCCCGCAGCTGCGCTTTCGTGCCAGTGTGCAGGGACCGTGCACGGGACACGGTGACAAGGCACAGCACGGCGTGTCCCCACCTCAACCCCAGCTTTCCAGCAGCCACCGCGCTGCAACTCCCTGTCCCCGCTGCCCGCCGCGGCCGGCGGGGTGTGAAAGCTGGAGCGGCTGCTTTGGAATATCAGCCTCACGTTGCAAAGTGCTTTGGGATCTTGGCTGGGAGGTGGGACTCTGCCTCCACCAAGTGATGGGCAGGAAGAAGAGGAGAGACGAGCCTGCTCCAGGCGGCACTCGTGTAAGCGCAGGCTGGTGCCCAGCACCCTGCCATTGCTGTTCTGCCTCTTGATCCTCATCAGCTGTACCCGCCGCCCCGCAGAAGCTCATCGCTCCCTCGTCCCCACAAGGCAGGCTGATTCGATCTGCTCGGCTCGCAGATAATGCCATAGACAGAGACATGTTGCAATTAACTGTTTTCCCCGCTCTATGCTAATGAGAAGCAGGAAGAGCTAACGGCACGCACAATGGCAGATAATTACAGGCCAGCAATTACCCACACGCTCCTCTCTCCTCCTTGTCCTCATCCTGCTTTTTCCGCTGCTCCACACTTGCCACGAGCCTGACACAGGGACCGGAGCTGTGAAGGCGACGCAGAGCAATAGAAAAGCTCTTTGAAGCGCATCCCCTGAAGCTCCGTCAGCCCTGACGGTCGCTTCCCCCCGTGCTTCTGCAGGGCTGCGTGGCCGGGGCAGGGGGCGGCAGGTTCACTTCAGCTGGGCCGAGCTGCTAAAATTAGTATCATCATAAAAAAAACCAAAAAAAAACCAAAAACCAAACCAAACCAAAAAACCTTAATCCTGATAATTGAATTAAAGGAATATTATGGAATATTTCACGCTTGCTTTCAAGACAGCTTCTAACTTGCTAAAACTTTTTGAAGTCTAGCTGCTGTGAATAGCGACCCATGCGCTTTCCCAATCGCTTTCATTTCTTGCTCAAGACCAAGTATCTATTTAGGAGCTGTTTTTCAAAATACTGTGCACTTTGCACAATTAATTTGGATGTGAAAGCCTGCCAGTGTGTGCCGATGCTCAAAAGAGGGCTGTGACAGCCTGGGGAGATCACACGTATAATGTCGACGTGCGCGAACAAATAAGCACATTTTTACACATGTAAGCTCAGATGGGGTCGCTTTGAAACTGCTGAAGTGCTTTAAAACAATGCCATGATATTCTTAAACGCCAAGTGTCTCACAAAATGCTATTCGGGATCAGTTCCGTCTCCTTCCCAACCTGCCTGCAAACAAGTGGGATCCACAAAGCCCGGCTGTGGGCGCTGGGAACAGCATCAGCTGCGTGTGATGCATTATTAACAACTGGAATTATTAACTCTGTTTCAGGAAACCGTTCTGTGCCTCTGCACACAATTGTTTGCAAAATGATTTGGACAATTCATCTTGTACCTGAGCAAACGCAATTAATTTGTCGCCGTGCTCTGCGGTCCCTCCCTTTCTGTACCGCGCCGTGTCCTGCTGGCCGACAGCGCGGACGGGCAGCAGAGAGGGAAGAGAAGCGGGTAAAGCATCCGAAGGGCCGGGCAGAGCCGCGAGCCACCCAACTCACAGGGTGAAAGCGGGGCACGACGAGGGGAAATTAAAAGAGAAATTATACTGGGGTCCTGGCTGGGAGGCGGCAGCAGGATGGCAGGGCTGGTGAGAGGTGGGGAAGGGAATAGCCCAGCTCCTCACCTTCTGCCAAAGCTTTTAGCCACCAGGGAAATGCTAAAGGCAACTGGCACCAGTTTGGTGCCCTCCTCCGTTCCCGGTTGCCCTGACCGTGCTTCCCAGCCAGCCCCAGCGCCCAGGGAGCGCCCTCTGCCCGCGGGGAATCACTGCTTTTTCTCTCCTTCAGCATCCGCTGGGAAGTAGGAAACCACAGAGTGGCCCAAGAGAGACCCCGTGGAGGCCGGTACCCGCAGAGACTCTCCGTACCCTCACGCCACATGCAGGTCTGCATCTCCTTCCTATTTTTGCTGCTCTCCTCTCTTTTCCAGGCAAATTATTGAGGAATCCTCCACCCGCCCAGCACCAACCCAGCCTCCACCAGCTAATACCACCTGCAGAAATTGCACGGCAGAGTTTCGTGTCTGGCTGACATTCACTTTCAAGCTTCCCCATGTCTCGTAGGCCCTGTGAAAGAAAGGGAAGAAGAACAAAAGGGACAGGTGGGGAATTATTTCTCGCTTTCCCTTCCCTGCTAACAGGCGACGATTCACAGCCTCCACGGCGGAGAGGCGTGGGAGGAGACAGGGAAGAGGAGTTTCTGTGGCCGCTGGTTTTGGGATAAGCGGGTAGGGTTCGTCATGCAGGCTAAAAGGAGACCTGGCTCCTGGTATCCCCCAAATTCTTGCTCCTATAACATGCACTCCTGCAGGGAAATTGCTGGTTGACCGCTGTCCCCTGGAGGGGCAGGATGCGATCAGCTGCCCTGTGTGTTACCAGCTGGCGACTGGGGGCCGACAGCAAACGCCCCCAGAAGGGAGACCTGGCTCCTGCACAACTTGTTCTCCCACAGCTCCTGTGTGATTCAGTCCCCTAATTCACACCGGAGGCATCTGACATTTTTCCTTGTCCTCGGCTTCTCCCACCTCCAGCGCGGCTGCAGCCTGGCTCGGCAGAGGTCAGCGCTGGCAGGACACAGTTACTTCTTGCAGAGAGGAGGACTTTCGGTTTTCCTTTTTTTCCCCCCGTTATTTGTCCCGGGATGTTCTGAACTCGGCTAAGATCACAGCAGCTGTTACATTCGGTGGCAGCTGTGTGGCACCGGGAGTGCCCCGAGACGGCTGAGCCCAGCGGCTGTGCCAGAAGAGGAGTGTCACAAACGCCGCCAGGAAAATGAGAATTCTCTTGCTTACAGCAGCAGCGAACCCCCTCTCTCTACAGAGGAACAGCCCAGAAGCCTCAGCCAACACCAGGCTGGTGTGGGATGAATTTTGTTGCTAAAACACTATTTGCTGTGTTAATAATCATAAAAAGCGCAATAATCAGACCTGCCCGGGGTTCAGCTCCTCTCCAGACCCAGGAGGGCTCAGGCTCCTCTGCCCCGTCCTCTTTCTCTCTGCCCAAATCTGACTCCAAATGCGTGGCTTGTCTAGAGGCCAAGGCAGCTGCAGGAAGGTAGGTTTGGGCTTGGAAGGGGAGGACGGTACATAGCGGCAGAGGCAAAAACATCCTGAGCATCGTTGCGGCTTCGCCTGCGGAGAGCTGATGCTTCCTAAATGCTTTGTCTTCCTCCTGTCACCATGTCCCTTTTAATCCCTCTTCCCCATGCTTTTGTAGTCGGATGCCTGACATACTCTCTGTTAGTCTCTGCTGCCTTATAACGAACATCAAAAGGGAGCCTGAAAAGATGAGGAATCAGAGATCAGGACCCAGAGCAATAGCTAATAGAAGAGAATACATTAGGCACACCAAGGCTCAATATGAAATACATTTTCCATCTGCCTTTGTTAGACAGATCTAAGGGCAGGCTTGGCGGTGTCACGAGCAGCAAGAGATGGGGCTGAGACAGGGGGTTTAGTGAGAAAAACCAGGAGTCAGGGAAAATCCGTGTACCGATGAAGGTCTTTCTAAATGAGACGGGTCTGGAGACCGTGGGCGAGCGGCGGCCCGGCTTCAGGAGGCAACGGGCAGGCGGGGGAGCAGCGTCCATCCCTCTGCGAGCAGAATCCAGCCTCTTCCAACACGGAAAAGAAGGGTCACAGTGGCTCGCAGGGGGTGGGATGGGGAACCCAGCTGGGGGCTGGAAGGACAGAGAGACGTGTCCCCCTCTCCCCAGGAAGGGCACCTTCCTTCGGAGAAGATGCGCTTGGTAAGTGACGATGAAGCTGATGGACCTTACAGCCTTTGACAGATTGCCCTTGCAAGTGCTTTTAGCAGCACAGCCAGCTGAAATCCCTGCTAAGAATGACAACAGGGGTGTCTCCCGTGACTTTTGCCTGCCCTTCGCCCCCAGGATCCCTCGGGGATGGATCTGGCCAGCCCAGGGTACCCTGGTACCCCCAGGGTCTGAGGAAGGTGCCGATCACAGCACATAACCCCACAGCGAGTTTTTGGAGAGGCAGCTTTGGTCCAGCCAAGCGGATTCTGCCTGCATC
Source organism: Fratercula arctica (assembly GCA_947846985.1). Lineage (NCBI taxonomy): Eukaryota > Metazoa > Chordata > Aves > Charadriiformes > Alcidae > Fratercula > Fratercula arctica. Next base: position 2,260,494 of record CANTUZ010000013.1, on the reverse strand, counting down.
TCTGCTTACCTCCCCGGCACCTCCCCCCTGCCCTCCTGCGCAGCAGAGCAGAGTTTTTCATTTTAATGTCCTGTTCTCCCCGCTTAGCGACAGGTCACCGGTGAGAGCCGTGTCCCCATCCCAGAACAGCGTGGGTGCGGTGTCGGGCCGTTCTCAGGGGCTGCGTGTGAACAGGAGCCACTTCTGCTGCTCGCGGCTGGCTCAGATGGAGAGTCCCCCACCCCGAAGAGCTGCTGCCAGCCTGGAGCAGCGGAGGTTGTCCTGCCTGCGTGGCAGAGGGACTTCTCCTCAGAGGGTGTCCTGGGGAATGAGCCTGCTGTCCATAGGACCTGGGCAGACGCTGCTGGGTCATTTCACCGTAGCCACTGGAGAGGGAGAGAATAACAAGAAGCTTCAGTCCCTCCTAGTTAGACACTTTCCACCAGCCTGGAGACACCAGACTTCATTATCAGGGGCTTTGCAGAAGTCAAATGCTCAAATAAACACGTTAAAGCTAGCTAGACTGCTGATTTTCCTAATCTCAGCAACAAAGATCTTGTTTGCCTTCTGGTCTTCAGAGAAATACCTTTCCTTCTGCGCCGTGCTGCTTTCACCTCCTCATACGCTTGGGGAGTAAGTACCAGACAGCGAGTCCAAGCTTTGACTTACAGAAAAGTCCCTCAAATATTGTGCCCGAGGGACCTTCCAGCTTGTAAGAGACTGAAGACCCGATGGGAGGGTTTGGGGACGGCTTTGACTCTCGGCTTCCCCAGCCCGGCTCTGAAGGAACTCTCTGGGTTCAGTCAAGTCATGCAGAGGCAAGAGCAAAGTTTTCTTTGTATTTCTGCTTGGAAAGGATGTGGCAGAACGGGGGCTGCGGTGCCCTCCCTGACACGCACAACTAATTAACACGGCTGCATCTTTGTGAGGGAGAAGAGAATCGGGCCCACGTTGAGCGGCAGTAATGAATTAAACTGAATTAAATTTTGATACATATTAGAGATATGTTAGTTACTATATAAAGTAATATGCTTAATTAGCCCAGGAAGTCTGTTAAATATTATATGAGGTTACCAATGGGTTCCCCATGCCCAGGCCCCGCGGGCCAGCGGGAAGCGAAGAGCTGATATTTGTAGGGCTTCTCCCGTGAGAACCTGGGGGTAGCTCTGAGGAAAACCATGGGCTCCATAAGTGGGCTTAAACTCTAACTGCTCGGTGCCACGAAGTTTTATAAAGTTTGATGAGACATTAAGGAGCCCACTGTGCTGCCACTTGCACCAAAGCCCAGAGAAACCCAGCGCATTTCTCTACGGCCGCTGCCTGGAAGCAGCACTGGCTTCAATTAGAAGCCGCTTAGTCCTTCTCAAACGTCCTCACTTTGCTCCTAACCCACACCACTCACTGCCATTAAGAGTATTAGGAACAAAGCCCCCCACACCACTCACTGCCATTAAGAGTATTAGGAACAAAGCCCCCCACACCACTCACTGCCATTAAGAGTATTAGGAACGAAGCCCAGCCCTGCTTATTAAAGAGTCCCCTGACGGAGTACCAAATTTAACGGATACTTTTTCAACAGAGCTTTAATGTTTACTCCTCCACGTGGCAAAAGGCTTCCAGTGCCGTCGGTAGCAGCTGTGGATGGGTATCATGTCTTGTTATTCGGACCCCGCTGTCTCTCTCCGAAAACATCTATTGGTCTTAACAGCAGCCGCCGACTCGGTCCAAGCTGACAGACGCAGGATGGCTTCTGTTTTTATTCCCCTTGTGCTCTGAAATTTTCGTTTCAAAACGCAATATTGAATTGGCCTTGACAAGAACCAGGTGTTAATTCTGATCAGACAGTTACGTCGTTACTAACGGCGTTACTCATCCTGCTCCCCTGCGTTTTCCTCCCCCAGAGTAGCAAAACTCAGCATTTTCAGGCTCACAAAAGCGCGGTCGGTTTGCACAAGACTAGAAATGTGACTTTCTTTGATGACAAGGTGACTTGTAATTTTAAGAAGTTAGTTCCCAAGAAGCCAAAAACAGTCACGGCGCTTTGGGACAGGTCCAAACACGAACGGTCTCCCTGTGCTGAAGGATGCATTTTGTGACACTTTGGGAGTTTGGATTTGCAGGTTACAGCTACGGCTGGGAACGGGGAGAAAGAAGGGAGGAAGGAGAGGAAAGAAGGAAGGAAAAGAAAGAAGTACAAAGGTGTTGGATTTGTTTTGAACACAGATGGACACATGCCGTGCCCAGGTTGGGGCTGATTCCCCTCCAGCGTTTGTGGCCCTCCCCAGAGCCCCGCGGTGGGGCAGTACGGCTCTCGGCATGTGCTGCTTTAGAGCAGAGGTGTTAGTGGAGATGCTCTTCCTGCCCTTTTGGAAAGCATTTTTGAGGACTATTCCCATCATCATCATCATCTTTCTCCAACATTAAACTCTCTCAATTAAGTCCCTTGCAATACAGCAAGGAAAAGACCTTCTTCCACCAGCAGAAGTCGTTCCGACATCTGGCTGAGCAGCGGGATGAAGCGCACCCAGCAACTGATTTCATGATGTCCCGACCAGGTTTGGATTGCCGTTGCTATTTTTCAGTCCTAATAACTCCCCAAGTTTGACAAACAAGTTGTTGTTGGTTTTGTTTTTAAAAGAGAAATATATATCAAAGAGTAGCATTTCACTGGAAAGGCATCTTTAGAATGGGAAATGCTCCCCTGGCACTTTCTGTGTCCTGTCTTCTGATTCTGTATGTAAAAAATTCATACTCTTCTTCCTTGAAATGTGAAGGAATTCATACTCTTCCTTCCTATGAAAAAATTCATACTTGGCTTCCTCCTTTGAGCAGGAGCTCGATGGTCTGGCAAAGCAGCAGCTCAAGGGCTTCTCCAGAGATCTGGTCCTCAGCCGCTCTGGGATCTCTTTTCTCTGCCACACTGCCCTTACCCTCACCCACGCGTGCCGGTAACTTGCGAGGGATCTCAAAAAGGGGAATTTTCCAAACTGAATAGATGTTTCCCGTGATGAAAGGCAGAAGAAAAGGAAATAAAACAAAGGGACGGGTTTCACAGTGACAGATACTTGTGTGAATGCCAGAGCACTTTCAACCTTCATCAGTAAAGACATGAACACAAAGAGGTTTTTTAATCATCTCTTTCTTTAAAGTTTGTTTCACAGACAAGCTGGCTCCATGGGACAGAAAGAAGCAGCGGAAAAACTACAATTCGTGCATAGCAATAGCAGCACATCTGGAGCTGCGCTGCCTCCAGCCCTGCGCGTCCTCACTGCCCCTGGAAGAGCAAACTCCTCGGCGCGGAACCCTCGCCTCCGAGGGAATGCAGAGGCAGGCACACGTCAGAGAGAAGGCATCGAGAAAGCTCTCATTTCCCCGTTAAACGTTACCACTGCTAACGCACCTTCTGATTTCCATAACTCTTGATTTCGGGACACAGCTGTCCCCACTGTGTAATTGCAATGATGCGTATCTAAACCTGTACCAAAGCGCAAATTCCTCTGAGGGAGGGTGGAAGGAGATGGATCAACATCCAGGGGACATTACTTGGGTCCCTATGGATTATTAATAACGCCCTCATCATTAGCACCTAATTTACTGGTTTTATTTGATTTATTCCAGGAGAAATGGGAGCTTCCATCTCTCCCCTTCTTGAAGAACAAGGGAGGGCAATGCCCCGGCGGGCAGAGCCGTGTGCCCCGGCGCCGCTGGGCTGGCGCGGGCTGGGATGCTTCGCCCACGCGTCTGTGCCCCGCGACGGGGACACTTCTGCTGGTGTCGAAGCAGCGTGTGATTCCTGAGCGGGAGACAAGCACCTCAGCACAGGCACTGAATTAGAGATGTGCCTGGAGGAGAGGGGCAGCAAATTTTGGAGCCTTTTCAGCCATCTGCTGCCTCCTGGAGCCAGGGGCATTTGTATGTAGAATTTGGCTGCGACCATCTCGGTTGGCTTGGACGGGGACGTGTGTGAAAGCGGTTTCAGGTCATGTATTCTCTGCAACAAACCGCAGGGAGACAGTGTGTATTAAGTATAAATTTGTTTTTGTTTTAATGACTCAGGCATGATTATCACTTTGTCATTCGTAGAGAATCACAGTCTCTGAAGGTGGGAGATGCTGTCAATTATGTAGCAATATTTAATCAACCAGCTAAAAAGGAATGTCCTCCTAGCTCCGGGTTTACTATACAGAAGAGCTACGTTTGTGCAAGAAGGTGCCGTCTTTAAGAAACTCTTTAATGTACTCTTCAGAGATAAAAAGACGTTTCATGGAATAAAACTTAAGTGGATCAGATAAAAATAACAAAGCAAGCCAAAGAAGTTCTCTCATCACAGACATACTGACGTGCCTCCCAGAGCAGGGAGCGACCCAAGTCCTTGCCTCTGGATTTCTGGGTTCATTAGAAAGATAAGGAGCATCTAACAAAATCTAGGAACCTAAACGATCATCTAACGAAATCTTGGCACCTCTACAGCACTCCCAAGAAGCTGAAAACTGGTTTTGTAGCATGATTCTCCACATCCAGTGTTTTGTCTTGTGTTGTCTTGAGATTTTCATGAATTGCAAATAAATGCATGAGGTAACGAGTGACAGTGGTCCAAGAGAAAGCAGATGCGTGTATAATAGGCACTGATTTGACATGGACCTTAGCATATGCCTTGTAGCTCAAGGAACCCCTCGAGTGTTACAGTGAAAACATCTTGAACTGGGTGTTTAATAAACTATGGTATTTTTATAATATGGGAATTATGGGGATTTAATAAAACTAACTACAGGATGCTAAATTTTAGGCAGAAGGAGAATTGAACATAGCCTGTAGAAGAAGGTGCCCGCCGGGAAGAGCGGATCCCGGCACTGTGTCTTCGGTGGCCAGCATAACCAGTCTGCACGGAAACTTTATGTATTTGGACGAGAGTTCTTGGAGAAGACGGAACTTCTCCGTACCTCCTCCGTCCAGCCTGTAAATCTGTGTGCGATTCTGCAAGTCACAGGAGAAAACATAAATGAGGTGCTGAACAGAGGAAATGTATCTGAGCAAAGGAAACTCCAAATTGGTCCCTCTAGGACCTTCAAGCTAAAATAATAACCAGCAGAAACAGAAGCAAGTGGCACTAAGCCACACGCATACAAAGCATGTACAAAGCACCCCGTGAGTCAGAGCGTGGCCTGTTTCCCCACGGTAAGCAGCACCCAGCGGGGAGGCGACGGTCACCAGCAAGGCTTAGCAAAGCCGGCAGCAGGTGACGGTCCTCGGGCACCGCTCTGTGCTGCAGCGCTCCACAGGCTTTGCAGTGCCCGAGCCCCAGGATAGGGCCAACTGCTACATTACATCCAAAGCTCCGCTTCCCTAAACGCCAGGAGGCTGCAGAAGCTGTTTGTCCTTCCCTAAACGCCAGGAGGCTGCAGAAGCTGTTTGTCTCTTAGCCCCAAGGCTTCACATCACAGAGAAGCTCCCCAGAACAGCCATCTTACAGGAGGGTTATTCGCTTCTTACTCACTCTCTGCTCAAATGCCAAACAAGTTTCAAGTGCAGACTTCTCTTCCAGTACAAAGTAGCCTTAAAAAGCCACATATTACCCTTGTCTCTTTTTAAAGGCATAGAACGTCTGCAGAATTCACGCTCAAGCTAAATGTTTCTCAAAAATATCGTAGGGAAGGAAGCAGAGAGGGGAGGAGAGCTCCCGGTCCCCTGGCTCGGGATACCCCAGGAGAGGATGCTTTGCAGGCAGCGGCGGCAGGGCTGCCCCCGCTCTTCACCCTCCCTGGGGGCTTCTAGGGCTTCTCTGCCGCTGTAGCTGAGCCTTGTGTGTGTTCAGCCACCACCGAATTACCTCAGCGCCCAGGCCGTGAGCTGTGGCTCTTCCAGCGCCTCGCTGCCGCCGGCTGGGACGTCCCTGCAGCGGGGGAGAAGCCACCGAGAGTGGGCTCGGGAGGAGGTCTGGGCTGGGACCGTCCCCAGGCTCTGCTTCTCAGCCACAACCTTAGAAGAAAGAGAAACTCAGGAGAGCTTGTGGCTGAGCTGTGGCTCTGAGCCCCCGGAAAGGTCCCGTTTTGGCCCCTGTGTCTGCACAAGGACTGAGCAGTGCTCGGGCTGTGGGGCTGCGGGAGAGCAGCCCAGGGGCTGGCTGCGGGGCGAGCAATACACCCTGTATGAGCGTATATAAGCACGTATGGACACAGGGATGGCTACTCGTGGCAAACGTACTGCGGAAGCCAGGCCAAAACGTTAGCGATCATACCATCTGCTTGCGTGTCTGTATGCAATCTGCTTTACCTGCCCCTTCTAGGTTGAGTGATTTCCTTTGTTTATTACCAAGATAGCATGTTTCCTGAAATATATTAGAAATATATTTGTCCTTCTGCTGAAGCAAGAGAGAAACATCAGGGCCAGGAAACCTATAGTCTGCTAAGGTCTGTCATCTCTTACTTATCTAACACTCCTGGCAAATTACTCTGGATAAACAATAATTTAGATTTGTCCACGTCACATTTTGCAAATCGCTTTATAAATCACCTTAGGTACAAAGTACGGTTTCTGCTTTCTATCCGGATGGTGAGAATTTCGAATAATGAATGACAGCTAGCAAGCAGCAAACAGCTCCTAGTGATAATGCTGCGACATGCACACAATAATTTGGAATTTGTAAACATTTCAGTGAATACTAATGATTGTCTGAATAGCTGGAGATCACAAATAACACCCGATCACAAACAGTCGCAGAATGAATGTGGTCTGTGGGTTCATTAAACAAGGGAAAAAAACAGAAACCCTTTCTCCGTCACATCTGAGATGATATGCACAAAATGCAGGTGCTCTGGGCTGCGGCCGTGCTGCAGCTGCACAGCCGGGCTGCTCACTGCCCCGCAGGGAATTCGCTCGGGTCTGGTGTTAAATCTGATCTTTCTCCAGCGCTGAACCCACGCGTGAAGTTCCTGGAAGCCTCCCGCGGGCACAGCGCGCCCCCCAGCCCTGATTCCCACCGACCGGGAGTTTCTCCCACCCGCAGCATCCTCTGCTCTCCCACCCGCGGCTCCCACGAGCCCACAGTGACATCCTCCGTCGGGACGCGGCAGCAGCGGGGACCCAGCCTTCTGTGGAGTGGCTTGGGGACACTTGTCTTCCTGAGGACAGGGACGCCCCGTGTCAAGCACAGCCTGCCCGCACTGCCCCTGCACAGCACCTGCAAAAAAGAAAGCCCGGATCGAACCGTGGAGCCAGCAGGTCGTCTCAGTGCTGGGCAAGTTAAGGGACAGGACCAGGCTGGTCCTTGCTGGAGGCCACCCTTCGGTGGGTGCCACCAAAGGCCACCCCTGCGGGAGCGCTTGGCGAGCTCCCTGCCTGCGCTGCGCGGTGCTCTCACCTCCTGGCTGTGCTGGCTAGAAATGATTTACTGTGATTTAAAATAGCCCTTTCAGCCTCCTCCCAGCAGGATCGGCATCTGCTATCAAGATACTGGCTGTGGTAGTGGGGTTGAAGAGGAATTCTGCGAGGCTGTAACAGTTCCTGATGTGAAAATGGCTTTTGGAGTAATCAGAAGGCAGGAAACCCCCTGGGCATTAGCTTCATGCGTGGTTTTGGATTTGAACAATTTTCTTGCTTTGCTTTTTTAATCCCTGTACTTCAAAGATGCGCACAACTTATCAGACTTCCCCAGAAAGAAAGGCACTTTGCGGGATCTCCAGGCAGTATCCTTCCCTGGATTCCAGTGCCGCTGCCCCACACGTCCCCATGTGGTTCTCCAGGGTGGTGGTTGTGGTGAGCTGACCCTACCCCGGCGACGGGACATCCATTTCCACCCCTGCGGTCTGGAGCAGGCACTGCACACAGGGGTGTGAGGGTGGTAGGTAACTCCATCCTGGAGCATCGCCAACTGAAGAAAGTATTAAAAAAAAAGTTACTCTCCTTAGGTATGAAAAGCTAAACAAGTGGAGGGAGGCGGAAGCACTAATCTTCCCCCTGGAGCTGGGGACTGTGGGCAAGGACTCCCTGGTTTGCAGACCAGGTGGCATGGCCACTTGGTAAAGAGCTGCCTGCTCCCAGGCAGCTTTACTTCTTCCTCCTGCTGCCAGTGAGGGGCAGGGGCAAGAGCATCACCCTCCCTGCTCCGCCTGCCCACACAGCACTCCTGGTGCCCTCCAAGCAAAAGACAAGTTAAGCCTTGACCTCCACTGCTCTCCACTGAAGCAGAGACCCCGAGGCAGGGACCTTAAGCGCTCCCCATGGCCTCTGTCGGGGGGGGCGGATGATGCACTGAGGAGGTGCAGGGATGTTCCGGTGGGTGAATACAGGGTACTCTGGGAGAATTCAAGGATGTTTAGTGATGGTTTTTGTCAGAGTTAGGTTGATGGTTGGACTCGATGATCTGAAAGGTCTCTTCCTACCCAGACAATTCTATAATCCTGTGTTCCTGGTTGAGAGGGAAGAAGGAATGTAGGGATGCTCTGGAGGGATGCAGGGATGCTCTGAGGGGACTCAGGGATGCTTTGGGGGATTCAGGGATGCTCTGAGGGGATGCAGAGTTGCTCTGGGGGGACTCGGGGATGCAGGGTTGCTCTTGGGGGGACTCAGGGATGCTTTGAGGGACTCAGGGTTGCTCTGGGGGGACACAGGGATGCTTTGGGGAATTCGGGGTTGCTCTGCAGGGATGCAAGGATGCTCCGGGTGGCCGCAGGGACGCTCAGGGCTGGATGGCCGGTGCCCCCGGGCGCAGGGCAGCGCGGGGCTGCGGCCCCCGGCGGGGCGGGGAGGGCGAGGGCGGGGGCGGGCGGCAGTCCCGCGGCGGCGGCGGCGCGGCGCGGATCGCGGGCCATGGAGAGCGGCGGGGCGCTGAACGGCTCCGCCGCCGCCGGGCGCTTCGCCGCCGCGGGCACGGCAGCGCTGGGCGCGCTGATGGCCCTGCTGATCGCCGTCACGGTGGCCGGCAACGCGCTGGTGATGCTGGCCTTCGTGGCGGACTCCAGCCTGCGCACCCAGAACAACTTCTTCCTCCTCAACCTGGCCATCTCGGATTTCCTAGTAGGTAAAGTGCCGTCCCCGACCCGTCGTGTCCCCCCCCACCCCCGCGGGGCTCCGCGCCCCGGCCCGGCCCGGCAGCAACTTGGCGGCGGGGCGGGCGGGGGGCTGCCTCCGGCCCCGCTGCTCCCGCGTCCCCTCACCCGCACCCCCGGGTCCCCGCCGGCCGTGCCCCGCTCCTGCCCCCCGACACCCTCCCGCAGCCCCGGGGTCCCCCCCGGGCACCCTCCGGTCACTCCCCGGCCGGATCCCGCAGCCCCCCCCCCCGGGGGCAGCCTCCGAGCGGGTTCCCGCATGCGAAGCAAAGGGAACCCTGCGGTTGCAGGTGCCTTCTGCATCCCCCTGTACGTGCCCTATGTGCTGACGGGGAGATGGATCTTCGGGAGAAGCCTCTGCAAACTCTGGCTGGTAGTTGATTACCTGCTCTGCACCTCCTCGGTCTTCAACATCGTGCTGATTAGCTACGACAGATTCCTCTCAGTGACAAGAGCGGTGAGTCCTGTCATGGAAGCTGAGAGGGGAATAACTCTCCTCCCGCTTTATTCTCCATATTCTCTGTAATAATTAAAAGCTCTTTGAATCCTCCAGAAATTAGGAATCTTTCAGCCTGGTGATGGAAAGCAATAATTACCCACAAATACATAATTCAGCTGGGGTTGCAGGTTAGTATTTCTGGCATAATTAAATCATTTAAGGTCCAGTCCCCATTGTGCAGGTGTTCCCTTCCCAGATGACAGGACAGTGGTGTACAAGTGAGTCAGCGAGGTAAGCAGGCCTATTACTAACTTGCAGGGGCTTATTATCTCCAGGACAAACAAGTGGATTGCAGTCGGACTCCCAGCTTCTCCCTGGCTACCAAGGCAGGAGATTGCAGTACCAACTTTGGCAGGGCACAGCCCTGAGGTCTCTGGGTGCGTGGTGAGATGAAAATGCTCGGCCTTTCACAAGGAGGTAACGAGCAATTCGCAGGCGGATCAGATCCATGGCTGTTTGCGTCTTCCCTGACTCCAAATACAGCAGGGATTAGGTCCACGGCTCAGGGAGAGCCAGAGCTGGTCCAGGAGTTGGAGGCATGCGTCTCCCCGGGGTTGCAGAGAGTAGCTGGGTGCAACTTGGGCAAGTGGTGGGGTGGAGCAGGCTGCTGGGCTCCAAACCAGTCAGTACATTTCCACTAAGCAGAAGCCACGTCTGCTTTTGGAGCTGCGAGATGAGGGTTCTAAGTCTTCCCTGCAGGAGTGTGATTTATCTAGCAATTGCTCCTGTCGCCTACGGCACATGAATTTGTTAGACCGCTGGGATATTGCCTAGCAACTTTGCCAGGAACGCTAACGGCTCATTTGTGAAGCGCCTCAACCAGTTGGGGTGTGTGGCCATACTTAAGAAAAGGTTTCCCCGTTGCAGGTCGCCTACAGAGCCCAGCAAGGCAACACCAAGCGAGCGGTGCTGAAGATGGTGATGGTATGGGTACTAGCGTTCCTGCTCTACGGACCTGCCATTATCAGCTGGGAGTACATATCAGGCCAGAGTATCATACCCACCGGGGAATGCTACGCTGAATTTTTCTACAACTGGTATTTTCTCATGACAGCCTCTACGCTGGAGTTTTTCACCCCTTTCATCAGCGTAATGTTTTTCAACCTGAGCATTTACCTGAACATACAGAAGCGGACCAAAATACGCCTGGATATTTTCCACGAAGTGCACAACCAGCCCTTCACCGAAGAGATGGAAATGAGCCCAGAAGCAAAGCTTTCTTTGAAATGCTGTAAGTGGGAGCAGAAGGAGCCAGCTGAAACCCTGGACCTCTCTAAGAGCAAAGCTCAAGCAGCAGCCTCCCCGGCCAGCCTGGGTGCCAAAGACCTGCTGTCAACCAGCTCCGAGAAACCCAAGTGTTGCAACAAAAAGAGCTGTAAAAATTCAGCATCCACTCTGTCCTTAGAGAAACGGATGAAGATAGTGTCCCAGAGCATGACTCAACGCTTCAGGCTCTCCAGAGACAAGAAAGTGGCTAAATCATTGGCAATCATCGTGGGCATTTTTGGGATTTGCTGGGCACCGTACACTCTTCTGATGATCATCCGTGCTGGCTGCCATGGCCACTGCATCTCTGACTACTGGTACGAGACTTCCTTTTGGCTGCTGTGGATCAACTCTGCTGTCAACCCTGTCCTCTACCCTCTCTGCCACTACAGCTTCAGAAGAGCTTTTACTAAACTCCTCTGTCCCAAGAAGCTGAAGATTCAACCTCACGATCCCCTTCAGAACTGCTGGAAGTGAAGCTGGCCCCATGTGCGGATGAGAGGAGCCTTGTTTTAATACACCTGTGTTACAGAAAAGTGCTGTAGCTTGCTTCCTTGGAGAAACCTGGGAGCGCTAGGCTGGGGCATGCGAGGAAGGCAGCAGGGAGACCACTATTCATTTATTCTAGTCCATCAACAACAAAATCATGCGGAATAGAAGGGTAAGGAATTTTTTTGACATTAATCGCATGCAGTGAAATCCCACGTCCTCCACTTGCAGGTGCCACAACAGAGCTCTGCTGCCACCTAGTCAGCCAGAGTGGCACCAGCATTTCTTTAAAATGAAAACTGAAAAATAAAAAGCTAACAAAAATAAATATCTAGCCTAAAACCACTGGACTAAAGTACATTTCACCTGCTTGCAAACCTGATTTTTCCCATGAATGGGAGGGTTTTTTCCTTACACTTAAGATCTTAAACATGTGTGATGATAGAGAAAGAAAAGAACGAGCCAGAAGGGAAACACCTCATTTCTCATTACTGCCCCAGCAGCTACAGCCATAGTCTAGATGCCCGTTGCATGTGGGCATCCACGTCCCTTCCACTCCCCAAAAAGGGACAAATCTCTGCCCAAAGAAGTCTACAGGCAGACTGGGAGGCGTCGAGCATCCTGAAGCACGCTGTTGGCATTCCCTGATCCCGGCTTCAAAACCAAGCGGGTTTCTTTGCGCCTGGCCCCGCCGGAGCAGGGCTCCCACAGCAGGAGCAGCCGGGGGCGGGAGCCTGGGCAGCCCCCAGAAGAGGGAAAGGTGCCAGCGGTGCATCGGCTGCTCCACAGCCTCCCTCACCATGACCCAAAGACATTTTAAAACCTCTTCTGCATGATCTTAAAAATACTCTTTTGCAACGTGCTAGAGAACGACAAGCACTGGGAAAAGCAAAACTTGTGTTCCTTTTTTCTTTAAGTTTCTTTCAGACCTCTTAATTTTAGCAAGTCCCAGAACTCTTGCACGCTTCCTTCTGAAATACGTAATTTGAATGGAGACCTGGGTTGAGCCGATCCAGGCAACATCACCATCAATTTTTTTAATTTTAAAATTTTTTAAAGCAGTCAACTCTTTCCACAGATAGAGCACCAGATTCAAGAGAGCAGGGCTTTAGCCTCAGTCTTAACATAAAATCTTGGGCATTTTATCTCTGCTTCCCTCACAGGCTTCGTTATACTTGTCCTATTCTCTAACCTCTTTGGGAACAGATGTAGCACGACTGTAAAGCGAAAGACTTCAACTGCCCATCGCCATTGGCACCACTCAGTGATATAGTAATACAAATACATAATTAGTTGCCATGGCAAACGCTCATATTTAACAGTATTGTACAGGGAAGTTCAAGATCGTAAATCTGAAAACTACAACTAGAAATAGAAACCCAAATGCTGGAAAGTAGTACCCAAAAGCTTATGGTGTTGTGATTGCCAATTACGCTTCGCTGTTGTAAGCAAACTGCTTTTTGGCTGCTGCTAGGAATAAAAGAAAATGCTATCCAACTTTAATTCCAGTGATATTTGTTGAGTAGGATCAGTATTGTCACCTGAAGTCAGGTTTTAAATGATGTCTCGTTTTGTGTGTACGATATTCCAGTCTTGTGACATGTTCAGTCAGACCATTATATACGGGTTAAAATACATCCTTTGAAGTAAGTGTACGTGCTGTTGAGCCTGCCTGTACCTTTCCTTGTGTCTGCTACCTTCTGAAAACCCCAATAAAGTATTTTTATACGAATCTTGCCAACTATTTTACGGTAGACAGGGTGTTGCTGGAAATGATAAAATCCAACTGAAAGCAAAACATCTATGGATTTGCCTGAGGAGACAGTTAAAGCCTATACGTTCCACAGAAAAATAGCTCCTCAAACAGCTGAGTTTCTCTTACCTCTGATAGTCTGGCCGCAGTAGAGGCCAAGCAGCTGTTAAAATGATACTAAATCGGTTGCAAAAGGGAAATAGACCCCATTTCATCATTCCATCATTCAGAGAGACAGCTTTCTCCAGGAAGATTTTCTCAAGACTCTGAAGCCATGCCCACAACACTTGCTCCTGTAGCACTTCTTTTGCCCCAACACGACAAAAAAGTCTCTTTTTTGTACCTGCAGAACACACATCCCGCTGGTCCCCTGATTTCTTTCACCAGTCCTTGGCATGCTTGCAAATAAATGTTGATCGCATGCCACGTACTGCCACCAGAATGAGTATGATGCTACAGGCGGCTACTGAAAAGTCAAGGCAGATACCAGTTATTCAGCAAAAATGAGTAAGATTACAGCATAACGCACCCTGCTGGGTTCCTTCCCTTCTCCCTTTTTGGGGGCCTTGTTTTTTCACAGAAATACCCCTAAACATAACGGAGAGCCCAGCAATGCTCATTAGCACAGACACTTTCTATTATTTTAAGAGAGAAGAAACCTAACAGAAAAGATAAAAGCTCATCTAAACAAACTCTCACAGCTCTCCGTGTTAACAGCTGAATCTCTGATAAACGAGACGTGAGAATACCTTCCATGCTGCGGGTTTGTTACTTCTGACTAAACAAATGAATGAACAAAGACTTTAGCAATTCTTATACAAGACATTTGCCCGGGCACGGACGGGTAATTGGGCTTTCTAGGAGAATAAAATAGGAAGGTGACAGAGGAAAGTGGGTTGTTTTTCTTATTTCCTCCACATTCCAATACATGTCAAGAATGTTAAAACATTATTATGCAAGAACATCAGAGCTAAGCAACAGGGAGCACATCCTGAGTTATTTTAGCAGGCTTTTTTCCCCCCCTTTCTAGAAATTTTCCCTTCTTAGAGCTTGAACTCATTGAATGAACTGTAAAAAAACCCTAAACCAACACTTTAACACTCAGAGCTCCAAACTGGTTTTGCTGCACACCACGAGCTGAACAAGCAGCCATTTAAAAAGGGACTTGCAACTGTTTAAATTCTGAACATGACTTTTTTTCCAGATAGTCTCAGCCTCCGATCTCAAATTCTCAGCTTACGATTAAGAATTCGTGTACTGAAGGCAATCAGCAGTTTTTCTGCTACAAACACAGGTAGTGACTCTGCTCAAAAGCTGTGAGACCAGCTTTAAATTTCAAGGGGACTTTGCAAGCACACGGGCTAGGAATTCCTTCCTTTCACGTGTTCACACAGTCAAAGAGCTAATAGGAGACTCTCAAAATTCCTAATTCTCACAGGGAGTTGGTGGAGACTGGTTTTCCTTTCAGTGATCCATAAGACCATGATGTACCTGAAAAGCACATGCCATCTGTGCAAGCACCGTACTTTCTTAAGAGTCCCACTAGCGACATCAATATATTTCTGTATAATTTAAAATCCTAATGGTACTTTTCTCTGAGCTTTCAGAATGCGCTTTTGGTCTTAAAGTCCTTTCCCCATCAAGTAAAGAAATGGATACATTTCACTGCGAGCCTTTTGCACAGCATTTTTATGGTCTCTGACCTCCATATGGGCAGAATTACCTAAACTTAGCTGGAAGTAATTTTATTCATTGGCAGATTTTGCAAGGAAGACACTTACATTCCTTCCTGAAAGAAGAGCTCTTGCCTTGCCAAATAAAAAAGAAAAATAACTACTTACGCCTGGACATGAGGTCACACCTGAGCCTGGGTTTCATACTGAAAATGTTATAAGCTAGTTTGAAGTTTCAGAGCAGCCGATTACCAATTCAAATATGCTTAAAAGAGTATTTGAATTCTGCTGATTTCTAGTGTTCAGAATATGAAGGTCTGTATGCGTTTGGAAGAGACAGGGATTAGGGAGCTTCCAGGCATAATCACACGTGAACTGTGAAAACACATTACCATTAGGCAAGGCAGGGCTTCTTGGCCACTAGCCTAGCAAAACACCTAGCTGTATTTTTTGCTACCATGCCTGCTAACAGAAACGCCCCATCCCTATTGTCTAGACACAAACCGAGCAGGCACGACCTGCTTTCCAAAACCATGAAAGGAGACTTGCTGTAAGTACAAACACGCATCAAATAGTTGTGGAAGCACATAGGCTTCCGCACAGAAAAGAAATACAGCTATTTCCAGAGAGAAGTCTGCAATTTATGCATGGAGTGTTAGTAAACAAAGTTGGTGCAGCTGTAAATCATACCCAGGAGCTTTTTAGAAATGGGCTGAGCATCTTCCCGTAAGACCTGTGTGGAGGTAATGCCAGTTCCCTTCCCTTAATATAAATCCACACTCCATTAATTGAAGGATGGAAAGGCCACTGTAATGAGGTCTGTGGGTCTGCATATCAATAAACTATCAAAGAACATTTTTCAGCACAGCCACTTTCTTTTTGGCTCTGTAACGTTGCCTCCCTAATCACCAATAGCGAGAGAACTCTTTACACAGACAGAGGATCTCTGCTCCCAGCGCCCCTCCTCAGCACCCTTCCTCAATCACTGTTCCTTGTTTGTTCTCCCCAACCCGGAGTTATACAAATTGCTCCGTTGTTCCAGGGGCATCACCAAAGCTTCATTAGCTCAAGCAGGAGGCTAGAGAAGAAGAGAGAACACAAGAAGGAGCTTTTGTTGAAAAACACCTGTCTGGGATAATTAATGAGATTTGGCGAGAGGGATGGTCTTTGAAATTGGGAAGATGTGATTATATTTTGATTTGAACGAATGCTAACGGTTTTCCTTCCATATTTGTAAATGAACATTCATTTTCACAGCAGAACTCGGATGGGAAGACACTAGGTTAGCATCCTTGCTAGAACGAAGTTTAACAACACAATTTCTATGAGGGAGGATTAATTTTTCATAACCCCAGCTCCCATGCAGCGATACCAGCCCAACTTTGCAGTACAGACCCAGTCTTGAAAGAGACCCCCTCCTCTCCACAGAGCCCATTCTGCAAATAGATGGAACACAATAAGGAGTATTATTATCTTTACTTCTGACGTGGGAATTGCAGGCAAGAATAAAAACACTTCACCAGCCACCCTGAATGAGCGCCACAAAAGGGAAAAGCGCTCTCAATTTCCACCACCACAAAGCTAGCCTTTCACACAAGATTTCACACGTCCTGGTGGACAGTGGGGAACTCACAGCACTTCTGTCTTCCCATAACCTTGACATAAATTGCCTCCTTTCCTCCTCACCATCGCACGACATGCTTTTCTGCCAATATAGTTGTATTTGCAGCATTAAGGAATTATGGGGTTTAGAAAAGCAACTAGGAATTCTGCAGGGTGAAAGGTATTACCTATAACCTGATACCATCACTTTATTGAGATATAAAACTATCACTGGCATTCACTTCAACAAACCCAACTGCTACCTGGGAGAGGAAGACACGTACACACCTCAAAGGCAAGAAAACCCAGGTCCATCCCTAAACTTCTCGTTGCGAGCTCAGGAATGCTGATGACTCATTAAATCAGCACCATTTTTATTGCTACAGTCCAGGATGCATGAGCATTACTTATTACTAGGTATTCACAAGTTCCACATTTTTACTCCATAATTTACAAGCTGCTTGCACAGTCTGGGCACAAAAAGGAACTAATATTTAATCCAATTACCAAACATTATAGGTCGAGCTACGTGCGCACATTTGTGGGGGAAGAACAAGACTGTTATTTTTCCATTTGTCAAAATTCTACCACCTGTAACAATTTTTTAAATGACTCAGATGCACCAAGCAGGACTTTTTGTTGTGTTGTAAAGGCTTTTCTTATACATCAAATACCTGACAATAATTCCTAAGACCCCCTGCCATAACATACAAGGGTTATTGTATATTAGAGATGGCAGGGAAAGGGTATGAAGGCAGGCAGTTGTGGTGCGTATGTGTACAAACATTGTTAAGTGTCCCTCCTGTGCAGGTAAATGCACAATGCATAACAGAAATAGAGTTTCTATAGGCAGACTGTGCCCACAACTTAGGCATCTGTTCTTTCAAGCACAAAAATGCATCTGTGATGTGACACTGACTTTTGAATGGTTTTTAACACGATACCCTAGGGTTTCACAGCACAATTAACACTGAAGGAAAACTGATTGCAAAGTAGTTAATAATCTCAGTCAAGATATCTCGGAGCATTCACAAGCAAGCAGCTCTCTGCTAGAAGGGCAATGAGAGTTCTGGCAAATTTTTTAGCCATTAAGTAACAGCTCACACACAGCTCTAGTCATTAGAAGCTGTTTATTGAACAACAAACAATAAGAGGAGTTGCATATGTAACTCCTTCAACATGAGGTTGCACGTACACCCTGCAGTGTTCATGAATTGATGATGGATTGACAAAGCAGAGCAATTACCCTCCATTATGAAAATAATTTACACTCTAAGAAGCACAAATCTAATAGACCATTACAGCTAAAGCACTGTTTAGTATCTCTGATACAGCTTTGTATTCAAAATATACAGGGATAAAATAATATGTATACTTGCATGAAGCTTATGTTAAGCGCTCTGAGAACTAGGAATTAAGCTGTTATCCAAGAGCTTTCATGAAAGTAACAAGCAAGAAGATCCTTTGTTGTTGCCATGAATACTTTTAATGGAGGTCGCAAAGTACTTTATGGGACTATATAGCCAGAAGAATGTCGACATATAGCTAATTCTAGAGTAAGGGAAAGACCGAAGTCAAACATGCACAGATGACTGCCATTGCGAGTATACAGCAAGAAGGTAAATTAAAATCTCAGCAGAGGACTAAAGCACCCAACATACCCTTTCTGAAGTTCTCAGTGGGAAGAACTCACGCAGACTGAAGTACGCACAACAGTTCATCTATTTCAGAAAGACAGAGCTGAAATCCCTTAGAAATTCCCCCTCAAAAATCCCACATGCTCCTGACCTCTGCGTCAAAGCGACCACCTCAAAGTTGTTTCCGAGAACATGGGTTTTATAGCAATTTCCTTTGAGAAAACTAGAAATACAAGCGTACTTCATTCATCTCAAGAGGCTGCCCCAGCTAAAGTAGCGAACAGAAAACTTAACAGGGAAATCAACTATTTAAGGTCATTACGATCAACATGTTTTCACCTCAGCAATTAATTCACGGCGTACTGTTTGCTATGCATCACTTTCAGTAGAGTGCCCTTCAATCACAATTTATAAATAAGGAAAATTTCTAATCAATATTAATCACTCAGAACTGCAGCATGACAACTTAGCAAATCAGCAGGCAGTACAACAGGAGAATTGCCTCCTCCACATCAAAGCAAATACGACATCGACTTCAGTTAGCCTAAATGTAACTTGTACTACAGTCTCTGAAGATGTATTTGTGTGCCAACAGGATCTACCAAACTGGCCTAGAAAAACAGATATATTAACTATCAAAGACAAGAACAAGCATAAGATATTTTTTGAGAAAATGTGAGCAAGTTCCTTCTTTATTCAATTACATTTGTGACCCACTGCAATTATTTTCTCCATTAATATATAAGCACTCGGGCTTTACTAGCATGAAAGTGGGAATATAGCTATTTTTTAGGTGGAATATTCACTAAAAGCAAATTTCCAACTGCGCAACTGTTCATCAAGTGACCTGGTTAGTTAAACGTATTACTGGTTTTGTTCCAGACTAAATACATTAGGAAATTAACTTCTGCAGCACTTACTTAATTTAGTCTTATTATACAATTGTACAACTGTTCTGTGTTGATCAGTTTCATGAGCCACTTCAATACATTTAATAAGCATTAAAAAATTACTATCTTTAGAGCATTTAATTAGTGATAATGTACATGAATTAGTAGCACCAGCTAATAAACTGTACATGTTTCAGGCGGCAATTTTTTTTATCCACCAACAAATCAAGTTTTATTTACCATGAAAAAAAATCCTGAATGCCTTTCCAAACCACCCCAGGAATTATCTTGAGTCTGCTCACAGAGTTCCTGAGTGCTAAAGGTGACTGTGATACCGCGAAGAGGTAGAATAGACACCAGCGGATTTTGTGGAGGGCAGACACGAAGCAGCACCCTGAACTGGGCATCTCTTCAGGGAGTCGTATATTTCCGTGCTCTGCACACATTTAGGTGAAGTTCTTTGAAGCTACAAATGCAAATATGACATACACGGTTAGCTGCAAGTCACGCTTGTACAACACACCTAGATTAAAAATAGTAGTGTTACAGGACTAGCATTACACTCAATTTTTTCCAAATTCCAGGTCCTCCACTTTGCCAGATTTCCTACGTGACCATGCTGGGGTCCAAATCCAGACAGATTTAAATTCAAAATTGCTGAAGTTCAGTGGGACATAGGCTTTTCCCTGCCTGGCTAGATTTGGACGTCAGCCTTCTGTGATTCAGTTTCTACCAGTGAGAGAAGGATAATAAATCACTCTCAAACATAAGGTACTGTAATATCAAAAAAAAAAAAAAAAAAAAAGAAGAAGATATGATGTAAAACACATGAAATTTTCATCCCTCAAAGCCATTTTCCTAATGGCGATAAATTAGTTAATGAAGCTAGAAAATTTCGGTTGGTACAGAAACAGAGATGAGTTAGCTTACCAAAATAAAATACGTCTTTTACATCTATAGTTAGAAGGCCCATAAGGCCCTTGCCCAGCTAGCATGGGATTTAATCCATAGCCTAGACGGGCAAGCTTCAAAACCACAACTTCTGGCACTGAAGTTATTAATGTCACCAGGTTTTGTTTTTCTAGACAGAGCTCACTGTCCCAGTAATTGTTTATTTGAACTACTGTCCTAAACTTCCATTACATGTCTGGTGTGGGAGTGGGTAAACGAGGAAAATAAACATTTTCTAAAATAATGCAGTAAAAAAATGTCGATTTAATACAGTGACCTTTTACCAGGGTATTTTTTTTAAATGTGATAAATGTGCGTCCTGTCTGGACAAAGCAAACTAGCTGCCCAAATTCATCTTCCTGATTTGTAACAGAGGAAAACAACAGGAAATGAATAGCCACAAAACAGTACGATTTCATGAATAAGATAATCAAAATATGGATGCTTCATCTGTAATATCACAGATGTCTTCTTGACAACCAGTGTTTTAGCAATTACATGGCCTTATGCAAATATTTTTCTTCATAAGCATTTTCCACTTTTAGTGGAAGATTAATTTATCTAGATTTAGCCGGTGAACAGCTAACTTCTACCAATGGCTGATTAGTGCGTGTACAAAGGATGTTCGGGGAGGGGATTCACGCCTTTGGAAAACAGTGATGTTCCAGTCTCAATGATAATTAAGCACAAGGAACCAAATGTCAAGATGCAAATGAAAAAATCTTTAAAGCTATGACCAAGCTTTTCCATATGCTAAAATCAATCCAAACCCCTAGATGTTTTCTAAAATATTGACTCTTACCTACACATTGACTATCAATTTTTTCAGTTACAAAGACAAAGAGGCACCCACTGA
The DNA here is from genome assembly GCA_947846985.1 of Fratercula arctica. Lineage (NCBI taxonomy): Eukaryota > Metazoa > Chordata > Aves > Charadriiformes > Alcidae > Fratercula > Fratercula arctica. The sequence goes on along the minus strand of CANTUZ010000013.1, from coordinate 2,239,855 downwards.
GGATTTGAAAAACAAGCGACAATTTGTTCTGCAGTTAGTTTTTAGCCCTGCTTTTCGATCAGTGCTAGTAAGTCTGGATCTGAGTGCATTTCTAAAGTGTGTATTTTAAAAGGTCATTTAGTCTGTATAAAACATTTTCAGCATATGTGAATAAGCACAAGGCTCTTCATGTTTTGTGCCTTATTTCATCCAATAATGATGACATAAAATAAAAGCATTTTACTATACTGCAATGCTACATTCAGGTTAAAAAAAAACAAAAACAAAAAAAAAAACCAACACAAAAAACCCAACTTGGGCCGGGGTCACCACTGCATTATGCCAGAGTGACTCCAATTAAAATTAATGGAATGTTACCAGAATAAAATGGATTGTAACAAAGTACCCAGCTATACCCATTACCTCTTACTGAAATTGAGCATGCAGACATGAGTTAGTTATTAAACCATAATTATACGGTTTAGTAGTATGGCTAGTCTTTTGTCTTTACTCATTGTTCAGGAAATACATATATGATACACAAATACTTCCACCTCGGTGACATAACAGTATAGCAATAAGCAAAAAACAGAGCTTAACCAAGGAATGCACACTTCAAGGTGTCAAAGTGATATTTCATATGAACAAGGGCAGAGAAAAAAAAAAAAAAAAAAAAAACAACAACAAAACCCAACCAGTGGATAAGAAATCAGACGCTGTTAAGGCCTCCTTGGACAATTCTATTTCAATCAGGAAAGAGGAGATCAAAAAATTACTCTCAGTGGGAAAATGAAGGGCAAACAATCTCAATATTAAAACAAGTTTGATAAAAATCTCCCTGCCTTTGTCCTACCAGCTATGTCGTATGTCTCAGAAAAACGGGCACATACCACATAATAAATTTCAGAACCGCATAGAGAAAACTCGAGAGTGCAGCCCGAAGGTAGCTTTGTTCTATTATCAAGAGTTGCAAAATCATCCCTTATCATTATTGGCATACATATATAACCTCCCCTCCAAATATTAATAACTTCGGTCTTTCCAGACCTCTGTAGTGCAGGCACAATTAATCCCTATTTAACAAGATGGGGAAACTTGTTAATGGGGAACAGCACTGGAAACTACAGTATGGAAGACAAATGGAAGAAAACAAAGCTGTTCTTTAAAGGCCCGGCACACATCGATATTGGGATGGAGTTTAGCAGTATCAGGATGAAGTCTTAATTTATACCAGCCCTATTTTCACAATGGTGATGAACTTCATTATTAACAGAAGTGGTCCAAAACCAAAATATAACTTTCACAAGAACAACAGGGCTGTAGACCTATTGAAAAGATGCTGAGCTCCAAACCTATCCATTCTCCCTACACACACTACACAAGGTACTACCTCTCCCGAGAAGCCTCATCTCTTGTAACTTGTATGCAAGACAACAAACTCCAGGTTATGGGTTACAGTGTCCCCAAATATAAGAGCTCCCAAAGTAAAGGTAATTTTGCTACTTGTAAAAATTCATTTTTACACAATAGTGATGTTTGTAGAAAGATTGAGCCAAAGCTTATATTCATTGTCTTTTAATTTGCATTGCAGAGTTAACAAACGTTAGCATTCCAGCAGCTTGTCTGCTCCTATTTCTGTTCCACCAGCCATTCAATTAATAACTCATTAAGTTACACACCTGCAACACACCTAACCTCTGCTCTCAACATTAACCTTACATTACAGGTAGCAGCCAATGAGCCCCGTTAGCAATGTGCTGTGGAACGCAAGACAGCAAAGAAGTTAGACTGGTGTCCTGTGTCCAGTAGCTTGTACAAACATGTGCAAACTACGGCAAGGTCCCATTCTACCAGCAGTAACATTTCTGGTTCATAGCCATTCCTCTAATTTTGTGATTTGAATCAGTATTTAAAAACATCTGGTTACGAGATTTTAAACATGTTCAAATCAGAGTACCTATTCACTTACTACAAATTTACTCAAAAATAAAAATCACTATGAAGAGGCTTAATAAATACACGTACAATAGTGAAAAAAGTTTCCCTTGCAATGGAAAAAGAAACCAAGTGAGAGCTGACACTTGCAGCAGCCTTCACTTTTCATTGCATTCGAGCAACTGGTGACCTATCACTACTTTACTATCACATACCTAAGCCTATGTATTACCAGAATGAATAGAGGCAGCCATCACACAGCATCTGGCGTGGTGTCCTACGCCTCCTGCCCGTGCCAAGCCCCCGAGCAGTGCTACCCACGGGGTGGAGGGGTGGCAGCCCTTGCTCTCCTCCCAGCATGGTCCTGCGGTCCAGCTGAACTCCCAAGAACAAGTTCAGCCAGGGCCTCGTTTTTATTGCCGTCAGGTCAATTCATTGCAAACACATTCTGATTCACCTTAAAAACACAGTATGTAATACCAAACAAAAAAAGTGCTTAACAAGACAGTATAAGTAAAGCAGCTTGCAAAATACACCATGCTTAAATGCATTGATTCAATGTTTTATTTAAAACATGTACCACAATGAGTCCTCAATATCCATATGTTTTAAAAGTGTGATCCTTTTTAATGCTTGTTTTTGCATTATAATTTCATTTTCTTTTTTGGTTCAATTGATACCACCTACACTTTCCAAGAACTTACAAAGGGGGAGAGAATTGCAAGTAAGCATATAAAAAACCCCCACAATTAGCACTAAAATATTCTTGCAATCATGTACTAAAAAATGTATTCAAAAGATGAGTACTAGAACTCTAAAGTGCTAGACAAAATTACGGCTGAAGCTTCTCTAGGAAATATAAAATAGATTGGACTTCAATTTACATTAAAATAAAGCTTACTGTCAAAATAAGAACTAAAATCCCCCATCTCTTTTGTCTTGTCAACTTGAAAATCAAGGACAACATCAAACGTTTCAGCAGAGGAAAGCAAAAGCTTAAGGAAAGTCATGCAGAAGAAAGCCACCAAAACTCCTCCAAAACCTAAAAGAAAACAAGCCAGCCCACCCCAACCCCACCCAAAAAAACAGTGGGAAGAAATCCTATAGCACATCATTCTTCTCTGAAATAATTCATCATTCTCTCTCTCAACGTGATATTTTTTTCTTCTCTGTTCCTAGAGGTAAAACAAGTTTCCTTTGCAAATACCTTCTTTTCAGAAGAAACAGAGGTTACTCCTCAGTTCTGCACCTTGTAATTAGAATGGGATGCAAGAGATATTCCTGCCACACTGCAGAAACGTGACCCAGGCTATCAGCTCCAATTGTGCTGGGCAGCACACAGCCACTCCTTTTAGCATTAACACAGGGACCCCCAGCACGAGGTTACTTCATTTGGTATAGATGTGTAATGACTACAGTAAGTTCAAGCTCCTACAAACAGTTGTTCCAACACTAAGCTGGAGCTATTTGGCTATTTTCATCGACAGATGAAGGAGTACGGGCTCCTGTAAAGACTCTTTGAACCCTCCAAGCATGTGGTTAGGAACTTGGTACTGTCATCTCAGAACAGGTGGCTGAAATGTTAAAAACAAAGAAACCAATTATATGATCAACAGGACATTCTAATAAGCCATCTAGCAACCCGCTGTGCTTTTTGCACATCACTACACAAAATACACTCTGCTCCAAGAACTGAGGTTGCGTGAGGACTGGGAAGTAAGGGTGAAAGCTCCTGTGAGTACAGAGGCTTTTAAAACAGCATCTGTCATTCTCAAAGACTGCCAAATACTAAAATACAGCCAGAGAGAGCGTGAAGTATTTGTAGGTATGAAATGTTCTGCAAAGTAGCTGCACCAGCTTTTGTGTTCCGGCCATCTTCTCCTGGTTTTATTAAACGTGGATGAAAACCACAGAGCAATAGGAGGAAAAACAACAGTCAAGCCTAAAAATCCTGCACAAACCCAAACAGAAGGGCAGAACTGAATATTAACTTCTACCTAATTCAGTTCGGTAAATCCCAGGGACGAACGAAGTACAAAGCAAAACATGAGAGTGACTTTGGGATTTAGTATTTGTTTTCACTTTTTCCTGATCGTATTTATATCAATATCACTGCTTATAATGCATAGATTACTTTCCACACCTGATCACAGCAAGAAATTCTCAGAATATGAATTTAGGAGAGGTAATTACCTGTTTTGCCCATATTTTTTATTTAATAATTCAGGCATTTGAGTTGACCTTGCACTTTTTCCAGAATAAAACCCTGCTGCTCTTCAGAATAACAAGGGGCATGCACCTTCTTTCTCATATAGGCATAATCATAATCACAGAGCTGATCCCAACACTGATAGAGCAGGAGTGTGTGAGTTGAGGTTTAATTTAGAAATTGAACGAGACTGCCCCGTTCCAGCCATAGCCAGTCCATCGCTCAGAAGCCTTTTAAGGATGCACCATTCAGAAGCATTAGAGATTAAATCAAACAAAACGTACACAGTGAGAAAAGCGTTACCTTCACTGCAGTGTATAGAAGTAAGTAGTTAGAGGCTACAGCTGATTTTTTTTTAAACCCACCAAGTAATTCCTACTACTGCTTATAGAGCAGAAAATAGCCAATTTTAGTTTAAACATAATGAAATCCTTATTTGTAAGCTAACAAAGCTTAACCAAAGACAAGAGATAGGTGCATGTTTTATAATGCACCAAACTGTCCTTAAAACTTAACTAATGTATTTCCTGAAAAAACAAAGCCAAGTTTACAAACATCACATCTTCTATTTTATGATGGTGCTAATGAGTTTACTTTGTACTTCATTGATATGACAAAGTATGTGTAAGGTCTGTAATTCCAGGCTGCTGCCTTGGAAGGCAAAGTTAATCCACTTTAAAAAATCAAGAAACTTAAGTAAAGGCTCACAAACAACTGTTTCTCTTGACTACTTATTTGTGTCTCAGCATTCCACCAGTCTGTTAGGGTCTCTTATGGAAAAGCTTGATAATATGTTTTGATAACTTTTGACTTTTCACTATTAAGATAATCATCTTTTACACAGAAAATAACCAGAGTATACAGAAGCAGGTCTTCTTTCAGCATGAGAAGACAGCAAACAGCCACTCTTCTAAATGGAGATTTCTGAACTTCTAGAAAACAAAGTTTAAGAACACTGTCCACAAAATGACGTAGAAAAAAAAAAAAAAGGAGAGGGGGCACAGAACTGTAGTCTTCTTTTATTTGGAATAGCTAAGCCTTGGATTTCTCAGAACATTGCTTGAGGTTCCTCAAGGAAACTAGAGAAAAACTCAAGAAGTTAGTCTCAAATGACTGTTCCCTGGCTACTTTATACAGCTACTTAGCTGCTGCCAGCATTCAAAGATAGTTAATTATTTATACTAACAAGGAAATAATTTCAATCATTAATTGAAGCTGCTTCATACTCCTCCTCCCTAAAAACACTAAGCAGCTGTGGCTCCTGAGGAAAAAAAAAAAACCAAACAACAAACCAAAACAATCAAAACAGGATAAAAGTTTAAGAGACAACTGAAAGTGGTTATGGTATAAAAACCAGATAAACGTGGCACAACCTTATTTTTATTTCAAAATTTTTGAGTAGTGAAAATCGAGAAGTCACTTCAATTCAGAAAGCAAGCCAGCATCTTCTGCAGATCCTGAATTTCAGTCATTTCTACTAGATAGCATTCTCTTCAGTCCATAATTAACTATCTAATGCCAAACAAGACCCAGGTTTCCAATTCAATACCCATCATGATTACAATTTTCAAATTTTGTTGTAGAACACCTGAGACACCTCAAAGGTGAACAAACAAACAATCTTTCCAATGCAACAGTCCAGAACAAATCCACATTCTGTGGCCCATGCATTAAAAAAAAAAATAAAAGTCCAAAACCACATAGATGCCATCTAATCAAATTATATATTTTTTTCCTCCTTCCAGTACAGTTCACAGTAGTTCTGGTTCCTACCACTTGACCGGGCTTTGCCCTAGTGATTGTTCTGTCTTCACATAAGTGTCATACAGTTCTCTCAAATGCAACAAGAGTTCCTCGAGGTTGTCTCCTGTCAATGCAGACAGTGCAATGACCCGGTCATCTATCTGTTCTTTAAGGAGTGGCAGATTGATCCTGGACTGAGCAAGGTCAATCTTATTCCCAATGACAACGCAAGGCCTCTCAGACAATCCTTTTTTATATTGCTCCAGTTCATATTTTAAGTCTTGCAGTTGAATCCATGGCTGAGACACAGAGAGATCCACCACATATAAGAGAAAGTGGCAGCGTTCAATATGCCTTAGGAAGGCCATCCCAAGGCCCTTGTTTTGATGAGCTCCTTTGATTAGGCCAGGAATGTCAGCAACTACAATGAGAGAAATTTCACAGTGAATTCAACAAACCAAAAAACCCCAGTCTTTTACTGGCCAGTGCAAATACTTTTAGAATGAAATCTCAATGCATCAATATTTAAGCATACCTCACGCTAAGTTTGGCTGCTATTATCCTTTAAAACCCCTAAATTTAGATTATTCCAGTGAGGACAGAATACAGAGTGCTAGTTTGATATTAAGGGCACATATAAATGAATCTGAAATGGGCTCTCAGCATTGTTTTGTTTGAAGTTCTTTGGAACTAGAAGGAATTCTACAGAACTACTAAACTTTCTTCTGCAGCATTTCAAAGAATAAGACAGGTGACACAAATTGCTATCAAGGCACATATAATGTACTACAATCCTTACCTGCTACTTGTTCATAGTCTTGATAGTGGACAACACCGACATGGGGATTTAGGGTTGTGAAAGGGTAAGCAGCCACTGCTGGCTTTGCATTGGAGATTGCTCTCAAAAGTGATGATTTGCCAGCATTGGGAAAGCCCACCTGGAACACAAACACTTACTAAAGCCACAGTTGTAGATTACTCCCAATAAAAAAAACACTGTAAGCTTTTGCAGATGTGACAAGGTTCTTCGAGCATGAATATAAGAACATTAATTTTGCACACTTGGTTCTGAAAAGCATCCTGGTTTCCCTTTTTTGTTTCTCCTAAACCCTGTTTTATTTATATGTGTGTTTTCTCATAACTGTTAAACAGATCAAAGGTAGAAGGGTCCCCTTAACTTTTTTGTGCCATCTGAAGTATTTACTTTGTTCAGAGCCAAACGTGTAAATACCGTAAGATCTCTTTTACCCTGAAATACTACTATGACACTTTGTCCCGCACTTTCCATTTTATCTGTGTTCTCTAACTCTGATTTATTATTTTCCAAATTAATACAGAATTGGCTTTGCCCCTGATTCAGTAACATAGTTTGGCCTGTAAGTAAAAAGGATGCCTACAAGTTTGGGATTTTACAGCTCTTCATAGCCTTGACATCAAAGAATTAAATTGAAACTTGGCCCTCTGGGTAGAAGGCAAGAATTTAAACAAACCTATCCCAGAAATAAAACTACTCTGGGATAATCAATAGTTGATATGATAGCTACATAGATGGTCAATAATCCCCAGATGAAAGTAGATCAAATCCTAAAGTCTCCTATTTGTTGATGTCAGACACTCTGAATTCTTGAGGAAGTGAAGTACAGAACAGCTTCATCTCCGATTTCCGAATTAGTGCTAAAGATGTGAGAAGTGAACCAGAGTGTCCAGCTGGTCAGAGAATTAAGTGTATTGATCCACCAATGCCAACTTTTTTCTCAGACTCTAAATAAATTCACAAAGTTCTGCTACACCAGACAGTTACTCTGCAGTTGTTGAACTACAGCAAGAACTCTTTGCAGCAAAGCATAATTTTAACTGCTTTACCAGCTGGTGTTAAAACATTTCCATACTTAAAAATGAAAACAGCTTAAGCCCTGAATTGACTTAGCATTCATGTCTAAATAGTATTTTCATTTCAGAGGGTGCTAGACCTAGAACTAACAAAGTCAAACATTTAGTGTCTGTAAAAAGAGAAATGTAAGGATGAAATAGAAGATAATGTGAATTTTACCAATTTTCTTTTTTAAAAAAACAAGAAAAACAGAAATTAATTTAGAAGAACTCTCCATATTGTTCACCTGCCGAACCAGCAGACAAAGTCTGCTGTACATCATCAATGAGTCTATTAATCACTGATGAATCTTGCACATCGCTTTCCTATACATAGTGTTGATTTTAGCGAAAGTAGGATGACATCAAGTAGCAAGAGTGACAGCTCTGCAAATCATTTTGGACACCCTTCTACCAAGTAACAGCAAGAAAGCATAGAGTTGCATCTCTAAGCAAGCAAGCCAAAAGGCTAACAAAAATGTTATCAAACATTATTTCTTCAGTCAGTCAAGTGTCATCCTACAACGATAACCTGAAGAACCACAGCAACACTCACCAATCCTGCATGAGCTGTTGTCTTGAGTTCCAGATGGAGGACCCTTTCCTGACCTGGCTCTCCTGGAGTAAATAATGTTGGAGCTCGGTTTTCATTGGAAAGAAAAAAGCGATTACCTTTCCCTCCAGCTCCTCCATAAGCCGCAACATACTCTTCACCATGTTGAGTGAGGTCAGCCACAACCTTCCCATCCTCTTTAACCAATGTACCTACAGGGACCTTAAAGTGAAGAGAGATACAAGCATTACACTGCAGCCCAAAGTCTGCAGCAGAACTGTCTTCAGCAGATCCTTTACCAGCAGATTTGTTGAGAATACAGAGTATTAAATTTCAATCTGAGGAATCCCAAAAGAGAAATGGACTTCATGAGGCTCAATTTATGGACATAAATGGCACTGTCAGACGTTTACACTTCATTGAAATGTTAACATTACTATAACTCTCTTTCTCTCCTTTTATTCAAGGAAGCCTAAGCACAGTAGTGAGCTAAGAAATATTGTAGGCGAGCACCAAAACAGGCATGTTGAAGAAAAAAAAAAAAAAAAAGAAAGAAAGAAAAAAGTTTGCTCCTATTTGAGAAGTTTTGTGTTCGGATTGCTCTAGGCATATGAACCCTAGAAGTAAAGCAAATCAGAATCGTATTTGTTTTGGCCAGATGTACCTTCCAAAGAAGTCTAATTTTTTTACAAACAACTTAAAGCAGTTTGATCTGCCTGTGTGCCAACCAGCGCTGTCTCAGCACAGACAGTACACAAGGCTCCCTGAAAAAAAGCACATGTGATTTTCTCACAATAAGGTCATCCAGCTTGAAAATCAGCCACGTTAATACAAAGCTAACACACTAGCACACAACCTAAATTTACCTACTTTAACATACATGTATGCACCATTAGCTCCGTAACAGTTTTTGCTTCCTCCTTTCTCCCCATGAAAACCCTGATAGAAGGGGAGGACTGAAGAAAGTGATTTCATTTGCCGGTCAGCTGTAAAGCAAAATACGCATATTTTAAACTCATTGTGTTAGTACAACAGGCACAGAAGAACAACCTTTTGACTGTTCTTTCCCTTTTTGAATATTGCATGAATGCATATCCTATTTACTGTCTAACAACAACATACCAGGGAAAACTAATCTTAATGTAAGTTGTGATGAAGTTTATCTGCCCTTACTTAGGTTTATTAACCATGCACTTCATTATGTGGTCATTCCAAAATCAACCATTCCAAAATCCTCTGGAAAATTCATTTGCTAAATTAGCAGATTTTGCAGCAGGGTGGTGGCAGAAGCAGCTTTATACATCTCAAGAGTAAAATTTGATCAGATCCCAGGCTTATCACAACATAGTCATGCACCTGCCACTAAAATGTCTGCAAAATATCTTGATTTTCAAAATGCTTTCTAAGTCTGTCAATGTCATTTATGTCCCTGTTATCACAGCTCAGGACAAAGCTTGAAAAGTAAAGACATCTTATACAAAAATAACCATTTTAACATTTTTGACATTTACCAGCTCCCACCATACATACAGTGTGCTGTGTGGCTGTTTTTGCTGAGGGGTGAGGTGTTAAGTGAAAAAACAACATAAACCAAAACAGATTTAGTGAGTCTTACCTTTCAGAATTACATGACCCCCGTCACCTCCATTTCCACCATCAGGACCTCCAAATATTTTTCTGGGTTCACTATAAAAAGAATGACCCCCTCCTCCTCCTTGTCCTCCAACCACACGCACTTTACGGTGATCCACGAAATAGCGTGTCTGTAACAAGGATGGGTTTTGTACCCTTTAAATACAGTTTATCAGAGTCACCTTCCAACAAGTTGACTGTTATGCAAAACTTAGTAATATGCAGACCTGCTATGTCACGATGAGTTCCATTCAACCGCAAAAAAACCCCAAAGAAATCAGAACTCTGCTGTCATTCACAGATCAAATAAATACGTCATACTAAGTATAATACTAAAGAAAAACAGATTTCATTTTCCAAGTATTTTTAGGAATCCCCTTAAAGGTACCTGCCTGAGTAGCACTATGTCGATATAACCTAATGCAGCAGCTCAGATATCAAAAGTGACAAATTCACGTTCAGGGAACTAATAACAGGAAAAGTATCCTTTTAATACATTTATATAATGCTGACAGGTAGCTCAAGACAGTTCCCACATGATAAGCCAAAGTCTCTCAGTAACTGTGTTCCTACTCATGAAAACAAAAATTTAAAAAAAATTACATACATAAACATTTTACTTCTTTAAATCGAACTGAAATTTGCAAAAAAGACATAGTGCATGTATGGCAGGGATATTCTCATACAGACACTTTCTGTAACAGCTGATGAAATCAAGGCAAACTTCAATCTTCTAACAATCAAGAAAAGTATTAAAGACAAAGAACAGAAAGTATTTGCAAACAAAGTAAGCAGAGGAAATCTTAACATATGCCACAACCTGTTGCTCAAGGGCTAAAAAAATTATAGTGCCAAGAGAATTCCAGATCTTGGCTCTATTTCTGACACTAACTTCTGAATATCTCACTTCTGGCAAATTAATTATGCTGCACTGTTTCAGCTTTTCTGTCAGCAAGGTTTGATGATATTTACCTATCTCCAGGAATTGGGCTGAAATCCTCAAGGGAAAGTATTAGAGAAGTACATTCATACAGGCAGCTGAAATTGTTTATGTATCAGGAATGAAAAGAGAACGCATGACCTTGACTGTGGTAACATTCAAATTCTGTCAATTAGTAGGGGACTTCATAATGAGAATGAAGACTAAGGGTCACTTCAATTAAATAGCCCAAACAGTATTCGAGGGAGAAATAGTCTTATTAGCATTATGATACCAAAATGAGAAACTGTAAAAAAACAAACCAACCTTAACTCTTGATAATTAAAAGTTATACTACGGCCAGTAATTTCTTAACAGGCCTCTTTTAGAAAAGTATTTGGCACCCCCACGTGGCGAGACAGGAAACTATCGCTTTGCATGGGAAGTAATTTATTGATCATTAGGAAATAAGGTTTTCCCTAAACGCGTGAAGAGACTACGAAGAAAAAGCTCTAGGACCTTGCAGTTTCTCTGACATAAAATACTGTCTGTTTGGCAGCTGGATACTGTGTAAGACTATAAAGCTACTGAGAAACAAAACGGTGTTTTAGCTTTAAATCTACACGGGGCTTTCTGCTTTCCCGACCTATGGGTGCTTCCAGCCGCGGCTCAGGGCACCCGTACGGCTCCTGCGGCCCCTCAGAACACCGGGAACGACACACGACAGACTTATTTACTCACTACTCACAAACTTAATTCGATTTCAGAACAACAGTCCCTCACATCAGGAGCACATACGCGATCGCCGTGAGGAGAGAACGGCAAGGAGCGGGTAAGCTGTTTTCTGAGGCGCCTGGCAGGTGACCGCCCACCAACAGCTCGTTTACTTCAGGACTTACCAGTTTCCTTTCCGAAATGACTCTTTTTTGCCTCAGCCGCCTGTTCTTTGAGCACCTCGCACAGCTTGTGGAAAAAGTCGGCTGCCGGCCCCCCGCCGGCACCGGCCTGAGGAGATGGAGGAGGGCCGGCCTCCACGGGGCCCACCCACCCAGCACGGCCCCAGCAGCTGCCGGGAGGGCCCGGCACAGGGGCAATATGCCGCTGACAGCAGCCGGCAAGGCCCGGCCAGCCAGCAAAACCCGGCACGGCGGCAGCATGGCGCCGGCAACCGCTGGGACCGCCCGGCCCGGCCCCGCCCCGCCCCCCCCCCCCCCCCCCGGCCGCGCGCAGGCGCAGTCGCGCTGCTGTGGAGAAAGCGCGGGAAGGTGTGTCCGGCTCCCCCTCAGGCAGCGGTGCCGTCGTCGTGCTTCGCGGCCGCCGCTGCAGGACCAGTGTCGATCCCGGGCGCCGCGGTACGCACAAAGTCTGTGGTACCCGTGAGGGATGAGTGGAAGAGCGGTGCGGGAAGCCTGGGGGAGCCGGGTTCGGTATCCCTGCCCCTCAGGGGCCTGCTGAGTGTCCTGCCTGCTGCGGTCTTAGCAGCACTGGAAGTTGAAGCTAGGCCTGGAGCTGGCTGCGGCATCTGAGCTAACACAGTGCCACCCGTGGGGCTCTGTCACTGACCCATGGGGGTCTCTGCCCCTTGAGGTGTCTCCCTCGGCTCCTTGAGGAGCCAGTCTACCCCTCAGCCCCTTGAGGAGTCTCCCTCGGCCCTTGAGGAGCCCTGCGCCATCAGTCCGCCTGCCTCCCCCTCCACGCTGTGAGGTGAGCTCTTACCTACATACACCCACTCTGCACACACACAGCGTCTGATCTTCACACATCAACTAACTGGAAAGCTGAGACCAGCTTTCATCATATATAATTATCTATGAAGTGTATCGGAAAAGCTGGGGAGAGGGCGCAGCTCAAAGGAATCTCCCCTTGTCTGTTGTTTCCGTTCAAAAGTCCGTGTCATAAGAAAAGTACCACCAACTTTGTTTTCAGATAATTTTTAACCTAAACAATTTTCAAGCATTCTGTATTACAAAACAGAAAATGATACAATTAATGGAAGAGGTCAAAATGCTGGCATCACTTTGTTTCCACATTAATACATAAAAATGGACAACACATTAAATAAACATTTTGTTATTAACAATTATAAATATTAACACCAAAAATCATGTATAAATTAGGAAATAAATGTACAAACTATTTCCAAAGTGCTCTTTCAAATACATTATATACACAACATTCAAGAAGTTCTTAATGTAAGACATTTCAGATTGATGTAATGTTGCTGTTTCATTTTAAGTGGTGTTCATATTCTCTCAAAAGTATTTCAGCACTTTCAAAAACCACATAAAAGGCATAATTCCACGCTGGCAAAGAGCAATATTGCATTCTTCTGACTACCTGTATTATTAATTTATTGTAAAAAAACCAATCTTACTTCCTTTCTGTTCCTTGGTATTTGAGAGTACTTATTTATATGAAAACACCAGCAGGGAAGATGAGAGAAATGTGAACTGACTAAAAAAAGGTCTTCTGTTTTCATCAGTGATTTAAATTATTAATGTAGCAAGGGCAGTGCTTGGACAACATTTAATAGTAAACTCTTCATCTGTCCAGTTAAAGACTTTCCTCTACAGAAAAAAAAAATAATGAATTGAGAGATCTTTTCTTTTCCTAGTGGTCTCGGTTTTTCAAAATATAAAGTACTAGAACTTGAAATCCCATAAATACACCATTTCAAACAAAGAAAAGGAGAAAATCCTACAGAGGATGTATTTACTCTATGTTGTAAATTTGCAGTTAATCTTGTATTAAAAAATGCTTATGGAGTATAGTCATCCTAGCCTTTTGCCTCAGAGAAGTTTGGTATTTTGTTCAGCACTTCTATAAGCACTTTACAAGTGCTTTTTTCAACACTTTATAAGGACGTATAAAACTGAATTGAAGTGACTTACATTGTTCATACTGGCTTTTACATACCACTAGTTATTATTTCTAAATTCTCCCTCTATAGGTATTCTCTCACTGGTTGACCCCATTAATAGTTTCCCTCTCTATATGCATAATATTGTTTCACAATTAAAGCTGATTTACTTGCTTATCTGCAATAAAGATGGATTTTTTTCCTTTTACTTCTGACCTATTTCTGTCAAGCTACAAGAGAAAAATAAAAGTGATGATGAGCTGTAAGAACAGTCAACCAAGAGATTTGACAATATTTATGGTTACAATGCTTGCTGGAAAATCTGAGCAGGGGCAATGGAAGAATCAGAAATAAAGAAGGATGCCAGCCACCTGCTTGCAAAATTTGGCATGAAAATGTGTATGTGAGTTATAAAATTTGGAGTAGCATTTTTAAAACTGGAGTTTTGCCAGATGTTTTTCTCAGCTAAGCACAATATGAAGCAATATTGACATCTAGTAGGCTGACACTGCAAATCTCAGAGCTCTCTTCTATTTTTCTTTCCACAATAGAAATACTTTAGTTTACATGGATATATAAAAGGTGCTGCTTGTGATTAACATTTCCTTGAATATAGGTTTTGATCCTCTTTCTGTACCTTTTACAACAGAAATGCGGACTTATGCAGATTACTGAATTATAAGACTTGGGTAGGTAGGTAGGTATTACAGAAATTGCAGTTAATTTTATTTTTCATCATACAGCATAGAACTGTCTTCACCTAAGGAATGTATCCATGCCCTTATTCTTAAGAAGTAAAGTTAAGAGCCATGGATTTGAGAGGCTGGCAGGTAATCTTCAATGCATTCAGTTAAAAACGATCAATAACCTACCACAGGATACTTCGCCTGGACTGAGATATGACTGAATGGCTTTGTATTGAGCCAGACTGCAGAATAACCTGGCTGTTTTCCAGAATGGGCACAACTGTGATCAAATGATCCTAAAGCTATTTAGAAACATCAAGAATGGGGCGGGGTGGGGGGGTAAATGAAAAAACGTCTGCATTGTATCAACATACAGTACTATACACACTACCAAATATCAAACCATTAAAGCATTGTCTTGTTACCAGTAGTGCACTGCTTCATATCCAGCATGAAATGAACACTGTTCACATACAGACGCTGCTTTGTGCTAAGGGGTAACCAACATATTACAATTAATCAAAACTGCCTGTACATCCAGTTCAAAAGATGGAGATACTATTGAAATGAATCTGACACAGGATCGTATTTTCTTATTGCTGATAATTTCCATATTGTCCCTATAAAAAAGAGAAATAAAAATGTTGGAGAATAATATATCAGAGGTTTACAAACAGTGAGTTAGACAATTTCTTTTGGTCTATGAATTTTGAAAGACCCACTGACGTCTCACCAATATGCCTGCACCAAATTATCAGATAGATTTATATGCGGAGCTAACAGCTAAATCTGCTTTTTCATAGCAGAGATTTAGACAACTTACCTGCTCATAGCCATAAGGCCTCTGTTGCTGAGCGGATGGGCCTGTCTGAGAAGCTCTGTAACTTCCATATTGCTGCCCCTGTCCCTGTTGGTAGCTGGAATACTGTGAAGAGGCTCCCTGCGCAGGACCTGAGAAGGCAGTGAAATCTATTACTAAGGCTTGATTTGCTAGGGGGAGTTCTTATGGTTAACATAATGTAAAACATGCTAGGAATAAAGTAAGCTCTGCAAGTATGAACTGTGAGTAAATTTTGCCTCAACCTCCCCTCGAGCTTTACACTAGAAAGTGTTAATACTAATAATGATCTAGTTGCAGCAGTGTAAACTTCAGGTTTTAAGCTTTGTGCAGAAAATGTGATACACTTTTAGGTGATTTGTCTCCCTGAAATCTGTATTGGCACAGCTCAATTATTACCTATATGCAAGCTACCTGGCCTTTATTTTAGTAACAATTGCACGTTTAACTTATTTACTCAGGCTGTGCCACCATAAGCACTGCTGACCGGGCAGAACATAAGAAATTTCTTGTGTATAGAGATGCTTTTAAAAACTATGTAAATCAGACACACAATTGCACAAGGATATTGATTTCCTTTTATTTGGGACTGTATATATAGACTGCTATGTGCACTTACTTTTTAGCATTATTGGTGGATTTTTGTGAAGGAGAACCTTTAAAAACAGGAGGCCAGATTTTAACATCATAAACTGAATTTCGTGTTTCATTTCACAGAGTATGTCTGGTTTGAGTAGTCCAAACTAGTACTGCAGAGTCAGGTGTTAATAATTTAATTAAATTTTTAGGCATGTAGGTTCTACTTCACGAGAACTTACATTTCTAGAATGAGTTTGCTGTTTATATTACCATCACTTTATCAAGTTTGGTTAACATTGCCAGTTCAAGGTCAAGTACCATCACATCTGGGAGATCCACCAGAAATCCCTTGCCTTGAAGCTAGGATTCAGGTTATTCCAATCTCTCCAGACCCTGTTTTTGTACTAAATAACCCAAAATGGTTTCTTTCTCCCAAAGGCTGAGGATACATACAAGCTGCCTCCAATCGGTCAGAAAACTCAGCCAGCCATCAAACTCAGATTCTTTTGATGACAGTGGGCAACTCTGCCTCTGGTGACCCGAAGGGTTCAAAAGCCTGTTCAAAGCACTTCCACTTTCTTTCATTCACCTCAGTCCCTCACCAAGGAACAAAACCCCAGTGATGTTGCAAGAAATCTAAGTGAGGGAGTAGTGATTCTCTGAATTGTTGATGTTATTTTTTCATGTCAGTTCAGAACTATTAGATGTGTAGGAGGCCTGAGAATCCAGGCAGTCACCTCCTGCTGACACTTACCAGGAAGTCAACATGAGGCAGAAGTGTGTTTTCTAACTTTCTGACTTTCTTTCCAAAGAGAGTAGGATGCAGGATGCTAACATAACAGTATGGAATGCAGTGCTATACTAACGTATCTTACTGCCCAGAATCCCTTTTCATGCTATGCTCTGTGGCTAGTTTTGGTATGTGGATGTCCAAGGTTAATCAAGGAAATAGTTTACAGCGTAATTTTAGCTTGGCAATGGAGGCGTCAGGATGAAGTATTGCAAAAACTTGACTGGTCAGTGACAGTTTTCTTACCATATCCTTGCTGTTGTCCTGGGTAACTTTGTTGATTTGGGTATTGCTGCTGGGAATATGTTTGCTGTTGTGCAGCTCCCTGTTGGTACCCTGCCTGCTGCTGGCTGTACTGAGAATTTCCTAGAGAGGGAAAAATTGAAATAGTTTATATGTTAGAGATGTTTAGTTTAGAGGTTAGAGATGAAGCAGGTATTTCACTGTACATGCAAATCATAAGGAAAACAAAGAAGCCTTGGTCTGGAACTCATAGATGAGTACTCTTCAGAAGCAGATGTTTACATTTTGCCTGTCATGATGAGTTTATTTATTCAGTGATTTTTAGTTGTTTTGAACAGGAGAGAGTTGTTTATTTATACACATCACTAAACAGGCAAACAAGCAACCTGTTCCCCAAAGGATTTTTTTTAGCCCAGAAGTGTTTCAGAAGAAAAACACAGAGTCACAGAGAAATTGCAAGTCATATTTTACATTTTCATAAGCATTTCACTAGTATTTTAGGGGATTAGAGCTTTGCTTTACAAAGATTGCCAATGTATTTTCCTACCTCCTTCATAATAATGTTGTGTAGAGTCGTCAAACGACCTGTCATAGCTCTGCTCAGTATAGGATGACTGCTGATAGGCATAATCACCATGTCCTACAAGGAATTGCAAAGATTTATCAGGTACATTGTTAATATTACTAGAGATATATTGCTGAATCCATATATTATGAAGCTGCACAAAGATGAGGCTAAGAGGAAGTACAGACCCCTTAGACAGAAAGTTGAATACATGTCAAGGAAAACCACACCTATGGATAAATCTCTTGCATTTACGGATCCAAAATTGGCTTTGTGCTCCTCTTGAAGCAGTTTGGATAGCAGGATGCAGTGATGTGTGCGTTTGTGTACCAGGCTCTCATGCCCTGGGATTAGAATTTTCTAGCATTTAAATTGGAAATGAATCTTAATGGATTTGCCGTGTCCTTGGATGTGGCAGTCATGCTGGTCTACACTTCAACAGTATTACAGTGACTACAGCTCAGAGGAATTACCATCTGGATAATATTGCTGATTCATAGGTTCTGAGGAGCCTTGTCCATGACTGTACTGTTCACTGTAATATTCTTCCTGACCCATGTACTGCTGCGAGGAACCTGCAAGGCAAAGACAGGAGAGAGCAAACTGAGCCCATAGACTCCTAAGGGATGTTTTTTTCTTATCTGATCTTTTTTTTTAAAGAAAGCGGTATTTACATCAGGATAAGTAAACAAGCTATGTATGTTCAGAGCAGTTTCAAAGATGTTTTGCTCACTAGAAAAAGGAAATAAATTTGTATTCTCAGAAAAAGCTGGTTGAAACTGAAATTATGCAATGGTTGGTAACATGTCCTAAAACCATTCAGTTCTCTGGCAATACCGAAAGTAATGTCTACATTTCATCTACTAATTGGAGTTATTAGAAAGCACAGGAATATATTCCATGCTCAAGAGCACAGACAGAATTAAATATATTTTAATTAATGTATTGATTTGTTTCTTAGCAAAATTCAGTTTATGTTAGAATCAGTCTAGCAGCTTTATTACCTCTTAGAACTTTTTCCAGAGAGGTCTTAGAGCATGGTAGTTATCCTCTGGTGTTTTCCTTTCCTTGGCCTAATTTTTCGTACTAATTGCTGGCAAACTATATCTTCTTTGCAGAAATGTGTTCCTTGTTAACTGTGCCATGTTACGGCTGATCCAATACCATTTGAAAGAACTGAAAAGATTCCCAGTGGCTTGAGTGAGCTGTATGTCAAATTGTTCATCTTTTCTTTAGAGATATATGGTCCCTTTTAGAGAGAATTATTTTTCTAAACACCTGAAATAATTAAATAGATAAATCTTGAAAATAGATTAAAGTTCATCTGATTGTCATGATACTTCCACCATTCGAGATTTCCTCTGTTCCCGGATGAGATTCCCTGGTGATAAACGTGACTTGGAAATTTTGTTGACTGACTTACCCCACAGGACAGACTGCATATCATCAATCTAATAATAATTATATCAATAATCTAATAACAGATTTTACCTTGCTGTGAAGCTCTGTAAGGGCCCATTGGTCGCTGACCCATCATGCTGTTGCCCTGGTTGCTCTGGCTCATCATGGCAATGGAGGACTGCCCCTGGTAATGCTGGCTGCCTCCTTGCGCCGAGTTGTAATGTGACGTTGCTGCTTGCTGGTGCATCATAGACACTACAATGTACATCGAAAACACTGTTTTCTAAAAGGATGTGATAGTTCTCTCCCTACTCTCTTTGGAAGCAAGTTAAAACCTTCAACTAACATGCATCCTGATAATTCTGTGAATTTTCCACAGGGGGAGATGTTTTCCTACTCCATGTATTTAACTCTTCTGCACTGTAATCCAGAAAGGATGTTATTACATGGTCAGTTCTTGCCATTTGCTTCAGTCACACATTTAAAAATACATCCAGACTTGATTATTATTAGTTTATTTAAAATAATGTAATCATTATTACAGTAGGATTAAAGAAAGACATAAGAACTGATGCTTGTTCCTCTCTATCTTCTACTTCCATCTTATTATATACCTGATGATTACACAGTTTAAATAAACTGACATTCTAGGATTTCTTTGATCCCTAAATTTCATATTGTTGGAAAGAATTATTAAGCATTGGGCATCCCATTCAATACTCAGTAGCAAACATTTTTACAAATTAAGAGATCAATTCCAAGTTGTCAGCTAGTCTCTCTATGCCCTGCAAGCAGTGTGAAGTATCAATAAAATAACAAAAAAGGGGTAGTAATGTACAAAGAGTAAATGTGTAATGCTCTTTGGCAGGCTCTTTCAGCTAGGATAA
The DNA here is from genome assembly GCA_947846985.1 of Fratercula arctica. Lineage (NCBI taxonomy): Eukaryota > Metazoa > Chordata > Aves > Charadriiformes > Alcidae > Fratercula > Fratercula arctica. The sequence continues at coordinate 2,220,167 of CANTUZ010000013.1, read as the reverse complement.
AGGTGCTTCTCCAATCCCTCCCACGGCTGAGGGATTTGCTACCAGGGGCTATCAGATCGTGCTGCTGCACTTTGAGCTAGCTCTCTTTTCCCCAACTCATTGCTAACCATAGCAAGTCCATGTAAGTTAAAGCAAGTCTGAAACTGTTCTGACTTACACTGGTGCCTGGCACCTTGAAATTCAGAGATGTCTTAAAGCTGTCTGCTCCTCTTGTATGTTTGTCGCTGTCTACAGAAAATATTTACAGAACAAATTCATGTGTGGTAAACCTCTGAGGTCACTGAAAAGTCAAGTTGGCCCAGAAGGAGGAAGAGGGAGTTTACCTGGATTAGACTGCATGTTGATGTTTGTTCGAGAGACATAATTGCCTATTGACCCCTGGCCTTGCATTGGCACATTCTGAGATGCAGGCACTGTATGGCTATAACCAGGCCCAGTTCCATGACTGCTGACAGTCATACTCAGAGAGGTCGTGGGCATAGTGTTCTGGCCTGACTGCTGCATAGACACGTGATTAGGACCTAGAAAAATTAAAGAGAGCAACAAGAAAATCTGTGCTATTATTGGCAACGTACAGTGAGCATTAAAGCCCTCGCAGCCTTTCTAAAATACCTTATGATAAGGCAAAACAAAACAAAAAAAATCCTCATTATTAAAATTCTCTGTTATCTACAGACAAATTAAAGCTGCCTACTGCACAGTTAGAGTGATCCCCCTCTTCCTGGCAGCCGGATCCAGGCTGTACAGAATTGCAGACAGGAAGAACAAAACCAGCAGCAATGCCCTACAACCAGTTCCTCACAGGCAGCAGGCAGCAGAATTAACAAATGCCAGTAATTACAGATACTTCAGAAAATACATGGACTCTGGAAACATCCCAGCCTTCGCAAATTTGTCCCTTCCTTCCTCCTGTCCTACTGGTGATTCCTCTTCCCACCTCACACAGATGGTGACAATGCGAAGGCTGAGACTTCGCACATTGCTGCACCCATCGGTTCCTTTATAACCAACCAACCTTCTCAGCTGGCGCTTGTGAAGTGCCGATGGACCCTCTCCTCAGAGGACAACCTCGTCCCTCCCTCTCCTGAAGTTTGACTTGACTCCTCAGACTTTTGGAAGATACATTTTCCAAGTTACCATAATAATCCCTGTATTCTCTTTCCAAAATCACCATATTTAATCATCAGACTGCTCCAATTATATCCTGGGTTTGTATTATCCCGCTTACCTGTCAGTATGCTTATTTTTTAAAATTCTATTGCTGTAGGGTAACTAAAATTGGGGAGAATCTGCCTCTTATTTTTTGTTGTTTGTTGCTGTAAATACTTTTGTGAATGAGTTTTGGAAAGTTGTTTTCATTGTGTATTGTTACTATCTAAATTGTGATAATGTGTATTGTTGTCTATCTAAATTCAGCTGTATTGTTGTCAATCTAAATTAATTTAGGTAGAATGGAAGACATGCAGAATCTCCAGAAGAGATGGAATTATGTTGTAATGTTTAGATAATGATATTTTAATTCACAGTTATTAAGTGTATCTACAGCCTCTGAAAAACGTGTCTAATTCTCTTAGTACAAGCCTCATTAATTACTCTTAATGGTATTTATAGACATCAAAATGAGAAAATTGCTGTAGATTATTATATTTTCCTCTGATGGAGAGATGCAAGCAGCATTTTCAACACAACATAAAGAGCCAGCTCTACTGAAATCAGCAGAGCCAGGTCAATACACCAGAAGAGAGATCTTGCCCTGTGTTTTGCTCCAGTTTTTGTATGTCTTGCAAAGCTGATACTAATTCTTGTGCAACACAAGACCACCTGGCGTTTGAATGGAGCTAGCCGCTGCTTTGAGTGAGAGATGGAGTGAAGTGAGTGTTGGTAAACCTTGCCCTGTTTGCGTGGGAAAACTTAAGAGACTCTTGGCCTTCTTCAAAGCAAAAAAAAAAAAAAAAAAAAAAAAAGGTTTGACTACTTTGTGTTTGTAAGGGAAAATATGAAAGCATGACCAAAAGTGTTTAAATAAAAACACTAAAACAGTAAGATAAATACAAAGCACTGAACCTCTTTCATACTTTCATGAACCTAAGGCAGTTGGATTATCTTTGAAAGGCCTCATTCATGATTTCTGAACAGTTAAAATTCTCAGTTGGGCCCGATTCTGTCTGGAGGCAGCTGAGTTTCCCTGGTTGGTTTATGGAATCTATTGGGTTTGCCTGCAGGGCTGTGCCATGAAGAATCACTGGCTTGTGGATGGTGGACTACTTGAAATCTCAGTGGGCTGGGTTGTTTTTTAGCTTGTCCCCATCAACAGAATTATCATTACAATTGAGCTAACTGACACTATGGAGAGTTACAGTGTATGTAGGGAATTACCTAGCTACTGTCCTGCAGAGGTGATGCCTGTAAAGTCCTGACTGAGGACAATATAGAATAGAATGTAGTAGTTTCTATGGCTTCTTCCCTGTTCTTCCCTCTCTTACAAAGCTGCACCTGTTCATTACAGACTTTCATCTCTATTGCCATTAGATGAGAAATTTTCACAAGTACGAGAGCCCTATATATATATGAATTGTTTGTGCATATTTAGTCCTGATTTCCAAAAACCACTGTCCAGCAATTGTTGACTGATGTGAAATAATTTCTCAGTCTCAAAGTCTATCTACACATCCAGACTGCGGTGTCATCTAGCATCGTTGTGCTAACTTGAGTCTAGCTGGCACAGAGACAGTAGCAGGAGAGGCTGGGAACCACGGAGTGTCGCCAAGCCCCAGGGTGTGCAGGTCCCAGTCTCACAGCAGGGACTGGCAGCGGAGCACATGCCATCACTGCTGCTGTCACCTAGGCTGTGTCCTCAGTCACACCTTTGTTTTGAAGTGCAGCTGTGTCCTCAGCCTGGCTTACAGTGGAGTGACATTTTCATGATAAAATACCTGGCATTACACAGGTGACAGAGTCTCGGTGACTGGACAGAGAGTGAACCACCCTGAGACCCCCCAACTCAGGCTGGGTGTTAGCACTGGGCTGCGGCAACATGAGGGGAAAAGCCCTGGCTGCTCCTGTTCTGCCATGACTCGAGTCTTCAGGACTGCCAGTCTGGTTCTTTCCATCAGCACTACATTACTATCAACTGGAGGGTAGGGGGCAAATAAGAAACCAGCAACAATAACACTGAAAATATAGATTCTTAGTAAAACAAAACAATGTTTTGACTGACTTATTATAATACTTATACTAGGTAATAAATCTTTCAAAAAGAAGGCCCAGTTAAATTTAATAAGTTCACTTTACAAGCTGTAACTGTTTAAAGGAGGTACCTCATCCATTAGTTTAAAAGGTACTATCAGCTTGACCATAAATAGATTTTTAAAAAGTCAGAAGTAATTTCATGGCTTGTATCTGCTCTTGAGTCCCCCTGCCAAGGTCTGTGATTTTACAATCAGATATTTCTATTTATAGAAACTGTTTTCTCTCTCTGTCACTCTGGGAAAGACCCACAGAAACAAGAACTGACAAAATAACTATGAACTACAAAATAAACAAACACATTATTCATACTATAAAATGCACAGAGTAAAATAAATAAATAAATTGTCTTTCAATTAGTTTCTTTTCAATTGCACGACCAAAAGAAACAAATAGACAAAGTGTATTATCTTATTCACATGAAAGCTCTGTGCAAACTCTTTGGCTATGTATTACAATCTCTGCAAGCTTCTGTAGAGGACAAAGACTGATGCAAAACCAAATTATTTTTAAGAAGGCACGTACCATGGAAGGTCTTTGCAATCTAAAGGCTTGGTTGTGCGGTTAGTCGTGCAAGCAATTCCATTTTACTCTGGCCAACCCCACCACTTCCAAGAGAAAAATACCACAATATATCATTTTTCTTACTAAAAGCTTGGATGCATCTTTACTTGGTGATTTTCATTATGCATTTTTTAAAAAATGTTTTTAATTTCTCCCCTAGAAATACTATGCAGATTGGAGTCCTTGCAGAAGCCAGCATCGTTACTGACTGTAGCCATTTTGTGATGATTTCAGCATGTGCCTGAAATCCCCATATGCCTGAAAGGTGAGTTAGGAGAGGTCTTTTACAGCTCTGTAAGTATATTCTGCATTAATGATTTTGTTGCCAAGCAACAGCAAAGCAGCACAAAGGGGACCGGAGCTCACCATTGCTAATCTGACTCTGCATGAGGGAGGAAGGAGGAAGGCCCGTCCCAATGGCATCACTGAGATTGCTCTGTGAATGGAGAGATTGGTTGGATGCACTCTGAGTCATTCCTCCAGGGCCCAAGTTTATGTTTTGCGTTGGTGGCTGCAAATAACAAGGAGGAGAAGCACATTTTTTGGTTAGGTTTTAATTAGAAAAATAATAACCCCCAAATTAGCCTGACTATGACTAAAAATTGCCTCAACTAAATATGTGCTTCCTTCACGTTTTGGGCTTGCTTGCGTAAACCTTTCTTCGTGTGACTACTGTGTGAATGACATTCGGCACCACACTGAGAAGCCGACAGGCAGCACAGCAGAGATCTTAAAATTGGGCTTAGAATAGAGTCTAGCTTCTGTGCCCGTTCTTCCGTACTCACATGAATTGCATTTTGTGCTGGTCAGAACCTAACTGCTGAGGGGGTATGCATGAGCAAAGACGATACACAGGTGTGTTGACAAACTGACCTTTGCCAAGCATAAAGCTCTGCTGTATTTTATGGGATACCTCCAAAATCAATCCATTTAGCAAGAATAACACAATGTTTAAAGATAAACCAATGCCCAAATGCTGAATTAGATTTTTGACATAAAATAGTGGCATTTTTTTCCTGAGTAAAGAATACAGTATGAATAGGTAAAGAATAATGAATCTGGAACAAATGGAGCCCAATCATATCTGTACCACTGCACCATTTGTAGTATATAGAACTTGAGCTACGGAGACAGAGATTAACACAAATGTCCCAAATAATGTGTTTTAAACACAGTAAAAGTAACTTTTGCTTAGTGGTCTACTTGACCGCTTCAATAAAAAATGGTTTATAGACAGTGATCAGTAACAGAATCAAAGACCCTTTCCCTCTGGCTTAGTAAATGTATCTGAGGTAGCACTGGTACTTACAGCAGGAAGCAAGGACTGCATATTCTGGTTAGAATCTGCTATTGTTGCCAAGTAAACCAGGTTTCTGTGCAAGATTTGTTGGTATCTACAGAATAAGGAGTAAAGCTTATTTGGAAAGGGTTAACAATACAGAAAATTCCAAAGCTTTTTTTTTTTTCTATTTACAAATGAGTACTTAAATTACATTAGCCCACTTTTCATCTGTCATAATAAATAGCGATAGTAATGACCTGTCTCTGTGCTGTCATGCTTTTCATCAAGGATCGGTGTGTTCAACACCTCTTTTAAAACGGGTAAGCTTGGGGGAAGGGAGAGGTGAAATACACTCGCTTTGAAAGCACTTTGAACTGTGACGCCAGGACCTCACTCTTTGAGTACTGACACCCGGGCAGCTGCTTGAACAGTTAGCCACTTCTTCTTCCTCTGTTTAACAAGGTTCCTAGTAGTAATGAAATTCCAGAACTCAAAAAAAACCCAAAACCTGTTTGCCCTGCCAGCAAGCTGAGAAGAACAAGGTTTTTTTCAAGAGTACTCTAACTGGAGTGTTTACTCAAGTAAGCACCACCAGGACCATTTGTGCTCCTTCACAGTTCTCTATGAACTGGAAAAGCTCCTAATAAAGAACAGGAGGGCATCCAAAAGCAAAACAGCTGTGCTACTCAGCAAAGGGAAGAGTCAAACTTTGGGAAACAGGGAGGGTTCCAAGAAAGCAAGAAAAAATGCTTTTTTAGCATGAGTTTTCTTCTGATAAGGGGAAAATGGCTGGGAAGTGGGAAAAATGAAGCTAGAATGGTGACATGACTTCTCTAAAAAAGGTATCTTGTTTAGACTGTTTTTTTGAAAGTACGGCTTTCTAGGTTTGGCCCCGTAACCTGACCTTTCATGGGCCAGATTGGCTATTCTTCCTGACTGAGATTTTACCCCTCGAGTTTATAAAAGTATTTTGCTTTCACGATTAGGAATAATAAGCAATGCTACAAACTGCTATGTCTACATGCATAGTGTTTTAGCCGTAGATAACCACATGGCTGATCCTTAACATTGAATTACTTTCTGATGAAAATGTGTTATTAACTTAGTACCTGATTCTACTTTTATTTAATGAATCTGCACAGAGCAAGTGGTCCAATAACCGTAGTTGTTTGTAAATATTTTAATAAATGATCTGTTAAAAATACTGTAAATACTAAATACTCAAATGCTTCAGAAAAAAAACTCTGTGCCAAGAACAATATACATTTCTTAATACAAGTGAATCTAAAAAAACCAGTCCAACTATTTTCTCAGTGATCAGTGAGCAGAACTGTTCATAGCACTGTTCTTGAGGACACCAGAAATTTCTAACGTACTCCAAAACTCGCAATACTCACTGAGTACATTCTGCAGTTTTCCCCTTGCTCTGATAATCCATAATACACTGTATTAGGTGGTGATTTTCATCTAGCATCTGCATAAAAGAAATACGATCAAAACACGTTACTATGAGAATCGTATTAAAGTCCCGTGTTTTTGTGATACTCCACATTCACCCTTCTTGGCAGTGGATGGTGTTTCGTGCAGTTTTGTTGCCTTGGGACATTACAAAGTACCTACACGTGACTCTATTGAGCCATAAGATTGTGCTTTTCAAGTCTTTCCCTTACGAACTGTTATCTTTAAAGGACTTAGTTGAAATACGCAACATGGAAGAATGAATGAACTTACCTTTTCTGCTCCTTAAATGGCAGATAGATTTCTATGCTGAAGAAGGAAAATGCTTTCACTATGAAATACCTCTGCCTCATTCAAAAACACCACCCAACCCTTTCCAAAACTTCAGATTTTACTAATGTGCCTACTTTCAAATAAGAACTATACTTGCAAGCAATTTAAACCTACTAGTTTTCCTGCATAGGAGTAGCGTGTGCAGACTACTGAGCTTGATGAAGTATAAAATTTGCATTACTGGATCTACTGAAACCACATTAAAGAGAATGATACCCCAATGTGCCTTTTGGGGTAGTTCAGTTCTAGTACATGGAGGACTTAAAATGAAAACACCGAGTTACTATATATCAGTTAATTTATGTGTATCAGGGGCTGCTAGCTTAGTGTCATTCAGTAAATTCTAGTGACTGACTTGTTCCAAGGAAATCAGGGCTGCTGGACAAAATGACCGCTGACCTTTGTTTAATGGACTTATAATTCAATTAAAAGCTTAAAATATCCTTTGATTTGTTTTCAAATTTCAAATACAATAGTTTGTCTCTTTCCCTCAGCTTTCTTGTGAATGCGGCAAGCTTTCTGCAAGTGAATGAATGGAAAAATAACAACAGTATTTACAAATTTAGATTTGCCTCTGTCAAAAACTCCCTCCTCAGTACAGTCTGTGGGTACCACTGCTATTAAGTGCTTGCAAGATTGGGCCTTTCAGCCACTGGGTTGTCAGAAGAGAACTCTTGAGGAAAGAGTAACATGTTTATGAATTGAATGTGAATTAATCCATGTAGGTGTGTGTTCTGATCAGAGCAAATTCTTGACCCATTCAGACAGCAACAAGGGCTAGATGATGGAAAAAAGGAGCAGAAGAGTGTTTCTGATGCACCTGCAATCTAGCAAGTCACTCCCTGAGTGAACTCGGCTTCTCCTGCTTCTGCCTTGGAATTCGCAATTTGGTCTGAACTTTGTGGATGCTCCAGTCCATGACAGACTCTGACTGGTGGGACCCACGGTGACGGGGGGCCTGAGGACAGTGGACGATGCTGTGGCTGCCTGGGCAGGTCGGCCCCCTGCTCTCCAGCGCTGGCAGGGGACATCACCACTCTGTCAGGTGGGAGTCCACGTTCCTCCTGTCTGCCTACGCTCACATGGCAACCCGGGTGCAGCGTACAATTTTAAGAGAAAATACTCCTGCCTGATGCATGGTGCAGCTCTTTGTTTCATGCTCAGTACTCATTGTTGTACAGAATTTTCACTTGTCTCAGTGGAAATTCTGTATATAGAATTAGCAAAGAATATAAATCCATCCTTTTCCATTTCCACAACAGATACTGCTGACAATATTTTCACATTCAGTTAAGATGTGTACTCAGCAGCAAGAGTCCAAGCAATATTACAGATATCTTCATCAGGAAAGGGATATGCTTCTACAATTAGCTGAATAACATTTTGCTTACTGAAAAAGGAATGGGGAATAGCTCTTTTCCTAACTTACTAGGAAAAAAGAACTGAGTTCTGATCTCCCATTACACAGAAGAAACTGAAGTTTTCTGCCCTGCAAATGCTATTTGATGAACTATTTCAAAGCACCACCATCACTGCTGTCTTGCCAAAAGTTCTAACTCCCTCCATGTGAGGAATAGTCGGTCCTGGAATAATAACAGCTTTGAAAGACTATCAGAATTGAGTTAATAAATAAAAACAAGCTGCCTATATATTACGAATGCAAATAAAAATAATCTTGTTTTTCAATGAAATTGGCATGTGTTCTAAAAAGCCCACTTTATGAGGATTTTTCGGGTCGCTCGCCCAGCCCCTGCTCCTTCCCTCGCTGCCCCAGCGCCATCCGTGCCCACAGAGCCCATCCCATCACTGCGCCCGCAAGTCTCTTCCTCGGCATCACCGCTGCCAACAGCCCTGAAGCAACATCCCAGCAAATGCACCCGCGACGGGAAATGGTTCCACACGTTATTGGTAAAGAAATAACACTTTGAAGCTTCCATAAATTTCATGAATATGTAAAAAGGGGAGTCCTTGAAAATCAAACTGAAGATACTTTGGCTGCCCTTTGTCTGTGGATACAGTCACGGTTTTAAGTACAAAGTAGATGAATTATGAAATTCTGTCCTAACCTCAACCAATCTGGAGGCTAGAGAAAAACTTACCCACTGAGTCTGAAATATTTTAGTATTTAAAATTAATTGGTTCACAATATTACATGTGCTGCAAGAGCTACACAAAATGGGATTAGTTTCCACAGTCTCCCGAGATTCAGGTCATCTCTTCAGTCTCTCCTACAGCAGTTTGTCCTGCCTTAATCTCCGTCCTGTCCCAGTCTGCCACTGGATTTTTTTTTCCCTAGAAAGCATAAACTGGCACCAGATGCTGGTTTGGCTCCAACCCCCTGATGATGGTTAACTGAGGTACCAGCAATGGCACTTCTTCACCCGTCGCTATTTCCGAAGGGGCCACGGAGAACACGCACCCCTCGCTGCCCCCGCACGACACGCAGCACCCGTGCGGTGGGGAGCACGCAAGAACACCGTGTACAAATGACAAGTAGCGGGCAAAGTAAAAACATGCATGTTCTTTATTGACATTTCCAGCCTCTTCCCTGCTGACCGCGACCCTCTGCCGGAGCCGGGAAGTGTTATTGGGGTGTGCACGGTCCCTGCCGTTGGAATGAGCCCTTCCCAACCGGGAAACCCGGCTTTGGCCCCCACAGGGGAGAAATCTCTCAAAGCCTTTGTTTGCCATTGAACATCAATAAATATCAACAACAATGATGATAACAGTATATGAAAAATACAGCACCAGCGATTGGCGCTCCCTCTATCTTCGGAGAGAGTAAAATTCTGCATCCCCATACAAAAGAAAACCCTTGCAAATTCAAGATTTTATTTTAATTCGGTTTTTTTTTAGGCTGGATCTGGGGCGGCAGAAGCCGGCATGCCAGCGCACGGCAACCGTGCGGCTGCGGGTCCCGGCGCGTCTCGGGCGGCGTCTCCCCTCCGCGCCCTGCAGGGACGAGGTGCCAGCCCGGCCTCAGCCCCGGCTCCTCCGCGCTCTCTTCGCACCTCCGCTTTGTTCCTCCTCCTCCTCCTCCTCCTTCCCCCACCTCTCTCTCTCTCTCTCAGCCGTCCGTCTCCGCAGCCCTCGCCATTCCGCCTCCGCTCCGCCCGCCCCGGCCTCCCGGCGGCAGCACCGGCGGCGGAATAAACCTCAAAATCCTGGGTAGAAAAGCATGCTTTTTTACCTTCTGGATAGTTTGCTGGGTGACCTCCCCTTTGCCTCTTGGGCGAGCAGAAGCAAAGGCAACCGACATGGTGGTTTGGGTTTTTTGGGTTTTTTTTGTTTTTTTTTTTTAACGTGCCTATCACATATGTGTTCCCGGCTGCGATAATATTGTTATTATCTGCCCGCTCTAGCCGCGCTCAGCCCCGCCGCAGTGCGCGGGGGGAGCCGCCGCAGATGGTACGATCTGCGCCCCGCCGCCGGCCCCCAGCCCCGTGCCGCCGCCCGCCCCGGCCCCGCCGCCCCCCACTTCCCGCTCCGCCGGCTCGGGGCGGGGCGGCGGGGGGGCGGGGAGCGGGCGGGGGGCGTCCGCCGCCGGTCCCGCCGCCTCTCCCCGCCCGCCGCACATGGTGCGTCCCGGCCGCGGGGCTTCCTGTCGCAGGCGAGCGACGGCTCCTGCCTCCGCCGCCAGCTGCGCCAACTGCGTAGGGCGGCCGCCCTGTACGCCAAGGGAAGGGGGTGGGTGCGACGGCTGCGTAAGGCGGCCTCCGTACGCCAAGAGCGTACATGGGGCCCCGCCCCTCCGCGGCGGGCTCTGGGGTGCAGCGTACGGAGTTGGCGCAGGGGGCGCCGTCGGCGTGCGGCCGGAATGGCGGCGGGCGCCGGAAGCGGCGGGCGGGGGATGAGTGTGCTGTTTTGAGGGAGGCGGCTGGTTCCGGCCCCGCGGGGACGCACGGGCGGCAGCCATGAGCTACGACCGGGCCATCACCGTCTTCTCGCCGGACGGGCACCTCTTCCAAGTGGAGTACGCCCAGGAGGCGGTGAAGAAGGGCTCCACCGCGGTGAGTGAGCGCGGGGCGGGCGGGGGGTGGCGGCGCGGCCGGCTGAGGGAAGGCCCGGCATGGCGCCCGCCCCTCGCCGTGCTGTCCGGGCAGCCGGGCCCGCGGCAGGAGCGGGGCCGGGTTGGCGGCGAGGGGCGGCCCAGTCACGCCGCGGGGAGTCTCCACGCTGCCGGAGGGGGGCCCGAGGCCGCGGCGGCGGCGTTGAGGCTGGACACCGGCTCTGGAGCCGCACCGCTTTCCTCAGAGCGGGTGGCGGGCTGCCTGTGCGGCTCGGGCTCCGTTTCGGGCCGGTACCGTGGGTTTTGGGGGCGAATGTCGGAGTTTGATGCGTTGAGGCCCAGCAGCGGTGGGTGCCGGAGCCCCGGCAGGCTGCGGTCCCGCAGGGCCCCTGGTGTCCGTCCCCCGAGGGGACAGCGGTGGCCCTCGGCCGCCTCGCTCCGCCGGGGCCGGGTGCGGATCCCAGGGGATCGGGAACCGTGTCGGTAGAGCCGTGTAGAAGCAACTTCCCGGCTCGTCGCTGCCAGCCGTGCCGAGCTTTTGCTCAGTGAAGGGGTTTTCATTTGGGGGAGAGTAAAAAAAAAAAGACCAACTATTAATTCCCAAATAACACAGTACCTGGAAGAAAATTTACTGCCTTTGGGGTGGGAATAAATGAAACAAGACTTAGTGCCAAATAGGCCCTTCTCTTCCCGCCCCCAGAAATCAGAAACTGTAAAAGCAGAGCTAATGTGCAATATAATCTATATCTGTCTTGTCTCTTGTTGAGTAGTTGGTTGAGCTCAGTGTTTTTGGAAACACCCGTCACACACTAAGAGCAGGGCCACCCCCTAAGAAAAGATGATTCCCATCCCCCTAGGAGAAGCAGTGGGAATGACTGTGAAAGGTCAACAGTTTTTTCCTCCCTGATGTTGGAAAAGGTATACTCAAAGTATGAATTAGGATATTAAGGCAGCAAGCTACTGACAGGCTGCTTCTGGGTTTTACTTGGTCTGATCTTCAGTTCTGACTTGAGCAATCCCCATGGAGTAGTTGCAGAGGTAGTTTTGTTGTTGATCCTGCTTCTGTGGCTGCGGAAACGCGAATGCTAGAGTTGGAGAGAGTTGGGGAAACGCAGCTGGTAGGAGGAGTGGGAATATATCTCTCGGGAGCCACGTGGATTTAAATTGCAGTAAGATGATTATGAAACTGCACCCTGGAATCTGACACAATTTTTGTTACATCAGTTCTTTCTCCAAGTTGTGGCAATAGGAAATAAAATATTGACTTCAAGTTGAAAAAATATTTACGATGTGAGGTTTTTGTGTTTGTTTTTTCCTACTCATTTCAGTGAAGTGTGCAAACACTAGTCTTTTTGGGCCTAGCTTAACTTTTTTTTTTTTTTTCTTCTTTTAATGTGTTGAAGGTTGGAGTAAGAGGGAAGGATATTGTCGTTCTTGGTGTGGAAAAGAAGTCTGTGGCAAAACTTCAGGATGAAAGAACTGTACGGAAGATCTGTGCCCTGGATGACAATGTCTGCATGGCTTTTGCAGGTATATGACTCCTTCGGGGGGTTGGGCAGTTACTGGAGCACCTTTGGGTATGCTTATGGATTCTGAGAACATAAAATTCTTAGCATAACTGCTGAGGACTGCAGGGAGGGAGTGTATTTCCATGGTTGCTTATTCTTTTTTAAATAAGAGTAGCCTACTGTATGGATAAATAGAGAGAGAGACAATGATCTAATGAGAGGAAATATATGTTAAAGTTACTAAGGTCCTCTAGGTTTAATGTGAGGATGAAGACTGAGAACTCACTGGCACGTGTTTAAATATATATATAAATTCATATATATATGAAGTTACTTAAGGTATTTTATGTATTTAAAATTAAATATTTACATTTTATATATTATATATAAAATACACATTATTAGTACATATTATAGGAGTGTAAGAGACATTTGTCAGTTACGGGGATGTTTTTCCACATGCATCAAGCCAAAAAAGCTACGTTTTGCAGTCTTGCATAAAACAAAGAAAAATCTCTTCTATTCCAGTTCAGAAGACTCTTTGTGAATGAACAGCTCTGGATTTGAAGTGTAAATATTCTAGTTCCACATTCTTCCTGTTCCAAACACTTTAATTTCGATTGTTTAAAGCTTGAACAGGAAGTGTGAAAGTTAAAAGAAAGATGTAAATGGAGAGAAAATATATTTCGGAAGGTTTCTCCTCTCTCCAAGTAGTTAGAATCTTTGTGCCAGTGCTCTAAGGGGAGAGATGATTCAACGGGCAAAACCAATGGATTTTAGATTCAGTGTGCTGCTTTGCTGCCTTAGCTGAGGGTTGCGATACGTGCAGGTGGGTTCACAAGCTTGAAGAAAAGTTCTCTAATGGAAACAAGGCTGTAAATTGAAAATGGCGTCATAAGCCACAAAATAAAATAAGTTTCTTTTAATTTTTTTTTTTTTTAAAGGGTGATACTCATTTTGTCAACTAATATCATGCTGCTGTAGCCTCATCAACTAGACAAGATTTGCTGTGCAGATAAAGCTGGCTGACAGTTGGGGGGGCAGCATATAAGATAAGCCCAGCGTGTGTGAGAACTGAGATGGCTTTGCTAATTTGCATTTAGATGGGATGCTGTCAGGAATATTCCTGGTTCAGAATTGTATGTACTGTCTACCTCGCAAACGTGAAAGCTGTAAACTAAACCCTGTAGTTATTTGGGTACATTAGCTTCTTTCTGTTGCCTTAAAAATGCTATTGTTGCTCAGCAAACCTGGGAAAGCGTGATCCCTCATACACTTTTTCCATTGCTGCTGACACTGACCTCGTGAGCCTTTTGGGGCAAGACCAGCTGGTTTATTTGTGCATACGGTACGGAGCATGAATCTGAGAATTCACTGGTGTTTCAGGGCTGACAGCTGATGCCAGAATAGTTATAAATCGAGCTCGTGTGGAGTGTCAAAGCCACAGACTTACCGTGGAGGATCCTGTCACCGTGGAGTACATCACGCGTTACATTGCTAGTCTGAAACAGGTATGTTGGACCACACAGAGACGCTTAAAATATGTTCTGATGAAGAGCGCTTCAGACTAAGTTTGTGAAATGTCTGTCCAGGCCTTGTTCTACTCAGCTGGTAAAAATCAGTGTAACAGAACACGTTGTGGGTGTTCACTGGAAATAGGGATGTAGTAATAGAAAAGGAGGATTGGTTTTCTTCCCAATGATGAAAAAATTAACTAGTACTTGTAAGGACTGCAAGGATATCCATTTGTGATATCGTTAGGAACACTCTGCTAATCTACAGCTCTAATTCACTCTCAAAACAATGGTGCTGTGTTACCATCAAAACCTTGGTGGCTCCTGTTTGTTTTCCCTCCTACTGAGCCATTGCAGGGAGGGGCAAGAGGGGAGCAAATCACTGCAGTACTTAATATATTTACATCTGATATTCATGAATTTAAAATGAATTACAGGGTCAAAATATGCCCATCTGCATTCTGTGATAAAATTATTCATTTGCCAGTGTATTAAACTGATTTTCAGCAACTAGTGGGGACTAGAAAAAGTCTAATTTACTTGCACACAGACATGCGTTAGTGTAGTGACGATGACAATGGTGTAATTCTGGTAACAGTCACTAGCCCGCCAGAGCACTCTACCACTTTCCAAAGTTTCAGCTTTTTCCTTTACAGTAATCTCACTTTTGTGTCTTTCACTCTGGCACACTGACCATTTCTCTAAAACGTACAAACCACGAGTCTCGCACAGTCTCCTGCCGCGGGGATGCTGCTGGTGGCCGGCCTCCCCGTTCCTGGGCGCTTGTGGTGCGGGAGGTGGCAGCGACTGCTGACCCCGCAGCAGCAGAGGGCTGTAACATGGGCTTTGCCACCGCCGAGGTCGTGCTTTCGGATGGAATTGTTGCATTGTTGCTGAAAACTGTCTTTGTGTTCAGGGGGTAAGAGAGCCCGCTAGAAATATTTCTGGTGGCTCTTCTGGTTGTAATCTCTACAGTGTTTGCTTTCTGCTCTAAAAACTGCTTCTGAAATGAGCGTCTCTTCTTTCTGAGCAGAGATACACACAAAGCAACGGCCGCAGACCTTTTGGTATCTCTGCTCTTATTGTGGGATTTGACTTTGATGGAACCCCACGGCTGTACCAGACCGATCCCTCTGGTACATACCACGCGTGGAAGGTGAGCTGGTTCTGTCTCTTGTGGAGATGAAATGAATTATTTGTGAGTTGATGTCCCCTTTAGAGGGGCTGGTGTAGAAAGGAGATCTCGTTGGCCAGATGGTGCTGGCTCACAGCTGCAGAAATCCTTAATGATCAAATTTACTGAGAGTGGCAGCCTGCAGTTCAGCTTTACTTGGGAAATCTTGTCCTCTTTCCCCCCCAAAAACACCAGCCCACCACCTGTGCCTGACAACTGTCTTTTCGTGTGACGTGTGGGAAGTACCATGTTCAGTCTCCTGAGAAATACACGGTGATCACAAAATGGTTTCAGATCCTGTAATTGCACAACTCGTATTTCTCGCTTGTTCTGTAAATGAAGTATTTTCTAAACTTCCATTTGTTACCTTTTTCCTCCCTTGATGTTTCCAGGCTAATGCCATTGGCAGAGGAGCCAAATCTGTGCGGGAATTCCTGGAGAAGAACTATACCGATGAAGCCATTGAAACAGATGATCTGACTATTAAACTTGTCATCAAGGCTCTTCTCGAGGTGAGTTTCAGATCCCTTGTGTGACTTTTCACCGTATCTCTGCATTAAATTCTGAAACGTGAGTACAGGAAAATCTTCCTGCGTGTCACAGAAGAGCGCTATAAATGGATCCATGAAAACTGGCCAGTGTAGGCCAGGGGTGCGGGATTAAATTCGACGTTCAGAATATTTCAGTAACAGTTTCCATAGCTCACACAGAATTTACTAACAGTTCTCTGGGGAGGAAAACAGACTTCACTTCTGGGCGTTACAACAAACGCACCAAAGACGTGCTAAACCATATGCAGAATATTTTGCTTTTGTATTGAAGTGTAAGATACAGAAAATACCCAAAGTCAGCTGGTGGAAGCGAGGTGTCCCTCGCCAGCCACCGAGCGCGCTGATGCCTGAAGGAAGACCCTTATTTTGAGAGTCAAGAGCTTAGAGCTACCGAGCAAAACGCTTCTCATCCGTATCTCTTCTCAGAAGACCCGAAAGGGGTTTGTTAGAATTAATTAATGGAGACACTGCTAATGCCTACGTCTGACTCCTGTTAAGGTTGTGCAGTCTGGAGGGAAGAACATAGAGCTGGCGGTGATGAGGCGAGAGCAGCCGCTGAAGGTAAGGGCTTGGCTCTGCTTTTCCCCTCTTTCGCTGATACTGTCCCTGTTGATCTGCAGCAACTTCCAGCCCTTAATGTCACGGATACTTCTGTTTATTGTGGAATGTTGTGTGTCTGCGCAAGGCGCCTGTGCCTGGATAAACACCAGTTTAACTTTGTCCACGTCAGAACTAGAATTGCTTAAATAAAAGCCCCTAAGTTGTATCAGTATCTGGAGGGTCACTTGTGTCTCTGTTTTAGATCCTAAACCCTGAAGAAATTGAGAAGTACGTTGCTGAAATTGAAAAAGAAAAGGAAGAAAATGAAAAGAAAAAACAGAAGAAGACAACATGATGGATTTCATTCAACTGCTTTGCTTCTTTTTAATGGAAGTGATGGGTTATTCTGTATAGACATGTAGGCATTCCACTTACTTATACTGTGCCCTCTTGAGACCTACAATAAAAACCTACTGAGTTTTTTTTTAAAAAATGTTATTTTAGAAAAATATGTCTGTTCCTTGGATTTTAATTACCTAGGATGATTTGGTTGGCTACAAAACAGTAGTGGTGACCTATTAAAGGACAAAAGACATTTTTTTCCTGGGACACTTCAGTTTGTTTAATGATTTTCTTCTACCCTCTCCCACGTGTTAGGGTCTCTTTTCTTTTTCTTTTTTGGAAGTAGCTGTCTCAAGGGTTGTGTCATAACAAATATGGAATTCTGCTTTTTCCCTAACTGACATCTTGAAACTTAAGGGGCCAGGGCCATGGCAGGGGGTGATGGCACAGGAGAGCTGCCTGTTGCAGGCGTGTTGTCATGGTGCGATGCTGCCACAGACCCTGCATCATCCATCGGTTCAGAATAAAGCGCTGCTGTTGCGATTGCCTGCTGCGGGATTTATAGACCTGGTGCTTCCTAATGCTAAACATAACCACAGTGAATGTTACCTACGACACAGCTAAACTAACGCTCTACTCCACCTTCTCCTTGTCTGTTTACCCTCTTGTATGTCTCACCCATCAGAGTCGGGTTTAACTCAGTTCCTGCTCGAACCTGTTGGCCGCTCCCTGTCCCAGCAATGGCCTGAGCCCCTTCTCTCCCCTCTGCAGCAGGAACCGGCTCAGGTGCAGTGAGGGATGCAGAGACCTGCTCTGCACCCCAAAGTCATGTTGCTCTTGAGGCAGGATCTGCTCTGTGCCATCAACTCACTATAGACAGCGACATGTATAATACAATAAACTTAGAAATACATAAATCTGAAGGTGTCAGGTGACAACTGCTCAAATGCTTTAGAACTACCCCCCAGGAGCTGTGACTGGGAATAGGGAATTCTATGCATTGCAGCATCTCCAGTGCCCAGTTTGGCCATTGAAAGGCTCTTTCTATCTGATTAGCCTGCTGTCACCCTCCCACGTGCTCTGGGGACAGCAGCCCATGCTCCAGGGGCCCCTGTGACACCAAGAAGGTGGAATGGGGCAGAAGCACAGGGCAGGCACCAGCCCCTTATCACCCATCTCCATGTCAAAAAGCATTTTTTTTTTTTAAATTTTGCTCCTCTTCAGTACAACCCTGAAGCACAATAAAAGGCTTTGTCCATCCTCTCTGTACTCCTAAGGGCAGCTCCCAGGGAAGGGGCAAGCTGGTCACTGCAGCAGTTGTGCTGCCTTTCCCCATGTCAGGGAAGCCTGTTTCCCTATTCCTATCCTGCTTTCTCCCCTTGAAAGCAGCTCTCCAGTCTGCTATTAAGAACACCTGGTTTTACAGGTATAAAGCAAGACCCACAGGGCAGCAGCACAGCAAGGACTGAAAGTGTCCCTGTCACCTCCCTGGGACATCCCGCGGCCCCTGAGGGGCCCTGGGGAGCAGCTCTGCCCTGGGCTGGGCTGTGCCCAGCAGCAGCTCCAGGCCCCCAGGGACTCTCACCCGCTCCCCCGCCTCTCAGCCCACCACTGTGCTGTTTACAGCGGAGCACAGCGTGGGCAGCGCATCGCTTGGGCACCAAGGACGGGAAAGCTGCAGCACTGCCGCCTCCTGCTCAGGAAAGCCTCGGAGCCCAGCAGCTGCAGGGGGAGTTGCTGGAATAGAGGAGGGTGTTTCATTTATCAGTCCTTGGGCTGCAGGGCTGGAGTTGCAAAAGCTGTTTGGTGCCCTCCCGTTCCTCAGCTCCCCCCTGGAAGGGGACAGGGCTCAGCAAAGCACAGTGGCTTCAGCAACAACAACTGTGTCTCTTGTGGCAGAGCTGAAGCTTTACTCTAGCTACAAGGGGAATTACTGCCTTAAAAATAGATAAAACAGCATTATTATAGAGAAGTTAACCATGATTTCTCTTTTTGCCACAGCCACCCCAGACAAGTCAGCTGACTCCGGCCGTGCAATTCCATCTTCACACCTAGTGTCCCTGTTGCACTGGGATGAGCCCAGACAGTGAAGGCATTTGTGGCTACCGAAGCAGCAGCACTTCACCAAAAAACAGCTCCAGTTCAGCCCCACCAGCCGCAGGACTGGGGCTGTGCCAGGCGGGCACAGGGAGGTGAACTCAGGGCAATGGCAACACTCACGAGGCCGATTCCTCAGCCAGAGCCAGAGCAGAGAACCCAGGTAACAGGGACGAGGGGTCGGTGTCTGGATTCAGGGTTCAGTGCCCGGATTCTCCCCAGGCCGGGCAGAACTCTGCAGCGCAGTTTTCTTTGACTTGAGTTTGAGCCCTGCGAGGAACAGGCGTCCCAAAAGTTGTATGGGCTGATGGTACTGAGCTACATACAGAACAAAGCAGGAGGGAAACATCAAACATTTACATGTTTATTATAATTACAATTTACATTACTCCAAAGAGCAGCCCCACTGCTATGTTCTAATTCTTAGCAATAAAGTCCTACAAAAATAAATCCAAGCTTTTACAGTAACCTAGGTCAATGCATAACTAAAAAATTCTAGCTATGTAAGGGGTTCGGTCATCAAGGTGCTTTTTCGACAAAATTCCCTACCAACCAAAAAAGGGACACATGCCTATAGCAATTTAACCCACTTAGTCATGCAAACAAATACAAACCCCCCTCCCAGCCCCTCTCCCCACATACAGATTTTTAAAAACAAAAGAAAAAAACAACTAAACTATTTACAGTATGGGGGGTATAGAGGAACAAATTAAACATGCCCATCTGTTAAGCTTCATTATATGGACTCCCATCCCTAGTTTAATGAAAACATTCCATAGTGTTCCACCACAGTCTACTAGCGTACAGAGAACTGTTTGCCTTTGGGACTACCGACGCACGAGGTACAAGCTGAGGCAAAGAAGTCAGAGCTTCGGATCCCCTGCCCAGACAGTCAACTACTGCCAAAAACTCTTTATTCCAAGCGCACGAGGGGAGCACTTGCCGCTCCTGTCCCCCCACCCTGCCCTGACCCAGTGAGGTGCTCCAGGCCTCCCAGGAATGCCCAGCACCCTTCCGCTCAAGGGAGGGCCCCGGTTCTGCGCCAGCCTCAGTACCTCCACGTTAGCGCCAGCCGACAAACAGCTGTACAGTCATTTACACTACTACATGATCAACAATCCAGTATTCCCAAGTGACAATATACACAACTCCTCAGCACCAGGAATCCATCCTTCCAGATACCAAGTGCTACTTCACGCCTGCTGCTGAGACCAGTGAGACCAGCAGCACCACAGAATCCATTTGGTTACCCAAACAAACAAATTAGAGCTGGTTTATTTCAAGTGAGCTTTGGTTCCGTGTTAAAATACCATGATTTATCTTCTTCAGGGATCAGAAAAGGAGTCTGACTTTAAGCTTAGACTATAGCAGCCTTTGAGAGACCCAGAAAGAAGAACCATGTAAGTTAGTCTGCACTTAAAAAAAACAAACAAAAAAGACACCCTGAAGAAGGTACCCCTGAACACATTCCCTCTTCCAAAGAATATTCCAGCTGACAGCTGCTGGTCCAAAAATAAGTCCAGAATATAAGCAGTAGTACATGAAGTTCTGTCGCTTGAGCTGAGACAGTAAACAATATGAACCATTTTCCCACATTAGTGCAGCAGTTGGTTGTTTTCTTTCTATATACAGTTTCATCCTCCCAGGAGAGATGTTAGAACCTATTCAGGAAAAAAGGTAGAATTAGGTTTGGTATCACGGGGATCTTCCCCCAAGGAAAAGAAAAGCAGCAAAGTTCACACCCATGTATCAACATGATACAAAGTTTAGCTAGAGCCTCAGCTCAGGCAAGCAGCTCTTGCTTTCACAGACAGAAGGGTAGCCCAACAAATCCACAGAACAATCAACATGTTAAAACCACTCGTATTTCCTTCTGCCACTTCAACAGACAGATCAGATACCATAAGGAACAGTTCTTACATATCCATGAGACTGGAGAGCAAAAGAGGTTGCACAGACAGTTCAGGCAGAGAATCAGAGACAAGCCTGGCCCACAGACAGTATTTATTCTTGCTAAGAAACTTGCCTCTGAAGTTACACTCTGCCAGTACCAGCTCTGTGAGTGGTTTGGTTTCGCCTCGCTGCTCCGCTACCCCTTCCACCTCGAAATCCCCCACGAAAACTGCGGCCACGAAGGAACCGTCCAGACACTCCAAATGTCTCTGTGTTGAGCTTCCTTTCTTCAGCCCATGTGGTACGCCTAGAACTGAACAAGACCGCACTCAGATTTAACAGAAACGTTAAATAGCCACCAACTCATTTAGGTAGGAAGTTGCAGGCACCCTATTTTGGTGAACTAAACTGCAACAAGAGCGAAGTGAGCATGTGTACGCTGCAGCAACTCAATTCCTCTGCTAAGCATGGATTTGAAAGCGACAGCTGTTGGCTTTTGTAAGCTACGCTCATACTGGAAAACTAAAGATAGGGTTAGAGAAGGGTTGAACGTGGTCTCACTGGCATTTCAAACCCCGTCTTGTTTTTTTGTAAACTACAAACTCCCAGCTTCAGTGAAGCCTCTCCAGGAACCCAGGAAGCCCTGTCGCGACTGAGGCTCAGCAGACAGCTACTGCTACAGCACCAGAGCCTGCCTTGCCCGGAGGCTGTACAGCCAGCACTGGGAAGAGAGCCTTGCTGAAGGGAAGCAGAAATTCCCATTACCAAGGGAATTTCCCATACTGACACTAAAGGAATGTCTGACTTCACCAGGCAGTTGATAACATCAGTGTCAGCAGCAGAAGATGAAGCTTTCTTTTAACATTCCCAACATTTAATTTGATGCATTTCCACAGACAGCCCTGACCTCCTCTCTGCCCAAACACCAGGCTTTGCTCGCTCCTGTCCGCAAGTTGCACCATCTTCAGCACAGCATGACCCTGATGCCTCCCACAAGTGAGATAAGAAATTTGTTTAAAATCAATGGGTTCAAAGTCAGTGCTGGGAAACAGAACTGGAAATTCCTGTATCAGTTTAGGCAAGTGTATCACTATCAGCTAAAATCCTTGCTTTTGGTTTGATCCTGCTACATGGAGCTTGGTTAGTATCACTCATGAGCCATCAAATACATGGCAATACTCCCTTCTAAAGACTGTTTTGCTGACTTTCTTGCATTCTAAGATTTTTTTTTTTTTTTAAAAAGAATTAAACCATGTGATATAGATTACATCTAGAATTCTTTAGGCATAGAATTGCATTTAAAAAAAAAAAGCAACCTTTTAGAAAATACTCACCTAGATTTCAGTTCTGAAGAAATGTTGTCAAAGAAAGACTTGGATTTATCATAATAGCAGTTGGGTCCCAGAAGGTCCTCCTCTGCATTACCGTCATTGTTTTGAGTTGCCACTCCAGGGTCCCCTTTTTCTTCCCCCGTCTCTGGTTTGTCATCTGAAGATAATAAAACGTATTACACTTCCCTGATGCATACTGAAGAGCCATCTGTTCTCTTGCTCTCTCAAACAAGATTTGAGATGCCGCCACATGTAATCATGCAGTTTCTCAGAACGAGTTTGTCTATGCAGCATTTACTACTAGCTCAGCGATTCATATTTAACGAAGTCACAAACCTTTAAAGTTCAGTTTCTTCTTGAATTCTTTATCAAGTTCCTCTCTGTTGAATTGTGCATTTGCACTTTCAAAGTCAAAGTCACCTTCAAACTTTATTGTATTTTCCTTCACAGTAGTTGGTCTGTTTTGTCCTCTAGAACGGTTTCTGGTTCTCCTGTTTCCTGAAAGCAGGAGAGTTGAAACACTTGGTAACGCACAGGGAGGTTAAATGACTTGCTCAAGACCAGAGGAAACCAGGGTTAGAACTCAGGAGTTTCTGGCTTCCCATCTGTGGTTAGCCCACACCTCTTTGAAAGTACCTTCTGAACATGGCTGTAGAAGAAATATTACAGCAACACTTCACCTTTCTGAAAAGCATTCCTGGATGTCAGTCTTACCATTAAACAGAGTACACCCAAGGTTCCTTCCAGTGTGAGGAGAGGAAATCAGAACAAGCACCATACCAAGAAAAGCTGAGGGAAGCGGGGAAAAGTATCTTTTCTGTCTGCTAGTCATCTGCAAGCATGTTACTGTAATAAGCCTACAAACCTGTCACAATGGCAAAGGGGCACAGGTCACTGGTTTCAGAAAATCCACCCAAGGCTCATCTACCCACAAAGGGAGCTTGTCCTTTGTAAAGTTTTTGGTTTCCAACTGAGGAGCTATCACCACCTTTTTAGAAAAGCTATAACCCCTTCTACAGTGCTGCCCTCAGGCAAAAGAGCTTGACAACCTGAGCGCCTGAAGTTGTTTCCTGCCTTTTCTCATTTTGCTTGGGCAGAAACATCTATTTGAATTTAATTTCACTTTCTTTTGACCTATGCTTAAACTGCAGTCTTGAGATAAGACCTCTGCTCTATGGAAGCGAAGGCTCCATAGTTCCTCTCATTTGTAAGAGCTCTGGAAATTCTTAAATAGGCTGCCCTTCCCGGTAAAAACACTTCAGGTTTCAGAGAAATCTAGTTGCTGCTGCCAACTCAAAGCATCAATTTGTATAACATACCTTTACATTCCTAGAAAAGACACTAGAATTCTGTGTGTCCCCCCCCCCTTCTGTGACTCCAGAACCTATTTTATTAAGGAAGCATCTCCAAGTGCCCAAAGCCTTATCAAGCTTTACTTTGCTCTCAATCTTCTGTCCAATAATCCTTCACCAAAATGAACAATATTTGCCTTTATAGGCAAAGTTGACTGTTAAGTGTCAGGTTAACCTACCTGATCTTCTCCTTTGAGGTCTTCTGTTCTCATCATTCACCTGTCCTTGGGTTTGCACAGGTGCTGCCTGAACTGTATCTATTGAACAAGAAGGATAAATTTACTAAAGGAGCACAAGAAGAAAACCAGAACAGTGTAGTCTTGCTATGAGTCTTTGAAGGATGCATCCAAGCAGCACTTTAAAGACGAAGTGATGCACACATACCATTTGTCTTACTGTTGCCCTGTGGAACCTGCCGTCCATTGCGCTGAACCCCCGGAGTTACTTTCACTGGGGGAGGCTTTTGTGAATTCATGTTGTCAACTGGGCCAGTCTGAACAGCCTGCTCTACCATGGGGCTTTTGCGGACTGGGTGCACAGAAGGAAAGCCAGCACCTGGAAGAAATCCCAATGACTAAGTGCCTCTCCGAAAATGTGCCAACACTATTCAAACCCTACCCACTTCTATGGAGAAACCGTTTTGTCAGGAATTACTCAAAGCCTTGAGTGTTTATCATTACACACTATGTTTAAATTGCATATACACTAGGTAAGGCACTACTGCCATGCAAGTCTTGGCTCTCAAATCCAGAGCCTTAAAATCAGGAAATTTACCCATTTATTTCTTAAACCAAATTAGACACACATTAGATAAGCAAGCCAGGTCAGTCTCTTAGACCATTTATACCAAAAATCCAATTTCTAGGTGTATCTTTGGTTATGCAGGATTTTACTTTACACGGTACTTTAAATCTGAAGCAAAAATCCACCGTTTTGAAACTGCTCAAGAAAGCTTCCCCACTTTGCCAAAGAAGTTTTGCAGCAAAAGCTTAACCACCTCAACTACATCCCATTTTGTAAGCCGCTTTTAGAAGTCCTTCAACTTTATTGCTTATTGTTAGCTTTCAGACAAAGAAAACCTGAAACCAGACCAGGATCTCAAAGTTACCCTTTTAAATTCCTTCTTGGTCAAGGCCAAAGTGTTACCAAGACTTCTGTTGCTCTTCCATCCAGGCTTATTTATTCACACTACAAAACATGTAAATACTTTTCATGGTTTGGTATACCTTACACCAATTATATAAAAAAGTGACAGTCTTCAGTACTCAGAAGAAACACTGCATTCTAGATTTAATTAGAAGTTTTGGAGTACTACAGGTTTATGTAGTTATGCATAAGAACTGCTTGGAAGCAAATTTTAACTGAACATATTTTAAGAGCAAGAAAAGTGAAAAGCTGAAGAGTACACACAAACCAAGCCACTGACACTTCTGGGTCACCCAAGTCCACATGAGATATACCCAGTAGGTAACATCATGCAGGTTCCCAGTTAATGTACACCTGGAAAACTTGCAAGGAAGACAGACATATCCTAAGGATTATTCAGTAGGACAAAGCTGCTGTGCAAGTTTAACATAAGAAAGTTTCAAAGTTTAGCCAGAATATTGAGAAAGTATGTACAGATAGATGGCCAAAACCAGAGAGTAAGTAAAAACAGTTTCATGCCAACACAAGCATACATGCTTAAGTTAAAAACAGATGAAACTAATTACCATGTTTAAATGCAGGCTGCACCTGGTCTCTCTGCTCTGAGGATGGTCAGTCTAGTATCTCTACTCAACCTCCTTTAAAAGTTTTTACACACAGAAGCAAGCACCCAGAACTGTTATCTGAGCTTACCACAACTCGGAAATTGTTTACTGTTAGTCATGCTCTACTAACTGGGAGTCTTGACAAGGTACTCTGCCCCATCATGCATGAAATCTATCCTGATATTTCCTCAATTACAGCAATACTCCTGAATGTTCTATTAACATATGTCTCTAACAGCCAGGCCACCCACAATATTAGCAGTGTGCTTGTCTTTCCAGGAAAGACTAATTGATTCCTCGCCCAGTCTCTAGGGCAACACACAGTCCTGGATATGATGCAGCACATCACCATCCCTAAACCTCAGCCCTCTCCTGATACTTACACAAGAGGATCCGCTGTCCTGTACTTTTTCTTTCTCCTGTCTCTCTAACTGATACTTCTAGGACAGGAGGAATACTTCATGTAATGAAAGGCAAAACCAGCTAAGAACAAACCAGTTCTACTAGCATTACCCATATAAGTACTATCATTCTAGGAGGGGTTAACGAGAACAGAGTGTTTGCAAGTGCCATGCAGTTCTTCCAAATATTTGGAGTCCTCAAACTGCTGTTACCCTTGGAAGAGAGCTGATGGGGCTCTGAAGACATGTCAGGCTCTGAAACAGGTTGTGGAGACGGAGAAGAACTAGGGCTGGAAGCAGCTGCTGATGCTGGAGGGCTTACCAATTTCTCTAAAGAGATAGAGGGAAGAAGAGAAAGCAAAGATATATGGATAAGATACAAGGTAGTGAAACATCTGAAGGACTTGGAAAGAGATACAAGAATCTCTGGAACAGCATCAGAGCAGTGTATTTACAGTCCTCTCTGGGAATACAAGTTCTTTTTACATGTGATCTGTATGTAAGGTATGTTAGGTTAGAAATGAACTGGCCTCGACTGTTAGGTATTCAGATTACTTGCAGAAAGAAACTTTAGCTATTTAGTTAGTTTCTTTCTTGTGTGTGCATCTGTGTGTGTAAGTGAAAGGCAGGCCTCCTTGCAACACGATCATTGCACCAAGTTGTTAACTACTTATTCACTACTTGTGGCAGCCTGACACTTGGCAAGGAATTCAGTATTAGTTACTGTTATTTGGTTTCACAGTAGTTGCATACAAGAACTGTACCTTGATTCTAGCAAGTAAAGTTTTTACTTACCTAAACCTAACGAAGCTGCGTACTGCTGGCTAAGTAAAGAGCTGGCAGCAAGCTGGCTGTAAGGTGGCATACCTCTAAACGGGCTGTAAGGCACATGTGGCTGAAAGGATGATGTAGAGGCAGAGCCCAGTGAAGACTGTAACAAGACAAAGTACATTTCCATTTACAGTGCCCAGAAGTCAGCTTGCTTTGGCAGAGATTCTCTACTTCACATATAGCATTACTAAAGCTTAAGTAAATACTGAGCAGGGTTAGTTTACCTCTTTACAATTTTCCTGTATTCTCAGCTAGGTAAATTAGCTCTGGCTTTTGTTTACTGAAGTCTTTAATGCTGCTGCTATTTTAAACATTAAAATGAGATTCAGGATGCTTCAATCTGAAGACTCCTCGCAACACTTACTGGCCTTCATTTTTATAAGTTTATACCAAAATCAAGTCTTTCATCACCAATGTTTTATCATAGCTTACCAACACTTCAGGCTAACTTACTTGAACAATGGCAGGATCTTGTGGCAGAGTATGTTGAGCTTTTGGAGGTTCACAGACAGTGATGTCTTTGATGTCACTCCCTCGAAAAATAATGTATTCATAGATTTCTTCTCTCGGAGGAGCAGGTCTGTCTGTGGGCCGGTCTTCAGTACCAAAGGATCGCACTTTAGCATAGAAAAGATTACTATTAGTCCAGTATTACTATTGCAGCATGAAGTTATTTACGCAATTAAAAAGTACTCTTCTAATACTTGCCAAAAGTAACAAAAAAAAGGTTACCTCCAGAACCCTGAATCTCCTTATTGCACACATCTGTTCACTCAAATGTCAACTCTTTCAGCAGCCTGCATAAACAGTTTTGTTTACATCAAGCTGTGAAGGTAAAGACCATAGACCAGCTGGAGTGAAGAATCCTACTCCAAAACTGAGGGCTTCCCTACAGTGCTGTACTGACATATTCCCCTTCCCTCCCCAGCCCCTGTCCTCTGTAAGCATTCAGCTTGAGACAACTGCCACCACAGCAGACCACAGGAGAGGCCCCTGAAGCAGCAGGGGAAAAATCTTAGAAGGCTTTAGAGCTCAAATTTGCACCTTGGTTTTCATATATTTATTATACACATAGAGGTAAAGTTTTATCAGCGACAAGAACTTCCAATTAAAATTCTCTCTCTATTCCATGCCACTAGTTTTATGATTAATATCCACTGACTACAAAACAAGCTTTTAGTGATAAATCCAAAACCTCAGCACCTACCGAGGCTTTACTGACTCACAGCTATCTCAACACTTGAGCTGGTACTAACCAGTGATGTTACACATTAGAGTGGAAGAAAGGCTGCAATTCACTGCATGGCAGCTATCAGGTAGAAGCATAAATTAATTTGAGCCATTAAACAGGAAAAGGTCAGACTCAGACCTATTGGGTTGCTAGTGCAGGAACACAGGTAGCAGTTACATCAGATGCTGACACGTGAAAGCTTGAAATGGGCTAGAGAATGGGCATGGTTTACACACACACAGAGATTTTTTTTTTTTTCAGCCACAAGTTACAGAAGTTCATCAAGTTTACTAGCCTAGTTGTCTTCTGTCTTTGTGGATCTTTGCCAGTTCAGATAAGCACCAGCACATACTGGTTTGATGAATGCTTTCTGGCCACGGAAGAATTCTGTATTATAGCTGCATCAACTTCTTCTAACAGGTTACCACAGAAGTACTCAGTCTCTCTGCCAGGACACACCACGATTCCTGCAGTACCTTTACAAATTACATCCTTAACAGACCTTTCACAAGCACCTGCCATGTCACTGTCTGTGGTGATGTGCCAGCCAGCTGCCACTCCCACGGCACAGCTGGAAAGATATGAGCACAGCCAGCCCTGTCACATGGATGATAGGGGACAGGGGGCACCACAGCTTCTCCAGAAAAAGGGCAGCAAAAAGGGGATCCACTCAACCCTAGTGCTGAGCATCCCTGGTATACTATACTATAATTAGTAGTTCTACTAACTTATTAGGAGCATTGATGAGCTACTCATCAAGAGTCCTGATCTTAGAGATGAAAAGCTGTGTCCAGGTGGTTCCTCCCACCAAGCAGCAGTTAGCCCTGCAAGCGGTCCTCACCTCTGCTCAACGTGCCTGTCAGCTGAGAGGAGCACTAAGCTCCAGGTACAGCAGGTCAGTGCCAAACTTTGTCTCCATCACACTGATGCTGTTTAGCACCTCAGCTTACACCTGACTGGAAGGGAATCTTAACTGGTGCAAGGACAAGCTGTCAGTCGCTTCCTTTGAACAACTGTCTTCCATTAGTTCCTAGGGTATACAACCTCTCCAAGTTATTTTAGAACTCCAGCTGCTGTTTGATCATATTACAGCTGTAACCTAGTCAACTAGAAACACATTATGAACCGAAGGCAATGCTCGTGGCCTTTTAGACATGAACCATACCGCTGATATCCCTGCTCAAGATTAGATTATTACAGCACACAGCTCATGGCAAGACATACTAGTTATGCAGGGACTACCGCAGAATCCTACCGCTTGGAAGGCACTGCATCTTCTCTGAGCACTGGCATCAGCCTGGCAGCTTCCACATGGAGAAACGCATGACCTGCAAAACCCAAAGCTGCGCAGGCAGCCTCTCAGTTGTCTGGTCCCAAATTTTCTAACTGAAAAGCTGGAAAACTATGTCCTTGTTGTAGACAAAACATCAGCGAGGACACTTGGAAGGGCTCTACAAGTTGACCACGCCTGCCCCTGCATTTGAAGTGTTTAATGGTTTCTGGCACATCTCAAAGTACAGCTTTAAGTTTCTGCAGAGGTCCAAAGGACTGTCTCCCATGAAGAGTTACGCTGACTATTGTTTACAGATGATGAGGAAATCAATCCCACACGGCGCTGCAGCTAGTGCTTTACAATACACTTTGTACTCATGTGTGGGGCTCAGTTGAGCTAGACCTCTAAAGGGTCAGGAAGCATAAGAGTGCCTGGATGTCTGGAAAGCAGAGCTTACGTGGATATTCCTTGCTCAAAAACTCCAGTTTCTTCAGACTGCTACTGAAGGGGGAGTAAGCTACTGGTGTTCACTGCCAACAGGACAGTAATGGGCTTAAAATTATTTTGTTTGCAATTTAATTTTAGCATCTAACAAGACAGACAACTTTCTTGCAGTGCTTAATTAAGCACATGGAATCTCCTTATCCAGCATTTAAGATATTGTGCGTGTGTTGAGATTTAACAGGAACCAAACACAAATCAATTGAAGTTAGCCCTGCTTCAAGTAAGACCCTGAATCAGATTCCTTCCTGAGGTCTCTTTCAACCTAAATTTTTCTTTGTATCACTTGGATGACAAAAAGTAAAGAGAATAGCACTTAAATTACATACTGAAGTTGTATGAGCCTTAAACAGTGGCATCTAAGGCTTAATAATAATTTACTAGCTATCTGGACAGCTTCAACTACATGTCAGTAATTCGCGATTCTTCTAACCCTTCAGAGATCGAGTGTTTTAAACCACTGTGCCCCCTAAGCACAGGGCTGATATTGCTGTCACCAACTTCAGCATTGTTGCTATGTTCATAATTCTGACACTAATTTTGATATAGGGTCTCTAAATTTAAAAAACCATCTGAGCTAAAATGAAAAGCAGGGTTGGTACTATAAAGTTTATAGAGCAGCACTTTAAGTGGGGAAAAATACATTCTCTGTCTATTGTAACAACTACTTCTTAAGCATTCCAGTTCATCAAAACTGAACACTAAGAGACCAATAAATACAAGAACTGCCAGAAATCTTATACAGAGCATGTACTTTCTCACATCATAAAGCACTTTAATCACATCTGCCTCTGAAACACACCACTCGCGCTCTGAAGTAGCAAGTGCTATGTGGAAGCCAGAACTATGTCAAAAACCATTTCTACTTGCTGCTGGGTAAAGGTAAAGACCTTCCTGCACATACAGTAAAGAAGTTGCATCTATCCTGCAACCTCTTAATTACTTTGAGTGAAAGACTAACATAAATAGCTCCATTTGTACACTTAAATAAACAACTACATCCCCTAGAAAAAAGTGAATTTGTGAAAACTCACATTTTTAATTTCAGAGTACACACTAATAGGTGTCAAATACTCATGTCCAGCTTCACATAACATTATACTGAATAAATACTGTGGCACAGGACGCCTTGAGGATGATTGAGAATCAGGCAAGTCAGTGTCTCGTGCCAGCAGATAGTCTTTCAAAACAAAAGATGTTTGGATTGCGGACAATCCTAATGGATTGCTGAAGGCAATGAAGAAGGTGCGAACTTCCCAGAACAGGGAAGGACAAAACTCAGGGAAAGAAAAAGCTGATGCACGTTAGCTGGAGTAGCCAAGCTGGACATTCAAAGCAGTACAGAAATAAGATCCTATTTGAGAATCTAAACAAGACAGGACAGGTTTTTCTGAGAGTAAATATGGGAGTTCCCAGCACAGCTGACAACTGAATCCAAATGACACCATTTAAGTAGAAGATAAAGATCACTATTTCTACAGGGAAACAAGATGCAAAGCGTTGACTAGCAACCTGCAAGGTGGGGAGTGCCAGCCCCACGTGCAGGTACCCCCCAGCTCTGTACCAGCCCTCGCCCTCCTTACCTGCGCAGGGTCCAGTTATCGACCACGAAAAGAACAAAGACACATCAAAAGCAACTCTGCTTTCCCCAGCGCTAGCCTGCAGCCCCGCTCAAGCCAAGCGCCAAGATACCGCCATGCATCCATGGACGGACCGGAGCAGGGAACCAAACCACGAAATGGGATGCAGACCATCACCTCCCTGGCTCTGACAACAGTAAGAGGAGCCAGCATTCCTCTCCAGGGCGC
Source organism: Fratercula arctica (assembly GCA_947846985.1). Lineage (NCBI taxonomy): Eukaryota > Metazoa > Chordata > Aves > Charadriiformes > Alcidae > Fratercula > Fratercula arctica. The sequence goes on along the minus strand of CANTUZ010000013.1, from coordinate 2,189,177 downwards.
TGCTAACGTCCCGTCAAAGCCAAGGGCTCCTCAGCATCCCCGGCCCTGTCCGCCCCGCCGGGGAGGCCCAGCGAGCCCCGGCCACGGCCTCTGCTCGTCCCCGCCTCACGGAGCGGCCTCTCGAGTGCTGACTCACGGAAAGCCAGCAGCGCCGGAGGCACAGGGGCTCCGTCTCCACCGCCCCCCGGCTCGCCGCACCGCGGGGCCCCCGCCTGCGGCCCCTCAGGGCGGGCGGGCTCCGGCCGCAGCTCGCGCAGGCCGGGCTCATTGTTCAGGGGAGGGAAGTGGCGTGGGGCCTCCCCCGCGTCCCCTCAGCGAGCGGCGGCCCGCGGCACCAGAACCAGCCTAGGCCCGACAGCCCCCCCCGCCCCCCGCCGCCTCACCCTTGGCCAGCGCCACGGTGGAGTTCTCGGTGTCGATGGTGTACAGGATGCCCTCATAGCGGATCTGTGCCTTGGAGATCAGGCTGATCTTGCTTCCGATGTAGGGGGTCCCCGAACTCATGGCGGCGGCGCTGGGCCGGGCTGAGGGGCGGAGGGAGGAGGCCGCGCGGGTGGCCGCACCGCCGCGCGGAGCCGCGCGCCCGCCCACGCACACTGCGGAGCCGGGAGCCCCGCCGCGCCCGCCTTATATAGGGCGGAGGGAGACGGGCTGGGGGGGGGCAGGGCGGGGGCGTGCTGCGGACCGGCCGCGCATGCGCCGCCGCCGCCCGCTATTGACCAGACGGGAGACGGGGTCAGACGCGGAGGGAAGCGGAGGGGGGGGGGGGATGAAGAGGGGGGAAGCCCGCGTCACGTGATCAGCCCAGGCGCGGGTGCCACGTGCGCTGCGGGCGGGGCGGGGCGGGGGCTCGCGCCCTTCCCGCGCTGTCGCGGCTGAGGGGAGGGGAGCGGGGCGGGGCGGGCGGTGGCGGAGCCGCGCTGCTGACAGGCACGCGCCGTGTGACACCGTCGCGCACCCCGGTCGCAGAGGTTTTGTCACATAACGCGGGGGGGTCGGGGGAGTGATCGCCTCCTCGCCACGCCGAGCCGGACGCTGAGGGGGGCTTTTCCTGGCCCCCGGAGCCGCCCGCCGCCTCACCTCAGCCCGCTCTCCGCCGGCCCCCCGAGGGTGTGCAGCAGAGGCGGCTCCAAAGCTCCCAGCCTGCCTCACGCCGCGGCAGCGCTCTGACAGAAGAGGGATGGCTGCGTCCCGCCCGAGCCCCTTCTCTCTTCGGTTCCGTGGCGGTTGAGGAGCCTGGCTCCCTGCTGGAATAGGCCTTGAGGCCTGCCCTGCGAGGCGCACACCCTGCCTTTGTTCAGCAGGCAAGAGGGGATGTGCCCTGCGCGTCGATGGCGGCGAGTCGCATGGTGGCAGAGGCACCACAATGCTAGGCCGCAGCTGGAGAATGAATCTTTCAGTGCGGCGTCTCCTGGGACTCCCCCGGCTCCCCATCCATCTGCGGGTCAATGAGAGACAACCGGTAGCATCTGGCATACACGGTCACAGGAGGTGCAGTCACTAACCAACCTGAGGGTGGATGGGGATCAGGCAGCGCAGTTACATTTGGGGCAGCAGGTCAGAGTGCACAAATCTCACTAATTTGTGTGACGCAAATGAATAAGATTCAAAACCAGCAGCTGGACAACAATACCATAGAGCAGGAGCCATTGTCTAAAGAGGTTTGCAGGAGCTGCACGCACCCATGCCTTGGTTTCATGTCTTCCATCAGTGATACAACAGTGACAATACAACAACGAAACAGTACAACAACAATACAAACCCAAAACAATACAGCAGGAGCTATTGTCTACATGTAAAGAGCTTTGCTGGAGCTGTTCGCACCCATGCCTTGGTTCCATCAGTGACACAACAGTGACACAGTGGTATGCAGTCCACAGGTTTATCCTCGTGTCAGGACAACCTGCTTCCTTGCGCACCATGGCTCAGAGAGCTGTTCTCCAAATGCCTCAAGCTGTCCACCCCGTGACCTTACGTATTTTATGGTGCTGCTCGTCATGCTGTTTATACCGCCTGGAGAGCAGATCTCCCTAGTTGAACAGGGAAGATGCCTTCCTTCTCACTCTCTCTTATGGACACACAAGTGCAGTCTTTCTCTTGTTAAATTTTCATTGTTCTAGCACAGAGACACCTGCTAAAAAAAAAATAACTTATTTCATATATATTAATTGGGCAAACAGTATTTTTGAATAAGAAAGTCAGCCCTTAAAGTCAATCTTTTTAGATTTTTAGCTCAGGCTTAAGTGTAACCTATACAGAGCAAGAAAAGATTCCTTTTTTACTGCAGTAAATAGTACCCTTTAGTGGGCAAATTACTGGTTAGAAACTTCCCTGATGAAAAAACTCATCTAGCTCTCCTGCATGAGGAATATCTAGTTTAAGAATGTGGAAAAGTTCAAATGGAGAAAAAATACGGTGAGAAATAATGATAATAATACTAATAAAATGCTCAGTTCAGGGGCAGTCACAAATAATTATTATGAATGGGGAAAATTATGTCAGTACAAGCAATGCAACCAAAGGTAGAGAAGCAGTGCTTCCTCTTTTGGTTTATATTCTCCATCTCCACAATATGTTTAACTTGATATTCCTTATGTCCACTCTTAAAATATTTTCTAGAAATTGTAAATGGTCCTCCAGGTTTTTCAGTTCAACTAATTTTTTTTTTTTTATGCACACCCAAATGTCACTGAATCATTAGCACCTCTAGTTCCAGTATTTTGTTCTGTATTCAGTAAAAGGTATTATGATTGTTTTATCCTTTCACTTTTTTTTAAATACCAGGAAAGAGAAAGGGATGATCATGTACCCATACAGCAGCGTGGGTCCTGCAAGAAGACTAATTAAAGCAATGTGGGAAAAGAAAAATACACCAGAGTGGCATAAACTCTACACTGGTAAGGACAGATATGCAAACATAAGGAATTTTAGTTACAATCATCATGGCCATAAATCCACCTGCCTCTGGGAGATCCTCTTATTGTAATGAATTTCCTCAGTATATTTTGTTTGACAACAGTCAGAGGTAACAAGTGATCAGCAAGAAGGAATATGACACCTCACATTTTAACTGCCCTATTAGTGTTATTTACTTTGTTAAAAAATACAGTTCTTCATCCATTAAGTGTTGAAAGGGGGAATGAAAGAGCATCTTTTGCTGTGTTAATTCATGCCAAGCGTGCGAGCCTGGGCATCCCTCATATGGAGAGGGAATATCTGGCTTCATATGAAGAAGCCGATTGCAGTTTGTTGTGGTACTAGGCAAAAACTTAGCAGAGTTGCACCTCATGATAGCAGCCGACACAGCTTTCACAGAGCAGCATTTTGGACCACTGGTAACTGTGGTCTTTGGAGACTGGAGGTAGGGTACAGTCAGAGTGTGTCACTACATAGCTAGTTCATTTACAGGAAATCCTATGTTGCCAGAACTAAGACAACTCCCATGGCAGTTGGAGTGCTACTAGTGGCATTTGGTGTGCTCACCGTGGATATATCTAAAGACATTTCATAGCAGTTAGAAGAGAATGATGGTGAGAGAGCGCTTATGTGGTGGCTGATGGCCATGTCCATGGCGATGTGAGCTGAAGTGACATCTGGCAGAGTTAATGGCAGAGGGCAGCTGTTGGAAAGATGTCTGTAACAAGCTCCAACTGTCGTAAGAAGTGAGCCAGGCACTGGCTGCTAAGTCGTCACCTCTTGCACCTGGGGACAGCGGGATATGTTTGCAGTTGGTGGCAGTAGGAATTACTGGGACACGTGCAGCTGCTGAGGAAAATGGCAGCTAATGGTAGCAGTGGTTGAATTGAAATTTTAGGAGTTGGATGGGGGAAAAAATACCAGAGGTGGCACAGGGAAGACTAGGGTCTCAAAAGGAAGAGGGAAGAGCAGAGAAGAGAGACTAGCATGGAAAATGGAGGAGGTGAAAGTAGAACAGAGATTTGAATTTGGGTGTGGCAAGCCAAACAAATGATACAAAGGAAGGGAGAGAAACATGTGAGCCCTGGAGGAAGAAAAGTTAGAAACATACCAGTAGTTTCAAAAAAAATGTGGTAGCTGGAGGGAAGGAGGGTAAGGTCACCAAGTACAGAACATGATTCCATAGTGGTGCAGGAAATGAGTAGTAGCAAAGAGCCCAGGAATGAAGGAGGGACTAGAAAAAGATGGAAGAACTAAAAAGATGCAGGAAAGATGAGAAGGGGAAAAAAAAAAAAGATCCATCTATGTGTTTTTATTTTAAATAAAGAAAAGCAGAGAAAGTAGAAAAACAAAAAAAAATATGTAAAGCCAACTGAAGGAAACTAAAATAAAAGGAAGAGGGAGGGAAGGAGAAAGAAATAAGGAAATTAAAAAAAAATAGAAACATGAATAAGTAGAAAAAAATTGAAAATTTGGTAACTTTTATTTAGATAATGTGTGCTTTATACAATTAGTTTCTCCATTTCCCACAGTCTAAGAAAAAGAGTTACAATGATGTATGTTACAAATAGTGCTTCATTACATTAGTTTGTCTTACATCTCAGGAAAAGGGGTATCTCTTCTGAAAGAAATTCCATCAAAACAATAGGTGTTGTTTTCTTTTTTATTCCAGAAATAGAGAGATTTTAACACATATAATACTGTCCTCTCTCCCCTTTCTCTTTTTCTCTTTTCCTCAGTCTTGAGTCTATGCCTCAGACATTTCAATTTTGACACCTTTCATTCCACCCCCATATATCAAATTTAAAGTCAGTTTAACTCCTGGATTTAAATGAAATATTTTATAAAATGTCATAGTTTTAGGTTTGTGTGGGATTGGCTCCCTTAATTAGTACCTCAACTGTGTACTTAGTGGAACTGGCATAAATCTGCATTATTCCATTGCATTTCTCAGCAGTCCAACAGTGTTGCACAGTGAAGACAAAATATATGTTACTAATAAGGATGTGATGGCAGAGAGTTTAAACTTCTTATCCAGACCCACAGAGCTTGTGAGTGTCAAAGCAAGACCACGATTTGGGCACTGCTCGTTATTTGAATGCTCTAACTGTATGAAATATAAATATAAGAGGACGAAATGTTTGGCTGAGTTTGGATGAAAACAAACTACTTATTTTGTACAGATACACAGTCATTATAAAATATGGTGTCAGTATCTGAGATTAAGCTTTACCTATAGGGATTTAAAAAGTAACATTTTGAATTACCTATTAGATTTAACAGGTGCTTAATCTATACTTTTAAACCAGCTTTATTATAAATACACTCACATTAAAATAGTGTATCTTTATTTTCTTGTTCCATGTATGCATTCAATACCATTTTTCATACTGTAGTCAGTTTTCTCTTTTTCCTGCCAAATCAATCATTTTCTACAGGGAAAGACAGTTCTTTGCTATAACACAAAATGATAATTTCTTTTTGTATTTGTGAAAGTCCAATGGTAAAATTACAAAAAAATACTGGAGAATTTTTCTGTTTGTGTAGCACTTCCATGTGGAAGACTTAAATTGCCATGTGGGGATTCAAATTACCAGCTTAAACTCTTCATTTTTTTAAGACAGGTTCAATATATCCACTTAAAATTTATGGGATAAGACAACAGTGCCCTTCTGACCTGCCCAGTCCTTGCTGTTTGTACCTCATGAATCCACAGGACCTACTTACAAAAGTTGTGTTTGATTACCTGAACCAAGTCATTGGGACATTTTTGATGCAACAGAGTGAGGAGGGAACATACATTTACTTATTTTTGTAAAACTGAAATATCTTGGACATGCATAACATCTTTTATTAGAATGAACTCAAACTGTGATTCCAGACTTTTTTCACAGTCACATCACTACACTACTGTGTCTACTTTACAAGCGGTGAAAATGAGACTAAGAACCCACACTAAGTACTAGACATAAGACCAAGAACACAACCCAAAATCTTGTCTGCTGTTGCGATTCATTTAATTGTTGAAGCCTGGGGGAATGGAGCAGTTAGAAAAATGCACATGCCTTTTATACTGAGGCTTTCTGAATCACAAATGGCAAGATGAAGTTATCCTGGCTAACTAGGTGGTGATTTATTCACAGGTTGTGGAAGGTGGAGATAAGAGATCCTTTCATGAAGACAGGTAAATGGATAATGTATGTGATACAAAAAAGGTTGACGAAGCTGAAGTTTGCAGTTTCATCACAAAAATTGAAGGATGAAGTCTTACAAGCCAGACCTAGATTCTAAAAAAGGTGTTTAGGCATCTATCTCCCATTCAAATAAGTAAGAGGATTCAGACCTAAGTTTAGAAATAATTAGGGCATAAAGAGAGATAGTTGTCTATCTAGGACAGTGGGGAGCACTGAACATAGCCTAAAATACCAAGTTCCTTTAGGAAAAATCTCTGACTGGGTTTTTTTTTTTTTTGCTGCATAGGCTGCTTTTTCTTGAGTAGTGTTGTGCTGAAGTGAACTGCAAGCCTCTGTGTATCCTTGTCACAGATGCGCTGGTGTGAGGGGATGGGATGAAAGTAGGATTTCATAACATTTTTTCAGGCATGAAGTAAGCAAGAGGCGGAGTGGAGAGCATGCTGAAAGGCGAATAGGAGACAATAAATGGAGAAAGGAGGCAAAAAAAAGTCTTTGAGGGATGAAATGCTGCAAAGGATTAGTCTGCAAATAAAGATTTTGTAGGGTTTCAGGTTTATGCACTAACTGGGAGAGTAAGAATCTGTGTATTCAGCTTCATGCCCAACTTTCCAAGAGGTTCAAGAGCTGCAGTGATAACCAATGATCTAAATCCACTTCTAGGCTGAAAAGGGTCCAAGTTACAACTAGACTATCACAACTGACCTACTTGGTACACTTGACAGTAGTCTCAGTGGAGAAACTAAGGAGCAGATGGGGGTACAGCCTGATACATCACTCTGTGGACAGTCTTTTCAGAACAAAATCATGTTTTGGAGAGTACAAGTTGTATTCACTGCATACTTCAGACTCCTGGATCTTGCAGACAAGCAAATTTCACCATTCCCTGTGCAGAAATCTATCTTTACTAATTGGGTTTGGCTAAAATTCCAGAAGGCTCCATAGCAGTGTTTCTTTAGAATCATAGAATTGTTAGGGTTGGAAGGGACCTCAAAGATCATCTAGTTCCAACCCCCCTGCCACGGGCAGGGACACCTCCCACTAGATCAGGTTGCTCAGAGCCCCGTCCAGCCTGGTCTTAAAAACTTCCAGGGATGGAGCTTCCATCACCTCTCTGGGCAACCTGTTCCAGTGTTTCACCACCCTCATGGTGAAGAACTTCTTCCTAACGTCCAGTCTGAATTGAGCCACCTCTAGTTTTAATCCATTCCCTCTAGTCCTACCATTACCCGACGTCCTAAAAAGTCCCTCACCAGCTTTCTTGTAGGCCCCCTTAAGATACTGGTAGGCTACTATAAGGTCTCCTCGGAGCCTTCTTTTCTCCAGACTGAACAACCCCAACTCTCTCAGTCTGTCCTCATAGGAGAGGTGCTCCAGCCCTCTGATCATCCTCGTGGCCCTTCTCTGGACACGTTCCAGCACATCCATATCTCACTTGTAACAGGGGCTCCAGAACTGGATGCAGTACTCCAGGTGGGGTCTCACGAGACTGGAGTAGAGGGGGAGAATCACCTCCCTCGACCTGCTGGCCACGCTTCTCCTGATGCAGCCCAGGATACGATGGGCTTTCTGGGCTGCTAGTGCGCACCGACAGCTCATGTTGAACCCCTCGTCCACCAGCAGCCCCAGCTCCTTTTCTTCAGGGCTGCTCTCAAGCCAGGCACTGCCCAGCCTATATCAGTGCTTGGGATTGCCCCAACCGAGATGGAGGACCTTGCACTTGGTCTTGTTGAACTTCATGAGGTTGGCATGGGCCCACCTCTCCAGCCTGTCCAGGTCCCTCTGGATGGCATCCCTTCCCTCCAGCGTGTCAGCCGCCCCACACAGCTTGGTGTCATTGGTAAACTTGCTGAGGGTGCACTCTATGCCACTGTCCATGTCGCTGACAAAGATGTTAAATAAGACTGGTCCCAGTACTGATCCTTGAGGGACTCCACTTGTCACTGGCCTCCACTTGGACGTGGACCCATTGACAGCCACTCTTTGGATGCGGCCGTCAAGCCAGTTCTTTGTCCACTGAATTGTCAGTCCATCAAACCCAAATTTATCAGCTTGGAGACCAGGATGTCATGGGGGACAGTGTCAAAGGCTTTGCTGAGGTCCAGGTAAATGACATCAGTTGCTCTCCCCTTGTCTATTGATGTTGTGACCTTCTCACAGAAGGCCACCAGGTTTGTCAGGCATGATTTGCCCTTGGTGAAGCTGTGTTGATTGTACCCAATCACCTCTTCGTTATTCTTCTGCCTCAGCAGTGCCTCCAGGAGGATCTGCTCCATAATCTTACCAGGCACGGTAAGAGCTCCTCCTTGTCTCTCTGTACTTCTTTCTTTCTCTACAAATTATTGAACACATTCCAGCTGTCAGTATTGAGCGCTATTTCATTGGCACTGAGGCTTGAATGGGGTTGAACCAAGACCCTGCTGCCCAGTTCTCTGTAGTGCAAATCACATCATAGGACAACATACATCACTGGGTTGAGAAAATAGAGGAAAGCTCCGTTATTAGATGTTTTAGTTGAGACCTCATTTGCATTAATTCTCTACAGTGGACTCTGTTCTTGAGCCAAAGAAATGAATCTCCCTCTCTTCACCTGTTTTACAAATGACTAGTAGATACTGCTTCTTTCTGTTCAGCTAGGTAACGTATCATTTTACCTAGACTCGGCAGTGTGCTGTTCTTTCTCTGCATAACATCTGCTGCAGTTTTCATTGCCTGAATTGTTCTTGGGCTTGTTTTAAAAGGCATGTTTCAGAAATGTCTTTGAGGATGTGAATTATCAGGCATTGTTTTATCTGCTGGGGTGTTCTTCCTTTATGTTTGTTATTTTACATTTTAAAATAAGATTAAACAGGCCTTGGAGTTTAAAGTTTATAGGTTTTAATTCTTGTTTAGGTTAAAGGTACCAAGAATGGTAAAGTAATTTGTAGCAACAGGATTTTAGTGCAGCTTCAGAATTTAATTTATTTTTGTATGACAATAAACTGGCATTTAATCTCCTTCACATTTTAGAAGCTAAACTGTAAATCAATCTTCACATAAGACAGCAGTGTCTTTCTGGCTGGTCAATTCTAACTCGTGCTTCTCCTTACTGTTGTAGCATTTGTGTACACACTTCTCACATACACCTGAAAATTCTGATATTTACTGTTCCAAAGCCTTTGTGTTATTTGTACTTCATACTTCATTTCTCTATTACTTGATGCATGATAGGGGTTTTATTAGTTAGTGCACTTTTAAACCACATTTTTGTTCTGTAAATTAACTTTAATAACATTTGAGATTTGGCATTTCAATTTGCTCACTTAATTCATATTAACAAGCTTATTTTTTTTCCAGAGAGCCTCACAGCTTTGTCTTGGACTCTGCATTTTACTCAGCAGCATCCTCAGCATTTACTCTGCGCATGACATCACCTGTGACAAACTTCTAAAGGCCATCTGGGATGTACACTTGTTAGTAAGACATTTTAAAGGCAAAAGGTTTGTGCAAGTATAACTCAGAGCATAAACTGGTCTGAAGAATCTTAATTGTTGTTGAAGAAGCAGAAAGAACCTCAAGTAAAGTTGAGGGTGAGGTTATAAGTTAGAAAAAACCCATATCTTCTTTTCTTCTAAACTGATACTTGCATCTGCAAGAGAATGGACTGGAAGCCCAAAGTGACAGAGTACTGAATAACTTTTCAAATAACTATCTTGAACTGTAATGGGATAATTACGCACTCCGGTCTTTACAGGGCAAGAGTTAGTGATTCAGTCTCTGTGTGATGTGGGTGGCTCACTACTCCACCCTGATATAAAAGAGGATGGTGCGCTCCTGTAGGAGAGATGATCCTTCAGAATTTAAAAAGTTTGAATTTAGAACACCTAAAAGCAGTCAAACTGCAAGAGTTCTGTTTTGTGTGCATCTCTTTTAATGACAGGAAAGCTTTAGGAAGGTGGCAACTTGCCCTGCACAGACTTTTTTTTTCTCTTTGAGTCAGTGGAAATGCTGGTAATAATACAGGGGTAAGAGCTAGCATGTTGTATGATCACACTGACACATGAACCAGTACTCACCCTCACATAGCTTTTAAAATCACAAGGATGTTAGGTTTGATGGGTTCTTGCTGGGGATGAGGGTGTAGGAGGGATGGCTTCAGGCTGACAAGTCATACAATTCTACTTCGATGGCCTCATGTCAAGGAATAGTAATGAATGAGCAAACTTACTGGGCCACTAAACTGTACACAGCAGCAAAACTAGCTCCCTCTTTTGCTCTGCTGAAAATAATTAAGGGAAACAAGTTTTATAGTTTCATAAAAACAAGCTGACTTTCTGACACAAGAACATACACATTATCTATTGCTCCCCTAACTAATCATCTTTCCTAAACAAGATGCTATATTTGTTGCCTGCCATTTTGTCTTGTCATTAATAAATAGTTTACACAGATGGGTGGGTTTACTGTCCTAGATGACAGAAAATCAAGTAATAGCGATGGCAATGTTGTTATACTTCTGTGGTAATGGAAGAGTATTGCAAGTAACCCCATACAGACAAAACTGACAAGAAGGAACAACTTCACATAAAAAACTTGGCCCTCCATCTGGGTGTGTCATTTCCTTTGGATTGGAAGTTTTCCCCATCTTGTATTTTGAGAGATAAAATATTCATCTGACTTTCTTCAGAACATGTATTAGTTTCTTCTGTCAAGTGTGGGAACACATCCCATATTTAATTGAGTTATTGCATTGGTCTGGAATTTCAAAAATGAGTAAAAGCTCATTAAAGGAATAGGGGCAAGTCCTTGAACTCTGTCTCTGACAGTGAGAATTTATTTTAGGTAGTGTAAGAAAGTAACCTATAGTCTGGAATCATATTCCTAACTATTTTAGACTGCTGGAGAATTCAGAAAAAAACTTGTATAATAGCCTTTCATGATGTGTTTTCATTAAGTCTGAGGCAGCTCAGTAAAGAAGCTGCAACATGATTTATTTTAATCAGTTATTACAGAGAAGTCATTAAAAGAAAAACTTGGCAAAATCTTGCTTACATACTTCTTGCATTCCAAATCCATAAAATGTTTAGATACAATCTCATTTCATTATAACCAAGACAAACCTCCTTTACTAGATTTCTTTCATTTTTTTCTTTAAATGATGATGTTTCCATACCTCTTTTGTCTACACTAGCTTTCCAGTATGGTGTCTTTTGTGTCTGTTTTCTTTATAACGTCACTGAGATAATCTCAGGCAGGTTGCTCTGAGGAATGCTGTCATCCCATAAGGCTTGGTAAGAGCATTTGGCAGGCTACGAACTATGGAGTAGGGAAAATAATTTAGCCATTTTTGTCATCTGAAGATGACTTTCGGAAATGCTTGCATACGTGATTATTCTTCCAGTTCAAATCAACAAGAATCTGCATTTTGACCTACGTATTGTACGTACGCTGAAAGTTTTACCAACTTTTTGGCCCATTAGTTTCATTTGATATTTCTTACTGTTGAGTTAAAATGTATATATTCAGGCACACACACAATCCTCTGTTGAAATAACTTCCCTATTTTAAAAGAGGGGTGCCATGGGGCTATCGAATGATTTAGATAAGGGCATAGGCACAAAGAATGTGTCTGGCTCTGTTCCTGTAACTTAAGAAACGGGGTACAAGGCAGAAAGGTGGGGTGGGATACTGGCTACGAGGACAGTGAAGCTTTCTGAATAAAATCAAAATTTGTGTGGATTCTGTCATCTTGTGTGACTGAACTTGTGGAATCAAGGTATTACTGGTTAAAACTCAACTTTCAGCATTTTAAATGATGGGTGGCTGGGCAAGGAGCAGAGAAAGGGACAGGAAAGGAGAGCAAAAAAAATCACCAGCCAAAACTATCACTATCAGTTTTTCATCTATTTATTGATGGGACTTCAGTAATCTGACTGGTCAGTTGAGACTCATAGGAGCTGTGTACAGACAACCAAAAGCAACTCCCCTTCTTGCAAACCATCAGTAGGTTTCTCTGGTATGTCCCTTTTCACCATAATCCATATTGCTGTCACCTCTGTCAGGCATTCCCGTAATGAATTCTAGGCTAACTATCTTTTTAGAAAAGAAGCAGAAAGAGAATTGCATTAACACTTGTATCTTGAGAGACAGTCTCTGTGCCATGATCTACATAGGCTTGTTCTAGGGGGAAAAAAAAAAAAGTATTTTAAATAATAATATACTAAAAGGAGCAGCTTAAATGAACTAACAGTCCTTCATTTTTCCTGTATAGCTTCTGCTGTCTTCTACTCTTTGACCCTAAAGAGAATCCATATGTACCTGTATGTTCAAGATCTTTTGATGTAATTGCTGGTGGGTGAAATACGTAGCATTCACTGTATATTGTCTGACTATTTCTACACTAACACCGATAATTACCAGTAATCCATTACTAGAATTCTTATGCAAGTTGTTCTTTTGTCCTATTTTAAAGAGAAGGTGAGCAGTACATTACAGAGGAGCTGGAATCCCAGTCCTGAAGAATCCAGTCCAGAAAGTTATTTCCCATGTCAAACAAGAGGCAGAGAGTATGAAAAGATAAATTATTCAGTAATGAATCCTACACACTTGTAATGCACAAGTTGTAATGAATCTCTTGTAATTTTGTGAAGTTGTTTACCTAATATGGCAGATATGCCATATGGTACACTAAAGAGAGTGTTAGAACAAGGACATGAAGATTTCCAGGGTTTTATTTCTAGTTTTGTATGCAACTGTAAACTACATTCAAGCTAGCAGACACGAGCAGTAGAAGGATACAGGCTGCTCTGACCCTTCACACTGACTACTGCTGCCATTTGGTAATTTCAGCCACCTCTCACATCACTGTCCCTTCCTCCATCACTGCTCTGTTCCCACGGCCCAGATGCCATGGAAGACAGACCTGCAGCCACTCCACACCTTTGGGCTGGTTTAGCTTAAGTCGAGCTTTTTTACCCTTAATAAATCATTTGAGCAGCAGATGCAGATTAACTCTTCCACTGGTTAGGGAATGTGACCAGACTCCTATTCTGGCTAGTTCTTTGGTATGTTGCTTATAGAATCTCACCATAGCTAAAACTAGCTGTGCGCTCAACTGTGGCACCAGCAAACTGGTCAGGACTACCCTGCTTGAAGCAGCGTTCCTCCCTCATAAGAAACAGGCAAGATGACCTACAATGACAGCTGTAAAATTGCAGCTACTTCGCAGTTTTGTAATTTGGCAAAAATTGATAAAATGGAAGTTGAAAGTCATAGAAAAGAAAAGGGCATTTTCTTTCTCTCCCTTGAGTTTCAAATAATGACTGAGAAAATCTGCAGAGAACAAAACATTTGAGAGAAAAAAAAAATAATGTAAAACTACTCAGAGGAGCTAGGCAGTCCCTTCTAGGGATGCCACCCGGTGAAGTGATCAGAGCCTCAGGAAAGGCTGAGCCTGCTAATTTTTACTCAGCAGCTAAACTCTACTGCAGGTGAGAGGCCATGAGAAACCGGAACAGTAACATCCCTTACCATAAACTGTGAATTTCTAAGACACTTGATTTAACGATATTTACTCACCCTATTATTCAAGGCCTATATGTTAAGAACAAATACCTATTGATTTTTGTGTTTCCCCTGCGAGCTTTTGGCAAACAGCTTCTCCCTTGTAGACAAGGCACCTGGATGTATTTGGGGACTGGGTAAAGCATGGGACAGCACTTCAGCGCTGCTCCCATTGCTCCCCGGGCAAACTGGACAGCAGAGCAATTTAATTCACATTACAGTACAACAAGTGAAGTGATCACCACAAATACGTGATGCAGGAAGCGTTGACACCCATGTTTGGTCAATCCTAAGTAGAAAATACTTTGTCTCTGACCTATTTAAAGCAATCCCTTCTCGCAGGTAACTCGTAGCTCTTATCCTTCTGAGTCTCCACCTTCTGTCAGCCCTCATGGGGCCAGGGGATCCTGGGCATTGCCATCAGCAGGTGCCCAGCTGGCCCCGCTGTAGTGCGGTTCCAGCCTCCAATTCCACCCAATACCTAAAGGCAAAGCTTATTTTATAACACTGAAATAGGAGGTGCTATTTTAAGCTTAAAACTTACCAACATGCTACGATTTAGCTTTCAGCTAATATTGTTCCAATAGCTCAGTTTTCTGGGGAAACAGTGCCTGGCAAAAGAGAGCATTTATTAAAAGACAGGTTGTATTTTTACTTTAACGATATTTACTTCCTTTATGACGGTTGCACAAGCGGGTCAAAGTGCGGCTCCCTACTGTAAGGCCGGCGCTCGGCGGGACGTGCCCACCCGCGACAGCGCCGGGCCGGGCCCCCCTGCGCCCCCCCCCCCCGGCATTCCCGGCCCCGCTCCCAGCCCGGCTCCCCCCAAGGGTTAACGGCGGCGGGGTGTGACACGGGCGGGGATCGCGGCAGGGCCCCCGCCGCGCCGGGCTCCGAGCTGCCAGTGGACGGTTCAAAAATCGGGATCTCCCTCGCTTTTTTCACCTCCCTCCCCTCTTCCTTTTCGCCTTCCCGGCCCTGATGCCGCAGCCGCCCCCCCCGCCCCCCGCCTCGGGCGCGCCCTCCCGGGGCCGGCCCGGCCCGCCGTGCTGAGTCAGGCCGCCCAGGCCGCGGAGGGAAGCCTGCCCAGACCGCGCCCGGCAGCGGCCGCCCCCGCGGCTCGGCCGGCGGGGCCGCCTCCCGCCCCAAGGGGCTGCGACCCCCCGGGCGAGGCGGCGCTGCGGGGAAGCCCGCGGCCGGCGCGGAGCCCGGCGCGCTGCTCCGCGCCCAGGGCTGGGCCTGGTTCCCCCCCCCCTCGCCCGCCGGTGGATCAGTTACAGCAGCTGGCACAGGTGTGGGGCGCCCTTCAGACTCGCGCCGGCGGCGGAGACCCGGACGCAGGGAGCCATGCAGCCATTTTGGGCCCGGGCAGACAAAGAACCGCGGCCGCCGCCCCCGCCGCTCCACCCGCCGGGCCTCAAGCCCAGTCCCGGCGTCGCCCGCGCCCCCCGCCGCCACCATCCGCCGCGCCGCCGACTAGCCGCTGCCGCCCGTCTCCCACTAAAGGCTTGCAGCCATTTGCCCTGCCTTTTATAGGCGGCCGGCGGCCAATGAGCGGCGGGCGGAATCCCTCTCCGGCCGGTGATGTGAGGCTGGGCGGCCGCGCCTGCGCAGCCGGCGGGGCCGAGTGTGTGTGTGGGGTGGGGGGAGGGCGGGAGGAGTGGAAGGGGAGGGGGGGGAGGAGGGAGCAGCTCACAGGAACCCTCCAAAAAAAAGATGGCGGCGGGCTCGGATCTGCTGGATGAGGTTTTCCTGAACACGGAGGTGGATGAGAAGGTGGTGAGCGACCTGGTGGGCTCCCTGGAGTCCCAGCTGGCGGCCTCCGGCCACCACCACCAGCACCACAAGGCGCAGGAGCCCCTGAGGGCCGCTGGGGGGCTGCTGGGGAACCATGTTGTGAGCAGCAGCAGTAGCAGCAGCAGCCCTAGCCCTAGCCCTGGAGGAGTAGTAGTAGGAGGCAATGCTAATGCCCAAACAGAGAGCAGCAGCGGCAGCAAGATGGGACTGAGTGCCCCAGAGATCACAAAAGCAGGTAACATGGGCAGGGGTGGGGGGCTCTGAGGGAGAGGGGCCCTCCCCTCCCCCCACTCCCCAGCTCCGGCTGCTCCTTCCCTCACTGCTTTCCCCCCTTTTCCCTCTCTCCTCCTTCTCGTTGTGGCAGGAGCGGGAGTGCAAAGGGTGGTATCGATCATCTGGGGGAGAGCCTCCCCTCATCATGCCCCCTCGGTGTGTATCCGCGCCTCTGCTACCTCCCCTTTATTTTCCCTCCTCGCCTCTGCTTACGAGAGGGTGTTTTATCATGTGTGGGGGCAGCTTCCCCGCAGAATCCGCCGGCAGAGCCCGTCCGTGACTCTGCCGGTCCCCTCCGCTTTTCCTGCCCTTGTTGCTGGAGTGTAAAGGGGCTCCCTTCGTCTGGGGGGCCGAGGGTGGCAGAGCCCACCCCCTTGGTTACGGCCGTGCCTCCCATGCCGTCCCCGGCTGCTCCCCTTCCCTTCCCAGGGGTGGAGGTTATGGGGGGGATTCCCTCTTGATAATGCCGCCTTAGCTGTCTGTGTAAATGCTCCTTCCCCTCCCCCTTCTCTGTTGCTGAAGTGCAAGGGGGTGTTATTAATCATGACACCTATTTCCTGTAGAGGAGGAAGCGAGGGGGGATTTCAAGGGGAGGAAGTCCCTCAAAATGCTTCCCCCCCATATCTGCCTGCCTGAATATTCTTCTCCCCCCCCCCTTCCCTTGTTCCAGGGGCTTGGAGGGGGGCATCCAACACCTCTCATTCCTCCTCTGCCCTCAAGGGGGGGTTGTCACAACACCAGGTCCCAGGAAGGGGGGGAATTCAGGCCACAGCACCCCACCTTGTACAATGTCTTCTCCCACCCACCCACCCCCCGTAGCTACCTGGGAATATTCCCCCTCTTCGTGTTGTGAGGATTGTAGGGGAATAGTGCGAAGGCTGGGACTAAGGGCTCACAACATGAGAATGGAGGGAAGCTGTTTTTCAGGGGAATTAAAAAAAAAATGTGTCCCTAGAATTTCTCTGCAATTCTTCCCCTCCCCCTATTTTTATTTTTTTTCCCTTCTTTCTTGTTGCTGAAGTGTAAGAAGATATTACAGACCTTCTGTCATGATTAATGAAGCTCTTCTAGGAGGATCTCCTTAACCCTTATTACATGCATCTCAGTATCTGTCTGTCGCTATTCTTTTCCTGTTTCTGTCTCCTTAGGGCCAGGACCTGGACTGTGTGTGATTGTACTTGTGATAGCACCAGGCCTCATCAAGGGGCATGAGGATTATTTAGGACAAGAAGCTACATCATCTTGTCCCTTCTCAAAACCAGCTTTGCTTTTTATTTATTTATTTTTAACTGTCTCTGGCTGAGGTAACTTCAGATCCAAAGAACAAATTCTGTAATAAAGTGGAAGAGTCTTCTGGTAACCTGCTCCAGGCCTTGCAGTACTTCTTATCTCAACAGCATGACATTTTTCTTTCCTTCACTTTTTCATATTTTTCTGTTGTTGAGTCTCCTGATCTAACTGACTTACTCTGTAGGAGACGAAAGGATTAGAGGGTAACGTGTGCTGGGTGTAGGGAATATGTCTTATTAATGTGTCTTCCATTGCCATTTTCCCTCCTTGTAGTTGCAGTCCTGTTGCTAAATGTAATGGCAGGCTCTAGAATGGGGAAGAGGTCTAAGGTGATCTTCTTCCTCCCTTTCCTTGGTTCATATCAAATCTGTTTTCCCTATTTTGTATTATTGTAGTGTTGAAAGCAGGGGTGTTACAATTAATATTGGATCTGTCAGTCTTGGGCGGGAAATTGGAGGCTTCAAGATAAAGTCTTCAAAGCCACCTTCAGTTTGTGCTCTGTACCGTTTTCTTGGCTCCAGGCAGGTAGCTTGGGAGATGGAGAAGACTTGGTAATGAGGAAGAACGTTCTGTCTTTGCTGGACTTCTCTTCTTGCTCATTCTCTCTGTTTAACCTTGTTGTTGTTTTGCAGGAGCAGGAGGAGTGCAAGGGGGCGTTATTAATCATAACACCAGGTCCCAGACTTCAGCTCTGGATGGAGCCACCACAACGAGCACCAGCACCACCACTGCAGCAGCAGGAGGATCTGAAGTCACTGCTGCTCCAGGGACCCTCAGTCAGGGCAAATCGGTGGTTATCAGCACCATGGCAACTGCCTTGTCCACCAGGAATGGCAAGATTGGGACCACAACAGTGCAAACTTTGAATGGGAGTAATGTGGTGATGAACTCTCACCATACAGGAGGTGCTGCTTTCGCTGGGACTCCTGTGACTGCTAACCCCACTTCTGCACCTGCTGTTGCCCCTCTTGTTAACAATGGACCTGGATCTGTGGGGAAAGGAAATACTGTTAATGCTGTTTTGCCGTCAGCTTCCAACACTGTCATCCAGACTTCTTTCCTTAATACTGCTGTGTCCTCTGCATCTTCCTCCTCGCCCACAGTTATCTCCTCGCAGCCACCACCGAGCATTGGAACTGGGGCGCCTACGGTAACGCTTGTGAGGCCACCGATTCACACAGCAGGACCCACAGTAGCTGCAGCTGGTGCAGCCACTCAAAATGGGAGCAATACTGTGATCAATTCAACCATCAGTGTGGGGAGTTTTCCTGCTGTTGCTACAGCCACTGTGGGATCTGGAGTTTCCCTCCAGACATCGCTTGTGAACAGCCAGTCTGGTTCCACTGTGCCAGCAGCTCCCGCCACACAGGTCATCAAATCTGAGTCTCCTAAAACTATAGTCCAGGCAGTATCCCAACAGCAGACGCTGGCTACTGCTGGCCAGCCCAGTACTACAGGGGGTAACATGATTATTGGGCAAACTATGCAAGCTGGGCTCTCCAATGTTGCTCCCAATCCTGGTGGGATACCTCCTGCAGCTCCTGGCACCCCCACAGGAATGGCTAAAGGCACTGCCAATACGGTGGCACAAAGTCTGCCGAGGACTCCAACAGCAACTACGAGTGGAATCAGAGCAACTTTGACTCCTACAGTTTTAGCACCTCGTTTGCCTCAGCCGCCTCAGAATCCAACTAACATTCAGAATTTTCAGTTACCACCAGGTAAGTAAGAGGACTGAAGGATTTTGTTTTGGAAGTGTATTTCTTGCAGGAAGGAAGGTATCCAAATAAGATTTCTTGCTGTTTAATTGTGAATTGTGGAAGAAGTGTTACATTTAACAATGAGAATTGTCTGGTTTTGAGGAGTAGAATAGTAGCATTCCACTACTTAGCATGTGATTTTGTGTGACCAAAAAGTCTTTTCAGCAGTAATAATTTGAAAATAAGTCTGCCTAGTATCTTTGTTACAACGTGAGTGTAGATGAAGCTGCAAACTGCCAAAGTGTGACAATGGAATGTTATCGAATGAAATGTTGCTATTTCATTTCCACGTAAGGTGTTTTGACTTCTAAGGTGGTTTTGTCAGTAGTTTGTATAACCTTGACATGCTGTTCAGTTCCCTCTCTGTCCCTGCATGCCCCCAATACCACAGAGCTCTCATGAATAGAGAAGCAGCAGACACAACACAAGAAAACTACCTTCTTTTGCTTTAAATACCTTCAAAGTCTGACTTATAAGCTTCGAATCTGTGAGGTTTTGATGATCTTTTTAGTCACTGGAGTTCTGATACAAAAGGCAGTCTTCCTATGTCCTTACCTCACCCTGTTGTGTCTAGGGTTGCAGCTTTTGTAGTAGCTAGTCTCATGCTTAGTGCTTAGCATCTCTGGACAAGGAATCTAGTTCTGAACTCAGTGGACGAGTCAATAGCAGGATGAGAAGCATTTATTTCCTGAGAACTGTTCTGTCCCTCCTTAAATATCCTAGATTTGGAGATCTAGGGTTATATATTTGCTGTTATTTTGAACCAGGCTTGTACTTGTGTGCAGTTTCATTTTTAACTGAAAATACTTGTGTGAACCTACACGTAGCTTCCTGTCTTTTTAATAATATATAGTAATAGCTGTATTCTTACTATTCACTGTTTTCAGGGCAGTATACAAAGAACAGCTAATTAAATTTTACTACTAGTACCGAATGAAATCAGTAGTAGTTGTATATCATCTGTTTCAATTGGTGTTTGTGAAAATACATCTATTGAAACTCCTGACCAACCTTAAAGCAGTGCACCTGTCACATAAGGTAGATCAGAAACCATACTCTGTTACTACGCACCATCTTTTTGTGTAATGTACTATTTATGGTATGTGATGCCATGTAGTTTGATGAAGCCTGTCAGATGTTCTGTGTGTCCAAGTTCTAACTGGCATAAATATTCCTCATTTTTTTGTGCAGAAGATTATTTCCTATATGAGTAATTTGAATTACACACGTTGCTAACTTAAAAAATAGCAGTAGAACGCAGACCTTGAAATCCCAGTGCCTAATTTGAAGCTTGTAAATTGATAGGCTGGAAAAGCCTTATTTATGTATTTATTGCCACAGTGTATCAAAGGATTTTTCAGGTTTACGGTCTATTGCCATGTATACCTACATTTTCACTAATACTGCATTATAAACCCGATTATGGGAAAAATACTACTGTTGAGTCCAGTGGGACCTTTTTTCCAGGTAGCTGATGTTTTCAACTGCCATAGCATACTGAAATGTGTTGCTCTTAAAAGCAGCGTTGCCAGTCCTTAAGCGTAATTGGACCATAAATTGCTCCTTTGGAGGTCTCGATAGATCAAAGTAAAACAATATAGGTTCTAAACACTTGAGGTTTTTTATTAAGCACTTTTCTTGTCTGTTCTACACTTTAAAAATACTTGTAACTTCAAAAGAATAGCCTGACTCTTAAAATAAGCAAGTCTACATGACTGAATACATAGAAATTAGAAATTGGGCTCTTGCTTGATGAGACAGACTTAATGTTGGAAAGGATTTTTTTTGTAGTGGATCAGATTTTTTTGAAATTGCTTTGGTTTGCGTTTTTATACCTTGTGAAAGTAGCCAACTTTGAAAATGTTTTGCATAAAGTGTTTCTTACAGAACACTTAAGAACTGATGGATGTTGAGCTCTTACAAACATCTTACAGGTGCAAGGGCTAAGCAACTCTGAAAGTCTAGCCACATGCAACTGCTTTAATCTTTAGCAAGGACATATACATTCATAGTGAAAGCAGAATAGATGACTCTGCTTTTGAAATTGTATTTCAAATTACAGCGTCATAGGCCAGACTTTTAAAGGCAGTTTGGTAGTGTGGAGCTGCACCTGCAGTGCTTGTATGCTGTGCATCTACTGCATGCATCGAATTTGCATGCACAAGTTTATGTTTTTAAAAGTTAGTAGTGTATGTTAATAAGAGTTTGTAAGACTTAGTGCATGAAATAGCTTGAGATCATACACTGCACATATTGCTTTTTACACCAAGATTTACAAACGCTTGTAAAGAACATTGTAATGGAAGGTTTGACCAATAAGCAGCATGTGTTTTATAGTTATTTTCTTACCCTGAATTACTGTTTCTAGCTCTCCAAAATACAGTTACAGTTTCACATGTGTGGAAAGTAGAATATAAAATGTCAGTAACTGTTACTAACCTGAGACTTGAAAATTAGAAACCTTGAAAGGTTTCAAATCTTTTCTTATATAGAGCATATAGAAAATAGCTCAATCAACACTCTTTAAAATACATTACTTTTAGAATAATGCTTTATATTGCATCAAGGCAATTGTGCAACAAACATCAACTGACGAAGCTGGAGGTGTTCAAAAAGCTAATGGGCCGTAGTTATTGTGACCTTACTGCATTCTGGTATCTTGCTTCTCAAAGAAACTGGACTGTTCGGAGCATCTGTGCATTAATAATGGTTTTCCACTACTGACGTCTTTGAGGACAAGGACTATTGCACTTAGTCTTTTCTTCAGGAGCCCATGTTTGGAACTTTGTAGTCCAGTTGGACAGATCTGGGTAATGAAGGTTCAAAAATAACCTTATTTTTAGCTTCTTAGCAAAGATGTGAAAATATCATCAAATAATTTTTCTAGGGGGCAGGAACACAAGTTATACAGTGCTACTTGAAAGATGCAACATCTTTTGAAACTGTGACTGAAAATAAATTGTATGAAGTTCTTTGTTTCGGAGTACTTCAAACAACAATACGAAATGTGTTGTGTACAATAATATGGTAAGAGGTAGGAAAATTGATGAGTTTGTTAATGCATTAAGTCAGTGTTCTGCTGTTACAGATGCTCAGAAATGTCTGCAGAAAACTGTAATTGAGATTATGCTCTAAGATTAATCTTTTGCAATGTAAGAGTTTGTGAGGTCCTTAGAGGTCATCGCTGACACATGTAGAATCATCTTGTAAGATGACAGAACTTGTGCACTTTAAAATCACTCTTCAAAATAGTATCTTCTCCAGCAATGCAATAATACAATTTCAAAACCATCGTCTATGAGTTTATGCTTACTTTACCAGTATTGTCAACTTGAGGGATCAAAGATTTGGATTCTGTTCTTGCGGATGCTTGATGTTGTTACTCTCTTCTGCTTTCTTTTTATGTACAAGCATCTCATAATAAGCTTTTAAGTGGCTGCTTAAACAAAGGAGCAGATTGGAGAGGGCTTTGTAGGTATAGAGTAAGAACAATATAGAGCTGGTAGATCTGGACAGTTGTCTCTACTAGCTTAGGTGAAACTGAAATCCAGAAACCTTCACTTCCCCCTGTCCCCCCTCCTTTCTTTCCTTTTACCTTGTGAGTGAATGTTAATACTTATGAAAATTTGCTAGGTGGATCCTAAAGACTAACTTTTTTTTTTTTTTTCCTGAATAAACAAGATTCTGTGACACTCAGTCCTGTTTGAAGATAGCAGATAGGAGAGGTTGTCTTTATGTAGTTTTTTTACTTCTGCGATCATGGTCAGTATTCTCCTTGGCAGTCAGTAATGCAGTTGTGCAGCTGTAGTAAAGCTGCTATCACAGATTTGTTTTGCTTTGTATCTAATAATAAAACTTGTTACTTTCACAAAACTCAGTTGGATCTGCCAGTAGCTGATGATAGGGGATGAGACTAGACTTCTTCATCGCTTACTTTCTGGGGGCGTCTCGTGCCATTTCTGTAGTGACTATGAGATGGGCCATTTCCCAACTGCGAAACTGGTGGGGCCTCCTTAAAAATTGAATGTTCCAGAGTTGTGAACAGTACTAATGCAAGTGACCCCTACAGTTGTTTTAAACTTACTGTTGGTGCTTTTTAGAAGTAAAGGGTACCTGGGAGAACATTGGTGCTATGCATCTGCAGACCCTGGAGGCTGGACTACATCTATTTGCACGTGCAAGGTTTTCTTCATGGCCTTAAGAGCCTGGAAACTTCACTTGGTGTTAAATGGAAGCTTAAGTTTTGTAGAAACTGATGATTTTTAGCTTGTGTTAGCTATCCAAGAAATACTCTAATTTAGGCCTTGATTATAGTGGTTTTAGGATGGGAAAATTACCTGATTGCATACTTAATTTAAAGCAGGGGTTCAGGTCCTTTTGACTTGAGCAGTCTTGCTTTTTGGAGCTGGAGTCACTGAAAAATAACTGCCGCAGAAGTAGTTCAGTCTCCTTCAGTAAGGAGCTGGGGTGGTAGGCTCTTGGGCAAAAGAGAGCAGATAGAAGAAGGAGAAAAGGCGGCAGACTGGGAAGAATCAGGCAATCTTTTCATTGTAAAACAATTTGTGTTACTTGTTCATACTGAATGTGGCATTCTTTGGGTTACTTTGTACTTGAAACATGTACCCCAGAAGTGCCTAAAGTAACTAGGAGTATAAATAGATGAGGAAATCTACAGATTTCCATAAAACAAGAAATATGGAAAGGAACAGAAAAAATACTATGAAGTAGTGGAATGTAGTTGTTTCTATTTCTCACTGACTAGCAAGCGAGTTCAAACATATCCTGATTATAGTTTTCCTGTATGTTGTATGTGCTGCCAATATTATGCCTGTTAACTGTGTTGGCATGGCTGTATTTCGTTAAAAATAATGTCTGTAATGCACAATGATAATAGGAGGCTGCTTATATGACGTTTTACTTTCAAAGCATTTTACAAAATTTAATCCTTGCAACATGCCTGTGTGGTTGGTAAATAAAGTAGTATGAACTCTGCTTCAGAGCTGGGGGAAAGAGCAAGTTAGAGAAGTTCTGACTTGCCCAAGGCCATGAGGGAATCGATATTTTGCCAAGATTAGAGCTTGGGAGTCCTCTACTTGGCACATAAAGTGGTATCTCTCTTTCTGAAAGATTTTGTGGTCTATCTTGACTTAAGCAAAGCGTTTGACACGGTCTCCCACAGCATCCTCATAGGGAAGCTTAGGAAGTGTGGGTTAGATGAATGGACAGTAAGGTGGATAGAAAACTGGCTGAAAGATAGAGCTCAGAGGGTTGTGATTAGGGGCACAGAATCTAGTTGGAGACCAGTGATGAGTGGTGTTCCCCAGGGGTCAGTACTGGGTCCAGTCCTCTTCAATATATTCATCAATGACCTGGATGAGGGGATAGAGTGCACCCTCAGCAAGTTTGCTGATGACACAAAGCTGGGGGGGGCGGCTGACACACCGGAGGGCTGTGCTGCCATACAGAGAGACCTGGACAGGTTGGAGATCTGGGCAGAGAGAAACCTTATGAAATTCAACAAGGGCAAGTGTAGGGTGCTGCACCTGGGGAGGAACAACCCCATGCACCAGTACAGGTTGGGGGCTGACCTGCTGGAGAACAGCTCTGTGGAAAGAGATCTGGGAGTCCTGGTGGACAACAGGATGACTATGAGCCAGCAATGTGCCCTTGTGGCCAAGAAGGCCAATGGCATCCTGGGGTGCATCAAAAAGAGTGTGGCCAGCAGGTCAAGGGAGGTCATCCTCCCCCTCTACTCTGCCTTGGTGAGGCCACACCTGGAGTACTGTGTCCAGTTCTGGGCTCCCCGGTTCCAGAAGGACAGGGAACTGCTGGAAAGGGTGCAGCAGAGGGCTACAAAGATGATTAGGGGACTGGAACACCTCTCTTATGAAGAAAGGCTGAGGGATTTGGGTCTCTTCAGTCTGGAAAAAAGACGGCTGAGGGGGGATCTTATCAACACTTATAAATACTTAAAGGGTGGGTGTCAGGAGGATGGGACCAGGCTCTTTTCAGTAGTGCCCGGGGACAGGACAAGAGGCAATGGGCACAAACTGGAGCACAAGAAGTTCCACCTAAACATGAGGAGGAACTTCTTTACCCTGAGGGTGGCAGAGCACTGGAACAGGCTGCCCAGAGAGGTGGTGGAGTCTCCATCTCTGGAGACATTCAAAACCCGCCTGGACGTGTTCCTGTGTAACCTGCTCTAGGTGACCCTGCTCTGGCAGGGGGGTTGGACTAGATGATCTCCAGAGGTCCCTTCCAACCCTATGGTTCTATGATTCTATGATTCTATGATTCTATGATAACTGTGGATCTCTTCTGCAGAACTGTTCTGGGTGAGGGGTGGATTTTATGTTCAAATCATGCATCAGCAAAAGGAACATTCTGCTTTATTTGAAATCTGCTACATCAGATCTGCCATATGTCGCCAGACTGAAAGTTGTGTTTGTTCTTATTGCAACTTTCATAACTGAGGAATCCTGCATGCTTAGCTTTGTGCCCCAAAGAACTGAGGACTCGGAGATCTATGCGATAGGATTTTTTTTATTGTTTTGGTTAAAATGAGTGTCATGAGGCAAACCAATGGCTTGTTTTGCACATCTGATAAGGGTGTCTCTTTAAGTGATGGGATCTAATGGGTATATGATCGTCATTCCATTAAGCTATGAAAGCTATTAACTTTGACTACGTATTGTTGAGTTCTGTTATGGAAAATACTGTTGTTCCCAACAGCCTTTGGAAGAGCATGTATGGATTTGTTTCATTTGCCTATCTATCCTTCAAATTGTGGTCTTCTGGTGTTTTTTGGGGTATCACTAGGTGTATGATCAAGGTTGTTGGTCAATGACCAGAAGTGAGTGATTGATTTATCTCTTTTGAGCCATTTTGCATTCTGCTACTCCTGAAGTTACATGGTGTTTCTGTGTTCAGTGAGCTAAATGAGTTTTCCATCTCTGGAAATCTATGTGGGCTACTTCTAAAATGCAGCATCTTGGTTTGAGGACCACAAATTTGGATGCTGCCCAGGACTTGAATCACTTACTAACATGGGATGCTACAGCAAAGTTAGCAGTCTGAATGAAAATGCAACAGTTTTGAGCACCGGTAAGACAGAAAATGAAATGTTTTGGTGTGTGAAAACTCATTATTGTTTGTCTTCTCTGTTTTGGGAAATGATATTTAAATAGAATCCTAAAATAATGTATGTGGTAGTTCAGGAACTCAGTTGAAAATACTGATACTAGCCTGAGTGGGTTTTAGCAAAGAGAAGAGATTGGCTCGTGGAAAGCTGGCCTTCTAGCTTCATACAAACGGCCTGATCAAATGCTGAGCCTGCTAGGCATACAAGTCACTTAAGAGCGCAGCATGTTAAACCTTTTTTTGTTACTATATGTATTTTTTGTCAGAAATACTTGAAATCAGCATTTTTTTACCTGAAAATAACTACTCTTGTCAGGATTGTTCTCTGTGTTGAAACTTTATGAATGTTTATAACTCCACTGCTCTGTCTGAATCTGCTCCTTGCATTTGATGTCATTGCTTGATGTTAAAAAGAAAACTTTTGCCAGGTGGAAGACAGTGTTAGCAAGTTTAAACTTTTTATGTTAGGCATATTATCTCTTGTGAAAGAAGACTTGGAGAGGTAGTGGCATGAAAAAAGTAATTTTGAAAATTGTGTTTCTCACAACTGAAGACAGTGATGGGAAGGAATTTTTAGTGGAGCTTAGTAGACAGCTATTTCGGTTGTATTATGAACTGTAAAGCTGTGTGTGAAGGAAGGCCAAACTCTAGAGAGAATATGTGGCGCTCACAAGTTAAAGGGCTTTGTCTGTGCCCAGCCACAGGGATGTTCCTGTGTACAATAGTTGTGTGATATGGGGACGTTGCTGAAGTTTCTGCGTTGCGCTTCTGGGGCCGAGGCCTCCCTATGGCTCTGTCCTGGGACAGGCTGCACACTGTGAGGGTATGCAGGCTTTGTTTTTGGTGTTGTTTTAAGTTGTTAGTGCCTTAACTTGAATGTGTTTTTAAACTAATTATGGTCTTGCCTAAATGCAAGAAGCTGTGGTTTGTTTATACTGATACAGGTTTCTTGAAAGCTGTAAAACCTTTCTTGTCTGGATACAGTTTTTGTGGTATCGGCCCTCTTGCATACTGCTTCCTCATGAAAGAAGAAAAATAGCTTATACAATAAGCATCTTTTACAGCGATACAGTTGTGTCCACTCTGGATTTGTGCTACTAAATTACTGTGGCAGAATGGTCCCATTTCCAGCTCCAATGTTGAGAGAAGCATGAAAACTACACAGACCAGGCTGTAATGAAACAAGTGTAAGGACCGTGTGACACTCATATTTCAAATCAGATGAGGCTTTTTTTCATTCAGACCATGGACACATGAATAGAGCAAATGATTTTTTTTTTTTTTTTTTTTTTTTTAAAACAACGTTTTAGGACAGTTTTGTTTCAGTTTGTGGAAGTTCATACTCCAGCTCTATTCTGTGGTAATTTCCTTCCAGAAGTGCTGGTTGTCTTCTGCAGGTACAGGTGTCTCGAGGAACTGACAGCCAAGTTTTTACCACAAAGCCTCCTGTCTTGGAGTAGTTTTCTTCAGTTGTCTTTAGGGTACTGCTTGTTGTAAATTGCAATAATTGTCCTTGAAGCCTCATTTATGCCTTTAACTAAGGGTTTTTTAAATATAGAATATGTTTTGGTGAGAACAAAACCTTGATTATCATCACTATATAATGGTATGGATTATCAATAATCAAGACAGATGTGATAGTAATAAGGAATTGATACAGCTGTGTCCTGTTTGTGCAGCGAGATCTGTATAGGCGGAGTTCAGCACCTCACAGGGCTGTCTTAAGGCATTGTACAAACACAGATAATCTTTGGTTCTGTAACTGTTGTCAGGCTAGAAATAACATTTTAGAAAGATGAGTTTCTGTACTTGTGTTACCAGTGATCAGAAAGTTACACTTTGAACGTAAAAGGCTGATTCTCAGCAAAGTGCATAAATAGGTTATAAATCCTTTTACCCAGGGACAGTCCTTTTGCTGTGTATTTGTACAGGATTTAGTGCAGGGTTCAACTCAGTTGCCAAGCTCTTTTTGTGAGATTTGGAAAAGTATCTTGATAAAAATGGAATAACTTCTTGTGAGTGTAGAACTCTGTTTATAAATTAGAACTGTAAATTGTGAACACCATGCATCTTTTAACTTTGATGCTTTTTTTTTCCCCGTAAAACCCATTACCAAACTATTTTTTTTCAGTAACACAGTGTAACCAGTACCTAGGCAACTAGTAACATAGAACTTCATCAGTATGTAGTATTATTCTGCATGGCTAGCATGACTGTTCTCTGGTTTGTATTGAATCAAGTAAGTCTCTAGTAAAAATGGTCTAACTTATAACTTGATTAATACATGTTTCTGAGAGTAGTTGAACTGTTAAAAGCCATCACAGTGCTTTTGTACTGAATAAAGCACATGCTGGATAGACTCTGTACGGACAACCAGTATAGATTCGGTTGAAAAATATATGCTCTACGTATCAAAGTACAAACAGCAGCGAAGCAATGAGGTGTGTGCCGTGCTCTAGTCTTTCTTAAATGGTTTGAGGGGGCAGCAAGGCTGTAGTAAGCTGTCTTCACGCTTTCCTTCAGTTTATTAATCAAATATTTCTCTAAGGGAGGGTTAATTTAGTGCCTCTCGCAGGATGTAATAACATCAGGTGCATTCAGCGTGAGTGGTGGTGCAGCGAGTGGGACCAGTTGGACTCACATGAGTCAGAAGTACCAGCTCCAAGCAGCAGCACTGGGGAACTGCAGCACCTGTAGCCAAAGAGGCGACGGAGGTGGCCAGCAGAGTGTCTGCTGAGGGCTCAGCAGAGGAGGTCGGAAGAAGACTTCTGGAGGAAGAAGGTTGAGAATGGCTAAACTCTGCAGAACTTCACAGAAAAGCAGGAGGAGCTGTTAGTTCTTAATAAACATATGTGCAGTCATGTTTGCAGTAGTATTAAGGGTGGACTGGAAGAAGAGGCAAGTGTTCATGCCATGAACTTCAACCGTTTATTTCCTTTCATTCTTCCTTTTTTCCAATGTATCATTTGGGTTTCTTTTCTTCCCTCTCCTCCATGGGGGAGGGGGAGAGAAGGCGCTAATTATTTATAAGTGTTAGTCATACCCAGTCATTAAGCTTAGTCATTACTCAGGACTGTGCACTTGATGGTTAGTAAAAATCAAAACTAGACTTGATTTTGTTTAAAAGCTTTCTGCATTCAAGCTTACAGGTGTGAAAATACTTCTATTTCTGTGTTCAGACTAACTGAAAAAGCAATGGTACTTAATAAATGTTGCTATCAGCCAAATGACGTGTAATGTCATGTCCATGGTGATCGTTTGTATTTGAGGCGTAGTGTTTGGCATATTCTCAAAGCAGAGTAACTTCTGTATCGGCAGTGAGAGAGTCGTAAAATTGCAGGCTGTTTCTGCAGAGGCGGGTTTGAAGGGAGCGTTTCCACTGAGGCTGCCCTGGATAGCTGTCAGGCGGTGGCATTGTCTAACGTCGGGTCTCCACAGCTCCAGCTGAAAAGGTGGCATCAGCAAAGGGTTTTGTCACTGCTAAGATTAGAAAGGGTATATACCTAGAGTAGGGCATTCACAGTGGGGACATATTAAAGAAATGTGTGTTTTATGGGTTCTCCTGTACTTGGTTGTTTCAGGGTGTTGCTTTTTGAAGGAAGATAGCATGGGTTTAATGCATTACTCTTCATGAAGTATTTGTGTGCAGACTGTGGTAGCTTGCCCATTCCCATCTCATCAGGTGCTTGAACAGCACTAATGTTGACATGCCTCAGTACAGACAAACTGTTTGCCAGAAACAAAGACTAGTTGAGTTTTAAAATCTCCTATTTAGCATAACAGATCAAAAGAATTAGTGGCACTTTATTTTGTGTCTTCCTTTCTCAAAAACAAATCCGATTTTGGTATAACTGCATTATTGTTTGATGTAAGTATATTGAAATTAATGGCAGAGCTAAATCTGAATCACTCTGAGATCAATAATTAAAGTAATTGGTTTAGCTCTTGATAGTGTTTTTCTTAGTTCTTTCTGCATCAGACTAAAGACAGATTTGTGTGATGATTGGGTTGCAGTTTGACAGAGTACTCTGGTGTTTTGGCTTTGTGTGCCTGACTAGAAAGGAATGTTAACACACTTTCAAGGAACATTGCTTTCCAGAAAAGTCAGAATAGTTTCAAGTCACATTGTTGTTGCAGCATTTGTCAATTGTTGCTATATAAAATGACGTATTTCCCAGAACACTTTTTACACACCTTTTCAACTGAGATTTTTTCCATATGGGATCACTGTTAAATACAGTGGCTTTCTGGTACTCCAGGATGACATTATTCCTTTAACTATATTCTTAAAAGACTCGTGAATCAATATTCTACAAATTATTCACTTCTTCACATTTTGTACCAGGACAACAGTACAGTTGAGTTCTGTAGTTTGAAACTGAATTCTTGCATAGTAAGAGTAAGGAAAAGCTTCCACTGTGAAGTTGAATCTCTTTGGCCTTTTGACTCTTCAGTAAGAAAAAACAAAAGCAATTTTTCATAATGTGAACTTGTGTACTTGGTCTGTACAAAATCCATTTTCTGTGCACTGCAGTCAGGGTTCTTGGTGATTTTTGACAATATATCTTTCATCTATGTTGGCAATAATTGTAAATCAGCTGTTCAAGAATTAGTATTTCCCAGACCATAACCGTTAGTTATGGTCTGTGATCTGTGTGTGCAGACTGGGCACGTGGGGCAATGGTGATAGGCAAATGAAGTGGAATGCTGTAGTAAACTAGTGCTGTACCGAAACTTTTAGGCATTGTATTTGTGTAAAATTTTATTTTATTCCAGTGTGACATGAGTTGAAAAGTGAAAGGAGTGATGTGCTTTCGTAGCTCTATAGTAAGTTCTTGTCCAAAGCTCTGTGCCGTTGCCAGTCTTCACTGTGGTGTCAAGTTTGGTGCCTGTCGGGAGACTCCAAGCGCTTTGTATTAAAGGTGCTCTGAAGCAACACCTGACAGCCATGGTTTCTCATGCTAAGTTGTAGCTCACCTGAAGCAGAACAGGAGCCGAACATTTAACAGGCACCTTTAAGACGTGTTTGGCATAGCGTGTGCTCTGCAGTCTCAATCCAACTGCATGCAGAACCTTGGCATTCATTGCTTTAGTGTTCCCGTTACTCTGCCACGAGGGGTGAGGGGTCTGGTACAGGATCTTGGGTTGCTTCAGTGTGCTGGCCAGCTCTGTCACTGCCTGGCAATTTTATGGCCCGTAGACCTGCAGCTCAGCAGGGAACGTATCTGCTACTAACTCATGTTTGTAGAGGCTGAGCTCATCCATGCTGGTGCAGCGCAAGCACTTCTGGAGCAGGTGAAGGCACGGGTAGTGGCGGGTTCATTTTCAGCTGGCTGGTTTGCAGGACCCGACACCTGCACTATGTAGACTTCTCCGTAAGCACTATGGTTATCCTGTGGAGCTAAAACACCTTTATAGATGTCACAAAGCAACCACATTTCTTCATGAAACTCAAGAGCCTGCATCGCTGACGGTGTCAAAGACTTTGGCAACGAAGTTCAAGAAGTGTTTTCTGGATTTATTGTGCAGTACAGATCACCTGAGCTTCAAAGCACCTAAACTAAGGTCGTGTATCTAATGTGGTGGTGCACATCTCTCATCAGGTATAAAACAAGGTGTTTTCACTAACGTCTAATCCACAGCTATGTTGCCATTTAAAGTTCTGTGCTATTCATCTTGGTTTGTAATCACTGTTTCTCATGAGTTGGTGTATTGATTGTCCCTCGTGAGCTGCTACATGTCTGCTGGTTTATTACAGGTGCTCTTCTTTGACGTATGTAAATAATTCTAAATCTGCCAAAAGTTTTCTTGTGTTAGGGAAGATTCCCTTAATTACTCAGATTTTCATGCAGCTGCAGTGGACTAGTAGACTTTGGCAGGTTCTTCCCTCTTTTCCTGGCCTTTCATTCCTGTACCGTGAGAACTTTTCCAGGCAGGTCAGTTGTCACAAGAGGAAGAACGGCGGATTGTTGGACAGTGCTGATGTTGGTACCAGGTTATCATTTCCTTTTCTGTAATAAGGGACACTATCATATTTATCACTTCTGCTCGAAGTTCTTCTGTAGTTTGTATAGGCAGCTATCATTTTTTCCAGATGCCTCCCCAGTATATTATCTTTTTTGTATTGGGAAAATCTTAGAAACTTTGTTCTTTTACAAATGCTTTGTCATTCCAGGGACCCTGTATAGCCTGACCCAGTCATCTACAGAGCATTGACTCATCCCCTTTTGCTTCATATGGTTTTTGTGGTGTGCATGATACCAACTTGCATAACGTTACAGACACTTGCTTTCCTTTTTGTTGCAACAGAATCTCTTCTGACAATACAGAAGGGACACTACAATAAAGCTTTCTTCTGCTAATATGGCACAGCTTGCTTATGGTTACCATCTGATTTTTTTGCCATGTTAAATGTTTGCAGGATCTTGCCACAAATGAGTATGTGCTTGAGAGCTTAAGGCACAAAGTGCTTTGACGTTAAGATAACCTCTTAGTGAACTTTCCTGGCAAACCTAGTTAGGATTTGAAGATGTGTCGGATGTCGGTGGACTTAATGATCAATAACCCTCTTTTCTAGAGATGTTTGTAAGGACTTTGATTTCCTACACCAGAAGCATCAGTCCTCTAGTTATTCTTCCAGGCTTGGACATTCTTTCTGTACATCAGCATGTGTGTGTATTGAAGGTCATTTTTTGCTGCCTAACAGTTCTCCCTGACCCTAACTTTTTCTCTGGGAATAAAGTTCAGTTACTTTTTTACTTTAAGAAGAGAATTTCCTCAGGAGACTGGAAAGAGGTATTCTCCATGCAATTTCAAGATCATACATCCATTAATTCTTCTGTCACATCTCAGCTACTAAAAAAAAAGAACTTGCTAAAGGTCTAGGTTCCTTAGTAATGGTTCTGAATTGATCTGGATTAGACCATGAGCTACACTGTGGGTAATGAGCAAAATCTGTAAGTTTGAACCTAAATATTCTTCCATTCAGTATTTGCATCAGAAAGAGAGATATCACTTGTGATCTGACAGGATACTTTCTAGGTTTTCTATTTCAGATACACAAGAGTTTCTTTCGTGCATCCTGGTATGCCCGGTGACGAACATGGGCGGACCTTTTTATGGACCTTATGTTAGATGCTTGCTAACTGTGGATGAAGTCTCTCAGTATGTCACCTGCTGTATGAACGGAGGCCCTGAGAAACGGAGCATTTCTTCTGAGAGAGGGTGACACCGCGCTGCCTTGCTGTTTGAGTGGCTGCCTGCTAGCTATGCTTGTTAGGAGGTGACGGTTTGCTGGACTCTGTATTTCCTCTGAAGATGCCTGCTGTATCTGCAGAAAATTTTAACTCTGTCATTGGGAAGTCCAGCTCCTATAAATATTATTAATCTAGATTTACCAGCAAAAACAGATAACAAACCAGGAAGCTCTTTTGGCTTGGGCTTTTTGTGGATGTAGAGGTTCTCTAGCAAGAGCGCTGGAGTTACGGAGATAATCAGAGTGGTCTGCAAAGGCTACAAAATATTTAACTCTTCTTCCTTTATTATTCTGGTAACTTTTTTTCTTTAGTCTTTGCTAAGCCAAGCTGTGTTTTAAAGAAAGAAAGAAGAGGAAGGCATTAGAAAAAAGTCTGGTTTGTGTTTTTTCTGACATGACATATCGCCAGAGGTCTTCACTTTTTATTCCAGTGCAGATTTTGCAAGTTTTATTAATTAAAAAAAGAAAACAAAAACAACTAACAAAAAAACACCCAAAGCATAACACTTTGTAAGTGAAAGTGCCATTAGCAAATGGAAATACAAATAGCAAGAGGCAAAGACGACACAGTGTAGAATCATGTGGTTACATCGTGTAATAATGAACTTTTCCATCCAAACACTGTGGAAAACAGGAGAGATCCAGGAAGGTCCCCACAAGAAGAACACACAAGATGACCGTTGTACTCATCAGGAGAACAAGTCCTTTCGGCATAAGAAGCAATCCAACTCAATTTTGTTAATCCTTCATTTGGAGCTGTGATGAATTGTTTATTCAAACTAAAATATGACCCTCTTTCAAGATTCTGTTAAGCCTCCAACTTCTAACAAAAATAGTAATTAATTTTAATTTTAATTAGTTTTTTAATGAGAGACTTGGAAAGAATGCTTGAATGTTTGCATTTTTAATAGTGAATATGATTTTAGAGCACACGTGACCAGACTTTCTAGGAATAAGAAGGCAGAGATAAATTTAAAATGTCCAAGTTTTGTTGTCACCTTTTTCTAACTGAATACTTCCAAAGATCTTTATTAGGTGCTTGGTCTCAAATAGCACTTCATACATTTGTGGAACAAAAACCTGGATGGTAAACTTGAAACAGAAAGACATTTTTTGTCCTTACTTTAAATATGTTGCTGAATTTAATTGGAGAAGTGAGATACCTTGGTACAATTCCAGCTGTCTTCTAGTACCTGGTAGTCGTTTCTGATCTGGTTCATGCAGCATTTGTACCCTTATGCACTGGAGTTTGAGATTATGATACTTATCTGTACTTAAATATTTAAAATATAAGTTTTGGAACATGAGAAAGAGATGTTTTGGGTTTTTTTCTACACCTGTGGCTGTTAGCCCCTTCTTTTTTTCAATTGCAACAAATGAATCAGTTGAGAGGTGGTTAATGTATGTATGGAGAGAGGGGGCTGTTAGAGTTCTACAGTGACTTTGTTTAGAAACGTGAAATAAATGGGACTCTCTTTTTAATTCTGAATCAAGTTAGCTCCAATGAGCTTTCTGAACTTCACTGAAAATCCACTTAATGCCAGCTTGGGTGTAGTTTTGGGTTAGTGAGTTTCTTTTTTAGCTAATTGGGTTGGAAAAGAGTCTCTAGTTGGGCTGGAGGGAGAGAAGCGGAGAGCAGCTCCAGCTCCCTTCTTACAGAATTCTCAGCAAGGCTGGAGAGGCGTTAAGTGCTGAGTCAAAAATCACTTTCCCACACACTGTATGACTCGTGAATTTCTGCACTGAAATTTCAATAACAGAGTTCATCAGTGGTAGACCCCAGCTTACAGATGTGTTAGAAACTGTATAAATTGAAAATAACTGTGTATCGAATATGAGTGCAGTATAAAAGAACTATTTAAACAGGGACAGATACGAATGTGGCTTTATATGAATTACTTTTTTATTATTACTTCAATACTTGAGGGAAGAAGGTTCAGACTTCCCATGGTTAACAATCTAGCAGGATAGTGCTTAGAGTCAGGGTTTGAATTACAAATGATTGTTTTGTCTGTCTGCTGCTAAAAATTGAACTTTCTTGATATATTTCCTAAAGCTCACATTAATATGCTTTTCAACTGTCTGTTTCAGCAGTTGTGCTATGTTAATGTGTAGGCATGTTCTAATTTTTCCTGTAGCTCAGGGAGAGTATTTCATTGTTCAGCCGATGCACTTGCTCTTCAGGGGTAGTCAGCCTTCATTTTGCAGTTATCGTCCTTCTTTTCTCTCTTTCCTCGTTGACGTTTCGGGGAGCAAAGAGTTGCCAGTCCTGGTGTCCCGAGGGCTGGCTGTGCTTCTGCAGGGCACAAATGTGTAGGGCGGACCCATTCTTGAGCCTGACTTGTGTATTGAGCTGGAGACTGGGACCACTAGCGTAGAGCTGTGGGCCTGATGCTAAGAAGGTTCTCACATGCGGGTGAGGTGCTTTGGGTCGGCACTTTCTAGTAACTCACTTTTGCACTGAGAGAGAAGTTTAAAAACAAACCACCCCCCTTCCCCAAACCCAAAACTAGAGTTAGTATCTCTTATGTTGCTTCTGGAAGGAAAAAAATATATAACTCTCTAAAGAATTTGGGTGGCACATCAACCCCCCAAATGGTGAATTTTAAGAAAAAGTTTGTTATGGGATGTCAGTAGAATTCTGTGACGTTTAAGGGCTTCTGAAAGCACAGATATACATAGTTGCATTGGGCTTTTTCAGTTGCTAGAAACTAAATGGTAATCAACAAGCCTTAATGTTTGATGTTGACTTGAAAATACTCCTCTAATCAGACTTCTACTGTATTCGTGTTCTCAATTATAACAATATTGAAGATTTCCACTGATTCAGTGTTTAGCTTCTTTAGCTCATTATTATGAAGGATGACAAAAATGGGCAACATGGGTTCATTTCCCAAGATTTTATGTTTGCACTTTGGAAGAGGATGCCAGGTTCTGTTTGTGCAGGAATTAGCTTGATGTAGTAGCAGGTCACTCTCTAGTCTTTTAGAATATTTAATTTGTCTGTTTTTTTCAGTAGCTCCCGTAGCGTGAGGCTGATGGTGAGAAGGTAGTGATGGTTCTAATGAGCAAGTGACAGGATCAAGCTCTGGATTCACTATTGAGGTTTATAAATTTCTTGGAAGCTGTGGTGGTGTATGGCTTTGCTGTTCTAATGAAAATGCTTCTCCCTACATAAGTTACAGGCAAAAAGACCTTACTTCTTGCGATGGTTTGGAAAACGCTTTTTTTGGACTTGTCAGCTAAACTAAGAGCAGTTATTTCTACAGTCTGTAAGATTATAAATAAGCTTTCCCCCTCTTCCTTTCCTACAGAAAACCAGTTTGAGAATATTTGTTTCTAGATATAACTCTTGTCCATAGCACATTTCAATCCCACCTTAACACTTCTAAATAAGTTGTAATGGAAAGTCACCTTTTTGATGTAAACTAGTTTAATGTCTCTGTGTGGCTCTGCTTCATTAAAAGAATTAATGTAGAGAACGTAAAGAAAAAAATCAGGTTTCCTTTTTAATTAATTTTTGTAGAAATCAGTATACAGATTTTTGCAGTTTAATACTAATTTTCAAACAGTTCAAGAAAACTGTTTAAAAAGTTGTCTATAAACATTTCAGCACATCTGAATAGGAAAGCAAATAAAAGCGTATTCTTTTGAAGAAGTCATGGTCTGAGGTAGCATAGTCCAGATCTCCAGATGCCGTTGGGCAGCATGTGTAGACTTTTTATGCACTGAACAACACTTAAGAAAAACTTTTTGATTTCAGTAGTGCCTCTTGATTTTCATGGTGAGGTTTCCTCCTGCAGTTTGTTGCTCAGAAAGGCTAACTAATTTTTAGTGCCCGGTTTGCTTCCTTAGGTGGCTTTTTCAGAGCTGATGAGGTCCTGAGGCTCTCGTGGACTGACTGGGGTGTGTGGAATGAATGAGCTCTTGGAAAGTAGTTCGTGTTGGCCAGATCCCATTTGTGCCTTCGAGAAAGAGAGACTATCCTCTGAAAATCTGCCTGTTAAAACCTGGTTCCCTATAGCTACCCAGTGGGGTTACGTGTATTGATCTGAGTCACTGAGTGGGGAACGACGGCCTTATTTCCCTCTCCATTTTATTTTTCTTTTGGGGTGTAACATGGTACAATGCAGTCTGTTGCAGATGCACATGAGAAAGATTATGATTTTACAGCCGCTTTCATTACTAAATTTGTTATGGGAAATTAATTTAGAACTTAGACAATTGTGTTCCTGTTGATGGTGAAGCTTATGTTTGATTGTATTTTTTTTTTCCCTCTTAAAGAAGAACTAAAAATCATCTTGCTTAATGGCAAGTTTTTATTTTACTTGCAGTGTTTCATAAAACAAATTTCTTAATAAAGAGCAGGTAGGACTTTTACATGTTTGCTGATTTTAACCTCTAGTCACACGGAATTTTTGGTTGGGGCGAATACGACTCATTGTGTGTTCTGATGCACGCCATACTGAGCATTTTGATAGAGAAAGAGTATTTCTGTGATTAAGCTATTCTATACAAAATGTGATAATGCAGCTGGGTATTTTGCTTTTATTCTAAACCACTTTTGTTAGCTGTGTAGTCCTTCAACAGCACATTAATCTGGTATGTATCTGACTTGGATAAAAAGAAAAGGGGGGGAAAAAATATGTTCTTTCATCTTCAAAAAGGATGTATGTGTCTTGACCAATTTCTTTTTTACCAGGCATGGTACTTGTGCGTAGTGAGAATGGGCAGTTGCTGATGATCCCTCAACAAGCCTTGGCGCAGATGCAAGCACAGGCACATGCCCAGTCTCAGCCTCAAAATACTATGACTCCTCGTCCTGCTACGCCTACCAGTGCTCCTCCAGTGCAGATATCGACAGTGCAGGTTAGTGCACTAGTTTGTAGTGTTAATAACTGTAAGATTTTTTTTTTTTCCTGTGAGGAATACAGCAGAAAATAAGACATTGATTTTAGTGATTTGAGGAAACCATTGATCAAACTGGTGCTATACAGGCTTTTCCACATGGCATAGGCATTGCGTTTTGTTCCTAATTCTGTTATAGTTTGGCTGTTACTCATCAAAAATATTTTTACCTCGCTGAGTGGCATTAAGTTTAAAACTGTTTGATATAAGGAAGACTGTTCAAGACCATATATGGTTAACATGGAGAACTCTTTTCCCCAAAGAATCCTTATTCTTTATAAAACTAAAAGAAAGAACTGCATATGGGTATATATATACTGAGATCATCACAGTTGCGTGAAGTTAAGACTAAAAATCCTTCTCACGGTTTTATAGAGGTCCAGATGCATTCTTTTGTATCTGTAGTAATGGCAACTATCCAAAGACAAAATACTGGATGAGGTAGATTATATTTAAATATAGGAAATAATGTATTTGGGTTTTTCTCACCTTCCCCAGGCTCCAGGAACGCCAATTATTGCACGACAGGTGACACCAACTACTATTATCAAGCAAGTGTCTCAGGCTCAAACAACAGTGCAACCCACCACAACGCTACAGCGTCCTCCTGTTGTGCAAGTGAGTTTCTAGAAAAGTGTTGCTTACATGAGATACATCGCTGTTAAGATTAGCTGAAAACCTGCTTGAGACTGACAGAAATACAGGAAATTTAATTACTAAGTGCGTGGAAGAAGTATCTTCTGGATTATCCTTTCTAAAACATTTGCAGATCTCAGTTTACTGTATATTTTGGACATACACGTATATTTTTTTATAGGCATATTATTATTGTTTTGTATTATACCTATATAGTATATACCTATATGCATATATATTTAAAGATATCCTGTTACTAGTTTGTATGATCACAGAACTGACTAAAATAAAATATCTTTATGCTTTCTGCCTCAAGAAAGTGACACCAGTCCCCTTTGGATTTGGAGCTGTGATGTTATTCCTGCGATGGCTCTGTAGTCCTCTGAATTCTGCAGCAAAATTTACAATTACAGAAAAGACTGTACTGGTAGCCTCTTCCACAGCCTCTCCCTCTTCCAGGAGTCCCTGCTTTGGTCTGTGTACTTAGGGAGATTCTGATAACTCAAGGATAAATAGTGGTGTCTTAGTATGTGGGCTGTCTCCTGATAGCCTGGCCTGTATTAATGCTACGCTTTCTTGTAGATTTTTTTTTTTTTTTGAGGGGTGGTGGTATGAGTTTAAAACACAGCGTAAAAGTGTGAAATTCTCCACATGGCTTCCAGGCAACAGTGATACAATATGATTGCTGTCGCCTAATCTGTTTCATTGTGTTTTCTTCATCCTTTGAGTAGACAGGATTAGAGAGTTTTAATTTAAAACATGCAGGTTTTGCTATGCATCCAGTTAACCTTTTTCCCCTCGGAGAGCCTTTGCCTATGCCAGTGATCTTTCCAGATCTAAGGGTTAATTTACCCAACCGAGTCTCCTTAATTTGCACTACTGTTATACTGGACAAAAAAAAAAATCATTCCATCTGCATATTTTTGCTGTAATGAGCATACCATGGACTTCATTTATCCTGATTTCAAAAAATGAGACAAATTAAATCTGTCTCCCAAAATAGCAATGAAAGTTAGCTTTGGCAGCACTGGAGCCTCTTTTCTTGTGCATCTCTATATAAAGAGCAAGTTTACAAATGATTTTCTAAAATTCTGAGAGCTACCTTTAGCTTAGTAAGAATTACTGATGGGGTTGTCATTAGTAATTAGACTGTGTTGGAAGTCCATGAACGAACTGTGCATGTGCAAAGTGCTTGTTTACAATGTTGACTCTTTAAAGGTGGTATTCCTACTTGGAATTACCAACTTGTCTACAAGACTAGAAAAATGTTTTTTCCCACTGTCCACCAAAAAGACCTTGAGAAGACCTGAGCTTTTGCGTCTGTCCTGCCTTTTTAGTAATTCCTGCCTTTGAAAGTGGCATTTGAGGGAACAGGCATAAAAAGCTGTTGCATTCGTAGAAATTAGTACTCGGTTTAGTTGTGTTTTGAAACCACGGTGTACTAGGTTATGTTTGTGGTATTATTTTGCCATTTTATTCAGTAACCAAAAATCGTGCAATTCTTAATGAACTTTTAGGATTTTGGTTCTGAATGTGTAGTGTTTTGTGCCATCTGGTGGCTCTTTCTTTCCACTGCAACAGATGGCAGATTAGTAACT
This sequence comes from Fratercula arctica, assembly GCA_947846985.1. NCBI lineage: Eukaryota > Metazoa > Chordata > Aves > Charadriiformes > Alcidae > Fratercula > Fratercula arctica. The sequence goes on along the minus strand of CANTUZ010000013.1, from coordinate 2,148,871 downwards.
TCTTTTTATAGTAGCTGTGGAAGGTGTTCTGCTGTCCTGTGCCTCAGTTTCTGTTTGATGGGTCAGGAAAAGAGGCTTTGGTATGTTCCAGGTAAAATAATGTTATGCTTGTGTTCTCCGCAGCCTCAGATTGTTCTGGGTGGTACTGCACAAACGACTACGTTGGGGACAGCAACGGCTGTACAAACTGGAACTCCTCAGAGAACAGTGCAAGGAACAACGGCAACCTCCACTGCTGCCACAGTAAGATACTGAGTGCAGTTAGAGTCTTCTCTTGTTCGTTCCCATGCACATGTGTGCATGTGTGTATGTGCATACACCTAAACACAGATCAGTGGGGAGAGTAGTAAAGGTGCAGGAGTTCTGCGAACTGTTGGTCTTGAAAAGGTAAACTTTTAGTAGAAGCATATAGTTTACAAAGTGACCGCAGGTCACTTGAATTTTGATGGCTGTCAAAGTATTCACTTTGATTTCCGTAACTGTTTTAAAGCAGTCCTTTTTTTTTTCTTTTTTTTTTTTTTTTTTAAAAAAAAAACCCACACATATTAGTTGTACCTTATAGAAAAGTGACTTGCTCAGCACTGCAGAGTAAAATCAGTGTGAGAAGGGGTAAGAAGTTGGCACTGACTCATTCAAAATGCATGTTTCCAGGACTACAAATCAGGGCGAATTTGTGCCTTATGTGCAGGGAAGGAGGGTTTGCTGTTTGTTGTCCCACTAAAACACATATTTTCCCACATACAATGTGCCATTCTTAAAATACTTGGTACTTTCTAACGTCATTAAGAATCACAATTTATTAAATTTTGATAACAAAAATGTACAATACATATGTATATATGAAGCAAAATAATCCAGTCTGATTATGTTCCTAAGCAGTGAGGGACACAAATCTATAAATAATATTCTGAAGTGGTGAACTAGAGAAAGACACTGTTTCTCAGAGTATAAGGTCAGATCATGTATTAAAAAGAGTTTATCCTTCCTTCTCTGACTCTTTCCTTTCTACCCCTCTTCCTCCCATAACAGGAAACTATGGAAAATGTGAAGAAATGCAAAAACTTTCTGTCCACATTAATAAAACTGGCATCATCTGGAAAACAGTCTTCAGAGACTGCGGCTAACGTGAAAGAATTAGTACAGAACCTGCTGGTAAGAAAAGTTCATTAAAAGTTCTAAGAAACAATGTCTGGGCGAATTTAGACTCAAAACTGAGGGGTTGTTTTTTTGAGAGGAGGGAGATTATAAAATCTGAGATAAATCAAATTGAAACTTTGCTTCTTCTGAATTTAAACATAATAATAAATTTTCCTTTAAGCTTTTAAGCTTTTACCAAAAAAAAATAATATTATCTGAGGCTAATGTAAAAGCTTGACATACTTAGTATTTATAGAATGAGTACTAGTATTGCTTAGCCTAGTTGTTCGCAACCTTTAAGTTCAGGTAGAGCTGTGTATTCCAGATGCTAACCAGAGGTTGTCACAAGACCAAACTTCAAAGTGTGTCTTTCCATCAGGGATGTACATTTAGTTTTGTGAGAGACATCTGCCTTTTGAGCATAGGGCGGGCACAACTGTAGTTATTTGAAATAGAGAAACTGTGGTACCTTGGGAAAAGAGAACCCCAGAGACGGGGCTGCCCGGCTCATCGGAGCAGTTGGTAGTTGGCTGGTTGCAGGTCCCGTGAGTATTCCTGTAGGTTCCACCTGCCTCTCTGATCTATAGACAGGGCATTCCTGTAATGGTGAGAACAACTGACGATGTTTCTTAAAATTGACTGAAAGAGAGGAAAAGGAAGGATGGGACTGTAGGTCTTACTAGTTGATATTTGTAATCACATTAGTTGCTACCATAAAGCTATTGATAATAATTTATTGAAAATAAGTGGTTTTATCATCCATCACTATTTTTAGTTAAGTCTTCATTTTTCTTTCTGGTATTGAATATCTGTAAAAGTTAATTTCTATAAGTCCGTTCATTTGGATTTTCTGTTTTGAAGGATGGAAAAATTGAAGCAGAAGACTTTACCAGTAGGCTGTACAGAGAACTTAATTCTTCACCTCAACCTTACCTTGTGCCTTTCCTGAAGGTAACTTGTGCTCGCTGGTCCTTACATATTCCTGTGCTAATGTATCAGCAGCAATGAACACAAGCACATCTTTTTCCAGTATAGGTGGAATTCCAAAGTGGTGTAAACAGAAGTTTTAAGTGGTACCTTGTTAGACTTTTGCTCCCTTAAAAGATATTTCTGCCTCTGGCTTCCAAGAGTTTGTTAGTGTGGTTCATTGTCACAGTCAATAATGTAATTTCTACCATGGTGTCACATCGTAGCTCTTTTGAGAAATCTGAAAAGTTTTCTTTCTGTGACTTATAAGCAGTTTCTTTCCATAGCACCAAACCTATGAATTGATTTATTATCATCTTTTTAGTCTTGGAAAGAAAACAAGGGATTGAATGATACAGAAAACTGTACCTTCTGGACGAACTTTTTTGCTGTGCTGTATACCTGTTTGGATAAACAGGAAATTCGTCACCTCTTGATAATAAATCCCATTTGTCATAAATTTTATAGTAATTGGACACATCTCAAAATAATGCTTATACCAAAACATTTACCATGTGAAAATCAGAGAAAGTACAGCAGCACTGTATGATAAGAGTATAACTCTGCTTGACTAATACACGATTAAGGGATATAGTTGTAGGCATGTGTTGACGTTTCTGGGTTCTTAAATACTTGTTCAACCCAGAGCTGTTCATGAGGACAAAAATTGTTACCACAGGAAAACAACTAATGTAAGAATCCACTAAAACGCTATGGTCTCTGTTGAGCTATTCTGAAATTTTCTCCAGTGTTCCAGTATGTCTTATAAGCCATCAGATGTTATAGCCTGGTATATATGTAGGAACGCAGTCGAGGATGGCAGCATGGGCTTGGGTTGTTAAATAGGTCCCAGGGGTCCCATAACCTAGATGCCCATGATATCCAAGCTTCCACAACTAAAGGTGCTGTCACTCTGTCTAGCTTTAAATGTGAAGTAGTGTGGCATTTCTGTGTGCACTGCTATTGTGTATTTTCAGGTGCACGCAGACTGATTCAATGGACTGAAATGAAATGCGTTGCTTTTTACAATTAACGTTTTCTTGTGTGATCTGGGATTAAAATACTCAAGCAAATTCTTTCCTTTCTTCCTTTTCAGAGGAGTTTACCTGCCTTGAGACAGTTAACACCGGACTCTGCAGCTTTCATTCAACAAAGTCAACAGCAGCAGCCAACAACGCAAGCGACGATAGCGACGATTCCATCTGCGGCGGTGCTTCTAAGCTCCTCGGTTCAGCGCACAGCGGGGAAGGCGACTGCAACTGTAACGAGTACTCTCCAACAACCTGTCATCAGCCTAACTCAGCCTACACAAGTCGGTGTCGGTAAACAAGGGCAGTCTACACCACTGGTACGTAAGCTGAAGTGCATCATCCCTTATTGCACAGGGGCTTTTTGATAATGGTGGCTTTTCTGCTTAAATTGGTGGTTTAGCTCCATCGGAGAACTTTGACCTCTTTAGAGAAAGTATCTACTAGGAAAAAAAAAAGGTATAATTTAAAATCCATTCTTGATTAACGTACTCTGTTATTTCCTATTTTATTGTCAAATATCGTCAGATTGTCTCAATGACTGCATAGCCATGACAGAGCAGTCTTCTGGAGGATCTTTCATTTCCCATTTCTTAAGTCTAACAACAGATTACCCCAAAAGAGGAGAAAGAAAGTAACTTTCTTTGGCCTGCATATAAACCAAATAAGAACAGTATAATGTGCAGCACTTTTTTTTTTCCTCTTCTCATAGCAAAGCAGTGTCTGAGTGTAAGCTTTTTCTAATATGTGTATTAATTAATATACATTATTAAATTACTAGGGTTTTTTTGCTACTTAGTACTTCAACGTTCCCTTTAGAACCTTTGGCATTCATTTGAGCTGCTCTGTCCAGAAATTTTCATATAAAATGAAAAGGAGAGATCTCTTTTGTCAATCCACAAATATTTTTCACTTGCCTTGAGAGAAAAACTAGCGATTGTATTGATCTTCTGCCTTTATAACCTAGGTAACCTATAGAAACCTATAGAACCTTTATAACCTATAGCAAGAGATTAGGAACCCAGGGAAGGAATAAAAACTGAACGTTGACTAGTACAGGATTTACAAGAAAATGGTTTGGCCTTTAACGCAAATAAATATATATAATAGTAGCAAAAGTAGCAAAAAAACTCCCCTTAGAGCTATGGAAACAGAGCTTGCAAAACAGGCAGAGTTGGTAGATTCCTTTCCAGTAGTTTGCAAATAAGTTTCTGAAAACGAGTTGAAGGTAGAAGAGGAGTTTGCATCAAGGGCTCTGATTGTCGCCCTGCGATGTAACCCTGCTTTTGTGAGTTCTCCTTCGAAGCAGAGTGGCTACAGTTGCCTGAGACTCAGTCTAACCTGACAATCCGGTGGTACAAAGCTCCCAGCTGTAGTTTATGCTGGTTCTGGGTGAAAACAGCATATGTAGAACCAGCTGGATTATCTTTAACATGTCTCTCTTATTTTTAGTTCTAGTGTTTGTTCAGGCAGATCCAGTTTCCCTCTGTATCTCTAATGAAGAAACCACATGTAGGAGGTTTTAACTGGACTTTTGTGATTATAGATTTGTTTGTTTGGTTTTTTAATAGAAATAGGTTTCTGTGATACAAAGAAAAAAAAAATCAGTAAGTGGATTATTAGCTTTCCTGTGAGGTATAACTTATCTAAAGAAACTTTTAAATACCTTAAAATGAGGTGATTCTAGATCAACGAACAGATGTGTTAGGATCACAATTTACAAGTTGTTTGTTAGGGTTTGTTCTTCCTGCCTGATTCTTAGCCTTAGTTATTTCTCCAATTGTTTACAGTTCTTTTTTTCTTATTACTTGCAGGTTATCCAACAGTCTCAAAAAGCAGGGGCATTGATAAGGCCCCCACAGGTAACGTTGACGCAGACACCAATGGTAGCGTTGCGGCAGCCACACAGTCGTATTATGCTCACTACTCCTCAAATTCAACTGAATCAACTTCAGACAGGTAAGAGCTCGAGATGCTTGCTACATGCTGTCTTTGACAGCATTAACTGAAGTCTGGTTTATGAATGTCAGTTCTGTAGCTGTACAATGGCTGTTGTACTACTGCTGAAACCTTCAGTGCATCGTGCCATGGTGGCTGGGGACACACATATATCAGGGCAGCATTTACAGTCAGAGAAATTGTATGGCACTGGAATTGTGTGGGAGGATCCTGTTTTAGATGGGTGAAATGCTGCAGAAACTATTGAGGTCTTTGCACCAGACCTGTTGCCGTTGCTCCCCACGTCTGGCACTGATACAAATTTGATGGAGTACAAACCTTGTACTTTCTTCTTGCAGTACCTGTGGTAAAACCAGCAGTATTACCTGGAAACAAAGCTATTGCCACCGTTTCGACACAAGTAGCTGCTGCTCAGAAGAATAAACTGAAAGAACCCGGGGGAGGCTCTTTTAGGTGAGGAACCGTGTGCTTATTTGTGCTTGTGCTGCCTGGACTGAACGCGGTGGGACCCTGTCTGTGTGCTCCGCTGGTGCTGAATCAGGCTGGGGAAACTCGCAAGGACTAGAGGTGGATTTTCTGTGGGCAGGTTTGCTACTTCATATTAAAGACTTTAACAAACAGCTGTGAACATCCTTGTGCCAGAGTGGTTTTAGCATTTGGCTGGCACTAAGGATAAATATCAAACCTCACAAAAAATTCCTGCCTGGACAAGCAAATAGAATTCATTCCTTCATTCCTCCCAACTCTGCTTGGGTTACTCGGATGTACAGCCTGTCTTACAGTGCAGTGCTGTAAGACTGCACAGATGAATGCAGTTTATTATCGTTTTGTGGTAGCAACGGGCCTGGTCTCTTGTTTCTCAAGGTGTTGAAACATTTCATAAGAAAGGCTCTTGAGAAAACAGTTAGGAAGTACAAAACTGTGAAAATACTTTCAGGGCTCTTTGGAATCAAATTACGTTAGTTTTATTTTATCGTATAATAAAAGCAAGTAAAATGCAAAGATGAAATAAAGTATTTGGGTTTACTGTGGAATTCATTACGTGCAGCTGTGGTATTGTAGCAGTGTGTGTGCATAAGCACTAAATGTTATGATTATAATGAGTTTTCCTTTCTTAAGGGATGATGATGACATCAATGATGTTGCATCAATGGCTGGAGTCAACCTGTCGGAAGAAAGTGCTCGGATATTGGCAACAAACTCGGAGCTAGTGGGCACGTTAACAAGGTCCTGTAAAGACGAAACCTTCCTTTTCCCGGCACCTTTGCAAAGAAGGATATTAGAAATAGGTATGTTGATTTTTCTTGAACTTTAATAAACAGATTTCACTAATCTTAGGTCTATTCCATAGAAATTGATTTGAAGAGTTGAAAGTTGCTGGAGTCGTTACCTTTTGTATATTCTGGTGCTTGTGGGCAGTCATTCAGCTTATGCAAGCAGAATAGTGTTAAGGGATAGCAAACCTGTAGAGTTGCCTTCTAAAATAATGGCAATTTAACATCAAAATTACTGGACCTGGTTAAAATTCTGGCTATATAACCTGATAAGGCATAACAAAAATAATGACATATTTTTTAAAAAAATAAATCCAGAAACACTTTTATCATATTTACTTACTAGTTTAGAATTGATGGTGAAACAAAAAGCATTCCTCAATTATTTGTTATACTGTAGTATACGGCGTTTATTAATAGATTCTAAGTTTTGTTAAGCTAATGTAAATTTTTGTGTTTGACACTTCCTGTTTAATGCTTGTCTGAGAAATACCTGAAAGCCTTATTTTGCAAAAGGCATTTAAATTTCCAGGACTGAGATTAGCCACGTGTTTAGCTGTGTTGTAAAATCATTTTTTACGACTGTCTTCTTTCCTGATTGTAGGTAAAAAACATGGAATAACAGAAATCCATCCTGATGTAGTTAGCTACGTATCACATGCTACACAACAGAGACTACAAAACCTCGTGGAAAAATTATCGGAGACTGCTCAACAAAAGAACATTTCTTACAAGGTAACTATATTTAATTGCACAAATTAAATGCCAAAATCACACAAATTCAGCAGGCTCTCATGTTGGCTGTAGTGCATGAGTTAGGTGTTCTTCATTCTGTGAAGTTAGGTTGGTTGTTTATTCGCTTTGGCTGATTCACCTTATATTAAGATATTAATACACATGGGTGACTAGAACTCTTCTGCTTGCATATACAAAATGTTTTTAAAACAAATGCAGAGAAACTGTGCCCTCCCCTTTATTATGTCAAATGTTTAGAGTCTGAGTGATTGTACAATCAGACAGGCAGATAAAAGCACTGCTTTGCATCCTCAAGAGACTGCAATCTGACAGATGTGTGTTCTTAATAGATGCAAATGCCTAAACAGCATTCAAAAAAACCACACAGCTCTGAGATATGTTTGTGAGGTTAAAGCTGTGATGATACAGTTTAGAAGTCAAAATCTGATGATTCATGGAATAGAACAAAACGCTTTTAAGAATTCTATCTGGTTTGACTGGTGTAAATATACACTTGCTATTTGTTTGAAAAGGACAAAGTGAACATTTGAGCTTTAAATGCATATGTTCTTCTACAGTACAGTACAAGCTAACAGCTTTGTTTTTAAGAAATGTAATGAGAAACATTTGCTGTGTTTTCAGGATGATGAAAGATACGAACAAGCAAGTGACGTTCGGGCACAGCTCAAGTTCTTTGAACAACTTGATCAAATAGAAAAGCAGCGTAAAGACGAACAAGAAAGGGAAATCTTAATGCGTGCAGCAAAGGCAAGTGCTTGGATTTCACACACGTTTGCAAAGTGTCATTTGTGACGTCAAAACTGCAGAGTTTCTTTTCATTCTAAAGCACTTGTGATGAAGGGGAAGACTCTAATCTTCAAAGATGGAGCTTGATGAATATGTTCTTTAGCTAGAGCTCTGTTCTGCTTTTCGTGGTAAAGCATGTGAGACAGCTTCTTGCCAGTGTCACTGCATGTTCCCAAATTAAAGTGGGTCTTAAAACTTAGTTATTTGCACTTTGTATTGTGAAAAATATGAATTTTATAGCTTGGTAGTACTCTGAAATGGAATAGAGAGGTTACAAGTATGTTGGAGAATAGAAATAGAACTCAGAAAGATTTTTACAAGTTGGAGAAATAAGACAAATAGGAAGCAGTTGATGTAAGCCCAAATGTAAGCATTAGACTTTGTGGTTTTACTCAGTGACCCAAATACGGGATGAATATGACTGACTAGGCAGGAGCGCTCTAGAAATAATTCACAAAACAACGGAAGGTTTCTGTTGGGTTTGTGATCTGGTATGAGTTGATGATGTTAAAATCCACCATTTGCATGCAAGTTGTGAACAAACGCCTTCATTTCAGTTGGTTCCCGTTAGACCTGTGCTGGAATACTCTGTCCAGTTTTTGGGCCCTACACCAAGTAGATTTCAGAAGGAAAGCAATTTAAATGTCTAACAATTGTGACCTATGAAGAAAGATTAGAGAGTAAATCCGTTTACTTCATGAGAGAGAAGACTGGGGTCAGACATAAGTCTTCATGACTGTGTTTTGCATATTCATGTAATTCCCTGTGTTTGCTGTATCTAAAGTGCAGCGGGGAGTACGTAGGTTAATCATTAGGAAAAGCTTAACATTTTAAGGGTACTTCAGCACTGAGTTAAAATAATTTATTTTGTTGTTGGTCTAAAGAATGTATGGCATTAAAAGCATTCAGGATTTGTTTGAATATAGTTAGTCTTGCTGTATGTGAGAGTATAGATGAAGGGCTGTCTTGAAGTCTTTCCTGTTTTCTGTTTTTTGACTTCTTGGAAAGCACAAGAAATTAAGAGAATTGATATACGTAGCAAAGAAAATTAATTGGCAAATGTACATTAAGGGTATTAGACAATAAAGTTTACTGGAATTACATGTTCTGTTACTTCTAAAAGTATGATACATACAAGAAATTGTAGGCACCTAAGTGAAATGGGCAATTGCTAATGACAATGGTGTGTTGGTCAGTAGCTGCAGTTTGCTCAAACCGGAGTCTGACTCGTGTAGCTGTGGCAGAACGAGGTCGTCTTAGTAATTGCGTAGTTACACAGCAAGGTGGGGAATTTTTCCAAAAAGTAAGGTCTGATTCCTTTTTTCATATGCAAAGTGTGTGTGTTTCAGTTCAAATCTGTGTACTTTGTCTCTTGTAATGGTTTTGTTTGAGGCATAAAAGCTTAGCTATTCCTCTGCTATTTTTAACAAAGGTAAAAAAGCGGATGCTTTTTCAAAAATAGATACCTGAAACTAAGAAATGGAAAAACGCTTTTAATATCTAGAAATTATTTTCCCCTGTTGCCCTGTCTGGGAGTCATAGGTATTCTCCACTTCCTAATGAAGTTTAAGAAAAACTTTCACATGCTATGTAAAACTTACAATCTTTAACTGCTTTTGTAACTGAATTAATTTTTCTTTCTTTTTCTCCAACCATTCCATGTTCATCCTTTATCAACATAGTCTCGATCTCGGCAAGAAGATCCAGAACAGCTTAGGTTGAAACAGAAGGCCAAGGAGGTAAGTGTTCACCTCAACATGAACTTTTATATTGGAAATTGAAAGAAAAATAATTAACTGTACTTGTTCTGGCGAATGCAGATGCAGCAACAAGAACTAGCACAGATGAGACAGAGGGATGCCAACTTGACCGCATTAGCCGCAATTGGTCCCAGAAAGAAAAGGAAAGTAGATTCACCGGGATCTGGATCAGGGACAGAGGTACGTACGGTGTAATTGTAGTCGTTGGTTGGGCTGCGTCAACGTCTGTAAAAACCTTTCTGCTCAGAGCGTTTGCCTAGTTTGTGGAAGCTTTCTGAGCGGCAGAAGTGTATTTTGTGTTCAGATTTGCTTGCTCTGTGGCCAGGATCAATCTTTAGTGTCTGTGTAGCCGCATAGGGAATAAAATTGGAGTTGTCATTCCCTGGTTCATGGAACTGGAGGAATGTTAGAAAAGCCATTGCTGTTCTCTCAAGTCTCTTCTTTTTTTGGACCTCCATAGTTTTGGGAAGAGATTGTTGTGGTTGGAGCCAATCTAACTAACTAAGAGTGCAGAGTTATGCCGCTGAGGTGGGTGCAGTGGTAGGATTAAATCACTGCTAAATTTCACAATTCAGGTTTTAGGAGCTTGCCTAATTTCTTTCTTTAGCTGGTGATTGGCCTTAGTTTTAGTATCTCTACAGCAGATCAGTTTGACCAATTCTGTCTGATTATGAGTTCTTGCATAGCCTTTCTATATCTTACTGTTTAACTTGGCCCTTCACAAATTTCTGTGCAGACTAAGTATCAGTATGCTCAGTATCTGATTCGTTTAATGTTAACTTAAATTCAGGTAGATTGGTAGACTATCTGCTGTATTTCTAAACAAGTTAAACATTAAAGAGTATAAAACTACTTTCTGCATGGAAGACATTTAATGTGGGATTTTTCTACTGTTCAAAAAGTAAAAAATCTTCTTGAAACTTGTCATTTACAGGGCCAAAAGCTCTCTCCGTAATTTGAGGACTTTTCCTCAAGTAATTCTGTTTATTACTCCCTGAGCATTCCAAATTTTTAGTGCTAAAGCACTTATACTGTAGAAAAGCCTCTTGTTTCAAAATAATTTGCATTATTTTATACTGAGTTGCTGGAAGCAATAATTTACATGTGCTTGATACCAAATGTTAGAGAACAGTCTGAAAACTAGTAAATGTTATTTTTATTTATAATAAAAATCAAGCCTCTCGAGCATCTCTTAAAGTAATTTTGAGTTCTGAAGTTTACTAAAATCCCTGTTACTGATAATAAGCCTTATTTTTATATAAATTAACAAATTACTGTATTAGAAGTTTATAAATGTTTGAAATTATAAAAATTGCAGAATGTGGCACTTTTACAAAGATAGATGTGTCTAGAAATGAAGCCGTCTGAGGAATACGCTGCAGTATCTCATGCAGCGTTAGTGTTGGCGTTGCTTACTTATGCATCCTCAACTGTGCAACGTTAATAGTCTGTTAATGTCACTTAGGTTATGGGATGTATTTTACATCTACTGTGAACACTTGTTTGTATTTCATCTAAATCTGACTAATTTAGTTATCCTAGATTAATCACTTACTGGTTAACCAATTAACTACAGGTTCCCTGGAAATCTAATCTTTTTGTCTGTTTAATTAAGAACCAGCTGCTTTTGATCTGATAGACTCACAGCTGTGCTTTTGCTGCTGTGTCACTTGACATTTTTAAATCGAGCTCCACTTGTCACCATTTGGATGCAGTTTGTAGTTAAGGCATATTACAAGAAGTGTGGAAAATAAGGTTTGTCATTACTTAGACACAGATTTGTAAATGTAAGCTTTTGATGTCTAGGAATGCTGAATCTTAATTACATGTAAAATCACTTCGAAGTAGTAATTGTACTGTTTTGCTTCAAAATTCAACAAAACAGGTTGCTGTCAGTTTTAGACTTTTATGTCCGTGTGATTTTATGGAAAGTTACCAAAAAGCTTCTTAACTTATTCCATGCCTACAGGAGTAGCACTGTTCCGTGTCTTTAAAGACTCATGAAATTTTACCTTTGCATTTAAAGTATTATAGTCTACATAATAAAATCAGGCTTGAGCTTCTACTGGAGAATATTTAAAACCAAAAATTAGAACCCCTTCTTATAATTCTTTCTATTGTCTCGTTAGTAATCATATGTATGTATTTGAGAAAATTTAATTAGCATCCCGTGCTCTCTCCTGCATCTTCTAATTTCCATTCAAGTTGATGGAAATGAGGCACCTAAGTCGTGCAGGTGCCTTAAAATACCCTTTGAAAATCCAACCTTTAAACCGTTCTAGCGATTTTCAGTGATTTGCTGCTCGCTGATGCAACAGGTAACGTGCTTGAGAAACAAGAGTCTGACTTCACCGTTAGCGGTGTGGTGAAGCGAGAACACCCGCACTGAGCATCGTATGCTGCTAACCCAGAAATGGTGATTAACAGCACAAGTTTAGATTGGTTTCTTAATCAATAATGTACATTGATCATAAATACAGTACTTTCACATGTAGAGAAGGCGGTGTTAGCGTGAGCCTCAGCAGCTTATTCACATGGCTTTTGCAGTGCTCTAAATTTTGGCTTTTCTCAAGTCTGAGGTATCCTTATTTAGAACAGTCTTTTAAAATTCTCCAAACTCTCGGGCAGATAGAGATTTATTTACTACTGGGGTGTGTTTGGACCTTCTGCTGCCACTAAGTATTGAAGTTCAGTTAACAAAAATAAAAGGAAACATTATTCTAGTAATGAAATTAAAGGAAAAAAAAAAAAAAGAATCCGTAGGTAAGACACGGAGATATAACCTGTCCCGGTCACTCGGAACACCTTCATTATTTACACAAAGAGCAAGGTGTCGGTGACAGGCAACGGCCAAACGATTCCCGACTGTAAAATTTGAGGCGAAAGCTGGCTTTTCGGTGTGTGCGTGCCATCTGCCGGTGGCTGTGCCGTACTGCTGCTCCGAGCCCTGCGCCCTCTCGCCACCCAAAACCTGCCTCTGGTGCACCTGCACAGGATCTGATCCAATCCCAGTCTGTACTGGAGGAGGCACCTTGTTACTGGGTAGTGTTCCTGCCGGTTCTGATGCCTGCTGACTTTAAGGCACTCCAGGATTTCTTTGCTTACATAAAGGAAGGCATAGCAGTCGTGGAAGAGTTGCAGTAATCGGATGTATCCTATCAGAACTGTGTCTTTTGCAAGTGCAAATGCACTGGAGTCAGCCCTGGCAGATGTGCTTTGTAACTCACTCACCAGGCAGCGTACGTCTAACAGCTGAAGGATGTGGGTATCTCTAAAGATACCAAATGGGGTTTTTCCCCTGTTTGTTGGTTTTTTGTTGTTTTTTTTTTTTTTTTGAAGTGACAAATACAATAATATTTGTCTTGCCGGTTTGTGTGGAAAACCTACTAGTGTTTACCAGAGGGATGAGTGTTGCTGAATGATGGAGAGGAATTCAGAGGCCGTTAGGGAATGTCTGCCTGTGTCCAGGAGAGCTGCTTCTTAATGTAGCCCCGAGCTTGGTTACAGCTCTTCTCGCCAAAAGGAGAGCTCATGGCACCCTACAAGGAAGATCGGGGGGACCTAGGACGTTATTCAAGACTTCATGGGCCAGGGGGACAGGACGGATCCCCAGTTCTTCAAGAACTTCAGGGCTACCCTAGGAATCCATATGCCAACCTTGTGAAGAATACTGTCAGTTCTGCTGGTTTGGTTTGTTGGGATTGCTTATCAGTGGTGCCTTCCTGAAGATAAAGAACAGTGCTTTGGGGTCTTTTTGTCTATGTTATATGTCACTGAAAACTTCTGATTGTTCAACTATGGTTTATAAATAAGGATTAAAAAGAAATCACTGATCCGGTAGCATACAGCATGCTGTTTGGTAGCTCCCTGTTGCATAGTCACATAGTTCTTACCTCCCGTGTTTTCCCTGAAAAGTTTTGGAATACCTGGGGCCCCAACACGTTCTGATTTCTCTGTTCTTCTCGTTTCCAGGGATCTGGTTCAAGTGCAGCAGTCCCAGGCAGCTCTGGAGTTGGAACAACCAGACAGTTTACGCGACAAAGGATAACGCGGGTGAACCTCAGGGACCTCATATTTTGTTTAGAAAATGAGCGAGAGACAAGCCATTCACTATTGCTATATAAAGCATTCCTTAAGTAAAATGGAAAAGATCAAGGTATTTTTGACGGAGAGACGCCTGAGGACATTTTTTATATATTTGCAAATTACGCCTTTTTGTAACAAGCAAATGGGATATTGTTTAAAAAACAACCACCTCTTTACATGGAACAGTTTTATATTCCTGTTTATAAATAAACTCTTCAGTATAGGAGAAGTACATTTCTGTAACAGGGAGGATACTTACAAGGCCTGTGGATACTATAAAAGGACAATTAAATTTTAACTCATCTCTTGATTGAGTGGCCTTCTTGCCAAACAAGCCATATATAAAGACTGATGGAATCGTTTAGCAAATAACTAGCTACCCTTTGTCAGCCCTGTAGCAGTTTCGACATTAATTGTACATTTTAGTTCAGTTTTATTCAACTAAATCAATTATATAGGCATATGTCTACAGCAGATGACCTCATTTCATTTAGCTTTTTTTTTTTTAAACAGTCAGTTAGCAAAGCAAACTGATTTTTTTAAGAATATTTATCTTTCCCCAAAATGTTCAGAATCTAGAGGGATATACAGTTAATTTTAAACATAACCTCAATTTTAATCACATTATTGCTTATTAGAGGCCCTGAAATCCCATAAAGGAGGGTTACTTCTGAATGTTTTAGCAGCATCTGTAAAAATGCATTTTATTTGCTATAGTTTGTAAAGCTGTAAAGTTAAAAAAGGAAAAAAAGGAAAAAAAGAGAAACCTTTTCAGCATAAATATATTTTACTTGCACTGTGTTTTTTAGCTAAAGTGAAAGCTTAGATTAAATAAAATCAAAGTTGAGAGGAATCATCAAAAGACTGTTTCTCAGTGTGAATCAAGTGTTGAAAAATGGTTGGTGTATTTTGTCAGTAATTGTACATAATTTTTGGCACATAACATAAAAATGGCTATGTAAACTATAATTATTTTGCTAAAAGACTGTATGCAAGCTGTGGGCCTACTTTAAAGATGTCCAGAGCAAAGTCCCTTCTTTGTACCTATTTTTTTATTACAAATATACTAATTGGTTCTTTATATTTTCAGAGGTTATTGTATTAAATTGTCTATTGATAGTACTTTTATGACTGTAAATACTTTGGCTTTCTTTGTGTGAACTCTCATGGTAGAATTTAACTCTCTTGCGTGTAAACTGAATGCTGATCAGTATTTTTATCAACACCTGACAACTGTTACACCCCTTTTATTTTGTCTTTTAGGAAATCCTGTCTTTCCATTTTTTTTCATGTAAATTTTGCACAGTTACTTGTTCATATGTAAATATTTTACTTTCAAAAATGAAGTTTTTAATTGCTATTGTTTTATATAGGATTGAAAGAAAATTAACTCCTTTATTAAAAACAAATTTATCTGTATTTGCTAATGTATTTTTCTCTCTAAATCTTTTCTCCTCCTGGATTTATTTTTCGTGGCACAGTAAAAGATTAGTCTGCCTGAGGGGATGCTCTTTCCTAAAGATGCGCTTTGGGGTTTTTTTTAATATTGTTTTGTTTTGTTGGTGTTTTGGAGGTATTTAACTTTATGAATCTTGAAATTTCATTGTTGTCTGAGGGGTTTTGGACAAAGATCAATGGATAGTGGCGTTTGGTTTGGGGTTTTGGTTTGGTTTTTGTTTTGTGTTTTGTTTTGGTTTTTTTGTTGTTTGTTTGTTTTTAAGAAAGGAAAGTTTCAGAAGCGATCTTAACAGTATTTTGTCTAGTGAAGGTTTAATAAAACTCCCTCTCCTTGAGGGCAACCTGCTCCCTCAAACACAATTAACTGTGGTGGGTTGCAGAAGGTGTGACATGAAACAGGGAATTTGGAGCACAACTATAAAAGAATATAATCAGGGCCACACTTGTGAAAATCTTGTGAAAATTAAGGTGAAAACCTGAGGGGGTGTATTTCTGATGCTCTGTATGGAATGTTTAGCTGTTGGTTGGTTTGTTATTTTTCATTCCCTCTCTCATGGGCAACTTAAAAAAATAATAATTCACAGTTGTGAGGGCCTAATCCTGCTATTTGATTAATAGAAAAAGCACATTAATTTGATAATTAGATCTTGCATGCAGCCAAACCCATCTCCAGGCTCCTGCGCCGGGCGCACTGTCTCCCACTGGCGCTCGCTCGGCGCGAGGAGAGCGGGTGGCCCCGAGAAGTGGGATCAGCTCCCGAAGGGATGCGCTCACCCGGCCACGCGTGTGTGACGCTGACTTGCAGAGCTGGATTGTTTGTAAACTCCAAACTGTCTTTCAAATCCTGTAATGTTATTAAGTGGAAAGAAACAACTTTGACTTTTGGCCAAAACATTGTCATTGCCTTCCTTTCATTGCAACAAGCGTGGGTTGTCCTAATCCCCACCGGCCGTCCAGCGGGCGAGCGCCGCGACCGCAGGTAAGTTGGAAAGAAACTGCCCTTCGGGTGCTGCTTCCGAGAGCAAGTTGGGGGTAAGATATATTTGAAAAATTCAAGTTATTACATGGTGTGCTGTACTTCGCACTCCCTCTGCAGAAGAGGTAGTAGCTGAGGAATACCCTGGAGAGGCCGGGGGAGCTGGGAGAGATCTTCTGTAAGACCATACCTCTTGGTTTTGCTTTAAATAACACGTTTTGAAGAGCACAGTCAGCCCTTCACTCCATATAATTCTTCTCAGCTTTTAAAAGTTCCTGTTCTCCTACTCTAAAAAGCTGCTATAGTGCCCCTCTCCCTCCAGTAGTTGAAATTCATGTCATTTTTGGCTGGGATGTTGGCACTTTGTTAATGGTGCTGGAGCACACGCTGCCACACGTGGCTATGGGCGTGCTCCTGGGGAGAGGTTCTCATGGCAGGTCAGTTGTTGACTCTGGGTTTCTTTTTTTTTTTATTGGTAAACACGGTGACTATTTTTGAAGCTGCTTGGAAGCTTTATGTCTCAGAGCGATGTCGTAACCAAGGAGGGGTGACATTTACAGGGCAACACGTGTGTACAGCAGCACTTCTCTCGTGCGTTGGTGACCTGTAAAGAGAAACTGGGATTCTTTCCTGGCCCTACGCCTGCACAAGGGAATTTACCGTCCCCTTCCTTCGCTGCCTTCGCCCAAAGTGCTGCAGCTTCTCTGTAGCACCCTCGGGACTGGCAGTGCGTGCAGTGCACTGGCGATGGCCGCGGTGGGGGCTCTCTCTGTGTCACACTCTGTGGTCATAGAATCATAAAATTGTTCGGGTTGGAAGGGACCTTAAAGATCATCTAGTTCCAACCCCCCTGCCCTGGGCAGGGACATGGTGGTTTATTCTTCCTTCTTTTACCGCATCCATCCCTGTGTCTGGGCCAGGTTCCTTCTCTCTTGCCTGTAGGTCACCGGCGTTTGTGCCTGTGACCTAGAGGTGGGCTCTGCCCTGGTTTACAGCGGCTCTTCATGGCTCTGTGGTTTTTAACACCTTTGATGAGATAGTGCATAGCTGTGGTGTTCCTGAACTGTTGATACCACCCTTTCTCTAGCACAGAAATTCAACAGAACAAATAGGATATAATAAGGCACTCTGAATTCAGCCGCTTTTTCATATTTCGCAGGTGTATAATTAAGTAGATGTTTTCAGGGAACCTATTGAAATACATAGTGAGAGGTGCATGCATGAACGCGCGGATGGATGGCATTGAACTCAGGGTAATTAAGATTTTATTGGAGACTTTTATCTGATCCAAGAAGTTTCCCCATATTTTGGAGATTGCCTAAATTACAAATAATGGTATGAGAAGTCTAACACAATGGTAACTTTAACCATTTTCTTATGTTTACAGTTATTGTCCGTCTGCGGAGAAGAGCTGACTTTCGGGGGCAGGTCGGGCGGGCTGGCAGCTCGGTTGGGGACACAATCGCAGTGACACCTTTGGCCGCGGCGTTTCCCTGGGGCGTGTGGGTACACCTGCGTGTCCAGGTAAGGGCACAAACCCTCGTGCTTGTGGGTTCCAGCTGGGAATGGCCCCTTCTTTAAATACTTCCCATGTTTGTGCAAGGACTTGGAAACATAGAATGGTTTGGGTTGGAAGGGACCTTAAAGGCCACCCAGTGCCACCCCCTGCCCTGGGCAGGAACACCTCCCACCAGCCCAGGTTGCTCCAAGCCCCGTCCAACCTGGCCTTGAACCCCTGCAGGGATCGGGCAAGGGATGGTGACTTTTTACACATCAGGGCTTTAGGCAAGCGCGGGCCAACGCGATGTGTTAAAATATGATACAAAGTGCGAGAAGAGAAGGTTTAGGTGCTATGGGTTGATCCTAATCTTTCAATTCTTGGCACTGTCGCGCAAGCAGCACCGTGTATCCGACTGGCTTCTCCGTATTTTGGAACATTTTTTAGCTAGTGCTGTTTCCCTGATGTGAGGGTTGCCAGGCTGATGGATTCGGGGGACATTTGCTCGTTGCAGGGACGCAGAGGGAGGGCAGCGCATCGGCCCCTCTCTGCCTTCTCACCTGCCTTTCGTTTGCCCAACACGTGTCACCTCTGCAGGCGAGTGTCCACGTCCTCCCCGTCAGAGCATCCCGCTGGCTGCCCGTTGGGACTGTGCTTCACGTTGTGTTTTAATAGCAGGGGCCTGTCCTCCCCCAGCTACGGCCGCCCCCGGGCTCAGCCCTCCCCTGGGCACGGCTCGCTCCAGAGGCCAGAGCGCCAGGCCAGGCTTCCTTCGGTTTTGGTGACGTTACCATTACTCGATGACACACCGAGCTGTGAGAAAGGGAATAAATTCTTTAAAACCTGCTTTTAGGAATTTGCTGACGGCCTGTGTACCCCCGGGGCTCCCTGGCTCGTGCTGCGGCGGGGGTGGGAGCACGCTGGGGGCGGCTTTGCGCTTCAGAGCCGCTACCTCCTTTTACTTGTCTTCTGCTGCTTCAGAAATAGCTTTCCTCATGAAACATGGTATATTTTCCCTTTGTTTTCCAGCTCAGCTTATTTACTGTTACTCCTGTAAGGAGCTGGTCTGCGCCCTGTTTGGTTTCCCCCGGGAGTTTCCCTGTTCTGAAGTCAATAGACGACTTGTACAAACAACACGAGCAGCATTTGGTCTCTGATAGGTACCACGCTTCTGTAAAATACTGAATAAATGCATAACAAATCTCCCTTTTACTGCTCTGTAAAAGCACTGTATGGTTTTACTTGAGCACCTACGTACTTTTCAATCCAATAACAAAATTAAGTTGCCCAAAAAAAAAAAAAAAAAATAGTTGCAAGAGCTTTTCTGGTTTACTGTGGTGCATTTGGTGCTCTAATTTCAAGCACACGCGTTGGAGTGTTGCCCAATTATTGCAGATTGGGCTTTGAAGAACAATATATCTAATTTCCCAGGAGACCAATGTGGTGATGTTTAGATACAACCTCCTTAAGAGAAAAGGAAAATCCCAATGTCGTTTCAGGCGTGTCGTGGTGTAGCACGAAGGCTCCTTTGCTCCGCTTTGAGAGGGACAAGGGAGAAATGTGGGTAAGTTGTGGGTAAGGCCCTTCACCTTGGGGAGGAGTTGGTGGGATTGATCATTTGTGTTTGACTTTTTACACATCAGGGCTTTAGGCAAGCGCGGGCCAACGCAATGTGTTAAAATATGATATAAAGTGCGAGAAGAAAAGGTTTAGGTGCTATGGGTTGATCCTAATATTTCAATTTTTGGAAATGTCGCGCAAGCAGCACCGTGTATCCAACTGGCTTCTCCGTATTTTGGGACATCTTTTAGCTAGTGCTGTTTCCCTGATGTGAGGGTTGCCTTAGAAAAATCAGATGTTCTCATACGTTCCATACTGATGCACAGCAAGGGGGTGTGATGTGATGTTGTGGGGTTTTTCCTTCGTATAGCAGCTTTTCTTCCTCCTTTTTCTTCTCCCCCCAAACTCTCTGTCCCCTGATTGCGAAGGGCCCAGGGGCTGGTGTGGGTAGGGCCGGGAGCAGGAGCTGGTGGCTGGGGAGGAGGGAACGAGAGATCTTCCCCCCTGCCCAGTTTGGGCCCCATCGGGGGACTGGGCAGCCGAGATGTGGGGCAGCGCTGGGGGATGACCAAGCCGGGGGCTCGGGGGGGCTTCACCCTCCGGAACGTGCCTGAGGCTGCACCCGCCGTTGATGTGCTCGGCCAGCTTGACTTAAATGTGAGAGAAGCTGGTCCTGTGCGCAGTCTGTGCAAATAAATGAATTAAAGAGCTAAACCGGGCCCCTGGTACCCGCACAAAGCAGGTCGGTGTGAGCATCCTCCGTCTCCTTGGCAACAGCGGTCTGGGATGGGTGAGGGGGTGGCCCGGGGAGGAGAGGGTCACCCCCCCCCCCAGTGCCAGCGTCCCCTCCCGGCGGTGTGAACCGCTGTTTGGGGATGGATCCTGCCGTGAGTTTATGGAGTTGCTTTGTGTGGAGGGATGTCAGGGGGGCTGCGGGACCCCGGGCTCCTCATGGCATTGCCCGCACCGAGCCACCGCCTGCAGCTTGCGGCTCCCCCTGCTCCCAGCCCGCTTTATTTATTTACATACATAGAGACACATAATATATGTGTGTATATATGTTTATATATAGATTTTATGTATATTTATATATAAATACACACACAAGTATATACGAAAGTCTCCGCAGGGAAGCTCCCTTCTCCCGCAGCGGGGCCGGCTGCGTGACCCAGCAGGTCTCCCATATCCCTGCTCCTGCCAAAAGCTGGTTTTGCAGAACTGAGGAGCGTAAGTTGTCACCCAAAGCTGCTCAGAGGTGTAAGAGGGGAATCATCCCATAGCTGTGCACCAAGGAGCCCCCCAGGTGTGCTGTCCTGCGCGAGTGCGATGGGATGCTCGCCCTGAGGATAAGGATGCTAATAGCTACTTCAGGGAAAACTACTGGGGTTTTTCTGTAGCCAGTGAACTTTTCTGTTGTAGAGTATTTTGTGGCTGAATTTGGAAGTTGCGGGGGGGCGGAAGGGGAAGTGTGAGAAGCTGAGGAAAAAAATGATAATCAAAGTGTTGGTGAAGCAGTTCAACACTCAGCATGAGTTTAATGGGAGAAAACAGAGGTCAGTGTGGAGTCGGGTGGGAGAGAGTAAAGAGGTCAGCGCTGGGGTTTCGGTGCCTGTGATTGAGGGAGAAGAAAATAATGGTTTCTGGAGGAAAAAAAAAAAAAAAAAAAAAAGAAAAAATTAAAAAAGAGGGGAGGGTCATGGAGGCAGCTGGTCCTCGCTGTCCCAGGCCTTCACCTGTCAGAGGGGATTAACTCCGCATCCCATTCCTGCCGCAGCTGGATTCCTGCGGAGGGAGCACACGGAAACCCTGCGCTGGGCAATGCTCTGTAATTGCTGTTATTTCATTAATGAGGCGCCGTATCCATCTCTCCCCCGCGCTCGGGCGGCAGATGGTGCTCTGAGCCCGGCTACACCGCCACCGAGTCCTCCCGCATCCCTCCCGCATCCCTCCTCCTCCATCCCTCCCGCATCCCTCCTCCTCCATCCCTCCCGCATCCCTCCTCCTCCATCCCTCCCGCATCCCTCCTCCTCCATCCCTCCCGCATCCCTCCTCCTCCATCCCTCCCGCATCCCTCCTCCTCCATCCCTCCTCGGTGAAAAACAGTCCTGCAGAAATCACAGGCCAGGGGGGCGAGGGGGGGGGGGGGGGATGATTTTCTGCTTAAATCAAGGTATAAATCCCACAATAGAAAGTGGGAAGGGAAGAAAGGGGGGGATGCAGCTTAGTCTGTGTGGTGGGAAAAAACCCAAACCTCCAATTAAAAAATAAATAAATAAAAGAAACGAGGACAGCCCTGTGTGCTGCAGCAGACTTTGATCAGAACGGGTGCCCCAGACTACTTGTTTATGTATTTACGTCTTTTTGGAGGGCACAAGTGCCGGGGGTGGCAGGTGTCTGTGCATTTACAAGCGCAAAGGCAGGTACCAGCCAGGGGAATTCGTCGAGGCGCAGAAGAAAGCGAGCTGCCGATTAGAAACGTTTACAAAACAGGACACAGATGTTCAAAGGGAACTTCTGGTGATGGCAAGATGTAAGGAAATCAGTGTCACAAAGCACGGTGCACGCAGAATCAACATTTTAACCGCCGCCTCTTAATTTCCCCTTTCTTTCAAGTGCTGCGATATCTACAAGTTACAAATCTATAAGGCTCGATACGAGATGTGTTTGAAGAGGGTCGAGGTAAGCTGACGCCGGGAGCTGTGGCTGCTGGAGGTAGAAAATCCCAAATATCTCCGGAATGTGCTTTGGGAGGGCTGGCAGAGCGGGGAGGGCACCGCTGTGGAGCAGGCTCTGTCCTGCTTCTTGTCGCGATTCGCTTCCCCGCTGCTCCGAGCCTTTGCCAGGCAATTTCTGCGCGAGGAGGAGCAGGTCGCTGTGTGTTCCCTGCTGCCCCTGTCTCAGCCGGGCTCCCTGTGGCTCTCGGACCTAAATCCCGTTAATCTGTGCTGAGCAGAGCAGTGGTGGGATTTTTTTTTCTCCCCCTCACCCATGGCTGGGGGATGCCGTGATGGGGAGAGGTGGGCGCAGGGCCAGGCTGTGGGGACGATGGTGGGGTGACCCCGCTTCCATCCCATCTTTCCCTGCCGCCGGCAGCCAGCGGAGGGTCAAGGCTGCCCGTCTCCCGGGGTGCCCGGGTCACTACAGACCCCCGCAATGCTCCCCAAACCACGCTCCAGCATCACCCCGCGGCTCGAGGGGTGGCTCGACCCCGACCCCTG
The DNA here is from genome assembly GCA_947846985.1 of Fratercula arctica. NCBI lineage: Eukaryota > Metazoa > Chordata > Aves > Charadriiformes > Alcidae > Fratercula > Fratercula arctica. The sequence continues at coordinate 2,126,409 of CANTUZ010000013.1, read as the reverse complement.
CAGCAATTCCAGGTCAAACCGCCCCATGGGCAGCGCCGTGTCAGGGACTGCGGCGTTTTCCAGGTCCTTAAGTCCTTTGGTCTTTAGTTCTTTGCCTCCTGAACACCCCCAAGGTGTGTTATAATCACCCCAAAATGCAGCTGCTAATCATTCGGTGTCCCCCAGGGGGAGGAAGAGCAGAGTCACATTAAATCGCAATAATCAAGAGCTGCTGTAACAAATGAAGTCGAACCTACTTGACAGGAGGGAGCAGAGGTGCTGCGTCGCTCACTGCGAAGGGCCGTGTTTAGCGGTAATCTTATTTGTAATCTAATCAATATGTTTACTGAAGGAGAGAATATCATCAAGTATTACTTTAAGACACTTAGGAGATGTGACAGCGTTCACAACTCAAATGTAAATGTGTTAGTTGACTGCATTTGCTAATAGGAGAAACACGCTGGTTTTTAGCAGGGCCGGCGGAGGGGGTTGTCTGGGGGGACGGGGACAGGCTCCCGGTCCCACCATGTCCAGGCGAGTGCCATGTCTCTTTCCTGGGCTTGCGGACGGACGGTCACCTCCAGTCTGCTGAGGCTGATGCTGGTGCCTGCCCGCAGCCAAGCCCACGTCTCCTGAAGGCTGGAGGCCTTCATCTCATGAAGGTGATGCCGAAAGGCTTTCTTTTTCCAGAGGAGTTCAGCCTGTCACGATAGAACCCTAAGCACTGGGGAAGGACAAGCGGCAGTGCCTGGCCTTCAGCCTCTCTTCTGCTTTTACTAATTGCTTTGCTTCGTGCTGGTGCTGGGGGAAACCCCTTGACTTGGGTCAACATCGAGGATCATGAACCAGGAGCGTCACGCTGTCCCGGCCAGGGCTGTCCCATGCCGAGCAGAACCAGCTCAGGCTGCGTGGGGCCAGGGGGAGCGGAGGGGGAGGAGGAGGAGGAGGAGGATGGGCAGGAGCCGGCAGTGCCGTGGGCAGGACCTGCCCCAGCACCAGCAGCTGCTCGAGCAGGGTCACCCGTGTCAGAGGAGGAGGTTTAGAGGAATCGCCTCTTTGAAGGAAGAGGCTGTTCATGCGTCAGAGGAGGAAATGCCTTTTGGAAATGGTCCAAAGGAAAAAAAACCTGTTGGCTCTGTAAACTGCTGGAGAAGCGAAAGCTGGTGGCTCTCCCCCAGCCATGGGCAGGCAGAGGAGAGCAGGGCTTGTGCCATGGGTAGGGGTCCGGGGGTCCTGCTGGGGTTGTGTCCCTCCCCCGAGGTCTCTGGGGGAGCTGAGGTCTCCCATCCAAAGACCCGCACACTCCCGCAGTCCCAGGGCTGTGCCATGCGCTGCGGGAGCTGCTCGTTGGCAGCCTCAGCGTAGCTGCCGAGCACCATCCGGGCTGGGGCAGCGCTGCCGGGGGGGCCTCGGTGCTCGGCCAGGCTTCCAGGACCCCCTCCCAGCCTTCTGCCTGAGGTGGCCACCAGCCCCCTCCGTACCACACATTTCTCATCCGTTGGATGCTGTTAGTAAGGGGCTGTTGCTAAAATCACTAGGGTTTGCTGAGAATTCCTTGTCTGCTGCTTCTAGGGCTCTCGGAGCGGCTTATGACGTGCTCGGGCCATCAGAGCTCTGCGGGCACGACCTGCCAGCGCCGGTGGTGGAGGCCGATGAGAGATACGTGAGAAGGGGCGAGCAGGGACCGTGCCAGCCCTGGCAGCTCGGGGACACGCGGCTGTGGGGACGAGCACGGGGACAAAGCCAAAGCTGCTGGGAGGTATGTTTTCAGAGCCCTGTGCCCTGGGCAGCGCCAGCTGTGGCGGGAGTAAGGATGAAAAATCAAGCTTTTTTTTTTTTTTTTGGTTTTCAGGAAACTTTGGAGGTTTTAGTAAAAACTCAGAGGCCAACACATAACATCCATAATAAACAATTAGGCTCTAACGTGCCCAGCGGAGGAGTTTCCCCCTCACCGCAGGCAGTTAGAAGGTGCCTTTTATCCTGAAACATGAGGGTTATATGTATAAAAGTGTATAATATTTCCCTTATAAAATTTTTATCCCATCTAATGTATCCCAAAGCTCTTTAAAAACTGAAAATACAAACTCCGGAGGTTTGGCTGCAGTTGCAGGGGAAAGGGATGGCTGCTTAGTTCAACACGGACCAGCAGCGATGGGGGACGTTGTGTCCCAACAGGGCGGACACATTGTCCACGAGAGGTGGGATGGGACCATCCCCGTGGGTCTTGGCCAGGCATGCTGAGCTCCTGGAGCATCTTTGGGATCCAGAGCCCACGGCATCGCCCAGGCTTGCACCCGCCCCGCCGCTGCACGGCACCTTAAATCTGAGCTAAACGGGCAAGGAAGCTGGTAGGAAAATTAAAAACGACACGAAAAATAAATGCTGGCTCTTTAATTATTTAAATTAAGACTTATTTGAAAGCTGTGTTTGCAGCAAACAACCCCCCCTCCCCTTTATTTTTTAATGAGCTCCGGTGCATTGAAAGGGGGGAAAAAAATTCCAATAAACTCCTCCTTGCAGTTTCTCAACATGTTTAATTAAACAGGTAGGAAAACCCCCTCCATCCGCCGCTTCCAGAACAGGCGCTGTCAGCGCTCCTTCCCCAGCACGTCATCCCCCGCCTGCGGGAAAAGGGGTTTCCAGTGGGACTGGGGGTTCCCCGCTGCGACCCAGGAGGGTTTGGGGATGTGGAGTGGAGACCTCTGAGAGCTTCTCCCTGGGGAGACCGAGGGCCACCGCCAGCCCCGCTCACGAGAAGGCTTTCCTGCATCCCTAGTGCGGATGCCGCAGAGGAACGGGCTCATCCCTTGCCTAGACCAAAGGAAAAAATCACCGAGGGGAACATATGTCATTTCTACCCTCCTTTTGTCATTTTAATTGAATTGTGTCATACTGCTTTGCTTTGCTAAAAATTGTTAATTAGCAGCTTAGAGCAGTGGGCCAGTGGAAGCGGGGAGGTCTCCTCTCGCTGATGTTAATGCGGTAACAGTGGGGCTGAACTGGGGAGTCAAATAAAATAAAGTATCTCGGGGAATAATGAAATAGCTGGAGATTGCTGTGCATGGGGTGGGGAGGAGGTCAAGCGCGTGAGTTAGAGCCGGGGCCGTTTGCAAGCTAATTGTGGCCAGTTATTTAACTGAGCAGAGGGGGCAGTTGGGTTTAGGTGGGCTTTGGAAGCTCTAACCCCATTCCTGCTGCAGCCCCGGTGGTGGGACTAGCAAAAAGCAGCTGATGGGATGTAATAGAAAGTTATGATCTTTTGCTTGCTTGTTCTCATCTTTGTCTTCCTGCCTGGATCGTGCCGGGGTCTGGTTCGGGAAGGGACGTCCCTCCCTGTACCCGCTTTGCCCAGCGCAGCCCAGTCTGAGGGGAGCCACTGTTCATTGCTGAGCTTCAGGTTATTAAAGAAGAAAAAAAATCAAAGGAAACCCTTATGCTTTAGTTTTACGTTGGCCATGCCAGGGCTCGGATGTGGATCCGTCCGTCCAGGAAAGGTGGGGATGGGACCCTGCCTCCGGCCTCCGTGGGGTTGCAGCAGTTGTGGAGCGAGATGTGGGGCTGGCAGCCCCTGCCCAACGCTCGGCAGCTCCCAGGCATCGCACACCCTCCCCGCGTAGCCCCCGCGGCTGCGAGGCCTTGGCTGCAGCTTTTCCAACCGCGCAGCTGGAGAAAAACACTTTGGGAAGGTGGGAAGGACTGGGTAAACCAGTCAAAACACCTGTAAAATGGCATTTGCTGAGGTCAGGGGGAGGATGTTCAGGTGGTGGGTGCCTGGGCAGCGGGGCCACATCGCCCAGGGCATCACCCGCGTGTCCCGTGCTGCGGCTCCCAGTGGGCGCGCGGCTGCGTGGCGCTGGCACAGTGCTCCTGCGGTGGCTTCCTGTGGGGTGGTTTTTTCGTTCTGTTTTTGTTGAAAGTGGCATATTTTTATTCGAATAACATCAAGAGAAATTAAAAATAGACCGCCGCTCATCGGCGATGACAGCGTAGTTATAAAATCCAGTGCTTCAGGAGAGAAACGCCAACGCGACAGCCCCCGGCAATGGGAGAAGCCGTTGGGTGAAGGGTGGGCGGCTGTGCCGGTGCCCGCCACCAACCTGGGCTGCGGAGCCGCGTCCCCCTGCCAGGGCACAGGCACAGCGAAGCAGGCAATGGTGTTCCTGGCACAGTCCAGGTACTTTTGGCTGCAGAGGATGGGTGTGGGGGACGCAGCGGTGGCTGTGCCCTGTTTAATGTCACCCGGGCGCCAGACGAGCGGCCCTGGGCGGAACGGGAGCAGAGGGGGAGCACGAGCAGGGGGTGGGTGGGTTCCACCGAAGCACAGTGTATGGATGCTCTGGAGCTGATGCCTTGGCCAGGGCGGTCGGCCTTCCCTGGGCAGTCCCTGGGCATTCCCTGCCAGCTCTCCGGAGAAGTCGGGTAGATATTTGGACAGCTCGTCCCCTTGAGCACCAGTTGCTGCCACTGCTCCACTCACTGGGACCAAGCTCCGGGGGCTCGGTTCCTTGATTTAAGGGATATTGGAGGGGAAAACACAGGAGAGGTGTGATGTTTCAGGGATGTCTTTCCAGAGGAGCTGCCAGGGACAGGTAGCTCGTTCCCCCGTGCCGGGCTCAGACACGTTCTTTCCTCCTCGCCTCCTCCTGGTGCTGCTGAACGGGGCCCGAGGACCCCGAGGGAGGCAGGAGCAGCCCCTGGCACCCTGTGACGGCGGCATCACGGAGCTTGTCTTCCTGCTGCCGGCAAGCAGGGAGCAGTGTCCCCACGCCGCTTTCTCTGGAAACCTCCAGCTGGTGTGCGGTGACGCTTCCACGCTCAGAAACATTGTCCCCGGCTGCCCCGGCCACTGTCCCTCTGTCCCTGCCCGCCCTTCAGCGCGGATGCTCTGCTGCTCCCGCACCCACTGGCTGGGAAATCGGTTCAGGTCCGGCATATCCGGACCCGGTGCCGCCACTGTCTCCTGCGCGGGGAGAGGGCTTTGCTTTAGTTCTCTCATTATCGGATTGACTGAGTCACACCAGGATAAATACTGTAGGTATTACAGTCTGTGTGGGCCTTAAAAAGACAAAATTGGATGCTAACATTGCTGGTTGTCACCGTGCTTTAAGAAATGCTGTAGAAATAGAGAAAATATAATAGATACTTCAGATTTGCAGCCTTAATAGCTTTACAGCACATCCTAATTATTATATATCTATCACATCAGTATACTCCGGCACTCATGTGGTATTTTTATTTAGCTCCATCTGGTGTATGATAACATACTTCTGATGCCAAAACGAGCACGAATTGGAGAGAAATGTAATATATAGTTCTGCAGAGAATTTCCTTAAAAGACATCCTAGAACAAGCACACGTTGTGTAAAAACAACACTGCGGTTTGGAAAAAGGAAGCGCTTCTGGGAGAGACGGAGGGACGTGAGCGAGTGACAGCGCACGCGCACGGGAACGCTGGTCCCGGCTCCCTGCCTGTAGCCGGCGGATGGGATATCCATGCCGTATTTGCTGGTCTCTCGGTACTTCACATGTACCCTGGGGTGCGGGTTGATTTTAGCTTTTCTCAAGCTTTGCAGGAGATGCAGGAGTGGAAAGGACGGGCAAAGGGACAGTGGGGACCCAGCAACGAGATGGGAAGGGGCTGGCGAAACGCCCTGGGAATACGGGCAATGGGGAAAGGCATAAATGTTGAATGGTGGAAGAAATCCTGCTCACCGTTGGCTCCTTTGCCAACAGTTTCTGACTTCCTCAGCTGTGCGGAGGAGAAAATGGCTCTACTTACATGGTAGAAATAACAAAATCAGTTCCCTGGGGACAGGCATCCCCCGCCAGCAGGCGAGGGGCACGGCGTGCGGGCGCTGCCAGGCATCGCGGCACCACGAAGTGCAAATGGAACAGCAGCGGGGAGCGTCGCAGGACGCACGTTAAGAGGGAGGAAGGGGCTTTGCAGGGGGAAATCCATTCCCAAGCTGTGTGGGATGAAGGAGGCGATGCACGTGCCTCGCCTCAAGCATCCTGTGCTGGGGAAGCCGCCTGTGGAGCCCCGGGGATGCAGCAGCGCCGAAACCCTTCTCTGCTGCTCTTGCAGAGATTCACCTTCGTTCTCACAGCCCTGCCCCAGAAAACGCAATTGTAGCGATCGACTCCGGCAACGAACTCCTGGCTCTGCGGAGAATCAGTTTATGGCCAGACCAGCAATAAGCGAGTATTAAATACCCGGCTCCGTCTCACCCCAGCTGCCCTCAGAGCACGTTGGACATCGCATCGACCCTCAAGGCCGCTTGAATAAAAGCACTGAGAAAAGAGTGGCTGCATTTCCACCGGCGAGGAACTGCGTGAAGTTTTCGGAGATTGCTCACACCACAAGGTGCGGTGTGTACGGGACACAGGCAGGTGAGCTAAGACCTCCCCGTTTTGACCCGTGTGAGTTCAAGTGGGATTTTCCAAGGAAACCTCGCTCCGCCTCGGTAGCAGGACATGGATGGCGGCACAGACCCAGGTCTGAGCTCGGGAGGGATAATCACATCCCAAGCTTCTGCACAAAACGGACGGCAGCTGCGTGCGGCTGGTCCTGCGCTGAGCGCAGAGGCGGCTCGGCCAGCCTGGCCCGCGGCGGCGGGATGAGGGGCTGTGCTGTATTTACCCCCAGACTACTTTTAATCGTATGTTTTCCTCCAAGCAAAGCGTTGCCAGCTTGGTACTTAGAGATCAATGCATTTTATTCATCACCTCCAGGCAGGCACCGTTTCCTATTAATGTTTTCTTCGCTTCACAGTCTAATTAAGGCCATCCCACTATCAGAATGCTGCTGTGTTTGTTTTAAACTACTAAACCTAATTATTTTTTTTAAACCTTGTGTGGAGTAGCCTGGGTCAGAGCAGGCTGGAGGCTTGGCATCGGCTCCCTCCTGCTCCAGGGCAGGAGCTGACACGTGCGGGGACATTGTGCATGGATCTCTCTTGTCATGCTTTTCCTTGGTTTAAGATGTGGGAGCTCAGGAGAGGCCCTGGAAGCTGCTCGGCATCGACCCAGCCTTTTATCCTGAATTGGAGCCAGGCTCCTTGCTGTGGAGTGACCTCTGAGCAGTGGGAAAGTCCAACCCGAGCCTGTTGGTCCAGAAACCCCCCAACGGTGGTGCATCTCCTGCAGTTTTCTTTGAAGTCATCCCCAAGCTCCCAGCACTGGTGTCATTGAGCTTGGCTCCGTGTCGCATCCGATTTCATCGCAAATCACCTCAAAATCCTTTGAAGGGCACGGCTCCCCCTAAACAGATTGTAGGATCTCCACCTACCTCTCCGCTACGTTTAAATCAAACTTCTCTGAATACATTACACCGCAGAGCCATATGTTCAGTGCCACTTCCCTCGGCGTGTCACGTATTTCATCGGCTATAGGCTTCCTGAGATACATGGACATTGCCAAGAGCTGGAGCGGCGGCCGAGCCCCCCTCCCGTCACGGCCAGCACCGCATCTTCAGGTGGCTGAGGAGGAGGTGGGTGGGGTGGGCTCCATGGGCCACCGCTAAATGCCACGTATGAGAAATGCCCCTAAATTTTGCTCCACGGACCCCCACCGCAGAGGTGGTTGTGCCACCCCTCCAGGGCCGGGGGGGCCTCTGCCCGGCCCCCTGCTCCTGCCGCCTTTGCTGCACCCCCGCCTTCGCTGGGGCTTTGAGTCCTGCTGTGCCCGTCCCAGCGAATGCCCAGTGCCCTCGGTGCAGCCCTGTCCCGCTCCCTGTTTGTCCTGGTTTTCATTTTGCACTTCCGTGTAACACTCGGCTGGATACAGACATCGGAGTGTGTCAGGCAAAAGGCATCAAGGGCATTCATAAATTTTTGCTGCCATGGGGGGACAAACGTGTTCCATTCCCATCTGAGCAGAACGGGACCTGCTAAAGCCCCGCCAGGTTTCATCTTCATTGGTACTAGCAACCTCCCAATGGGGCCATCAGGTCCTTGTCCCCACGGTGGGGACCATATCTGCTGGTGTCCTCACCCGGGGATGGGTGCCCACCCCAGGATGGGTCCCTCCCCGGTTCTATTGTGCAGTTTCCTTTCCTCCCCCCTTGGTTTTTGCCCCCTTTGGCCGTAGGGGCTGACGCAGCCACCACCTTTGGGGGTGCTGGGGGTGCTGGCCGCCGTGGCCGTGCCGGGGGGGCTGCGCTGGCAGGGCACTGCCGGGCCCCGCTGAACGGCCGCCTCGACTGCAATTACGGCTCTGAAATGTACTTTCCTGTGAATGTGTTCCAGTCCCGGCTAATGTATGCTCCGATATTGGCACCGCTCTCCCTAATATTCCTGCCAGCGAATCCTCTGCTCTGCTTGAATATTCATGGCAGGGAACGCGAAGAGAGGCACAAGCCTAAATGAGGTGAGTTCGTTTAAAAATTCAGGCTTGAAATTCATCGGCTATTTCTCGCAGCACTCACCCAAGCGTTAGCACCCCCACTCTATTAATTTGACTCTGTGTTTCGGACTTCTGAGCAAATTTTCTGCGTTTCTCCCTCACTGAATTTGCACAATCTTCCCCCCCTAAGATCAGTAGCTTTGTATAAAAACAGCAACTGTCTGTGCTGAACTTTGCAGTCAAAGGATTTGTTTTCCCTGACTCTTATTTAAATTATTCTGCCTTCACCTCCTCCTGCATGGTTCAGAGCCTGCGGTGGCTCGGCGCTGGGATTGAAATGATTCTTGCTTAGGCAAACTCTCATTTGAACTTGTCAAAGGAATTCGGTGTGTTTGTAATTAAATGCCTATCACACCTTCTTTAACTTCGCTTACACGAAGTCAAAGCGCTAGAAGAGCCTGTGAGAGGCAGGGAAGGCTCATTTGCACCTTGAAATGCCCATGTTTTCGGAGATCAATGCTGTCTGTACGGAACAAAACTATGAGCAACTTTCAAGTGCTTTTTTTTTTTTTTTTAAAGGTAGTGCCTCTTTTACATATTGGATTTATGTCTGATTATATAGTGACTGAGGTGCAAGACAAGAGGAAAGCAGCCTGTAGTGCAGTGGCTCCCCCGTGCATGCGGCGGCTCCGGCACGGCTCGGCTGTGCTTTCCTCTGCTCGCTCCCTCCTGAATATAATCACACCCAACCGGATGATGGAAAAGAAACACCACCGCCACAAAGCCAAGCGTAGGAAGTTTAGACTGTATCAGAATTAGGGTAATTAGTGTTTGCATTAGGCTGTTTCTCAGCCGTACGACTGATGCCAGGCGCAGGAGAGGGAGGGGAGGCAGGAGGGGCTGCTGCTCTCCTCCTCCTCCTCCTCCTGGAGGTGCCGGCGAGACCGGATGACCACTAGACTTCGTCCATGCCCTCCGGCTCTGTGCCGGCTCGAACCTCGCGGCATCCCCGCGTCCGAGCTGAGCTGGGACTTGAGCAAGCCCAAGCTTGGCCCAGGCACTGCTCTGCCCCATGCCCTGGGGTCAGCCGGGAGCAGGTACCTCCAAATCGTCCGTGTGCCGCTCCTGAGAGGCTATGAAATTTCCAATTAGCCTGGAAATAGGGTAGATAAGCATGTAATTCCCAGTCCGAATTGAATCAAGCGTCCAAGCACGCTCTTCCCACACTGCTATGTTACATCCACCACCACCATCTCCCCTCCGCATCGTTTCACCTGGGACATTTTTCTTTTTTAATTGGTGACAGACATTATCCTTGCAGTAGAAATTGTGCTAGCGGATGGAAGGAAGAGGCCGTTGTCGTTATTTGATTTAAAGAAAGGCTTTGCTGTTGTGAGGATCTAATGCATAAGCTTTTGGGGGTTTCATACTGACTGCCACGGCAGGCCGGCTATGGCAGCCGGGCTTCAGCCTGGCGCGGCCGAGGGAAGGTGGAAGCTCAGTCTGAGACACGGCACCGCGCTGCCTCGGGGAGGGCAGTCCTGGGCCCGGCCCATCGGGAAGCTCTGCCAGAGGCTTTGCATTGGAGACGCGTTGACGCTGCTGAACGTGGGAAACCGAGGGGTTATTAATGGCTCACTTATCAAAAATCTCAGAGTGCATTCAGGATCCCACAGAGACCCCGAGTCAATTAGAGATGAGGAGACAAACTGGTGCTGTTGCATGTGCCACATGGAATTTGTGCCCCAGCCCGCGCCGGGGGAGGGACACCCCGCGCCCACGAGCCGGGCAGACGCCAGGGCTGCTGTGCCGCTGCCGGCTCCCGGACAAAGCCCCAGGGGGGGGCTGAGCGCGACACAAGTTTGAAAAGCTGCTACAAAAATAAACAAACGATGCCATCAGGCCTTGGCTTTCCCCACCAGAGCAGCATCTGGGGTGCTCGGAGGTGGCATTTCTAGAGGTAGGCCCCCACTGAAATTGTCCTGACTCCCTTTGCTCAACACAAAGTAACCCCATCCTTCCCACCTGCAGTCAGTGCCCTTTCCCCAGGCTTTCTGGTGCTTGTCAGCTTTTAATATTTAGCAAACAAAACCCAACAAGACCCTTTTTTTATTAAATTCTGTCCCACTCTGAAACTGTGAAAAACGTCCAAATCGTAGGGATGGCCAGGGAGCCTGTTCCACCCCGGCTCAGTTGCTTTCCCAGTGCTGGGCTTATCCGAAGAAGTAACGATCCATTATTTTTCTGTCTATGCAGCAATTGCTCCTAATTGCTGTCTCCATTGTGCGCCTTCTGGTTTCGAGCATGGCTAGCGGGAGGTTTGTGCTCGGCTTGAAGGGATGCAGGCTTTTAATGATCAGAGAAAGCGCCAGCGAGCTGGAAGTTCACAAAGCGATGCCCTTATTTCTGATTTCCAGCGTGAACTTCTCCCATCTGCAGCTCCTGCAATTTAACAAGGTGGGGGAAGCCAGAGCCGGGCGAGGAGGTTGCAGGGTGGATGGTGGTTCAGCTCCAAAGTGGCTGATGGTTCAGCTCCAAAGCTGTGGTGGGGGCGTTAAAGCAGATTTTTGGGGGCAAGTGGGCATTGCACCAGGGCTGCTGTTCGTGGTAAAGCGTGTTGGGATGGTGCTCAGAGATCTGTGTGCAAATACCTATGGTTCAGCTGGTGAGTTCATTCATCCTCTTGCTGTACTCAGCAATCCCACCGCCGTACCACCCGGAGCCCCCAGCTCTTCCCCAGGGGCATATTGCCAAACACTGGGGCAGCACCGAAACGCCGAGGTCTACAGCGATCCTTCCCTCCAGCACAAACACTGCCCGTGCCGTGGGGCAGCGTGGCGGCATCAGCCTCTCCTGCACTTACAGCAGAGACTTGACTTTGCTTCAGCCTTTGTGTAACAGCAGAAGAAACCCGGATCCTTGTGCCCAAGGAAATTCATCTTGGGCCCGGTGGAAGCAAGCAGCAGGTCACCCCGTCCCGAGGTGGCCTTTGCCAGTGACAACAAGAACCCTGGTGGGACAGCCCAACGAGACAGCCAGCAGCAATGGCCATGGGTCGTGGTTGGGACAGGACTCCAGATGGATGCCTTGGTGGGCTCCAAGGGCAACACAGAGCCGATGAAGTGGGATCAAGCAGTAACCTTGGAGGCGAAGCCCTGCGAGGGAGGTACCAGGCTCCTCAGCCCAGGGCTGAGCTTGCCGCTGCGGGGAGCGGGAGGAGGAGGTGGTGTAACCCAACCCACCTTCGTTACCAACTCGCCTCCTCCAGCCATGGGTCCCCTTTGGTGGGGTGGGTTTGGACATGCTGCTTTGGCCGGTGATGCCTGTGGTGGGACAGCGAGAGGCTGGGAAGGGCTGGAGGAAGGCACTGGTGGTCTTTCCCTCATGCTGGAGGGAAGCACCTCTCCTGCAGCCGCACAGCCTGATTTTCTTGTGTAATCCCATGGAAATAGAGCTTTGATCCCATCAGCAGAGATGGGAGAGGGATGGGAAGAGCAGAGAGTGCAGGGAAGGGGGTGGGAAGGTGGGAAGAGCCGTTGAGGTGCTCCCGGCAGACTGGGAGGAGGTGATGGGAGCGGGGGGAGATGCTTCCCACCACCGCTCAAATATGCAGGGGGAGGACGGGAGCTCGCTCTCCTCAGACAGAGCTTTCTCTTAAACTCAAGCTGTGATTTCCATTGGTACCATCAGATCGGCCCCCGAAACGCTGGCAGAAAGGGCAGTTTGACATCAATTACTGTAGTCCTGTCTCTCCCTGGTTTCGCAGCAGCCCGTGGCGTGCGTTTCGGAGACAGATGTGTTTGACTCGCGGACGTGATGTAGAGCAGAATATTAGGCAGTGTGTTGGGTCTGGTGATGCTCCGGGTGTTTCAGTGGGAACTAAGACACCGCACGGGCTGGAAGAGGGAGGGAGGAGCTGCTCAAATCCCTGTTGGTGGGGCAGAGATCCAGGCAGCCGCAGGGAGCTTGGGAAGTAATGTCTGGCACCACTCGGGGTGAGGGGACAGCCTGCCTGCGGCCAGCCCGTCCCCGAGCCAGCCGCCCTGTGCGTTTAGTGAATCCTCCCAAAATGAAGCGTCAGGCGCCCAGGAGCTCGTGGCTGTCGATGGCAGCCCTGGGCGTGCAATTCCCCGGGAGCTGAAGGATAAATAAACCCAACACAAAATAATTAATATCAGCTCTCCCTTCTGACCTTTCTCTCTTCTCAGGGGAGCACTGGGATTGATGGGGGGGGGTGTCACCTGCATCTCCATCCACCACGAAGCCCAGGGTTACCCCCCCGCCGCCACTGTCCCGCCTCGCACTCGGCTCCCCCCCCCGGCAGTGCATCCCCCAGGATGAAGCAAAACTTGTCTGGATCAGATCTTTTTTTTGTAAATGCAACCTCGACACCCCCACACTTTAATGCAGCGCTTTCCAGTTCTCTGCGGGAGGTTTTGTAGCGGAGGCTTCTAAAAAAAAGGGGAATTTCTGGCATTATTTACAGTTAAGAAGATTGGGTTTGACACATTTATGGCTGAGACAGTGAATATGACTTATGGCAAATCAATTTACTGCATTTGACTGCGACATCTGCGCTGCCGGGGAATTGACGGGGTTATTTGCCCGAGGGCTGGGAGATGCCACCACTGTTGGCATTGGGGCCGGCCGGGGTCCGGGCTGGACACCCCACGACGATCCCGGCGTGCCGAGGGCGCAGCCAGCCCCAGCCTCTCCCGCTCTTCCCAAACCCTGGGAAAGTAGGGGCTGGGGCGGGATGAGGCTGGAAAGGCCCGTTTGTGCTGACTTGGCGTTTTCTCAGCTTTTGCCAAACTTTTGGGTTTGTTTTCCATCCCTCCCTCCTTCCTTACAGCCCATTTGGGTGTCTGAAAACAGAGATGTCGGAAACTGAATTTATGCTACAAAGCAAAATGGTGTAGGTAAGGGGGGGCGAGGGGGGAGCTAGAAAGGCAGCCTTTTTTTTTAAATTTTTTTGCTGATGGCAAGTGGTAAGCATGTTTTATTTATGTATTCAGAGATGCGCCAACGTTATGTTTTTCTCCTGACTGATGCATTGGCTGCAATGACAGCTTACACCGAAGCGGCTGTGCACGAGGCTTATTTACCCTCCGCAGACACCTTCCCCAGATTGACAGGGAATTATTCTGCACCTTGAACCGCTACTCAGTTAATGCAATGCAAATTTCGCCTCTTTATTAAATTTTTTTTTTTTTTAAAATGTGTAGATTATTTTTTTTTTTCGATGAAAGGGGCTAGTGGCTTTTCTGAGATGGAAAAAACAAGCCATCCTGAAAAAATTTTAGTAAACTCCACCTTCCACCTGCCTTGCTTTTCCCTAACTAGGGTGGCGGTGGAGCGTAGATGTGACATGAGAGCTGAAGGATCACAGAATCCCAGACTGGCAGGGTTGGAGGGGACCTCTGGAGATCATCCAGTCCACCCCCCTGCCAGAGCAGGGTCGCCCAGCGCAGGTTGGACAGGCGGGTTTTGAGTTTCTCCAGAGACGGAGACTCCACACGCTCTCTGGAGGTGCCTTTCCCACTCCGTCGGCTGTCGGAGGGAGCCGGGGTTTGCGGAAGCGCTCGCCCTGCCTGGGAGAGCTGCCCTGGGTGTCCCCAGTGCCCGCTCTCCTTCCCACCCACACCGGTGGAAAGTCACTTGTCTGCTTCTCTCCGAAACACTTTTTTGGGGTCCTGGTGATCAAAACCAACTAAGATAATAAAATTAGAGAGAAACGCCCCAGGTGCTCAGCGGCCAGGCTGGGTCGGAGGCTGGAGGAGATGCTCACTCCCAGGTGGGTGTCTGCAGGAGCACACGCCTGTGGTCGGGAGCAGCGTTTACCCGCTGGGACGTTGGTGCCGCCGCCGGCCCGCTCGTGCCACGCAGCTCTGCCCGCCACGGCGCGGCTTCGCTCCCGCCTCAACCTCCGCCTGGGAACCGCCTTGGCAAAATCATCGCTGAAGGAGGGTGGTATGGAAGGCATCCAGGGTTGTGGTTTTCCAAGGTAACAGCCGAAGGAAAGGAAAGAAAGAAAAAAAAAAAAAAGGTAAGACTGAGCTTTTGTTAAGTAATTAAAGAATTGAGGCTTGCTGGAAAGCCCCAGGGCTGTGCTTCTGCGGCTGATCAGGAGGCTTTGTTTGCACGAGGCTGGTAAACAATTTGCAGTTCTTGGCAATAACCTGAATTATGTTGTACAACAAAAGAAGTTGGAAACGCTGGGTTTATATAGTTATTTTAGGGCAGGGAGAGGAAGGAGGGAGGAGGTTTTGGATGGCGTTCACCGAGGTCGGTGTGAAGATGCCCTCGCTTCTCTAGCTCTGTCCACGGCATGCTTTTAGGTAAATAAATAAAGTTGAGCAAGAGCAGAGAGCCCAGGATCAATCAGTGCCGGTGCTCCTTCCTTCAGACTAGGTCTAGCCGCTGTCTTTTAAACAGCGGGGCTCGGTGCACAAAGCATTAATATGCTCCGTATGTATCCTGGCTGTACGCTTACAGCCCGGAGATTTGCATGCTAAATCTGTGCTCCTGGAGCCTCTACACCCACATCTTTAATTAAGCAATGCCCCGTGTTTCTGCTCTATAGGATAAGTGAATATATGCAACTCCAATGCACAGGAGATAACTTTGTGATGATTTTGCTGTTTGTTTAACTGAGGAGGAAGTTAACTCGGTGGGTTAGCCTTACCGCAAGCTACACTTGGTTGGAAAAATATATAAATAAAGCGAGCTGTGATTTCCCAGCTGACACGAGCTGCCAAGACGGTGCCTTCACCGGCACGTGGGGGAGAGGGGGGGTGTCGGGGAGGCCGAGGGGCTGCTCTCGTCTCCTCTCGCTGTGGCCAGCACTGCCTGGCCAGGGTTAGCCCGAGGCCAGTGGTCTGCATGGCTTTGGGCTGGGGCAGAGCCAGGGCAAGGGGAAACGTCAAAATTGGAATAAACCCAAGAAGTGCATCTAAAATATACACCGCATTGACCAACCCGCTGAGGGTGAAGTTTGCAGGGGAGGCTGGGGGAGCACGTCTGCCCTGAGCTGGGGGCACCTCTTGGTGCTCCAGCCCCATGTCCCCGCATCCCGGCCACGCTGTCCCCATGGAGTCCCCACCGGGTCCTGGCCTTCCTGCCCCGGGGGTCCTGCCTCGGGTACGGGATAACAGGCAGGTGGACGCTCATTAAATCCCTTCCAGTCCTGCAAATGGGTTAAGAAAGCTTCATGGACACCTCTTAGGAGGAGATGATGCTTCTAGGAGAGTCTCAATGTTAAACGTTGTTGACTCTGCCCAACCTTGGGTCAAGTGGCGTTTGATAGCGTGGTAAAGGACACGTACTCCATGGTCTTCACAAAGCCACAGGAGGGTTTGGTTTTTATTAGACACAACCACCAAGACTCAAAAAAAGCTTCTAGAAAGGAGGCACCCCTCCTTACCACTCCGCAGAAAAGATCATCTGAATTAACATGAGCTTCTTGGCTATTAAATGGAAATTTTAAATGGGAAGAAAATTCTGCAGTGACTGCTAAATTGTGTGTCAGCAGAAAGGGAGAAAAAGCAACGTGTGTCATTCCTATTATCATCTTGAAATCCATCTTCCCTCTACATGCCATGACGGTGGATAATCCCCGATACGATGCCTGCATCACTAATATTTGCAGAGGCAGGATTCCTGTTTTGGAAGAATTTTGCTCCGCATATCTTATCCCCCACCTTGAAAATGTGGCTTGAGATTATCTGAAACACTGAACACGCTGTTGCCGGGGGCAGTGAATTTTGCTGTTGGTGGCAGCAAACCGGCCTCTGAAGTCCAAGGTGTCACGAGCTTATTGGAACGCCAAGTCCCTGCTGGTGTGTGAGGGGAAGGGCCCTTTCTCTGCTGAGCTCTGGGTTGTCGTGCCCTCCCGTGCTGCGTGCCCAGCCGCGGGGTCAGACCTGCTGACAAGGACAGGGCATGGTTTCTTTACAGAAAAGTGGGGCCGAGCCCCATCACGATGAAGGTGAAACGGTGGTTGCGTGTACTCAGGGCTGCAGAAGAGCATCTTCAAAAAGAAAAAGAAAGCCTGTGCTGCTTTTTTCTCGCCTGTGGACGAGCACAGAGATCAGACAGGAATGCCAGGGCATGATAAATTTTGCAGCACCTGCGTTTTCTTAAACTGCCCCCCCACCCCGGTTGCAACAGATGTGATTGGATGTTTTGCTGCGATGGGTTTAGATGTGAAAGGCATGAAGGTGACGCAGGGGCCCTCGCTGCTGAGATGGGGCTGCATCTCCCACAGCGTCTCCTCAGGGCGTCTCTCCCTGGGGCTGTTGTTGGCACCTGGATGGTGGGACAGCCCAGCTCCAGGGTAGGGTCATCTCTCTGTAGGGTTTATCATGGTCCTCAGCCAAGTGGTGTGGGGCGGACAGCCTCACGCTGGCGGGAATTTAAAGCAGGGCATTGTAGTTAAGTGGTAATGCACTGTACGAGTCAATTTGCTAGTTCTGGGACTCAGTTATGGTCCATCACAAGTCTGTTCTCTAGCAGGTGTCCTGGTGGGTTGAGGACAACCACGCATCCTTGGCTCTCAGCTCCCCCCACCCTGTGGATGGTGCCCAGCAGGGAGGCGGTGGCTGCACTCTTGGTCACAGCCTTGGCTTTCCAGGCCAGGCTTCGGTGCTTTCGCAGTGGAATGGGGCTGCGTGTGCCAGGTATCGCTCAGCAGGCAGGTTTTGGAGATTGGTGAGCATGCGACGACCTTGCATTGCTGCCCCTGCACCGACACATGGTGGGTGGGCGAGGGACCGGGGTGTCTTTGTTTGCAGTTGAGGGGTTAAGACATGGGTATGAAGTGAGTGGTGGAGGACCAGACCTTGTGCATGCACATCTTTGCATGTGGCGCTGAAAAACTCTGGACCAACTCCCTCCTTCAGCAAAACAACCTCAGTGCTAATAAATCTCCCCCCCCGGCTCCCCATCTCGTTCCGCTGACAGGTTGCAGGAGCACAAAGATGGCCAGGAGGAGAAAAGTGCGGAGGGGAGGGTGATACAGGAGGGAAAAAAACAAGCTATTGATGTAGACATTTGTGGAGAGGTTAAAAATGAAGCAATAAAACCTTTACACAAACTTCCAAACGCTTCTGCAGCCGCACACCGCAGCTCAAAGCAGGGAATAAATAAGAGCAAGCGCAGCCGGTTGCGGGCAGAGGGAAGCTGACGGAGCCATTGCTCCTCCCGAGCGCAGCCTCGGCAGCGGCAGCAAGAGGAATACGTCCCTGTGATGTAGCTGTGGCCCCCAAAACACTTGGCTGCTGCTCCCCTTCCTCCTGGCTGGAGGCAAAGTGCGCTGGCAGCCCAGAAACCCCCCACAGCCTGGGCTGCATCCCCAGCAGCGTGGGCAGCAGGGCGAGGGGGGGATTCTGCCCCTCTGCTCCGCTCGGGGGAGACCCCCCTGCAGCGCTGCCTCCAGCTCTGGGGCCTCAGCACAGGAGAGACACGGAGCTGTTGGAGCGGGGCCAGAGAAGGCCCCGGAGATGCTGGGAGGGCTGGAGCCCCTCTGCTGTGGGGACAGGCTGAGAGAGCTGGGGGGGTTCAGCCTGGAGAAGGGAAGGCTCCGGGGAGACCTTCCAGCCCCTGCCAGTCCCTAAAGGGGCTCCAGGAAAGCTGGGGAGGGACTCTGGATCAGGGAGGGGAGCCATGGGACGAGGGGGGACGGTTTTAAATTGAGAGAGGGGAGGTTTAGATTAGATATTAGGGAGAAATTCTTTGCTGTGAGGGGGGTGAGCCCCTGGCCCAGGTTGCCCAGAGAAGCTGTGGCTGCCCCATCCCTGGAGGGATTCAAGGCCAGGTTGGACGGGGCTTGGAGCAACCTGGGTTGGTGGGAGGTGTCCCTGCCCAGGGCAGGGGGTGGCACTGGGTGGGCTTTAAGGTCCTTTCCAACTCAAACCATTCTGTGATTCTAAGAGTGGAGGCCTGGAGTTTCCAAATGCCTCCTGATGGGTTTGGGACATTGGTTGGAGCAGGAGGGACAATGCATGAGCCGAGTTTGCCGGGTCTCTGTGGCTCACAGCAGAGTCGCTGGGTGGCACAGCATCCACATGGTGAGCTTGGTGGTTTTATGTTCCCTGCCAGCCTGGCAAGGGGGCAATTAAAGCTTGTGTGTGGGTTGATGGATTTATTTTCCACCCTTTTGGAAAGCCTCTGAGAGGTGCTCTGTGGGGGGAGCAGGGTGGGGGGTGCAGGTGGGACACATCCTGGTTGCTTTTGAGGAAAGGTGGGAAGAAAAGAAGGACTTCTGGGGTCTCCTGACTTTTCTGCTGTGTTGATTGGAGGGGAAGGGCTCAGCGGGGGGCTGGGAGCCTGTGGAGGCTGCAGAGAACTCTGCAAAAGGGGTTGGAGGCTGTCGGGTGGCCCAGTCCACCCACCCTGGGTCCCCATGGCTGCGAACACCCAGGGGGGTCAGCAGCTCCCCAGCTATAGCGGGACTGGGGTCTTCACCCAGGTTCGCAGTGGGGAGAGACAAATTCAGCTCATGTCTCCTCCACAATGACGCAGGACTCAACGCTCGAGACCAAAGGGCTGGTCTAAAGCTGGGACAACACAAGGGTCTCTCCGAGGGTGTGTGCGGTACGGCAGGAGTTTTGCACAGGTCCAGCTCTTCCCCTTGTGCAGGACGCCTGGGCAGAGGGAAAAACACACGTAGGGTCAGGGGTAAAAGCCCCGGGAGCTGAAATCCCACAGCACGTGCTCCTGGAATCAGGTTCAGTCGATGCGAGGGGAGATTCCCACCCCTGCGGTAGGAACTGCCGGTATCTTTCAAATGGCTTTAAGTGGCTCAGTGTAATGGGACTGGTTTTATCCTTTTACTCTTTGCCTAAGGGAGGTTTGCGCTTTATCCTGCCTCATGAGCTTGAGAAATTTATGTAGCTAACTTTCTGTTCTTCGGGCTGATTTCCTCCCCTTGGCGTGCCGTCAGGAGATGGTTTCCTTCATCTTTTCCTTTGCCGGCACCATTCCACTGCGCTCTCCTGCCCCAAAGAGCTTCGGTCACTGTTGTGATGGAGGAGAGCTATGATGAAAATGATGATTTCTGAGCACACGTCCATTACTAAGGCTGATGCATGGAGGATCCTTCAGCCCTGGATGTCACTGGTCCACAGCAGCTCTGCATCATGGACTTCCCTGCAAAGAGGTTGTCCAGACGCTGGTGGAGAGCAGGGAACAACTCAGAGGAGGACAGGGATGACTCCATTATCTGTCTCCCAAGGCTTTCATGCTGTTTGCATTGACAAGAGGCTTTTCTTAGCTGTGGCTCTGACTAGAGGTCCCAGAGATGTCCATCGTTAATCCATCACTGATTTTCCAAAGGCAGAGCTCTGCTGCTGGGAAGGCATTGGACGTCCCGAGCTCTCTGTACGTGGAACCTCTTTCTTCCCACCCTGCTGGACTTTCTACCGGTGAGCCGATGGCAACAGGCATCCCCCTGTGCTGCAGCAGCACCAGGCTGCCCGAGAAGGCAGAAGGTGGGGGAAAAAAGCTTTTTATCCAAATGAGCCTCAATGTAGAGCCAGGGGGTCTCTCCGGTCCCGTGCCAAAGCCCCTCTTGGCCACGCGGGGAGGAGCGGGGTTGCCCTGCCTGCGCCGGGGCTGCCCACCATGAGCCATGTCCAGCCCCGCTCTGACCCATCGCTTCAGAAACGGGAGCGTGAAAGAAATGTGAGCGTAACGCAGCTTTCCAGGGAGTTGTTCTGCAGCCTCTGCAGATGAACTCCCCGTCTCCTTAGCTGAAGGCCTGGGTAAAGAACTAATTATTTGGACCTAAGCTTAAATCTGTTTCCACAAAGATGGATTTGTGACTCTTGCCAGCTTCCCCTAGAGGATTGCAACCTCATTTTGTTCCTCATGAACTTCTGCTGAGGTGTAAAATAACAACAATCTTGAGAGCTAAAATCGCTGAAGGATGGATTAAATTATAATGCAATCAGTCCCAAAGACCTTCTGTCGGCAAGTAGCAGCATTAGGCCGTCCCAGGAGCGGCGCAGGATTACCCAGCCTCCGCCGGCAGCTTTGTCTTCACCAGGAAACTGCATTTCTTGGGCAGAGAGATTACACTATCAGCCACCAAATATGTTCCTCGGGTGCCTTGGCATCACCTTGCCTAGGCCAGAACTCACTCTGAGAAGAGCGATGTAAACCCCCAACAAAAAAAGGGGCACAGACGGCAGTGAATATTTTGAGGTCTGCAGCACATTCCCGGGGAAGGATCGCTGCCGACCGGCCATCTCTGCGAGGACTTGAAATCACCACTCGAGAAGCGAGGCTGGGGGCTGTAAATGTGTGTGTATAGGATTTAGCATAGCAGGGCTCCAATCCCCACCCAGACTTTAAAGAATAAGCTCCCATAAATAACCAGGACGGAGTCCATGGGATGATTTTCAGGCATTTGGAACAGGCCCCAGCTCGGGGAGCGGCGGGAGAGCGGGGGGCTGCTCCCCTGGCCCCTGCCGCGTCCTGCCCTGCTCCCCGTCCCGCCGAGCCCTGCACCCCGGGATCCAGCACAACGCACTGCTGCTCCGGGGAAAACCGGGCTCGCTCCGCCAGCAGCGACTGGGGCTGCGAGCCCCCGGTGGGATGCCGGATGGTCACCTCATAGCAAACAAGTCCTTTCACAAGTGCCGATGCAAGGAGATGTTGGGATCCTCATGGCTGCTGGCAGCTGGCTACAAGTCCTCTTGGAGGTTTTATCCCTGTTCGGGGCAGGTTTGAGGGCTCTCTGCCACAGAGACTCTTTTTTGCCTGTATAAATTCTGTTTTATCTGCTACTTGAACGAAGCATCTGAGCTGACAAAGCTCTCCTCTGGCCCCTTATTTTTCACAAAAAGCGCAGGGACTTTATCATCTCCCTGGCAATTTAGCTGCTCCTCATCAGCGAGCTCACCGGGCTGTGCGGAGGAGAAGGGATGCAGGGGAAGGGGATGCAGGCGGAACAAGGCTGCTTTTTCTTAGAAAATCCTGCTAAAAAGGCATCTCCTTTCTGGAGCTGACCCCATGCTGCCCTCTGCTCCCCGCTCAGCCCCCAAAGGCGCCTCGGCATTGTTCGGCCGTGCTTATTAGGATGCTTTGAGGAAAGCGAGCCTTGAGGCCCCTGCCCTGGTACGCGGCTGCAGAAGGGAGGCTGAGCTGGCCTCGGGCCTTTGGCTGTTCATCTGCCTTGTTCCTGGGCAATGAAATGGAGAGTTTCTCTTGAAAATCCCTTCTTCTGCCTGGGCTGAAGTCTGTAGGTTTACCGCAGCCTCCCTGGAGAAAGGGGAAGCCCAGACGATGGGGACTGAGCTTCCATCTGCAGAGGGGTGGCACGGCCAGGGCTCCCCCAGCGCCTGCACGTCATTTCCAATGGAGCTGAAGTCTCACTTCTTTGGGTCTTTGCTAAGTCTGCTTGAAAGTGTGTTTTTTTTTTTTTGTAGGATGTTGGTTTGGTTTTTTTGTTTGTGTGGTTTTTTTTTGTTTTTGTTTTTTTTGTGAGGAGGCTGCTGCACTGCAATGGTGTTTTCTTTGCAAAACGGCGAGTTGAGCGGGTCCTCTCCAGTTGCGCGTGCAATTGCCTGGGTGCCACCGCCGCCCTCCTGCGGCTGCCGAAGTCTAAGAACAAACGGGAGCGACAAGCAGTGAACCGAGGCAGGACAAATGGAAACCCAAGATGCTCAGTGAAATATTTAGCAAACCATTTTGAGCAAGGGGAAGAATGTTCTTCTATTTATTATAAGCTTTGGAAGCGAGGAGCTGCCTGCTCGCAGAGGGCTGAATACCTGCAGTAAAGCCGTGCGTTCTATTTGCACATTTCCTTGCATTAAGGCAGGGAAGATGATAAAGTGCTTTTGATCAGAGTCACTTAAATAGAGGAAATCTCCTGTACGAGTGTGTTTTCTGCCCTGCTGTGTGTGGGAGCCTGTCCCAGCCGGGGCGCAGGGGCTGTGGTGATGAGCGGGATGCGGTGGCAGTGGCATCCCCGGCAGAGCAGGGATGGCCCCTCCTCGGTAATGCACATTTCGTGTCAGCCTTGTCCCTTGTCCCCCGAGCCAGCACGGCTGTGGCGCCGCAGCCATGTCTGGTTGTTCGGGGATGGATATTTGCTCTCGGCTGTAGCTCTTTTACAAGGGCACAAATGTAATGGCAAAAGAAACCACTTTAGTAATGTACTCAAAAGGTAAATATTTTATACAGTACCACAGTAACGTGATGTATTACCTCCTTGACATACTTTGCTGTTTGCCCGAGACGTGGGATTTGGGGCGGTTGGCGGGGCCGGATTCCCGCGTCCTCTCCTCGCCGGGGCCTCGTGGGCCTTTCCCACCAGGTGCTGAATTTCCTTCTCTCCCCACAAAACGGCAAGAGCAGCTCCGTCGCAGCTCATGGCAAACTGTGAATTCTGATTATACGACCGTTATTGTTTTAAGCTCTCAGGATCAAGAGCGCTATATTAAAGTCCTTGCTCCTTCTCGAGGTGTGAAGTGAGAGGAGATTCATGATGATAAATGCAGGGCAGCCTGCGCCGGGTGCCGGGGACCTCAGCTGGGGGACAGCAGAGGCCGGCGAGTCTTCACCTAAATGTATATGGCTGTATGTCCAGTTTGCACTTGCTGGTGCCCCCGCTGCAGTAACTGGTGACAAGTGACTGCCGTAGCAGCTTCACCAGAGGCGTCTGCACGGCAGCGTGTGCTCGGGAAAGCTCGGCTGCAGACCAAGGTGCCTCCAAGACATGAAATGCATCCCACAGCTTCAAGCAATCGGCAAAGTGTTTGCCTTCGCCCAAACCCAAAGCACTTGCGCAGCACCAACGTCACCGTCCCACGGCACGGTCAGCGGTGTCTGGCGCTGGTTTTTAGCCCACCCCTACGCCTGGCTGGGGGAAACCGTCCAGGACGTGGCAGGAAAAGCCCAGGACGTGGCAGGACGCCTCGTCCCTTGCCTGTGCCACGCAGTGACGGGGTGTGAAAGCCCCGATGCACGGAGCCGGGTGTCGCGCGAGGAGCAGCGAGCCCTCAAAGTGCATTTCTGCAAAGGGCTATAAATGCTCCTGGCATCTCCTGGCCGTTACATTCCAATCAATATGGTTTTCACAGAGCAGGATTAGTTATGTCACCTTTTGTACTCCAAGGTAACTCAAAGTACTTCATAAAGTAATGAGTTTAGCTATAGATAGCACAGGTTAATGGTGCAGCCATTATGTACTCAGTGATAAAGCTTCCATGCGGCCTCGGATATTATAAATCTGGTTTATTAAGACTGGAAATATTGACAGAGACCTGTTTCTTCCCTATCCCTTCTGCAGCCTCCCAGGGATTTCTGACAATCCACTTCTGGCAGCTTCCAGCACAGATAGAGAGAGCCTTTAATCTCTCAGAGGAAAACTGCTATTTTGGGGTGAGCACTAACCCATTGATTCATATTTGCAAACATTTTCAAGTGTTGGGAGACTAAAATGGAGCCAGGATAAGCACAAACCGGAGGGCCTGTGCTAATTCTCCAAAGCAAAATGAGTTTGAACTGCTTTGCAATGATACTGGCTGGACACGGCCAGCCCGGCTCCCCATCCTTCCCGGCCGAGACTCCAACCGCCCCAGCACCGTGCCTGGCTCCTGGCTTGGTGTAACAGCCCCGAGCCTTAGATGATGGTTCTTCCGTATTTTTATTACTAGAAGCAAAGGCAGGGGTTTAAAGGTGCACATGACAAACAAGCACCTGGCACCGGGGCAGTCCACGGCATTGGATCCTGCTCACCAAGGAAAATGTACCAGGAGCATCCTACAAAGCCATTTAATGACTAAAAATGCTGCTAAAGGCAGCTGCTGTTTTAGCTTAAATTCCCGCAGGAGGGGCAGGTTCTGCCTTTCAGCGAGGAGCCGTGATCCGAGGCTGCTGCGCCGGCGGCGGGCGACGGGGGCTGCAGAGCCAGGGGCAGCCCCGCTCCCCATCCAGGCAGCGCCGGGGCTCTCCCCGCACTGACGGATCCTGCCGTTACCTGACTTACCGCCTTCAGAGGACAATCACCCCGGGCAGCTCTGACACCTGCTCCCGGTGCGCAGCGAGGGGTGCTGGAGCCTCTCGGGCTGCACCCCTGAGCCGGCACTGGCACTAAAACATCTCGTTAGGTCCTACCAATCTTTTTTTTGCCTTTCCCACCATGATCCATGTGTATAAACCCCCTCCAGTTTCACCCTCGGCTCTGGGCAGGGCAGGGCCGGGGTGTGGGTTGGGGTTCACAGCCCCAGGCTCCGCCGGCCCCTGGCTGCGGGCTGTGAATCCCAATTAGTGGGGAGAGAGCGTTTCCCTTCGCTGCAGGGGGAAATGACCCTTCCTAAAGCCGACAGGTCGCTAATTAACACAAACCTATGCACTTGAAGTGAGGTTTCCCCTTCCAACCCTGTCAAGCCAGCGCAGCTCACCAAAGGATTGGGGTCACTTGGGTTAGATTGACTTAAAAAACCACCTTCCTGAGGAGGTGGATGAAAGGTGGTGACTGAGGCGCCCCTCTCCTGCTCCTCGTATCTCCATCAAGAGGGGGCTGGATGGTTGGCAGCAGCGGGGAGGGCAAACCCGTCCGCAACCCACGGCCTTTCTGGAAAAAACCCCAGGAGTAGCCCAGAGGTTGCATTAAATTTTTATTTTTCATCCCTGGCCATCGCATGAGGAACCTGTCACCGGGCCGGCGGTGTGCTGGGTTGCAGCCGGCGCCTGTCGCGGGGCGATGCTGCCATTACTCATAGCCACCCCCCGCCCTGCACGCAGAAAAGCATCGCAGCAAAAAAAAAAATAAAAAAAAATCTCATTAAAAAAAGAAGGTGGGGAGGAGGAGAGCGAGGCGAGGAGCAGGGGAGATGGATTGTGCTGTGGCGCTGCGATGAGTGCGGGGAAGCTATACATTAATCATCGCGAGAGGCAGAGAGGGGCAAATCCTACAGCTCTATCAGGGGAGAGCGGTTGCGGTCGGGGAGCGGTTGCGGTTGGGGAGCGATGCTGCTGCAGAGGCCCCGGCTCACGCAGGGAGCTCGTCCGTCCTGCTGCTGGGTGGGGAATCCCAGCTCCCCCCATCCACCGCCCGCTCCGCGTTGTACAGAAAGCCGTAATGTCTCGTTAACGCTGTCTCCCCCCCAGCTCCCGGTGTGGGATCTGCCCTGTCTGGGAAAGGAGGGTGCTGTAAATAATAACCCAAGCGTCACTGCTGCCAGCTGAGCAGGGCACCCATGTCAGTGCTGCCGAAGCCCGTCCCCAATGGGTCCCCTCGCTGGTCCCTCCCAGCTACACCGGGAGGAAGAGGGATGCTGCTGCTCGGGCTGATGGATGCGTGTGCTGCTGCCCTCCGTGTGTCTGGGTGGAGAAGTGCCGGGGCTATTTTAACAGTAATTAGGCCAAGGAGCTACTTAGCGGGATATATGGTTCTCACAGGTGGCCGTATGTCACAGTGTCCCCATCTGTCCCACACACACCTTGGTCCTTCACAGCTCTTCCAGCCCTGTCTGGGAGAGGGAGCGGGATTGCGGCGCAACACAGCTGGTCATGGGGGCTTCTTCACAACCACTTTGCATAATAATGATAATAATAATGATGATGACGACGATGATGATGATGATACTCAGCATCCAGGAAAAGAAGCCAAAGCTCAGGCTCAGGGCTGCCGTTATCCCCAGCCCATGCTAACGCGCGCGCACACACACGACCTCACTGTGCCATTAGTTACAGCAGAGCAAATTTTTCTTTATACGTGGAAGGAATTTGGAATAAAAAAAAGAACTTTGGGTTCTTTTATCTTTTTTTTTTTTTTTTCTTTCCCCAGAGACTGCTTGGCCAGCAGTTAATAAAAGCATTTAATCCTCCCGCTGCTTCCTGCACCCCCACCTGGGGCTGGTTTAACAATAGTGTAATGGTGCATAGAGAGTCTTGGGGTTTTTTTTTGGGTCACCTAAAACTGCCTAATGTGTCTGTTTACTCGGGTTTCGGTTAAAAGAATGCTCTCTATTTAGAAAGACTTTTTTGGGGAAAAAAAAAGTCTTGGTAACACAAAGGTTATAGTCTGGAAAACAAAGAAAAGGTCAGTTATATTTCATTTATTTAAAAAAAACCCCACCAAATCCTTGTGTGTTTTGGTTTGATCTGAACCAAATTCTACTGCAAATTCTGGCATCTGCCTTTGACTTGGGAGAAAAAAACCCCCAACGCAAGAACCTATCATAATAACTGTAATAATGATTGCTATTGTTTTTAACTTTGGTACAGAAGTCCACGGGTTTAGGGGAGGATGGCTGTTTCCATCAGCTTAGTAAAACTATTCACATGGTCAAAGTTAAGCACGCAGCTAAATCATTGGAGGAACAAGACCTTCTGCAGGCAGATAAAAGCCTAATAACGCGATGATGAGAGCCCAGGCTTCCACGGATAGCAGAAACTAATATTTGTGATGCAACAGTCTTGCATTATTCAGTAGTTAAAGATAATTCTAAGAAACAGAACAGCTTGAGAATTAGCAAAACTAGCAACAAAATATTCTTAGTTGACTCTGGGGGGAAGTAAATTGCCATGTACAGGATTTGCATTCATCTTAACGTTTATTAAAAATGAGAGAGAGCTGCTTTCCACTCCTCGCCTGGCTGGAGCCCCGTGTCCTCCCGGCCCTCGCTCAGCCCCGGCCATGGGTGGGATGTGCTGAGGCCTCTCGGTAACTCATGACATGGGTGGGCTGATGTTGGGATGAGGGTGATGGAAACCCAACCAGCCGCTCAGGCCCTGCCCAAGTGCCCAGCAGGCTGCGAGGGGTCGCTGCCAACGTTAATTGCTAGTTGGGTGCCAGGCCGCGGCCGTGCAGCCTCGCCGCAGGGGGGGTCCTGCCCCCTCCCAGGGCAGCCGGTGCGACGCCGAGGGAAGAGCAGCTTTAGCAGAGCAAGAAGCTGCTGGCCCTCAGGGAGGTGCCTGCAGAGAAGTGTTGCCATGCTCGGCAATGCCAGCCCGGAGGAGGAGCCACGCTCTCTTTGCCACATGCACAGCATTTATTTTTTTTTTTTCTAGTGGTTGCTGTGTTTCAGATTTGGTATGAAAGGGATGCCAGTAATGGGTGTTGTTTTAGTTGTTGCCAGGTGATGTTTATATTTTTCAAGGACTTTTTCCAGCCTCCCACAGAAGCTGATAAGGAGCGTAGACGGAACGCTGGCATGGCCCGTGGAATATTGTGTGTCCCAGGCATCATGGCTGGGATGGATTAAATGGGGTTAGCGGTGGGGGAAGGGGGGTACTCGTAATCACTGCTTGGGACGGTGCCAATTCCCCAATTTACTGCGTGGTAAGAACGACTTGTGTCTTGTATATTCTTTTACCATTATTATTATTGTTATTTTCCTTTTCTGTTATTGTTCTATTAAACTGTCTTTATCTGAACCCAAGAGTTTTTTCCTTTCTGCCCCCTCCCCCCCATCTCCCTGCCCCTCTGGGGGACGGGGGAGAACAGCCCGTGGTCCCAGCTGCCGGCTGGGCTTAAACCACGACACAAAGACTCCAAGACCTCTGAATATGGCTCCATTGGGCTAAAGCACAAAGATCTGGTGTCGCAGGAACGAAGTCACCGCCTGACTGATTTGCACCAACAGTTCCCGGGGCTGTGGGAGGAACCAGCGCCACCAGCGCCACCACCTTAGTGCCCAAAACCGCTGCCGGGCTGGGGCCGAGCCGTGCTTCCTGCTGTAAGGAATGCGATTTCCCACCCTTGGCCAAATCCGGAAACACCCGGCATCTCCCAAAACCCCACCGACACCTCGTAGGTGGAGCCACCCCTGCACCCAGGCCACCCGCTCGCTGCAGGGGTAAGTCTGCCGTTGGCAGCGAATGAGCCGGGGTGTGCATGCGGGAAAGGAAAATGAACTAAAAAAATTAAAAATTAAAAAAAAAAAAAAAAAGGCAAGTGAGACTATTCAAAAGGGGGACTTTATTTTTATTACACTGGAGCCAGGCGTCAGTGCGCCAGTTCAGCTTTGATACACAATAAATCAGCAAAGCTGTTACTCAGTTTGGAACCCAAGATTGCAGTGGCACTAAAAACACATTGAAAACATTTACTTTCTTCCCTTTTTTTTTTGGTTTTTTTTTTTTTTTTTTCCCTCTTTTGTTTTTGGTACAAAAATGGTACAAACAACAATACAAAATATTTGTGCTGTTGACGGTTACAAAAAAAGGTTTTTGAACTGGGCTAACGGACGCAAACGGCTTTTGCGCTTCAGCGTGAATACAGCAGAACAGCAGAAGTCTTCCTTGAGAACAACCACAGTCATGCGGGCTGCTACACAGCTTCTCCATCGGAAAAGGAAACATGCAAAATCATAATTAAAATTAAAAAAAAAAAAAAAAGAAAGAAAGAGAAAGTGCTCCAATTATACATCTATATATTGTTGTTGTTTTTTCCCCTATTTGATTTGTAGCTTCAAGCACTAACTACATTATGTACACATTGTGTGAGCAGTTGGGCACGGGGTTGGTGTGTGCTGGAGAGAACTTTTATTTTTCCCCATGAAACTGAGTCAACTTTGCGTGGGAGACACCTACGTTGGCGAGCTGCTGCTTTAAACACACGCATTCATCCCCACACAGCATCCCCCCCACCCCAACGTTATTATTTTTTTTTTTCACATTTACAATGAAGAGCTGCAAAAGACATCACAAATAAAAGTCCCGTATTTTACCTTTAATATGTGGGTTTTTTTTTTTTTTTGAGACTAAACGAAGTTGCAATCTTGGCACATTGTGTTGTGCAGACCCTGCACTGGCCGTCACCATTCTCCAAAGCCCCAGCCCCCCCCCTCTGCGGAGCAGTTGCAGGCGATGCAGCCATCTCCCAAGTCCCGCTTGCTGCTGCCGGCTGGATTCGGACCCGACTATCCCTCCCTAAACACCCCACCTCCCTAAACTCCCCACGTCGCCTTACGACCACCACCGGCATCGCCTGGTCCAACAACAATGGGAAAAAAAAAAAAAAAGAAAATGGAAAAGAAAATGCAAAACCAGAAGCAGAACTATGACTAGCACGTGATAGCTAGGACAGACTTGCCTACTGACCGGCACTAATTACCTGCTGAATCTCCTCGTGTCCTCGCAAAGCACTTCTGTGACCAATGCCTCTCCCTGGCTCAGGCCACACGGGACACAGACCGAGGGGGCCGCAGTGCGGCGGTGGGGCCAGGCTCTGCGGCGGCGGCCATGGGGACGGCGGTGCCATCGGACTGCACGGTCCCTGGCTCGGGGACCTGCAATCCTCACGCCCAGGAGGTGGGGAGCCACGGGAGGTGTCTGACGTGCCCCACACCCCAGGGGTTCAACTGTCCCCATCCCCTAGACAGCCCGGAGAGCTGCGGTGGGGTCCCCTGACAGCGCGACGGGGTGCAGGGTAACGGTGGTGTTTTGGGGACAGGGTTCCCTCCACCTGCCTGAAAGCAGCTCCTGCCCCAAGATTTACAAAAAGTGGGGACTTGAACGTGCGGCCACCACTTCCTTAATGAGCACCACTGCTTTAGTTCAGACAGTCAGAGACCGAGCTTTCTGATCTCAAGGCATTAACCACTTCAGTGGCCTGTAAGAAAAAGCAGCGACTCTACGTTCAGCCAAAGTCGCCGTTTCCCTGCCCCGGCTCCATGTCAGCCACTGTCACCTCCAGCTGCGGATGGCAACGCCGCGTCACCTCTGTGAGGGGTCAGAGCAGGGGACACACTGATGGCTCTTCAACAGTCCCTCTCAGATCAAGCCAGGTTTCCTTAGCTGGGTTACAAACCACAAGGGATATTGACAAGCAAAAAGGTTTGCAAAAAGTGA
This sequence comes from Fratercula arctica, assembly GCA_947846985.1. Classification (NCBI taxonomy): domain Eukaryota; kingdom Metazoa; phylum Chordata; class Aves; order Charadriiformes; family Alcidae; genus Fratercula; species Fratercula arctica. Next base: position 2,096,280 of record CANTUZ010000013.1, on the reverse strand, counting down.
CCTGTTTTCCTTGCTGGATGTGCTCCTCGCTCACCTTCTGCCTGTCCCACCACGAGGGAAGGGGCCCGATGCTGCTGCTACCAAAAAAGCTGGGTGGTGGAGGGTGCAGGGGGGAGGCGGAGGAAGAAGAGGCAGAGGAGAAGGTCCTGCACAGGGAGACTGAACATAACTAGGTCAAAAGACATTAAACTAGTTGGTTTGATCTACAGGCTTGTGGGGTTGGAATGGCTGGATTGCAAACGCTGCAGAAAAAATATCCGCCGATTTCAAAAAAGTCTCCGAAGGAAACAGGTTGGTTTACTTTTAATCACTCGAACAGTTTTGTTTGACTTAGGTTGCATACACGTTCTTAAAAACCTGAAATGTTTGGAGGAGCTGCAGCCTGACAGCCCCTTCGTGGCTCCTTTCGCCCGTCCCCGGTGCAGCGGGGCCATGGACGGCAGCCGTCCCCTTACCAGCCATCCCGTGCCGTGGCCGTCCCTGTCCCCATCCCCACCTGAAATCCATCCCCCCCACCAAAGCCACCGCAGACACGGAGCGTCTGGAGCCGGGAGGCAGCTCCTGCTCGGGGGAGCGGTGTGGGGTGGCGGGGGGTGGCGGGGGCACAGCCGGTGGCGCAGGCCCTGCGCGGGCGCCCCAGGAGCCGAGCGGCAGCGGTGGGGAGCTGGGAGCTGCAGGCATGGCCCCGGGCCTCGAGCCACGGCCTCCTGCTGGGTCGGTGACGAGGGTACGGTGACAGAGGCAAACCACTGATGGAGGTCACAGTGAGACACACTGAGCGCGTTTTTATTATTCACTACTTGTGCTGTGTCCGGGCAGTGTCTGCGGAGGCGCAAAGCCCAGGTGGTGAAATCCTCCGGCCCATGGCTTTTCCAAGAGAAAAGCGGGAGAGCGGAGCGTGGCCGTGGGCAGGGAGCCGGGGCTGCGGGCCGTGCGGCTGGAGAGGGACAGCCAGGTGGGCCGGAGGCGGCCGGAGGAGGTGGGAAGCGCGTGGCAGAAGCAAACTGGGACTTCCATAGTGGTGACGGGAACCTACTGAGTTCCCAACTAGGGACCAGGAATTGGGAAAGGCGTCGGGTGCCGGCAGTTTGCCAGGCACCGCGCTGCCAGCCTGCCCCCGGGGAGCCCCCTCCTCGCCTGGCCGCCGCCGTCCCGCTGCGGCTGCGCGCCATCGCTGCCCGCGCTCCCCGAGCCGCGAAAGGACAAACCGACCCGTCCACCGACCGAGCACCACAAAAAGGAAAGACGAAAAGCATCCTCGGGGGTCAATAACATACTGGTAACGCTGGAGTCCCCTCAGGCAGACTTTTACCACATTGCACTTCATACAAGACACATTTCAAATGCTCGTTAATGTACAGAAATTGCATTTTATAGAAAATATGATACAATGAAATATAAAATGCACTAGGAGCATTTCAAAAAATCTACAGTAGACGATCTTGCAGCCCCTGTACCCTCTGAACCGGCGTCCACTCGTCACCGCAAGCTCTCGTCCTCGCACTCTGCCGCTCTCTCGCGTGCACGCGCTCGCTCCCCCCCCCCCCCCCCCCCGACTCTTAGCATTCAGCTTGAGAATTAATCAAGATATCAAAAAAACGCGAGATTATCCCCTGGATAATCACCTTCCAATACTGTGCACATTCTTGGATTTAAAGGAAAATATATCTAAGCACTTTTACGAGTTTTAGCGAACCCACTGCAAAATCGTCTGCAGAATATAAAACACAGGTAATCCAAGATTTCATAGCACATTAATTAAGTGGCTCATAATCCATTAAATGTGGTTTATATTACACATCCATGCAGTCTAAATCATTTTACAAACATTAGACATAAACCCACTAGTCTGAATCAGTAAAGGAAAAATGTAATAAAAAAAGCTAATAACTATTTGTTATTGGTTAAACTGACCCTACATATAAACTAGGTAGTATGCTACCATTGATAATACTGATGTTGAATGACGCCTGGATGCTGCAAAACCTCTTGCTTACTTGGCAACGCTTGAGCATATTGACCACAAGATACTTAACAGGCCCTCGTCGCGCTTCTTCTCCAAGAAAACCACATTGACTACAGACCGCAGCGCCTACCCATCGACTAGAAAGGACACACGTTAGCTGAGTTACATGATGGCGCTGAGCTTTGGCTACTAACGCTCCAAGGCATGAATATCGTACTAGACTGACTCCATACTTACGGATGGGAAAAGTGCTGATCAGCTCTTCCTGCCCCCCGCGCCCCCCGGCCCGTGCTGCATGGCACCCCCCCCCCCCACCGTGGGCGAGGAGGAGCCCGTCCCGGGGCCACGGGGCACCACCACCTACCCCAGCCGGCGTTGCCATCACTCGCCGGGTCGTGGGAGCCGAAACACGCCGAGAGCATAAAAACAAACAAATGGGCCTTTGGTCATTTCACGATTTACTTTGTAGGGTTTAGGCAAGGGCTGGCGGAGCTTTCTGTGGCAATAACCAAAGGCTTTATCAATGCTATAGTTCTATGCAGCTACATTGAGTGTGACCGGGGGACAGCAGAGCCCCCCCGCCCCCGGTCGGTATTTTGCATCTGATAACACTGAATTATATACAACATGATGACTAGTTCACCACCTGCTGAGGCTTAAAGATGGCTGTTAAGATTTCCACTCAAAACACCCCCCCCAACACTCCTCTTCCACCCAGAATGAGTCACCCCCTTTAAAAAAAAAAAAAAAAAAAAAACACAAACCAAAAAAAAGGCAAAAAAGAAACAATCTCCACAGTTCCTTTTTGTTAACTCCTTCCCAGCTAGAACTGGCTTAGGGTCACAGGGAGTGCTGCCCAGGATGGTTGTATGTTTGTTTTCATCACTCCTGAGATTGAAGGGAATCTGATACATGCACCAAAAGGCACTTTCAAATATATATATATATATATTTTAAAAACAGTGCTTCTGTTCTAAGAAATTCAAGTTAAGACAGAGTGCCTTTCACTCTCTTTAGTCATAAAGCAGATAAACGAGCAATATCCCAGCTGACATTAAAAAAACCCAAACAAAACAACAACAACAAAAAAACCTGCAGCAGAGACAAGTGTTCATGCGAGACAGCTCAATATTCTAAAAAAAAAATCAGAAAAGAAAAAAAGGTAAAAGAAAAAGAAACCTTCTATATCACCACTAAAAATAACAATACAGTCAGCAGGGGATATTAATTAAAAAAGCTGCCACATCTGTACAGTTCTTGCTTCTGCATCGGCTCTTTTTGTTAATGTCGTCGTTTGTGGGTTTGTTTGTTTTTTTTTTTTTCTAAATTGTTTTTTTTTTGTCTTCTTCTTCTTCTTCTTTTTTTTTTTTTAAATTTATTTAAATAACGTGAGGTCAGTTTAATCTTCCTCGCCTCCCCCGTACATGTCCGCCAGTTTCTTGAACCTGGGCCCCCAGTCGTTCAGGTAGTCGTAGTCCTGGTCCCCGGAGCTGGAGGAGTTGAGGGAGCTGACGGAGCCGGCGGTGGAGCCGCTGCCCTCGTAGTCGAAGACCAGCAGGGAATCGTAGGGGGGGGCCGTGGGGTCGTTGTCTGCCGCACGCAGGCCCTGGGGGGGGCAAACACACGGCGTTAATGCCCCCCGTGGGGTTTGTGGTGGTGCTCGGGAAGGGCGCTGGGGACGGGCCCCCCCTCCGCTGGGGAACCCTGCAGCAGAGCTAAGAGGGGATAGGGACAAAATGAGGGTCCTGAGGTCCCTCCCGGCTGCCCCCAGCAGAAAATCCCCCAACTGCCAGCACCTCCGAAACAGCCGGATGGAGCGGGAAGGGAGCCGCTTCCAAGGATCCAGCGCTGGATCTGGAAAGCTTCCAGTTCCGGACAGCCTCTCCTTTCTGGGGTTGCCTCTTAAGATTTCCAGCTTGGCCAATTAAAGAACAAACAGCGCCCTTCCTCTCCTACAAATAATTTTAATTTTGATGATTTTGTTTCCTTTAGGGGGGGAAAAAAAATAAAATCACTCCCGGCCAAATTCTGCAAATAGGAGAGATTCGGGGTGTGAAACCCCGGCAGAGGGCTGGGAAGCTCTGCTCTCCCGCATTGTGGGCAGCAGGGCAGGCAGCCACGGAAACGGCCTCGGGATACAGAGAAAAAGAATTGCTTTGCTGCAGCCCAGCGTCAGGAAAAGCCTCGTGGAACAGACCTGCAATAAAACAAAACGTTCCGCAGTCGCACCTTCAGAAAGCCCAGCCCCGGGGTGGGGAGATGGAGCGGGTTTTACGGCAGCGAACGGCAGCCGGAGCAGGGTGAGAGCGGGGCTTCGTGCGCGGGGATGCGCGTAACGGTGTGCGTGAAGGATGGGCAGCAACAGAGGAGGAAGGAATTTTAATGGTGAAAATGAGAAAAAAGCACAGCAGGAAATGGATGTAATAATAGAATTAAATTGCTACAACATTAATTTTTCTGACTTAGGAAATGGATGGCGTGTTTTGTCTTGGAGGAAATAACGCATTGATTGGTTTGTAACCACTCACTCACTCAAAACTAAGAATGAGGTAAGATATACTAAATGGGTAAATATTTGTACAAGCAGATAAGGAGCGGTAGTCTAACATAAAACAAAGCAAGCCTATCTGATCCGAGACGGATCTCTCTGTTCTGCAAGCTCTTTGAGGTTTTAGACCAAATAGAGCTTACGAGGGGCAGGCACAGACTGCTGAAATAATTCCAAGTCCAGGAGCCACAAATGGCTCCTTCGGCTTTAGGCAACCCAGGCAGGTGCCGGGCCACCGCCTGGCCACCAGGACGACACGCCTTTGCCCACATCCAGCCAACGTTTTTACTGACAGCAAGTGCAATATTCATAGGAATCCAAGGAAAAGTGGGATCAGGTTACACTGCCCGGATACTGAAAAGCACAGTGTTTGTGATACCCACAGAAATCTTGTGCTTTTTGTTTGTGTCTTAGCTTTTTATAGGCTTGGTGCCTTTATGAGGCCAAGTCCGGCATCCTGTGCTCCTGCCCATCGTTCCCCTGGCGCCCATCAGGCTCCTCGGGTGAGTAACAGCATCGCTTGGTCCACGCAGGCAGCGAAACGCCGCACAGCCGATGTGAGCTGGCCGCTCAAGCTCTTAGGATGTGACACAGCACACCCTGCAGCACATACCTCATTAATAAAGTCACCAATATCCCCCGGATGCGGGATTACTGGTCTTATAGGATACTGCGGTTCAGCACCAATGGGTCTCTCATCCACCCGTCTGACTCCAGGTGTCTTGTTCAGCACATGCTCCATGGTCTCCGGCTGCTGGAGCTGGCTTAAATCGTAATCCTGGGACAAATGGAAAGGCACAGCGTGAAGCCAAGAGCTTTTCCATCAGATCATCTACTCACCCAATGTGCAAACAAGTCGAAGGGTCTAATCCTATTTCAGCTGAAGTTCGATGGCAAATCTTATCCCCGGGTACGTAGCACCTCTACCTAAATTACAGATGAACCTGACCTCCGAATAGCTCGTACAACTGACCTCCTAAGACTGTATCTTAAAACGGAAGTTAAATCAAATATTTAAATACTCTCTGAATATTTTACACGGTGTCTAAATCTTTGGGATAAAAAATTGGCTTTGGTTTGCGTGTGCACAGATACGTGCATCATTTTTTGATGAAATACATAATATAATGTAAAGACACAGTGTTGGCAGACATATTATTGCAATTACATTTGTACAGAAGTAAAAACATTAAAATGTGTATTGCATTTATGCATGTAGGCCTTGCAAAGTAATTATGTTCTTTCTGCTTGTGAAAAATCCCAACAGAATAGGTTTCTATCACGGAATGAGAACCAGGTAATATTTCATTAAAAATGTATTCATGTAGGTAATGGTGTTTTGCTGCTCTTCCTTTGCCGTTATTTTTAACGAATCCTTTCTAAAATATTTAAGCCTAAAGTGTAGTTGCCTGAAAGCAGATACTTCAGCTGCTTTGAATGCTTATAACAGTACTTTGTTCTACCGATAAAACTATTCTTGCGCTCAGATGGGGACGATTGAATCTCCAGGAGCAATATTTATAAATAACTTGTCAGCAACAAGAAAAAAGAAATGCTAATTGCAAGGATTTTTCCGTTGAATATGAACGTCTCAAGTTTAGGGCGAAGTCCCTGCCCGGGCTCCCCGCGGTGGCTCTCGCCAGTCACCCGCTCGCCATCGGGTGCCGCCGGGACCCCCACGGCGGGACGTGCTGCGGGGGGGCCGTCTGCTCCCAACCACTGGCCCTGGCACCCCCTGACACCCCCGTGCCCACTGCAGCCCCCGCGCAGACCCACCACCCACGCAGCCCATTTAAGCCAGCAAGAATAAAGCCATTATACGAAGCAGAGTAACGTAATTTGCGTGAACATCCTATTTGAGAGTGTCGTGGGGTCTTTACTTGTGTGAGGTAGGAATAAAAAACAAGCGACTTGAACACGAGAGACAAAACTCTGCTATTTTAGCTGAGGAAATGCATCCGTAGCAGAAGGATGGCAGGTCCCAGGAGTGCAGGCCAGCAAGTTCTCGTGCAGCATCAGCGTTGGTGTCTGTAAGAAGCAGCCAGCGCAGAAAAGCTGACACGTTCAGGCAGAGCGTGGCTTAGGGCTCTGTCACCACGCAAAGCTTTGCCACCCTGCGCTTGGCGGGGAAAAAGAAAATCCCCAAATCTATTTAGACATTCCTCACAAACTACATCCAGAAATTAAAAGAAATTAAAAGGCACATTAGAGAGGATTAAGTAAACGCAGGGAAAGCCCACAGAAGCTCTAGGCTGAAGCAAGCCAGGGCCAGCGCCTGCAGCCACAGCTCTGGGGAGGGCGGTGGCTGCCACCTGGGTTTACTAACGTCTCTGACGGGGAATGGGAAAATACACAATTTTAATGACTGAAATAACAGAAATATTGTTTGAAGATGAGTGCCGATGGACTGATTTATAGTCTCTCCCCAGGAAGTGGGCCTACGATAGCAAAATCCATGTAGCACCGACCTCCCAGCACAGGAGAGTGTCCCAGTGACAGGCTGGACCTAGGCTGGCTCTCACCGATGGCCACGCCACACCAGGGAAGCCAATAAAGCTGCCTGGGCATAAACAAGGGCAAACACAACCCTTTGCAAGTACTTTAGTGAAAATAATGTGGTTTCTGCCTTTTTGAGAGCACAGATTGCACAGCTGCTCCTCAGCCATGACCTGCAGGCTCTTCTCACCTGGTCTTCTTCTCCACCTCCCTCTTCGTCGTACTTCAGGATGTTGTCCCTGACGTCGTCCTCGGGGTCGATGAGGAGCTGCTTGGTATGGCGCTCCTTCTCCCGGCGTTTCATCCACACCACGAAGAGCAGAACCATGGCTGTAACGGAGAAGCAGCGGGGTCAGCCGGGACCTCACGCGGCGCGAGGCCAAGCTGCGTGTGTCGGAGCATGGTGGTGTGTCCTACCACCTCACCAGCCCTCTTCTGCTATGGAGAACCTCACCGGCTGCTAGCAAGAGGAATAAAATGTAATCCTATTGCATGTTCTAATTTATAAGGGAGAGATCAGTGAGAGCTGTAAATACTGTGACAGGCCTCCACTACAAACGTTTCTTTAAGATCCATCAAGAATGCTGATTGAGCTGATGTTTATCAGAAGCCAAACACACAATCAAAGGAAAAGCAAACAGAAAGTGTGAAAACTGACGCTTTCTGAAAATATTTGATCTAAATCCTGAATTTTCAGGATTTAGATTTCCACCTCTATTTTACGCAAGGGCAGAAAATAAAGGCGGAGGGAAGAGAGCTGCCGAGGTGCTGAGAAGCAAATTGTGTTCCACCAGCGGGACAGGGCGATGCCCGCTGGGGAGCCCTGGCCATGGCTGTCGCTGTGCTGTCATCTGCAGCATGTCACGCAAGACTGGTTTGGGCAGGGTGGGTAATACTGGTTTGTGTAATCTGATTTGGGCTCACTTACACTCTTTTTGGGTGAGTGAGGGAGGCTTTCTGGACTTCCAGGATCACATTAGCCAGGACATCAGCGTATGCATTTGGCCATGGAATCGCAAAGCGGATCTAAGATCATGTGAAATCCTTTCAGAGAGCAGGGCTCGCTTTGCAGAACAAGGGAGAGCAAATCCGGCAGCACTCAGCCAACTCCTCAGGCATCAGCAGCTCCGTGCCAGGCCCTGGCTAATCTCAGTTCGGTAACAGACAGAGATGAACCGAATCACGAGAATTTTCCCCCACTTAAACAACTTTACCCAAAGGGAATGCTGGCCCCCTGCTCCACAACCTCCTTCTTCACAGGGCCACCCATGTCCCAGAGGCTGTGCTCCCTGGGACTTCCTGCAGGGAAGTTGCTCTGGGAGATTAAGTCTCCACTAACATAAGGCAGAGAGATCTTGCCTTCTTCAAGAACCTGTTAATACGTTAGTTTTCACTCTCATACTCAGTAGCTGCAAATAATGCCATCAAAAATGAAATCAAGCCTGGGCAGCTGGTGCAGTCACACCTCCCCGTGTCTCCTCTCCCTCCGTTCCCCATGCGAGCCGCACACGCAGCTGTGACGGTGGCAATCTGCAGGGGACGGGAGAGGTGGATGGACAGCGGAGGTGGCAACGTGTGGCTCAGGTTCATATCACTCAGCTCAACCCTTGACCATGCCAAAACAATGCAGGATGTAAGATCCCAACCTCTCTTCGCGTTTTTTTGCTGCATAAGGAGAACAAGCAACCAGGTTTTCTTTCCCTTGGCAGAGCCGTGGCGTTGCTTCCCTGTGGGCAAGGATGGAGAAGAGATGGGCCCTGGGGACACGGGTGAGCGGCTGGGCTGCAGCCCCACTGCCTGCGGAGGGGGTTTGGAGGATCTGAGTTTTCCCTCCCAGCACCGAAGTGTTTAGACCCGACAGGAGTTCAGTGAAGTGAGGCGAAGAGGACTGGACAGCTAATTACCGCCATTGTGTGCCAACTGGCTGCCGTCCCTGCCTGCCAGCGAACAGAATTGTTTTCAAATAGTTCAGCATTTCTTTAATGCTTATCCTAGATCTATTCAAGAGAGAAAAAAGGAAAGAAAATGTAACTCTTATCTGCAATATAAAACCTCAGCTATTTAGCAGACTATTGAAGTCCTTTTCTCCTCGTTCCTTTTCAAGTCTCTCACAACAAGATACCTGCCTAGTCCACAAAGACAATATTATAATGGTTACCAGGGTTTATCTTTTTCTTTCCTTCTTCCTTTTTTTTTTTTTTTTTTTAAATGCTACTTTTTCATGCACTTGTGGAAAAAACTGTGCCATTAATGCCTTTACAGCTACCTTGGAAAAAAAAAAGATACCTTCAAAGTGTCAATAGCGGATGTAGTGCACTCTCCTTCCTTTTATTCACTCCGCAGAATGGGAAGTGCTATTACTGCTGTTAGACCCATTTTCACTCTGCATGTAGTTTTCCTTGAAATCTATTGTCTTCACCCTTCACAATTTTTTATTGCACTGCTCTTCTAAATGTGTTATTCGCGCAGCCGATACATCCGGTATCGGGAAGAAATAAAACCTTTGAGTGAAGGTAAAGCCAGAAACTTCCTTCACCTGAGCCACCTCACATCTGTCCCCTTGCTGCCACTTCCTTTTAAAGCCATCAAACTTTGGCCTGCTGACTTTAAAATGGACAAACAGCACAAAAAAACCCTGCATCTGCCTTTTGCTGGGCTACTGTTCAGAGGTCACGATATAAAACAGATAGAAAGGAGGCAAAACACTGGAAGGATGTAACTGGGAAACCGCTCATCGCAAATTACATTTTTCATCACTGCTACAGTGCTTTGCAGCTCTTGAAGATAAAAAAAAAGTCAATTAGAATTACAATGAATGTAAAAATAAGCTTTTGTAATAAAAACCATAATTTAAAATGGGATAATGTATCTGAAAATGAAAGGAGGAACCTCTTAAATCAAATGTCCTTCAGCTGAAGTTAATTTCAGTCAATAGGATTTTCAACTGTTTAAATCGTACTTTAGCAGTGGATTTATACCAGAGCAGCAAAAAGGAGTCCCGTGTTTTATCCCCTCTGTGGCTTCCAGTGCCAGCTTTTTGCCCACCGTTGGCCTGCCCGGCCCAGGGCACCGACCGCGCGGGACTGACGGACACCGCGGCATCTGCTGCGACTGCGCCGCTTCCCAACCGGCGCCCCGGCCGGGGGGAGCAGCAGAAAGCACCTTGCTACGGGACCCCGCAGCCAGCGCAGGGCAGGCACCGGGCACGGCGGCTGGGATGGGGATGCTTCCACCGGCTCAGAGGGGCTGGATGAGGAGCGGGGACTGCGGGCCCACAAACACCCCGTTCTCTTGCTCGCTCCCCAGACTGATCCGGTAAATCAATTATACAACAATATATTCCCATCGCTGGTCCAGGAGGATGGATGTTTGCCCAGAGATGACCCATTCTCTTAATGTACCGTATCATATCCACATTAGGTGACATTTGTAGCATATGTCGCTCTGTCTGCTCTCTGTTTAAACACATTGGGGGTAAATATTAAATGTGATTTAGCACCATAACTCCCATTAGCTTTAATGGGAGCCCCATGGTTTCATCCTGTGTTTCTTGATGAATATTTACCTCATTGTTCATTTCAGCGCTCATTTTTATCTATTCCTACTGTGCCAACTCCTGCTTGAAGTTATAATGATATCATTTTTATTTTTAAGTGTGTGCACACATGGTTATTGGTAATGCTCACGAAAACCCAAGACTAACAGCGCTGCTGGGCAAAAGGGATGGCTTTGCTTCGAGCAAAGGGATGGCCAGCCCTTCTCTGCGATGCCCCTCCAGTCCCCTAGTGCTCCTGACAAACCGGGGATCCTTCCTCTAAACACGCTCACGGGCGACCACGATTCTCCAATCTGTTGTCATTTTACAAGAAACGGGAATAACTACCATTCTTCTTTTGCTGGGAACAACCGGAAAACTACAGCTAGGCACTGGCTCTGCCAAGGACTAGCCAGACTTTTGTAACCAGTGCATCTGCTACTGGGAACCAGTATATCCACAGCCAGCCAGCGACCTGAGAGCTATGGGGGAGTTTGCCACAGGACTTTGGACAAGTCCTTCAACTTTTTCCTGATAAAAGTGGAGAATTGTATTGCACTCACTACCTACAAGACATTGTCAGGTGTCGTGATGTTTGTAAAGCTACTGGAAGCCTTGGAAAGAAAAGTCCGATGCGTGTGGAGAGTGCTCCAGCTCTTTTCAGTGATGGAGGTTCGAATGCAGGTGTGTGAACCACCCCTGCAGCCCGAAGCTCACGGCTCGGTCCTTTGCATGGCTCTTGAAAAACACCACGTATAGGAATGGGACAACAGGGAATGGGATGGGCAACGTGACATCTCCCAGCAGGGTCAGCCCCTGCGGTACTTACTCAGTAAAATGATGATGCAGATCAGGATGGCGATGATGGCGCCCGTGCCCAGCCCCGTGGCAGCCACCGCCCCGATGGTGGTGCAGTCGCCGTTCTCGTCGCACGGGCACACCTTCACTTTGATGACCGATGTGTTGTACAAGGGGGGGTTTCCTGAGTCCGTCACGATGATCGGCACATCATACACACCCGCTTCCAGGTACATGATTCGTAAACTAAGCTGGGCGTAATCACCTGGGGAGACCGAGACAGACAGACGGATGACAGACACTGGCAGAACCTCGCAGCCACACTTGTACAGACGGGGCTCCTCTGCTAGAGTGGTCTCCTGAGTCCTGAAGGGGCTATCGACACCACACCCGGGCAGGACAGCTTCACACTTCTGCCCTAACAGTTTGGTCAACAATCAGCCTGTTTTTTGCAAAATACTGTGTGTTTTCACTGCTGCACTAAACTACTTTGACACCGTTTGCAAATCCAGTTGCACGCGTTTAAAATGGCATGAAATGCAAATACTGAAGCACGGATGATTCTCCCTGGGTCGGGGCTGCCCCTGCCCAGGCTCTCCGCTCGCCCACTCGCCCACCCCAGGATTTCTGGGAAGCCCATCGACGACATGCTCAGCCAGGTAATCCCTGTGTTCCCTTCCATTGTGACACAGAGCTGTGGGACCGAGCCCTGAGCTGCCAGGGCACAAGCCATGGCCCCTGGCCTGGCAGAAGGTGCCCGACCTCAGCAAGAGGGACCAGCTTTGAAGCCCAAACCAGCCCACGGCTCCATGATATTCTCCATCCTCTGCTGAAGCTAACAATAAGAGGAGCAATTAGGGCCATTTGTGGTTGCATGCTGCAATATAAAAATCCTTCACATACTGGTAATCTTCACACTTACCTAGCCCTCCTGGTTCCATGGTAAATTAAAAGGCTGCCTTTATGCAATTATGGTCAGAGAAATGAACATTGATCCTGATTGTGGCTTATGACAATTACACTGGAACATAAGGAAGACTGATAATAGCTTTTTTCCCCTTGGCCATTATGGATGATTTATACTCTGTTCACTACTGATAACTGTTCATAATTATGAACTGCACTAAAAAAAGCCAAGTGCCAAGGCTCTTAGAGTTATGCTGCAGGTCTGATACAAATCATTTCTGATTAACTATCTTGTCTATAATGTCAGCCATAATGTGCTTCAAAAAATAAAAATCAGATAAAAAAGTAGGAAAGTTTGGAAATTTGAAGCCGCACGTGGCCTCATTAGTGAATCAGAGTCCAAATGTCCTCAGGATTGCCTGCCCCATTTACCATTCAGCCGTGTTATGGTCCAGTTCTTCCTCACCGCAGATGGCACACTTGGCAGCTCGAAGACAAAGGGCCCGACGTTTGGATCGATGTCAGCATCCGCGGCTGTTATGTTGATGACATTCAGGTTTGGCTTTTCACAGATCTGTGCCTCCTTTGGCAGGAGCTCAGGAGCATTATCATTGATGTCGATTAGGTAGATCTGCAGAGTGCCAGTGCCGCTCGCGGGGGGTATACCTGTACGGGAGAGACAGAGCCGAACACGGACCGATGACCATCACTCGAGAAGCAGCGGGAATGACAACACCATGGACCAGCCCCCTCTCTGCCTTCCAATTTCAATAAACCAGGATTTTCACCCTCCCTCCTTGGACCTTATTAGGGACATGCTGCGCTTTCATGGTCCCTTGCTTTAAGAGGTATTATTAAAACTTCCCCAAGCCTCCTAATGTTGCTGGTTTTTGCTCCTGCAGAACATGGAGGTTGAATTCTGCAGATTTGTAGCCTACAGCGATGTCCTTAGTCAAACCCTAAAAATACAAGGAGGTGATGCCAAGCTGCTAGGGCAAATTTTGGTAATGGCTGTTTTGAAGAGGAAAACCCATTAGGAAGATAGCTAACAAGAGGAAGAAGAGGGCTTGGAGGGGAAAAAAAATAGTGAGTTATCCCTTGGTCAGCATTTACTGTAGCACTGGCTACAGTTTTTCAATTTGCAGACTATGACACTGCTTCAAAGAAAGCCCAACTCTCCAGTCAGCCCTGGCTGTAGTGGGAAAGGGCCTTGCTCAAAGCCTACGGAATGAGCTAACCAGCACCAAACACAGTGGGTGACGCTACTAACCCATGGCAGCAGCTGTATGTCCCCACAGCCAGCTCCTCATCCTCTCGGCATTTGTCCCAGCCAGCAGGGATGCTGCAGCACAGCAGCCTTGGTCCTCCAGCCCCCTACTGATGAAGAGCCACATTTGCCTGACTGCTGACCACTTACACAAAGTAATACCTGCCCTGGCACGACGGAACAGCCTTCCCAGAAACGGCGCCGTATTTTTAATTTCTCTCCCCAGACACAGGTCTGGCAGCTGCATGCTGGCCTGCCCACCGTCTCCCTTCTCAGGCAGCGTTACTTCAGCAATACATTATTAAGTTTGCATTTTCAGTCGTGGCTCTTCCTCCCAGCGCTGGATGCAAAGCTACACAAACCACTTCCCCACTAGGCTTTCAAACATTGCTTTTGCATCCACAGACATTCCTTCCTACATTCCTTTCTCATTTCTGCTCCATTTTTCAAGGGAGCCTTGAAAACTCCAAAGGAGCCCTCAAAATCCTTCTTTCATGGTTCCTAGACAAGCTCTTCAATCATTGATCTCATCCTTTCATCTAGTAAGCATGGGGTAGGTCTCCCTCTAAAACAATGTCTTTGATCAGCCTTGAAAGTCTCTGGAGAGACAGACAGCCTGTCAGGATACTGGGGCTGAACGTGAAAACTGACTTTCGGGACCAAGCAAAGTGATTTCACTGTATTCACGTTACCCAGAATATCTTCTGGGATGAACACAAGACCCACACTCTAACCTCGAGACAGACTGAACACAAACTAGCAGTCCTGAGAGGCACTAACCGGCACGTGGCTGAAATAACCTGCAATTGCCACAGGTACAAAGGCAGTTTTGTAGGGCTATCGGGTATTGCTGGGCTCCGGTTCCTGGTCTTTTTGGTTCTTTGTGCTCCTGAGTGCAGTTCTGGGGTAGTCTCAGGCGAGATGAAAAGTAAACTATTTTTTAAATGTCTAAGTACTACAAACCATGGAATATTTCAAATTATTTCAGCGGTCTTACATGGTGAGACCAAGGATAGAGCAGGAATTGATGTACTACAAAGGATCCTTGGACTTTATGCTCAAGAGACGAGGATGATCAGAGCACCACTGACTCCAGTGGAGAAGTTGCTCCGCTCCCTGAAATTACGATTGAAATACTAATGACAGTATTTCAAAAGAAAGAGAAATATATAACTGCTACATCTACATTTAACTGTTGCATTCCCCATCATTACCTTTTTCATCGTGCCAGCGTTGGCACTCCTGGAGCAAGGTACCAGCCAACTGGCTTTCATGTTCAGCAGCAGGAGTTCAGCTTTCATGTTCAGCTGCCAGCACGAGTCACTCCCAGCCTCCTCATGCAAAAATTCCTGAGGAACATGGGCCACTACCCTGACAAATCACAGCAGAAATGAAGTAAACTGTGCCTGTGGCTAACCAGCATCTTCTTGTCACCATGTGCCTGCAGAAGAGCAGGAACCTGAGTGCAGGGTCACTAATGCAGCCTGGTTTCCTACAGGATTGGGCCCCAAAGGTGAGTTCCCATGAGGGGCTCTGGTATCGAGGAAGGGGCAGGACCCTGCTTCCTTCGGTTACGGAGTCTCTCGCCCCTACTCAGCTCCCTGTTTTATGAAGCCTGTTGGAACATGATATATTTGAGTTCTTGGCTTCCCTGTGAGATCGGTTGAAACCGGCTGAAGGGTTCAAACACTGCCAGGCTCCATGCTTGTGTAGACACGGTGTGATCCAAGAGCTTCTCTCTCCTGGAAAACCAGGCTAAAAATACGCTATCAATTAGAATTCCCCTTTTTGCCCCCTTACATTGCAGCCAAGACTTTTCTTAAAGTGAGCATCTCTGCATTAGCGCAGGGAGAGGAAGAGCACGTCCAAGGAGTATTTGGCTAAACTCCTTCTTTATCATATACCAAAAACAGCAAAAAGAACTTCAAGGAAACAAGATGCTGCTGCTTCTTCAAGAAAGAAACAAAAATCCCCACCAAAACGCCTGACCCAAAGGCTTTCTTTGATGAGTACGTGATGCCAGAGAACCTGGAACTTGGGAGAAAAAGTGGAAAGAGTCTATTAGCCTAGATGAAACTTTAGCTGTTATCCTAAGCACTCTAGACAGAATTTTAAATAAGGTGTTGCTTTATGTGCATTTTAATGGCTGCAATATACCAGTGATAGATTAATTTTTCAGAATAAAGAGATTTATCTAGGTCCTCACTTTCTGAACTGCTGAATGATGGATGTGGAGGCGCTGATGCACTGCAGCATCGGCACCGAAGCCAAGGAAAGGGGGTAACTCCGAATTGCGTCGCACTAAGTGCCCGGGATTTGCAAGGTCAGAGGGTGAGGATTAGTTTGATGGATTCAAGCTCTACCACTGCTTTTATGAATAGCCTCGGCCAACTCATTTGACCTGTTGTGCCCTCCGTCTCTTGCAGATGAATGCTGCTACATCCCCTTGAGACTATTTTGGATTTCACTGCCCTGGCTGTCTTCACAGAGGGGAAGCTTAGGACGGGGCTGCGGGACCACACCAGTCCTACCACTGATGGCACAAAGAAGGGGCCAGAATTGCTTCTTGGTACCGCTACTCTGCGTTGAAACTCTTCCCCGAGTTTGCCCTGCCCCCGGGATCCAGGATGCAATGACTGAAGTGAAGCCTGAAACCCCAGAGGGAGCAAATTTTCATTAGCCCCACAAGCACCACCGCATCTGCTCATAATGGACGTGGCACCCTGCAGCCTCAGGGACGACGAGAGCTAACACAAACACTGTCCTGAAAGCACCTACACAGTATGAGCAATATACTCAGGTGCTCGCTGCCTGATGTGAGCGCTCAGCACCCTGCATGGGGAGGGTGAGGGTGGGAGAGGGGGAGGAAGGCCCTCTCCTTGCCCGGGGAAGCTACTGAGAAATACCAGCGTGGCTGCATTTAGGTATGGTTAGCAAAAAAGTCATCAACTCCTCCTAATCAGCATGAGGAAGAGAAATCCAGGGCAGCAGCAGTGGACCGCCTGGCCTTGAGTGAGGCCAGTGCTGAGGTTCACAGTGCTAATTTGACCAGAAGCACTGCGTGGTCTTTAATGAGTAGAGAAGAGCAAGCCTTAACAGGACATCTCTGCGAGAAGATCTGTACTGGCCTCAGCGGCTTTGATAAAGTACAGCAGCATCCAGAGGCTCTGATGATGGCTGGGCATTTCAGAAATGGAAGCAGAGAGAGAGAGAGATCAGCTCCGATGACAGACAGACACGACACCTCTCGTGAAATCCACAGCAGTTCAATGGATTGGCTTATTTTTAATACCCACCTGCCATCCCCTACAATTATTTCTGGTTTCCTGCTGGAAGGCTTCCTGAATGCTCTGATCAGTGCCTTTGGGACGATTACCAGGACCGGTGTGTTTGGCAGCCCTTGGAGAGCACATCCCTTTGGTATTTTTTTAAGTTCAGGCTACACCGCTGCACCGAACTCCCCAAATCGATTTTCCATTTGCCCTCCCTTTCCCTTAATAACACTCCCCGTATACTGTGCACATTTAATTTACTCCAGCAATTTCCCGTCCCACTTTCACATTTTTGACCATAAAAACCTGGGAAAAAGATAACTTATACTGACAACTCTGTCAGGGCATCATTTCTCTTAATGCATCACATTAGAGTCTTATTGAAGCATGAACAATGTGAAGCCTGGGCTCACCGTTGTCAGCCGCCAAGAATGTGGCCTCGTAGACATTATTCTTAATGTAGTCTGACTCTCGATCAAGGACAGCAGCAGTAGTGATCTGACCATTTGTGGCATTAATGTTCAGCCAGTTTGCAGGATCTGACAGCTTAGAGTATCTACAGAGAAAGGAAATAAATACATGGCAGTCTTTCCACTGACAAGTCCTTAATATTGCTTGAAATAAGGTTTTTCTGGACTCCTGACCCATGATTCAAAGGACCTTTGGATAACTAGTTTTGTTGACAAACAAAACGCTAATTGAGTATCTGTTTTTTGACCTCTACAATTATTCAATTTTTCTATTTCCTTCATTTTAAAGGTTTTTCTTTCCACTAAGTGCCACTTACATACCAGCTCCCTGCTGCTGGGGGTGGACATGGCCTGAGGTCTCTGCAGCCGAGGAGAACCGGGGTCTGCAACGACCACTGCACTCGTATGCCTGAATGAGAGGATGGATTCCTGCTCCCTCCTCTTAACAGTGCCCTTCCTAAAATAGCTCTTTCTCTAAAGCCACGGATCTTCCTGTTTTCTGCCCAGTTTGGAAATACCACATTGGAAGAATGGCGATTTTCGGGCCACTCTTTTGTATCAGAATTGTATCTTCCGCAGCAATTGCCTTGGGGACTCTGTAATGGGAACTCGCTGCTGTATTGAGGCGTAGACCCAAGGGTGAAGCAGTTTCAGGTCTGCTCTCCTGTAACATTTTCATATGTTCCTGAAAGAGCCGGTGAGACGGTGGTACGCATGTGGGATGTTCGGACAGAGCAGTGACAAGGGGGTCCCCCTGGCAGTCCCCTGCATGCCCTGGGCCGGGAGGACCCAACGCCAGACCCCCGTCCCAGCTACTCAGTCAACTCGCAGCCCAAGTCTGTTCATGTCCTACGCAGCCAGCTATCAACACGGTTTGTTTTGGGCAAACTTCTTCCGTGTTCTTCAGATTATCATGTTCTGTTGAAAACTTGCTTGCTTTCTTGGTTTTATTTTATTCATTGCTTTTGATTTCTACCTCTCAGTTCCGTACAGTTTGAGTTCAGATGGACCCTTATTACTTAAACTGGAACTAAAACTAAATGGCCAAACTATAAATTACTGAAATAAGCGAACAAAAGCTGAGCCTATTTCATGGGTAACTCAGACCTGCTGATGGTTTTATATAATTTTTTTGCAGTTAGATATGCAGGCAGGAGAACTTCTGGCTTCTGGTGAATATTCCTTTTCAGAAATGGGCTGTTTGAAGCTGAAACTCAAAGTGAAACTTCAGCTGCGTCAATCCATGTGAGCAGGAAAGCAACACACAGCTGCACAAGCCCCTGCCAAAGGAAGAAATTACATTTCATGGAGCTAGACTCTTTGGGATGTTTTCATTTCTTTTTAATATCACTGCTGTGAGTCTCCTGCCCTTTCTCTGCTAAATGACCAGGGATCCAGTTTCAAAGCTGGCTTTGTGAACGTGTCTGTGGCTAATGAGGATAACTTGAGGTGTGACATTGGCCATGCCAAGCTGTGCCTACTGGAGATGCTCCTGCTTCCTTATCTCCTGTTTGTAAAAACTATTTCATCAAAGACTATTGAGAGAGAGCCTGAAAGCTGTAGCAAGGCTCTAGCAGCTGGATCAGCTCTCTGAAGCGCTTATCGCGGATCTGTAGGCTTAGCTTTTTGGGTATCTTTTTTCCTAACTCACCAATGACAACTGTGAAGAAAAACCAAAATATCCTTTGCATGGCTCACAGCGGCAGGACCCCAACAACGCCCCACTGCTTCCTGCAAAGCCTCGGCCTTGGGCTGTCCTGATGAAAACGGGGAAAGAGAGATTCGACTTGGGTTTGGAAACTAAGTGCTGGCGGATACACAAAATGTGTGTCCTGGAAGCCCTGGGAAAAAAACAACTCAAGGAATCGGCTGTTCATGTTCACGGAGAGTCTTACAGGACCCTGCACGTGCAGGGTGCGATGGCAGGAACGGCTCCGCAGCGCCGGTGCCTCTCCCAGAAACGGCAGATGCTCGTTTGGGTTACAGATCATCCGGCTTCGAGGGAGCATTCCGTCAGAAATGAGCCGTTCTCCCCTCTGAAAACCAGCCTTGGTACAGACGTCAGGGAAATAAAGACCCTTCAAAGGCCAATGTTTCAAAAAGAATATAAGAAAAACTGGCTTGTTAGTTCGGATGGTCTCTCTCCTCGAACGTCGCAATACCTGCCTAAAGACAACAAGCTGAGGCAGAGAATAAACTATCACTTTCTAGACCAGACAGCTCTGTGCCAGGTGAAATATTTCAAACTCTTCCTGACATGAAATGTCACAACTGATGCAAGTTTAAGTGGCCTTGGCTGTGATCACGTCAGACACTCGGGTTTTGCCAAAAATACTGCACTCCTCACGGACTGGGAGTAAAAAAGAAACAAACTTCTGTGGTTGTAGAGGTATCCAAGAGCAGGAAACGCATTTCCCGTCTGCACAGACGGAGGCTGAAATACTTGCGCAAGGTGTCACAAGGCCTCTCATTTTCACACACGCTTCCCTGCCAATGTATTTCCCGGTGGGAAGGTGTGCGAGTCGGGGTCCTGCACCGGGGCTTCAGCCCCTGTCTGCCCAGGTGGCACAAAACACAGCGAGTGACAGGCTCCCGCTCGCAGCATGGACTAAATCCCATCTTAAACTGACTTTCAGAAGGCTAAAATTCTGCCAGCTGAATCCATCCATAGGGAAAGCGGCTAACGGGGAGGCTGTGTTTGGCAGCTGGTCTGAAGGGAAAGGGAAGGTTGGAACAAACCTCGCTGACTGCAGAGCAGGCAAGGGCTGCTGGGGGGCTTCATACCCACCGGCGTTAGGCAGCTAAGGACCAAGTGCCAATGGCACGGGAATGGGCGTTTGACTGCTCGGGCAATATTTAAATGTACCACATCTTAAAGGCCTGTTCAGCAGCTGTTGTGACCAAGCGAGCCTTGCTCTGACCAGGCTGCCAGCTCCTCTTGCGCTCTGCTTTTCAAGCCAGGTTGAACCTAAATCCTCTGGCAACGACACAAGCCATGATTAAAAATCGCAGTCATTCCCTTTGGAAATCTAGCCCTTCCTGTGCCTCAGTTTCCCCCCTGCAAAACAGAAATAACAAAGCTGCCTTTTTCTAAATCCTGTGTTTATAAAGTGCATGAACAACTTAGGTGAAAGCATCCCTGACGAGGCAGAGACAAAGCACTTAGTGCGCTGCAGCCCTGACCTCTGTCTTTGAGCCAACGCAGGGACCCTTTGCTATCGCCCGCTTGTGTTGGAGCTGCGAACTGCCCTTTGCTCTGCCTGCCCCCCACACCCAGCCCTGCAGAGCCTGCCGTACCTGCAGCGGGGAGGATGGCGAGTTCACTCGCAGGATGCTCTGCAGGCCAGTCCCTGCCAAGCATTTTACACACATCATAGCAGTTAGTTTGTGAATTAGCTTTCAGCTGCTTTGCTCCCCAGACCGGAGCCCAAATCCCGTGCCCGTACAGGCGCTCACTTGCCTGCCTGGTCTCCCACCTTACTGCCTGCTGCATGAAGCGGTCGGGGTCCACCGCTGAAAACGTTGTCAGGACTGTCCCCGTAGGCACCCCTTCCTCCAGCCTGATTAACTTGTGGTTCGTGGGGAAATACGGTGCTTCGTTGACGTCTGTGACTGAAATGGTGACTCCTGCTGTCGACTGGAAGGACATCTGGATGCCGCTGGCCAGGGGAGCTTGGTTCGATACCATCACTGTCAGCATGAAGGCTCTGTTCATCTCGTAATCGACTGCCTAAAACAAACAAACAAGCAAGTGTAGAGCCAAGCAGAGAAGGAATTCTACCTTCTGGCTGAAAGCTGCAAGACTGAGAAGGCAGATGATTTCAAAGTCATTGCCTCATCTTGTTTCCTCCTGAGCCCAGTTCTTTTGAAGGTGTAAACCCAGACCAGCTTCAATCCAGTGGAGGATTTGGCCTTCCAGTATTTGGAGGGTCAAATAGTTAAAAAGCCCCACAGGGTAAAAATTGCAAACAGCAGGGAGGATTTGCCCTGTGTTTTGTTCCAATGCAAAGTAGTTTCCAAAGAGGAACCTGCCTGTGTTAGCTGAGCACTGAGTGAACCCACCATGGGCTGCTCTAAATGCACCGGGTGGAGCGTGTTCAGGGGCCCTGGACAGGTTCTTCACAGCGCCAACGGCATTTAACGCTGCAGCCGAAGGGCCAGGACGGCCTGTGTGGGCTCGCGAGCCTGACGTGCTCTTCCTTTTCCCTCCTAAGTGAGTTTATAAGCAAAGGTGGAGCCGCAAGGACCAACGCCTGGTTCCTGTTCCTCAGATGGGGCTTCCATGGGGACTTCTCCTGCTCTTGCACGATGCCTCAAGATCTCCCGGGGCCGCCCGCACGCTGCCACAGGTGCGTTACGCCGATGGGTGGCCACAGACGGCTCTTCAGCACGCACAGAGACGGTGTGGCTGAGGAGCCAGGAGAAGTGAAAAGCCTCTGCTGGCACAACTGACTGAGCCGCAGTATAATAATAATTTCTAAACCATCCCACTAATTATTATGAGGGAAGTCACTAATCATCTGCCAGGGAGGCTTGAGTTATGCAGGATCACACCTCTGCTTGTTAAAAAATGCTTTGCTGTAATTTACGAATTTAGAAGCGTAACCATTCTCCCTAATACCTTCTCCAGCGCTGAGTCTGCAAAGCCTACGCTCCCGGTGTAAACTGCCACCACTACGCTGGCTTCGGCACAGCCCCACTGATTTACATCAGCAAGATCTGGCTGCCGTGCTCCGTTTAAACCCCAGTATTGTCAGGGGAGAAATCAAATCATAGGAGCCTACACGAGAGAAACAAATTTCGGGGGCAAAAGGTAAAACAGTGGAATCTCTATTCGATTGAAGTGCAAATGTTCCTATTGCTAAATGGTTTCCTGACAGGCAGGGCCAACATTTAATAAATAAAAGGAAGCATAAAGATTCCCAGTACACCCACCAGCCCTGACTCACGGACTTGTACTGCATTCAGAAAAGACGCGTGGTAAACATTCCCATTTAAACACTATTCAAGGCCTTGAAACAATTTGATTAATGCATTCCCTCCATTTCTTTTCACGCCCCTCTAATTTACATTCCTCCAGGCTCCACTTTTTTTGTGGTGCCGGCCTGTTGGCCCACCTTGCCCACAGCCAGTCTGCACCCCCCCGCAGGGGCTCAGACACAGCCGGGGGGGCTGATCTGAGCAGCCCCAGGGGGACCAATGTGGGGAACCATTGGGGTCCTGCCCGATGATGCTGAGGACACGCTGACCACACAGCTATCTGCGAGGATGTGGCCTGATCCAAGGGAGTGGGTTTTCCCCCCCACAAAATGTAGAGCTGCTCACTCAGCTTCTTTCCCTCTCTTTCTTCTCTTTCCTCTCTTCTGGGAGCAACAAACCTCGGGCTGCAGAACAGCAGGGGAGGGAGCGGGACTGGGCTGGGATCGCCCAGTGATGCCCATCCACAGACCGTCCTGGTGGCATCAGTGCCACGTGCTGGCACATGGTGGCACGGTGACTACCGTGCTCCAGTCTGCGAGAGAGAGAGACAATGTGCCTCCTTTTCTTCTGTGCTCATCTCAATTCCAGTTCACATGTTTTCTTGGAAGAAAGAAGGTAAAATCAAGAGCCTGCATCTTCACGGCAGCGCTTGTGCTATCGTCCCTGGTGGGACCGGAGCCCCTGGCAGCCAGACACAGTCCAGCCCTAAGCAGAACTTCTCTCACACCATAATAAGCAATTTCTACCAGGACAGGTCACATTTTTACTCCCTAAACTGCCTCCCTGTGAGGATAACGGTGTGCAGAGCACACCCTGTTCTTCACAGTGCGCCAACCCCTGCCACCTCCACCCACCTCGCTGGAACGCTGCACACTGGTCAGGCCAACAGCAGGAGCAAAGCCACCCGGAGCCGCTGCATCTGGGACAAGCAGGTGCTGGACCGTCGCCTACTTTTTAATTTCACCTCCAAGAAGCACATGACACGAAATTAAAAAGTAGCACCTTTGCAGATACCCCTTGTTGGACGTTCGGTGTCCGATATGGCACAAACACCCCCCTGGTGATGCTGCACCTTCTCCTCCGAGCTGGATGCAGCAGAGTGGAGCCCGGGGCCTGCCACGTGTCCTCCTTTTCTCAAGGTACTTTTAACTGCAGTGCACAAATTTGCCTTATGTTATTATTGAGTCAAATAATAACTGAAGCTTCAGAAGCATCTCCATTATAAATTCACAGCTCTGATCCATGCCGAGTTTATAATAACGATTTACTTAGCCACCTGCCACAGGGCAGCCACTGCTGCTCATGGAGATTGTCTTCAGACTCTGCGGTGTCTCAGCTGAGTGGAAAGTTTTCTCTCTCCCCTTGATCAAGGCTTTCTTTGAAGATTAGGGTCTTGCACTCTTATGGAAATGGTTTGGAAAGGCACAAACAGAAAAAGGAAATGTTACCCTTTCGGTGACTGGACGGGAGCTGCAGGTGGGGTTTTGCTGAGAGCAGCTGCAAAACGGCCCCCAGGAGCATCATCTGAACTCCACAGGGCTTCTTGGTTTGGAAGCATTTCTAGCCCTCCATTTCTGGCCCCCGAACTGCTGGTGGAGGGGTGGGATTTCTCACAGAACGCCCTGCTCTGCGCCACTTCTGTCACGGCTCGGGCCTCTCTGCTTGCAGCAGTGGCAAGTTACGTATAAGCGATTCAAAGAGCCCCATGAAAATCCAGCCACGTTGGGTCTGTAAATAAAACGTTCACTACTTGACTTAATTTTTAACCTGTGTTTTCAACCTACACCAGCGATCAAACCAGCAAGAGATGGCTCCCGCACCATGAAGAACAAGCTCTGACCAGCCCCCCCAGTTCAACGTGCATACATTCATCTACCCTTTAAGCATATTCACTTATTAACAGAGAACAAAATATTTCAAAGAAGAAGGTGGAATCCTAAGGGTCTTCCCTTCCTCCCCATGAAAATTTAATCACAAGTAATTTCACTCATTCTCCTTGCTGAAAACACACCAAAAAGCCTCCCGACTTGATAAGGGTAAGACACTCCGGGCGGATGAGGTGAGGTTACGCGGTGAAGACGCTCACTGCGACCTCAGGCTTTGAGCTCAGCTTGACAAGGTGGGATTTCCATGTGGTTCCTCGCATGGTGATCGCCGTGGGTCACGCAGCGGTGGAAAGTCAGCACCAGCATCGCCGGTGCCTTGACAAACCTGCCCTGCTTTTTGCCTGCAAGTTCTGAATAAGGGAGGGCTCATTTTGCAGGAGCCCTTGTGTAGCAGTGACGATCATGTAAATCCCCTGTTGTTCACTTCGAAGCGCCTTTAAACTGCAGTCGTGACACTTGACTAGATTAAGGGGTTCTCCCCTGCTCTCATGAAAACGTTGGCGTTTCGATTTCAGACCGGCTGCTGATGTCAATGGAAGTTAAATTGTTGCATTTTATTTTGTTGAATGTTTTATGTTGAAGCAGAAAATACATCCATATGGACACGTGTGTACTTACATACATATATGCATCACATCCACATACACATGTGTCCAGAACTACTGCTAAGCTTGAAGAGGTTTTGTAACGTTGCACCAGATATGGCTGTCACCCGTTGTTACAGAGCCATACACAAAAGGACCCCGCTGAAATACCATCTAGCAGGTAAGATGATGTCGCCCTTAAAGTTTCAGCAAAGTGGCATCTGCAGACACACACGCACAGCCTAAGGGTCGGAGAACACGACAAGCTCACACGTTCCTACCAGCGCAACCTCACTGGCATTTCACCGATGTCATTCCCCCTGATAGCCAAACCGCCAGGATTAAGAATGACTGCAGCTTGTTAGCTACAAGGGAGCGAGGCTCTTTTCTGCAACACGGAGCTATTCTTAAATCACGTTGCTCTTTAAACATTAGCGTTTCATCCCAAGTTGTTGATTAAATGTTTTTGTTTGAGAAGATGTTTGTTATCAAAAGATGCAGGCTTTCTCCATCCCAGCAGGCGTTATCCTTCCCAGGTGCGGTGCATGCCGTGTGAGCTCCTGCAGAGCACAGCAGCCGATTCGTGACGCCTTCCCGTTTTCGGTAGTCAGAGGGAGCATCCACAGGTATCTCATCTGGGGAGAGACTCCCTGAACGCTGAAGGGATCTGGTTATGTTCTGACTGTGTGCCGTGGCTGCAGAAGCCTTCACGGGCTGCTGGCCTCAGGAACTGCGTGGGAAGCGAGCGCTCAAACGAAGACAAAGTCATGTTTTTGGAGGCAAGGAGGGAAAACAGAATTGGATACTTGTTGCAGATACCTTGAGTGTTCCAGCTCTCCTAACACCGAAGGCAATGGATGGAGGAAAGAAGGGAAAGAGGGTATTTACAGTCTCATTTCTCAGAGTCTTTGGATAAGATCCTCTGCCGATCTAACCTGGGGAGTGGCTTCCACTTGAGTGGAGCTATTCTGAGCTGAGGATCTGGCCCACGCTGCGTGTTGATTGCTCGATACTAGGAAAGGGAAAATTTCTCCAACTTTTTTCTGCCAAGCAACTCAATCAGAGGAAAATCTCTCCGCTCCTTCTCTTACCAGGAAATTCGCTCCTCCTGAAATCTCTCCTGCACTCCCTGTTTCCAGAGGATCACTTGACTGATCCCCTGCAGTGAAACGCCACCCCTGATTCGCAGCTAACGGGGAGTTTTCTGGCTCAAAAGCAGAAGGTGCAGCCTCTGCCCAACCTGCCCAGTGGGGCTGCACAGCCCGGGCACCGTCCCCTCTGACAGCGCTCCGCGAGCTGAGGAGGAGCAGGACACGGAGGTCAGGCTTGGATGCTGGGAGGTGCCTTCAGCACCTGAGAGTTCATCAGACCTTATGGTGGGCTGGGCTGAGCTGGGAGACCCAGACCCAGGGCATACGCTTGGAGTAAAAGCAGTCAGGACTCCTGCAGAGAAAGAGACGGGAAACAATGGATCCGAGCACTCCCATGCCCAGGTAGAGAAGGCAGGAAATAACTGCAGGCTTCTGGCAAAATTTGTGGCCTTAGTTGGTTGAAAGGGTGACAAACATGACTTGCTTTGGCTTCCCCCTTACCTTCACGACGGTTACCATGCCTTCATTGGTGACGGGGTCTGTCCGGATGGTGAAATGGCCAGAGGGGTCTCCGCTGATGATGCGGTAGATGGCGTTCCAGTTGGGGGAGTGAGGCTGGTCCCGGTCCATCACCGTCAGATTTGCCACCACAACCTCCACTCTGTTCTCAGGAACCTCTCCTGAATACTGCAAATAAAAGAGGGCAGTGGTCATGGTGGGAGCCTTCTGTCGGTCCTCACGGCTACCCCCCCTCTCCCCGACACCAGCACACCAACTGGGAAGTCAGACCCACGAAGACGACCACAGGGCTGTATGTTATGAGCAACACAACTCTCTCTCACCTCTGGTTTTCCTATTTTTTTTTTCTTCGAATATTTTTCCAAACCTTTTGAAGTTTGGTCTCACCTCTCAGCCCAAAGGAGAACAAAGCTACTACCACCCAGCCACCACCCAAGTGTCAGCAAATGCTTCAAGTAAACGAACAAAAAATGTTCTTGATATTCTCGTTCAGTTACAGCAATCACAGAGTTAATCGTCAACAGCACGTAAAAATGGCAGGCTAAAATATGCAGTTTTTAGGATGACTATGTCCCTTTCACCTGAGGTATTTTGCCTCACTCAGATTTCAGTGATGGCATTTTATCGCTTCTTCAGTGATTTTACTTCATTTTCTTTCTTTCTTTCCCTTGATTTGATTTTTGTCTCATTATTTCAAGTGTTTCTTGTGATTTTGCCACAGCCTTTCCTGGTGCTCAATTCTCTCATTTAGCACTGATTTCCATGGAGCGTGTCCAGTTCAGGCACATCCTCATGCCTTAGCTGCATTCTTTTCTGCTTTCCAGTCCCTGATTTATCACGCGGCTGATCAGGGGTCCTGGCCTGTGAATACTTCCAGTGTTTGGGGCTCAAAAGCTGACAGTAAGACACATTCCCAAATTTTCAACTGTCCTCATCTCTCAGCATCGCCTATTAGCAGCACTTGCAAATCAACACTCTGATTGACATATGGCAAATTAAACACCGGGGAAACGACGGGGGCGGCTGGCTCCGAGTCTGCAACTGAAATCCTGGCCCCGAACGGCAGGAGCAGAGCACTTCTGAAAATCTGGCCTTTGGTGGGCACAAATGCCAGGTTACGTAAATGATAATAAATCATTCCTTTGTTAGCACAAGAGTCCCTTTCCACTCCTAACCCATGCCCATCCCTTGGAGCCTTTCGGTTCTGTGTGCTTGTATTTAGTACATATTATTCCACCGCTGACAGCAAAAATATCCAATCTGCCTTATGTTAATGTAAATTTAAATTTGCCCTTTAGTGGTATCCTGAATGGCATTTTGCCCTCTTTTCCGTAATGCACCTGTCCTACACGAGTTTTCATTAGCCAATGCAGATGGCATCTCTTTCCAGCCACGCTGAGTGCTGGGGAAGAACAGTGGGAAGCTGCAGGATAATTGTAATTCCAGTGCACGCTGCAACTCTTATTTTCTCTTTATTTCCCGTGATTTTACTCATTCTTTACCAATTCTCTTGCCCAATTTGGAATCTCTGCGGCACACAGCTTAAGCAGCGGTAATATCATATGGAAATTTATCAAAAGCCTCTTGAAAAATCCAGTAGGTTACATCATATGTACACTCCTATTATCAACCTTGTCTGAAACCTGCTCCAAAGAACGGAAGGAGATTAGTTAAGCAGGATCGCCTCTTACCAAACCCACACTAGTTACTGCCCATTACATTAAACTAATGTTGTACGGCATGTCAGCGATGACAAGCTGATGAGCCTCCAGTCTCCGTCAGAAGGTGCCGCACTGCTGACATCAAGGTATTGTACTGGAATTCCAAAGGAGTGAAGGACTTCGTGCAACCATCTCAATTCCTTCACCTAGGACCACAGCTTTTTGTCCACTACTACTAGGCTTGTGCCTTGCAGAACCCAACGGAATTAACTCATCAAGAGCAAGCCATCGGCTGGATTTAAGATGTTTAAGAGGCCAGTCCTACAGGCTGCCCAACACCTTGAGTGGGTCGTAACCCAGGTGCTGCCAATGAACACGGCAAACTCCCACACAATTGCCAACAGATTTTACAGCAGCTTCTGTAAAAGCCATCACAACATTCGTTTTCAGCCCGTAGCGGTAAGAGTTTACTACAAGACGTATTTTAAAAATATGAGGTATATTAAAAATTATAAATACACAAGCACATCTCAATATAAAACCTGGCGGAAGATTACAACAGTCTATCAAGCTTTTCCATTAGCGTAAAACCCACAACACTCGGCATATACTGAGCAGCCCAGGAGATCATCCAGGCGTTGTGGACACCTATTAGGTACAGATAGGGAACGATGAGTCCTGTGTAGCACTGAGGGTGGATATTGTCTATTACACTTATAAAGCCAAATATTTTCCTGATGAGAAGAGAGTACCTTCACTGGAATCAAAGGAGCCATCCAAAGCTCTTCAGGTTAAGAAGCAAAATCTTGGAGAGAAGCACCATGAAGAACCGAACCATTTTCATCAGCTACAGATCAGCAGCTATTGGGAATCCAAACCGGAGTCTGTCTTTCCTCCTTCTAACACTCCCCCACTATCACTATTATAAGTAAATGCTGTAATGTGTATTGTCCACAATTGTCTTTACCTTTAATAAAATTAAGTAATGACATTAAATTACATCTGCTAAAGGAAGGATGGCAGCTCAAAGCTACCCACACTTCTTTCATGTCATTCCCTCCCTACCCTGGAGTAATTTAGGATAATGAACAATGCCACCTTTCACCGTGCTGCTTTGCAGCATTCCCTGTGCTGTAAGTTCTCTTTCATAAGATTACAACTGATTTTCAAATACAGACAAGCATATCTATTCAAACAAGGTAAAACAATGGGCAACAGAGGAGCTGCTGGAGTAAACACAAGATTGATAAAGCAGCGCTTGACCTATACTTGTAGCATTTACTCATATTCCCCTGTATTTCATTTAGCTTCACTTTCAATTGTTGCATTTGAAGTCCTTAATTTCCAGAGTGCTTTTTAAAAGACCATTCACAAGGATTTCTATGGCTGATTGTTACACACTTCGCTTGCCTTCTCAGATAAGGATTTGTTCTGAACCCGGCATGTTCTCAAATCCTTAAATTCTATAGGGTCTTTTTTCTTCCTCTCCCACAAAAGCCTGTGCTGGCAAAAGTCCTGCTCTCATTGCTCTGGAGCTGGCTGGTCTGAAGTCACGTCTTGCTGAAAAGGAATAATTCATTCTGACTTTCTGGTTGCATCAGATGATACTAAAATTGGTTAATCCCAGAGTTTGTCTTTTGTCTCACTCGGTGCCCGGCAGCATACAAACACGCAGACAAATATCACCCCGGAAGAGAAAGGGATTGACGGGGGGGGACAAATGATGAATTCACACAATGACTTGACTTCGTGCAATAAATCTGGAGCCTGCGCGGTGAAGCCACGCACAGCGGAGTAAAACCAATTAGCTCACTGCAGCAGCTCCTAGGGAGGCGTGGAATTGAGATGGATGAATACAAAAATAATTATTCAGGCTTCCTTCTAAAGGGAGTTCTTTTTTTTCCAACGTTCTTACTTTTTTCTAGCTGGTTTTGCTAAAAAAGCTGCGAAAGCAAAGACTTGTTCACATGAATGTCTGCAGCAAAGATTTTTGTGTTGTCTCCAAGATTTGCTAATGATGACGCAACAGCAGGGGCAGAAGTAGTTTATGAGGGCTGAATTGCCTAGAGACATACAGTGTTTTATGACCTATAGCTATGGATTAACGCAGCAGAATAAGGGCGTCTCAGTCCTCTCACTAGACTCGGAGCCCTTCCCCTGACAGCTCCGACTGCCGCCAAGCGCTGCATCTTCTCCTGAGGTCCCACAGGGCGAGAGAAACCCAAACGAGAGCGAGCGAGCAGACGCGTGGGGCATGTCGCATCCCTCACCGCTTTCTGCTGCCGCGTCACCCCGTTCGCAGCAAGCTCTGGGCACGGGCGACGTGCAGCTGGGAGCCCAGCACACCGGCCCGGCGCGCTCCCAACCCAGCGCCGGCACGAGAGCCAACTGTTTACCTTTTCTGCACGATATTTAACAAAGACGCGTGAATAGCAGGCAAATTAATAAACAACCGCGGTCTGGTTGCAGCAATCTGTGTAAAATGGAAAAAAAAAAAAAAGAAAAGATGAAAATCTCCTAATAAATCATTAATTGTGATGTGCCTGCCCAGCTGCAGCGCGGAAACAAGCAAATGCCATCCTAATTGATTGCTTCTTATTCCATCTTTATAGGCCTGCATTTTTTATTGTGAGGGTTGAATAAGCCCAGAGGTGTAAAAAACCTCTAGATTGTACTCTGTGTATCTGCCAACTTGATATTTAGATCAATAATCCTCGTCTTTTTTCCCCCTACTCCTACTACTAGTAATTTAGCTTTTCTTCCTAGCAGCCTAATTGCTGTTTTCTTAAGCCTTAGCATCAATTCTCTGACCTTTAATTTCCAATATCGTTTGCTGTACGGATGGATGACTGTACTAGGTCTGCAAGTTCTCCTGCCCCTCTGCGCCGTATGGGACAAACTTGGCCATCAGGTTCTGCGGCTGTCAAACAGTGACCTCCAGGCTCTCGCTCCACCCCTGCCGTTGCGCAGCACAGACCACAAGCTCACTCGGATCCCCACAAAATCTCCATGAAGCCAACCATATTTTGCGTGCAAATCAGATTGTGAGATGCTCATTTCTTAATCATGTTTTATTAAAGAGCTACTCACTCTGCTGTGTTCTTGAATGATGATCACCCTCTAAGTACCGATGTCCTCTCATTTTTTTTTAAGGCAGTCCATGGCACCCCTGCTCTGCATTCACTGGCCAGCAACCCCTACAGAAACCTCTTGCCGTTGGGTTTTCAGGCTGACGTCCCCAACATCCCCCGCACTGCAGTGTCCCTGCTCCACTTCACCTTCACTTGGATCTGCTCCACAGTCCGTCCACTTATGCGTATCATAGCTCAGACTGGTTATACGCCATGTGGCAAATGCTTCCCAAATCGTTATCTACACAGCCCAACGCCCTCGTGCCAGCTCGCGGTTCTGCTTGGCTGGTACGAGGCCCAGCTGTCACCGTGCTCATGCAGAAATTAATTGCTCGGGCTGCAGCACCGGCTCCTTGCGGTCGGGCAGGAGTCGGCCTTGCCCAGCCCAGCGGAGGGAAGTGCATGGCAATTAGCTCACCAACTTTTACAGGACGCTTTGGAAGTTCTGCCTTTATCTTCAGCGGTTCGTGCTATTAAAATGCCTCACCTGCCTGCGAAGGAGCTCTCACAGCTCCACGCATGGTGTGGTGGAGCCAGACCACCCGTTTGCTTATTGGGAGCTCCTACAAGGAATGACGAGTGACATCCAGCGCGGTCTCAGCGTGCTGGTTTCACTTCCCATGGATGAGTTTGAAAAAGAAGAGCAAGCCCTAAACTTTGACACTTCTGCAGCTGATCTTATGGCGGGGTGTAGGCAACCTCCATCATCTTTCTGTGGCTGACGACAGCCACTGGCTCTACGCTTTGTCTTTACTGGTGCTCAAGTTATGACTAGTTTTGGATTAAATGACAAGACTTACTCTTTGAATATGAAGACAAAGCAATACCCTTTCCTTCAGAAGCAGCAGGAGAAAACCCTCGCATTTCAACTCTCTGGTGTGAGGAAGGAACATGCAGGTTTCACCTTGGTTCGAAGACTCTTCGAGTACTTGCCAGGAGTTCAGAGACAAGAGCACGTAAAAGTAAAAGGATATTAAAAGGAAAAAAAAGAAGTTTGCATGTCTGACAATGAGCACTAACTTTTTTTCATTATCAGATGTTACTTTCTTGTGACAGTATGAAAAGATGCCACAGAAATGATGACACAAGACAGCATTCTGCTGCAAGATAACCATTTCCAGATAAATATATCTTACGAAACGAGGTTCGAAGTTTGCATAGAAATTTAGATATTTTATAAGAATGCATTACAACACAAAGGAGCTTTTTACAACGTTCATATGAAAGGTTTAAAAAGAGATTAAAATTATGTCCTTGGAAAGGCATATAGCCTTGTCAAGGAAAAAAATTCTACATTAACCCCGTGTAGGAAAGTTGTACTTTATCTGTATTTCAAAGGCTATAAAGAACTACTTTAATCAACCTACTTGACTTTGGGGACTTGCACGTCTCACTGAAACTCATGAAATCTGGCATAGTGTGGTTTCCAGAACACAAAAGCCTTTAATCTGTAACCTGGCACTCCTGTACATTCAAATCCTGATACTATCTCCTTGTTAGGAAGAAAAATTGTGAATTTATCCAAAATGGGATCTCATCTCGTCTAAATGATGTAGCCTTCGCAACAGTGACCTTTAACAAGGGTTATACTCAACAATAAAAGACTTTATCTCGGGAGCCAGTGGAAACAGTATATGTTAAAATTCTGATCTGATAGCACAGCCTTTTATTTTCCGGTTTTAGACAAGAATCCTTTGAACATTTCATTTGCTCTCTTGTCTAACATACCTTTGTCTCTTGCCTCCAGAATGAACAGCAGGGAAAGGTAGCTGATACCCTTCTGCAGACTATTTGATTGTCAGGTGTAATTAGTAATGCTATCTTTTAAATAGAGGCATGGATTTTAAAACAGCTGGAACTGCCTACAAAGCTTCATTCTTAAAAACAAAAATAATTTGTATTCATACATTTATATAATGAAACATTTTTGCACAGATACATCACTGCCTTACGGTGGCTGACAGCCCAGTGCCTCCCTTCAGCTGCAGCACCAAAGGCTCAGTGACCAGCCCGTGTCTCCGAAGGCAGCTGCAGAACCGTCTCCGCTGCCTGGGCTGGGCAGGATCCTGAGACCATCATTAATTCATCTGCTACTTGATAAATCCATTAGGGCAGCCTGGATTAGTCTATTGATCTCGCCAGTGCGTTGCCGTGCAGCCCTGCGACCCCCGCTGAGCCGGGGATGGAGAAGCTCCCGGTCGGGGATGCTGGCAGAGACCCGGGCGCGGGGATGTGCCGGGGCACCAGCAGCCCCCCAGCGGGGCTTCAACCGAGGGGCCCGAACAGGCCAGTACGGCTGGGGAAAACAGGCCAGAAGAACAACCGGTTGTGAAGCTCCACTGTCTCAAAGGCCAACAGTGGTTCCGACACATTGACCTCAACTTGCCAAAGTTGACCTCCAATTGCCAAAGCGGTGCCAGCATCCCAGGCATCACCCAGCGTGGCCGGAGGAGACCTTACTCTCTCTCGCTTGCCCTTACACCTTGAAATAACCACCTTCCTTAAGAGAGGATGACATTCATTCATGTGCTGGCATGTCAAGCCGCTAATTCCTTCCTCCTTCTTCAACCTGCAAAGTTGCAAAAACCAGCGCTGTTCTGAACAAAACTTTGAAAACATGTTTTCCCTGATTTACATGCAAAACTGACACAAACTGTGTGACGGTTCAGCTCCTAAGCGAGCACAGCGTACTCGGCAGGTCTGGCTCTGCACTTCTTGCGGAAACGTCTACAGAAGAGGATGTTCCAATTCAGGCACCTGTAATAACGCTTCATAAAGAAGGACCTTAAGCAGGTAAGTCTGGTTTAGGATTTTCTTATTAACCGCCCACTCCTCATAATGAGTTTTTAATTTAATTTTTTCTGATTTTAAGGCATATAAAGGCTGCTCATGTGCCTTTAGGATCTGAAGATGGATATCTGGGAAAGGGAGAATTTTAAAAGCACTGAAACGGAATTTTTTATGTACACTATAATCCTGGTATTGAGACTTTTTTAACAAGTTTCCTGCGTGGCATGGCTCAGCCGGCCTGCATGCTGACTCCAGCTCCAACCTCCTCTGCACTGAAATGGAAATCTCTGTTGTTTCCAGATTAGTCTCAGAATTAGCACACAGGGGGATTTTTTTTTAATGACTGGATTTGAACGCCACAATCAGGCACTGGAAAACCCACAAGGTCTGGACACAAATAGGGCTGCGGGACCGGACAGAGCGTCCTTGCAGGAGAACGGCGCTGAAGCACGTGTTTTATTCCAGCGCTGCTACCGTGGTTTAAAGACGTGATTTCCTGAGCTGGTGCCACAACGGCCAATTTTTTATGCCCTTCCTGCTGTATCAAATGTGGTGGGGTGAGGGCTGGCACTCACTGTGTCCCCCTGCTCTCTGTGCCGGGGTGCCCTGGGGAAGGACCCGGGATGGGGACGTGTCTCCGGCTGCGGGGGCTGCTGAGGAGCGCCTCCGTTTGCGGACCCGGAGCGAGCGGAGGAAACCCGCACATCCCAGCTCACCCTCCCACGGAGCCCCCGAAACCCCGCGCCGCAGAAGAACGCCCCCCCGCCTACAGGAATTCGGAGCACAGAACGAAATGCTGCGTAATTCATCAGACTCACCATGAGGAAGAGGGCTGTCGCGGAAAAAGAGGGAGCTGGACTTTGGTTACCATACGGAAGCCAAAGCGCGTGCAGCAGAGAAGAGCAATGCAGTGAGAAATGGGAGGATATTCGGGCAAAGAAAAGAGGGAGTCACTATATACATGTACATTTAGAAAGGAAACTGCTATTATTTCTTCTCTGTTTCTTTTCGCAGTTAAAACACGTAATTGCACTAAGCTGAAGAGTTTGAAAAAACTCCACCATGCTCAAAAAACCAATGTGAAACCTTTTAACTTTTCTCTCTGATTTTAACTCAGGCTGTTTTCTGTGCTCTGACCCTTTCTTCTACAACTGGGGAGCGTTAAGACATCCTGGACAGTTAGAAATATTTGATAAGAGAAAACTCACAGCACTACCAAATCCTTTGCTAAATCTCCTTCCCCCCCAGTATGTCACCAAGGATTTCGTAAGTGAAATGTGCTTAATGAAATTACAGATATATATCCTCTTAAGATGACATCCCTTGGAAGTAACTGTTTTTGAGGCAACAGAATATTGAAGAATTAAAAAGCTGCCGACCCAAGGAAGTTAGGCAACTTCAGAAGGGGATTTATTTCAGTGCCTTGCAATAATGGAGTTACAAAATATATTTAAATTTCTCAGCCTGACATCAGCACCTGAGGCGCTGTGTGCTTTTGAGGTAATGAGATAATCCAAATGCAAGGGGGTGTTTGCTGGGACATCCGGCAGACGTGGGACGTACCTGCCAGGGCCGCGCGGACGTCCCACCTCACCGGGGACACCCCATCTCCACATTCGGGCAACCCAACTGTGCCCTCCAATGCCAGGCCTGGGCTCAGGTGGAGAATTTGGATAATTAATATGTATCCAAAAGCAGAAAGAGGCATATAACTTAGAAAAAAATCATTTAAATTTGAGAGAGATGCCACAGACAGATAAATTCGAGAAAAGAAATGCTGGTGTGGGTAGATATGTGAGATACGGGAGCATTAATGTCTCATTTCTCCTTGAAATTTTAGCTTGATTGACACACCAGAGATTATGGGAATGGTGTCTAATCCACACACGCGTGTCAGGTGGTGGAGACCAGGGTGGTTTCCATCACAGCACGTCGCACAGCAGGAAGGGGGGTTCTCTGTAGGGGTTTCCTTTCACCATGGAGATTTTGTCAGCGATAGCTGGCTGTGTCACACCCGGCTGTGTCACATCTCGCTCCTCAGACTGTTCTGGCGCCTCTTTCTCGCTGGACGACTCCTCCACAGCACTCCGGGAGGCAGGGGGTGGGAAGGTGGCCTACAGCCTCTCCCCCCACATCCCACACACATCGAACAGGGGAGGAGGAGAGAAGTCCCTGCGAAATGAGATGTCACACCGGGAGATACAACACGGCCAGGTGTTGCAAATGAAGCGGCTCATGACAAATGGTGGACGACAGCGATAGCCGAGAGGTGCTGTCGTACCGCACTGGCCTTGCCAGCGTCCAGGTACCGCCTGTGCTCCGACAACACTGACCCGACTGCACACACCAGCCAAACAGCAGGCTAGAAAACCAAACATGGAAACAAATCACAGAATCATAGGGTTGGAAGAGACCTCTGGAGATCACCCAGTCCCACCCCCCTGCCAGAGCAGGGTCACCCAGAGCAGGTGGCACAGGAACGCGTCCAGGCGGGGTTGGAATGTCTCCAGAGACGGAGACTCCCCCACCTCTCTGGGCAGCCTGTGCCAGGGCTCTGCCACCCTCACAGTGAAGAAGTTCCTCCTCATGTTTAGGTGGAACTTCCCATGGTCAAGTTTGTGCCCGTTACCCCTTGTCCTGTCGCTGGGCACCACCGAAAAGAGCCTGGTCCCATCCTCCTGACACCCACCCTTTCAGTATTTATAAGAGTTGATAAGATCCCCCCTCAGTCGTCTTTTTATTACGTGTTGCTGCGGCGCTGCTGAGGGATATGCCCGGGCCGATCAACCCCTGAAGGTCGGCTGCCGCCGGCAGCGTGGGTGAAGGGGGATGGCCGGGCTCCGCGCTGCCAAACGGGGCACGAGCAGGACCGCGGGCGCTACCGCCCCTGCGGCGCCTCAGCTCTAATTGCCCGAGATCGCGCTCTCCAGCAGCGAGAGAGCAGCTTACGTTATTCTCCACTTTACACCAAGCAGTACATGTGTCCAATTTGAGAGAGACCAATAGACTATTTTTTTACATTCCCCCTCCTTTTTTTTTTTTTTTTCTTTTCTGTGACAGAAAATTGAAATCCGCAATGAAACTATTGTTCCCATTTTTTTAAATCAGTGGTCTTTGGCAATTTTAAACTCTGAGGTCTGAAAAATTCATTACTACTAACTTCCATCAAGGGTGTTCCTGAAACCAAAATTACTTAATCAACTCAATTTAGCTTCTTGCGTAGACCTAATTCAGAAAAACTTTATCTTCTTGAATTGTTATTGCAATTAATTTCCCCCCCTTCTTTTTCTGCAGCAGACGACATTTCAGTAATTAGATATTTTATAAAAATGAGTTATTCATTCAGGGTAGCTTCACTTTTATATTTGATTAATCATATTACCACCGAGGTCTGGGTTTTGTCTCCAAGGAAAGTTTAATGACCTCATTTTAATCCTTCTTTTAACCACCAGGCAGGTATCAATGAAGAGAAATAAAATTATCTTCTTTTTTCTTTTTCTCTCCTTTTTTTTTTTTTTTTTTTTTTTTTTTTTTGCAATCTCGAGATTACATTTGATGTTTTTTCTGTGTGACTGACCCATTTACAAGGAAGAATCCGACTGATTCCAATTAGGTTCAGGACAGAATCAGGCTAAACAGAGCCTTGAACTGCACCTTAATAACTGATGCTCAGCGTAAAGGAGAGGAACCAGAACCGTTTCACCACACGGCAGCTGGTTTAAAGCTCTGTACATGATTAATTTAGTGAGAATTTGAAAATGAATGTACTGAAAGGAAATAAACAAAATAAAAGCTACTGTAAGCTTAGGTTTTGATTAATGGGATCTATTAGTAAGAGACTTCTATCAAGGAGACCACATTTTTTTTATATCAATGCACATGTACCCACACAATTGTAATGGAGTAATTCACATAAACAGCAATTTATTTTCTAGATGACTGTTTGCCTTATATCAGTGTCTGTCTATGCTTTGAATCTAGCTATATGGGTATCTGTATTTGTGAATTTGTACATACACATCTTCGGATCTATCCATCCATCCATCCTGCAGACTGCACTAAGGGGCCTCGGCGGTATTTCATCCTCTGCCACACGCTGCACTGCTGCAAAGACTTAACAGAAATCACAGAGGGGACTGATGCTCTTTTCATTAAGACGCGGGGAATTATTGCTTTCTCATGAAGTGAGAAATATCTTTCATTTTAGATGAAAGAGACGATAAAACAAAGAGCAGAAGCTGAGTATCCACAAGAGAGCGGGAAGCGTGTCTCCTTTTCCGTGGCCCTGCAGTGCGCGGGCGCGCGGGGACGCTGCGCCTGGAAGAGCTGACACCCACCCGCACCCCGCGCTGGGGACCCCGTGGTCCTCATCCCCCCCCCAGCTGGGCAGGCATCCCGCCTCCTAAGCTCTGCTGGACAGGCTTTGCATTTAGGTCAGGATCCATATCCAAAGGTGAGTTTTGATTCAAAAGGCGGGTCAAGAGGTCAAGAATTCCTACAAGACACAAACACTTCCCTAACCAGGGCTGACATGCGGCTCTGCAGCAGCAAAGCCCCCGGCGTCAGTGTGGTGAGTCCTGGGCAAGGCTGAGACAGGATGGGAAGAAACAATATCGTTTCTGCTTGTTCCCTCTCCCTTTGCTACTGCTACCCCTTGACCCAACAAACATCCTTAGTCTAATTCACTGCTCGTGACAAAGGCTTTCACCAGGACCCGCACCGTAACGAGAGGCGGAGAGCCCATTTCAGTGTATAAACATTGAATTCTTATTTAGGAACACTCAACTGACTTGTAGTTTTTAGACTTTGCCAACTATATATTTAATTGAAACACACAGAGAATTAGGTAGATGTTCATGTACCCAAAGGCTATGGGGTATATTCGATTCACTTGAATATAATAATTTATTTCAGTTAGATGATGACAGCTCTATAACAGCTCCAGCTTTACCATGTAGTTCGGCTGAGCTTTGTTTTGATTGGAAAATTGCAAGCGAACAGAGTCACCTGGGATTTTCCATGAAAGCACAATTGATTTTTAACGATAAATCCTGTCTGCAGGACTGTACAGAACTCCTGGGTTTGTTTTCAGCTGTAAAACAACGCAGTCCTGTAAATTTTCTCACTGTGGTGTTAGATCTTTCCCCTGCCAGCTCTGACCTGTGCTGTTCGCCTTGATTTCTGCCGCTTCTGACAACTGCCTCTACATTATGCCACAGGCATAATTTCGATTATTTTAAAATACTGTAGCATTCAGGCTAATCTATATTCAAATGTCATTGTAGACTTTCTGAATGGCACAGGTGTAACGATGGGGACCGTGAGACCCGAATGGGAGCTACACACGCAGCTTTAGTCCATATGCTGGGAAATCGGGTACACGGGGCTCACGATTTAAGCCCTTGATCTTTTCCAGATCTGGACACGGGCCCAGGCCCTGGGAGACAGTTAGCCGCCCGCTGCCACTGGTTTTCCCTGGATGAGCTGTGGTAAGACCTCTTTTTAGGACAGCCCTTCGTAGGCGCCCTGGTCTGTTTTTCTGTCGGTGGGAAATCCCACTGCGACGCCGTTCCTGCCGGGCTCTCCCTTCACAGCACAAGATTAACTTGTAAAACATGAGCACGCATGTAAAGGGGAATTCTCACGATGCTCACAGGTACCGAATGCTTCCGCATACATCTGGCTATACACGTGCTTAGGAAATCCCAGACCGCTGGCAGGCTGGCTTGCTTTCTGAAGTGGTTCCTACCACCATTTAACACTGTTTCTCCAAACTAGACGTATTTACATCTTTGCATCTTTTACATCATTTGGAAGTCAGTAACTTTCAGCCTAAAGGAAAAGCTGAGGGTTTTCTTTGCTACTTTGCTATTTCTGAACGCACAGTTAAAAACGGAGCTCAGCAGGATTCATCTCGGGGGGTGGAGACCCACTGAAGCATTCACCCCAAGCTTTGCCGCTTGCAAAAAAGTCACATTTTTACAGCCCACATCAGCTCTTTCTGCAGCTCTGGACAGTGTTGCTCTTGCACTGGTTGATGCGCAGCTGTATTTTGTCATCAAACAGCATTAACGCGAGAACAAATGCACACAGAACAAGGAATAAAATTTTGGCTTACGCTTGTTTGCTTTTCCAGAATTTTGGCAAGTTCAGAGAGCAGGAGGACTAAGGGACCGTGATGCCACGGCAAATCTGATCCTAAGAAATATTAGTGCTCTCATTCAAGACACTGAAAAAATCTTGTCTGGATTACGAGATACACATGTGGTGAAAAGAGAAATCGGAGCGGAGCCGGGTGCCCAGCAGGGTTAGCAGGATATCCAGGGGAACGGAAGAAAAGGCGGCTGGAGGAGCCTGGCTGGTTTAGCTCCACAAAATGATGTGCACTGGTGTATCAGGGTGGAGATGGGAGAGAAAGTGGGAAGGAAACATCGAAACAGGAGAAGGAAGTACTTATGGTACAGGCCCACGCTAGCACGGCAGCGATGCACCCAGCGCCTGCTTCGCTTTGAAATGTCTAAGCCTTCTCAGAGGGGGCTCATCGGCATTTCCCACCGAACTCGTGCGAGCCAGAATACCTGCACAGAGCTCAGACGCTCCTGGCAGTGCAGTGCCAAAAAGAAAAAGCCCTTTTAATGTGGGTCTCTCTCCATGTCATTCTGCTCATGAAGCGCCGAGCTCCTCGCTCACATAGAATCACAGAATTGTTAGGGTTGGAAGGGACCTCAAAGATCATCTAGTTCCAACCCCCCTGCCACGGGCAGGGACACCTCCCACTAGATCAGGTTGCTCAGAGCCCCGTCCAGCCTGGTCTTAAAAACTTCCAGGGATGGGGCTTCCATCACCTCTCTGGGCAACCTGTTCCAGTGTGTCACCACCCTCATGGTGAAGAACTTCTTCCTAACGTCCAGTCTGAATTGAGCCACCTCTAGTTTTAATCCATTCCCTCTAGTCCTACCATTACCCGACGTCCTAAAAAGTCCCTCACCAGCTTTCTTGTAGGCCCCCTTAAGATACTGGTAGGCTACTATAAGGTCTCCTCGGAGCCTTCTTTTCTCCAGACTGAACAACCCCAACTCTCTCAGTCTGTCCTCATAGGAGAGGTGCTCCAGCCCTCTGATCATCCTCGTGGCCCTTCTCTGGACACGTTCCAGCACATCCATATCTCACTTGTAACAGGGGCTCCAGAATTGGATGCAGTACTCCAGGTGGGGTCTCACGAGACTGGAGTAGAGGGGGAGAATCACCTCCCTCGACCTGCTGGCCACGCTTCTCCTGATGCAGCCCAGGATACGATGGGCTTTCTGGGCTGCTAGTGCGCACCGACAGCTCATGTTGAACCCCTTGTCCACCAGCAGCCCCAGCTCCTTTTCTTCAGGGCTGCTCTCAAGCCAGGCACTGCCCAGCCTATATCGGTGCTTGGGATTGCCCCAACCGAGATGGAGGACCTTGCACTTGGTCTTGTTGAACTTCATGAGGTTGGCATGGGCCCACCTCTCCAGCCTGTCCAGGTCCCTCTGGATGGCATCCCTTCCCTCCAGCGTGTCAGCCGCCCCACACAGCTTGGTGTCATTGGTAAACTTGCTGAGGGTGCACTCTATGCCACTGTCCATGTCGCTGACGAAGATGTTAAACAAGACTGGTCCCAGTACTGATCCTTGAGGGACTCCACTTGGACGTGGACCCATCTTTGGATGCGGCCGTCAAGCCAGTTCTTTGTCCACTGAATTGTCAGTCCATCAAACCCATATTTATCAGCTTGGAGACCGGGATGTCATGTGGGACAGTGTCAAAGGCTTTGCTGAGGTCCAGGCAAATGACATCAGTTGACATCTCGCTGCGCACTGGGTCTGTCCAGCCGCAGCCGGGGTCCTGACGCAGCACTGCTGCAGCAGCCAGAGACCAGTCCGAGCCAACACTATTAATTATGTTAAAAACTGGCAAGAACTGCTTTTTCCAATGTACTTGCAACAAGTACTTGCTCCTCCACTGATTAGCCAAATCCACTTTGCAACTGGAGCAACCTTACCCAGCGACGCAGCCCCTTCCACTACAGCACGAGCATCTCTCTGTGCTGGTACTCCCTACCTGCTCTCCTGCTCTAGGGTCAGAGCCAGCTCAGGCCAGGCTGGTGAGGGCCAGTCCCAAACCCTTTGAGCTCTTCTTACTGGGAACCAGCGCCGAGATGCGGCAGCTCGGCGGGGAAGGGGACGCAGTCCTAGAGCTGCCTCTTTAAAACACCCTCCACTGGA
Organism: Fratercula arctica; assembly: GCA_947846985.1. NCBI lineage: Eukaryota > Metazoa > Chordata > Aves > Charadriiformes > Alcidae > Fratercula > Fratercula arctica. The sequence continues at coordinate 2,054,128 of CANTUZ010000013.1, read as the reverse complement.
TTCAGCCTCAGAAGAGGAGATTCTCAAAGCAGTGCAAAGGGCAAATTTTAAAGTAGCTTTAAATAAGACCTCCTAAGGCTCAGGAGCTTAAAGAACTTGAATAGCCCAGTTTCTTTTTTTTTCCTTTCTTCCATATTTTTTTTTTTTTTTTTTTAAAAGAAGAGGTTGACTGCCAGGCAGGTTTTCCCAAGAATCCACAAGCTCAACTAATCACAAGCACTTCAGCCCTGTGAAATAATATTTCCCTTGCACGGGCTACTACAAAAACAAGTTCTGCACAGTAGGCAAATTTAAAATAACTTTTCATTAACATTTAAGACACAGAAGTCTGATCATGCAAATTCATCTGCGTCTCCTCTCTGAGCCTGATTGTTCCTGATTGAATACGATAAAAATAGACTTTGTATGAGTCGAGTGCAGGCATGGATTTCTTTAACGTCTCCTCCTCCCCTCTGATTATGCATTTCCTTAGATAAAGTGGAAACCCTTGGATGGCTATTAGTGGTTATCATGGGTCAGACTGGAAAGGGCATCCTGTCTGATAGGAGTTAGATTTCACTGGAATTAAAGGCATTCCTTCCATGAGCAAAAAAGATGCCTTCACCTTGCATAAAATCTCACCTGAGACTACCCAGCATTGTTCTGTCTCAGCTGGCTTTTAATCTCTGGAACAGCAACACCAATTTGAGAGCAGCCCCCTCTATCTGAGGTGAGCATCTGGCCAGGGGGGCAGCTACGGATCTGTATTAATACAGCAAATATGCGACTCGCCTGCACACAGGAGATAAATATTTGAAGGGAGGCTGAGGAATTTCCACATAACGAAGACATGTGAGAGGACACGACCCTGTTATGAGTAACAGAGACTCCGGATAATGGAGGGCACGCTGATACCAGTTCCTTTATCTTGTAACAGTTATGGAGCCAGTTTCCCACTAACACTTACTACAAAGCCCTTGTAACACGGTCCAGTTAAAATTTCACTATTTTACACCAGCTGATGATTTGGCAGGTGCAAAACCTACCAAAAATGCCACGAAAATGAACTAGCACAGTTAATCACTCCCGAAGGACTACGCAGAAACTTGGGCACAGGGGATTGACCCACCCTTTTCTGAGGCATCTGGCGCAGAGCCCGCGGGCAGGGGCTGGTCGGGCACGGCCTGGGGACAACGCTTCCTCCGCTCGCCCAGAGCTCCTACCTCGGCTCTTCGGCAGAGAGGAGAACTGCCTCTCTCCGTTTATTTTTGCAAGCAACAATGTCACATGAAGAACACAACACAAAGAGCGGGCTGAAGTCCCTTAGCTAGCCAGAAGAGCTTTCCCTGGGTCACGGTCCTGCACTAAATCATTAAAATTGCCCAAAATAGCTGCTTATGATGTTTACAGCATCTCGTAGGATGCTCCACTCTTCTGGCGCGGATCTGATTGCTTCCCACTCCAGGGCAGACTCTCATGAGACATTGCCTCGCTGTTAGCTGCTCTCTGATGCTTCCCAGCACGGCCAGACAGCATCGCAGATCAAGAAAATATTCACCATCACAACACCAGAGCTGGAAAGGATTAGAGGAGGTCACCTCGCCATCGCTGTGCCCCAGCGCCTCGCCGTTTGGTGCAGGTAGTCCTGGTCGTGACTATGAGGACTAGTCATGACTCTTGCTGATGGAGACTGGACTTAAAATTCACAGCAGACTTCAGTTTAAAATTTTTTGTCTAAAGACTGTGATTTTTCCCCTCCATATAATTTCAGAATCCTTTGTAGGAGAAGGTGGGGCTACTTCTTCCCCTGCTATTGTGCAGGACTTCACCCCAGCCTCTCAGGTGACGTGCTCAAGGGTATGAAAACCACATTGATCCACTTCCCCGTAAGCAAGCAATCATTTTGGAGTTTTATCAGAGCGTCTTCAATTTGTACATTTAAAGATCTTCCGTGTGATTTTTTTACTGCTCTTTTTCCGCTTCTCAGCCAGCAGTACGTTTTGATCCCAGCCCATCTGGTGCCTCGGCTGTCCGTCCCCCCGCGCCTCGGCAGGGCAGCCGCTCCTCTGGGCATGGGATTTGGGCTCCTGTGTGCCCGTGTCCGAACCTTCACATGGTCCCTGCACGCAGCCTCTTCACCCCCCAGCCCGACCACGGACGTGACCCGACTTTCTTGACCATCGCAGCGGCTGTTTTCTTCTCTCCCGTCCCGTTGTTAAGTTTTACACAGTAACATTAATTCCTGCTGCTGAATACATGAGCTGTGACACCAGCACGGTGCAGTGCCCTCCTGAGCTACGCTCTTATCCAGAAACGATTAAGTCTGAAACCACCCTGGCTGAATGACAGGTAATTTAGCAGCGCTATAGGGTGGGCCTTTGTATGTGTCTACGCTGAATACAGTTGCCTGAGTTCCCTTCGTCTGGCAGCTTTCCAAGAGCGAACCACAATTTCAGTTATTCAGCCTATTTTGTTTTTACAACAGACTTCAATACAGAAGTACTATAAATAAAAAATATACTGTATCTGTCCAAGCAGTCCCCAGTCTTAAGAGAAACCATGGGCTTTGTTACCCTCTGAGGAGCTGTAGATTTCCTGGAAAGAGTTCTTTCTGGTTTTTAGAAGTGTTAAAATGCAGATCAGCCTATTTGAGGACAGGAAGGAGATTCAGCTCAGGTTTAAAGAGGCTGATCAGCCCAATGTTGTTCTCTCTGCCAGTCAGGGTAATAACATATTGTACTTTCATGCTCATGCGAAATTCATCCTGCCTATACCTAGAAGTATATCAAAGATACTTGTTTCCATGGAATCGGACAATATTGTTGTAAAACATCCTTGGTTTTCAAATCTTTATGAAGTCCCATGTGCTACTGTGTAAGGCCCTTTGGCCCCTGCAAAACTCCTTCTTCAGTGATTGAAATTAGAGAAATAATGGTACGCACCAACCCTGCTTAGAGGAAGAGCAGCATTTTCTAATCCATTTAACACAATCCTATGGGTAATTCTCTTGATGGCTTTTATTCCTTCTACGTCTAACACACAGCGAGACATTAAATACTTAGAATTCACCTGAAAGGAAATTTCCATTATCTCACCTTCCATCAGCTTCAGCTTTGGAAAGTGTTTTGGAAAGACATTAAAACACACCACATCTGGAGGGATGCTGCCCCCCGAAGGCACTGATGGGGGGTGTGACTGCCAGGGCCCATCCCGCTGCCCGAAGCCTCCCCTCCCAACTCCCAACAGCTGGGGACAAAGGACCAGCCAACCTGGGTCATCGGGAACTACCTGCACTTAAATGGCGTGGCCACTAGATGTCATTCCTTTTTCACTCAAATGTATGTTAAAGTAGTATTTACCTGGCAGAACAAGGTCCCCCCAGCAAGCACTAGCCAGCTGGGGCACACGTACTGCTGTGGTCAAAGTCCCATGGCCCGGGAGACGCACAACTCTGTAGGACACGCCGCCAGAAAACCTTCCTGAGAACCAGCCCATGCTGGCAGGAGAAAGGACCAGATGGCCCAAGACTCGTATCAGACTTCTATGGCTCTTCACAACCGCACGTATCATCCTTCAGGAGGTATTTAACGACAACTTTGCAGTACAGAGCTCGGCGTGTTCACTCGGGCAGACACCAAGCACGTGTGCTGCTGCTACACCCACCCTGTCCTTGCCCAGCAGCAACGCGGGCCCAGATCTAAAATGGTGCTGGGTGCTCATCTTTGATGCAGGAGGGATTTAGCGCCTGCCTTTCCCTGAGAACCCAGGTCCAACTCACTTCATCAGAAAACGCTGGCACTGCTCAGCATCCGAGCACATCCCACCCACGAGCCTGGCTCCTGGCGGCAACGGGAGGGAAGGACCCAGACCCCACAGCGGCCATGGAGCTGATCGGGGTCCACGGTGGCATAAACTGGGCTCTGCATGACTTCCTTGAGTTCTGCTACACATTTGTAGTTTGTAAAGGTATAACTAAGGGAAACTTTGGTACTATGTGACTAAGTATTTGCATATCTCTCAGGGTGGAATGAAAATTCAGAATAATATAAATAATAAAAACATTCTTCAAAGGATGTTCAGTGTCTTGAGCAAAGCGCAGTTTGACTTTCTGTATTTTTAAAGATTTGGCATCAGTTTAAGATAGATCATTTACTGCTCCTTGCTGACCGTCACAGGAATATAAGCAGTGGATACGCAATGATTTCTCATTGATTAGCACATGGACCTCTGTACTGCTCTGTGGTTTCTAGAATTACCACGCATATTTCTGATGCTCTGTGTCTATGGATTATGAAGGTTGGAAGCAACCAGACCACATCATTTCACCTTCCATCTCTTCATTTTTACCTTATCCAGCTCTAAGAATTTGTCACTTGCAATTTCTTCATTCTTTTTTCCCCCTTGTCCCCCAGTAGCAGCAACTTGGAGCACACGAGAACAGAACAGGGAAATACTGTACTAATATAAGAACGATCTTTAACTGATTAAAGCCAGATGTGCTGAAAAATGTCTACACGTTTACTGCCAGCACACACAAATACATCTGTTAGAGCTATCAGCGAAAAACAAATTTTACCGGATACCCGTTACCATTTAGAGTATTTACCGCTTCCTTGAAACCATATCCGAGCTACTAAGCCCAAAAATCTCTCTTACTGCTCAGGATTTCACTCATAAGTAATAACGACTCTGATATGTCGACAGCCAATTGCTGTGGAACAACTGCATCCTCTCTGCTGCAATCAGACGTAGGCTGTTTGCCACCTTATTTCAGCTCCTTTAGTACCTCAGAAATTGGCCACCAAATAGTTTTGCTAGTTCATGAATCATTATTCTTTTCCTTTTTTCCTCTTGTTTTCCCCTCAAAAGTCTTTGTTCCGTGGCTATCTATCCAGTTCTTCCCGTCTGCCAAACAAGCCAAGAGGGACGACAGCTATAAACACCCTGAATTCCAGCCAGGCTGCGCGTCCCCGCACCGCTGTGCTGATGTATCGACACTCACAGTGCTGGTGGTGAATTCGGGCGGGTTGTCATTCACATCTGTCACCGTAATGATCGCCGTCGCCGTGTTGGAGAGACCGTAGTTAAGATTTCCTTCCATATCGGTGGCTTGAACAATGACGATGTACTGCTGAACTTTCTGGAAAAAAAGAAAAGAAAAGATGAGAAACAAAGATGCATCCTGTAAAATGACTTGGTTTATTTTCCGTATACAAGCGCAATCTTTAAGACGACTAAGAAGTTAATTGGATTCAACATGTTAGTAAAAAAGACAGATAAAATTTTCTATCACATTTTGGAAGGGATTTTTACATAGATTGGTAGATATCACCTGTTTTATGGGAAAATAAAAATCTTATGGGCAAAATTCCTTGGTTGAAACAGACATTTTTCGTTCATCTTGAAGCATTTTCGGCAACATTAGTTTCTGTCTTCTGAAAGCCAGTAGAAAGTTCGCTAATGTGTTTTCACTGAAAATACCACTAAGACCATTATAACCCCAAAATTGACAGCAATGTTCCCTGGCCGCCCTCCAGCTCGTCCTGCTCACACAGCCCGATGCCCACAAAGCATTTTGGTACTTAAAATACTCTCCATGCTTCAATCCTTAACACAATCTTGGTAAATAAGGAGAATTTAAGTCCTGTATGGAAAAAAAAAGACTCAATGCAATAAACAGAAGTCTAGTAGAACTGCTTTAAATTCCCGAGCACCCCAAACAACGTGGCTCTCAAAGAAAAAGCCTTACAGAGCCAGCCATAAAAATCACACATTAAAGGTCTTCTAGAAGACGCTGTATTTCAGCGCAACTGGAAAATAAACCTGAATAAAACAGGAGGGGCGTCTGATGCTGGATGTATGTACTTCTCCCTGGGATGTCTCTTCACTTCGGAATATCTGCCCACACTGAGAAAAGCCTCCTGAGCTTTAAAACTGGCCTCGACACTAAATGTTCCTTTGGATCTGCGGAATTCACTATGGATGCCTACGTGTGTTGCGCTCGGGGTACACGGAGCACGTTGCAGGCAGATAAGAAAGCGAAGCTCCTCTCCTGCAACATGGGCAGAGCGACGCGCCGAGAACCAGGGAGGGATCCAGCCCAAATGGGTGGGACTCGGGGCAGAGCTAATCACCACTGTCCATTCGTTCAGGTTTCAGGTGTAATTACAGACACAAACTGGTACACGAGGACAAGCGGCTGTGATGTGCCACCAGAGAGCCCAAAGGGTGGCACCATGTTCTGCAGGAGAAGCGTGGTGCCCAGTCACGGGGATCGCCCTGCGCTCGGAACACGGCTGAGATCCTCCAGAGCGGCTCCGTTCCCCTGCCCATGCCAGCGCGCGCAAAGTGTCAAATGCCCTCTGGCATTTCAAAGGGCAAGAATTAGGTCAATTAGGTCCCTCTATTCCTACGTAAACATTCTTGAAGCGCTGTACCTGACTTAATTCTTAATTCTTCTGAGTTGCTAGAATAACAGAGATCTGAATTTTAGCTTTATCTTGATTCCAGGTCTTTTAATTGACAGATATTAACCTGCTAAATTGACAAGAAATCACACACAAGGATCCATCAGCACCTTGCAACTGGAATATATTATGGAAATGCACTTTCATTATCTCTTGCTGCCTTGTATAATAAAACATGAGGGAGAACCTATTGTTAGCCCTTGTTTTTCCTCATGCAAAAAAGTTGCCGTTCATTACTCCAGTTGTAAAGCACTGGGTAATTGTAAGGCTGAAATGTCCTTATTAGTGAATGTAATTTTGATGTCACATTTAGCTTTTCCTTCCTTATTCTCTCTTATAGGCAACTTGGGAGGCTGACGGAAGTATTCCCTAACAGGCCGAATGCTGGCGAGCCAAATTAGGTTTAAATCATAGAAGGAGGGGAAGCTATTTTAAGAAATAGTGGCAATCAGATTCCACAGCAATCAGCAAAGCAGGACAGAGGCTCACGCGAGAGACCCCAGTACAACAGTGCACTAGATGGCAAGGCCACCCCTAACGCTCCTCGCCACAGTGAGACGGAGACAGGGAATTCACAGCGTTTCCGACTCGATGGCGTAGCCATCCCGCGGTACTGCAAGACCCTCGGGAGCGACGGCAGGAAAAAAAAAAATGTTCCTTCCTTCAGTGTCAGCCGAGAGGGCGATGAAAGTCTCCGTGGGCTGGGGGCCTGCTCTTCCACCTGGGCTGTTTTCCACCTTCCCGTGTCTGCAGACTGACCCCCCCGGCAGCTCCCAGGCAAAGGCAGCCCCCCCCCGCCCTGGCAACAGCAGCTCCGGAACCCCCGACACCCCCATGCGGGCCTGAGTCTGGACTGCGAGAGTGAGCTGCAGACCTTGGGGGGGTCACGCTCCGTCTGCGCCGCACTTACGCACAGCGGGACCCCGCCTGCAAGCCCCCCACCCCTCCTGCTCCTCTCTGGCTCGCTTCACGCACTGCTTAACTAAAGCTTCCCCTGGAAACACAAACCTTCTCATACAAGAGGGGGTGAGGGACTAGAAAGTCTCATTTAAAAGTTTTCTTAACTTCACAATTTCACTGCTTATTAAATTATAAATACTCGGATGACATACGCCTCTGTGTATGCCTGTGTAATCACAGACCCCGTCTTATTAATCTCAGCTTCACAATAACATATTTTTATTTAACAAAGTGCCTTTCAGAGCATTGTAGCACAGTGTTAATAAAAGACCCCACACAAATTCAGAACACTGAATTAAAGAAATTTAAAAGAAAGATTGTATCCATCAGATAATACAAAACCAAAAATGAAAAATGCCCAGAATTTAGTAACGTACAATTGTACCAGCCACAGAGAGCCGGGGCATTAGGATGGGACGACGGGAAGGAAGGCAAAGCAGCGTGGCAGAGAGTCCCAGCCCAGCGAGAGGAGCAAGGAGTCAGAGCAGATCTCGGATGGACGGAGCGGTCAGGCAGGAGCGCTCAGAACGGACCCGTTTGGGACGGGGGCTGTATGTTGGGACACCGGAGGCCGCGGCGAGAGGCGAGCCGTGGGGGAAACTTCAGAGCCAACACCGAAGTTGCACTGATTTCCAGCAGCTGAAGACTTAATTAACTATTACATTTAGAGCAAAAGTGCAATCTGCCTCGGAGAATGGCCACGGCTGGCACGTAAAGTCACAAAACCCGCAAACCCATGGAAATGGAAGGAGTCTGGGGTTCGTCAAACCTTCAGGCACCGGGTTACCATCCACATCCAGTTCCATCGGGAAGGCCCCAGCGTGGGCATACAAGGGTGGTGCTTTCAAGCACCCAGTTTTAGTTTATAACTAATTCAATCCTCAGTAAGATTGGCCCCAGCAGATAACGAATTACTGATTTTTTGTTTTTCTGTAGCTAACCTTTTTGCTTTTGTGCATTAAGCTGATTTTATTGAACTACTCAATCAATTTTAATTTCAACATGTCCTTCCAATTTGTCGCAGCATCTCCAGGGGCATCTTAGTTTGTTGTCCTAATATTATTATTATTGTTACGGTTATTAAAAAAAAAAAAAAAAGGCAGCTCCATGCCCCCAAGCACAAGAGACATTTTCTTGATGGCATCTTCATCATACAAAATAATTCTCACAGACTCTTTCTTAACAAAAATGACATTTTAAAAAGCACAGGGCAGAAATTACAGCATAGAGGTAACACAGAATGGTCCTAGCCCAGAGAAATGAAAGAGTTATCCTGCGTTTGCCCTGACGGAGATGCTGTGGAACTAACGAAATGAGCCTCTGCCCCCAGGGGGTCCAGACTGAAAACACAGCCCCAGTGAAGCCCCTGGGACATCCAGTGGCCAGTATTTTTAACAAATCTAACAGATCTTCATGCTAGAGGAAAGTCACTGTGCTGCTTCTATTTAAGCCAAGGAAAAAACCCCTCATCTTCATAAATGCAGAGCTTTTAGTCTGACCTAAAAACCAAGATGGGCTTTTGAAGGAAAAAATTATGAAGGAAAGAATAATTAAGGGAACCGTGGCAGATCTAATCTGTCTGCTCTTCTGTCAATCATCTGATACAGTGCCACAAAGAAATGCATCAGCTAAATTCCCGAAGATGGGAATTAGTTGAAGGAATTGGTTAAGCAAGTTAATGGGAAGTTGATCAAGGGCTTGACTGTAAACATGGCAGTGCCTTGTACAGAAAGGAGGAACACCTTGAAAGAAGGGTAACCTGAGAATTAAACAACAAAACCAAGATGTGATTTAACAGCACGACAATGCAGCTGGTCCCCAAGCTAATGCAGCAAGGGACCAATGACAAAACTTTTCTGGAAGCTGGTTTACTGGACATGAGCAAGGAGGACTGGCACCACGTCCCACCAGCCCCCTGAGCAAGACACAAACGCCGCGGGCAAAGGCATCGCGTGCAGCGTTAGCACTGCAGACACGGCAGGATGAATGCCTGGCGCCAAGCCCCGCGGGCTCATCGGGACGCTGGGCGCCATCCAGGCCCCTTGTAGTCATTGCTGAGCAACCCGGATCCCACCAGGTGCCGGCAGTGAAGGGCCCATCACCGGAGAAGAGCCTGGAAGAGCTTGGCTTGTTTGGGCTGGCAACATGAAGGCTGATAGCAGACATGATTGCTGCCTATAAATACATCGGGAGGATAAACACTAGGAAGGCAAAGGAGCAATTTAAACTAAAGGACAATGTTGACACAAGAACAAACGGGTATAAACTGGCCATGAATAAATTTAGGCTGGAAATTAGTAGGTCCTTCACCGCTAAAGGAGCGAGATGCTAGAGCAATCTCATACAGGGCCTGGGGAGCAAAAACGTTCCAAAGAATGTATTAAATTAGGGATAAAATCCTTTTGGTCTAGGTAGAAATTATGACAAATTGAGCTAGAGCAGAAGTTGGATCTCTCAGCATTCTCTGTGTACTAACAACTTTTTAGGAAGAAAAAGAATAAAACCCCTTTCAGTCCAAATACCACAATGTGTTTGTGTGAAAATGGTTTAAGCCTTAACACCGCCGGCTTTCACCGCACCCGCCCGTTCCACCGGCGCACACAGAGGAGGAGGTGCCCCAAACCCAGCTACAGCTATTGCAAGTGGCTCTCCCCACGGAGACACCCGGACAACACCGCCTCAAAACCCGGGCCCAGCTGAGCACAGCCTTGCCCAGAGGTTATACATAAAACAAAATCATACTGGGAGAGCGTCTAAAAGAACAAAGTGTTTTAAAATGGAATCCTAGGAATGAAGTGCTCTCTGTGATCCCAATTTTCAAATGGGCATGCACACTGTTTATAGGAATACGGCTGTTCCTGGTTTACATGTGCAATTATTGCAGATCACACACGAGCTGGGTAACTGTGAACGCTGAAGTCCAGAAATGCAGTAATTATGTGATTAAATTAATCTGCGTTATGGACAAAGGGTTTGCAAAATTAGGACCTACATTTTCAAAGCTCTGTACAAATATTGTCCAATTAATTACCACTTCCTGAGAAATGTACGACTAGCTAATTTTAGCATCATGTCTGGTAAAGCAAATAAGGTTACCAGGCTGCTGCTTTACCGAGTAGGAATCTACTGATGAAGGAGGGAAAAAATCTAAATCCTAATTCCTCCCATGGCTATCCTCACATCTTTATATTTATGTGCTTTTCCATCTTCCCTAACTTTTGCAACGCCAGTGACAAAAATACGGGATGCTGCTCTGTTTGTTTGTTTGGGTTTTTTTTCCTAAATAATTTATTTACACGCTAGTGACGTTTTGCTGTTCACTTTTTTTGGTGTGGGACAGCTGACAGTGAACACACGAGGAATAAATACCAGAGCCAGGAAAGCCGATTTGAAAACAAATAAACCAACTGCCCCCAAACATCCACCTGACTCTAGCAGGAGGACTTTTTCCAAAAAGGTCTAAGTAGCCATCGTTTAAACAAAGCTCACAGGGAGGCCTTTTAAAGGATTTATCCCTTAGCACTCCCTACTTAGCCATTAGCTGTGAACACGGATTTCCAGAAGAAAGCCCTGTTCTGGGAGCCCGGGGAAGGCAGCAGCTCCCACAGACCCAGCAGAGCCCCCGACGCCTTTCGCGGTGCCCCAGGAGGGTGGTGGTGAGTGAGCTCCACCTGAGCCGGAGCCGCGCACAGCCTTCCACGGAACTCGACCTTCTCATTCCTCGCAGAGCGCAGCGTCCCGTCACATACGCACCACCTCGGCACACAGCAAACCCCTGGCCCGTGAATCTTAATGCACAAACTGCTGCTGCCTGGGATAAAAAAGATGCAGTTTTGCTCCATCTCAATCCCGCTAGGCGGGTCCAGCTGCTATCCGAGGCATTTCACGCTCCGGCTAGGGCAGGGCTATGACAAGGGAGGGGACCCCAATTTTAAAACAAAGCGGGCTACTTAGCGCTGCACAACCAGGACCAGCGAAGCAAACAGGTTTATTTTCTCCATTTGGCTGAGGTGATATTGGCTTTTGTTCCAGCTCCCCACCCACAAGCACCCGGGCACATTGGACTTCATGAGGTACCTGCGACCGCAGAGCTCCGGCGCGGGCAGTGCCTTGCTCTAACTCTATCTATCAACGCCCAGCTCAGCCGCCTGAAACAGCCGTGTGTTAATTAAGCTGGCTTTCTTCCTTAACAGAGGTGTCAATATGAAACATCCCAGCCTCTGACACACAGGTCAGGCCCCGTGAATTCCCGTTACCATCGGGCTGGCCCTGCCTGGCATCCGGATACTGAGAAATGCCTCTGGCTCAGGAGAAGCCGCGGTCCCACCACCCGCCGCTCTCCGAACCGCACTCCGCAGCATGCTCCCGTTAGACCCATGGCTGCGGCGTGGCCTGGCTGCTCCGGCCACCCCCTGTCAGCCCGGTGGCACCGCACGGGTGGCCAAGGGTGGGAAAGCCGGCAAGCACTGAGGATAACGCCTGGGGAGGTTTCCCTCTGCCACTGTGAGAGGATGAAGCACCCCGTGCCCAGCGCCATCCCAGCGCACACTCCGCTCCCACCCATCCATGCCCAGCCAGAGCGTGCGGAGGACGAGGGAGAGGAGGAACGCTCTTGTCACCCTCCCCACAGCCGAGGATTCCTGCCAGCAGCGCAGAATGCGCATGACTCAGAAAGAAGGAAAATATTTATTTGGGCGCCGCTCTGATGAGCGCTTCCAGCGTTCGCTGTGACTCACCGGCAGCTGGCACCCACACCACCAGGCTGCCCGCAGAAACCAGCCCAGCACACGCCATGTTCTTCTGAGACAAAGAAAGGTGCGGGGGCCACAAGCCAACCCCAGGGTTTTTATTTGCCACTGCACCTGTATTGACGATCGGCCTTTGATAGCTTTCACCTGGCAGCCCAATTAACAACCAGCAATTAAACTGTTTTTAACACTTTCCCTCTCAGCACCTGAGACCTGTAACGTCTCCCACCTTGTATTACTCATCTTTTTCTCTCTTAAGCTACTGCACTTTAAGACAGTATTTTAATGTGTTGTAATTTACACACTTTAACCCACTTAGAACCAGCAGATGCAATCAGTTCTTCCAGCTTCTCCCGGGGTGGGCGCTGGATCTCCCAGGTGGGTGTCACTGGGCCCTGCTCAGCTTTGCAGCCACGTTCTCTTTGGTGTGGTGGCTTCTGAAAGCGAAACAGCTTCTGGTGGTGGGTACAACATCCAGCAACGGCGAACTGAGCTTTCCTATGAAAGCATGAGGAAGTGCTTTAAAAGTCACCTGAAAGACAGGGAATGTGATCTTTTTATCACATCGAGGTTATAAAATGAAAGAACGCCGGAAAGCCTTTCAGGAGTCTCCTCTCTTTGGCCTCTCAGTAGTGTGAGACCAAACAGTTCCGTGGCTGTTGCCCCTGGCTGCCTTTTTTGTGTGTTATTCAGACAGTGAAAGCGGTGCAAGTGGAAACCTTTCCAAAGGACAGGCTAGGTACAGAGACGACTCTAACAGCCACGCTGAAAGCTCTCCAGCATCCAGGCCGTACCTCCCCATAGCCTCCAGGACGGAAGATGCTGAACCAAACGGAATTCTCATCCCCCTGCTGTCACGGTGAGAGCCAGGATGGGGCTGAGCAGCCGGCGCCCGGAGCGGGGCCATCGACTGAGCGTTGCAGCTCGGAAAGAGATCTGCTAGTTGTCAGGGATACAAAGGCAAGCTCAGAAATATACACTCCAAACACTAAAAAGCCCCAAAACAAAACGAGTAAAAACCCCCAGCAGACAGATCTCTGAAAATGGTACCAGAGACGGGGGATCCTGGTGGATCATTTTCATGGTTTTCTTAATGCTGGGCACTAGCAGTACTGTGCGTAGGAAGGGCTGTATTAGACAGGAACGGAGATGCTCTGGAGTGTGATATGCTGCAAACACATTCATCTGAGAGATATATATATATATATATGTATTTATTTCTGCGTGAGTTTTGTTCCTGAGGGATCAAACACAGAGCCTGGGCTATCAAGGGTTTGAAAAAACACCCAAGCTGAAACCCCACGGCGATGGAACACGGGAGGAATATCAATGCAGCAACTTCTGCCCGAGGAAAGGAACCTACTGGAAAATACATCCACCAGAACAGTCAACTGACCCCAACGCACCTGCAGCAGCTTTGCCACGCTCTGGCCCCAGCTGGGCCCCGCTTACGGGAGCAGCGTGGTTTGAAGCACGCTGGATACCAGGTTAACAGCCAAGGAGGGTCCCTTTAACCTGATACCTGTTCTAGACTTCGGCTTGCAAAGGATGGGGACTAGAGGTCACCACATTTTTTATCTGACATTTGAGCACAGACATTTGTCAGAACGTGAATGTAGTTGGCTGAAAATCTTTTAAGCCCAAAGAATTTTTTTCACATCTGAAATAGTGCTTTAAAATTGTCCTCGTTCTTTATTCTCTTCTATATTTAAGACTGTGACAGCGTTTTCCGGCTTTGGGAAGTTTTTTAACATATACATAACATTTATTGGGATTTTTTGGTTCCCCCCCCCCCCCACTGAGCCTTGGCAAGTAAGGCACCAAGCCTGGAGCAAACAGAAAATAAGGACTGGGCTGTTTTCAGAAGATAAGTATGAAAAGAAAAACACCACAAAAAGAGGCCAGTGTTCTACAGAATTTTTTTTTCTAGTCTAAAAATATTTTACATACTGATGCTGCCACTGAGGGACCTAATAGATTTCCGTGCCTCAAGGAGCCCCATAACGGCATTTGGGTTGTGCACAGTCTATTGAAGCTATTCAGGCGCTATGGACTGACTTCAAAATTATTATTGGAATTATTATCAAAATCACTATCAGAAACTCTGTCGTAACGGTATCTCCGTCCTTGGATAGTATTGACTTTCCTGTTTAGAAAGACTGTCAGTTAACGACCTTCTCTTGTGGTTCTCATTTAATGCCAAAATTAGAATCACAGAATCATTAGAAATGGGTTACATCTCGCTCTTCAGTGATCCAAACTACAGATCAGACAGAAGCCCACAAGGAAGCAGGAGAGAAATAAGGAAAATGAATTACATGCTTCTGATTGCCACCACTGCTATTCGTGCAAGGGGGTGGCAGTGAGCTGGTATGAGCTACAAATAAATTTCATTAAAAAAAAAAAGAGGCATGACGAGTATCTTGGATGAGGTATTTTGATTCCGACTGCAGCCCCTGAGTCGGTGCCAAGGCAGAGCGGGGCTGTGATCAAGGCTGCAGCTTGGAAGACCTGGATTTCGTTTGCATTTTCCCAAACACTCCCCAAGTGACCTTTAGCAGGTCATTTAATTTTTCCGCGCCTCAAAAGAAATTGAAAATAACACTTCAGAACGAAATGAAAACACTTCCTTATCTCGCAGCCATATCGTGAGAATAAAAATCCATTAGTTTGCTGAAGCGCTCGGCCACCCGGGATGAGGGGGGCTGCGGAGGCGCCCACCCCCAGCACCGTCCCCTCCGCTGGCCGCCGCCGCGGGTGCCGCCGCGGAAGCTGGCGCCTCCGGCACCCCGGCAGGAGCCAGAAGCAGACGCCGCTTTCAAATCCCGTCAGTATTTCGCAGGCTTTATGCCCCAGAGATGCCAGGTCATCTGGCAAAGCACTTAAAAGGAGACCTGAGGAATAAGCCTTCTAACTTTTGGCTGAGGCAATTTTTGTAAAACCGTGAAATTACATCCAGCTTTTCTTGGACGGGAAGGGAGGAGCAATAGTTCAACGTCGAGGTGGCCACACAGCAACCGTCGCTGCTGAGAGGTGCCCTTTGGTAAATGTGCCAGCATTAAATTGATGCTGCTTCCAGTTGGCGTCTGCCGCTTTCTGACAAAAGGAGTGAGCGTTGAGAGACGGAAAAAATCCAAAAACCCCAGGCAGACCAGAAGGGAAAGTAAACAACAATCTGAGAAACAGTTTTGAAAACAAAAAATGATCTTCTTTGGACTCGTGCAAATGAAATTCTTCCTATAGCGGGTAACTTCTGGGCGATTACCTAAAGGCCAGGCTTTGGGAAAAAAACCCCTATCCTAGTTATGTCCATTGCACTCTTATAATCCACAAAACCTTTGCTGTCAAATGCTGCCAGAGCGATTTAATAAACAGGGAGAATGCCGTAATGTATTCTGAAACCTGAAAACCACCCATCATTAGCCCCACATGCTGTTTTCCTACTTGCTCTGCTTTAAGCCATTTAGCTGCTACAGCTGTTTCTCTTGTAAGTCTGACTTCTGTTTTTATCAGCCTGATTTGTTTTCTGGTATATCTCGCTTGATTAAAAAGAGGAAGAAAAACCGTTCACAATTCAGGTGAAACTGCCTTCTTTAAGCTCTGTCGGGCTGGAAGCTTGGAAAAGATCATCAAGAAGATCAGTGTAGGTGAATAAATATTCATAATATTGCTCATAATTTATACTTGGTCTCATTTTTGCAGATAGGCTTGAAATTCCACACTCATGACACTGCTGCTATAGTCAGATCCTTTTATTCTTCGGAGCATGAGGTTTTCTAAATCCCATCAACGCAGCAATTAAAAAAAATAAAATCAATGTAATACATTCAACACAATATATTCAAACCACTTCCTCTAATCCTATAGCTATACACATGGTGTGTACAACACAAGGATCCTGGATTTTAAAAGTAATGGCACTCAGGAGCACACGCAAGTCTTGGGAATCTCTACTGTGTTGACTCCGCGTGGTCTGGATAAAACAACCTGATTTGGTGTCATTCGTTATTCACTGCTGAGAATTATTTTAAGAAAATAGCTTGGCTGAGGCCTTACTAGCTGTGTATCGTATAAGCCTTCACCATTATGAATTGAAGGGAACATCCAAACAGTGAAGAACAGGTTATAGTCGGAAAAGCAGCTGATTTAATTAAATTTGGCAGAATGAAAGGTTAGTGGAAAACAGTCAAATAACTGAGAAGAGATTAATGCAAGATGCTCCCTATTGTATTTCCCTTAGGAGCTGTTTTCCCAGGTATGGGAAGGGTCACGTTGTGTCGATTTGCCTGAGAGAGAAAGTGATTGACAGAATTACTGGAAAAGAAACTCGGTTTGGTTGTGAAGTCAGAAATACTAACGGGGGCTCCTGTCAAAGCCAGCCCTGCCTGCGAACGGCTCTGTTTCCCTGGCTTTCCGTAGGGCTGCACTCGTCAGGAGCTGCAGACAAACGCTCCAGCCAGGGCAGGTTCAGGCAGCGCAGACTCAGCTGGAAGCCCCCTCCCCGCCTTGAAAAGCCATCGTGGGTCTGTGCCTTGGGGGCATCGCTAACGTTGGGGCTGCTGGGCCAGCGCCGGGGATCGAGCAACACGGGACGTAGAGCAAAACATCCTGCCTGATGCCTCCACCGCAAACTCCTCTGTGGAGATAGAGAGTAGCGTAGGGAACCTGTTTGGCCTTGATGAGACAAAGCTGTACCCGTGAGAGGCGCCTTGAGAGAAAAGTTAAGCAAGCGCCAGGAGATATCAGCAAGGAAAGGAATGTGAAAAGCAAAGCTGCTGCTCCGCGTGAACAGTCAGAGACGACCAGTTGGAAGACACTGAGAAGCGCGTGGCAATCGACCTTCAACCCATCAGCAGGATGCTGCCCGCGCGTGGACGGCTCGTGAGGATAGCATGCAGCCAATCAGTAGGAGTTAGAGCGCGTGAACAGATAGCGTAATACTGTAAATGTAACGATTAAGCTGAATAAAGTTGGAATTGACTTGCATCATATTGGTGCGTTCGTCTTTCCCTGTGCCCGCACGACTGAGAGTCGGTTTGGACCCGGCACTCCTCCTCCGCCAGCTTTGGCCCCCGGAGCCGCAGCCGTGGGCCAACCACGTCTAACCTCTGTCCGGCACCGACCAGCCCCTGCTCTCGCTGCTGCCTGGATGGGACCCGAGCCAGCCTGCGAGCCCTGCTGCTTACCGAAAACTCAAGTTTTATGTGAAAAGATCTACAATGCCATGGGAAAAGCAACCAAAAGCTTATCCTGTGAGCGAAGGCTTTCGAGCTGGCTGGAAGTGCTGACCCACAACAATGAAACAAAGACATCTGAACAACAACGAGCTTTGATCTTGCTCATTTTGTACGTATTTATAACGCCAAAGATGTGACACACAAGAAATGAAAAAATGCCGTCGATTCAACACTTGGTTGTCGTACTGTGCCTTGGTGTAGAAGAGGGAGGGATGCCCAGGGCAGCGGTGGAGTCGCCATCCCTGGAGGTGTTCAAAAGCCGGGCAGACGCGGTGCTGAGGGACATGGGGTAGTGGTAACTTGGCAGTGCTGGTTAACGGTTGGACTCGAGGATCTTAGAGGTCTCTTCTAACCAAAACAATTCTACGATTCTGTGATTGTAATTCAGACTGAATGGGATGGAAAAACCACGCAAGTCCAGCACAAAATACAGTAGCAAAGTTCGCGACAACTTACCAAATGCAACAGAGCTACAGTCCCTTAGGTGGTACAAACCACCCACTGAACAAGATCTAGGATTAATGGAGGCTAAAATGCTACACTTCTTGGAATGAGGCATCTCAGCTGTTTTTTAGAAGCTAATGATCCTAATGTTTATATGTAGATGTGTTAGATAAATACAAAAGAAAGATTTTTTTACTAAACATTGTATTAATGGACTTGAGTGAAGTCATGAATGGATTATACATACTTTTAAAAAATCCAGGCCACCAAAATAAAGACATTTTCGCAGAGAGCACTCTTAATAGCGCAGAGCTTCCTGCGGAGCTTGCTGATGTTCTCAGCACTCACTGCTCTCTGGGGTACAACATTTGGGAAATGAGAAACAGAGAGAACCCAGGAAAATATTGATTGCTATATTGAGCAATGGTGGGTTTGCAATAGCGAGGGGCTGCAGGGCATTTGGGCAGATTTACTTTTGGTGACGATGTCTGCATCTTTTGGGTTCTGTTGTGCCCAAAGACTCAGCAGAGAAACACTGCAATGAGGTCTGAAACCCAAGCTCTTGGCGCTTTGGGGACACCGTTTGAAGGATGCGACGGCAGCTCTAGGGCAGCCCGGCTTCAGCGGGGCTTCACCACCCTCCACGGTCTGTTTTCTGCCTGGGGGAGCGAAGACCTGTACAACTCAATATACTGCCTGCTCAGAAGGTTTCAGACAAGAGATAAAACGGGGGAAGTGAGGAACCGGAACGAACGGCTTCATGATAAACTGAAAAACCGCTGATAAACTAAATGACTGAGAAGCCGGGCTGGCAGAGTGCCACCGCGAGAATTCGCCGTGATGAGCAGGGACGTTTTCCTTCCCATATTGGGCCTGTCAGCCTTAATCAGATCTCCGTTAGCAGAGGCGCTGTATGTCCAGGTGAGACTACAAACAGAGCAATCATTACCATCCAGGAAACAAACTGCTCAATGTCATCGGCAGGAGGAGAAGGTCTGGCCAGAATAGTTTTTGAGAAAGTTCTCCAAAAGAAGTGTATTGATATACAATGTGTGAAATTTAAAGGCCGTGTTTATTAATTTGAAGGAGGAGGGAGTGGACCAAGAAGGATTTTCGATAATCCTAAACTGCCCCAGCTGTACAGGGAGACCTTTGGCAGGGTAACTTGGGTCCTGTCTTGTGACTGTCTGAAGTGAGGACGGAGCAGTAGCCGTGAGCCATTTCAATAATTGAAGGCAGAATTTAATTTTCTCGGATCAGGGCCTTAATCAAGCAGCATTTAATTTCTATGCTCTTTGTCATCTAAGGGATGCATGGGATCTTTGTGAGTGTCAAAGGCCTTTAAGTGACCAGAAGCAGGTTCCATCTTCCCAGGGGAAATTTTATAAAGGAGTCAACACCGTGGAAACAGCCTTGACAACCTCCCAGGTTCCTCTAATACAGAATTAACTTCACATTGCCACAAGGTATGAAAGAGAACTTGCCAACCATCTTTATGTGATGAAATGTAATACTTGCAGTTATAAAATTAGAGGAATGTAGTACTTTCTTGGCCATTAGCTGCAAGAGGGAGTTTCAGCATTTCAGTTCTCTCCAATTCTGGCTACATTTCCTCTTAAAAAACATTTACGTATGGAAGAGCTGAATTTCAGATGAGAAGCAAAATGACCCCGAATTTAGTAGCCTATATTAAAAAATACTTAAAAGTACCAGACTGAAATGAAAAATCGCAAAGCATAATTCTGCCAAGATAATTAATCCTGGTTAACCCATGACCTGATCATATATGACGCTGCACTGACGAGCTTACTGCAATGCTATAAATAATGCCGACATATTTTATTTTCTTGGTAGGCATAAATATTGACAAATTCGTACTCATTAAACTTCTGTGAGCTGGGAATTATCCCCATTTCTCAAACGGGGAACGGCAAGAGGAATTAAGACTATTTTTGCAGAGGCATTCATGAGTTTGGGGAGTCCAGTTTAAGATGCTGAATACAGTTTTAAGCCTTCTTTCTGCAGAGAAGTGAAGCTATATTGATCACATCCACACCGGCAATGTGACCTCTTTTCCCCCCGCCCTCAGCTGAGACCTGTTTCTACGTGCAAGAAACTCCTTTTGCTGCGAGGCAGCAGTCTCCTGAGCAGAATGACTTACTGCAGAAAGAAACTTTGTGCCGCTGTAACTAGACTGACCGTAAGTTTTGGGCAGCAACTCATCGTTTTATACTCAGCGTCAGAACTAGCCCAGCAAAATGTAACTGCAGAATAAGGATACAGGTACATAGAAAATTGTTCTGAGACAATGCGGGGGATGGATTTCCAGTCGCCCCCCACTGGATCTGCTTCCTCGCTCCCCACCCCTGGCTACCACGCGCCAGCTCCCATCTGCTCAGGCTGCCAATGATAGTCCTTGTTCCAGCACTGATACCTCCTGACAACCAGAAAGAAAAGGGTATGTCGTGGCAGGAAGAATCCCTCAAAACCAAGCATTTTTGCTTTGGTTGTGATGCGGAATTCAAATGCAACCACCTCAGCTGTCCGTGCCCCATGCTCTGTAATCTCAGCTCCCTGCATGACACAAGGGAAACATCTCTAAACTTCACCATAATTTTCTTCAGAATTTAAATGTCTTACCCCTGTAGCAGACTTAGAAGGGGCTGATGAGATTCTAAGTTTAATGCTCTCCTAAATACTGGTGAGATTTGTACTTTTGGAGAAGAAAATAAGTACTTACCCTACTCCTACAGTATATAATGCTAAACTTCCATAGAGCTTCTCACCTCAGGTCCTGGAGGTGGTGTACAAACTTACACTAAGTAAATGTTATATGTGTGATGCTTTATTTCCTCCACTTCTCAGACAAAACTGTGCTGTGAAAGTAGGAGGAGTAGAAGCTGATGTGCTCCACTGCAAGCAAGAAGCAGGGCTGTAAGAGCGGGCTCCATGTGGACCTGAAGGGACCATCCTCTTCAGGCAGGACGTGAAGTGCTGGGACTCGGGTCCTCAGGCTCTCCTAAGAAGAAGCTGGAGGCTGTGATAAGGATGTGTCGAGATTTTTGTGAGATGGATTAACTCCCTGTGGGGAATAAGGTGAGATCGTGAGATGTATTTAATTTTATCAGAAGTTGACTCACATTTGTGTCCCAGAGGTGAAAAGGTTTTATCTCATCCCACTAACTGCAGCGTTCGCCTCACTCTTGGTTAATGGGAGCTGCATGGATTTTTTATTTCCCTTTTCTTGTAGCAAATGTCAGAACAATCCAGGTTCAGAAATGTATTATCTGAGAGCAGAAAACAAAGTGCTAACTCAAACCAGCTGTAACAGGTCCTTACTTTGAGTCATTAAGGTCTCTAACTAAACCATTAGCCCACGGAGTCATTGATTTGGAGGACGGACCTTGCCCACGCAAAGTCAGCCCTGGCACTTTGAAGGAGCAGAAAGTGGAAAACACAATGCGCATCACAGAGATCACATTTTCACCGCTCCATTCGAAACAGAAAGGCCGGTCCTGGGCTGGCACCTTCCTCAGGTTTGGGAAGGTCTGCACATTTGCCTGATGTTATTTTTCAGAATCTTTTTCAAGTGGAAGGGGATGTTCAACCCCAGGCGCCCGGCGCCGCTCCCTGGGGCTGTGTGTGCAGCACGTGGCAGAATTGGGCCCTGGTATTTTTATAAAAGCGAAAAAAGCAAACAAACAAAATCAACAGATGGAAATCCTCAGATGGAAGGGGACACACTGGTTATTTATTTAAAGAGCTGCTAAGGTCTAATGGAAATTTTCATGAAGCATTCCATTTAGAACTAGCACAGGTTTATTTAGCCCATATTTTCTCTTTGTTTTCAATCATTTTTCATAGCAAAGAACATTTGCTACCAGTGCTCATTCCTAGCATCTTCAGTTGTGTATTCCCCAGCACTACCCTGGTTGCTACGGAGACGAGTGAGATGCCACAAACAACAGCAAAGCTCTTCTGGTGCGGAAGCAGCGCACCAAGGAAACAGCCCTCGGAAACACGAGATCTTCCAGCCCTTGTACACTGGAGTGGAAAATGGGTGAGATCTACCGGATAGATAACGCGTGGGCCCCGAGTCTAAACAAAGCATTTCCCCAGAGTTCATCCCCTGTTGCCAGCTGCTTTTCAAGCTGCACAAAAGCCACGAACCCCGTTACTCTAGACTTGATGCCAAAGAACATCTTCTACCTGGATTTGAATCATGTGAATATATTAATTAAAGTTGATAATGGCTGATAATGATTTCCATCAGCAGTAGAATGTTGCTATATTTATCACTATCTATGAGATTCTCGTACCTCACTGTAATTTATACGGAGAAGACTTGAAGTAACGTGACTTGCCATCTTAACAACTTTTCTGATAACACCTTTAAAGTCACAGAACATTGTTTTCTCAAAGAAGTCCATTTCTCAGTACATGAAGGAAAGCAAAGAGGGGAGATCAAGACGCCCAGGTTTTGCTTTGAGCAGCGTACCCTTGAAAAGGAGTTGATTTTGAGACTGGCCACAGCACTGGTAAAAATTTGAGAACAATTCAGCATTTGTATTTATTATGGACGTTGCTTTGCAGAACGCTGACATAGTCTACGGACAGAAGCAGGGCTTAAAGTAAAGGGAGATGGGGAGAGGGAAAACAGAAACTCTGTGCCTTGGTCCTTTCTAAAATCCGTCAGGAGAACCCACCAGGAGATATCTCTGAGGCTGGGGGAACCGGCTTCCCTGCCTGAGCCGCGCTGGCCCCAGGGGTCTGGGCTCGGCCAGTCCTCGCAGCTTCCCCTTGGACTTCAGGGAAAGAGCATCTCTCCGTAGGCTGCGCTCAGGGGCCCTTCGAAATGGGAGCTTTGGCAGCAAGAAGTAAGAAACATCTTGCAAAAGCCGGAGAGGATGCAGCAGGAAGGCGGCCAGAAGATGTCTTCTGTGACCCAACGCTCGGGCTGGAAGGGTGGGCAAGGAAGGGACCTTCCCTCAAGGGGGCGAAGAGGGGATGACCGGATCCCACTAAGGAAGCACCCAAATCCTCACACGGTGGTGGAACACAAAGGTCTCCAACCCAGTGGGGTAGAATTCATGGGACTGCCATGGTACCATCTCGATCGGGATGCAGGAATCATTGCTGCTGCTGCTGCCGCTGCGGCCGGGCTCAGCGGGGCTCCTGGTGGGACGGCCCCTCGGAGAAGAAAAACTAGAGTCAGACACTGAACGTCAGCCAGTAACTAGGCCTTCATGGCAGTATAACCTAAAAAAACGCCAAACTATATCTGACTTTAAAAATTCATTTCTATACCAGGTCACTGGATACAGACACGGACCGAAAATTCTGGAAAAAAAAAATCAAAATAAGCATTTCCTATAAAATAGGTCTTAGGGATATAAAATTTATAAAATACGAATTCACAGAATATGCAAAACAGATTCACTTTTAGCAGTATGGACAAAACGCAGAAACGTCAGTAACTGACAAACAGAGGTCAAAAAAGTTTGCAAAATAAAATAGGAAAAAACCACCTGGGAACCTCAACAATCTCTGATGACATAACTGCTCTCGGCTTCAGCAGACCTCCACTCAAAGCCGGAACAACAGGAATCTTCTTAAATATTTGTTGTTAAGGTAAATCTAAAATGATTGTCTAGCACAATGTTAATTACATTGTACAGCAATCAAAACAGAGACGCCGAGTCTAATGAATCCCTACTCTCACCTTTGGAACAGAACTGGAGTGTCTTGTTCACCTCCTTATTAGTCCATAAATATTCTAATTAGGAAGCAACTCCAGATGAATAGGATTAGCAATAAGGACATTTTAGACTAGGTACACAAGAGATACTCAAAACTCTCATGTCTTATCTAAGGCTCTCCTGACATTTATAATCATGTAGAAACGCTAAATTTACATAGCTCTGCCTAATTAGACATGGTTGCAATTATGTTTGTGGGCTTCCTTTTTTTCCTGCCCAAGTAGAACTTACACTGTCAAAACAGGAAGCAGGAACTGAAGAGAAGCTCAGCAAGAAATAAAAGCATTTTCTGCTATTTATTTTTTGATGGTTTTAATTTGAAATTCGTATTTCAAAGCCATTTTTTTTCGATGCCAGGCAAGAACTGGCTGTTATGGATCCAAGTCCAGATCACTGCTGCTTTAGATGGAAAAACGTGCTTTTTTTTAGATCGGCAGCACCTCAAGAGCAGGCCAAATTCTGCAAGAGGTGGCACAGGCTCTGCCTGCAGTCAGTGGGCAGCCCCTGCTCTCAGCGAGAGCAGGAGACAAAGAAACTCGTGTCTGTGGAGGACCGTGAGCTCCCTGAGATCCGCACCCTGCCCGGGCGTTTTGCTGACTGCCCTGCGGTGGTGGTTTCGGTCCCTCTCCCCGGCCTGAACGAGCCTGACTCTGACATTTCTGAAGTAATTCCGTGTTTGGCTTCCTTGGCCTTCAGAAAGATGGCGAGAAGCAGGTAATCCATCAAGCTGCATTTTCTGTGCGGCAAATGCTGGCATTATTGGGCAGGGATTTGATAAATGATGTGTACATTATAATAACTGAATTTCAATATATTGTCTTTGATGTCTATAATAACGGATAGAGTTCTTCCACCTCAGCTCAAACATAAATCAAAGTAAGTGATATGCACTCAATTCAACGTGCTTATGAATTTCTGTTTCAGAACTAAACCATAATCATGAAAACTCACCTGTGCCGGCAGCCGGCACCTGCGTGGAGCTCAGGCTGCGCTGGAGGCAGGCGGAGATGGCCATACAGCTGGGACTGGGGTATCGGGCAATTCCCAGGGCAAACAGCCACAAATCCATTTTACTGACTGCTTGAGGTCTAGTTCTCTCTCTTCCTAAACACTTTGTTTATTAGAAAACCAGCATCTTATTTGGCTGCCACGTCACGTTTCGAGCTCCATGCAAATGAGGCATCAGGGTCAGGGAGCCCTGGGAAGCCGGGCGTCCTGGCAGCAAAGGGCAGCGGCTCTCGGCACGGCGGTACTTAGGAATACCTTCCTCATAAAGACTCAAGAGGAACGAGGGAACCACCAAAGAATGGTACTGAAAACCTCCTGTTTACAGCTTCACTGCTTGGAACGTGGGAGAGGTGGAGAAGCAACAGTTCTGCTCGTGCAGGTTTGTAAAAGCCAAAATAAATCAATTAAGAAACCAAGTATCTTCCTTCTAGCAAACTGAATCACGCAGCAAAGTGACTCCCAGGAGCACCCCCAGACTGTTCAATGCACAGCCCAGATCGGGAACATCCACCAAAGTCACCCCAAAACCAGCTGAAACCCAAAGCCTGCTGAAGCCCAGCCGCAGCCTTCCAAGGAATTCTACCCTCGGGCTCCACTTAGCTATAAAGAGCTGGCATCTTTCTGAAAATCTGCATGAAACAAATGCAACAGTCTGCTTCTAAAAGGACGTAACGGGCATGTTTTCTTTGGCGGGGACATGAGCCTCACGCCTGCTTTCTCATCAAGCCTTCTCATGAGCAGTGCTACCAGCCGAGATGGCTGGACGTGAAAGCTCCCGATGACAGCCCAAGGAGCTGAAACAAAATCAATAACCATACCAACACCACTCCCATCCTCTGCTCTGCTATATTTAAGATCAATCAATATGCATAAACGACTAGCGCCAGGCACATCTGCACTAGTCTAGCGCATAATCAACTTTGTCTTGTCTCCGCTTAATATAATTTTCCACCATATTAGCAGTCTTTATGATATCCTGTCTTTTCAAATAGACATAATTCCGAATCACTACATAGTTCAATTGGATTATTTGAGTGGCACAGACCCACACGCACACACACAGATCTGCTCCTCGGTGACAGCCTCTCCTCACCGCGCCGCGGCCGGGATTACACCGTGGTGAAGGCGTTCGCAAAGAGGTGACATTCGAGGCCGCAGCCAGCTTCTTCCGATACCTCTGGCAGAAAAATTTGTGTGTGTGTGTATACGTATCCTTAACAGACTGGGAAAAGAAATGAACTAACTTATCAAATGCCACGCTGAAGCATCCATTAAAAATTGCACACACTTTTAATGACTTGGGTGAGGGTTGCTGTTGCATAAATTTATTTAACGTTAATGTCCCTTGTTTGCTGTAAATTTCCCACTGTGAAATTACCAGGGCAATTCTAATGGAGCTGAAGCCTCCAGCTGCACTCTATGATAAAGGAGGAAATAATTACGAATTCCTCTGGGAAGCCAAAGAAAGTCAAAGATCTCCTTCGAAACTGCTCCCAGATGAGCTGCTCGTCAGCAGGCTCCGGAGGTGCAGAGCCGCTCCCGGGCGCCGGGGAAGCAGAACGCGCGGGATGCTCGTCCTGACGACGGCTCCGCCATCAACTGACATTTAATTTGGAAGGCTTGAAAGCTGGTGTCTGCAACAGCTTCTGCCAAGAAACGTATGAACAGTCAAGACAGAGCATGGAAGTGGTTTTATGTTCCAAGTTAGGGTGATACTGTGTAATTTTACATCTAATCACCTAGCGCGAGACATAACCAGCAAACACAGCTCCAAGAGCTCACGCCTGAAGCTCTGAGAGACGCCCGTATGATGAGAGGATGCTGAACTACGCGGGTTGTGCCATCTAGAATGGCATTTTGTACACCCCTTTGAACCCAGAGCCTACAGCCTTTGCCAGAGTTCACATCAAGAGTGGGAGAAGGATAAAAAATAGTAACTGCAGAAACTCTTCTCATGAGGTACAGAAGATAAAGAGCTTCAACCTCTTCCTTCAGCTGCAACGTCCCAGCTACGCTCAATCCATGCTTGCCTGCTCTCCAACCAACCACGAGTGTTCACGCTTTTCATGGGATCTCAGTTTTCCTCCTTCAACACAAGACATCCTGCACTACCAGCACCACTCATTCATTAACCAGATGTGATCGTTTTCAAGGCCGCTGATGTCCTGTCATCAGAGACAGCAAGCGCTAGGCTAGTTTCGGCGAGGAGATGCTCCAGAGCCTGATCAGGCTCTACTACCAACCCCTTTGTGCTACCCACCTCCTGAACCCTCCGTCCCTGCAAACATCTCTCCTTCCCTTTCTGTTTTCTCCCCTCCCTTGTCTCTCCCCGCTCCTGCACGGACAGAATGCTGCAGGACAGACGTTTCCCCCTTCTTCTCCCTTCCTCCACACCATCCTGGGCTGGCCAGCACAGCCCTGCCGCCGGGAGGCAGCACCTTGGGACTCAGTCCCCCTAACGAGTGACCCAGTAATTGCTCAGACTGCACCTCCGAAATGATAAAACAGCTCATTCCTGGTAAGGAAAGCAGAGAAACGCACGAAACAAAATCAGCTAATGGAACAGACAGGCAGTATTTATGCAGTCGCTCCCCGTGCGTCACTCACAATAACGTGCTGCAGTGTACTTCAGGCTTGTTTCCCAAGAACAAATGTAATTCTTATTTATAATGCAACAAAGGATAAAGCAGGTTTCCTGATTCTGATAAGTGACTCTGTGATTATTTCTTCAATAAAAAGCATCGTGTCTTTCAGATTATTCTTTCATGTTTTATTCTGGTTTGGAACAGAGAAGGCACAGACGAGCGTCTCTGAGCCTCGAGTCACTTCATTTATTTTCTCATTAATAAAACCTGGGGATCGGCTGGAGAACACTCCAATGGCACTTAAGGACTTTTGAACACCGGATTGAACTTTGCAGACTGGACTTGCAGCGGCACATAACCAACGCACGGCTACGGGGAGCGTCACCGTTTATCAGGTAATTGCATCCTGCGAGATGATAACGCGCCGGCGGTGGCTTGCGGCGTTATCCCCGCGGATCGTGACACGGCGCTCTCCCGGAATAGCAATCACCCGTCTGGCTGAACGAGCGGCGAAGCGACACGCTGCTGGGAAGCCTGTCAGCAAAACGCCCGGACAGGGCATCAGCATCCTCCAGACATCGGCGCGCTGTGCCCCGATGGCGTGAAGAATGTTAACTGGAATGTAATCACCCACTTGGACTTTCTACTTACATTCAAATTTCTCTAAGAAAAAAATGTACCATATTATTTACTGTGTCTTCTTTTAAGGTAGCTGTCACCACACGGTTCCAAAACACCAAACATACTAAGAATGGGATTTTCTGTGTCAGAATGTCCCGCTGACATTCAGACACCTCCTTCTCACAGTCTGTGCAACGCTGCGAAGCAAACAGGGCCTGCACCTCATTGGAAAAAATCCCCAAGCAAATGTTGTGTTTATGTAATGGTGTATTTATTTAGGGCCACTCCAAACAGATACAGCTGGTTAGACTTGAAAATAACTGTGTGTGAAAACGCAAACAATAATTTACGTAACTTTAACTGAGTTCTTCCAAGATGTTTTGATGCGTTTTCCCTGAACGCTCCCCTGCACATCTGTTATTGAGTATGCCATTTAGCCTACCTTATTTCTGTGGACGGTGCAAGAAAAGCACTGTGCCCGTGCTCCCCTCCAAGCCTGCCCCGGTACAGCGGCGGGGTCACACAATAATGCAAAATCCATCTCTCCAATCCGTCAGTCAGCCTTCGGAGATGCTAATCCTGCAGGCAGTGGTCACTCTGAGTTACATTAATAGGCTCTTATTGCAAACGGTGGAATTAGCTTTCAGAAGAACATCCCTAAATACCCATTTTGATATGGTAGGATGACAGCAGTGGCAGAAACCATACAGCGAGCTGAAGGGGCCTGAGGACGAAAACTGGTGGAGAATATTGTGACAAAGTGGTTTTTCATCAGAGGATGCCAAGAGTGAAACTGCTCCCAAGGAAGGGCCGTCAAAACCTCTCCCTCACTTGGAATTCGTTTTTACATTGCAAAGTAGGCCCTTTTAAAATGGTTTTAATGGTCTGAGATAACTTCGACAAAAATTGATGTTTTAAAATGTCAAACATCATTTTAGAAGATCAATATCAATGTGACATTTTTGCAGCTATTAAAATAAAAATGTTGATTCTCTCCAGATTTTTTTTCTGATTGGCAATTACGATTTTAAAAATTCATTACATTGTCCTAATCTGGGGGTGGGAAACTCTTGTGGGGCATTTCCTGCCTAATCAGGATCATCTACATAAATGATTGCTGATGCTTCACTCTCTGCTCGCACGGATACAGCTGAGAGATTCTCCAGCTCTCTAGTTGGGGGCTCACGGAAATGCTGCCGTGGCCAAAGGAGCTGCGGGCGGGCCACCTACCCGCAGATCCAGCCAGGGTCCCGTGGGTTTCCCTGCTCTCCAAGCTCCTCTCCCAGCACGAGCGAGGTTGGCTCACGGAAGGCGGGTTTCGATACGGCTGCGTGCGCCACGCTCGGGGCAGGGATTGCTTTGCAAGGGCTGCCGCGTTGAAGCCAGGCAGTCATTCCTGCCTCTCCCGCACACGCTGATGGAAGCCGCCTCCGCTCCTCACCCGCAGGGCAGATTTTGGGATAGTGAGGAGCGCTGGTAACCCTCTCGGATCTTCTCTCTGTGCTCAAATATGCATTCATTCAAACCACATCTCGCTGCTGATTTACAAGCAAATACTGTTCATTACCTTTTCTGTCAAACATCATGTCTTCTGATATCAAACATCAAGGGGGGGGGGGGAAAATGCAGATAATTTACAAATCTAATAACGCATTTCCCATCACGCTCCTCTGCATTGCCATGGCCACAAAAAGATGGAATCAGCCAAGATGAAAGCATTTTCAGGGCTGAAGCTTAATGGCTAAAATAATTGCAGAAACATACACATCTCCAAAACAAACCACTTCCAGCATGAATAATGCGTGGAGTATCCTCTTATCTACTACTCCACTTCACCTCAGTACAAGCTCCCTTGTGAGCAAAATCCAGACAATATATTGTAGGGTATTTCAAACGCTGCAGCTCTCCACGGCCGGGCCAGCCCCGCTCTGCTGCAAACAAGCCGCGGAGCCTGCACAGACCTGAAGAGAGAGAGATGCTGCTGCTCTCCTCTCTCTGAAATTCCCCTTCAGAAGGTGAAAACAACACTTCCTAAGTAGGTATTTCATGTGGCATATACTTGGGTGGTATCAAACCCTGCCTTTAGAAAAGCAGATACCTACCAGAAAAGCTTTACCAATTCTCCAGGAGTCACTCGCCGCTGATTTACGAACCCTGCTTCCCATCCTCAGGCAAATCAGCCTGGCCAGCCTACCCCTGCTCGAGCTTCTGCCCAAACCTTTAACCATTAAAACAAGATTTTTCCTTATAAACGGAGATGAATTCCACGTTGGTATGAATGTGAAACTGCAATCTATTTATTTTTCAGAGCGCTGTATAAATTAAGACTGGAAAGGCCAACTTACTGAATGTCTGGAGAGTATGAGTCACCACGTTTTTATCCAATTAGTTCCCCTTCTAAATTTTAGCCATCAGATTTGAGGTCACTCAGTATGTGACCTGTTTACTTTAACTGAAAACTACATTTATTTTTCTAGAAAGGCATTTGGAACAGAAAGCATTTTAAGTGCAAAAAATGAATAGCTTGAATAAAACATCATTGTACTGACACAGACTCTACTTAATGAGGATTTCTCACACTAAATCCCCACTTTTTTTTTTTTTTTTTTTTTTTAAATTGGAATAACAGAACAACAATGAAAGGAAAATATTTAGCCTAAAAATTAGGAGAAAAAATGGTGAGGTTACCATGACAAAAGAACAAACCGCCTCGCTGCCCTGCTACTACAAGCTCCTACAGGCTTTAATGCGCCATTCTGGGCAAAATAAGGCCAGCTCCATCCTGCCTGCCCTCGGCACCTCCCCGGCGTATCCCACAGACTCAGCCTGCGGCGAGCGGAGAACATCCCAAACCCCGGCACCTGACGCTGTGGGTATTTATAGCCAGGCTGGTGATGCTTGGAAGTGCCCAACAAGAACAGCTCTCCCCTTCAAAGAGCCGCCTTCTGCCACCTTTTGGGATACTAATTAGTGCAGAACTCCAGGAATTAAAGAGCATTCGTGGTGCGGAACAGCAAACTCCCATGTTTTTGTCCCTGTGCACACATTTCTGTCTTTTTGGAAGTATTACATCCCCAGCAACTCCACGATCCTGACACGGTTCCAAAGCTCTGACGAGATGCACCGTAAGACACCAGATATATCACCATTTTAATTACGCTTTACGGAGCACATAGTGGCGTCTCCATTGTTTACACTGGTCACTTTCTGTTTTAAGAATACTTGAAGAATACAAGACTCTCTGTCTGGTCTTCTGACAGTTACATTCCTTTGCATTTAAGCTGCCTTTTTCTTATGCTCTGTTAAGAGAAGGAGCTGCTGCAGACTGAAACATCCTGTGAGCTCATTCATGCGCTCGCAAACATCGATGATAATATTTTAGTAAGAAACGTAGCCAAAGATGCTTATAGGAATAGGTTGTGTTACTAAAAAAAGTACTACTAGGTCTAGGAAGAAAGAGTTAACAAAGGCTCTCTTTAAAATGCTAATAACAGACAATGGTCTGTGGATAAGTTAATTAGTGGAGCCAGCTTGTGTTTAATTATTTCACTTGACCTGGTGCAGATTTAGACAATAATCCCTTCAGAGAGGGGAAGGGGCTGTCGGAAATTATATGATGTACCAGAAGAAAAACTTCCCATCTGCCTGAGCTGAGCAGGTACCAGTCTACTATCTAAAACTGGAATGATACACTATTCTCCACTGTAAGACAAGCTCAAATGGAAAAAGAAATGCAGGTCTGAACCAGGGAGATTATGCTAAGGACCTCGGGAGCTTTCCACTCCGATACTTAACTTTGCCCCCCCTCCCTATTCAGCTGGGATTTTACTATTGAATAATGTATAAGTCAACCCACTGTAGTCAGAGGTGGGATTTCACCAGCAACTTGAAACAAGCGCAACCAGACTGAAGCAGGAGTCTCTCTGAACATACTAAAATGTGTGCGAAGAAAGAAAAGGGTCTATAGACTTTTAGTATATGTGGAATTTTCTTACAGGAGAGGCTCTGAAGATTTGCACATTTGAAAAAAGAGAACTGATTAGGTTGGGTATCAGTCCTATTCTTGCTCAGACTCTATAATCGGATCCAATTAAACTCAAAGGTTTGTTTTATCCAAGTAGGTCAACCCCCCATCATGTAGCTTTTCAATTTGGTACCATCTCTTCAATAGCCTGCCCAAATACGAATAAGAAGTTTAATACGTGAATCAGTACAACCTCCCCCAGAGGCTATAGCATCTGAATGCCAGCAATGCTTAAAGGCAGGCAGGTGTATAAAAGAGAGGCTAAGCCAAATGGAAAAAAGAATTAAAAAAACAAAGTGGGCGCTGCTCTGGCAGGCAGTAAATATGCACTGTCTGAGTGGGAGAAAACTCTTCATTTCAGCCAGAGGGTGGGACTCATTCTTGGTGGGAATCGGCTCCACAGGAGATGTAAACTGGCCGCAGGTTTACTTTTATGCACTGGTCAGCGATGGCAGGGCCGTTCGTGTCTCAGCCCGGGGAGGACAATGAGTGACTACGGGCGGAGGAAGCCTCAGCCAGGCTGAGCTTACACAAACTCACCATCAAACAGCGACAACAGATCGTCACACTTCGTATAACCAGTTGGTCTCCAGCCCACTACATTTGCGTCCTGATCATCTTGCTGGTGAATTATTTTGGGAGGTAAATACCGTGGCTGTTTTCCTGTCTACTCATTGGACTCCCACAGGTTCCAAGCTATTTACCAGCCTCTTCTTTTTGGAAAGTTCTTCTGTTCTTTAAAAGTTTCTCCTATCATCTTCAAATATTTTTTTTAGTGAAACACATACTCATGCTATTGTCTTCCAAGGCCTATGCCTCAGATCCCTTTCTCTATCAGTTTTACTAGTCTACCTAGCTATCAGGTTTTTATCAAGGAAAAATAATCATAAAAACCTTTCCATACACATGAGCTCCAAAACCTGATTGACAGCTCCGTATTGAGAGAGTTGCAGCAATCGTGCAGAAGACCGAAAGGTACAGATGATTCTGGGAACGCCCACCAGAAGCACGCACCACCACTGCCATTCGAGAAACGCAAACGGGGAGACGTAATTCCTTCCAGGTACTGTAAACAAGGCTTCAGAACCACTGACATAATTCCCTTCTTAATTAAAACAAACAGCATTATTGCTACAACGAGGCTTTGCTCAGGTCTTTCCCATCTTGCCACAAGGGCTACCGAGGAATCCATCACGCGGTGCTGGAGCAGCCGCGCTCACGGCAGATTCCAGATTCCAGCCCTCCCCACCTGCCGACTTCTGGTATCTCAAATTACTACAAGTGGCCCTCACTGGGTGCACCACACATTTCCAAAGGCACTAAACGGGGTTAATAAAATGAACCTTCTTCACTGATGAGTGGTAGTGCTCCTCACCATAATTTGCTGAAAAAGGTCATTCTTGTCTGTAATGAGAAAATGAAATGCAGGCTGCAATGATGGAGCGAGCTCAAATCAGTCCTACGTACAATGTAGAAACATAAACCAGAATCAAGCATAAATCTACTGGCTAAATTCAGCTTATGGCTAATCAGCTCTTCCTTTGACAGGATACGCTGCTGTGGAAATGGGATAATTTTGTAACTGAATAATTTAACCGGTTTTATCTTTAAGTAATGATTTCAGACATATTAATATATAAAGCTTCAGTATTTACATTTTTGTTACATGGACCTGAAAAATTACAAGGTGTCAGGAGTAACACAGTATTCAGCGATAAACGACATTTACAGAGTGGCTTTCATCCCCCAGCGTGACTTTGTGCTCCACAAATCCCTGGGATGGCAGGCGGCAGCCAGCGAGGGCAGAGCCCGCCGTGCCACGGGGCTGGGGCAACCGCTGCGCCAGAGCGGAGGGGAGCTGTCGGAAACGGTACGGCCAAGGCTAGAGGGGACAGGGAAAACACACGCTCTGACCGCTGTACAGAGGATGCTCTAGCACTTTACCCGCTTATCCCTGTTAAGACTCCGGTAGTTTATGTCTGGCTTGAAGACACGTTCCACAAAGACTTCCAATCATTATTCGAATGCTGTGAGATGTGGAAAAGCCACTTACCCTTGAAGTCTGGTACAGTCCTCCATCATCTCAGTCACTGGATAACACGCTGGGAGCCTGCGAGTCTGGAAGCTAAATACAGGGGCTTGTGGTCCCAATTCATAGAAATGGATGTGCCTCACTGGCAAAATAATTACTAATCTCTCACTCTGGTTCTCCTCCTGCGAGTTCAGCTACGGATGCATTTTTTAATGCAGTGATACGGGAACTTCATCTTTAAAAGCAAGATACCTTTGGCTCAGCAGAATCTAACAACCTTGTTTTAGTTCTTCTCCAGAAAAAAATAATGGAGAGAACATGAAAACCAGAATCCCTCTCGCTTTAAAGAACTCCTGTAATAGCTACAAACAGCAAACACAGGCCATGGTAGATCGCGCCTGTCAGAAGGTGACATCCTCTTACCAATTTTGCATAAGTCCTCACCGCTCCTTGGAGATGGCTAATTTGGGTGAGGAAAATGGGAAAGAGAAACTCTTAGGATGCAGTGAAGCCATTCAGATGCCACTTTCCCTCATTTGTTGTATTTTGTCAGTACACACACACGACTGATAATCTGCACAGGTTCACTCATGCATCACTCGCACCATGTCGAGATCCTTCAGCCTCACGCTGCAGCAGACGCTCCTCCAGCCCTGCCCAGCGGAGCAGGCGCAGCCCTGCAGAACATGGCATTGATGTGCAGTGAGGGGAAGCAATTAACACCGGCGACGATAATTTAGAACAGAATAAATTCCTTTTGTTATATTCCAGGGGTGGAAAAAGGATTGAAAGCTGCTGGACTCTCCCGTCAGATGACAGCGCGGAAAGCAAGGCTCCGCCTGCGATACCTGTTGGCTACACTTAGAGCATCGGCTGCCTGGAAGAGACAAACCCAGATTAAACCCCCTGTATTCGGATAATCTCAAACTAGTGGATTGCTGCCTATGGGACTGTTTCACAAAGGATGAACTCCAGCAGTCTCCATGGCTAAGCTAATTCCTACCACCAGTGCCATGCCTTGTTTACACCCGGCCAACGTTTGAAATGAAGCAACAAGGAGGTTTTGCAAAGCTACTGCAATGATCTGGAGATAAATGTCCTCAAAATAGGTAAAAACCGATCCCTGCTCAGTTTTCGGAGGAGCAGAGTATCCTTTTTCTTTTCTTTTTTTTTTTTGACATAACATTTCAAATTTGTGCTCTATCAGAAATGTCTAGTTGCACCAAAACCAGAGTGTTGGAAAAGAAATCAACTGTCTCTGCCAATAAGAAGAACTTTTCCTCTTCCCCACAAAAACCCTGCCATTTCATTCATAAATAAAATAAGCCACTAACTCAGTTGTTGGCAGGCTCTCCCTTTTATCTTTCCCTCACTTGAGAAAGACTAGCAACATCACGTTTTCGGAAAGCCCAGTGTAGTAATCATAGAATCGGATTTCATGTATTTTTAAAAGCATTTGCAGCAGCAGAGCTCCAATCACTGTTAAAAGAAATATAAACATACAGAAGTTCGGAAGAAGCAACTCCAAGCTCCCGACTTTCTTCATTTCTTCAACACAAGATGAATGTGCCGGGAAGGGACTCCTTTCTAAAGGAGATCTCAAAAAGTGAGCAACATTAATGCTACAAGCACCGCAGAGCCAAAGTACTTATTATCTCAAATAAGGCCGGATGACATGAGATGCCTCGACATTCCCTGGCCTGCCAGCGGAGTGGGGGATCAACCACCTCCTTCGCTCTCATTTCTCTCTTTTCCCTCCTGCTTGCTCAAAGTCCATGTTCATAAAATATTCAGTGGGAGCTCTTCAGAGGATGGTATCGCCTATCCCATAGCCCCAGCGCAGTTTTACTGCGCTACCGAGAGAGATATTCTGCCACCAGAGCAATCAGAAGAGCTGATGGGGCTGAATTCCTGCCCCGGGAGCTCCCGCTCAGACCGATGGTCTGGGCTCCATCCCCGCCGGGGACCCAGCGGGAGCCACACCGGACAAAGTGAGCGAACGCACAGCAGATCCGGTCCCTTTTGCACGGTTATAAGGAGAATTGTTACTTTTCGGAACCGCAAGCAGAAATACGAATGTTCTGCCTGTCTCCCAGCCCCAGCTGGGGGCAGCTGACCCTTTTTTACCTCTTGTTATTTTCTTCCCAGTGGAAAAAAAAAAAAAGAGCAATGAAATCTGGAATTCAAACCCACTGCTACATCAAGCTGCCAGTTGGGCAGCAACTCCCCCATTTCTGGTACCCCCTGTTTCTGGCGCAGCCTGCCAGAAATGAAATAAGCTTGCATGGTCCCCCTCGCCCCCTTACCATCTCCTGTGTCCGCAGCCTTCCCTGTTAATCTGCACATTTTGTGCGCCCACCGCTATTTCCTCTTTCCCTCCTAGTTTCATTAAACCACCTACAAATTCCCTACGTTTCCCTGACGTTTCCCTGTACTAGAGCAAGTATCCGCTTTTAACCTTTTCAGCTGAGCCCAGCTCTCTGAGCGCACCTTTCAACCCCTGGCGCGCTCTAAATCCCTATCATTTTCCCTATTAGTTCAAGGGAGAGATGTTCCTTTGTTCCACCTTTGGCATTTCTCACCCTTAAGCATCCAGCAGCTGAAACCAGGCTGTTGCTAAACCGTCCTCCTTTAATATTTTTTATGAAGTGCAGTCCAATTATCTTTATCTTCCTTGGGGATCCATTCAATTAAGCGCAGTCGTAATGAGTGAATGGACGCAGAGCATTGTAACCATATTTACATCCAGATTAATGGGAACCAGGTAAGATAACTTTAAAGCCATCAATATTTTAATACCTTGGCTTTTCATTTTGCTATCTCCAGTGTCAGACACATTTAGAGAGACTACCACAATTTGAGAGGCTGAGTTTTTAATTTCCTCCTTGGTTTGTGGAAATGAGGGTTTAGAAACAGCAGCAAACTGCAAGAATTTGTCTTAAAATACATGTCTTGCAGGTTAACTGAAAGACTTCTCATGACACAAAGCAAGCTGGAACACTTCGTCCAGGTTCTCGGACATTTCATGAATTGAAAGCAATGCAAGAAACCAGTAAAGAACCAGTATTTAAGTGGAGATGCTGAGAGCGCCGGGAAGTCTCATTTAACGAGCACGCAACGGAAATGCTGAGCTAGAAACACTGATTTTCAAGTGACTTTTCTCCCCTCTGAAAGACAAATGCTGGATCTGGAACATGGATCTGTCTCTCAGATGCGGAACAGCTTTGACAGCTATTTTCGCACCTGCTTTGAGGCGGCTTTGCATTGCAGGAGCAAGGTAGAAGGGTCCAACGCAGACCGAAAAGCTGGTTCCGTTTCAGCACGGCTTAACATAATAGTGTCATAGGCGCTGATAAATGTGTCAATAAGCATTTGGAGAAATAACTGGTATCCAGGGAATTTATCTTGGTTGTAGTAGTTTCAGCTGAATAGGTCAGATTTGTTA
This sequence comes from Fratercula arctica, assembly GCA_947846985.1. Taxonomy (NCBI): domain Eukaryota; kingdom Metazoa; phylum Chordata; class Aves; order Charadriiformes; family Alcidae; genus Fratercula; species Fratercula arctica. The sequence goes on along the minus strand of CANTUZ010000013.1, from coordinate 2,016,819 downwards.
ACATTTTAATTTACACAAATCTGCACTCCAAATACTGCTCTTCGTCTCCTTTTCCTAACAACAAGAAAATGTCAGCAGCAAAACCAAATTTACTCCCCTAATAGCTTTCTCAAGATTTCAGGAAAAACAAACAAAAACAAAAAACCGATCTGTGGTACAGTTATGGGAGCGCTTAAACACGTTTTTCAATTTAGACCCAATACAATTTTATGTTAACAAACCAGAAACTTTTGCCAATTCCAGATGTAATCCTGAAATGCAGCGGAGCGTGCTGGAAATAAGCATGTCCCGTAGCTCCAGGGCAGCTCCAGGCCTGTGCCCGGAGCTGGTTGTTCTGCCTCGATCCAAGCGCCCCTTGTCCCACCCCGTACCCAGCCATGGGACGCCCGCCCCGGATTTCCATCTCCAAAGTGCCAGCTTGCCTTGATTTCCCAGACTCACTAATGTCAAGCATACGGCTCCCCTGCAAGTTTGTAAAGTACTTCAGAAGCAATGAGATAAACCTGAAAAAAGATGAGCATTTTTGCCTTACCCTTTCGCCCTAATTATCACCTGCCTCTTTTTTCAGCTGATTTGCGGAGATTAAAACCTCTCTCCCACCAAGCTATCCCAACCTCTGTCTCTGAAATTAATACAAACTGATGACCTTTCTCTACCCATAAAGCCCTACATTAAAATGCCGGCCCCCACTGATGTCAAGGGGGCAATAATAGTTCTGTCATTTCCATAAAATCAGTGTTTTCCTGCCAGAATTCAGATCCCTCCTCCGAGTACTGTGCCACTGTCCCCCCGAGGGCTGCCAGCAATCTCGACAGCACTTGCTTCTCCTCTTCGACTTGCGAGCACGCTGCAGGCTTCAGCATTGCCTGCGATAATCTACCTGCTTAAGATTCAGCCAACTTTCTGCTTCTCTAAATAAAAAGAGCCGGGAAAGGTCAAACCTGCCCTAGGTTGCGCTCGCAAAGTCTGCCGCGTCGGGTGGGAAGGAGCAGGCTGCGGCGCTCCTCCTGCTCCCCCAGCGCTGCTCCTTCTCTTCACATCCAGAAAGCTCTCCGCTCACCCCACCTTCTCCTTGCAAAGATGTTTCACACGGTGCTACCCCCGGCTCGGCTCGCCCGGGAGCCCTGCCTCGGGCAAGCCCCACATCCGCGCTGCTCCCAGCCGCGGCCGGGTCCCTGCGCTGGTCCCGCCGGCTGCCCCGCGGGGCTCCACTTGCTGCTGAGCTGCTGCCGGTGCTTCCATCGCCCTCGGCAGCCGCCTGCAGGATTCCTCCCACAGCCCCCATGCAGCTCTGAAGCGAAAACGCGGCCCCGGGCACGTGAATGAAATGGGCACAAACGCTGGCAGAGCGATGCCTCTCTGCTGGTGCTCGGCAGAGCGCTCCGCAGCAGCGCCAAAAGCGCGCCGCCGGGGCTGATGTGGAAGGGAAAAAAAATCTCCGAAGTGCTGGAGGGTTTCACCCCTCTGATGTCCCAGGCAGGAAACCCAGGGCCTCCTGCTCGCTCCGTCCCTGCCATCCGTCACCGGGGCAAAGGAGGAAGAGCAAAACCAGTTTCTGGTGCCCTCTCTGGGAAATGCAGCACGTTGGGCTCTCTCAAAATGGATTTCACTGGACTTGCTATCTCTGGGGACTGCCTGAAGTTAAACATCTGAGCCTAAGGCTATGTAAGTCCTTGCTTTTGTATTTGCTGCATAGCCATGCTCTTTGTGGCTGGCTGTTCAATGAACAATGATCCTTCCCATCACTTCCAAGCTTGATCAAGATCTCCTAGTTGCAACGGACAGGAGACGCTCCAGGAACTGCACAGACCAATGGGAAAAAATCCCAGAACTTAAGTTCCCCCTGTCCCTTCACCCCCGTCCCCTCCTCCCCAGGTCACTCCAACCCACCGCTGATGCTACATCGATTTTTGTTTAATGCGTGAGGTATAAATGCTTTCTCCTCGAGCTATACTCACATCTGGAGAAGGCAGAGCTCTGGGAATCATACCGTACAGCTTACACAAGTAGAGTACGCTTCTGCATTTGGAAAAGCTGTACATTGTAAACTACCAGAAAGAAGAGGGACTAAAGGCAGAGCCTCACACAAAACCGAAACCACTGGAAGACATTTTCCTAGTTTGGAAATCACATAAAGATGCCACCATGAAACACGTCAAGTGTGTTGAGTATGGGCTGTGTAACGGCTTCCAAAGATAACATGCAAAGAACAAAGCACGACAGGTCTAGAAAGGGCTACAGGTGCCTGGCACTTCATTTGTCCCCTGACAGAAGGGGGACAAATGCCAATTCATTCATCCCCCTGCTCCTCCTGGAGCATCTTCTACATCTTTGAGTTGTACAAATTTACGCAAGGAAAATATCAGCTCCATGAGTTGAAGATTCTCCCAGGGTTTCATCGACTGATAAGGATTAAGACAAAAATATCACATCAAAGCCACGATGCCCCACAGCTGCTGCAGAAACAAAGACCACGATCTCCACGCCGCAACTCAGACTTTTAGAGGCTTTATATTCGAGACAGGATTTGGGCTTTGCATGTCAGCAGCCCTCAACAAGGGGAAACCTGGTCTGACGGCTTTTAAACTCACCTCTCTGTCCAGTCCAGCAGCCACAGTGACAATGTCTCCCGTCTCGCTGTTAATAGTAAACATATTTTGCGATGGGCTCTGTGGGGTCTGAGTCACGATTCGGTATCTCACCATCCCGTTCGCTGTGGTACTATCATCTGCATCATTTGCCGTCACTGTCATCACGTAGGTACCTTGGAACAAGAGAAGATGAAATATCAGGAGTAGCTCATTGCAGAGCAGAGCGCAGTCCCATTGACTCGGGGTCATGCATTTTACTCAGAAATGCTAAGGAATAGACAGCCCATTGCAATCCAGCCAGCCAGGCAAGGCGAGGATTATGAAAACAGTAACACTGCTGAGACTAGATGATCTGTAAGGATACTGAGTACACGTAACTGGTACATAGTGAGAAGTAGTATGAGGATATCTATGATTAACTTCTAATTCTTTCAGTGATTGTAACTTCTAGGGCAGCATTTTTTGTCCTGCAATTTCATACAGATTCCCACATGAGATTTTTTCCCACCCAATCCCTGCATTCACATGCATTCAAAAGTTCTTCCAGAGCTTAATAGTGGAGAGCCCATCAGAGTTCTCAGCAGCTTCAGAAGGACCCCCTCAACACGCCCATGCCCAGCGCAGGAAGCAACTGCCTGCTGCCTCCAGCTCTTACAGAAACGTCCACCTTTCCAGCCCCTTCCAGGGAAAAAAACCCATTTCTGCAGAGCAAATGGAACAGCTGCTGCCCAGCAGGACAGAAAATCAATGATTTGGTATGTGTGGCCAGCGATGTATTGAATCATAGGTTTGTTTCTTGCTAATCATCAGTGTCTTCATTTGCCTTGCAAAAAACAATCCCTACTTTCTAGATACTGTTGGTAGAGCTCTGATGCACTGACAGGCTCATTATCACTGGAGTTTGGCAGCAGGGTGTTTTGCTAAAGTGGGAAATTATCATTATGAGGGTAAAAGATGTTACTTGATTGGATGGACTCCTGCAGCTGCATGGTCCTGCGACCCCCCAGAGCTCACAGGGCCCAGCTTTACGCTTGTGATATTGGTAGGAGAGAATACTAAAAGGGCAAACACATACTGCTTACAAAAAGCAATCTGCAACAGTGGATGAATCTAATGATATGAGACTTGAAAGGAGGAGTGGGAGGCAGAGAGAGACAGGGAAACCAGACATAACCCCGTTTAGTGACCACCAAACCCAACAGCACCGATGGAGAGATGGAAGGGAATGCTTGAACACCGCTCATTTGGGAACTCTGAACAGATGAACCAACTTACGTGCGCCTGCCATGCTGGAGGAGATGCAAAGTGGTCCCAACAAACCTGAGCTGACTCATGATGGAGCCACACATCGTTTTACAAAAAGAGCCGAGCTTGTTCTGCCCGCTTGGTTAGATGCGAGCCACTGGCAAACTCGAGGACACGTGGCTCCATCAGCACTGCATCGCGTCTCATCTAACGAGCCCAGATCCCCAGCTTGGTCACAAAGCGACCAGGCTTCCAGCTCAGAGAGAGCAGAGCTGGAGAGCTTGCATCGCTTTGCAAGAGAGTTTAAAAACACAGCCCATGCTCTGAATGGGCAGATCTACCAACGGCAGCAGCACGCCCGTATTCTGTACCCCAGCCAAGTGTCTTCAAGCCACTCGGCACGTAGCCAAACCCTCCAGTGTCTTCCCCAACTTTCGGAAAACAACATTTCTCAGTATTAGCAAGAAGCAGCCTCATAAGTTTGTATTTCTGCACTGTGGGAAGTGCTTTGCTGATCTCCTTCCATCTGGCTCAATCAGGCTCTTTTTGTTCTCTGTGGTGATACGTATCCCTGTGAGTTTTCTTAGTTCAATAAGAATTATAGATTAAAAAATAAATGAATGTGTAAAGCAAATTCTAATGATGAATACATTCCTATCTTTCTGCAATAATCCTGACTCACATTTGTGAAATGAAAACAAATTATTCAACAACTTCAACATTTTTCCGATCAATAAACTTCAGGAGAGGGAAGGAACACTGAATTGAAACAAGGCTGTGCATGCAATGAATTTCCTTCTTTCTCTTCAAGCATTCTTTTTTTGCTCTTTTGCAAAGCCAGTTATCACAAGACGACTGATACAACTAAAGAAGCCAGCCCTTAGATAAGTACAGGGGAAACGTACAGGAGAAATTTAAATAGGGAATATGCAGAACGAGATGTTTGATTTGGAATTTATGTTATCTTAATGCGTTCTATACTGAAAATATCTCTGAACAGAGTGTCAAAACCTGGGGCTAATGAAAACAGAAGTGGAATAAGAAAACAGAATCTATTTTAGGAGGTGCAGTCTTAGGACATTTTCCAAAAAACAGGTGGTATTTCATGATTCCCTTCTAGTGCAAGAAACAACCTAGAAAGGAAGGTCGTTGGGGCTACCACGTTCAGAGAAGGGCACCCCACAGCTGTGGTGCCTCCACATCCGGGATCTCTCAGACTGCACTGTAGTTTCCAAAACAAACCAGGACGTGTGCGAGACGGTGGGTTCCCAAGGCAGCAAGCGAAGCCACCAGGCTGCAACTGTGGTGGGCACGGGGTGAGCTGACGGCAGCTGTACTGTGGATCACAGAATCATAGGGTTGGAAGGGACCTCTGGAGATCACCCAGTCCCACCCCCTGCCAGAGCAGGGTCACCCAGAGCAGGTGGCACAGGAACGCGTCCAGGCGGGGTTGGAATGTCTCCAGAGACGGAGACTCCACCACCTCTCTGGGCAGCCTGTGCCAGGGCTCTGCCACCCTCAGGGTAAAGAAGTTCCTCCTCATGTTGAGATGGAACTTTCTATGCTCAAGTTTGTGCCCGTTACCCCTTGTCCTGTTGCTGGGCACCACTGAAAAGAGCCTGGCCCCATCCTCCTGACACCCCCCCTTTCAGTATTTACAAGCATTGATAAGATTCCCCCTCAGTCGTCTTTTTTCCAGACTGAAGAGACCCAAATCCCTCAGCCTTTCTTCATAAGAGAGGTGTCCCAGCCCACCCATCACCTTGGCAGCCCTTTGCTGTCCCCTCTCCAGCAGTTCCCTGTCCTTCTGGAACTGGGGAGCCCAGAACTGGACCCAGTGCTCCAGGTGCCGCCTCCAGGTGCGGTGGATGGAGTGTATAGGAGGTCTTCACTCTTTCCCTGACCTTTCTGCTTCTTTCCTGCAGTGTAGCATTGGACTGAGCACATCTGCTCTAGAAAAAAACAACTACTTCAACAGCAATTGACCTACATCCCCATAAAGGGAGACGGGACTGGACAAATGTCTCTCAAGTCATGAATTGAGCACCAGGGAGCTGTATTTCAAGAGGCAATCTGCTCCCTATCTCATATCTTTAATTTCCATTATGAAACTCAACCACAGAGAAAATAAAGACAGGAACTTGGCATTAATTACTAACTTGTAACTTAATAAAACGTCCTCTGGAAAGGGCCCTGTGTGGCTGCAGCACTCGGCAGCGCATGATGGAACTGCAGCAGCCGCTTCCTTCCCCGGCTCCCTGCTGCTCCCGGGGGCCGCGTCTCTGACCACAGGCTGCTGTAAACCGCCTGCAAATTACTTCTTCCTCTCTGCAGTCTGGATGGTGGCCGAGATGTCTGTTCCCCTTCCCATGCACTTGCATTTCCCACCTGGCACTGTTGGCTGAAGCGTAGGAGAGTGACGGCATCTCCTGTTACCCACGCTGACGGTACCACTCCTGAGGACCGCTCCCAGGGGATCTGCGGGTGGAACCCACATCACCATCTACATTCCACTCAGTTTTCTGTATATTTAGTCTGTCTTTAAGCAAGACGTATCCTCTAGAAACCTGTGTGCTGCAGGAAATGACATAAACACATATCTGTGCACAGGAGTATTCAATAGAGCAACGTGGAGATTTACTGCGACAGTGTCTAACATCTTCTGGGTGCTGTATAAAGTCTTCCACTGTGCTGAGGTGGTTGGTGATGATTTACCTGCTATAAAAGTAAGTAATATTGTGTTCTATGTCCTATGCATGGGGATACATCTTCATATACTTTATATTAAAATAAAGGAAATACACCCCCATATCCAGCCCCTATTACTACACCGATTGGGCAAATATACAGTGGCAAGACTGCACGGTTCTTACACACTTCAGGATCGGGGATTGTATTGTTCGGGTTTAAGTGAAAAAGTACAGACTGCCCAGATTGACCTGGAGAATGTGTGTATGCATTTTGTGGAAATCAAAGAATTAACCCCAGCACCTCTAAATCCCTATTATCCTACCCACGCGGAGACTGGGAGCAGTTAGAACAGAACAGAGACACTGGGCAAACTCCTCCACACCACACTGACCCCCGGCCGCACGCTGCCCTTTCTGGGTCAGCCCTCGCCAGGGGTGATGGAGATACAACGGAGATGTACAAACGGGGCGAGAGGGACTTTACGCTTTCAGTGTGAGAGAGAAGCATGAGCTTTATTTTTCTGCTCCGAAGGGCTTGCTCTCAAACCCGCTGACAACATTAAATGAATGCATAAAGTGCTGAAACTCAGGAATTTGCCCCAGTCTGCGCAGTGTATCCCCCAATGGATACCCAGTCCAGACGAGCTTGGACGTAACTGTATTAAACTACACACCTGACCTACTAACTCAGGTAGGCAACCTGTTGAAAGAAAACCATTCCTCATCAAATAAGGCACACGGTATGTTAAATAAGACACCTAACCTAGTACATCATGTCAATATTAAATCAAATTTGTTGCACGTTGAACAGCTCTTCCGAGAAGCAGATTGAATTATCATGCACAGCTAGTGACGACAAGATTACTGCGCATTAGCTTTCATTAACTAATGTGCCAAGTTCATACATCACCTGAGTTAAAATTGACGTATGGCATGATGAAGACGATCTATCAATAAAAGGCAAGACCCCAAGAATCTGCAACTTCACAAAGCATTCCCTTCGATTTCCCAGAGACGGCAATCTCCTAGATGTTATTTTGTCAAATGAGGTATTTTTGTTTCAATCTAACAATGGACAAGACACATGAGAGAGATGCTTGAAAGCACCCCTTATGGAAAATATTCCCATTAGATTAATTAAGCTTTCTACAGGATAGGCAAAATAATGCCTTACAGAATCTGGGGGGATGGAAGCAAAGGGAGATAATTTTTACTTGTATATTCAGTTTTGTTTATCAATTTTGAAATTAATCGCATCTGCTTGTAAAAGACTGCAATAACATTTTGTTAAGGTTCACTATATCTTATTCGATCTTTACATGTTGAGTAAAAAAAGAAGCAAAACAAGAAAGATAGCTGCCCTGTGTATGTATAAGCAGATAAGCACATGGTCGTAAACAAACGTCCCGTCCAAATCCCTCTGGAATCTGAGAATCAGCTCAATTCTTTCTGGCTCCGCCGGTCCCAAAGCACGCCGAGGACTGCTCATTCTCGGCACGTTGTCTGCAATCTCTGCTCTCCCATCTAGGCAACTTCATTTCTCCATAAAGACTGAGCTTTCATGGTTTTAAGACATACAAACAATATCTTAGCACAGTTGTGCTCCCAAAGTCTTTGTAACAATTGCTTTATAATTACCATTTTTCTAAGCCGGTTTGATATCTGTTAGTTAGACTTAATGCACGTTAAAAGAAAGAGCTAATGGGCACTTTTCAGGAATCCAAATAAAAAAAAAAGATAAAAAAACCCCGTTCACTTTGCCCTTTATACCACATATCACTATAAAAGTACACAATCCTCTGTGTCTACTCACGTGATATAAACAGAAAAAGCTAAAACTTCATCCGATTTTTACTGATAACGCCGATTCTCTATTCAGCTTTATCTTACAGTTTGTGTTTTGTAATGGCTGGTAAATGGTTGCAGAAGCATTAAAGGTTGGTTAACCTTCTCAGTCTAATTTTGACCTACAAGCTACTTAATTTAATCATTCCCCCATAGAAAAGGACTGAATCATTATGTGCAGACATGTAGTGATGGCCGTATTACATTAGATCTTCATTACCCCGAGTTAATAATGGCTTTGTACTAATGGAAACCTCCCCTTCCTCCTAATTTTTTTTTCCCTCAAATTGGAAAGCTCACTTAGTGAATACTCTGCATCCGATGTTAGATAGAGAGAAGACAGTAATTGTTGATGAGAAGATTAAATACCGAAAAGCAGTGTGAAATGTACAATATTTCCTAAAAACTAAATTTTCCGTTCAGAAGAATGTCCTGATATTAGTTTTCTTCCCCACAGAGGATGGGAATCTCATGCCCCGACTCACAATAGGAACACTTCACCCTTTAAGTGATTTCGTTCATTGCAACAAGGTCTCGGAACAGAAAGACAGCATGCTAGAAGAGCAAAGACGTCAAAACCAAGTTACAGAGAGAAGTACGATGGGATCCTGAACAAGCCTTCAGAGCACAACTACACACGTCATTACTTGTATGCAGCTTCCCTGCGTAAAACGGGATCTTTCTTACCAATAAACACGCTGAAGTGTGCTTGTGCTACTTGTCTTTTTAATTGCTATTAAAACTAACGGTATTCTTCCGCTCCAAACCCGGGGAGGCGAGGGACGGCGGGTTGCGATGCCACGGAGAGATCCCGAGTTGGCTTTACCTGCGCTGCCCCGTACGCGGCACGCGGAGCGGCACCGAGCTCCTCGGGGCTGTTCGCCTTGCCAGCGAGCGCGGGTTTGAGAACAGCACCGGGAGAGCCGCTGCAGTGTTAAACACTAAAACACCTCAGCAAACAAACCTGTATCCTCAAGTTGAAAACATAAAACGCATTCAGTGGGCGATGTGAAGCGCTTTCACACGCTCGTCGTTAAGGGTTCCAAATGAAAAACGGGGAGCGACGCACAAAGGTGCTGAGTGGAGTTATGCAGGTAAACAGACATCACAATGACAGAAATGCCTGAAACACTACTGCAGATGTAATAAATTGCAAACATACTGAAATTAAACTGCATCGCACATGCTCTAGATAGAAAACTAAATAAAACCAGCACTTGCCTTCTGAACGATATTCCTTCAGTCATAACTGATAGCTACTGTCATTCTCTTCCACTACTATTTTTGTAATCACTGGCAAATTTTGACCTTTCAAGCAGCTAACCTAATTCATAAAGGATGCCACTTCCTAATTAGCAGAGACATCAGACTCTCTCAAACAAGGCAAGAGCCAACCTAACGATAATAGAGAGAGCAAGCGGGTCTGGAGAGACGACTGAGCAAGTTGAAGAGGCTGCTGTCACCCGGAACTGCAATAATACCTTCTTATTGTCAAAAAAGAAATAAGAGAAAACGCGTGGAATGCAGGGTACACGTGGGCACGGCCAGATGTGAAGGTAACTCCTGTACAGCTGCCTGCGGAGGCCCCGCGCACGGCAGAGAAATAACACAAGTGAAACGACAAGATGGGCCAAAGCGCATTCCGCCTCTGAGCAAAGAGCTTTGACGGCATAAATCACCGAGGCTCAGCTCGGCTGAGCTCCTGCATATGAATTCTCTCGAGTCCCAGAGGCAAAGTCAAAAAATGGAGAAAGCGTGACTTAGGACAAGGCATCCTGAACACCACCACCCAACTGCGCTAAGAAGTGCGGCTGGGTTTCACGCTTAACTGAGGGCATCTGCAACCAGCGACATCGTGCAGACCCGGCTGCACAAAACCTGTGACTTAACACATCTTCCACAAGGCTTCAATCCAATCCTTGGATTTTGAGAATATAATATAGTGTAATATAATATAATGTAATATAATATAAATACTATAATATATATAATACTATGTCATTTGTAACTGCTGGTTAAAAGGAGGCAGAGAGGACTGTTGCAGTGCTGTAACTCACTTCTGGAGTGGTCTCAGAACAGGATTTCCGCATTTTTTTTCATTATATCAACTTGGCCATTTTTTCTGGAGGGAAAAATCATCGGTCTGGGGATTTGCATTTTTTTCTCAGCTACAGTCCTATAATTCCCTTCCTTGCTCTTGGGACTGGATGCTTCTGAAAAGGAAATTAAGAGCACAGATTTCCTAACCACTCACCTCGAAACAGAATGGAAAGCACTACCACATGTGTCTGCAGAAAAACAATTTCTTAACTTAAAATTGTGCTCGGCTGAGCAAAAGAACTTAAAAAAGAGTATTGTATATCCTGAGTCTGTGTGCAATGTGTGAGAGAACAGAGTCGGGCTGGACAAAGCCATTTTTAATAGCGTATGAAGTGTAAGGATAAGAGCAGCCCCTCGCCAGGCTGCGCAGATGGCACTGCACGGATGGCGTCTTTTGGCTGGGCACGAGCCCCGAAGCAACGCACCAACCTGGAAGAGCTCGGGGAGGATCTGGTGAGACCTACTCTGGCTCTTGAAGGTTTTACCTTTCCATGATCTCTCTGAAACACGCGGCGCTTGCGTCGCTCCTGGCGTGAGTGCTGTCAGCAGCACGGGCTGCGCCGGCCCTCCCGGCGCCACGTCCCACCAGCCGCGCCTCAGCCCCTGCTCTGAGGCCAGCACCCTGCTCTGGGCTCCGCGGACCTGCGACCGTCCTAAAGGACGAGTGCTAAGATCAACCCACCACCAAGCTGGTAAAAAAATATTGAAAAGAATAGTTTAATTATGAGCAGCACTATGGCATTTTGGAATGGTTTGTAATGGAAGAAAGTGGTTTTCACGCGGTGTTCTATTCATTTTGAAAAGTGAAGCATCTTCTTTTCCAATCTCAGGCTTTTGTTTCCTCCCCTGTCGCCCCGCAACGCCCTGTCCCTTCATGGAAAGATCCACCTGCAGGACACGGGGCATTTCTTCATGAATTGTACCGATGGGCTGGAGAAGAAGAAGCAGCCAGAAATGCAGAACCCAAATTCTCCACATGAATCTATACCTACATCTATATCTATCTATCTATCTACACACACAAATGCAACTATATGCCTTAAAAGATTAATTTCACAAGCCTTAAATTGCAGTTTAATTTGAAAACTAATTCAGCCTCATAATTGGCTTTCTGTTCAAATCACTGAGGCTAAAGATTTAAATTCTTAATATTCAGATGACTTTCAAGTTTCTGGCCCCATCTGTGCATTAGTCCATGGTGTTAATCTCTGAGGGAATCTCTGCTGGCATAGAAATAAAATAAACAAACTGGGACACCAGTAGAATAATCGGCTTTTAAAGTCCTTGGGTTTTTTTTAATATACTGCTTATTTTTATGAGATTTCTTTAACTCAATTTGCCACATATAGATTTGGCTCCCAGCTATTTCATTTTTCACGTGGCACGCTATCAACAATTATTGTACCAGAGTTCCATGAAATCAGGAGGAGATGGGGAAATATTAACTTAGAAGATTTCTCATGTAAGAAATACTAATATTCCTTTGTTTGGGAGGACTGTCCACACGTAGCACTCTCTCACACCACTCCCAGGGCGGGTGGCAGGCGTAAACGATCCTACCCAACACCAGGAGAAAGGAGGAGCTGGATGAAACTCTAATTTAGAAGAAGCCGCTTGGACTTCTGCTGTTGACTTGAAAGGGACGGAGATGTATCCCAAGAGTTAGTGAAGTGGAAAGGATGAATGGGAACGGAAAAGGCCAGTCTGACAGGCACAAATTGTTTTGGAGAGACGTGTTAATTTTTGACAATCTTTCCCTTAAAACAAAATAGATACAACCCAGAGCAAAGCGCTCCAGTCACTGCGGAGCATTTCACATTGACCTTTTCAGAACGGAACGCTTCAGCTAGGTGAGACATCCACGTCCCACCGTGAGGTACGCTGTATGGTGGCTCTATCAAAACTAAGCTTCCCCAGTGACCAAAATAATCTTTCTCCATCACATTTTTGTTCTGTGATTAAATTCCCTTTTCTCTCTGTATTTTAGCGTTTTCATTTAATCTTATCGAGCCTTTTTGGTTTTTTTTTTTGGAAAACTGCAGAATTTCTTTTGAAACAGGCCTCCCCACGGTCACCGCTGGGATGCCGCAAGCCTGGTGGTGCAGGGTGGGAATCGCCGTTGCGCAGAGGGGGAACCCCCCCCCCCCCAAGGCCGGCTCCCTCCTGCGGCCGTGGCGCTGGGCAGCAGAGCTGGGCACCCCCTCCCGCTTATGGGCGCTGGAAAGGCGACTTCTGCAGCGCCGGCAGAGCTCTGCTGATTGCGGCTGCCAGCGGCACCAGGGGAGTCGCAGCCCAGGCTCCCAGCCGCATTTTTAAAACTTGGCTGTGTTCTTCACACAGAGGCAAAGTTCAAAGAGGCAGAACATTATTCAACATGAGTAAAACACGGTCTTTTAAGATACACTTTCAAACAGTGGCACGTTAAATCAAAACAACTCGCGGAAAAGAAAATCCTGCATCACTATCCCTGTTCCGCATTTTTTGGAAGGGCCTGCATTTACAGATGTAAATTGTCCAGCTGCATGACCTTAGGCTAGATAAACTAAAAATGCATTAAAATGTTTTCCAGGGAGTCTCAGAAAAGGAAAAAGAAATGCAATTCAGTTTGAGAGCCAGCACCCACCTGAGGATGCGCAGGGGCCGGGCTGTGACACGCGTGTGCACACTACGGAGAACTTCACAAGAGCGAGCTCCCGATTTCAAGAAAATGATGTGTAAGGCACTATTTCAATTAAGTTATTTTAATCTTAACCAGCAACAACAACCTATTATAATTAATAATACTTGATGATTTCTTTTCTATTCCTGTCAAGGGTTGCTTCAAGGTGACTTGCACACCGCAGAGAGCACGCTCTTGGAAAGGCAGGAGCCGGAGAGCCCTGCGGTCTGGGAGGCCCCTTCGCCGAAACCCCACCAGACTCTCTCTAATGAGCCTCTTCACATTGCTGCCAGTTCTTCCAGCGTTTGCACAATCCCCTTCGAAGGATATTTGTATTTTAGGCTAAAGCAAACTTGCTTCTTCCGTGGGAGGCTAAGTGCCCAGCAGGCTGGAGTTCACATCCTTCCCGCATCCTCGTGTCTTGGTTCACCCTACCTCCTCTCGGTTTACTCACTGTTGAGCCAGTAGGTCACACCTTATGTGGCCACCCTCCATCCCCTGCCCTGGCAGCACGATGTGCAGCAGTGCTGCGGGGTCAGAGATGAGGCACGGCGCTCTCTCCAGCTCACCGCACCCCGGCTGCTAAGAGGGGACCACGCTTTGTAGAATCATAGAGTTGTTTGGGTTGGAAGGGACCTTAAAGACCATCTAGTTCCAACCCCCTGCCATGGCCCATGAAGTGGTCTATGAGCAGACAGGGGCTTACAATGCAAAGGGGCAGATGAGCTTCACTCAGCATCGCTGCTCACTCTGCCAGTGATGGTGCCCTCTGTAGCAGTCAGCAGAGAGCAGAAGACAGCTGATGGGGGTCACTTGCACTACCTGTCCTTACACAATGAAATAATTTGCTAAAATTTTATTTTTATCTACCCAAGAGATGGCTAAATTACAGTTTCTTCTGATTATCTCTGTATCTTTGACATGCAGCTCATACAAAACTAGTCATCGGATACAGTCAGAAACAACGGACAAGCCCCTGAAAAAATGTTCAAATAAGATAAAAAATACTCTTGTCCCCACCAAGCAATCCATGATTCTCCTCCAACACAGCTAATAAAATGAAGGCTGTTAACAAACAGATATATCAAAACTCAAGGTGTCAGCTGCATACCCGGACCTCTACGTTTAAGTGACAGCCTCATGAAATGTCTAATCTTCAAAGCGTTCACCAATGGTCACTGGTTGCTTCCACTAGACCAGGATGCTCAAAGCTCCGTCCAACCGAGCTCGTGGTGTGGCACCCTGCGGTGGCAGAGCCCCCGGCTGGGCTGGGACAGCACCTGAGAGCCCGATCCTGTCCCTCCGAACGGGATCTGCTCTGCAGAACCCCTAAAGCCCTACAGGGGCTCTCCCTGCAGCTCAAGGTCACTGTGCCCCGCTCAGGCCCTGCTCAAACTGCGTATTTTTGACAGTCTTGCTCTGCAAAATTTCCATGGGTAGAGCTTGAGCTCCATATGTCCCTCTTTTCTTTTTTTAAGTCTCGGCAAAATTCCCACTGATTTCATACAGTCATTGGCTGCTCACACTAACTGCCCTCAGAGTCAGCATTTATTTGGGATCCTCTCATACTCTAGCTCCTTTTCTCATAAGAGGTGTGCAAAATTTTTAAGAACGTTGCAGATTCTGCGGTAATTGAGTAATACTGCATTTTTAATCACAGTCATTATAGATGGACATATGGAAGATGTGAGAAATAACAATTGTACAGGATATCCAGGGAAGCATTTCCAGTCCTCAGGCATAGTTCAAGAGCAATGAACGGTGGAAGATGATTACTGCACTTCTGTAACATATAATAAGATTTTTTAGTTTGCTTGAAGCAAATCTGTACTTCCTACATGGATATACATACGTATGCATATATATATTTACAGATGCATATACCTATATAACTTACTGCTGAATCAATACTGAACACGTTTTGCTGTTACCTCTAAGAATATGCAACGTCTTTCATTTGTCAACCATTGCCACAAATAATCATGAATTCTGGCCGCGTATTTTTTCTCTCGCAAAGGCTGGTGGGGTACCGCCTGAATTATTGTAATAGTCTGAAGCATCTTGAACGACAAAGAAGTTTCCAAATCTCCGCAAGATCTACGCTTAGCTAAATGCACTGTCTCGACTTGTCTCTGCACGAACCAGGGCTGCAGAACTCGGAGGCAGAGGAGGAGCACGCAGACGTCCACCGTAACTCTACGACCTCCCTATCACTTTCTCAAAGACACAACATCGTGTTTATTGCCAAGTACACGGAATGAGGGCCTCGGATACCCAAATTCCCAGGAGGTTCTACAAAAGCAAAGAGCAGAAATTCAATATTAATATAAACCTTTAAAAGAATACCGATTAAACAGGAAAGAGGGAAGAAAAAAACCCCGAAACATCAAAGACAAATGTAATTGCTTTTGAATAAAAACAGATTGCTTTCTACCTACCTGCCTTAAAGGCAAGCACTCCAGCCAGGGATACAGAATACCAAAAATCACTGGTAGAAGCAGAGGCACAAGTATTTTGTAGGCAAAGTTATCCTATTCTGATTTAATAGCTCAAAGGCTTATCTGGATTTCAGACAAGAAGAGGATGCAATTTACTGCTTCTCTCACACAAATGAGCAGAGCTAGTTAGAACAGTTGGGAACACTTTGAATATTGATCTGTCCTAGAGTAAGATGTAAGAAATTTGATTCGCTATGGAAATGTTGTATCAATCTTCAAACCCTGATATGCCCCAAAGCGGCCTTCAAATGAAAGCCAGAAAGTCCGGTGGGAAGATGTCACTGGAGCCATCAGCTCAGGGACTTCTCGCGTCCCCTCTGCCGAGCAGGACTGGGATCGGCATTTTGAAGCCGGGACGTCACCACCCAAAGCACATCAGGAAGGGAGCTGTACCTATTCTTTCCTCAAAAAGAATGTCAGATGCTGTCCCCACTATGCGTCACCGCAGCAGCCCATTCCTCACAATGCTGAGAGACAATCAATCACGGCTGCGAATCACCTTGTTAAAAACAGTGGCCACCAGAGACTTTCCCGTGACACCTGAGGCAGCAGAGAAGCCATGATAAATGTTTGCTGACACAAAACAGAGTCACGCGGTATTTAACCCCTCAGCTGGCAAATAACCGAGGATAAAATTTGTCTGGGAAAAATCTCACTCAGATTTCAGGAGACTTACAAAACTACTGGTGACAGATTTTCCAATATAATTTCTGCTTAAAGAATGAACACTTGTTATTCAGAATATAAATATATTCTATATATATATATAACAGAATCCTGTTAGTTATGTTCAGCAATAAGCTCAAACAATCCTGCTACCATATCAGAAACTGCATGCTTACACCACACTTAAATAACAAATCAACAATATAGTTGAAAAGAAAACACTAAAGATCCTTATAACTGTATTTTTCCAAGCGTATAAACAAGTTCATGTAAAAATCATTCCCTGCATTCCATGTACAGCTTACACCCTCACTAATTATTCACACATTAATTTTCTGAAATTCTACTTCGAGTTCTTCCCCATTTCGCCCTCTGTAAGGGAAGTCCATGGGGATGGAGGATGAACCAGCCATTTCAGTGGGAATATTCCCACCTCAACGGGTTTGCATCGGGCCACAAGTAAGAAAGGATTTTCTTCACACTTTGGGATACAGACTTTATTGGAGCCTGAATGGGTGCCAGGTATTGAGTTTGCAAATGGCTGGATTAAATATCAAGGAAGCAGATAATTCAGCATTTCAGGCGCAGGGTCAGCGAAAGGCCGCTGCTGGGTTGGCTTTCAGTACTCTGCAGTCAGAATAACAGCCCTGTACGTCTGTAACGAGCGTATGAGAACGGCAATACAGAGAACTACTCTACAAGACTGCTGCTTTTACAAATTCCAGTCCTAGGAAGGGACCACCAGGATCCAGGTTCCCTCTGACCCAAGCCTGCGCTTTCCCTGCAGCCAGAGGAGATCCCAGCGAGACTGTTCTCCCCTCCATCGCTCTTCAGCAAAGAACCAGCAACAACAAACCTCTCCTACGTTCCCTCTGTTTCAAGGGAGGCAAAGCCACCACGCTGGACCAATGTTTGGAAGCTAGTGAGAACTTTAAGACTTTTTTCAACTGTACCTGGTTTAGAGCCTTCATCAACAGATCCATTATAGACTTGGTTTATAAACTCCGGTCTGTTGTCATTCATATCAATCACATAGATGTAAAGGTCAATAGGATTCTCCACCTTGTTTCCATTCATATCCACCGCATGAGCCCGGAGCTGGGAATAAGCACAATGAAAGCACAGTATCAGCAATGGGATTTGTTGCAGAATGAGAGACCACGTTTTGTAAGAACTGACTTCGCCTCATAAATACCTTCTCAGAATTGAACCGAGCAAGTATCTAATTCCAGCAGAAAGCAGTGACGTGGTTTCCATCTAGAATCTACACACAGACACTTTTTCAAGGCTTAACATAATATTGAAATAATATTTAAAAATAGCAATTGTCAGTGGAAACACTTTAACTCTGCTGTAGTGATGCTATCTCCTTCATTGCTAATAGACCACTGTATTTCAATTTTTATGACGTGCTGAACCTTGCCTGAAAAGCAAATTTTGCTCAGTTCCAAACAGAGTGAGGAAATGAGTTTGACTTGAGAGGTTTCTTATGGGAACCTGCAGCCTTTCATACCCACAATAACAGGGATTAGTAAGTGAAGAGATTTCAGAATGACATTAGTATTGTTTATTCTTTGTTTAATCATGGTCTCCAGGAAGAGCAACAGCTCCTGATGCCATTGCTCTATGCACCAAAAGACATAAAAAACGTCCCTTTCCTTCAAACGACGGGAGCCCCTGTGGCAATAAGAATGGAATATTTTTCTCAGGCTTGACTAAAATATCCAGTGATGAAGCATTACGACAACCGGAGCCATGGCGTTAAGTCCTCAGTTAAACTGGAACTGCGGCTTTATCTTATTAGCAATAACCATCAGTAATAATGCTCGAAAACAAGAGCATCTGTTTTCTGAACAAAAGGGACAGATACAGCATGTCAAAATGAGTAATTAATAAAACAAAGCAATCAACAATAGTCTGGAACAATCAGTAATCAGGTGAAAAAAATGGATAGCTTTCTCATTAAAGGGAACAGATGGCTACTGTAAGCGGTGTGTGCACGGAATGTCGGCTTTGGAGGAAAACCCAGACAAGCGCGGACGGGGCTGCCGGGCCCGGCGATGGTGGGCAGCACAGGGGCATCACCCGGGTGCTGGTGCCAGTTTCCCTTTGCCATCCCCCTTCATTTGGGCACCTGTGAGCATCGCTGAACCGCCGCGATGGCGTGGGACATCCTGCGGGGCTGGTGGGGTGATGGATGGAGGCTTCCCAGGAGGTCAGCGTGGTGCGAGGGCTGGCTGGGAGAGCGGGGCTGGGGGACACGAGCCTGTGCCTGCAGAGGGATGGAGGCCTCTGGTCCCTCCCCGCCGCTCCCTGGGCCACCGGGGGTCCAGCTCCTCCGCCAAGGAGGTCTCCAGCTCCTCTGGTGCGTGACAAATACACGTGCTAATTGCATTAGCGCTGGTTTCTGCCCTTCGCCCTGGCTGGGCTGCGGCTGACGCAACTTTCTCCTCCATGTACGGTGCTCAGAAGCCCAGAGCTGAACAAACGGAACCGCGCGCTATTAGAGCGGGCTGGAGTACCATTTAATCACGCAAAGAGAACAAACTGCCACGTGAAATGAGCTGGGAGAAAAACATCTTTTTTTAAAGGAAGTTAAGCAGCACTTTTTCCTTAAAGACTGAGGAAGTCCGGCTTCGTTTCCAACGCAGGACGTACTGCTTGTGTTTCGTGACTTGTAACGCTCCTAATATCTGCATTTCTTGCCTGCATACAAACTGCTTGGGCTCCCACCTGTTGAGCTCTCCTTCATCACGTCAGATGTAGCAATTCAATAACTTTACCAGTCAGAGGTCAGACTGCCTTTGAAAAAAAAAAAAGTAATTCGGAACTAAAATTAAAGTTATTATCTTCAAACCGAGGCAGCACTGGGCTCTCTCTTGCTGCGTTTCCAGCAGCGGAAACGGTTCCATTCAGAGATAAAGCAGAGAGCGAAGCTGGTATCTTCCCCCTCAGATCTGACTCTCCCCCTGCAAATTTTTAATTACATTTGATAGCTTTTGTTTGAAATCTCCAGGAGTAAGGGATTTCTCAGCAATGCAGCTCTATCTGCTTGTTGCACTCACTAAGTCCATGTACCCACAAACGCGTCACCGCCTGCACGCGAGGAAAAAAAGATTCAATAAGCAAGACTGCAGGAATCTCATCAAACCTGCGGCGACGGGCACAAGTGTCACCTCTGTCCTCAGCCCAGCGCCAGCCTGTGGGCGCTGACACTTGTCCCTGAGCTACGGGAGGGAGGACACTGCCTGGGGACATGGGCACTGGTGCCCTGACTGTCGGCTTTTGGGCAGCCGGGAGGACGGCACCCGCTCCCCGAGCCCAGCGCAGCAGACCCTGTGCCTGGATTGTGCTGGTATCTATCTGGGTGTCCGTAGCTGCTCTTCTGCTCCCCGGTGCAGCCGTTACCGCTGCCCTTTCTGCACACCCTCTTCTCTCTCCTGCTCCTTTTTTGCCTGACTTCAATGAAGTTTTCTTCTTTTTCCCCTCTTGTGCCTGCTTGCATGAATTTTCTCTATTCGTATTCTTTCAACAATTCTCGTGTGCTAACGCCTCCGTATCCTTCCACAACCACAACACGTTGCTCCCCTGGGGTCGGTGCCAACCGCAGCAGAGGGAGAAGAGAGGCCTGAGCCAGAGGGTTGAATCTCAACTCAGCTCAACGGGAGCTCTTCCTCGTTAGACGCCATTCCCAGCGGAGAGAGCAAAGGAAGGAGGGACTCCACTGGGGCAATCTGTCCCAAGGGAAACTGGTTGTATCTCCAAGGCTGATCAGATCCTACATTTCCCTTCCTTCATTCATCTTCTCCCTGTTCTCCTGCCCAACTCTTTGTATTAACGAGGCATCCTCAGGCCGGACAAGCCACTTTGTTCTGGAGTCGTTCTTCAGATGCGGAGACAGGGCTCGTTTCTGCGAGGCACAGTTTGAGTCTCCGTGGCTCGGGCTGCTCCCTCCTGTGACCAGGCGGCTGTTCTGGTGGCAGAGCCATGGACGGGGTGGGAAGCAGACACATGCAAGTGCTCTGTGGCACTGGGCAAGGCACAAAAGGTGACGGCTGTGCTCCATCAGACACACACATCATTCAGAGCTGGAAAAACCTCCAGGGAAAAGGCTGGTGAGCACAGCCTGGGCCCCAGGACACATGCCAGGCACAGGTCGTGCATGAGTATTTGAATGGAAGCTGGTGGCTACTGGAGACAGAGTTAAGAAACATTTATAAAGTTGGCTTGAAATATTTACATTGTCCCCAAGAGGGAGAACGTGACAGGAGTAGAGAAGGAATAAATAATATCAAATAAAATACCTTGCAGAGGATTCTGAAAAATTAATACAGGTAATGGGCTAATCTCTAGCTGGTGTATCGCTCTGCTGTACACCAGCCAAAGAGCTGGCTCGATATTCTTTAGCAAATATTGTTTAAAAGTATGACAATCATTGCTATCATATTCAGTAGCAGCTACCACAGGTCTCTGAGGTTTTTCTACTGACAGTTTCCAGTGTAAATGTAGCTGTTGGCATACAAATGATTCAGTATCATGATTATCGATTACACTGGAGGCTGGTGGTATCTGAAGGTAGTTAGTCAAAGTCAACACAGTGAATTGTG
Organism: Fratercula arctica; assembly: GCA_947846985.1. Taxonomy (NCBI): domain Eukaryota; kingdom Metazoa; phylum Chordata; class Aves; order Charadriiformes; family Alcidae; genus Fratercula; species Fratercula arctica. The sequence goes on along the minus strand of CANTUZ010000013.1, from coordinate 1,995,918 downwards.
TTAAATATGAATATTACTTATGCACTAATACCACTAATACAAATATACATTATCAATCAGTGACAGAGCCTTTAAGCAATAAGCATACAATGTCATGCCTAATTTGTGTGCGCTTAATTGTGATTAAAAGTTCAAATTAGAGTATTGTGACACAAATGGCTGGCATTACTCACTAGAACTTGGTTCAGAATACTGGAATTAGCTTTTGTATCCCTTGATTTCCAGTAATTTTTTTTGTCTCCTTGCACTTCAAGTAACTCCTCTGCAGACTATCACCCACCTGCTCTGCCCCAGCCGTTTCGAGACAGTATTTCCTCAGTCTGATGCTGAGGGCACACACGGTGTCTGGGACTGGATTAGGACTTGCTTCAAAGTTTCCCCATAATGCACATTACTTGAGCATCATAAGCAATGACTACTTACTGACACGCTTATGTTGATGTCTTTTGAAAACAGAGCTTGAAAAACGTCTCGGAAAACTAACCTGCCAATTTACTATCCCTTGTACTTGCCAGGTCTAACTGCAGCTTGATGTGAAACCGGTGTCTGGATCAGAAAAGACATTCAGAGTGGCTAATTCTGTCGTCAGTACAGACGGGACTTTGGGAATGCAGCTAAATCAGGCCAAGAGAACTCATGCATATTAAATATTACTACCTGCTGAAACTTCTTTAGCATGCAGTAAACATTAAGGGCTGTCTGCAAGGGGAGATGCAGCCACACAGGCCTGTCGCGGTGAGAGGGTGGCAGGGAGGGCGCCAGGCTCGTCCCCAGACACGGGCACCGAGGACTAAGGGTGGCTCCCACCGCATGCCTCAGTGCCGCACGTCCGGTCCTGCACCACAACGGGGGGTTGGCTGAGCGTCTGCAAAGCCCTTCTCATTTCTCCCTGCTCCCATTTGCCGCTGTCTCTGCGTCTGGGATGTCTGCGAGGCCCCCGGAGAGCTTGCAGGCTGGTTTGTAGCGCAGATGAGAAAACAGATGAGGCCAAAATGCAGCTGAACTTGCGACGGGAGGCTAACGCAGGCACGCCAGCACACGCGGCACCCGGGCAGACACGGTGGGCCCCAGGGGCACAGCCACCTCCGCACACATCGGGCTCGGAACCATCCTCCCGAGGAGTTCAAGAATGATCTTGAAAACAGGGGAAGTTCTGCTGCCGAACTCCCCATCTAATTAGAAGAAATCTGTTTCACCTTAGGGAAAAAGGTAGATTTCATCAGACAAATGGCTTGCTAAATGCGGGGAGAGTTAAAACACTAGTATTTTAAAAATGATAGTCCTGAAGCAATACAGATAATTATGCATAAGAAAATATGTGTTGAAAATGTGGGAGTTAATGAAACAGAACTCTTCACATGTAGCCTCACAACATTTGCAAATTATTATTTTTTTTTTTTTTTTATAATTAGTTTTTAGATTACCTGGGAATGAAAGCAGCAAGGACAACACTCGACAGTGACAGAGATGCTGAAAAGCCTTCATTCTCTTTAGGACTGCAGCAAACCCGACGCTGTAAAAAGGCACCCCCGTAGGATGCAGCACACCCCTATCGGACAAGACGCCCACGTCCTCCTGGGTGAAAAAGCCCAGGGACCAGGGACGGCGCCTTCCAGCTCCACCGACACCCTTTACCCCAGCTGAAGGGTTAAGCTACTAAGCTGAGCTAAGGAAAACTCTACAGCAGGTGTCAAACCACTTTGAAGGTGGCCAAGCTCTACAGTTCAGATCCAAGCCCACACTGCAGCCACGGCTTTTCCAGCACCCGGAATAAGCCTGGCTTCAAGCCTGTCTTTCCTTTCAATTAGAGACTCGGCTACATGAAGTGGCATAAATTCATCGACTTCTCTGAAACTTGCAACAGCCGAGACTTCGCACTCGATTTTTCTTTCGGGAAGCTGGCCTCATTTTTTCCAGTTTCTAGGATTGCCCATTCCTACTGCAAGTGTCTGCACTAGTGTTTGGGTCATTGCCTTGTACATGGTGTATTTATAAATGCTTTGTAAAGGGTTTTTAAATGAACAATTGATGGTTCAATAAATCACCAGTCCATTGCTATTGAGGCTGAAGGATCCAAAGGTTGTTTAAAGCCATGACTTAAAATGTTCTCCATCACCTTCTACTGTTCTGCTAACAAAGGTTTTCTATCACTCACTATTCCTGTCTATAAGGTCTCATAACATACTTATCAGTTATTCACTCTCTATAAACTACATCTTCCTGTAACCTTCAGAGTGTGAATATGCTCATTTACGTGTGGATGTCAGTAGTTCAAGGTTTCCGTAAGGAACAGACAGGGCTGGAAATCCTGCGGTGCGTACGAGGCAGACCTACCCCGTCACCTTTGCCAAGGCCAGAATTCAGTTGTCTGAATTCACTGTAACCGGCAGGTTAGGCTCATTATGAGGGGGCATGTGATTTATTATTACGGAGGACAAAATCTTTCTCATCTTATGGTTTTGACTGAGAGTCTCTGACAGTAGGCACCCCAGTGGCTCCATCAAAAGTGTTGTGTACTGTATTATTGACTACACCGTTATAACCTGGCACCGCTGAAACAATACCAACAAGGCTGAGATGACACACACTGTCTCTCAAATATGCCTTTTTCAAAACCGCCTCTCTTCATGTTTTCCTAGGCACAACAAACAAAATAATTGTTCTTGTTCATGGAGGATAAAATAACTTTCCTTCAGATCTTCTTTTACCCGGGGGAAATCTCTTTTTCCACCCAACTAAAGAGGTAATCTATTTTCTTTATCCTTCCACCCCAGTCCAGAAGCTGTGTCAACATGGTTAACTGGATACCTGATAAAGCTGACAGAATGTACATCTCCGACGGCGCAGTTCGGAATATGGTGTCAGTGGAAGTGACCCGTACCGTTCCACTGACATTACAGCATCCCCGGGAACGGCTATTACGGTGCCGATACATGCGGCTAATGCTGATACAAAGCAATCCACGGAACAACCTTTCACAACCACTCCAGCAGAGAACTAAAGCGTGGAGGCACAGAGTGTTTGAAATTTCGCAGGGCTATCATGCAAGGTGCAACACATTTTTTCAGCAATTTGTGGGACTGTAGCTGCTGTGCAATTACGCTGCGCAATACCGGGGCTAGGATTTATATCAAAACATAATGGCCAATTACACACTAAGTATTCTGCAGGTAAAGCATTTTATGAACTAGGATAGTGTGAGGCATCGCTTTTGAGTGTAATTAATCTTAATTAATTCCCCCATATTTAATATTAGCCTATCTGCATATTTAAAAACCTATCTGACACCCCCCCATCATACTGCCTGAACATCTCCTAGTGATTTAAAATGAAAACCGACTATACCAATTATTCCATGTTTAGCTGCAGTAATGATTCTTAAATTAGCGATTTCCCAAGACGTGCTAATGTAGCGATTGGCTCCTCCTGGTTTTGGGGGGTTCAGTCCACACATAAATTTGCAGGGATTTAATACGCAGCATGAAGTCACACCGCTCTAAACAAATGACTCTGACTTTGGGTCCGAAAAGGACATCGGTTTAATGATGCTTTGCATCGGCGTGGCTGATGTAGCAAGGGCAGGTTACGCTAAAGGACAGCAGGCACAAAGGCAGCCTCTCTGTGCACACACACGATTGCTCCGGCAGAGACTCGCACTCCGCGTCGAGCCCGAGCACCTCTGTGCAGCTCCTCAGTCCCCGCTGACACTGGGACCAGTCCAAACTGGGACCTGGGCTCTGATTTTGAACAAAAAACCCGGGTCTTCTCCAAGCTGCACGTCCCTTCTTGAACGCAGTGATTCTGGTACAGTTTTGCTTTGAGCTTGTAAACCTCGACAAGCCTCAAAATGTGTTATGCTTACGTGGTAGGAAGCTCTCTCTTCCCTGTCCATCGGGCGCGTCACATACATCCTGCCAGACACGGGGTCAATGCTGAAGACTTCCATCGGCGGCTGGTCGGCTCCCACTCCAGTGATGCTGTATCTGATATGGATCTCTTTGTCCTTATCGGAACGAATCTGGATGGAATAACAAAGACAGCAATCGATAAGTTTTGGACAAAAGCCACAGGGATGTTGAAACAACTTTAAAGATCTGAGCCTGAAAGCTGCATAAATGCACTACTGCTGTCAATTTTGACAAGGGAGCTGTATGCCAAAGGTTTGGGGAAAAGCCAGGAAAAGCATATTCCACATATTTTCAGCTATTTTTCTCCTCTTTTATTCATGACAATTCTCTAGGAATCATTGAAATTCTGACTTTTTGCCTTAGATGCGGAAGAATCTATCTGCACAAAAAAATGCTGCTTACATCTTATTGAAACCTTCGGCTCCTTAAAGTGTCCAAGTCGTCCAGCCATACCCGCAGTCTCCCAGCCATTAACCAGTTCTGAACACGGTGTCTGCAAGCTCCCACACCATGTTGTGGGTCCCTGTGACTGTGCACACAGATATTCCCATCGAATTTGGAGAATAGGACTGTTCGGTCCCTCTTTCTCCAGCCCTGCTGGCTCGACAAGGGGGGGCCGGGAATGCCCGCTGGGACGTTACCATTTCCTTTGACTGTTTGTTGAGGAAAAGTGTGTTTGGCACATTGCTTTTGAAACACCTTCCCACCCATGCCCTGAGAACAGCACCACAAACTGAATACAGCATGAGGAGCTACACGAACCTTGGATACAGAGCTGAGAAAATAAAGAAGGGAGGTTAATATGTTGTCCTAGCAACCCCGACTATCTCTTTAAACCCAAATTAAATTTTCTGATCAAACGCTGAAAGAAATTCTTGCAACAGCATGACTATTCCTGAAAGAAAGTGCAAGGTACAAATAAATTACCACCCCCCCGCACCATCACAAACTGTCTTGGCAGTGTAAAAGCAACGTGCATAAATTTTTCTCTAACAGGTCTATGAATACAACAAAGAAGTGGGTAGATAATAGAAATCTCGTAGCTGAGTGCGTGTCAGCATCTCCGCTGCGGCAGCCACACGCTCGGAAGAGCCTGAGTGGGCTCAGTGGGATGCAGGAGGCCCCGCACCCCCAGAACAGTCCCGGTTTGGGGAGCGACGGTGGGTTCCCAGGGAAGAGGAGGCTTTGCTTGTCAGGCGAAGGAACCGGGCTGGGGCTGGGGGCTGCTCTCGCACTCCTCCCGCATGCGACCATGCCGTCCCCTCCTCTCCCCAGGCGGGAGGCGGACAAGAAGCCGAACGCGTCAGTGCAGAATAACATCAGATCCCCTGGCTCCGAGAATCTCCTCTGATGCCTTTGTCCAGATCATTACCAAGTTTGTACACTGTTTTCTTTGTACTGCCTCCGCCAAATAGTCTGCTCCCGTTAACGGCTAATAATGTCAGTTATTACGAGACACTGCCAGGATTGATTCGTGCTGCACCTCCACTGCTGGAGCTGAAGGTCAGGGAAGAGAGACAGTTTCATCTGTCTTTCCTCTACAGGATTCACTGCTTGTTTAGGCTATTAGTAGCAAGGAAAACTGATTGGACTGACACAGGCATAACCACTTAAAAGAGGTACTGGGGACATTGTGAAAGTGTCCTCATGCTGCACACACAGGTTTAGAGGCGTTTTTGTGTGCCCAGTGGGTATTTGTAATAGGGACCCAAGTAGACAGGTATGAATCCAACTTTCATTAGCAAATTCATGGGTGAAAAAGAGTATATTAAAATCAAGCTTTGCTTGTGCAGCTGTGGTTTTGATGGCGGCAACTGACTTAACAGTTCAATAACTGAAGCCCCCAGTCCCCATTTTCAGAAAGTCAGCTCTCATCCTGCCAGGCGGAAAGGGCTGAAAATTGAATTTATGTGAATGTCTGTGCAAATGTATAGCTTGAGCCAGGGAGTTCAAGCTCCAACCCGCGACGTACACGTTTACAGCTGGGCTTAAGGTAAGTGAAAATGCAGGAAGCCATGGCTGGACCTCTAACTTTGAGACAGCGTGGGGTCCCCATTTAGGAATTAAACAGGGTAACGTGGGACGCACAGTTGTGTGTCTGCTCTGTCAACGTGTGCCTGCACAGCTCCAAGGGACCTGTAAGGTGTCAGGATCAAACCAGCCCTTCACCCTTAAAGTTTTTCTTTAACAAAGGTGGAAGACAAAAAAACCCAAACAAACCCAAAACCCAAACCCAAGGTATCTGCGCTTTTCCTGCCTTTTTGCTGGCTGAAACACCGAGCTGGGAGGATGTCCCTGTCCCCGTCCCCAGCCCGGCCCAATGATGGCTGCGAACAGCAAACCAGGGTCCCTCCAAGGAGCCACCACGGCAGCGATTCTAACCTGAACCTCGGAAGGGGACAGGCTGTTAGTTCTTCGTGGACATTTCCCTGCTCTATTTCCTGTTGCATATAGTACCCAGATCCCGTTGTGAGCGAAGCATTAGAAATGCATAGAGAGAGCCAGAAATAGGGAAAAGGAGGCTGGATTTAAATATTCAGCGCTAAAGGCACTATATTTTATTTTCAGGAAATGCAGATAAACAGAAGCTCTCTAAGAAAGCTATGTACAGTTTAATAAAGTGTACGCTATCGGATGTCCTTGCAGCACTTATTAGCATTAATAGGGTCTAAGCTGTCTGTATGTAAATCATTGCAGATCTAGGAGATGAAATATATCATAAGACCCACATGACTTACCCAATTATACTAAGAAAAATCCACGAGCTAATTGTACTGCATTGAGCAAAACAAAGATAGGGGAAAATATATTGCAAATCTTCAGCGATGACTCATTATTTGTTGTTAATTGCCACCATCCAACAATGGCTTGCCTGTTACCTGTATTTAATTCCATTTCCAGTAAGGATACAGGGACGTGAAGTGTTCAGAAAAAAAAAATCACGTAAGGAGTAGCACTTGTCACAGAAAGTTGCAAAGCCCATTGACAATGAAGCGTAGTATGTATTACTACCAGGGAGATACTCATCGCACAAAGGCACATGCTTTTTATATTGGAACGTGTAATTTTAGCAATCTTAATGAGATTTTTAAAAAAAAAAAAGTTTTGTTTTTTTTTTTTTACAGTAATCCAGTAACATTTTGACCAAAGGTTTCATTTGCATAATTCCCAGGGTGGAATTTAGTACGTCTTGTTGAGAAGTTAAGAACATTATCTGAATACAATGTAAGGTTTACTTCTTTTGTTGAAACCATTCCTGGAGCAGTTTACCATAATAATAATAATAATAATAATGAAAAAACCTCTATTCCCAAGGAGCTCACTAGATCTGGAGAAAAAAATTACTGGTTGGGGGAATTTAATGGCTCAGGAAAGAGTTGCTTTTTCATTCATTTATGCCTGGGAAGCAAGAAGATGATAACGTATCCGTATGATAATCTTCTGACTGGAGAACATACACATGAATTTTTTTTTTTCATTTCTCTTTCCTTTTATAATGCAGCCAAAAGTTATGCAGGTTCTGGACCACAGAACAGATGGCAGAAGGATAGTTTTCCTTAGCTGCATTTATGCATTTTTCACTCAGAGAACCCTCGGAGCTTTGAGCTTCTCCAGCGCCAGGCACGGTACAACCCTGCGTACGATGATGTGAGCAAGATGAATGATGACGGCTGAGGACTGTCGTAAGAGGAATTCACTTGTAAAGCAGCTTTGACTCTCCAAAACACTCCTCTGGGATGGGTTGTATGTTGGTGATGGAAAATGCTGACAGATGGACCCTCTGGGAACTGTGGGACCGGACACCAAAGCCACAGAGGGACCCTGCAGCAGCGCCGGGTACCAAACCTGCATTGCCAGACCTCCGCCTGGCCGCGGCCGGCGAGGACACAGCAGCCTGCCGGCCCCCGGGGGCCACAGGGGCGCCTGAGCTGGGAGCACTGACGCTCCATCCCAAACGGAGCACAAGGGCTGCCGCCAAAGTCTGCAACTCGCAACCAGCCTGGCTCTGCTCTCGTTTCTGTAGAGCAATCCCGGGACCAGGAGAAATCACTGCGATTTCACAGATGGATATTTTCCACTGCAGGTTCTGATATAATAACTAAAATGTGTGAAAATGAACATTGCAACTCTCGAGCTAATAAAGAGCTAAGCCCTTCAGAGCTGGCTTTCTCCTTTGTAGCAATCTCACATTTAGACGGGCTTGGAAAGCGGCCTGTGGTTGTGACACAGCACTGCATCCCGCTTCTGCAGATAAAATCGTAGGGTTCATGCATCTCCATCAGGATTTACTGGGCAGCTAAACTGTTCCTGCGAGTTTTACCGGTAAGCAAAATTTCAGCTGATGAGCTCCTTTGAGGTACCAGATTTTATCACCCTGTTTTGCTCCTGTTGATCCATATCCTTCTCGTGCTTTTAGCACTTCCATCTCTCGCTGCAGGGTCTTGAATTTACGAGCCCCCTCATCCTTGCAGATGACAAGAAGAACCACAGATCCGTGTGACCCTCCCGCGCCAGGAGCAGAGGCAACGCGGACTGAGGAAAGCTGTATGGTCAGCAGATTGGAGGGCACTCGTGAGTCCATAAATTACACAGTTTTTGGAGCACGACATTGCCAGACAAAAGTGACCCAATGGAGATTGTTTAGGTATCAGCAAAGGAAATGCCTGGAAGCCTCGGAGCCCGGGTGTGTAAGGAAAGGCTGGGCAAACAAGGACAACCGAGCCTACAGAAGAGCAGACGGGGCTGTAGCAAGAGTATTCCTGTACCTAACCAACTGTACTCGGAGGATTTCACTGAGCCCTCTGTGGTCTGGGTTCTGCCCATCACTGTGTGATGGGATACGTGAGTGCCTGGGAATGGATCTGGAGAAAGCAAAGCAGGGCATCTATGCTCTGTTGCGTTTTCTATCCACAGAGCAAACCAGAAAATGAATTGCCTTTGAAGTTCTCCAACTTGTTCTATAACATATGGAGTTAAGAATGCTCTTCAAAAAACACTTAGTTTCCCAAATCTCCCATAGAATACTACGCAACATTTGCACTAACGTGACCTGGGGAGACTTAGACGCGATTTTTTTGTTTTATAAAACCCATTATAATTATTAATGAACACATAAAATAATGTAAATGATAAGCAGTAAGTATCTTTTATTATTAAGCTCTTAGCTATTTTGCCCATTAAGAAAACCAAATTAAAATAATTGAAGACTATAATCTGTCATGCATTCAAAACGCTCCATAGAAATTCAGACAGGCAAACATATTCAAAGTCTTTAAACGAGCACACTTAAGAGTCAGTCTAAGCATTCCAGGATTGGCTCATTAATTTTAGTGGAAATATTTTAATTCAGCTACTCTTACTGCTTATTGAAATCCTTGCTAAGGACTGACTTATTTATTTTTAACTGAATCTGCAATATGTTTAAGACTCATTTGTATAAAAGTTCTTAACTCTTATTTCACAGTTGTTTTAGAAGCCAGTAAAGAGACGCATCTCTAGCCCTCTATTGCCAAACAAATTACTGCGTGTTGCTAAAAGAATCACATATGGTTTCAATAAATAGATGCAAAAGTCAAACGGACAGAGAAAAATTAAGACAGATTTGGAGACCCAGCCAGGTTAAGGTGATATTTATGAACCTCTGTCCCCTTTTATCACACTCGCCAATGATCCCAAAAGGAAAAAAAAAAACCAACAAAACAGAAGATTCTCTAAAAAGCCTCAGCCATCTTCAGAGAAAACCATCTATTCTGCACCTTGCCAAGAGGATGCTCTGGCAGGGCAGGGGCAGATTCCGTGTCTGAGTAAGAGGAATGTCTCCCCTAACCGCAACGCTGGGCTAAACAGCCGCCCGCGAGGCTTCACCCGCCACCGCACAAAACGACCATCAGTTGAGCTCACTTTCCCGTGGTGGCAGTATTTGCAAACAAGTTTAAGCAGGAAAAGATCTCTACTGGCAAAGAAAGACAGGATGGAAACGCACATCTGTAATTGTGGATTTCTTTCTTCCCTCAATGGGGACTGGTTTCATCTCATACAGAACTTACTAAAAACTTTGTATCTGGTCTAAGACAGGCAGATAAACAGAAGACAAGCAAGTCTTTCCAGACTGAAACCCATCCTCCTGCCTTGAAAGCTTAAGTACACATCAAATTTCCTGGAAGAAGCGGTTTTCTCTTTCCACATATTGTAGAGAGGGAACCAAGGACTACGCTTAAGACTAGATGCCTGATTTTTGCATGGTTGAGATTCACTGTGATGAACGCCATTCTTCCTGCAGATAGAAACAGCATTTAGATACTATCATTACTACTATGCAAGAGTTCAAGTTTCTTCCTCTCTAAAACACAAATCCAAGGCCACACTATAAAAACATTCCCTTTGTCCCAGTGGCTGGATGTCTCTCATGTCAGGTTAAATCTTCCTCTGCTCCAGTTGAAATCTGTGCGAAGTGATTTATAATGTATTTATTTTGATGATAAACCACAGTAAAACTTGTATGCCAGAGAGATTAAAGCTGTCATTTAAGTTATTGATGCAGCTGACGATGCAGCCCGCATTACAGAAAGAAAGGAAAGCGCAAAACCTTGGAACGCAGAAGAGGAGAAGCCCCACGCGTGCCCCCTCGCGCTCTGCTGCCCGCAGAGGAGCCTCCCGCGGCGGCTCCCCGCTGCCCACCCGCCCGAGCGGGGCTCCTCCGCGCCGACCCTGAGCGCTTGGCTGAGGCGCTTCACCACATGTTCCGCTGCTGAAAGCTTCCAGCATTTCACAGGTCCTTTGGCATTCGCGTGTCTCCCCGCGTCCAAGGGCTGTCCTCCAGCGCAGCAGCCCCCTTCAGGCCAATTACGTCCAGGTGGATACGTTTCTCCGGAGCTTTTCCTATGCCCGCTGGTAGCTTTGATAGTCTTCACTCCCTCTCTCCCTTCCAAGTTTTTTTGAATTGTTTACCAGGATTTTTCTCCTCTACCTGGATGAAAATGTAACACTGAGCAGATGGAGGACAGGAGAATATAAATCAGACTCAATAAGGAGAAAGCAGCGGGAAAGAAGAGTTTCTGCCCGCGATTCTGGCCAGTAACTGTGTGTGACCCCATGCATAAGTACGGGATGAAAATGAACTTGTCAGACTCACGGTCCAATTCAAAACTACCATTATTCTGCTTGGGATAAGAGCGAAATAACAATCCCTTTGCCTAGGAAATGGAGATTCATACATGATGGATAAGCCACTACCAGCACAGGATACTCGGTGCGCAGCAGCGCAACCAGGCTCAGGATCTGCTGCATTTTAATTTTGCTTTCCTAACTGCTGAAACAGCAAAGAATTTATGTTTTAGCTTGAGTCGTCCGGACAGAAGACGACCGAGGGCTGCCGGATTTGCAGGGCCACTCTGCTCTCTGCAGAACTCTCCAGCTGGGACAAAGTTTCCGAGCAGTGACTCGGGACCGGCCGCGGCTAAGACAATGGCAGCCCTGCCAGGTCTCTGTCTTCACCAGGGAAAACGCAGTAGATTGCAATTTGTTGCACGGTCTTCATGATTAAATAATTAAGCAATTTTCATTACTTGCTATTATGAAGGTCAAGAAGCTAATGCGCCTGTATCAGGAACTGGCCAACGCTAATGGATCTTCCACATCTAATGGTAATTGATACAGCAGAGTAGTTTCTGAAGCAACGTGTGCCTGTCTTCAGACCTTTTGCAGCTGGTTCTGTTTTTAAGCACTCCACTGTGGAAACACTTCAGACCATAGCAAGGTGAGCGAGAGGGAGGAGAGCGGCTCTGATGGGAAGAGAAGATTATTCTGGATCAGCAGAATATCACCACGTGACAAACGTCTTATCACCGCCAGAACGTTGATAGCAGAAGCAAAAAAACTCGGTTTTACTACTCTTTTTCTTATCTCTCTTACAAGAGGGCAGATTCTTCAGCGCGGTGACTGAAGGCATCCCAGTGGAGATGCTGCTATCGGGTGAATTTTGGCCCTGAAGAACCGAGGCTGGTTCACACTGTGCAAGATGCGAGTGGCTGATATTAACTCACTGGGATTGGAACCAGATGCACGAGCCCTGCTCTGCTGCAGGGGATGCTCCCTGACAAAAGGTCAAAGAAAATACCTCCAAGAGTTCAAAACACATTGTTCTTATTCCTGTGCTCGAGGAGTCGTCACAGGCAAGAGAAGATCATAATCTATTTATGAAGGGCTACATCTGTCATCCTTACGCAGGGCACCATCCTGCAGCGCCTTCTTGCAGCTGACCCACTGCTGTCCGCTATGGCTATGCCCACATGAAGACTGAGTCAAGAAAAGTAGATCACGGTGGAGGGACTTTGTCCTCATTTCTTTTTGGAGTATGTCTGTCCTGAAGCCTTAAGTCACATCTGCCACAAAACCAACTGGCAAAGAGAACCCAGCACCTTTCTGGGCAAACCCGAGCAGGAAACCCGAGTGCTCGGTGCAGAAGATAAACAAGGGCAGCAAATCCTGACCCACACGGGAGCGACCTGATCACTGTAACTAACGACCGAAGCCCTCAGCTAGCATAAATCGCTGGCTTCAAACAGAGGCATGCTAATTTATTTCAGCCGAAAATCCTCTCCACGGCGTTTAAAAATTAAGCTGCACAGCAGAAGAACAAGTGAAGAACGATCTTTGTAGAATGGCGTGCAGCAATTGAACACGAGCAGGATTCCTCTGGGTGGGACAGTGAGCTCGGACACAGGGAAAAAGCGTTCAGTGGGGAACACACACACTTGTGTCCTCATGAAGGGAGTTTTTCCCAGACTCAAGGGATATAATTGGTCTTAGTTCACACTACCTTTGCTTTTGTAATGAGCTCTGGCTTTCCCAGTCATGTATAGCCACGCGTTGGATTCACACCTACAGATATTACTGATCCTGGAGAGGTGATGCTGTGGCATGATTGCGAATGCTGGTCTCAGCAGAAAATTAAGCTTCTGGACCTGTCTGCAAACAGCTAACAATAGGAAACAACAATAAAACCCTCTAGTGTGTATATTTTGGAGAACAAAATCTGCTGAGGCTCATGTTTGAGTCAGTACTTTGGGATGCTTTTAGAGCAGGATTTAAAGCTCTGCAGTTCTCAAAGTCTCTCTAATAAGTTTAATTATCGGAAAAGCAAACCCATTCGTTTGTTCTGTAGGGTAGATTACATGGCACAGCAAGTACGGAAGTTACTTCAATGGTAAGAAAAGGGAAACACCAACTATGAGGAGGCAGAAGAAGTTCTGCCGATGCACTACGGGAGCAACGCTGATGGGCATCACTGCAGGTCTAGACTCAATGATCCTTATGGGTCCCTTCCAACTTGAGATACTTGATGATTCTATGATTTGTTGTCCACCACACAAAGCCAGTGTGAGACGACTTTAGTCCCAGGACGCATCCTCATGTTATGCAGACAAAACATTGGATCCTCTATAACTTTTCCCTGAAGGCCAAATTCTACTCATGGATGGCCACACATGCCTCCTTCTGCAACAGGGAAGAGCAGCTGAGCAGGACATCCGCGAGCTGCTGAGGGTGTCCTCAGACCCAAACACCCCTCCTTTCTGCAAACCTGCTTCCTGCACTAGGGACGGCAGACTGCCTTCGAGGAAAATACAAACCTAGCTGAACTCCGCTCATTTGGAACAAATTCACAGGGCTGAATTTTTGGCAAGTTTTTCTTTCCTTAACTGTACTTCCATGAGGGTTAGATATGAGACCCCTGCTTACTTGGACTTGAATTCACGTTAGACCTATTCACGTGACTTACTGATGTGCTTCCTGTCCCCACTCATAGAATCATAGAATCATTTAGGTTGGAAAAGACCCTTGGGATCATCGAGTCCAACCATCAACCCCACTCTACGAAGTTCTCCCCCACACCATATCCCCCAACACCACATCTAAACGACTCTCAAACACATTCACGGATGGTGACTCCACCACCTCCCTGGGCAGCCCATTCCAGTGTCTGACCACTCTTTCTGGGAAGAATTTTTTCCTAATGTCCAGCCTAAACCTCCCCTGCTGCAGCTTGAAGCCATTCCCTCTTGTTCTATCGCTAATTACCTGTGAGAAGAGACCAGCACCAACCTCTCTACAATGTCCTTTCAAGTAGTTGTAGAGTGATGAGGTCTCCCCTCAGCCTCCTCTTCCTCAAACTAAACAGTCCCAGCTCCTTCAATCGCTCCTCATAAGATTTTAACTCCTTTAACACACGAGGCAGACAGGTCTGCTTGAGGACCATACGTTAAAACAAACAAACAAACAAACAAACAAACAAACAAACAAACAGCAGTCATTTCTGACATGTTTTAGAGTCTTTTTACATCTCACTTTCATTTATGGCATGTTCTGGTTTTGAATTTAACCCCCCAAAGCCAGTAAGAGTCCTCAGAAGTCACAGACATGTTTAGTTTGGAGAAGAGGAGGCCGAGGGGAGACCTCATTGCCCTCTACAACTACCTGAGAGGAGGGTGTAGAGAGGTGGGGGTTGGCCTCTTCTCCCAGGTGAACAATGACAGGACCAGAGGAGATGGTCTGAAGCTGCGGCAGGGGAGGTTTAGGTTAGATATCAGGAAGAATGACTTTACTGAAAGAGTGGTCAGGCACTGGCACAGCTGCCCAGGGAGGTGGTTGAGTCACCATCCCTAGAGGTATTTAAGAAACGTGTAGATTTGGCACTTCAGGGCATGCTCTAGTGACAGAGGCTGTAGGGGATTTTTGTGTGTGTGTGTATGGTTGGACTCGATGATCTCAAAGGTCCTTCCCAACCATGAAGATTCTATGACACAACCAAAGCCTCCCACCCTTCAAAAACAGGAGTAACAACGACCGCCTTCACGTAGGCAGTTCTGTTGGCAGAAGGCGCAACGCGCAGATGCCCGAAGGAGCGGGTCGGCAGCCACAGTCCCGAAGGGGTACCTGCAGCCGAGCTCGCGGCAGCCCCCCAACGCCGGCGCAGTGAGAGGGGCTGTGTGCGGGGACACAGCACACGCCGCCCCCACACCCCAGGCGACACCCACCGCAGGGCAGCCCCGAGCTCCATCAACCCTCCAAAGACCCTTTCTAGGATCTCAAGATGCTCACAACAAGAAGTGTTCCTATCACTAATAATTTACGGGGGGACACGTTAATGTGCTGCTGCCATTTGCCTTCCCAAGGCCTCCCCTGCTGGGTGGGAGGCGCAAACCACCGACACAGATTTTCTGCGCAAACCCACAGCTTGGGGGACTTGGTGGAGCCCAGCCTGATCTGGGATGCTAGTGCTCCACTGCCTTCTTAATTGCAGACGCTCCGACAGACATATTGAATTTCTTGTTTAATTTTTTTTTTCCCCCAGTATTATTAATTGATAATTTAATTTCCGATCTGGTGAATTACATGCAATTCCTTCACCATCAGTTAAATGACAAGTTTCGAGCAGAATAGTTTAGGTAAGCAGATTGTCAGTGCTTATGGCTGTAAGACATAATTATGTACAGCCAACTGTGTAACGCGCTTGAAAAAATTATAAGCCTATGCACAGAAATTAAAATTATTTCAAGATGGAGTTGTACAAATACAGCTGCAAAAAGCTGCAAAATCCTATTAATTTATTCCAACTGTGGTGAGTAGTGCAGCGGGGTTCCAGCCCCCGCCGCCCTGCCCAAGAAAGTTTAACTATAACACGCAAGGAATCAAAGGCTGGATGTTTAAATCTAAACATGGCTCCAGAAAACTATTTCAGCTATTATTTATGTACTCATGAACTTCTGGGCATCAGCTGGTAACTTGGCATGACGACTCCTCCGCGTGTCAGGGCAAACATTAAACGCTAAATTACCATATGTCAGCTTAGGGTCGTTAATAATTCTACCACATCTCGGACAACTTGAAGGCTTTTCTGAAACTGCTGTCAAATCGAATCTTTCCTTCGATCAATAAAGCAGCACAATGAAATACGCCATTTGTGGTGTCTGAAAGAATAGATTAGCAAAATACTGTAAATGCAACTGGCAGGGTCTAACTCCATTTCTTACCCGGAGATCCCCAATACGCGCATCAATGCCTTCAACGAGGCGACCCACACGAGGGAACGGCACGTATCTGTACCTCCCCTGTCCACTTCTGTGACGGGCACTTCTGGTTTGCCACCAACCCCCCTGGCCGAACCCCGAGCTACGTGTTACCTGCACATCTACCAGGCAGCAGTTAATTACGGCAGCAGTGTTTGTTCCGCACCGCTGGGTCTATCAATCGCAGCCGGAGGAGTAAAATCGAGAAAGACTGCAAGCATAGAGAACCCATCCGACCTTCCGCTTGTTTTCCAAGCTGTGTAATAGAGATCTCTCTGGCAATACTGAGAGTAAGGACCATCAGCAAGCTCTGAGAACACCAAGTAAAGCAGGAAATGCAGAAATCTGCGCGCTGGGCTTTGTTTAAAGGGGTATTACCAACCCCGAACCGCACTTCTGCTGCCACTTGTACTCTCAGTCAAGTACGGTGACAACTAACACACGCTGCTACAGGGGTAAAACCCACCGGAAGGAAACGTGATTTCCTCTGTGCGTGTGACGGCATCAACGACACGTTTCCAGACGCTCAACACCAGCAAATCAGGGCCAGATCATCAGAGCAACTGAGCTGCTGCCAAAGCACCTGAAACTAAAGTCAAACTATTTCTAAGGCTCGCAGCAGATTTTACTATGAATTTAGAGAAAATCTGGCTCTGGCCTCCCACAGTGCAGCCACAGGTCGTTTGTAGCCCCTGCAGGAGCCCTGGGAGGGATTTTTACTTAACACAAACCCAAAGCAAAGGCGTTGCATTGCGAACCATTTCTCTGCACGGCACCCAGCCTGGTCCCCCCTCCCGCGGGCAGCCCTCCGGGAACCAGGCTGGGAAACCCGGCTCTAGTTTCTTATTTGGAAGCACAAATGAAATCCGAGCTCTTACAACATTCCTGTGTTTTCTCGTGCTCTTTGGCCTGTTCACTATATCCACTGCGGTGTCGGATTTTATAGCTCAGCTGTAAGTCAGAAATACGCCCTTCGGGTCTTACAGATCCAGCCCACCCAGTGCACACCTCTTCCTAACGCCTTGTTGGAGACGGATGACAGCAGGAGTGGACCTGAAACACGGTGGTCCCCAATGAACTTTCCAACCATCAACATTGAGTAAAGGAAAACCATTTCTTATTGAACATCTTTTTTGAGCATTTTGGTTTTTTTGTAATTCAGGTCACTCAGCCCTCCGTGGCCAACAGATTTAGCCGTAGCGGTTGTTCTCAGGCTGCAGGGCCCTGAGAAAGCGATGTGAAAGTCGCTGGTGGCAGGAAATTGCCTTCATAATACTCTCAATTTAAAAAAGTTGATAATGACGCAGGGAATAGGCCCTGTGGGAACCGGGAGGGTTGAAAATAATCCACCAGTGAAAGAATTGTGAACTGCTGACTTTCGGCATTTAATTAGGATGGAATTACAGGTCATCTTCCTCTATCAATCCCATCCGTACTCAAAAGGTGATAGTAAAAAGGAACAGATCATTATTATTTCATACAGTATCTTTTTTTTTATCAGAGGAAATTAAAAGAAAACAGCCTGTCGCATACCAAACTCAGGCAGCTGCTTTATAAGCCGTGCCTTGCTCTTCAAGCTAGCGTAAATCAGCATGGCTTCTTTGAGTTCAGTGGCTTTACACCGATTTCCACTGGCTGACAAGCTGACCCACTATTTCTGTGGTGATTAGAGTGGGATAGCGCTTCATGTTTATTTCTAGGAAAGCTCAAAGTTGGTTCTTGCGCCTTTGAGAAGCTGGATGTATGCAGGGGAATGATGTTTCTTCAAACTCTAAATCTTCAGAGCTTTTTTTTTTTTCTTTTTAATAAGGAGCAGGAGGAAGATTTCCTGACCCTCTGAACTATCCCTGGTTTAGAATACGCTACATGGCATGCCTGTAAACAGAAGAAAGCTCTTATGTGAAACTTCTTAAACTGCAGAGGATGACGGACAGCAAATGGGATGCAAGCCAAGGAAGACGACAATTAGCACAGAGAAAGTTTTCAGGGTTTATTCCATCAGTCAGCACTTAAGGAGGCTTTGAAGGGGAAAAAGCATCCTTTTATATATTAATCCACTACTTCTGCACTTTCCCCCTATTCCATGGATTTAGTGCTTAGCTGCTGAATATCTATATGCAGAGCTTTATTAAGAGGAGTTGGTTTACTTTTTGAAAGATTCCACATCCATTAGTTTATGGAGAGAAAAAAGGCAAACTCATTTCGCCTGATGCAATACCCAGAGTTGAAGTGACGATTTACTCTTCCCCAGCTTCCACTACTTAAAGACGGGGATGAGAGAAGAGCTGCATTTCTCACAACGCTATTTCTGGTCGTCACCTTACTAAAGAGTTGGGTTGTGCGACCGCTGATAAAGGAACTCAGCGGGAAAATCCCCCCCCCCCACCCCTTTCACCCCCTTCCTGTTCTGTCTTGGCAGACTTTGTATCTGAAGAGGCACCTTACTGTTCCAAGAGAAAATATTTTCTTTTTTTCTCTAAAAAGAAAAAGTTCTCTCAAGCAAGAAGTTGGGCAACAGCAGGGGACAATGCCATGCCAGTATTAATTAGCAAATTCCAAATGAATCATAGTTTGTGCCTAGCAGGGTATGCTTGAAAACCATGTGAACTTTTAAAATGCTGTGTTGAACATAATAGTCGCAGCTTATTTTTATATATTTTTTTAATAGGACTAACAAAGAAAGAGTTGCTTTGGAAGGGCATCTTATTCACTCCCTCCATGGCCCCGTTCCCAGGCGTTTGTGCTCTTGCCCATCTCTTTATTCGGAGGATGACACCCCCCTTTGCTCATCCCTTTTGGTTCAAGGCCGCTACTGGGTGACAGGATTTTTCCTCTAATTAAGAGATGGCATGTGTGGCTGTCCACGCTGCGCCCTGAATCACCTAGCAGGGGGTGCACTGTGACATGCCACACTTGTCATTTCCACGGCTCTTTGATCCCGAGTCCCCAGGACTCTACAATTTGCCTTCCCGGCAGAAGCGCGGTGCTCCTGCTGCATCCAGGGCCCCCGCCGCGCCGCAGGTCGGGGCTTTCATGCACCCAGCTCCCGGCCTCAGCGTGGGACCCAGAACCGAGGAGGGGCTACATATGGCAGCAACTGCAGCGACAGACCCTGATCTTAATTTCAAGATTATTTAGGTTGTGATTGAGCCACGGCACCTGCCTGTGCAAGGCTCATCAATTCTCTTTGATTTGGAAGAGTCTGTGCATCTGTCTCAGACTGTGAACTTCAATTTCAGTGCAGAGCTTCGTTGCCGTTTTTCCTCTCTTTCACTCCTCTATCGAGGTTAAAAGACACAGAAGCTGAGAAAAGAAGCTGGTGCCCCAGCACAGGGTAAGAGGAGTGGGAGGCTGTGAGCATTCACTCAGGTAGCACCCAGGGAGCGAAAGACGCCCTTGGTGACACGAGAAACACCAGCACTTCAGCCTCGACCTTCAGGGGGGTGGTGAATAATCAACAGGTCAGACCGAGAGCAGCTTCGACCACCTGATCCCAGTTCCCTCAAAAAGCCTCGGATGTCAGTATAGAAGGGTCTCACTGGCCACTCGAGCAGGCGGCAGAACGACGTCCTGACACCCGGAACGTGGCCAGACCAAGCCACAGCCGAGTGGGACACGGTGCCGGCGACTCGGCGTTGGAGGGGAGGATGGATGAAACACCCCAGGTGTCCCTTCTGCCAGGGGAGACCAGCCCCACCTTCCAGGGGAGAAGCTCTTTCAAGGTGGGTAGAGACAAGGAAAGACACTGAAATTTTTAAAGGATTATGGTCTAAACACAAAAAACGTTCCAGAGCAGTAAGAAAACTCATACAATGAAATTTTATGATTTTTTTTCTAGGCCTGTGTACTTCTCGAACCAGCTAAAGGAAGAGCAGTCCCAGGAAGCGTTACGAACCCTGTCGTCTGGGAGGAGGGAATTAAAAAAAACCAAACAGGAAAGCAAAGAAAATACAACCCCTCCTCACGCTGTACCAGGACAACCCTGCTGCAAGCAGAAAGCAGGCTGTGGGAGGATTCAGCCACTCAAATTCACATCACACCGCGTGGGTTTAACTTAACTCAAACCTGTCCACCGTGGTTTAGCGAGAACGGCGACAATTGTGAGATTCACGTGTCTCCTTAAGCTTTCCCTCACCCTAGCAAACAGAACTGCCTGCGCACAGAAAAGCTGGGGGCTACTGCAACCTAAAGAACAGCTGCAGCGCCCACCGGGATCCAGAACACTCAGAGCTATTTTAATCAAATTACTATTGATTAGGGACAAACTAGAGTCTATCAAAGTTAATGGACAGATTTCCATCAACTTCAAAGGGCTCGGGAAGAGCCTGTAACACAGAAAACAAGCAAGTATCAAAATGAGAAAATGCATTTTAGTCGAACCTTAATTGCACGAGATGAAAGAACTGTTTCAGAAGAAACTTTTTGAAACTATTCTGCCCGAGACAAACATCAAACATCTCAAATGGTCAAAATCCAGCAAAGCTACCCACGAACAAGGAGAGAGCCTGATAACAGCAGCACGGCCAGCCACGGGCACCAGACGCCTACAGACAGGTACATTAGCTCTGCTGACAGCCAGAGAAGACCTTTACTAGCTTCAGTAGGAAAAAAACTTTGCAATTTTGGGCATGTGTAGATACATACACTAATTTAGTTTCGCTCTACACTTAAATTTATTTTCTCTTAGAAAAAGGATTCCCCCCCCGCCCCCCTTTTTCCTAGAAAAATGTTACTGGTTAATTCCTCACTACAAATACATCACTCATCCTTTTGTCTTCACAGGACCTAATCATCTTCTCCAAGGGATGAATACAAAATCACGACACAAGTACTTGCTTTAAACTAGCCTCTCTCTTACTGCCTAGAACATTTTGTTGTCTTTAAAGCCATGTATTTATGTGACGGCCAGACATCCATTAAAACCCACAAATCTTAAGGCCTAAGAGGTATGAAAGGGATTTCTTCTTTTAGATTTTATAAGGGAAAAACCAGGCCTGAATACTGGGGGCTTGAGACTTTACTGACCTTCACAATATTAGGTTCTTCCCAGAGCTGGTGTAATTAAGTACTGAGTCTGTGGAAGAAATAAGTTTTTCTCCTATTAAGGAAGCTAAACTGAGAGAGCACTTTAAAAGGCTTGTGGGGACCAGCAGCACCATATCGTTCCCCACTCCAGCATTGCGTGTCCCCAGCTTTCATTCATTCAAGAGGTTTAGCAGGTAAACAGATAAATCCCACTTGAAGTCACTTGTGCCCTGCTCAAATGGCAGCGGAGGCCGTCCTGGCTTTCTTGATCACACAATAGCTGAGAAAATTTGAGGTGATAGTTGAAGGAAGGAAGATTTTTAGGTTTAAATAATCTATCTTGTCTAGTTCCTTCTTACATCAACACTCAATAGGACGGTTTGTTCAAAGGGTATCAGAATAAGTACCAGAATCTGCCCATACATGTCATTTTTTTTTGATGAATGGATGAAGATCCCAAGACCACCATTACCACCAGGAGAAGAACGCAAATGTCTAACAAACATCTAGCTACCAGAGCCCTGATTGCCAGCTCTCCTGGCAGAAAAGGTGCTAGAACATTGTCCAGCAAAGGCTCCAGCCCCAAGGCTTTCCAGGCAAACCCTTCCTTCATAAAAACCTTTTGAGAAGTCCAAATGCAAAGCCCAGCAGTAGTTGCTGGGAGCTCTTTCTCCAGCTATGCTGCCATTTCAAACTGCGATGTTCAACCAGGGGAGATGCTGTTTATCACTTTCCAGCTCAGTGGTCACCTGGGTGGTCATCTCGGAGTGTGCGACTGGAGCATCGGCCAAAGAGCACGTACCTCCACGCTGCTTCGCATAACCACGACTGGGATCGAAAGATATGGTTCAAGCACCTCTTCATGTCCCATTATCTGTGGATCACTGACAGGGTTGATTATAACAGTTTGACACGACTCCAAAGGAGCCGTTATGGTCTATTGTATCAATAGGTACCTAGGGAGCCTTTAATCCGCCGATGCATGTGTAATAACAGCACACTAAAAACATAGTGTTTCTTTTTTCTTAAAAGTTGCTACTGCTAAAGCAGCAGAAAGAAGCAAAAGTAGCGTTCATTGTAAAAATAAAAGCCCTGTCATTCTTCACATGACAAGAGCACAAAAAAAGTCTGAAACCCAAGATTTTTCCCCTTTTAGTTGTAATATAAAAATGATCCGAAATGCTTACACCGGGAGACAATTTGGAATGACTTGTTTTCCTGCTGAGCTATAATCTTGGTCAGCGGGAATGCTACTGATGTGACTCAAACTGTATCGCTGCTGTAGTGTGAAGGAAAGAAGGGGTGAACTGTCATAATTCTTAAATTAGCAGAAACATTTTTTGTGCATATGATGTGTGAAAGTATGAAAATAAGCATGGGGGAAATTGTTTGTTTCCCTTGGAAACGGGTAGATGGATTTGATTAAGAAAAGTCTACTTCCATGTTAGGTTCTCATGGGGTTCCTGGATACTGCCACGACAGGCGTGGCGTGAAGGCACACATACAAAGGTACTGTTTTAGCAACGAAATTGGAATGATACACAGAATATACAATTATCACTTATGAAGTCATAGGCTCTTGTGTTTTTCAGAGCAGATCCTTTCCAAACACTTATTTGTTCCGTGAGGTCTATGAGATGCCACATACCCAGAGCACAGAGGCACTCAAACTGGCTTTCCTGGAAAATGCTGTTAAAAATTATTTACTTAATAAAGAATTCTGTTTACAAGAAAGGAGTTGGGATACGCTTTGGAAACATCTGATTGCTCATTCCTTAAGCGGTAGCTTTTTGCAGATAGAAAATTCTTTTCAAAAAAGGGTATAAGGTACACAAACATCCAGCGCCTCTGACGAGAAGAACGCCGACTGTTCAATCCTATTCCTACTTTGTCCCGGCAGAGAAACACACCCACAAGAAGTTTTGCAGAAGAACAAGCATCCGTTACGCTAGCCGCTGAACCCTTCCTGGGGCTTACTGTTTCCACTGACAGCTGGGGCAGAAGCGTGTCGGTATCTCCTGAGAATTTCCATGAAAAATTCTTGAGTGTAGAACTGCACTTTGTGACTTGGTGCTTCAGCCCCTGGGTCTTCAGGGGAAAAAAGGCTGGGTTACAAACCCCGCACCATAAACACGCATTTGACAGTTAGTTTCGAAACATTATTTAAATAAAGACCTCCGTTGGAGTTATTAATGCCTTTAATATGGATTCTCATCTCCTCTTCTCTTTTTATTACTTTGTGTGTCTTTCTGGTTATTTAAAGAGTTGGGAAAAGAGCTGGTCAGCACTTCAGAGCTCCCACTGCTCATCCGCGACAGATGCCGACCATAAAGTTAAAGCCAACACAAAAACAACCCCAACGCAGAATGCTTTGCTCTTCTCTCAGGAGAGGAAGGCAAACACATCCATGCCTCCCCGTCCTGCTCCTCCAGCTTCCTACTGGAGAGGACACCGAGCCAGCACGGAGCTCGCTGCCTTGGTTTAAGTCGGAATATGGGAGCACCAGCTCTTTGTGACTATAAAGCACTATATTCCCCAGACCACATCTGCTCCTGGGGGAGTGTTAGAGAAACCCAGGAGAACATCTCACATCCTCAGGAGAATCCGTGGGTGCTTGAGCAGGCTGCGCCCCCTCCCCTCGTGCTGCGCTGCCCTTTCCTCGGGGCAACAGCTGGCTTTGACAGCCCGGGTGTTTGATGGCGTGGGTATCGCACACACGGGAAAAGGGTCACGGTTTCCAAATCATCTGGCGGAGTGATGGGAGGAGACAGCTCCCCAGCAGCGAGAGCCAGAACATCTCTGCGCTCTGACAACGCGTCAGGACTCCGGGAGAGTCAAAAGCAAACCGGAGATCTCCTGTGCCCCGAAACATCTGGTCACCTACATCAGACCAGTGGTGGTGTCAGATCGTGCCAAATGCATCTGCGCTTCTTTCTTGTTTGCTTCATCTTCCGCACCTTCAACCTGAACTCGTTCAAAGCACGGATCAGCTGGGGAATTCTCAGTGCTCATGGAAGCCGGGACCATTAAACACAGGCAGACCAGGACAGAGAGACTCCAAAGGTAAAAAGCTTTAGTCTTATCTTGCAATACACTGACCCGTGTAGTGCAGGCTCTCTCGGTAACAGTTTCTTACCCCGACATGCCAATGTTTAGGTAACATTTTTCACATTAACAGCCCAGCAAGGAAATAAAGAGCCAGACAGTTCATGTTCATGAGTAAACTACGTACACAAGGAGAGCAAGAGAGCTAATCCATTTGGAGTCTGAAATCAGATCTCCAGGGACGCTTGAGATTATTGCCCTACAGGATGCCCAGAGTTTTTATCTAACTTAATGGTTTTCCTAATGCCAAAATGCTACTAATGAATAATATGGCCGGATGAAAAAACTTTTATAAAGTCACTCGCAACTCGATTAAGTGTATCAAGATGTTTTCTTTGATATCTTCTTGTCAGTTCGTATCAAGTGACTCTTCCATGCTTTCATGTCAGGTAATTCCCAAGAAATTCATGGCTACAATCTAAAATAAACGTGTGACTTTCAAATCAGTGAGAGCCGAATGATAGGAATTTTAAATTGCTGGGATAAAACTGCTAGCTACTCCATAACTTCATGCTGCTTCCAGATTTAATACCTGCCTTTTCAAACACTATCAATTCACTTAATATGTCAGTGGGGAATAACATTACTTTATTTTATTTTCCTTTACAAGGATCATGAACCATTTTCTCTTACAGAAACGTACCAATTACCCACATGCCAATTGTCCCAGACGCTCTCTGATCTTACAGCGTGGCTGTTCAGTTCAGACGCGCACAAAGCTTTCTGATGCTACAAAAGAACCACCATGGGCTAAATTCTGGGCTGATGTAAGCAGGCAAATTTCTGCTGACATCAATGGAACCGCACTCCCCAATGCAGGTTCTGAGTTTTGCCCTCTGCCCCAAGAATCTGACAAATGCCGATGGAAGCCGGAAAGAAACCTTTCAAGTGAAAAATACCTAATTTAAGGAATTAGCAGAGCAAAGCCATAAAAAAAGGAGGCGAGAAATAAGAAGCTATATTGTTCCACTTACACTGGGATAGGCACGTTGTGCCTTGCTCTGCCAGCTGGGATGGTCGAGGACAGGAATTGCGGCTGGGGCAAGGCGGGACGTGTTTGTACCACTCCCTGCCCTCACGGGATGGCTCGGCAACGGGAAAAGGGAGTCAGTCTTTGGGAAAAGCCACGTTCAAGGGAACACCGAGGGGTCAGGTAGCGTGGTGGCACAGCTTGGCCACTCAGTGTGGAGCACTAGATGTGGCGTCTACAGGGCGCAGCGAGTCAGCACCAGAACTGGAAGCCCTGTATCCAAGCCTGCCCTGGCTAATTGGTCCTGCTGAGAATTTGGGTACATTAGCCAGGGCAGAGTGCCACGCTAATGAAGCCGTACTGGTCCTGTGCCCGGGCCTGGCCGCTCCGTGGGGCACTGCCCTGCGCTCGCAGCCTGGCCAGGCTGCTGGCCGCCACTGCGGCCACCTCCACCCGCTGCTGCCCCGCGTCACCGTGCCCGGCCGCGGTGCCACCCACCGCCCTGCCTCCCGCCAGCCCTGAGGGTCAAACGAGCTCTGAGCAGGTAAAGGAGCTTCATTATTCTGCATTCGCTGACTACATCCCAGAGCTACCGGGCTGCTGTACCTTTTGCAGGCTCCCATGGAGGAGACGGGGCGCCGTGCTCTGACCCGGGGAGAGCTGGCAATGCCTCTGCAGCACGTCCCTGCCAGTTTATTTCTGGTGATGAACTGTCCCACTGTTTCGGCATTGTTTACGGTGATTTATTCAGAGTACATCTGCATATACGTTATATATGCAGCTCTCACCAGCGCTTGGGTAGACCTTATTCTGCATTGATTGGGATGTGCTGGGAGATGTGCCAAACATCGTTAGCAGGGAGCATCACATTGCACTGAACTCACCAGTGCCTTTCAGCAAGGAATACTGCCCTGTCCCGCTCTTCTGAGAACTATTAATAAAGCCCCAGTTTAGGACTTTGCCTGTTATGCCATTGATATTAATGCAGGTTACAGACGCAAATACCACCCTGAATGGACTGATGAGCTCACTGTGATACCCTAACCACTGGGGAATATCAGCCTAAAGAAATAAGCAGTGTTTTTCAGACTTCAAATGTTTCTGACCTCTAGGTGGCACATTAAGAACTGAACTGCAGAAGCCAGGATTTCAAAACCAAAAGGACTTTGCTCCTGGGGACTGAGCATTGCACGATATTCCTCAAGGGTAAGAAATGATGGGATCCTCAGACTAAGATTAACATTAAGATGAGTTCATGGAGTGAAACTATAACATTAGTCCAATACTGAACCAGACTATACACTTGGGCAATACTGTGGCAGGGAAAAATTAGGAAGAAGACATGGGAAAGAAATCAGTCACAGCCACATGATAAAGGAGAAAGATCTCCCTGTACCTGCACGCTGCAGTGTAAAACCTCTATGAGCCAGTAGGAAAGATATTAATGAGCATCAGACAAACCTAATAGGAGGTATCAAAAGCGGATACCAAACGCGATGCAAATAATGAAAGAGAGAAAAATGTACAGTGAGAGAATAACGATGCTAAAAATGGTGGCTTGTAGCTCTAGGACCACAAGTAACAATTTAATTTGCACTGACCTTCAAGAAGCAGTCACAAATTTGATTTTAAATGAGCAGGCTGCAGCGTTAGTGGGCATTCACACAGCAGACACCCGCTCGCCTCCTCTTAGCGGCGGCTGAAGATGAGGGATCAAGGGGACAACCCCCTCCTGAATTTCGCAGCCGCTCCTGGCAGACCCAGGGCCACGCGACAAACCCCGCGGCGCTGCAGGAGCCAGGGATGTGCTGCGCCTGACTTGTTCTCCTGCAACCCCGTGGTGTCACGGCACATTCCTCTTCTTAACAGGTTGCTCTAGTATTGATTCAAATCAGCGAGAGCTGCATCGCTCCCCCAAAGGGTTTGAGTGTTACATAGGAAGAACATTTCAAAAGACCTGATCCTCCTTACTTTTTCACACTTATTCCCAAAGACGCAACAGGAGAGAGCTTGAGGCTTCCTACGTATTCCTCCTTTTTACCTTAAAAGCATTTCAGGAAGTTACCCTTGGTTGGCAGTGGCGTACCGGACAGGTGAACCTCCCCATGTAAAATCAGCTGGCGAGCTCCCAGCGTGGCTTCCTTGGCCGAGCGCCCTCCGCGCAGGCTGGGGGCCAACCTCCCAGCGCTTCTGCTTGGACGGGGCCCTTCTTTGTTTTACGGGTCTTCATTTCGTTTTCGTTTTAATGCGACGGTAAAAATTTTATCTGATAATCTAAACAAGGTAATAATTTTGTGCTATAAAAGTGCCTGTCTTCTGTTGTTACTGCCACCATCATATATTGGAGAGTAATATTTTCGACATTATACAAAATTGTTATTCTATTAAAATGATAAAATGGCAGTGGTTTTATTACATGAGTGATTTTCCAGGCACTGAGATGCCCTTTACTGCAGACAAGAATAATAAACACATTATTCACCAACACATTAGGGAACAATCCTTTGATTTTGGAAAACAGTTGTAACAAACAAGTAAGTTACTGCAGCGACATGCTCGGGACCCGCAGCCCCAAATCTTACCTCCTGTAACTAACTGCTGTTAACAGCCAGGGACTCTGCCTGCGCCACACGTCAGCACTTTGCTCCCAAGAAGTTGGGAAATCATAAGAGCGACACTGAGAATTGTTCATGCGCTTTTTGCAATCCCATCTAATCCAGGCCTTGGGATTTTAACCCTTTCTTCCTACTGAAGTCTTAAGGATTTACCATCTGCCGCTGCAGAATCCGCAAGGATGAAGAAGGGTAGAGGATTAAATTAATTAACAAATTCTAATCCTAAACCAGTGTTGGCGATGTTAGGGCTCTCTGAATTCTAATGAGGATTTAAAGTAACGCTGACTACTTCCCCGTTAAAAAGGAGGAAAATTATGTCCCATTATCACCCCCAGCCTCTGCCCACCCCACACAGCACTCGTGGGGCGTTTTATCTGGTGGGGTCTATTACAGGGAGCGCTGGGTTATCTGAGGAACCTTCCAGCCACGTCGGCACCCGGGAGCACAAACCCAGCCACACAGGTCGGAGCTACGTCAAGCCGTTGCTTGAAAGCATTATCAAGGTGACATACATTACTGTACGTCCTCTAAGCTTTTTCCAAGGTAATACTAAATCAGGTAATACAACCTGATACAGCTGACCGGCAAACAGACCTGGGATTTTATTCCCTTCTCTTCACTAACGCACAGGGACCTGCATCCGTTGCCACCCAAAAGCAGCAGACGGTTTGCGTCTGCATGTAACCGATGGGAATGTCAAAACCGCATAAAGACGTGTCTGAGATGTCTCAGGTCACCAGTGACTCCAGTTTAATACCAGAACACGGCAAACACAACACGGGAAGGCACAGCAAAGCAGGGAGAGCTTCAGCTGGGAAAACACGGCTTTCCCCTCCCAACATGGTTTGTTCTTGTCATAAAAACGGAGCACCGGATGAAAGCCAGACCACGGCTTGCCCTCAACATGATGGCTATCTACATGCAACACAGCGTAGTACGACGTGCCCGCGCTGCAGCCAGCAGCGTTACGATGTGCGATAGGACAGTCCACAGAGCCACACGCCACTAAAAAGCATTCGATTTCCTTGGGGGAAAAGTGCAAATTTAAGACATGTTGGGAAGGGAATTTTCACCAGGGGAGCTGGGCCCTTTGCGCTGGGAAGAAACTTTAGATTTTCTGACATTGCTGGGAATTTGGAAAGGAAACATATGGAAACCAGCTGACGTATTTCACAAACTGCCAAGCAGATTTTGCGTGGTTTTAGAGAACCTGTACTCCAGGGAGTGTCCACAGCAACTTGATGGTCTCGATGGCTAACATTTGTTTTGCATCTTTATGCAGAACCACCAAGACATGATCATTCATCTGTCTCCTGTTTCCATACAGGTGCATGCTTCCCAGCCGTGCTAGAAGGACAGATGTTGCCTTTCCAAGGCAAATGCCTTTTCAAGGAAGGGGAAGAAGAGGCGGGAGGGGGAGAGAGCACCGGAGGGCTCGGGGGCCGGAGCGCGCCGCCCGGGGAGCCCCGTGGGCGATGCAGAGGGGGCGGCTGCAGCCAGCGCTCCTCGGGCACGGCCTCTGTGTGGAAACCGCTCGCTACACTGCGAACAAGAGCGGGTTCTTATTGGTCTCCATAGTGGAATAACAAACCGCAGAATTCGTAGTACCTAGAGACCAGTGGCTACACTTCGATTTTCAAGCTTTTGCAACCTCTGTGCGCAAAACAAATGCGAATTTGGCAGTTTATGCAATAGTGAAAGCCACCTGGGGGGATTAAAGGCTGATGCACTATCAGCTGAGAAAATGAGTAACCCCGAAACACAGAACCCGGGCTCCGACATGTGTATATTGATCCTCTATAAACTAGTGCAGCAAGTAGATTCTGAAGGATGCCAATTCCTTATTTTTTAAGCCTTTTTTAAGTAGGAGAAGCTGAAGAGATCTGACTGTTTCCATGTCGTGAATCCCATTTTCACAACCAAGCCCTGAGTTTTGGAAGCACAGCCCACGAGCTCCAGATTACATTATTAATACGCACCGACACCAAATCTACCGAAGCCAATGGGCGCCTTTGAGGCCCTGTCAAAAGTGAAGCCTGTAGTATTTTATTTACATTTTGATGCTTGCTTTAGAGGAACGACTCGCTGCACGACGGGATGCATTTGCAGATGTTCCTCCACCTCTGCACCCCGAGAGAGGTAACGGGCTATGAGCTTGTCTGAATCTTGACCAAACGGAGCATTTGTTCTTTCCTAAGGATGGCTCACCTGCTCATCAGGATGAGAACACGTAGCTGCCAGGGAGCTTCAAAACATCATTTCAGAAACTACGGGAAAACTTAAGCAACAGAAACCTGAATCCCATTCAAATTAGCCTGTCTCCTTTGAGACATACTGCTAGCCTAGCAAGAATAAAAAACAACTTTCCCTTCTGTACATTGTGCTTCAGAATACTGTTATCTTTAAGACATTTTGTTCACTTCTTGAGAAGGCCTTATCAGGGAGGCACAGGATGTTATAAAGCCTAAGTAACCATGCACCCAAAATGTGTGTGGGGGGGTGCATATCCACTGGCAGAACTAAAATAGATTTAAAAATACTTCCACACAGCCAAACAAAGCTGGAAGATGGGCTGGTAATTATATGTGCATTCCAAGTAGACTACACACAGTAGGGGTTTAAAACATTCATATAAATTATACCAATCAGCACAGAAAGGAGGAAAAGAAACACCGAGGACATCAAATATGACGCTTCTCTATAACTGATACACACGAGTACTCAATCATGGCAAAACAGTGCCTTCGAAAGCAGGGACTAAAATGTCATCCTAAAATGAGTTCCATCCACAGCTTTGCTGCCTCTGTAAATGCATATGATCATCTTAATGATGTATTTTGAGGAGACGTGATAAATCACAGAGTTAAAAGACCCCATGGAATGTGAATACATGCGGAGACTTTTTTCTGGAGGGAAAAACATGTTGCAAATGAACTGGAGTACCACATATCGTGCAGATTTTTTTTTTTTAATTGTGTGGTTGAACATGGAGCTTCAACAGCTTCTGGGGTGCGATAAGAAAACGGGTTGGTTAAACCCCACGCAAGGAGCGCAGGGGACATGGTGGTTCCACACGCCGGGGAAGCCAGCACCGCAAGGTTTTGTTAGCAAATCTCCAGTCACGGAGCCCTGGGACAAGGGAATTAGAAAAAGAATTAGGATAATCTTTCCAGGCAGAAGATTTAAAGTCTGCTACAGTTATTCTCAACTGATCCCCAAAAGATTGCCAAGAAGTGTGTATCTTAAAAATGCTGCTAATTAGGAGGTTTTAAGACACTGTTATAAAATACCTTCTGCTTGGCTTGTAAGGGAAACCATTTAGGCTAGTAGTATAGAGAACAAAACAGTCATAAAGTGTTATTTGTAGCTTCTATTATATTCCCATTACACTATATTATCACCAGCACAGTTACATACCTAACATAAAACCATTTAATGAAATGTTTGAACTTTGAGGAGACCTACTGGTAACCTTGTTATTTTTAGCAACGGGGATGACATTTGTTGTTTGCTGCAATACAAACAATAATAATTACACATAGAGATGCTAATGGGGACGAAAGCTAATATTTAGTGCTGTTGTCTGTGCGTGAGCATGCACACAAATATACAGAATCCAGGATTAGTAATTTAAGAGGGTTTTTTTTGCTGTATGGGATGCTTTTTAAGTTTACATTAGAAGCAGCGACAGACAAGCAAGAAAGCTGCTCGAACGAATGCACGCGGGCAGACACCATTCCGTCAACTGCAGAACTCAACGCTCTTGTCATGCCTGTAAGAATGGGAAAAACCTCTCACAAGTTTTCATCACCAGTTTGCACTCTATGCATTATGGCTGTTTTAAAACATGGATTTGGAATATGTTATATCTAAACGCAGGCCATGATGCTGTCTGACCCTGTAAAGATGGCTAATCTCGCCTGGCCAAATTGCATGACCTTTAACTGTTCCTTAAAGATAAGCTCGCGAGACCCCATCCCAGACAATTGCTGGAGGTGTCAATATGAAAGGTACAAAAAAATAATTAAAATGTTCCCTAGTTTTTTCACGCTTTTGCTCCTCCTTTGCATTATTTGCACTTTCCTCCTTGCTGCTTGCTTGTCTGGATTTCATTAGTGAGCCACAGCCCTCTGCTTTTCAACTCTGGCATCAAAACCTGAGTTTTGTGGGATGGTTACAGTCTTTGGGATTCATGCTACGTGAAATACCACTTACGAAAACAGAAAACATTCAGAAATAATGCAGGTTGCCCCAAGAATTGATTTGTGTAGAGTTTTTGTAGATTATTTATTCTATTTTCGTGTTTGTTCTCTTGCGATGGCTTACAGAAATAGCTTTCTTAAGACTTCTGTAAATGGATAAAGAAATCGCAGGTTTAGGTAAACAGAATTATGCCTGATCATAACACAATTACAATGCCCCACTTCTAACAAGCGAAGAGGGTGCAGACAGCAGGTCTGACTTGACTTTCCATTTGAAAGCTCAGCTACTCTGATGTCTTTATGTCTTTTTTTTACATGTTTTCTCATGATAATTTAGGATTAGCAGCTTTGAGAATCAAAACCAAGAACAAAGTTTCCTGAGCTTAAATTTAATTCTGGCTTGATTCTGATCCAACGCCTTTGTACGCTCGCCAGCTGTGCCATACAGCATCACTGAGTGGAGGATCACCGAGTGATCTTTTAGGTCTTGCAGGTTTTTTTTTTTCTTGTTGAAAAATGAAAAAAGATGAAGAATGGTGTGGCCTCAGCACGTTTCAAAATATTTGACTAAGAGTTTAATATTACCGGATTTATCCCTTCTCAGATCCACTAAAGCGAGTGTATTTTAATACTGAACCAGTGAAATCACTTGGTATATGAGAGGGACCAGGTCAACTCTTGGTCATGAAAACGCACTAAGATTGACAAACATTATTATTGTGTGCCAGTGACTTACAGGCGTACTGGCTTTGCTTTAGAGACCACTAGAGTACAAAAAGACAAGAAAAAGCCCATCAAATACATAAAAAAAATAGCACACAGATGTAGGAGATATTAGTGGACTCAAATGTAACGATTTACTGATCACCTGGACTGTAGCCATAAATTCTGGGGCAAACCTCTCCTCCACCTTGATCCAGAACCTCGGCGCATCCCAACTCCCTCCTGCTTCGTGGCTATTTCCCGCTAGCTCTCCCAGGGGTGACGTTAGCATCAGAAACGTCACTGTGGGCGACAGCTTGTTCCACTGCCGGAGTGAAATACTCCTTAAGGCGCGTCTGTGCGCAAATAGCGAGGGTGCAGTAAACTCCCACTCCGTCTTACCGCACGCTCCCATTTGATCTGTGTTAAGCTTTTAGCCACGCTATAGGAAATAAATACTCAGAACCCTCCGCTTTGAGAAACGGCCAACCTGCTACAAGCCATGGACAGAGCTGCTCCCTCCGCAGCCTCCCCAGATGTCCAGCTGTATTAACACCTCCATGCACTCCCAGAAGCACCATCCTCTGCCTCCAGGCACGCGGGAGCCCCGCGGTGCTAAGTGTGAGCTGGGGACGGGTTATGCCAGATCCGAGACAACTCGATCCTGTGGCAGCTGGAGATGGGAGGGAGATTCAAGGAGGAGCTGGGAGTCTGTCTGGAGGAACCCATCCCAAGTTGGATCAAGGCCAAGCCCATTCCCCATGGCCATGCTCTGCAGCTCATACTGGAGTACAGAAAAAGGGAAAAAAAGCAGAGCCTGCTGGATCTGCTAACAGGAGACAGTGCTACATATTAGGGGGAGAAATGGTGAAATTCAGGGGGAACACTAGCTTTCTGTGAAAAGGATTAATGCAAGAAAGCCATGGGTTTAAAATAGCCTAATTGACCCAAGCATAATGTAGTTCACAGTCACATGGTGAAAGTCAGGCAGTATTTGAATGCCTCCTCATCATTTAATATAACATTTCTGGTAATAGAATATTTAAATCCTATTTTATCAAAATCTCATCACTCAAGTGTAGGAGCCTTTTCCATTGCTGGAACATACAGTGTTATAAATTCATGAAGGTCGTAATTATGAGCAGCTTCAACACTGCAAATGTGTTTGGCAAAGATATTATGCCCTTTCTAAACACAATTTGAACGACTACAGCACACAGAGTTACAGGGGTTTTGCTTTTCATGTGCCTTGCAAGCAGCAGACTGGTCCCTTTTCCCCGAGGCTCCCGCTCGGACAGAAGTGTCCTGTAGCCAAGAGGCCACCCAAAACCCGCCACTGCCGCTTACCCCAACAAGCAGACACAGAAGAACACTCCTATCTCATGAAACTGGAAAAGCAGCATGTTCAAATCCTTATTTAATTCAGCCATTTCACATCTGGATAATTAGTCAGGAAAGAGATCGTTTCCCAAGATACAAGGGCTGATTACCCCTAAGTGCCACTTGGGCTTCCCCAGACCAGCGCTGCAGGGGGCTCCGTGGCCGCAGCACAGCCCCTGCAAGCCTTCCTCTCTCTCAGGAGGGAACACTTTCTCTTTCTTCTTCTTTTTTTTTTTTTTTTTTTTTGGTAGGGAAATTGCTTCTCTCTGCCCAGATCTAAACTGAGGATGTCCCTCCGGAGCCACCGCTGAGCTCTCCATGTTTTCAGGCACTGCTCAGATCTCAGGGCTATTCAGCTCAGCCCCTCTTCGTGGCGTCAGGGTCCTGCAAGGCTTGGCTCAAAGCCGGACATCTGAGCACGGCCTGAAATACTGCAAAACACAAGGCTTGTTACAGATCCCACGGCGACCAGGTTCGCTCGCACGCTGGAACTGATGGAAATAGCAAGCGCACACAACGGGCCATGGTTTCCTCTGTAACACCCGGGCGATCTAAAAAAGATTCAGTTTGGGCAGCTGAGCTGCTCTGCGTTTGCGCTATAAGAAAGGAGATGAAACTCCTGCGACAGTTGCACACAGGGCTGGCTCGGAGCAGAAGGCTGCTGCGCAGGGAAGCCAGTTTGTGAGGCTGTGACAAAAACAACTCTGCTCCCTCTGGCCTCATTTAGCTATTTCTAAGCCCTGGAAAACCAGTCTGGCTGCTGCCATTGTTACTGTGAAAGCGAGAAAATGTAATGGTGAAATGGTAGTGCCAAAGCCCAGGGACACGATTTCCTTGCACATTCATCTTCCCCTGCGGAACACGGCTCAGCACCTCCCGGTGCTCCATCCCCTCCCTCGCGGCAGCAGCATCCACCTGCCTCAATTCACCCACCACGCGGGGAAAGCTTGAGCTGGCTCCAGTTTAGTATCCTCCCTAAAGGAGGTAGCAGATACTTGTTTGGGAAGAAAGGAAAAAAAAAAAAAAATGCTGAAGAGTTTTATTCTTTAGCCCAAGCTAAAATTATTTTCAAATAGAATGATAAATCCTTCTGTTTCATCCGGCCAGTAAAGCTTGCTCTCTCCCTGCCTCTTGTTTTCTGCTGTGCAATTTACATCCTATGGCACATCTTGGTACCCAGTTCTTATCAAATCAAAACATACCATCAACCGTACCGGTGCGTACTGCGCACAACGATACTTCACCTCACGCTCAGGCAACCAACTTCACCCACCAGTTACACACCTGAAGCAACCCCTGTATTCTGGGGGCACACAAGAGCAAAACCCACACGTCTACACGTTAGCCGAGAAGATAATGTCTACTATTTAGCATTACACAGCACGGTAAATTAGACGCGTCTTCAGAATCTATTTATTTTACCAAATGTTCCCTTATGTTCAATAATAACACAGCTTCTCTACAATCCTAATGGCAAATTCCAACAATTTTTCAATTCTACAATGGCTGTAAGACTCCTGAAATCAGCAGCTCTTCTCAAATGAGCAAACCACCGTCGGACAGGATCCTAACTGGATATTTATTTAGTATGAATTGCTTCACGGTTATCAGAAAGAACTGTTTTTATTTGAAAAGGCCCATTGCTAAATAAGCCAGATATGGTAGGATTTGACTGATTTCCTCCTAACGTCCCTCGTAAGCTCGATAGGGTGCTGTGTCAGAGGTGACCACCCTTTCCGTTCAGATCTTAACTTTGGCACAGAAGTGTCAGGTATAGAACTTTTCTGTTTCTACTGTCAATGGTAAAATCTGTCATGCGACACAATGAGAAGTCACATTTAAGATAAGAAGATCTGCAGAAGTAAAAGGCAGCATACATAAAAGCTGTCGTACTAGGTTTTTTCTTCACGGTCATGACTTCTAGGTTGCTTTCCAGCAGGATATATCCTTGAAAGCCTTTTGTTCACATTCTTTATTCTCTTCTTACTTGCAAACATTTAACAAGAATCAAAGCCAACCAGCCACACAAAGAACATAACCAAAATGCTCAGATGCAAATAAAGGGTTGAGATACATATTTTTAATAATCAAAGCAAGCTCCTCAGGTCTGAATTCTAGAGGAAAGTACAAAATTCTAGAGGAAAAAACCTAAACCTTTGGTATCTAGCCATAAACGTTGAGCAAGGGGACCCAGGCTGACAAGCAAATATTGAATTATACAGAGCCCTCAGTTAATATTTATGTTCACACTCTAATATAATTGATCAGATCTGCACTTTAAGACCAAATTATGAAGATGCTTTTCACAATTGGCTTCCCTACTGAAAGGTGAGGTTTTATGAAATGAAAATATTCCACAGTTACAGCATTTAGCTTACAGAAAAACGTCCACAGTGCCAAACTCTTGGGTCACTTCTCACCAGGGAGAGAAGAAAATTCAATCTAACAAAAAAATCCCCAAACAACATGACCTTTTTGATTAAAAAAAAAAGCAACGCTTTCGTCCAACTCAGCTTCCCCAAAGCAGAGGTGTCTGAAGTGTTTTATTTTCTTGCCATTATGAAACAAACACAAATTCAGAAGCTTGGGAAACTCTTGCTGTGGAGGAATCACGGATGCAGAGATGCAACAACACACTGTGAAGAGCCCGGTCCCGGGGAAAGGCTGCTGCACCCTGAACCGGTGCAGCACTGGGGGAACTGGTTTAGCCTTCAGAAGGGGCTGCGCACACAGACCACGGCACGTCCCTTGCTGATTTCTGAACCATCTGTGCTGGGATTGGGAGCGTGCTTCGGACAGGCACACTCCCAAAGGTGGATGGAAGATTCTGTGGTGGGATGAAACGATTCAGGAGGGACATGGAAAGGTGGAGAAGGTCTTCATTTAACCCCTTCTTTGTAAACCACTACCTCCAGCCAGCACTAAGCATGAC
Organism: Fratercula arctica; assembly: GCA_947846985.1. Lineage (NCBI taxonomy): Eukaryota > Metazoa > Chordata > Aves > Charadriiformes > Alcidae > Fratercula > Fratercula arctica. The sequence goes on along the minus strand of CANTUZ010000013.1, from coordinate 1,959,014 downwards.
CACTGCAATTTTATTATATTATTAAAGTGGCTTTTGGATTTATAACCTTAGCGGAAGAAAATTCCAAAGAAGGAAGTGCAAGTTGTTATACTAACAAGACAAAAACCAACATAACCCACTGAGCTTTAGAAGCTGAAATCAATCGAAGCCTTTCCATTGACTTCAGTGAGAGCTGGATCAGGATTTAAAGAGATTACAATTCTGAAGTTCATCTCTGTTACAATTCAGAATTTTTCTTTTGTTTCACATCACGTTAAAGATTCAGCATCTCTTTTCCTAATGCTCTGAAATACAGTATGATCTACAAGAGAACAGAAAACAGAACTAAAGGGGAAAAAAAAAACCCTCCTACACCTCATTAAGATCTAAAGTTTGTCCTTAATGTGCCTATGAACCCAAAATGAGTGTCGAAATGGAGACATTTTTTTCTGCTACAGGGTAAAGTGATTATAAATGTCTCTTTGTGCAAAAGCTTAGTGGTATTTTATGCAGCTGGCACTGCAGCGTTTGAAACAAATCCAAGAAAACAGATTGTATCTTTAAGGTTAGAAATCAAACTTTCCATCGCTGGAGTGCACATTTCCTGGTAACGGACTAAGCTCTGACACCAGAAGCTATGCAAACGGGACCTCTGCTGCTACATTACGTGAAGTGTATTGCTGTCTTTATTCCCTATGGCCTTTTTATCCATTCATTCCACTCCCAAACTATCATTAAATGGTCATTACAAAGTCATTTTTTTGTAGTTTTCCATTTGGTGTATTCTTAACGTTTTTTTCCTAACACCCATTCAGAACCTTTAAGCTTTTTAGCCTACATTTTCCTATGGACCAGCAAACACCACAGGCGCCTTTGTCAATCAGCAAAAGCAGTAGCTTCAGTTTACAGGTAGAAATATCCCACGCTGCTAAACCTTAGCTACAATAAGCCTCACGCAAGAATAGTGAAAGCCCACATCCACACACCGCCATTCTTCCCAGGCTTTGGAGGCATTTCAATGCCAAGCGCTTATTTTGTGTATGTTCTTTCTGGATGATTGAATTGACTCTCAAAAGCTTAAGAAACCCTATATTACCGTGTAATGAAATCCCACCCTGCCTTCCCTTGCAAATCCTGCTCTGGCCCAAGGCTCGTGAGAAGGGGCTGCTCTCAGGCTCGCGGGCGGCTGCCGCGGCCTCCGGGGATGGAGCAGCCGCGGGAGCAAGGAGCTCACTCGCCGCCCCTCAAACAACCCGCCCTCAAACCCTTTGGTGATGTGCAGGTTAAAAACAGCCCCTCGAGGTTCACTGGACTCCCACACAGTGATGGAAGCCACGAAGTGGGCTGCTCTCCGCGTGATGAACTGCCCAACGACGGGCAGCTGTGTTCTAATTTGAGCTCGCGACTAGTCCTAATGAATAACCTCATGTACAGCATGGGCCGCAGAGAAAGGATTGGTCTCCTGTTCCTAGCTAGAGGCAGACGAGGAAAAATCCTATTTTTGGCTACAATCGCCGTTTGATCTTCCACAAGCAGCCCTGCTTCTAATAAAACTCCACACTCAATTGCGCTCAGTGGGGACACCGCAGCGAAGAGCGGAGGGCACGGAAGATGCAGGCTTGGAGAATGGCAAATGAGTCTGTGAACCAGCTGGATTTATGACCCACAGTTTGATCCAAAGTGGTTTGTGGCCAGTAATTCCTGCCGGTATGGTACAGTACTGGCTTTTAGCTCGCTCTGTGCTACTCCTGCAGATGAGGGGAATCTATTCTTTCCGAGATCTGTGATTGCTGCCGGGAAACTTTGTCTGTGCTGTCATCTCACCTCTAGAACTTGCTCAGGTGTATCCGGCACGGGTACAAAGCACATCCTCTGCCTAGGCACCGACAGCAGAGAGAGATGAGAGTCTTGCAGCATACTGCTATTAGTATTCCTTACGTATTTGTAAACGTCTGGGTTCAGAGAGCGTGTCAGGTTAATACGTAGCTCTGTGACTAATACCACCAGAGTCGACGGGAGCAGCTCCATGATTACATCTGACTCAGCACAGGTAGCTGAGCCCAAACCGGCGGGATGCCCCTGCTGGAGCATCCATACAGGATACTGGCCTCAGCACATAATATACCCCAACTTAAAACCGCCTCCATAAACTCGACTTTCCCTGGAAAGCACTGAGGGGAAAACCAAACAGATTGCATTGCAAGTTTACCCACTTGCCCTACGACATAGGAAAGGCGAGTGCAAATATACTGTATCTCCCTGTTGGCATAATGCGGCACTGCAATCTCTTGTCACAGATACCGGCTCAAACATGACCTTGACTCCGTCCCTGGCAGCCGCGTGCCACTAATAACTGATAGAGAAACAGGCATATTTACTTTATGTTTACCTTTCTCTGTGCGTCCGTTGCACGGGCTAATGCTGCAGAGCCAGGCTCCCCGATTAGCTCTGCTGGCTGCAGTAGCACTGTGGCCCTCATTAAAGACAAGCATCTCGAGAAACTCTATCCATTCCATTTTCTATCATCAGTCCTTTGTGAAAGCTGGATTGAAAGCACCTCAGTGGTAAATCTACCTCTCCCAGAGGTAAAACGCAAGGAGCAGAGAATGATGTTCGCCAGCAGAGAGAGGAAGTGATTAAAGGACAGAGAGAGGGAACAGAGGATGAAATGTTGCCTTTAAGAAAAGATGTTGGGGATAAATATTGAAATTCTTCATTTTCAAGGAGGTGCCTTTGTTTTGTTTTCTGCTTCAAGGAAATCAATGGTGCTAGTCCCAAAAGCCACGGCATGAATTAGTCTGTTATTCGGCAACTTCACTGATCCTACTAATATGTTTCAAATATCCAGATCTTCCTGTCATATTTACTGTCTGCATTAACTGATAGTCTCCTTTAAAATAAAATAAAAAAAAAAAAAAAAAAGGAAAAATGAAAAAAAGAGAGAGTTCTAGGGGGTAGCAAAGATTAAAGGCAGACTGTCAGTCTGGCTCTGCCTGGTTTGTATTTTCACTCCGATGAGTGGAGTGTGTATAAATAATGCCTTTGATTGCTTCAAAGATGGGGCTGGTGTCACCATAGCATTTGAATCACAGCACGTTCTCTTTGTATCGCTTCTGTCAGTCAGGAACAATATAGAACTTTTTTGTTAAAGAAGCCTTTAATTTCACATAGTAATTACCTATTTGATCAGACAAAAGGTGCTGTGAATGGAAGTCATTTACTTGTTTGATGTGACTGAGACTGAGTGTCACTACAGCTGCGAGACTGTCAGGGAAGACACTAGTGGCTGATTAGATAAGCAGTCCTGCGTGGAAAAAAAGGGTGAAAACGGAAGAGGGGAAAAAAGTCAAGTTCTGCCTGATTTAAACACAAGGAAAGTGAGAAATCCCTCAGAATATAAGTAACATAATGATCAGAAAATGCAACTCCCTTACAGCCTCATTGAAGTCAACTTTCCAGCCACAGGGTTTAACGCCCTCCTCTCTCCTCCGCTTCATCAGACAAGGCCGATTTACAAAGCAACTAACGATCTGCTTGGAAGTGGGCGAACACCTGCTGCTGTGTCACACGCTCATTCACACGGCCACAGAAATCACACCACCAGGATAGGAAGAAGTATCACCTGCTTAAGCCAATCTACTACTATTCAGATAAAAGTTTGGTGTTTGAAATCAGAGATGTTGTCTCCTTGTTAAGAGGAGCATCTTGGTACCTTCTGAGCCACAGCAGTGGCCCAGACACGGCGGGGATGACTTCAGCTGGGGGAGTCTTGCTGGCCTTCCCCAGTGAATTATATTAAAAATGCAGAAATTTGTGAGACTTAGCCAGGCTGTCGACTCACCCAGACATAAGCCCCGAGAACCCAGTTTCAGTTTTGGGTCTAGCACAGAGCCAGGCGCAGATGGGAGAGGAACTCCGATCTCACCCTCCCCCAAACCCAGCCATTTGCCTCCCAGTGTCCAGGTTGGGCCCCTCTCTAATCTCTCTGCACAGTGACCGGGATTTTAGGGAGGGAAGGACCATGTTCTGGATGGGACACTGACGAACTAGAACCTGCTGGATGAATTCACTCTTCTGATCATCTCAATGTCATGCCGACAAAAACTTTACTCCATGGCAGCAGAATCATCTCTCCCTTTTACACAGGGGAGCATGCACGAAGCACGGGCGGGCGGCTTCAGCTCCCAAAAAGCTTTCCCTTCCCTCCACTTTACTCTCCCTGTCCTCTGTGAAAGCAGCAAACAAGGGGACTGCGATTTCCAGCCGTTCGTTGCTGGTAAGCGCGCCGCAGGAGCAGCCTGGGATGCAGGCTGTCTCACCCGCGCTAGCTGTCGGCCTCTCTGCACTAGCTGCTTCGTGCTGCACATGTTTAAAACATTAACTGGAAATATTTTATTCTGTTGGATAACGTATCAAACAACACAGCAGTGAAACTTTCAAGGGCTTAGAAACTGTGCCTGGAGGTACTTGAGAGGTCTCGTGGACTCCTTCACCACCCGCTGCCGGGGTGCCGCGGCACAGCCAGAGAAAGCCCAGGATGGGTTTTTCTTCCCCCGTGTCTTTAAAGTGACTCAATAGGAGTGACCCACGTAGCACAGAGACCAAACGCCTTGGTTTCTCTTTCTACACGCTTTCAAACAAGGCAGAAGACATAAGGGAAGCCCTCAGCTGGCTGACAGCTTCGCACTGTGCGGTGCCTCCCGAGTGCAGAAGGCTACGGGCGCGACGTACGCGGTGCTGCGGGAAGGCTGGAGCCCCTGTGGCAGAGTCCTCGCAGCCAGCGGGAGCAGGAGGGTTGTCCTCAGCTCCACTCCTGCGAGGAGGGCAATCTGGGCCCGCTCCTGTCCTGCCTCCAGCCAGCGCTGCTCAAAGCTCCCACCTAACGCCATCTGAGGAGTCCCCATTGCCTTGTCCCCATACCTTGCTCTTCGGGTGGTGGCTCTGCTAACGAAGGGGCCCCTACCCTGATGCGTGTCTCCTCAGACTGCACGTTCCCAATCTCGGCTGGGAATTGCTTTTGAGGAGCTGCTGCAGCAGCATCTCCCCAGGAACCGCTCCAGAGCTACAGACACTCTCACAAAGGCAAAGCCAACACCACAGGAGCAACCGTTCTCTAAAAAAACCAAACGGAACCCATATTTCTCTTTAAAGTCTGCTCTCAAAATCTAATTTCACACCATGATCAGTTCCAGTGTTGGAATTACTTGCTTTCTTATTTGAATAGCATAAAAATGAACATATTAACAAATAATACTCATAAAATTCACTGGACAACACAATGGAAAAAATTACACTGCATGAAGAACTAGGTTACAGAAGTTACATCACCATTTGAATCAGATGTAATATGCATCAACCCGGAGAGCCTGTATATAGAACTAAAGAAATCATTTAATTTTAAAGTAATATTTTATTCAATACATCCCTCAGTGCATGTAACTGCTAAATGAAATGCACTGCACACTCTACAAACACATCATCACCTTGTAAATGAAATACCCACGATATTAAAACTGATACAACATTTATTAAAACCATTATGCAAAGAACAAGGTTGGATACTTGAACGACTGAAGGCAAGCGCTAGTTCTGGCCTCTCAGACATGCACGTGCTAAGCAGCTCGTGGGTCTGAAACGATGAATGGAGGAGTCTATTCCAAAGGTGAGAGTTCATTCCGCTGGCAGAAACCCACCTCTCCACGGCCGGGAGCAGCCCGGGAAGGTGCCCGGCTCCCTGGCGGTGCCATGCCGGAGCAGAGGTGCCCGAGCTCCGCGAGCAGCGCTCCTGCCCCGGCGCAGGGCACCAAGGCATCTGCCTTGTTCCACATGAGGTCACTGTAAGAGCACGTTAAATCCTCCACAAAGCCCAGCCATTTGGTTTGATATTGTTTCTTCCCTCTAGACTAATAGTAAAGTTTAATAGTGCCGTGTTTCAGGATCAGACCGTGACCTGTTTTCTCAGGAAGGCAGAGGCTGAGTACAGGGAGGATTTGGTCTCTCTCCCTTACAGATCCGCTGTGATGGCCAGGGGATATTACAATCCCCAGATGTAAGGGAAGTAAAGGGATCATTTATTTGAGAGTCCCAAAGTGGACAAGGAAGGGCTGAGCAGAGGCGGTGTGCGGGGGGAGCGCCGTGCTGAGCCCAAAGGGCGATGCCACCCCCCTCCCGAAGCGGGTGCGGGTACGCAGCGCACGGACCCGTGTGGCTCCGGACCATCCTTCTGCTTCACAGAGCACTCTTGCTGGGCATTTTCAAGACATTTGGCAAGTTTTTCAATGCAGCCACCTTTACCATCTTCTCCTTTTCAAAATCAAGCATTGTACTACTAATTAATCTGTAGGGGACAGGGCTGACTGCTTTAAAAGCACAGCTCTATTGTGAATGCTAGAAGCATATTTTTATAGGAAAAATCTCAGAATTTTACTTTATACTATTACTTCATTCTGGTCTATGACATTTTTAGCTTCGCACAAAGGATGCCTCTCTGCAGAACACTTGCAGTTCAGCCGAGTTACACGTTATAAAACCCTTCTATTTGTCACTGCCTTCAAGCCTCTTCAAAACGAATTCTGGTTAGGATATGAGAATGTAAAATGCTCTTGTTTCCTAATGAAGCACTTTGAAACGCGCTCTAGGAGAAGCTTGATTTTACCCTTCCACAGACACAAAGAGGAGTTCTTGCCTTTAAATGTTCTATCCTGAAAGATGAATTCACACAAGCCACATAGAGCTCAGGCTGCCAAAAAGGGAAATACAAACTCTCTTCCTCATCCCTTTCAACAAATCTCAGTCTAGAACAGAAAGAAACGAAGCACACATTCGGCACAAAGGGATTGAAGGAAAGACGAGGGGAAAATCCTTTTAAATACTAATATGCACTGAAATTAAGCTCCAATCACATCACAACAGAGACAGGTCCTTGACAAAAAGAAAGAAAAAAAATGCACCTAAATATACTCCATGCTGCCAGCCCAACATTTTTCTCCAACCAATGTTACAGAAATCTATATGCACCTATACAGACGTATTATGACGACCCCAGCGCAAGCCGTGATTTCGCTACGTAGGGACCCCACGTTGTGCTCCACTTCTGAGGATGCCCGTACTCAGCTACCAGAAAAAGCTAAGCAGATACAAACCCCACCACGGTCACTCTTAAAACCAAGGTAAACCTGGCGTCTCCATGTTTAGTATAAACTGGTTGGGGACCTAATGAGGCTAAACAGTTTGGAGAGGCTTCACACTGGGATTTGCACCAGTTTATGTACCCAGCTGGCAGTGGCTGAAGCGGGAAGGCGCGTGTCCTGGGATGAAGCCTGCCTGCTGCGCAGCTCCTGTCTGAAAAACGCCCGTGCTTGTGTTTGAACTGCCCGCCTGGCACGCCATCACACGCGGCGTCATCTGTACTCTTCTGGCAGGGAGCTCCCAGCATTTCACACATGTTGGTGCCAACTTCATCTCAACTTTGCACAACCAGTCCCCCGGCATGGGCATGCTCCAGTGAGGCAGGACAGCCCGACACTGCTCATTCCCCGCTACCCAGACTTGGAATCAAATGACAGTTTTCCATTTCTAACCAAAACTGAGCAACTGAATTAAAACATCTCATTTGAGAACACAAGTTTAAATTTAAACACTGCATGCATAAAAGTATTACATTTTTTGACTTTCAAATATTTGAGCATTGGGAAATTAATACCGTAGCAAATGTGCCGGGACTGACTTTTTCAATAGCACCATCATTAACTGCTCACTTTCATGAGTCACCCACAACGTCCTGACACGCTGGAGACTTTCTGGTCAGACATTTCTGATCTGATCAAGAGAACACCGGGACATTTCATATGGCGACGCACTGATAAAAGCCCTCCCACACTTCATTATGTAAACAGGTATAGCTGCTAATTAATGAATTAAAGTGGAGAAAGAAACTGTTGGCAAGACTGGAAACTTGGCCCAAAGTCTCCCATGAGTAATGTTCAATCAAGTGAACTAAGCCCTAGTAGTGCTCGCTGCCAGGTGCGGCTTTAGCACCCATTGAAGAAAGCAGATTTTTTGCAATATCCACATTTTTCCTTCCTGCTTTCCAGTTACTAAGAATTTTTAAAGTGATTTTGCTTTACTACCACACAGCTGCTCTCATTCCAGGTGTACAACAGCACTCCACACCAGGCACGGAAACAAGGAGTTAAGGGTCAAAGAGCACCTCTCCGAAGAGGGCGCGTATCCGCGCGGTGCCACCTTCTCCTCACCTCCTGCCATCCAAACACGGCAGCACGTTCAAAACAGAGCGAAGCCGTGAATGCAGCAAGCTGTTCAAATACGGCTTGGCTGCAGATAAATCTCAAGGAAATTAAAGACTGTTTGGATTCAAGTAGAGTTTTCAGCGTTGCCGTGCGGCGGGCAGTGCGACAGTTATTAGCCTGTACGGCAATCTTTGGCCGGCAGTAGGGAACGCATGCTTCCAAGCAAGCGGTAAAGTGTTAAAAAGAAGAGAACGAAAACTGAAACCATGCTGGCTGGAATATGGAAAAACTACTACCGCTCAATCGTCCTCCAGGTTGCCTAGTTCTTCCACAGTGATATTCCTGTTTAGTTTAGCAGCACTATTTTACACACGATGAGGATTTCAGAAGTGCAATTACAGCTTTATCCTCACCATCAAAACCAGCAGAGTTCACCCAGTACTACATTTAAAAAGCAGTAAGTGCTACGCTCTCACCAAGAGGGAAGCAGTTAGATTTTCAGTACGTATAGTTTGGAAACCTGGGGTTGAATGAAGGTGAGAATTACCAAACTCGCATTCCAGGAGCACAACCCAAATGTATGCTAAAGAAAAGCTAGTCAGAAACTCGGCTTTTTCTTTATGTGCAGCAAATTAATGAAAAACAAAACCTACGTAAAAATTAGAATCTTAATAATTTCAGCCAAAATACAGTCAGATTTTGAACACTGGAGCCATCGAGAAAAGTATAACGCTGCTGATGCTACTATGTACTCTGAACGCTCATACCTTTCGGTTTGGCTGAATTCTAGTTTTAAAGCTAGATTTAGTAGAAAGATCTATCAGCTTTGCTTTAAAGTTACCACCAGCAACATGCTCCAGAGCAAATGCAAAGAAGGTGAGGGGTTTACACGGGGGGATTTGGGGGCCTCTGTTCAGTTCTCAGATATGCCCTGGATTTCCTTTCTGCCTTTTGCCAAGTCATTTAGCCTCCCTCAGCACCAACAGCATTTGTGCCTGCGAACTGAAGTCTGAGACCATGTAAAACCACTCAGTATCTGAGAATAAAAGCCAGTTACCTAAAGCCATGGATTCAGCCACAATTCAATTTGCAAGCGAGAAGTGGAGGCACAGGAAGAGAGGCTGGACCTCGACCTTGTTGGATAATTTACTGCTTAATTTCTACCAGTTCCTCCTTTCAGATTTTACCAGGTGTCAGCCATAATTCAGATGCAATTGGGTTTGTGTACTTGTATTATGAATATGCTATGCACCGTTTACTACTCAAGAGCAGTAACAGCAACTTGGATCTGTACAACATTTTAGCATATCTAGCGCTTCAAAGAGCCTAACAAAAGGAGATAACTCACCAGGATGGCAAGCCAACCTCCCCATTACAAAATAAATAAATCGGTTTTAAGTTCAGACTTCAAAAGGGAAACAGTAGATGCCCCATGAAAATCTCTGTAGGCATGGGCTTCCACAGAGCGAGAGCCGAGCGGCTGCCGCAGCAGCGTCCTCGGGTGACACATCGTGGTCCTCGCCCAGCCGAGATTAATGAACAGCGGGAATGGAAATGCTGATAATTAAGAAAAGGTTAAAATGTTCACACTGTGTGAGAACGGTGCATAAAAGGATACAACTGCTAAAAATCACTGCAGCAATGCAGAAGTTTTTCAGAAACTAAATTCCAACTGGGAATATATTAAGAACAAGAAGAAAGAAATCCTCAGAGTAGAAAACCAATGCAAAACAGGCAGCGAAATCCAGCCAGCTCTGTGGCACGGAGGCACTATATACATTAGAAACTAAAGCTCTAGTCTGAACCAAAAAGCCATTTGAAAAACAAATTCAGAGAAACACCCAGACCTGACAAATCCCCAAATTACTATCTGAAAATTATTTAATAAATCAGACATTTTTCCATATGAACAGTTTGCGTTCAAAGTAGCATTTGCCCCTTAAAACTCTCCTAATACAGCTCTAATTCAGAGTAAGAAACAGGGCCCAATTTTCAAGGCACAGATTTAGTACAACTAGTTATTCCGTTGTCACAAATAAACATCGAGTGATCAGCTCCGCATCAATCTAACCGGTCGTTTGCATGCTCACTGGCCGTGTTTCCCTCCTCATCGCGCAGCCTTCCTGCAAAATTCACCCCCAAGTTTTTACAGAAGTTTGCATGCGCAAATTGGAAAATTTGGTCTCAGCTCTCCTTATTCTTTTTAAACCCCTTGTCCTCCCAAAAGAAGAAAAGGGAATTTATTAACTGCATGTTGAGGAAACCACAACACGCCAAAAAGAATTATTTCCAGAGTCTGCCAGGTGTTTCTCTTGCATAGGTGAAGGTGCCCTGACCTCTGCATTTCGGAGGGCTGCGCTCGCCAAGGCCTCTCTCTGCTGTGGCACCTGCATTAGGAGGCACCTCCATGGAGCCGTAGCTACAGAGCTCCACAGATTTCTGGTCCTTCTGCTGCAGATAAAGCCGGTTCTAGCTGCCAGCCCACACCTTGGAGGAATACCAGTCCTGCTGTCTACAGGACAGACCTTCCTTCCTTTGCAGCCAGCAGAGACCAAAGCCTTGGTGAATGTGTAAAATTCTCCTTTACATCCCAAGGGTCAGGAGACCTTTCTGTTGCTTCAGAGCAAGCACTTCAAGAGCAACAGCAATAGCCCCGGGCTCATCTGACTTTAACCAGCGCCTGACACACATCCTCAAGGGTCTCCATTCTGGGGAGGCTGGGAAATAATTTTTTTTGTCCATTTTAAAGTACATTTAAAAACAGAGAGAATATAAAATTATCCAATACTGAGATCCCCTAAGCTGCCAGGTCAAAGCCCCAGCTTTGATCTCTCTCAGCAGGTCAAGACCTTTCAGCTACAGGAAAGAGAATAAAGTCATGGATCCTCAGACAGCCCATGTGCCACCCTGCGCCTCCCAGCGATTCCTCCTGTCGGATCCGGACTGGTGGACCAGTCCCGTCCCCTCTGGGCACACCAGGACTGACAGTTATAGCTCACGATGGTCTTGTACAGTCACGTGCCAACGTGGTCATCTCCATTCACCATGGCTGCACCCAGATATACGACTGGGTGAGGATGATGATTTCACATCCATCCTAGTTGATGTATATATATAGAAGTGGGCTTTGCTGTATCTCCAGAATTCACTATAAACTGACTGTTAAGACACGAGGAGAGATCACTACCTGCCAATTGTACCAGACCTCCCATCTTCCCATTACTTCATCTTCCAAAATTTGGCAGTCACATTCTGCTACCCGTGAACTGCTCTTAGCAACACAGCGTAAGGAAGGCATGTCCTGTAACCAGGAGAAAAATGACATAAGGAGCAGTGATGGCCCTTCTTCAGACAAGTACATTGAGGTTTTATTATTATCTTTTGCTATTAATTTCATATACTTGTCTGAGATTACACACTTATCCTAAAATTTTTACACACACAGAGTTAATTTCCACTTGCGTAATAATTATTATTTTCAAACCACTAGTCTTGAACACAGAAACCAGCATATAAAGGTTTTTTCAAAGATAATATTAGCATTGTACCAGAGAACACCTAAAAGGAGAGCAGGGCCCGTAGAACATGGGTCGTCCCCACCTGTCCAAGGGATTCTGTCAGCAACTGGTTTCCTAATCACCACAAATTCATCTTCCATTTGCTTGCTGCAATTATGCTACTGAAACCTGCAGGTCTGTGGTTTTTTCCCTTCCCTTACTCCAAACTGAATTCATTTTCAATGTCTACTGCAGAAGGCCAATATGATACAAAACCCCCAAACATTTCACTACTCATGCACTCTTATTCATAATATCACATCAAATTGCTGAAGTAGTACCATATGGCGCTTGAGCACCAAGCCAGAACAAGTTGTTCAGCTTGTCATAATCTCAAAAGCTGCATGAAACTTAAATAATTTCTCTATGAAGTGGAAGATCTTTGGGTTTAATATAACTCATCAGAAATGGATTCTGCATTTTCCTCCTATTATTTCCTGTGTTTTCTCTGATTCACATTCCATTTTCCAGCGTGAGCTATCAGTCTAAGTGGCTACAGCTACAGGGCTGAAAGGCTCTAAAAGCATCCTGTCCATACTTTCTTCTTGATCATTCGTCATCAATCAAATTGAATGGATAAACATCTTTCTCAATCAGATAGATATATAATTATAAATAAAAAAAAGCTCCACCAGAAAGACTGAAAGAGATTAATGAAGTTTCCCACACTTTTATTCAACCCTTAAAGCAATACCCTCACTCGTAAAATGTCCACACTTCCACCCGCGCTGTCCTGTAAGAACACACAGCAGCCCTTCAAGAAAACTGGTGCGGTGACATTTAAGTGGTACATCGGTCCAAGGAGAGACAACCCTGGGAACGCTCGGGGTTTCACCACAGATTGCTCTGTATTTACATTCTCAGTTCCTGGAGTCACTCCAAGTTTACCTGTTGTTTTTCTATTTTTAATTTTATTTATTTATTTATTTATTTATATTTCTTACTCTCATGCCTAAGAAGAAAGCTTTGGAGCGATGCAGGCTTGGAGACTGAAGGTGCAAGAGCTAGAGATGAGACGAGCCTTCAGCTGACCCTGCAGCTCTCAGGGATTGTGACCGACTCCTGGTTGGGAACGGCTAAGCGACAGCCTGGTACCATCCCAGATGGAGAACACACACAGGGAGATCTTCCCGGGAACACACAACAGTAAAAATTAAAAGGTGAAGGCAGAAGTAGATAAGACCCAAAATGGAGGGACAGGAGACAAGTTTAAGGGGAGCCCTGGGAATGTCAAGACATGAGGAAGGCAGATACGTAGGCTACAGCATTGCGCTGGAGGGGAGAAAAGAGCATTACAGAACTCCTCAAAGGAAGGCTTATTTTAGCTGCTGCTTAACCAACTGAAGAATAAAAAGGACAGCACCAAATCAAGCAGAATTTCCTAGTCCTTCTTCGCGTATATGTTGACGCCTCATTCACATATGGGATTAGGATAGGCAAGAACAGGTGCTGAGAACCGTAGCCTGGCACAAGCAGCACAGAGACAACTACTACGCAGCCTTTTGCTTAAAGAGAAAATAGAACCAGGACATGTCTTCTGGAGCTAGTGTGTACTGGGAGTTTCCAGAAAAATATTTCTATAATGGTTACATATGTGATTGTTCCTTTTTCTCTTAGCTATATGGAGAAAAAGTGACTTGTCACCAGCCCAAAGGGAAAAGCGCTTGGCTGCATGGGGGAAGACAGGACTTGTTGCATCTGTGGCTTCACAGAAGGAAAGGAACAGCTCTTTAAAAAAAGCAAGAAGCGCAGAGAATATCTAGGATAAATAAGTGAAAGGAATCAGTTTTCCTTTCCTGACGAAAAGATGATGTTAAATTATCAGATCGCTGCACGGCCACACACATGGTGATGGCTAATGTGGGGCGGCAGCAGCCTGGTGCCCCTGCCCCGGCGCTGTGGCCGCCAGCGCAGCCGGCTGGCATCACAGCGGGAGGAGACGGGCCCCGGCGTCCCAGGGACAGAGGGCAGGGACAGCACACACCCCCTGGCACCGCTGCCCTTTGCACACCCGCGCAAGGGGGCTTGGCCACGTCCATTGGCTTTGCCATGCCGTTTTGTTCTCTCCGTCAGGCCCGGGCAGGTTTGGGGGCCAGCGGAGGGTCATCCCCGCCCACATGTGTGGCTACTGCTCAGAGGTCTGCGTCTGAGCCAGTGGTCTCCCTTATTCTGTGTTACTGGGAGGCACTGGAATGGCTCCACAGCCCCCGACCGAGGCTCACTCCTGCCCTGCAGATGTGCCCACGCTGCTGTGCTCTTTCTTTCAAGGGCTTTTACCTTTAAACATCTGTAACAGCATAAGAAGTCAAGGAGGGCCATTCCCACTTTCTGTTTTTCTTTATCCCAAGGGCCTATCTCCTGAAACAGCAGAGAAGAAACTGAAACAGTTGTAAGCTATAGACATCCACACTTTAAAGGCATCTGGGCAGGAGGCAGGATTTGCTAAGGCACCCAGGTATCTAAATCACATCGGCCCATAAGAGCATCTAAATCACCAAGGATGAATTCTTTGCTGTGCCCCATCCTGCCCCGCGCACTGCCTGGGGTAGAGATGTGGCTTCCATCCCCGCGCTGCTCCCGGCACAAAGAAACACAGAAACGTGTCTGTCTTCAGAAATGCCCTGCAAGGCCCGGCGGCGCCTACCCCCTCCTCGAGGCAGGCGAGGCGGGCCAGGGAGCCTCGGAGGGCTGGATGCTGAGCCCTGCCACGGGTCGGCGTTTCGGAGGGGCGACGGGAGAGGGAAAGGGAAGGAATCACAGGAATGCTGGAGCAGAAGGGCCTGGAGAGCGGGGCCATGCACAGCCCCACCACATACAGCCTACGCCTGACGCCAGCAGCTCCTATTTGAGGCTCTTAATTCTTGGAGATGCTGTGTCTATTAAGAATTTTTAAAAATCTGGACAGGGTAAAAAGGAGAAAACAGAATAAAATATTTAATGTGAGCCCCTTTGACATGCCTCGGTGTAGCTCTTCTACCAGCACAGCCTCAAGGGAATATGACAAGCAGCCCACAGAAACCGGCAGCCAGCCTCGATGGCTCGCTTACAGCAGCTTACTGGCATCAAGAGCTCAGACAACACAACATTTTAGGTTATGTTAAATGATGTGTTGAAAGCACCTTGTCCCAGAGTACAAAAAAAAAAAAAAAAAAAAAGGAAATGATAAAGCTGTTGTGTGCAATTAGCAGCTCCCTTTGATGAATCCTTTCCAATGCTACCACCTTTTTGCCAATACTTCCTTTCTTGAAGGACAATTTCGATGGAGCCAACGCAGGCAGAACTTCAAAACAGGATGACGAGAGAGAAGATGAGTTGCGAGTGACAGCACCCATTAACCTGGGACAGAAAACTCTCCCCAGTCGGCATTAACTCCTCGAACGCCTGACGCATACTTACAGTAAAGACCAATGGAAAGGAAAACTCAAGTTTCCCTTACTTTAAGATCATACCATTCAGCATTTATTCTCTTCTTTCAACAATATACACACTCAGTGCTCAGTACTTATGAATACCCTCTATCCAATTAATACCCCATTAGGCCGCACGCCCGCAGCGACTTTATCCTCAGACCACTGTATGGCAGCTTTTAACTCCATAATACCCCAGCATTATTACCATATTAGACTACAAGGGATTGATCCAAAGCTCACGGAGGTTAATGAGGGCTCATTAAACTTTGAATTAGGCCCTAACTGCTCAGCAAACATGAAGTGCAGTGAAACAGTACGTGACAGACAAGACGACAGAGGACGTAGTAAACTTCAAGGTGAAATATTGAATGCTGATCATGACAAAGGCAGGCAACAACGGGGAATGCGGGTGGAGAGCAGCCATGGGAGAGAATTAGGATGACATTACACCCGATATCAAGCAGGACAGCTTTGTGCCTATATAAACAGATATTGCCTGGTCTGACTCTGATGTGATTTTGTCATCACATGGTTAGACATAGCATAATATTGACATTATGGCTTTCCTTTAGATTTTAGTTTTGAATTTCAGCTGGAGAGTGTGATACTGGAGACTTGAAATCAGTAGGACTCCTTCCCTAATTACTGATTAATCAAGAGCTAAGGTTGCTTACATAAAGAGTCATGGGGAGAAGGAGGAAGTCTCATTAAGAACAAGAGGTTAAGAAAAAAAGGAAGGGAGGAGGACATTTAACAACTGGATAGATACAGAAAGAGAAGAAAAAGAGCTGATTTCCTAATAGCATGTTATACCTGAATGTTAAATTTTGTATTCATGTCTAATTAAAAAATTATAAGAAAATGTTTTTAATACTTGCAGATACCATGGGTTATGGTTCAAAAGGAATAACAAAGTTTTTTTTCTTTTAACAACTTCAGAAATACATATATGTTGTGTCATTCTGTCCCTTAGGTTCTCAAAAGACACAGCAGCTGGTACATAAATTTTGAATTGCCTTTTCCTTTAGCATACAAAAATCTGCACCATAAACATAACACTGTCTGAAAAATATTCGGTAAACCCAGACATTTGTTGGAAATACTTCCTCCGATATTTAAATTCCTCTCTTAACAGGAGTTTCCCTGCAAAAACAGATGCTAACGAATAGTGTTTTTGCCATCGAGCTGAATGTGAATGCTTCGGTGCAGCATTTTCTTTTTTCCATGGAGACATTAGAGGGTGCATTTCCCATCACTGAAAGAAAACTGCCACCTTGCTTCTCAATTCGTCGCTTTCAAATAATAAATAACTGCTATAATCTTCTGTAAAAGATTTATGCTCTGATGGTGTCTGATTCTTCTACTCTAATTTCTTTTTGTTAGAGGCAGTTCAATGCCATTTACTGGTAAGTAAATTGTGTCATCACTTCACTGCAAACCACACCACTGAAAACGTAAACTGGCCAAACATTTGTTTTCCAACCCACAGAAATCCCTTCAGAGGGACATGGATTAACCAGCAACACTTTTTAGTGCAGATCCTTAATCTTAATTTCTTTCCTCCTCTCTACTACTATGCTCCCCTCCAGTGACGTTACTTCCGAAATAACTCCAACAGGTTATGCTGCGGTCAGAAACACGGCCTTTTAGCTGCCACGCTTGCCGCAGTGACTTGGAAATACAGCAAATTGGCCATTTCCACTGAATTTTTCATAGTCCTGTAGTAACGGGGGGGCACCGGAGCTCCGCCTCTTCCCGCGGGGGGTTTCGTTAGTGGAGAGGGCTGCAGACCACGCACTGCTCGCTCCTCTGCGGGGGCAAACCACGGGCCCCGCGTCCCACCTTTCCACAACACCGTGTGCGCCTTTCATTGCTTGGACAGAAACAAGCCCACACGGCCTTTCTCCTTCCTTAAACTACCCCGCTTTTAATGACAATAAAATGAGCTTATTTACTTAAATAAACGTTATAGCTCACAAAGCCTTGAAGCACAAATCAAACAAACAAGCCAACTGCAAAACAGCCTGGAAGGGCTAGAAACCCAAGCACAGTCGCAAGAACCTCCTCAGGTCATGTAATGTTTTGATTAAAATGAGTGGAGATCATGAGCTAAAAAAGGAGTCGGGGAGGCGAACTGTCCCTGCGACGCCTGCCAGCACTACGGCATTTAAAGGTCTGTTAATATTTCCACTAGCAGCTTTTGGGTTTAGGGGTTTATAAGTCGAGTGATAGAGGCTTAGTCCTGGTCTCCAACACCCCATCCCCAAAGCGGGATTCTTCAGGCAAAGCTTTGCAAGGGGAGGCCAGGCCCAGGTGGTTTGTTATGACAAGGCCAAATACTCTGCATGACTTTTTTTCCAGCTATGTCTCATATATATGCGCATATCTCTCTCTAAATATATATCTACGTATACACCTCCCAGAAGCCACGCAGAGACCTGAGGCAGGGAAGGGACCCCTTACACGCGTTGGATGAAGGTTTTCTAAAGCACCATCTCCCGGGCAGTGCAGCCCCTGCGCCTCCCCGTCCCCAGGGCTGTCTCCCGCTGCCTCTTGCCCTCCAGGAGCCCATGGGTGACAAAGCACAACCCCCGCAGGGCCTGGCCAGGCCGGGACCACGCTCAGCACCCCTCCATCAGTATGAAAAGACATCACAAGCCGCACCAAATCCTCATTTCCACTCTTTTGCTAGCTCGCTTTCTTTTACGCAGGACACTCGAGCTTTGCTCAGAGCAGCTCCCTTTGCTTCCCTGGCACCACGCTACCAGAAGTCACTCACCTCAAAGTCCTTCTCCAGCGCGTCTCCCTCACCCGTAATGAAGGTCCCTTCCAACCTAGGTGATTCTACAAAGCAGGAACAGCTCCTGCTCTTCCCAGAAGCTTCTTCCACAGAGTGCCCACAGCCAGGGCAGCTGTAGCCCAGCACATCTCATTTCTCTGGGGTGGAGAAGACAAAACCTCCTGCACCTGTGGCCAAACCCCGTCCCTCCTAAAGGAGGAGCCCACCCTGCCCTTTCAGGGGATGGCCGTGTCTCTTTTGGTTCACAGAGACAAGAGAAATTCAGCTCTCTTTACTTAGTACCAAATATACAAAACCAAGGTCGACTGGCTGGCTTTTCAGGGCAGGCTTCTGGCTTGGTGTCTGTTAGGGAAAGAGGAATATGTCTGCACGACACTCGCAGAGGCTTGGATGTGTGTGCACACCTGGAGGTGTCATCTCTGTGTGCTTGCAGCACATGCAGTGAAATGCAAATAAAATCAGGAATCTAAGAAAAACTATAAGCATGGCCAAAGAGGTTGGTACTGCGTAATGCTGAATGCTTGGTCTTAATCCAGTAAGGCACTGTTCGTGTCCTTTTCCAGTTTCCAGTCACTGAATAGACTCAGAAGAGCCACTGGAGCTACTTAAAGGCTCAAATTTAGGCACGTACTTAAAATGTCTGCTGAACAAGGGCCAAAATGTTCAGTACCATCTGCAGATACCCAAACTGCCTTGGGCAAAATGTTTCCCTTAATATAATCCAAGGTTTTGTTTGTTTGTTTTTTAGCTGTCTAACTGTTCAGATAGGAGGAAAATGTCCTTTAAATTAAGGAAATTAGCAACAAATGTGAATGTTATTAAAAATGTATTTATTAAAAACATGGTAAGGGCTATGGGAAAGAACAAATTGGAAGGAAATGGGGCCTTTAATGACACTGTGGTAAACTGCTGCACACCCCCTGCTTGCTGCCCCAGCATCTAACCACGGCTTACGCCTCTCCTCACTCCGCATTACACATAGAGGAGAAAGGATTCAGATGGTGACACCTGTATCACTGAAAATCTCAGCTGTTATAAATAAAACAATTAACTGCAGCAGTGAAGGCTTGATTTTAGCCCAAGAGTAAATTCCCTAAAATCTTAAAAGCTGACATCCAAAATTCCAGGGTGCTGAATTTAATTCTTCAGCGGTGCAGACTAGCAAGAACATATGCAACAGTAACGGAAGAAAAAGCGTGGATGGGTTTTTTCCTTCCTATCTCATTCCAGCCTGATACAGTGAATTTCAGCAACAGCATAGCTGTCAAGGTTATATCTGCACCATCATTCTGCAAATCCAAACTCACACCCACACAGCGGCACTCTGTCTTCGGGACTCCATTTCAACGCATCAAGGAAGCCAGATCCCACAGTAACCTATTACTAATGTGGGTGATGAGTGTTAAATAATGAACTGCTGCAGCAAAGAGGCAGATTGCAAGTTCTTTGTCTCTGTTCGTGGCTCAGCTTTTTTCATTATTACTATTTTTCTTTGGAAAAGGCATGAGCAAAACCAAAGCTTTTTTCTTAGCAAATTAACCCACTGTTTTTGTGTACTCTCTGTCTTTACAGATTTTCAATAGCTTTCACGAGCTGTGTACATTAGCTCTGACTATGCCTTCCTGCCTTTGCCTCTACACATAATGACAGCCATACTGAGCGGCTATTACAGTTATCTCACTTTCTAGAGAGGATGGGGATGTAATGATATGTTGCAATATGTGCAATGGGGTATTACAGCTAAATACTCTTTGGAGTGATTGATGAACTATTTTGCAGTGTGCCTGGTACGACAGTTCAAGGCGAGGGGTACTTATCCTTCTGTGCTTCCTACATTGCCCGCTCCCGAGGTGAACCTGGAGCAGGAGGAAAAGGCAATGGCTGGCAGGGGGCAGTGGTGGTGGAGGACTCACCCGAGACCCAGCAGAGAAAAGGAGCTGCTGCGTGGTCCCTGGATGGTGGCGCAGAAGGACCTTCCAATCACAGTAAAAACAAGCCCGTACATTAGCAGACCCAATGCACAGATGCAGCAGCTGAACTCAGACATGAAATGAAGTGACTGAATATAACCATCAGCAAAAGGTTTCTGAATACTCGATAAAACCCAAGTCCATTATGAGATTCTTCAAATAACCCAAGGACAGGCCCAGATGCCGATAACTGGAGAGTGCTGCTCATGGCCATGGCAACAGCTCCGTGGTCTTGAACAAAGCCACTCATCTTTTCTGCCTTCGTTTCTTATTTGTGAAAGAAAGACAATCCTCACTTACACAAAGAGGTTGAAAAGATCAGATCCTCTACGGAAAAACACCTAAGCAAAGACTGTACGGATCGAACTTACAATTTTTATTTAGCAAGTAGCGGTTGGTGTAGGGTCACAAATACCTGCTAGTATATCCCAGCCCACCGCCTCCCGGGGATGCTGAACGACTGCAAACCAGCTTAAAACACTGGACGTGAGGTCAGACCGAAGGCCTGTTACCCCAGCACGCTCTCGGTTTAACCCACTGCAGCCCAGATTTTTGCTGTCCTTTGTTCTTCATAACTTCTCCATTTTTCACGCCTGCAAAATTGGTAGCTACATGATGGCTCTCCTTTCTAGGAACGTATTAGCACAAATCTGGCCAGGATTTGTACCAGCAGTAGGTAATTATCCATGTGCACGGATATAAGTTTTAAGACACCAGGTGCTAAGCACAAACACTGGTCCTCTAATGGGAGCACCTGGACCCCAACCTGACTTTAACCCATACTATAAAGCAAAAAAGTAACATCCTGAGATTCTGCTTAAATCTGAAAAAAATCAGAAATATTATCCATGAATTTTGAGACTGCTGAAATTTCGTCAGAGCGGGAGCAGTCTCGTTGCTGCCAATGGCTTCTGAGAATGTGTTTTCATGTTGTGTGGGAAATTAAAAATTGGTTCCATTTCTTTCATGCAACGGGGACTATATTTGATGGGAAATTATCACTTCCAAGTCAACGTGACATTTTGTGATTTAGTGTTTTTTTATTATTTAGTGGGGCTTTTTTCGACTCATGTTACTATTCCCAAAGCATCCTGGAAAATGGCAAAATCTCAAGGGCGGTATTTTTAGCTGAACTGGGCAATGGGAGCCCTTCGTATTTGTCTGCAAAGTGTCAATCACCTCAAAATCCCAACCTCGCTTAGGACGGTTCTCCTTCAGCAGGTAAGGGCTGGCAAAATGAAATTCTTCAGTAATACACCGACAAACTCAGAACCACAAAGCACCGAATTCCCCCTCAGTCTGGATTTGAATGCATAAATAAATAAAGCTCTTGCATTTATTTCTGCTAGGAGGTTGTATTATTCCATTCTGCAATTATGGGAAAATGCAGAGCACAGGCAGGATTTCGTGTCTGAGTTTTTGCTGCAAGACTTCTGTCAGTAGAAAGGCGTTGGTGCTCTTGGGAATCAAAGTGAGATTCACCCATTTGTGGCAGGTGTTTTAAGCACTCAGCCTAACAACCTACCCACGCACGGCACTACAGCAATTCAATGACTAAATTAAATCTCTGAATATTAAATTAATGATGGAAATCTAAAATATTAATATATTCTAATTGAATATTCTCCGATAAATTATCTAGGCATTCTCAGCAATTTGATTTTACTTTCATTTCTTAAGGAACTTTCAGCTGCATAAATACAGCTATTAAAGCAATTCAAAAAGGGAACATTTTCTGCTCAGACAAGAGAACTCTAAACACAAAGAATCTAAAAATTTCTTTCATATGATTGATTAAATCATAGAGCCCAAGACAGCTGAATCATTAAATGACTGCTTTCCTTCAGTCCCTCTGGCTTTAGCAAGGACAATATAAATTCCCCATGGGTCTGAATACAAGGAAATACAATATGTATAATTACAGTATAGGCTTGAATGCTGTTGTAAGAGAATTTCAAATGGAGCATTTATGCTGTAGCTGCACTTTTCAATCCATAGCGCTGTATGTGCGTGTGCATGTAAAGCCCATAAAGCACTGGACATCTGCTTCCTCCGACCCAGATTCCCAAATGGTACGCGCTGGTGCAGCCCCACCAGCTTTGGCAGAGACGCGTGAATTTACATCAGGATCTGGCCTTCTATTTCCGTGAAGTGCTGGGGATTGAGAGTGACATCTCCATACGCCAGGGAGAGGGCAAACAAAGGAGTGTAGTGTGAGGAATTTATATAGTGTGGTATATGTTTAGGAACCTGCTTTAAACTGCACGTTTATAAGACATTTCAAACGGACGTGTCCAGAAAGCAGCAGTGTGTCCTAGTTCCCTCTCCCCGTTCATTCCCAGTGTGCCGAGTCCTGGTTTGGCAACACATGCACAGATGAATACCAGCGCCAAGAGCGTGGCAACACCAATGCTTAATGAATCATTTTCCCGCTAATCTTTCTCCCTTTGGTGTCAGGTTGGTTTGTGGCATGAAATCACAGTCAGGAGCTATCGCAATCTACATGCTTTAACCAGCTTTCCAAGAAGGGCTGTGCCTCCACAGAGCAACTCAGCACGCACAACGTCCCGTTTCCTCTCCACCCTCCGGGCTCGCTCCGTCTCATCCCTCTCTGACTGTCACAACAGAGACCAAATCACCTAATTTTGGAATTTCAACCGGTGATGCTCACAGGGGTACCAAAGACGAGATGTAATGAGAGCCAGAACTAGCAATTATGGGCTTTTTTTGTGGTTGGTAAGGCAAAAGAAACAACTGTTCCCATGAAGAGCAGGGAAGATCTAGGCCTATTTGTAATCAAGGCTGTCCGCGTCTCTCTCAGGGAAAGTAAGGTCTGATGTCCTTTGGGTAGTGTTTGCAAGGCCTTTTCTCAACAAACCTTCTCTCACCACAAACAGGTGCCATCTGTCTTGCATCTGGGAGTTAGCGGATTCTGAACTGCCAATTTCACAGCAGTAAGCAACGTGGCTGAGAGGGGGGGCATGCGGGATTTCCTACAGTAAAACTATTTAAAACACTGCGAAGGCGCATGCTGCAATAGCCATGATGAGCAAAGGAAATGGCAATATCGAGGGCTGACGGTCCAAGCCGGCAGGGATTTCACAGCTCAGCATCTCACGTGTATCTCCAACACCAGGATTTTAGACTGCTGGGGAACTGTTTCCCTGCACCTATTTCCTGCACCAGGAGGGGCTACGGCACACAAATAGGCTACGGAGCTCTGGTGTGTCCTATCAACTTTTTTCATAGTAAGTATCCAATTTCACCGAGTAGCTTAAGACGTGCTAAAGCCACCCACGAGTCCACGCACTAAGAAGAGCTCTCTGCTCCATTACCATGCACTGTGCCGCACGAAACCCAACCAATCAACGACACCTCTACTAAGAAGCAACGCAAGAGTCTTCAGGTATATTATATTCTGCCAACTTTCCAAGCCACTTCAGGACTTTCTGATTAAATTTACATAAAATGCATCCTTCTCTCTTACTCCCTGTTATACACATTAGATTATTTCTAGTATTCTTGTGTCTGAGATTACCAGCGCTCGGATACGAAAGAGCATGCTGTGCCTGTAGCACGCAATCAAGGCAGCTCGCAAGAGCACCAAGATCCTGTCTCGGTCATCCTCAGTGGATTTTCATGCTGGTGTAATGAGGATGAAGAAGTTGTTTATCAGAAGAGATCTAATGGACAAATACCACATTTTTCAGTTCCAAGTTTAATAAGGGCAAGCTGGAAAAATTAAGGGTCTTTGCAGATCAAGGTGGAGACAGGCGGCTCATAAGGGCTCTGGAAAGGTCCTGGAGACAAAAGTTGGAAGTTTGTAGCATTCATAAAGGTGAATACAGTTGCTCTGGTTGACAGAGGAGCCTGTTATTTAAGCACTCCATGACCGAAGGCCAGTCCTGCACAAGACACTTGGTCTTTTAAGTGAACGATTTTCATGCAGCCCAGTGAGACAGGCCAACACTTCAGCCTTGGAAACTGACTCAGGATTCCCGTGAGAAGAAGCTAGAGACTTGCATGTGGATCCAAGACTGAGATACTTTTTGAAGTTCAAAAGAGGATGAAATACAAGATTAGTTAATAGATAATTAGATAATAGATAATTAAGAATTAGCTACACATTTGGCTAGAAAGGATGAGTCAGTGAGAAAATAGATGGTACGCAGCAAGGGCACAACTATTTAAGATATTATCTTAGTTGATCAGTGTGCCTGCATGAGTCATTTGCTTGGAGAAGGAGGAGGATTTCATATTGGTTTTGTATTTCTAATAGGCATTTTTAGGGACCTCATAGTTATAATAATGAGAGTACCTGACAATTAGTAATGAAATTATCCTCACTACAGTAAAATACTTCACAGCACGTAAAATATTATTCCTAATACAAAGGTGGAAGTGAAGCACAAGGAAATTAAACCCAAGATTTTCATAAATGTTTGCAGAATAAATAATCATATATCAATAAAATTTGATAACTGTTTTCTCAGCTCAAAGACAAAACCAAAATTCGCAAAGCATTTTTTATACCAACAAAAGTTATTTTTAGCATATACACATCAGATGTTTATTTCCACAGCCAAAACTAATCACAAATTCCTGTTATTATTTTTTACATATTATTTTTCTGAAATACATTTCCTAGTGACTGTGGTTGATGCATATGAACAGACACGGATGTGCCTTTGAAAGAAAAAACCCTGTAATTAACAGAGGGCTTTTTTGGCAGGGATAATTTTGTGACATCTTCCTTTTTTCTTTTTTTTTTTCCTAAAAACTTTTTCATTTAATGTATTTTATCAGAATGAAACAGTTTAATGAGCAGAGAATTATAGCTGATCCCAGCTGAACCAGATAGGGCGGCATTTCGAGGTACGTGGCTCCCATCAAGCTGCATTCACCTTTGCTATGATTTAAACTTCATTCAGGCACAGCCTTGCTAAAAATACTGACAAGTAACTAATCAACTTCCATAAAATGGAATTTTTACCTTCACAATAGGAAGCAGGAGTAGGAGGGAACCCGAAAGATTTGCCTATGCATTTCAAATTAGTCTGACCTATAAAAACGCAAACAGCAAGCGGTACTACGAAAATGTACTTCTGGTAGGGCTTCCTGGTTTTTTCATATTCAGATTTTCCATGCCATCCCTTCCTCCCCATGGAGGTAACCAGAACCAAAGACAGCGTAACGGAGGGCCTGGCTTCCATTAGTTATACCTATAAAATGCAAACTCCAGCAGGGCTCTCTGGACCAAAAAAAGTTCAGTGTCCAGGAACTAGCGTTAGGTTCGGACGCTTTCTATAAAGTAGCAGAGACAACTGTGACAGATTTCCTTCCGTACAAATGGGATTGGAGCTGTAACTTCGCATGTGCACTCCTAGCTACAGTTTGTGAGCAGATGGACACAAAAATATTCAGCGCCCAGTGAGCAAAAGCACGGGAAATCAGATCAAAACTGCTACCTAGATCTAGGAGACAGCAGAGTGCTCCAGGGTGATCTGAAGATTATGTGGATGGAAATAATCAGATAGTGCTGGTCTTCGAAGATGTTGATTTGTCCTATTCTGGATAACTAAAGAGCAACGTCTAACAGGGGAAGCTGTAACCCCTGCCAGGAATCACCCAAGCTTCACGTTCAGGGCCAGCAAAGGGGCCAGATGCTGCAGATGAGCAGAAGCTCAACCCAAGCCTGAAACATCAGGGGTCTCACGCTTAATCCAGCTGCACTCTTTGTACCATCTTCCCTGTCATTATGCTACTTTCTCTATGTCAGGTGAAAAGGAAAGAAGCCCTTTGTAAGCCATTTCTTTCTTCCCCCCCCATTTTTTACTTCATTTTCAGTGTTTCCTTTAGTGTCTATATTTAAAAACTGCAATGGAATAGATTGCTGAAAATCTGGGAGCTCTGTTTCCATCAGCGAGGTTATCTTTCCAAGGTTACTGGTAGTTTCAGTGATGAATATAAATTCTTCCGTACCTATATAAAATTTATTATTTGTCACTTTCATTAATACTAGAGTTTTGCATCCTTGAGTCCTTCCGTTTCCTCTCCAGACTGTAGGGGGAAAAAGTGCCACAGAGATTTCAGTCCTTATAAATCACCAAATTTGCCATGGTAAGCTGCTGCCAAGTTGCCCTCTCGCCGTCTAGTCAAAGCCCAAAAGAAATCAGCAGGGAGTGGGATGGGGCGTAAATTCATTTTGCAAGTACTCTGCTTACTTTTCACAGGAATTCAAGAATTAATCTAAACTATTACTCTGATTTAGGAAGATATTTTTGACACAACAGGTTATTCTCCTCTCCAGACATTTCTTCAGCTTAGTAGGACAACACATTAATGGGTCACTCCACAGCCAGCGCTGCTGACCACACAGAGACCCCTTGGCTTCCTGCCCTGTTTTTCCAGGACAGACATAAAAACATTTGCCACCTGCTACTTTTTTATTCCCTAATTGCACCAAGAAATGACACCAACAATTCAAGTTTACCCAATACTTGGTGAGTTGGGAACACGCACCTTCAGTCATTGCGTGAGTCATTGCAAAGTTCACCTGAACTTCTAAAGGACTCGTCAAGCTCCTTCCTTCCTCCCAGACACGGGCTGTGCAGACGAGTATCAGCTAATCAGTGTGAGACAGGTAACGAGGACAACTCATTTGAATCCAGGCACTGTTTCAAGACGACTCGGTGAACTTCCTGAGAAGGGATGCCAATGACACACCACTGGTGCTCAAAATAACTTCTAAAATTCCATAACTGTCGCCATTTTCTTCCAAGGGAAGAGTTGAAAAAGTCTGCTGGGGAATTCTTTTTTTTACAGCAAATCTTGCTACTGCTCCAAAAACTGAAACCAGCACCCGCTAGAGAAACAGCAACCTGTATTTGTATTTTGCTAACACTTATCGACAGCAATAATGTATCAACCAAATGTGCCTGTCAAAGGCCCCTTTTCCCTTCTTTTTCTCTTCCTGTCATCCAGTAATCATCACAGAAAACCACATGGGTAAACTTGATCTCAGAGATCATCCTTGTAAGGAAAGAAACTAGCAACACAGAGAGGATGAGGGATCCATCTGCAGCGGCGGCAGGCAGCCAACCTCCTCCAGCCCCGCCGCGCATCTGCACGCCGGCTCCGCGAAGGAAGGGAAGGACACGGCACCCCCTCGTCGCTGGGTGTCACCAAGCCCAGCTTTACACCTGCAGCCGTTTTCTGGATGAGAGCGTGGGCAAAGTGCCATCTTGGCAGCAGTGCCAGCGTCTCTTGAGGGACTGGCTGGAAGGAGGCGATTAGGCTGCCGTTCAGCTGGAGGAGGGAAATCTGGGGCAAGACGCTTTGGAAAAGGCGCGTTTCAGCAGTGTGTAAAAGGCAACTTTTCTTGCGTGAGGGAGGAGGAGCAGAGAGCCTGTGCTTCGAGCCAGACCTCCCGTGCCAAGAGCCTGGACCACATCTACCGCTTCACTAGAACCACGGCAAAATTCCATCATCATTATTATTATTTCTATTTCTTTTTTTAACTTACTCGAACCAGCTGCTGCGGAAAGGGTCCTCTGGAGTTTTCGGGCACGTTGATGGGCGGGATGACCCAGTCTCGCTTTTGCCGCCGCAGGCCGTTGGCGCTCTGGTGCTGGCGCCACGGGAGCAGCGTGTCGCTTTGCTGCTGCGCCAGTTCCCCGGGCACCGTCTTCCTTCCTTTTGGCTGTTTTGGAAACAAGAAAGCAAAACCAGTTAGTTTCTTCCTTGCTTCTTAGGACCTCCCCCAACAGCAGCGCTTCCCTGCATGCAAATGGTCACGTGTAACTGTGAAAATAATTGTTATTAACATGATATATTTCTGTATCACAAAGACACAATATGTTTTGCTGGCAACTCTGCTGCCACTTCGTTTTCACAAATATACGGAGCTGTCACTCTCAAATCAAGATGCCTCCCAGAATATATCGTCTTCATTACACCAGCTGCAGGGAGCTTTAGCGGCACATGGGGGTAAAGAAGTTTCTGCAAATTTCTTGTAAATGCAACCTACCAGAACACAAAAAAAAAGGAGGCAATTCCTTTACAGCCCATGCCATGGGTCCAGTTTTATCCTCTGAAGTTACCCCGCTCCTTGGCATTCACAGGGTTACAGTAACCTGCGTCTGTGGTTCTGCAGATGTATCCTGCCAAACCAAACAAACCAGGACCAGAGGGAGAGTCAGCTCCACGGCTGCAAAGGTGAGTTAGTTCAACTTCTTAGTGCTTCAGGAGGAATGACCTTTTTATAAAAGCTGGGTTTTGAACACAAATCCCAAATACACATCTCTCCACACAGCCTGGGAAGTGTAACACATCCCAGCCACTAAACAACTTGCAGTATTTGGGGCGCTTTTGAATCCTTCTTTGTGATTTTTTTTTTTTTTTTTTTTTTTTTAAACTACAGGTTCTGCCCATGACAAACTTTGGTTTTGGTCACATTAAAATGCTGGAGCATTAAAATGGAAATGGTGGAACCATGGCTTGGACTTGACGAGTCGTGTTCATCATTAGAAAATTTCTCTTTACAGAATGATGAATCAATGAAATGTAGATTTGGAGAGGCTCCTCAGAGGTTACCCAGTCCCAATACTTAAATACTCTGTGGCCTTCTAGGACTCCAGGCATGACTTCTGGAAAGTCTGCAGAAAAAGATAACTAACAAAGATAAGCTTTTTTTACCGTATGGTGACCTGGTCTTCCACCAGAAAATGTTTAAACTTTCATAAATCAGAAAGGCTGTAAGCCACGTTCTCTTCATTTGAGGTCAGATCCCGTGGGAATACTATTCTCTGAATCTTACCATTTTCACCTATGTCCCCAAAACCAAGAACAACGTAGGAAAAACCAGCAAAGTATTTTTTGTGGCTTCTGCAATTTTAAGCCACTCTCACTTTTAGTCTTACTCCAAACATACAAACTCAAACATCCTACAAAAATTTGCTAGCAGTTACCTGTAGGCACTGATTTCAGTGGGGTTCATCGCTCTGGGGTTTATAGTTTGATGTAAATCCATCTATTAGCACATTTCAGTTCCTGATCTGGAAGTGCAACGAAGCTGGCAGTCACATCAAAACCATACAGCCCATGAAAACTAAACACTCTATGGAACTGAGTGGTGGCTCCAAAGCCGTGTGGACCTTCTGGATGCCCATGCAGCTTGATCATGGCTCCGACCTGTGCTCCCTGTGGAGCGCAGACATCCACTGGGTGCAACGGTTGGAAGCATTTGTGCAAAAATGCAGCTATTTCTACTGCAAACCTCAAAAACGAGCCAGCTCCAGAGCTGAATTTTTGTAGAACAGATAAATGGGTCTTTCTCGGTCACACACACAGCCACATTTCTCAAACCCTCTCCCACACTAACTCATGCCACCGAGGTGGCTGCTGGTTTGTGTTCGCCTGAACGCTGTTTTATACACCTTCAACAAGCATCACCACCAAGGTGCTGCAAGACCACACCACCACTCTTCAATATCTACGTGGTGTTCCAAAAATTCTCAAGTGTGTAGTGAACACAGAAACAGCATCATGATGCGGCAGCAGAAGACTTTTCTCGGGATATTCAGGATATTGGTAGGTGCTGTTGAACTCATCTTTCCTACGGGATGCAATGTGCTATATCCCATAGTTTTCATCTGAAAAGGGTTTTATCACCAGAGAGGTGTCTTTTCTGAACACTGATGAAAACAATGTTATCCAAAGAAGATGCCCAGAAACGAATGTCAACATGAAGCAGGACTCCTAGACTCAAGCTCCAGAAAAGCGGCTATACCCACTTTTTTTTTTTTTTTTTTTTTTTTTTAATTGGCTTGTGATTCCCAAATGGGGATCCTTTGAGAGCAGGTATTTGGATCAGTTTATACAATTGGCAAGCGAGCGTGGGGACAGATTATGAAAGGATGGTCAAATAATTTGTGCTCTGCTGAGTTTACACAGTGGAATGAGTCTGAACTAAAGACAGGCTTGAGAATTAGCACGAATCCCTGAGCTCCATGTATACTGAAATAATTAGTGTCAGCTCAGCAAGGCAGTACCAGCCTTTTTAGTCTTTATGAAATATTTGCTGGCAGGTGACTAGACAGTGACTAGCTTGCTTGTCACTCTTCATGATGTTTTCCTACATTAGAATAAATCATCAACATGACTCTGAATTTGGTACATAGAATTTCAAAAGCGTCTTGCAACAACCATTTTTTTTTTGAACAACAGCTCTTTTTTATCTTCATTTGTTGACGATGCATTCTCATGACCTTAATTTCTCTGGTGTTGTTTAAATACGTTGTACATGTTTTCTGCTGTTTAAAAGCTGTGAGACAAATGCAGTAACAAAGTCTGGTGAGTACAAATGCCAGAACTATTCAGATCTCCGACTGAAACATCCGAGAACATCTCTGGAATAGCAGCAACGACTAACCGCCGGCCCCAGAGAACTCTCCGGTACTTTCGGGTTTGCAAGGATCTAAAGTTCAGCTCAAAAGCAGAATGTGACACCAAATTAAATTAATTCTAAAATACAGCTTCCAAATCTGTTTTTGCTTAATAGCAGTTTTTCACTGAGATGACAACTGCTCCTTCTCTCATGGCCTTACTGGCCATGTGCTTTCCAGGACCTCAGGCAGAGATTGTCAAAAGATAAAATATTGCTCTACCTTCTGTAGTGTCATCAGAACACAACCTGCCCGCAGTCCTCCTCACAATCAAATCGAGTGTCTCTAATGCTACTGCTTTAGGGTGGTTTCCCTCCCAGCGCTTTTGTGAGGTGCCATCACCCTCTTACATATGGCAGAAGGATGACGGGCGTCCGCAGCAAAGCAGCGAAGCCAGTCCATGAGACACGTGCCCACTGGAGAATTAAATCCCCTCTCCATTCTGGAAATTACATGGTGACATTTATGATTCGTTACAAGGGGATCAAACACCAAGCACGGAACATGTGAGCCTGGTCTCTGGCAATAGACAGACAATTAAACGAGGATATAAAATAATCAGATAACTTAGTGATTATGCCTGTCCATTACTTTAGGACATTGACAAGCTAGAGAAATACAGCTGAACCAAAATAGATGAAAACCAGGACAACGTTCAAGTTCAAGGAGAAAAATTGATTACAAAGCGTGGGGTGAAGAAAAACAACAGGAGAAAAGACCATGCTGGGATGTAAAATTGCAATGAATTTGGATTCAGTGTGATCTAATGCCTCAGTATTCATACTAGAGCGGAATTTTTCAGAGCTTGCTAATGAAGCGATGCAAAGCATGCCGTGCTAGCTCTATTATTTAAAGCCTACATTCCGCAAACCTGGGATCAATGCTTTGCTCCGAGTTGTCCAGTGTCTCTTCCAGTGGGCTCGTGGCCCAAAACCGCAACACGTGTGCGCACAACACCAACATGGGCAAATCATAACGCAGCCACTGCAACTTCTGAAAAGAAAATGCTTTCTTCTCTGAAAAGTACAAACACAGTACTTGCTGTGAGGATAAAGGAAACTCCCAGAGCTTTATCAGGGAGTCACACTGATGAGCTGAGGATTAACCGCAGTCCAGTGCGGCAGAACCTACCCTGCAATTCCCCTTGCCACTCTTTTGGGGGGGGTTTGGGGCCATCAGTTAAAGTCAATTAAAACCATACTGAAGTCAACTGGAAACCTTTCACTGAGGTGACAGGTCAAGCTCTCAGAAAGGCTGAGGGAGGCACAGTCTCTAAGGACTGCGCAAAGATCTTTCTTCTCAAAGGTTCTCCACAGAAGGTGTCGAGCTTTCTTGAAGTCCACGTCAGTCACTTCACTGGCATCTTACAGGAGTAATTTTCAGTCTAGCATTGCATTTAATGATGGCGAGCACAACTGCTGCACTGGGGAGAGGACGTGTAGGTAAACCCCCAGGGACTGTCAGACTGTGAAACCAAACAGAATTAGGAAACCTTACCCCAAACTGGTGAGGCTGTGTGGTGCTCTGGCTAACTCCACTCACACCGCGGCGCTGAGAGCTCAGGGCGATTCCTTGTCTGCCTTCAGCACTGGCAATGACAGACAAGGCAGAATGGCCATGTAGCCAGTGGCTGTCTATGAGCTCTGGCCACTGCTGGTCTGTGGCTTGTCAACCTTGGAGACACTCGGACTGAACTCGACCCCGACTCACCCACGAGATCGAAAATAATTCACTGAGAGAACCGGACACGTGGGACCCCTGTAGCCCCCCAAGCCCCATCTCTGCTCGTGAAGAGAAGGCTGCGAGCCACTGACTTTTCACTAGTCCACAAATAAAACCAGTGAGTGTGAAGAAATACCAGCTTCCACCTTCCGCTACACTTAGCAGTCGCCAGTCGCGCCAGCTGGCACGTCCCCCCCCAGCCAACCTGCCTTTGATATCCGTCAGCCCCTGGCTACAGAGACATCTGGAAGTTATTATCCAGCAGAGCGTATCACAAACCCATTTACATAATATAATATCATATTTTGTGTTCCTGCTTAGCTGAACATTTTGGATCACTCTAATGTTTGGGTAAATAAGCCACCGTTCTCTGCATATAAATAGCAGCGTGTTTTAGGAGATTATTAATTTTATAGGGTTCGACCCGCAAAGCAAAATGCTGCAGATTCTGCACTAAAATATATTGTCCTTGCACTCGGAGTAAAAAGTACCTCTGATCGGAGGAGAGGTAATAAGGCTTTTATTTCCCAAGTATCAAAATTATTTATCATTTAACCTGTGCTTTATTTATATGCCAGGCTTATTATTTTTACAGGATCTTTACCACTTCGCACTAGACATTTTTGAGAAAAGAAATAATACTCGGCTTGCTGTTTCTGGTGTCGCTCCTAGGGCTTAACCGAGGCAACGCGGTTTTAATATCTTTTTATCAATACGAGGGGATACAAAGCCACGTTTAGTCCATTGCTCAAACACATTTCCTTCATCTCCTATATCAGTACACATTTTGAAAATTGGTACCATTTTCTACCAAGGAAAAAAAAAAATCTATTTAAAAATATTTAATCTGAAGCATTTTTGCTTGTTTCCATGGCAGCTGTGGAAAAGACAGGAGAAAATGATATTTACCAAACTGAAAATAAGACAATGAAAATATAGCTCAGTTCTTTAACAAAGGGAACATGAGCGCGCTGCAAAATAAACATTTGCATGAATTCTGTTCTAAGGAGACAACATTTTGCTGACATCAGGGACGGCAGCACAGCACGAATGAGCCCCTTTTTTCCCAAAATGCACCATTTCCCCAGTTTTTGATCTTTTAGCAGAAAGAGATATTTCATTTTGTGTTCTCATACAGTATAATGAAAGGGTTGCAGAACAAAAGGCAAATTTATTTATTTTAGGGTAATTGATTCTTTTCT
Organism: Fratercula arctica; assembly: GCA_947846985.1. Taxonomy (NCBI): domain Eukaryota; kingdom Metazoa; phylum Chordata; class Aves; order Charadriiformes; family Alcidae; genus Fratercula; species Fratercula arctica. The sequence goes on along the minus strand of CANTUZ010000013.1, from coordinate 1,925,680 downwards.
ATTTAGGTCATTGCTGAATTCGCCAAAGTTGGAGACAGGAAAAAAATTGTTTTAGGAAGATCAGACTATTTATTTTAGACTTTCTTATATTACAGTCAATCTATGTGGAGGCATTCTTTAGGAACCGCCCAGGTAAGGAATCCATAATTGGTTTTTCTCCTTATCCACCTCCCAGAAATCTGTTACGACTATCTGTATTAGCTCTTTTTACTAATAGTTGTAAGCTGTGGTAAATTTAATCAAAGATAGCTTCGTGTCACGTCCCATTACCATCATGGCATAAATTGCTATTCATGAATGATTTGTGTCAAAGTGCGCTGAAAACCAGTGTTTTAGCAGCAAGATGTTCCAATGTGCGCAGTTTTTCAGCAGGGGCATTAATGTGTTTGCAGAGAAGCCACTAATTGACAATGAGACGTGATTTTGGCAGTAGACTTCCACTTTAAAGATAATGAACAATGTTCAGATACAGAGAAGAACCCCCTCTGCTCCTAAAACTATACTAATAATTTCTGGGATAAACAGGAGTAGAGGGAACCAATCCTGACAGGAGATTTCAAGTGCCAAATCAAGCTGTTTGATCATCACGACTTACAAAAGCAAACAGTGGAATCTCAGCGTTTGTGACCTTTATCAAATCTGGCTACATACAGTCAGGAATGTTATGTTTGGTTAGGAACTCATTAAACAAAATTACCTCTCCGTTTATAGAAACCATACAATTACAGTATAAAACATTTTAATTAAATCAGCTAGTTAAGCAAAAATTCATTACTTTTTTTTTTTTCTTTTATCAGCAGTGGGGCTGCATAGAGCGGTTCACATTAGAGTCAATTAGTAAGAAAAATTGTCAGATTTGGCAAGTGCATGAGCTTCCAGAACACATCAGCTGACAGGGAAGAAAAAGTTTGACTAAAATCTAGCGGAGTTACTGCCCCCGGAGGAGGAGAATGAGCCACGTGAAATGCGCACACACGCGCCGGCCGTGCCAAATGCCCCGCTCTCCCAAGGGGTCGGTGTCAACGCTGAGCAACCGCCTCCATCTCCACCGTTCCTTGGTAGGTGAAAATCGAGGCGTGCATGCAGATTTCAGATTGTTAGGTACCCGGCTGGCTTTGCAGACTTCGGAAAATTTTATCCGATAGGACTAATAAAACGCGATCAGTGCGACTGAGGAATCAGACTGTTCCTTAGCGCTGTAGGGCTGCAAAGCAAGAAAAAAGCTGAAGGAGAATAACAGGCAAAAGCAGGACATTTTTAAACAAGGAGAACATAACGCTCTGGTTTGCAAGTCAGGCAGGAGAAGATCCTTCTTTACAAAAGATGCAGCAGGGCCATAGTGGGCAACTGTAAGGAAACGCACAGTTACATCTGGACTGCAGAGAGAAGAGCCCCACTAGCTCTCAGCAAAACCCACGAGGCTGCCATAAAAGACTTTTATTTAAAACAAGAAATACGGGTTACTCTCTGTGATCAGAAAACCCAGCACGGTTAGGGCCCAGAGAAGGACCTTGCAGACACAGACTGCCGCTACCATGCGAGCTCGCGTCTTGAGCCAGAACGTGGCTTTTCAGGTGGCTGCTCACCGGGTGACCCCCACTGCGATGGAAGACCCAAGTACAATTTAATTGAAATTCACCCACGCCTGAAGTCCCCCACATCTTCTGTTTGCCTACATGTTTCATAAATTATCACCATTTTAAGTTGAAATCTGGTAAGTCACCAGAGCACTCCACCGTGCTCTGCTTTTGTACGAGCGGAAGAAGGACACCTGCAGGCAACGCACGCTCACGTTCGTTACTGAGCCAACATGAAACGCGAAAGGTGTCTCTAAGGTGAGGGACGTTTGGGCTGGGGTGGAGAGGCAGAGCTGTGTTGGAACCTCTGCGGTGCCACATCGCACTGATGATCAGAGGTATCTCCTGGGCTGCGCGCTGCTTTCAAGAGTTCAAATGGTGCTCTTCCTCTTCCGTTCTCTGGAAGAATCACATACCGAAGCAGGTACATAAGAAATCCATCTGCCTTTGGTGGAATCTTTTATGGTTCCCGCAGGTTTCAAGCACCTGAGATACTCTTCTTGCCATTGCCAGGCTCTGAATATTACAAGAGCTTTCAATGAACAGAAGAAGATGACATCATCCACAAAGCACTGCTCTCAATGTACTTCTCTTTCTCGTTTTAATGCTTGAACATCTTATCCCAACATGAAAAGTTCTGATGAGGCTGTTTCTTGTAAAGCTCCCCACATCAACTTGACCTTTTCACATTCCCTTTGTAAGATCGAATCTCACAGCGCTTCTTAGGTAGGATTGTTTAAGAAACATCTAAATTACTGTTGTACTCTACCGTCTAGTGTTTACAAAAAGACACTTCTATCTTCAAGTTAATGTCATTCCCATAATTGGAAGAAGCCATACACAATGGCTTCAGAACTACAAGTACTTCTCAAGAGCGTGGCTATTAAATTAGGGAATACTACATACTTGTTACCTGTTTGGATACCTATAGGACAGGAATAAAGGTGGTAGATCTTGTCTACACTATCAGCTAAAAACCGCTACTGCAGCTTTATATAAGCTCTCTCATTCTGCACGTATCTTGTTGAGAAAAATGTATGAAAAATCTGGGCTTGCAAGCTGAGTTCTTCTACCCAGATAAAACTTCTAACAAATAATTTGAAAAATTGTTCCAAAATACATTTCCTTTGGCTTCTAGAACTCAGCCTACTGCAATTGTTCTTCATCACAGAAAGAAGCAGGAGCAAATCTACCCCTTAACAAGCCCATGAAAAATTTTAATCTCATTTTATTTTTCTGAAGCCATGAGGTTCAGAAGATACATGAATTAAAATAATCATAATGAATTAAATGTAACAATACTCCTTCTCTCCATAATGTTTGCAAGTAAAAAGATCACAAGAGATTTCAGAGATCACAAGCACCACTGCCACTTTAGCACAAAGCGAAGCAATTCATTCTGGTACTTCTCCCCAGCGCTAGCGTGCGAGTTTGCCCTTTCAAGTCATCCTTTGGTTATTTCAAGAGGCTCTCGAGAAAAGGCTGTTCATCTTTTATCCCCCAATTTTATTTTATTCTGGAGTGCACCTAAGCAAGGGCTTAAATTCCGACGTGTGAACACATTCAATTGATCCCCATTTGCATGATGAAATTTCAGTGTTCAAACGCTCTGCTGGACGGAGAGTGTGGACCGGTGGGGCCAGGATCTGGCCCTGGAGCTCGGGAGGAACCGCAGCCCTTCTCCACCCTGAGCTTGGAACCACCACGCTGTCTCAGCTCGCAGGGGCCAAGAAAAGATAGGTGGGCACTCACAGCCCCTGAGAAATGTTTGTTTTAATGGATGCGCCTGCATGAAGCAATTTTTGTCTTTACTCAAACTCATGTTTACGCGCAACTGTCAACGGAGTACCACAGCAATGAAGGTTTTTTTAGGAGATTCAGTCCAAAATATTTCTTGGAAGCGGCAGTCAGACTTCAAGAGTTAACAACAAAGCACACGAAACCGGAGGTCAAAGGCTTTGATCTGGCAAGGGCAAGGCACACCTCACAGGCAGGCAGTACCAGCAGTCCCAGGGTTTTGTTTTATCAGAAAAAACTTATTTCCGCATAGGCAGTTCAATCCTTAGGACTTCTTTTTGTTTGAAGGCAGACAGATCTGCAGTGAATTTCACTTACGGGTGATCTTTCTAGCAGGGCTTTGAGCCTGACCCTTGGTAAGATGCTGACTATTTAAGAACTAAATGCAGCAAGTGCAGCGCTCGGAAACTTCCCATAGTGGGCTGATTTTCCAAGGCAATGAGCACCTGCGTGTCACATCTTATCTTGGTTTCAGAGCCAGGCAATGTGACTCAACACACCTGAAAATCAGGCCAAGTAAGTTCACATGTTTTCACAAACAGCACTTCCATCTCATGCGATGATTAAACGCTAGATGTTCAAATTCACTTAAGCATGAGGTTAGACAAGGTCACCTCAAGCATCTTCATTAGACTTACACAATTAACATGAGCAGTCTCACTGGTAACAATTATATGATATTAATTTATTAGTCATCCGCTTTCTGATCTTTTCCACTGATCTGATTTGTTAAAAGCCCAAACAATGTCTCACGAGTTACCTAAAGACAACAGGAATCCCCGTATCCACCCTCACTGACTGCGGTCAGTCAAGGCCTCGTTTCACTGATGAGGACACAGAAATATAAATGATGCCGACCGCTGTTTTACTGGACTTAGTTACTGCCTTGAATCCCCCACAGAGGGAGTCAAACAGGACAGCCCCAGGAGAACAACCCAGTACTTCAAATGTACGTAAATATGGCCAGAAAAAGGCAGGATGACAAACACAGTCCCAGTTCTTCCGGGATATGTAGGGTTAACCCAGCTTGATGGGGCAAACTCCATCACCCTGATGCCATATAGATAATATCTCATCCCGCTGCAAGGGAAGGAAGGAAAGGGAACAAATGCGGCAGTTCTTTCTCCCGCTTCTTCCAGGTGCACCCGCTGGAGAGCATCAGGAAGGCCGGGAGCCCTGGCAGCACAACTCCCACTCAAACTGTCATCTTCCTCCATCACCGCTCCCAGCCCGGCGCGGAGCTGGGACAATAACCCAGCCTGCACAATAACCCAGGTCATAAACAAGATCACGGCTGAATAAGCCTTTCCTTGCCCGGAGACCTTTGTATTTGTGATCAGCAATAAAAGGCTGTATTGGAATTTAAAATCTCAGCCAGGTAAAATGCCAGAGATGATTATTTAAAGGCTTTAAATAAAAATACGTCTGGCTGTAAGAATCAGCTTTTCACATTCATATTGTATGGCTGTGGACTCATACCTGGGTTATGAAAGAAGCCCAAAATAACATGAGAGACAATAAAACACAAGCTGGGCTTAAGCGAGGATTGATTTCTGACGGTCATTCTCAGTACTTTGAACACTAGCTGCATACCCATATATTTGCAAGATTTTAATTGCACAATTCTCAGTAATCTAACATTGCAAAAATTTTCATAATTCCATGCTCAGAATCTGAGAAGCCAAGACAATGAGAAACTCAGGTTGACATAAACAGGATTCAAAGAAAACAATATTTTCTTTTCTAAAATAAGACACCGGCAGCAGATGACTGGTATCCTACATGTACTCAAAGTACCGCCAATCTCCAAGCTCTTCTGCTGCAAACTCCTTTCTATGCTGTATTTCTACGACCCTGATTTTAACTCACGAGGTGAGAACTACACAAAAATACACAAACTAATAGGGAAGAAAATGTGCCAGACATGCCTTAACATGCTTAGACGCATACAAGCACTGAAAAATAAAGAAAAGATCAACATGAAAGTGTGGGCCAGAACTTCAGGTGGGACAAGCCAACACAGGGAATGCGGATCAGCCGGGAGGGACGAGGAGGAGCTTGGAGGGCAGCGTGGGAAGTGATGGACAAATGGCACGTATCCATCCGTTTACTTAAGACAACTTGAATTTCCACAACTAAGAAACAGAGGACACTGTGAAGACTGAAGTCTTCAGCAGTGTCACTGTCCAGAAATATAACCTTCATTTTTAGACTTTTGGCTAAACGGATATCCAATTGTTGGAAATATCAGCACGCACAACAGACATTGCACTGCTAATTCCAGGTAAGTCAAGCCTGGCTTTACTTTGTTTTCTTCTGGAGCATTATCCCACTCAAGTTTATCTTTCATAAACGCTGACACAACCTACAAGGACTTTATATTATTTCATAAAAAACTTCTTTTATTTTCTTTTTTTTTCCTCTTCTTCTTTCCAAATTATACCCACAGGTCCGATTGATACTTTCAATTGCAACTACAGGCAGCCAGACAAGAACAGTACAAGGAACTTTATCTTAAGTATTTATTGTTATGCTAGAATATCAGTTTCCTCTGGGGTAATTCAGCGCTCCTGTGGGAAATGTGTGACCTCATTTGCATTTTCTAATTGAATTGCTATCAGGTTTCCTGCAAGACTGAACAAAAAAAGTTTCTAGAGTTACTACCACCACTTGTATTAACAAGAAAAAAGTTTACATTCAAGTGTTTGCTGGGGAGGAGGGGAAAACATATGCCTTGTATCATAAAATACATTTTTAAAATATTTACCTTCTTTGCTAGCATTTCATCCTACTGGCATTAAACTTTAACGTAGTACTTAGAATTCTTTCATTACAGTGGTTGCCAGTGAAAATTTGCAGATTTGCCCAGGTTATTCAGTTACCTAAAGCAATTAGCACGTTCATAAGGCCGACACTATGGAAGGGAAACTCATTGTGCTGGGTCACTCAGCAGCACAGCCTCAGCTGGCCGCGGGAGAAACGGCACAGCTGTGGGAGCTGAGCCACAGGCACAGACACCAAAACCTCCCACTTCGCGAGGAAAGCACACAAGGGGACAACTGTCCCAGCAGGAGCCATCCTGAACTTACCTGCCACCCCGAAAGCACGCTGGTCACCACCAAAGCTCGCCCAGCCCATTACACAGATTTCCAGTCATACGTTGCGATGGCAAAGGATCACAAACCCAAAGGACCGTCTATTGAGGGGTTTATCCTCCGCGCCCTCCTGGGAAGTAGACCACTGCCTCCCTTTTGCAGGCAGGCAATGGGAGACGGGGTCTGCTCCCCCCCGAACGCACCGGGAGTTTGCAGCAGAGCAGGGACCTCACTTCTGGTCCCCCCTGACCTCCGCCAGCGCCCCAACAATGACGACTTCTCCTATAACATTTACTCTGTGTTAACCTCCGTAACGAACTAAACATCTAATAACGGCCACTCCAGGAGGGCGAATCATGTTGTCATGAGGCTTTAACCCATGGATAACTGTGACCTGGATTCGGGTTTATCCTTTCGGAGGTGACTGGGAGGGGCAGAAGCTTCCCGTCCCGTGGTGGGGCTGCCCCAGCTGAGGACCATCGGTCACGGCGCTCCTACAGAAACCCAGCGAGCAAGGCAGGAGGACTTGTTTGTGCTGTAGGTGCCAGCAAACAGAGATCAGCAGGTGCAGTAAGGCAAATTTCATGCCAATTAATTTTAATGTCTGGGAACTGTTCAGCATTTTCACAAAATCAGTCACAAATTTACAAAGAGAAATGGAAATGGAGGTACGCGCCAGAACAGAGTCGGTCTCTCTCCCTCTCTCACGTCACCTCCTCCGTTCTCTCCCATATTTGCCGTCTCGATATCCTGAATAGAACACAACAGTCTGAAATGTCTTTAAAAAAATTATGTAGTTCTGCTTGAGTCATATTATATTATACAAATCCAAATGTGAAATCTGTTTCTAGTAAAAGCCATGAAATGTAGTATATTAGGGTCATGGCCTGGAACACATTGAACTGGATATTGTTAGGTTTATGGGGGTTTTTTAGCATAAACACTATAATTTTTTAAAATAGTCTTATAATCATATTTATTTCTTTAGTAAACAAAGGATTATTTTGCTGGCAAAAAGCACAAGCATTTAAATAAAACACAAGTCGGATGCCTGCAATAGGGACCCACAATAAAACTGCTTATGACCTTGTCATTAGTCTTGTTTTCCATATTTTTCCAGCCTCAAACTACACACTAATAAGGCTTTCAGAAAGGAGGGATATGAATTTTAAAAAGCTTAGCCCTCTCCGTTTTGAACCGGAGTTCAGCTTACATTAACATTAGATGAATTTCCAACCAAATATTTCACTAGAACAGAAACGTGTGCTTGTTCAGTTTTCTTTTGGCTACACTGAGAAGAAATTTAAAGCAGTATATAAGACACCTGACTTTGTTCCTTCAATATTTAATTACTTTTAGAAGGAAGCAGTATTTCTTTGGTTAGAAAATGGCAAATACAGTTGACATAACATACAGGGCTTAATTATATCTTGCAGAAGCCAGAGCCTCGCTGAAGAGCAGCAGAAGTGTATTTGTACGACTCTAAGCCATGCAAAACCTCAGGGGTCAGCCCCTCGGGCAACTGCTGGATTTAAGTCTCTCCAAGGCTTTTCCTTTTTGTCTCACGCGTGGCAAAATTTCTCCCAAATGGCACAGACTCGTGTGGCGTCATTCTGACAGGATGGGGCAGAAAGTCTCGCCCTCTCCCCCTGCCCTCGCTGCCCGAGCTCTGCAGGGAAGAGGAGAGGAGAGGCCAGTCCGGCCGCTCTGGCAATTCCTGCCGAGCATCAATGCAAACTCCGGCCACGGCCAGGTGACCTCGCCTGTCCCTGAACTAGCCATGACTGCTCCCCAGTGACACACACCTTCATCCTTGCTCTGCAGGTCTTCAAGATCCAGCAATAAATCAGGCTCTTCAGCCAGTTTCCTGCCAAATCCTGCTTAAATGTGACCGCCCAGCCACTGCAGAACGGGGTTTTTTGAGCAGGCCCAGGCAGTCTGTGTAACTGCGTTTACCCAGTGCAGTACGGGATCTTCAGCCCAGACTAACGCTGGGAAGGAAGGAGGAGAAAATGGAAAGGTGGAGAACTGCTGCCGCCAGAGGTGCTATGGAAGAGGCGGGACAGAGACGCTACTCAAGGAGCTGAGCAGAAGGAACATGTTTCCATGGAGCAGCCCCCAGTTCCAATGGCACTGGGCAGCCACCGCTGTGTTCACCCAAAGCAACGCTGCTCTGGGGCTGCTGGGCAGGGGCTGACCCTGCCCGTCTCTCCGCTGCGTCTATGGAACCGTACAAGAAAGCAAGCACCTGTAACCTTCTCTCTGAAAACACCTTCATTCTTCAGCTGTGGGGAAGGGAAGACGCTGGCACCGAGTGGAGGGGGTGTTTGTCGCTGCGGTGCCGTGTTGTGCTTCGCTGCCCCGCTGGCCTGTGCTGCGTGTGAGCAAAGGTCCCGCACCCGGCGGCAGCAGCAGCTCCCTGTCCTTGCCACAGCGGAAGGGAACAAGCCCAGTGCTCCCCGCTGGAAGCCCCCCCGGCACGGCAGGGCCACGCAGATGGCTCACGGAGAGGAAAGAGTCACGGTGAACACCAGGGAGGTGCCTTAGCAGCAGCCAGTGCGCAACTGTACGCTGTCATTAACGAAATCTGAACTTGACCGTGTATCTCTCCAGAAGATGGCTGACCTTGACTCTGGCGAGAGTGGGACACCCTTCCTTTGCAGGTTTTATTTCAAGTCAAGAGAGCGCATTAGCAGTGAGATGCAAACACAAGGTATGCAACCTTTAGTATATACCAGAGCCAATGGCCACTTAAAAATACAAAAGTCTGAACTTAAAGAACATTTCCCTCAGTGGTGACCTCAAATCGTCTCCATCAGAGAGGTTCAAGGATCACTTCCATGGAATTTGATGCTGTTCCTGCTATCTTCTACCTGGACGCTTCTTTAGGAAGCCCAGACCAGGCAATGCAAACAATCCACCGCCGCATGTAACTCTTAAAGGTTTGGGGCGCAGGCAAAAGAAGAATGAAGCATGAAAAAGTGCTCTGAAATCTTCTTACCTTGTGTCCATTGTGTTGCATCTTCTCCGCCACCAGGAACCTGACCATCACCTCCCGTCGGCCCAGGCTCTGGGGATCCCACGCCGTCACCCTCAGCACCGGCGGCTTCGGGGGCACCTGCAGCTGGTGGGCAGCGTACAGGGTGCCGTCCACCCTCACCTTGAAGTCCGGGCTGTTGGTTTCATACCGAACTCCCTTGTTACCGGCACAGTTATTAAATTTTACTAGAACAGAGAGCAAGAGATGGAAGAAACGTGTGAGATTGGCGTGATAAGAAAAGCAATCAAATACAAGTTTCAGACATTTAATTTTCACTGATGTCTTCTGTATCTCTAATAACCATCAAGGAAATGATTTAACTGTTTCTTCGACCTTTCAGGAGTGCTCTTGTGCTTTATCTCCGTTCCCCAGGGAAGACGTTGTAAGCCATTTTTAAAGTATTTGATACAGTTTCATTAGATCTCAAACACAGCTGTTCCCCATTTCTACAAGTGGATTTCTCCCTTGTCGCCATTATCTTTTAAATTCGACTGGAGTCTATTACCCACACTGTGGGTATTTTTTTGCACGAAATGTTCTCCATTTCCCTAACCCTCCAATAACCTACTTACCAGACAGCCTATTCGCACATTCTTAACTGAAATTCAAAAGCCCATAACAATTCCATTATCAGAAATATAAAACCAAAAAACTTAAACAAAGGAGAAAAATTAAACCCATTCTGCGGATCGCATCCGCTGCTGGAACTGGACCCCCCCAACCAGAGCTGCAACCCCCCCCCCAGCTGACCCCCCCCCCACCGTACAGCTACTGCAACAAGGAACTGTAAAACTTCTCTTCGCACACCACAACTTGTCATTTAAAAGCCTACACTGTCAGATCAAAGCTCCCCAGTTGCTGATATTTTTATTTTTGGCTTTTTTCGGTCAAATGCTTTTACAGTCTAGTTTGAAAACTATTTTTATTGGCATTATGAAACATGTCACATACATTAGGCTGGGAAAAAACCAAACTATTAGATGACAAAATTGACAAATCTGATAGAAATTGAACCTGCAGCTAATCACATAGGAAACAAAACGCTTCCTGCCACTCGGGTAATCCACGGGGCGGAACACACATGTGGTGAAGGAAAACATATTGTACCCGTAAAAACATCTCCAGTGAGTGAGAATGGGTAGGCAGTGTTCTGGCCGGGATGGATACAGGGGTTCTCACGCCGCGGCTGCCGAGCGCTCCGCAGCGGCGTGCCCAGCCTCCCCGAGGCAAGGACAACCCACTGGTCCGAGGCCGATGCAGCTTCGGCAGGCACTGAATTTGTGCCCCAGAAAAGCCAGCTCGGAGGAATCCTACCTAGCCTGGCTGTGGTGGGAGGAGAAGGGATGCCATGGAATCCAGGAGAGAGGAGCTCCCGGGCCAGCTTTACCCCAACCGTCCCCTTCCCCCCTGCCAGAGGTGGCTGCTTCGGCACCGCTTCTTTGAGCTGAATCGGGGACTAATCTGGATTTAAACAAAAATATCCAAGGGATGGCACAGGAGAAAGAAAAAAGCAGGCTCAGGAAGCTGCTGAGCCTGTGCTGCTGCCAGAGCCCCCGGTGCCACCGCAGTGTGGAGACACGCGGAGCAGCGGTGGGGGGGGGAAAGGGAAAATCCACCTCCTCCTTCACCAAACTGCACCTCTCAATAACCGGGTGCTGTGACCATGTCGTAACTATACACCCCACAGAGGCTTTCCATGCTACGCAGTGATTTAGATCACATCCGTACATTTTTGTGTGTGTGTGGTGAGAACCGTCACCTAACGCTGCAGTAGTTCCTGGGCACAAACAGCAAATGTCACACATGGATTTACAAAAAAGAAGATGGATAAAGTTATTTAGTATATAAAAAAACCTGCGTAATGCTTTTAAGCAATTTCATTGTCATAGACTACATCATTAAAATCTTGTTTAATCTGGAATCCAGGGAAAACCAAAGTCCCCGCGTTTTTTTGGAAAGCAGGGGTTTGCCCATCTTTACCTTTCACTGTATCTCAGACTGCGGCAAAGAACCTCCTCACCTATCTCATCTGAAATGCTTCAGTCGAGACATTCGTGCAGGTCTCTCTGCCTTCTATCTCCAGAAACATAATAAATGTTTTCCCATGTAAGAGGAAGCAGCATCTCCTGCATTACTCAAAGTTTAAACGAAACTTTGGTCACAATTTTTTAAGGGCCAGGATACTACTTAATTGCTACTTTGGCCACGGTTTGAAGCTCTTGGCAGCCTTCCTCCAGCCACTGAGTGCCAGAGCACAGGGCAGGCGTTCGGCGGTCTGGAGGAGGAGATCTCTGTCTTACCAAGGTGAGACATCCATCCACTCAAATAACTAAAGTAGAAAGCCTACGGGATTGAGTCTTCCATGATTTCCAGAAAAGCTAGGAATCATCTCAAACTTCAAAGCTCAGACGTACAAATTGGAAGCCAAATTTAAAAAGAAATAGATGACTCTGTTGAGGCTTCAAACTTCAGCATCGCCAGAGCTGGAGCTCGGGCTCCTCTCGAGATGCTGTGAGCCATGCAGCGCAGGGGGCATCCCACCCAAACCCCACCAGTGCCGAGGGCCACCAGTCCACGCTAGCCAGCCAACACTCCAGCCTTGAGGTCAACCGGCACACAACAGCTCATCTCCTGAAGGACAGAATTTCTTATCCCCCGAGAGGAGGTTTCCCTTTGAAATGGCCTGCTGGGGACAGCGCGTGCGGTCCGCACCAACAGCCAAACCCTGCGGTGCCACCATCAACCGACCGTACGGGCAATCCCAGGCCAGCTCTCAGACCCATCCCAGGCCCCGCTGCTTTAACAGTAAAGACACAGCTTTTAGACTAGTCTGAAAAACAAAAAATCATGGAAGCACTGAACGAGGTTAAACACACGCATGGTTTGGTGGCACCTACATGAACCAACGTCGCACACCCGGAAAAACAGGGATGGCCACAGAGACCGCGAGGGGGCTGGTGCTGCCGGAGAGGTCCCCGCGCCCCTGGGGACCATCCCCCTGTCAGATCCCCTTCATCACTCAGGAATTTCTGCAAACCTCCCCCGCGTTCACAGCTAGAATAAACACGTGCAAAAACATCAAGTGCTTTGCTGCTAATATGTTATTTATTTTGAGCTCCATGCCATCAGCGTCGTTGGAAACGAGGTGCATCAGTTGGTGTATTATTGCACTCTGCTATATAACGGCAACGCAAAACGCCAGTTCCATCTATACCTCCTGAAGCACCCACATACCATGCACAGAAAGACAGCTGAAGAAGAGAGAAAGGAGTGATAATGACTGCACATTAAAAACAATTCAGAGCTTACTTTGATTTCATTGAGATTAAAAGAAAGCCCTACAGTGTACTACTCGTCTGAGAGAAAAAACCAACCGCATCCCTTCCTATACGTGTACGTAGTGATTTCAGTATTCAAAGTACTTAAACATCTGCTTAAGACGCAGCGCGTGGCTCCAATATGCCGCTCCCATGTCATATGTCACTGTGTCGACTTTTATGCTCCATTATCTAAAAATGGCTACCTCTTAGACAAAGTCCCTCTGTGACTCGCTAATTACTTCCATTAGTTTAAAACAAACTTGACTAGAGACAGAGAAAATCCTGAGAGAAATTAAGTTTAATTTTTTTTAAACAAGCAGCGTCGCTGCTCTGCATTGCTCTTCCCAGGTAGCACAGGTAGACGAACGCTCAGCAACGAATTAACACAGCCAGCTCCTCTCCGAAGAGTCCTTAGGAGCTGCAGACACAAAAAGGCTTCAAGGACGTATGGATTCCATAACACTTAGTCACTAGGAGGGCCGGCACCTGGCACGGCTGCCCCAACAGCAGCGAACAGGCCATGGCTCAGCCGGTGGCTCTGCGGAGATTTCAGCCACGGAGGGGAGACAATTTGGAACCCCCCCAGCACCCGAATATCGGGGCTGAGGGTGCTCAGCCGCTGCCGGGCACCGGGCAGAGCTGCTGGTCTCTGGGACCGATCGGACACGGCGTGGGAAGAGCCACGACATGGTACCGACGCACCGCTCCCCTCTCCCCACAGCCTGCAGGGCTCCCGATGGGAATCCTGGGCTCATCCTCCCGGCTGCCCCGGGAAAACCATTCCTTGGGAGGTCACACCACTACTAACATGCACCGTTATCATACACACATACACATCATATATATAGACGTAAAATAGTTTTTCCAAATATGTATATCGGTTTGGAAAAAAAATCAAACTACTGTTTTGTTCTATAATAAATAACAGCTCAAGGACAGGAGATCTCAACTGTATTTTCAAATTCCACCTCTTACCTCTACTCTTTGCTCTCATGGAAACAGAAATTAAAATTTCATCCCATGGCAGAAAACTTTTGCTTTTTTTTTTTTTTCCTTTTTCTCTTTTAGAAAGCTCTAAGTCTATGTAATCTGCACCTGATGCAACTCTTAAAATAATTTAATAAACAAACAAACAAACATTAGCTCTGTTTACTAGACTCACATCTCTCTGTGGACACAAATCCATCTTTCTTTGACCAGTTTGAAGTCTAAAGAACACTGCATGAATTTAACATTCAAAAGCTCCAGCATCAGTAATTAGGATTTCAGACAAACAGCAGAGCCACACATCTATCATTTTTACAGGATAGCAAAAAAAGAAAACTTTTTTTTAATATACTCTGGAAAAATGTTCAGCGATGCTTATCGAAAGCTTATGCTGAAAACAGCACCAAATGCCTGATGAAAAGAAAACCAAGAAGGCACCCTCATTAGCAGGCTTTTAGGTTTAACCCTTTACCCTCATCATTTTTAATTGCTTCTCTATGAAAGGAGAAACTACGACAATCTGATACGCTGAAACAGGTATTGAGTGATGGGCAGAGAAGCTGCAGGAGTCTGCAGCGAACTGCTGGGCATCTGAGAAAAAACATGGTATTTTTCTTCAAAAAAGACACAGGGTGAAAAAAATTTTGACAAGTTTTGCATTGTTCCCTTTTATTATTTAGCTTGTTAAGCTAGCTGGACGGAGTCAAATGATCAAGCGAGGATCTTGAAAGATGTACGAATACGCTGCGCTTCCTTGCCCCCCAGATGTCTGAGAAATATATTGAATTTAATAGGACTATGAATGGTATAAACCAAAGAATTCACTTTAAGCCTTATCCTTCTGGATTCCCCTTTACCTTCTCCTAGTCCATTAAAAAGTGCCCCCTCTGGCAAGTTGCAGAGGGCTGGGAGAGCAGGAGGGATAATGCTTATTTATTAGGATATACCCCCCGGCGGGACATCAGCCCGCAGTTCAGGACACGGGTCCCTTCAGGACGCTGCTTTTCACCGGCGTTTTGAGGATTATCGCTGCGAAGATGCTTCTTTCCCAATGAACTTCAAAGCAGCAAATACACAGAGTATTTACAGCAGGACCCGTCTGCTTTTGAGCGGTGTCTCTGGAAGAGCTCCCTCCGCACCCGGCACGACGGTGATAAACTGAGCCGCCACATCCCCCCCCCGCACCACCTCCGCAGCACCGGAACCTTTGGAAATTTCAGATGTTCAGGTAACCTGCAGAGTCCCGAGCATGTACAGAAATGTCCCTTTTGTGTGATCTTCAGCAAATCACTTGTATTCCTGCCCTGGCACTTCTGGCCCAATGCTCCTGTGTGCCTGCACTCATCCGTCTTCCCCAGATCCCGCAGGGGCTGGCAGTCCTGGCCGGCATTCCCGGCTGGCATTCCCCTG
This sequence comes from Fratercula arctica, assembly GCA_947846985.1. Taxonomy (NCBI): domain Eukaryota; kingdom Metazoa; phylum Chordata; class Aves; order Charadriiformes; family Alcidae; genus Fratercula; species Fratercula arctica. The sequence continues at coordinate 1,910,454 of CANTUZ010000013.1, read as the reverse complement.
CCTGACACCTCATCAGAAACGAAAAAACCCAGCTCCCTAGCGGATCGAAACCTGTTGTCTAAGAAGAGGCGTGAAACCATCCAGTTAACCAAAAAATGTCGGTGTTGCCGGGCCCCCTGTGAGTGCATCACCTTCTCGCAAACAGATTTCTCCATCAGCTGCTAACGCGAAGCAGCGCGCGCCGGGCCGCATTGGAAACCGGCATTTATTTCAGAAAGTAAGTACGTAGCATAAACTTTTACGCAGCCATATTCTGGAGGCATCTTTCTTTATGTTGGCGCAACCCCTCTGCAAAGGGAACGAACGGCAGGCGAGCGAATTCCCCACGGCCGTGCGGGAAATCCCCAGCAAAGCCAGGATCCCGATCCCGAAACTCAGGCTCCCCCTTTCTCATTCCAGCTGCCAGATCACACCGCCTCCATCACCACTTACCGGTTAACCAAATGCAAGATAAAAATTTGAAATGGGGAAACAGATTTTTACGGTTTTTACAGTTTCCATGTTTTGTGGAAACAAAACAAAACCCAACAAAAAAACCAACCGACTGGAGCCATTCCACTTCCACTGCTGCCTTTAAGTCCAGAATCCTACTTCTGTCCCCCTCCAGCTTACAGTGAATCCCAACTATCATACGACACACAAGCAGATTTGCTTCTTGCAGTGAATAAAATACTCAGAGCCCTTCTCCTTCCCTACAAGAAAAACAAAGCATAAACAGGGAAAAATGATGGCTGTAAAACCTAATAAAAACAATGTATAATTTTCATCCTCCCATTACTAATTTTATAGGTTACATTTTCAACCATGTCCCCATAAAAAATATTACACTAATAAACTCTTAGTGTCTTTATTTAATATTTATAGCACCGTGGGAGAACCAAACTCTACTGGTAAAAGGTAAAACCAGCAATTCAAACAGCTCCTTCAGAGGCTAATAAACATATCCCTAGTGATCAAGTTTAAGAGTATACAGTTTAAGAAAATGCTTTGATACAGAAAACTGTTGGAGATAAATGGATGCACGTTGGTTGGTATATGAATGTATATAAAAATGTGTGTGCCTAAACCCTCGGCTTCACAAAGCATGGATTATTCATTAAGTGTTCTCAGAGTAAAAACCAAAAATAATGAATGAGTTAGGAGAATTAATGAACTGCCCCACAGTCTATCATCTGCTGAAAATATTTAGCATGATTTAGCATGTTCTCAATGTTATTTTCTTGCAATTAATGGTACAGAAATCTGCTGCAATTTTACCCATTTTCCATATCTCAGGTCAATGTGAAACATTACATCCAATTTTCCAGTGCATTATTTATGATCTCTGAGCTATGACTGCTAATATTTGCCTTACCGGAATAATAATAAATTACCATAACAATTTACCATATGTAATTACGTTAAACAAAATCTTTCTTTATTTATCTTCTTGTAATCTTCAGTTACAGTGAATCCTCCTATACGGCGTATGCAATAATACAACATTCCCAACATTCCCAATCTCTTATATCCTTGTCAGAAAGGACTCCACGTGCTAGTCAACTGGTGACACCTCCGAATCTGCGAACGAGTTGGAATCTATCTTCAGAAGCAAGTAAGATAAGACTTGAAATGGCACCAAAAGGTATTTTACATTTGAAAATGCATTTTGAATTTCCCCCCTTTCCATCCCAAAGCTCAGCCCCCCCCATGCCCAAGCTCTCCCCGCGGGTTTGGAGCCCCCGACCACTCACTTTCCTGCGCAGGCTCTTTGGCTTTCGCAAAGCCAGGGTTGCCTCCGGTAGGTTTTATAGGGAAAACCGCAAGCCTTGTTCATGCACAAGTCATTTATTAAAAAAAATAAATAAATAAAAATTCTGTGGTCAGAACTACATGGAAAATTCATCTTTTCATTTCTAGAGCCACCTAAATGCTTTCAACGCTTTTTCCAGCTTTATATTCACTTTTAATAGCTCTTGCTTACACAGGGTTTCTGTTTCCGTGGCCAGATGAAAGGAGAAGGAACAATACATTTCAACACACTGAAACTGGGATCCTTTAGAAACTCGTTCTGTCACCTGTACAGTCAGCCAGTAGCAATGAGGAGTTGAGAGTACATTAAAAAAAGATCTAAATCCCATTCAAACAAAACAAAACCAGCCCTACAGTAAACAAAACCCAATTCCCAGACACTGCCTGCCTCCTACATATTCCCACCAGTGCTGTTTTTCATTTACTGGAAGCCAATCCAAGTAAAATACATGTTTTTAAGGAAGAAAAAAAAAATAGTGTATTTCACTTTTGGTATTGGAATTGGAGGGGAGTACAGACCCCTGGAGAGAAGGACTGTAGAACACGATAGAAAAGATGAATCACTCTGGCAGCAGCCAGCCAGCCATTAATTTTCAGCAGGCCAGGAGTTGGTCCAATTAAACCAGGCTCCTTTCTCTACATTAACATGCTTTACTCTGTTTTTTTTCCGAAGCTAAAACATCAGCTCGAGACCCCAAAGGCTTTTCTATTTAGGATCAATCAATCTACCTTGCTGCACTGTAAAACATACACTGTCAGCTCTGAGGTGAGCTCAAAAAAGAGCAACGGTGGAAAAATTTGATAAATCGACACATTCTGGCAGTTAGGAGAGGGATTCTTCCTACACTGTCACTTATTTTTATCTGATTAGAAACAAGTATTAGTAAAGGGAACATTCCCCTCTATTCTCTTCCGGTATTAAGCATTGGACTAAAAGAGGAGTCTGTTCATCCCTAATTTTCTAAATCCAAGCCAGAAGCTTCCTACCACAAAGGCAGAGAGACGCTGCCCGTGCTTCAAAGGGCGGTGAGTTTGAACCGGGTTTGCATGATGTGGGACTCACGTTCAAGCCCCTTCTCCAGCACAGGAACAGGAACCTGCGCCTGTCAGTGCCCCGCGTCAGAGACGCTCTTCACCGCTTCCCACCGGTTTGTGCGCCGGGCGTTACCGCGGGTGCGCATCCTCTCCGGCAAGGATTGCTTTAGTCGGGATTTCACTGCCCATCTGCGACCCCGACACTCTCCCTCTACCTGACCGGGACGTTTCAGAAATGATTCACTAATAAATGAGCCAGGGATGATGCCAGAGGCTGGGAAGGACACTCGTAGGGTCTGAAGTCCCCTGCAGAGCAGCACCCGGAGCTGGCATCGCTCAGAGATCGCCCCTTTCTTCGGCGAATGCCACAGTAACTGTGCCGTTGGCTGCCATTCTTGTTCTCAATAGACAGCTTTATCCTCGGATAATAAACCTTTCACAGTCATTTCACCATGACAGTCCTCCTCTGTTCTTGACAGTAAGGTGGACCAAAAGCCACTGGGATGTGCAGCTGATGTTTTAGCTGTGAATTAAAAGGCTATCAAAAAGACGGCTGGTGGGGGGGGTCTTGCAAACGCCAACTGCACCACACTTTTTAGTAAATACTGAGTTTTTACCGGCAACCGCTTTCGTTCTTTGCTCTTATTTAAATTCCATGCATCTGTAGGACAGTACTGAGGTTCTCTGTGGCACTAATGAGATCATTTTGCAATTAAAGGCTAAGTAGAAACAAACCTCTCACCACTCTACAGGAGAGTTCAGGTTCTCTGATTAAGCAGCAGTAAATAAGCCTGTTTCACTCCTGGTCCTGGTGCAGAGGCTTTCCATGATTAACTCTCCAGACAAGATGGACTGATTGACCCCATGGATTAATCAATGAGTTTCTCAGCTTCAGAGCAAAGTACAAGTTGTGGGAGTTACCTGCAGGAAGATGTGTTTTAATTATTATTACTACAGCACAGAGTAAATAAATCCCAGGACACTTTATTTGGAGGTTTTACCCTTAGCGCTAACGATTTGCACAACGCTCTCGTGTTTGTCAAACTGCCTACACGGGAAAAGATTTTACACATCACTACGCATTTCTTGAGGAAAACCTACAGATTTTATGGTATCTTAACGTGCCAATTACAGCGGGAGGAGCCTATGTAATTGTAGGACAATTCTCCCCAGCACGCTCGGGGCAGAGCAGAGAGCCTGGCCCTGCTGGGACCAGGAGCATCCCCACACTGGGAGCACTGGTGGGACGCACGCGCCGCTCCTGCACAACCGCAGCCATCCCTGCCCGCTCCCACCGCCGGCGACCTGCGGCCCCGGAGGGTTTTTCCTCTCTGCCACAGATCTCTTTTCAACTTGCCAGAACTGTATTTGAAAGACACGGGGAGCCGCAGGAAGATTTTAGGGAGAAAAAACCCATGAACACAGGCCATTTGCAGCCCGGGAAAAGAAGCTGAAAGAGATGCTCCAACGGTGGCTGTGTCAGATCGCCTCAAGCTCCTCTCTCCTCACACTCTTCACAACAAACAAACTCTCAACACCTAGAAACAGAGGCTGCACATGTCAGGGGGAAAAAAAAAATCAGACACACCAGTAAAGACACTGAACTCCTCGTGGACTTGACTTGCGTGTAAATACTGACAACTGTGGGCTTGACTGTTCTCGTCTTCCTCAGCCCGGCTCAGGAGCGAACCTGTGCTGATCCAGGGAGTCAAATCACAACGCAGGAAATGAACAGATCTTTCATGCAAGAATATTAGAAATGGAAAATTTTGTTATCTGTACGAATCAAGGCAGGGTAGCTATATTTAACCTGCGGCTGCTGTGCACCTCTGCTCGTCTGCCTGCACAAAAAGCAGCTGCAGTCCTTACCTTCAGCTGTAGCCTACACAAGCCTTCAGGTTTCAAGAGAAATGAGTATTATGTGGAATGAAACACTCTTTGGCACCTGGTGGGCTCAACTGCTTTGACATTTGAACAAATTCAGAGCGCTTTATTTACAGATGGAGGCTCTGGGTTCTGTTGCTGGCACTCGGTCAGAGGCAGCAGGAGAAGAAAAAGTGGCCCCGATGCCAAAGCTGCACTTGAGCGGGCAGTAAATACTGGGCGAGTGAGAGACGGCGGGGCTGCAGGCCTGCAGAGAGCCACCGCGTCCTGCCCCAGGGCCAGGCTCCAGTCTACACTGGATGCATGGAAAATTCACCCACAGAGCAAGATATTAACTGGAAAAGCAAAACCACAATAAAACACAGCTCCACACTTGCTGACGTTGGTCATCACTGAATAAAAACGACCCCCTGGCCTCTGCGGCCGCCCTTGAACCGGCCACGTCCTGACAACGGCATCTGTGCAGCTGTGGCGCGCGGCTGCTGCCGCCTCCGATGGAGACACAGGGATGAGGTTACTGTCGTTTTCCCTTTCCTCGCTCACGTTTACGCCCTCTGGCCCTTCTTACCGCGGTGCTCTGCAGAACGGCAGCACTCCCCTCGCTGAAGAACGACCCCAGGATTCAACCAGCAACCTTAGATTGAACGGAGTGCTATCGGCAGGGCTCAGTACCGCCAATTAAAACAGAGAGAGACTAAAGCCAGTAAATTAGAGAACGTGACAAATGCAGCACAAAGCACCGACGATCCCAGAAGGTATCAAATTCAGTGTTAAAGTAAAGAAACAATAGGGAAGTCCAAGACATTTCAGAGTGTAGTGAATCAAATTAAATTGCCTGAAATTCCACATGGAATACATTTGACAAATTTCTTTCCCCCTCTTCAGCTTTCTGTTTGAGATGAACTGTCGTCTGGCAGCTTCAAACGTCTGGCACAGCTTCAGCTTCAGTTTGCTGGGGCTGAATCCAAACACGAACCTGAACTTTACCAGTTCTGCTCTTTTTGTAAACATACTTGCTGTGGCTGCCAAATGCTTTCCAAAAGCACACAAAACCCAGAATCCAAAAGGAAAACATTGTCTTGCTGCAATTAAATTTGCGTTTCGCACCTATGGGGATCACCCCGCGTGCAGGGCCGTGGGTCGCTCAGAGGCCCCGCGCCCCCCGTGTCCCCAGGCGCTGTGGCCGGGGCCGGGCCCGCGGGAGGACGCGTCTCGTCTCCCACGTCCCCGCTCCATCCCGCAGCGCCGGAGCCACGGCCTCCCCCGGCGCCACGCGGGCAGCTCATCGTACAACAATCAGCAGAAGGATTCCTCAGAGGCGCCCGACAGGACGAGCAGTGAAATGTCATTCTACACGTGTCACTGATGGCCAGGACCAGTTTAGATTACCCCAGTGAGTAGTCTCGGGAACAAATTCATTTTAAGGTAGGGAACTTCAGGCAGAGGAAGAGGCAGATATAAAGAGGGTGATGATCAAATTGCTCCTGAGCGCAGATAGCACCAGCCTTGATATATCAGATTTTTTTCACTTTGCTTTTAAAACAGAGCTGGTTTTGCAAAACGCTTACAGCAACGGCACGTTTCTTTTGAAGCAGGAGGTGATTCTTCACCAGCAGCTTCCCACTACCTCTGCGGGTTCTCTCTGACAGAAAACAAATTCTTTCTTCCTCCGTTTTAAAGCTTTTTAAAACTACCAAGCTCCATAAACTATACAACCGTGGAAGGCTACACCTTTGGGCTGAAGAGCAGCAAATGACAGAGGTGTGTGAGTTCCAGCAGGAGACACACAGGCCGGCAGCTGCTCTCAGAACAGCGGATTTTATTGTCCAGGCAGCATCGGCCCCATCTCCGAGAGCCGCATGGAGTTCCACCACTGCCCAGAATAGACAGCATCTGGTTCACATAAACTCTAGATTTATTGCATGTCATCTCTCCCCTTGGATTTTCATTATGAGTAGATCTTGTAACTGTTAGATTTGTATTTGTTTTATCCATCTAAATGTTTTTCTACACTACTAGCTACAAACTGAAAGCTCTTTCTAAAAATAGTACAAAAAGATACTCAAAAATATGCATATGGCCTTTATTATGAAAATCCCTATACTGTATTTTTAGATGAAGTAAAAGCACCACTGAAACCACTGATTAGCAAGCAAGCTTTTACCTGAACTCCTGAATAGGAAGAGACTGAAGAAAACCTTTTTTATTACAATAAAAACCCCAAAGACAACCGAGTACAAAACTGACTGCTGCTCCTAGCGGTAACCAGCGTGGTAACGAATGAAACCCACGCATTACTGCCCCACTCTGACGGCTCCCAGGGGCTGTTTGGGGGGTGTTGAGCCCGTTTCAATGGTCAGGGGTCAACATTTAAAGAACCTCTCTAAGGTGGCACCTTCTCAGCAGAAGAGACAGATCCAGACAGCGCCTGAAGAATAAACCATCCTCTCTCCCCTGGGTAGGAGTAATACAACCAGGAATGCCATAGCTGGAAGCTGTCATACTGAGAAAGTTTTTTGTCTAAGCTTTTTTTTTTTTTTTTTCTGATGAAACTCTTGCTCTTTCTGGGAATGAGTTCATTTAGAAGTGACTTTTTAATTTGTATGGTTGAATAACTACCACCATAAAAGAACATACAGTGCAATAAATAAATACCGCTTGCAAACTTCAGAACTCTCTGCCACCGCTTCATCCATCAAAACCAATTCTGTAAAAAACAAAGGATGTGACAAACCCAACCAACCTTTTCCTCCATCTTCCAAAAAGACTGAAATCTAGTTCTGGAAATGTTGTCACGTTGCTATTAAATGATGGGGTCCTCTGGAACTGTTTCGCGGTCCTACACAAACACCCTCCCCGAGGACCAGCAGCCCACCTCTCCACAAGCCCAACACACCGACTGGGCAGCTCAGCTCCAAGCACTTAGGCAGAAATCCCGTCCTATTCATGGCACAGAATTTTTGGGAATATTAGGGAAAACAGAAATTGCCACGGATGTCTGAATTTCTGGAATTGGAAAGCAAAAAGGGCCAACAGCTGCGTTTCCCTCCCGCCAGCGCCAGCAGACAGCATGACCCCCATGCTGAACCCTCCTCTGCACACCGAGGAACCCTCCAGGTGGAGCAGGACGAAAGTAAGACATATCTTGGCTCTGTATTTGTTTTTTAATTAAAAAGTTTTGCATGTAAACAGCTATCTTCTCTTCTTCCAAATCCACACCGACATCCACTACTTATCATTCTGAAGCGATCGCCGGAGGAAACATGATTGAAAAAATATCATATTCCATGGAAATTTTCTTAGTACAGCCCATCATCGTGCTGTCTGGTCCCCTTTCACATCAGCTCAACTGCGAGAGTTTTAAGCTGGCATCAAAAAGCCAGGCCATTTGAAGACATAAAAGTCAGCTATGAGGTTGTCATTTTATGTTTTATTTATTTATTTATTGACTGGTTGAAAACGAAACGACGACTGCCTGATATATTTTAAAGGTTAAACGAGCGCGACGCATGCTGTCAAGGAAAGCCCTACCGAACCTTCATTCCTGGGTCTTCCACAAGCTACACAGACATCACCAGCCCAGAGATGCAACGATCCCCAGTTGACCGAGAGGTACCACAGAGCGCTGGAGAGGCGTCCTGTCCCGAGAGAGGAGAGGGCAGCAGCTGGCCCTGGCCCCAGGAGGACGCAGCCTGGGCTCCTACGCGCCGTTACCGACACGGGTGGCAGCGCTTCAACACCTCCGAGTCACGCATTTGCAGCTTCTTCAAAACCAGGCCTCGGCGAGGACTGTCAGCTACCGCTGTCAGCGACGTCTCGCTCTACGTAAACACTTGGTTAGTAACGGGATGAAATTACACCTTCAGGTTTATTCTAACTACTGAAATAAATCTTTTCACAGAACGCGTACGCATTCATTTACATTGCACTGCTATGACCACAAGTTTTCATTTTTACTGTTTAATTATTCATCGTGGATCAGGTCTCCATTTAAGCTAATATGCAACGATGAGGAAGTATGGGCACTTGTTTATCTCAGTTTTTTCCAATTAAGTCAAGTTGTCATTAATCACATTACTTTTCTACTGTGTGATAAGCAAGAAAAACAAAACCAGCAACCATCCAAACAACAACAAAAGACTCCCTTTATCGAAAAAGCAGGATATTCTACAAAATTTACTTGCATGAAAAGACTTCATTAAACCAATTAAAATATACATGTATAGGGATGGCTCATACTATTGACTCGGCCTACAAGGGAAATTTTTCTTCTTTTTTGCTTTTAATGTCTACAATATTATGAGTGAATTGACCTAATTACAGATCGTATGATGGAGACTGGCACAGGTTTCATGAAGAATTTTGCCTGGGAATATGAAATTGTCCTAAATTTCCCTCCTGTTCCATTCCTGCAGTGACAATAAATGGTACACCAACCAGCAATTTCATGTCTGTTACCAGGTGCTATACCTGAATTAATTAAAAACAAAACTTCCAACCTCCCCAAATGTCTACTAAAAGTAACCCTCTTCTATCTTTTTTTTTAATAAAAAACTTGGTAAAAGTTGAAATAAGAAACAAGAAAAATATTATTCAGTCCATAATTCATACAGTTTTAATGACATTTCTGACCTTTAAAACAAAAAATATGAACAACTCACACAGACCGTTGGGTAAATAGAAAAAGTAACAAGAAAAGCCAGCACAGAAAAGAGGAACTAACCATGAGGAATCCTCTGTGGCTCCAATATGACAACATTTCTACTCTTTAAAGATAAAACGTCATCAAAATTTCCCCCGCCACTGCCCTCACTGCATCTGAAGAGACTTCCTATTGCTCACCCAGTTACTCTGATGTCCACAAGTTTCTGCTAAGTAGTCTCGTACTAAGGACATATCACTGGTTGAAATGTGGCTACCAAACCAGAATATTATTTTCTTTTTTTTGCCTGTAAATACTAGCAAGAGTCACATTCTGTCATCTGAATTAGCCACTGAAAATCGTCCAACAGTGGATATGATTCATGCTCATTGATGTATTAACAACTTTATCTTGTCTATAGAAACATCGGGGTCCTGGGCTTTTAAAGACATCCCATATTTCACTAATGAAATATGTGGCCTTGATTATTTTTGTGCTCAAACACAGGCGTCATTTGATGCTCTGTCACTACACGTATATGCCCAAGTCAGTTAATTATGCTGCAAATTATTCTACTTAGCCATTTGCCATCGCGCTTGTCTGACTCCAGCGTACGGTTGGCATGGTGAACCCATTACATGGAGAATGGGGCAGACATCGAGCTCCACTGAACCCCAACCAGCCTCACCACCAGCCCTGAATGGGGTTGATTCAGATCTGTATGATTAAGCTTAATGTTTTCCTGAAGGTTTATAAAAAATCAAACAAAAATGAGGAAATTTTTTTGTCAAACCTGGTTGCCACGGGCAAGTCCTTCTTCTTTGCAGGACTCTCCCCTGTAAATACGCCTCCCAAAACACTGTGGCCTGTGGCCTTATATGGTGGCCCTGAAGGTCACGGAGCTGCAGTAGGAGCCCCCCCAGTGTTCATGGACAGTCAGGTTGGAGGTACAACCGGGCAAGCAAAGCTGAAGAGCTCTCCTCTGTGTGCTCGTGGCCAGGACACCTGCATGGCACCTATCTGCAGCGCGCCCGGCTTGATAGCTGCTTATTTCCTTGAGCACCAAAGGGGCTGAAGCTGTAAAATGAAAAGGCGGTGGGGCGGAACGTAACCATCTGGGGAAGATCCCCCCAACTAGTAGTTTCGGAAAGAAAAATACAGGCTGTCTTGTTTAAAACCACTGTCATATGTTTATGCCGCCATCCTCCTTGGGTATTTGCGCTACACAACGCCCCCGTGGAGCGGCGATATTACATGTTAGCTCTCTACCCTGTTATTTCTGGCTGCTTAAGCAGCAAAGGACCAATATCCCGTTCAGCTATGCTCAGCTGGTGCAGGAGAAATCAGTGAGATATCGCTCTGCAGCTCGCTCCAACACCTCTCGTCCTTGTGTGGCACCGCTTGTTTGTGACAATGATTGACGACTCGTACCAAGCCTCTGCAGTCGCTATTACTAGGAAGCAAATGGGTATTTCTTCATGAGCTAACCCTTATCTCGCAAACTCTATGAGCTTTAAGGGTAGAAAGCTTATCCTCTGGAACAGTCTTTCCCTTCTGAAACACCTCCTCCTTTCTCCTGTGAGTCACTGTTCATTTATCTTCACAGGAAACCTGGTATTTCTGAGTTACAAACTACAGACATCTCAGGCTCTAGTTTATGGAAAAGCCATCCGTGGAAACTGGAGAAATGAAAAGCCAACACTCCCACCAGCATATCAGCTGATTTTAGACTATAGTTAATGAGTTGACAATCATACATAATTTTACATTAAATTTCATTTACATGTAAGTCACAGTGGACTGAGCGGTGGTGTACATAGCCATCAACCAGTTTCCAGTGACCATCAATAATTAATAGCCTCTGTTCGCCCTATAATCTTGTTTCCTAAATGCAGATTGACATCTACCAGCAGACTGGCTCCCAAAACAGTACTTCCCCAAGAAGTAATTCACACCCGAAACACAGAGCAGGCGCATGGCCAGCCTCTCAGTGACGGTTTACTTCCTTTCCAAAAGTCACCTCTCTGTTTCTGGGTGCAGGAAGAGCACTCAGGTCATTTTGATTTAAAAGGGAGCGCCAAATGGAGCAGTGCCAAATATCTCAGACAAGGCAGGAAATCAACTAAGGGATTAATGAATTTTATTCACCTGCTTACTGAATATCCCACAGAAGAGCCACAGAAAGCGCTTGTGCGCTCCTCAACCTCTTACCCCAGCGCTTGGTGGTGACAGTCTTGAAAACCTTGGTTCCATTTGGCATTATATGCTGTTGTCTGGTTTTCATGTTGGTATCTAAAGGGAAGACTGAAGGCAGAAGGTCCTTGGCTGGGCCAAATCACGCTCATTATGAAGTGACATCACTTGGCGAACAAACATCATCACTTCATCTTTTGAAACTCTACCTGGTCTACCAGGGAACAAAGAAGAGCCAACCGAGCCCCGGCGGGTTTAGGGTCATTCTAAATAACGAGCATCCAAAGGACTGGTAGGCAGCTGCATCGCAGCCTCCTGACCAGGGTTCATCTCCATTAATTGTGAATTTAGGCAGTTTTCTGACACTGTTCGAATGGCAAACGAGGGCCAAAAGATGATCAAGTCTGCAAAGAATACACTAGGATAAGCAAAGGAGAAAGCAGTAACTCTTTATTCTGTAGCTCCAAGCCTTAAAACTTAGGCTAAACAATATTTAGTGATTTATTCTGCTTACCTCTAGATAGACAGAATACTAAAATATTCTCCTTCATCTTAGCGCCAAGGCAGGGTGTGGGGACACGAGGTGAAATCATGTCTGTTTACGCCACCTTTTAATTTAGCCGATTTGGGCTGAAAGGATTGCATTAGAGATGAATTACTCCCTAAGAGGTTTCTTTAAAGCAAGGAATTTTAAAAAATTCTGAAAAGCTTAAGGTCTCCTAGTACACGTGACTATTTTGCTGTGCTTCAGCCCTGGAAAAAAAAAATAATTATTGAAGCAACAAAACTCTGTTTCTTCTAGTAATGAACAGTAAAAGCTTGTCTGGGGGAAAAATAGTGATTAGATTGTGACTGTGCGTTACTTCCAAATGTAAAGCCATTTTGCTTGAGACAATATTAAGATGCTAGGATGCAAGGTTTGATCATTAATTTTGGCTAACACTACACATTAGTGTTGCTGCAGTCTTAGGTTTTTTTCTTCTCCCCGGGTTTTAGACAGTCTTAATCACGCTTACAGCCGATTCTAATTGCTGAATCGTATCACTCTCCACCTTCTCTAAAATGCTTGGGGCAAAAGAAATAGTGAAGATTAATGACAGGCGTGTAATTAGAAGAAAATGTAAAGATCTTGTGTTAATCATTCAGAAATAACTTGATAAATATGAAATTCTGAAGAGCTCTCAAAGCAGAAGATGATAACATGAGTACTGCAGCACAAAGCTAAGCAAATCTGTACGTACCGCGCTCCTCGCAACTGGGAAGCGAGAGCTCACGCGAGCACGCGCAAGCGTGTGGGTATGCAAGGGAGGCTTTATTAACATAACGGCGTTCAGCGTGGAAGACCATCTGTTTTAATTGAGCAAGCTTATTCGTACAATGCTTTGCTCCACTAATCTTGTTTAGATTAATGTTAATGTTCTATTAAAAGGTAGTTTATCATCCCACAATACTGAGTTAGTGATCACACCCATAGTAATATTCTCAGCTCTTACGGAGGCAGAGAGCTCGCTCATTACCAGGGTATTGATCATCCTACAACGCAACTATTAAGGCTGGGAACCTTGGTTAAAGTAACCAGAGGTCTTTTTCCCAGTGAGGGTAAAGGCACAGATACGTAACTCTTGTGTAATTAATTTAAAATACACAAGGAAGTCTGCAAAATGATTCTCAATTATGCCTTTGGATAACTACAGGAATGACGCTTTAGCTAATAATACCTTTCAGGTCGTAACAAAGAGAGTAAGTATGAAACCAGGATGGGTTTCTCTGGATTGCTATCTGTTCTTTTCTTCCCAGGACACATCTTCTCACCATTAACACTTGGTCTGTCCTTAGCCTTTGCTTTTAATGAGAAAGCAGGACGCTGAGTGCTGGCTGGAAGCATGCCTATCATTAAAAACGCAGACACAGGGCAAGTCAAAAAAGTGTAGCAAAGCACATTTTGTATATAGATCTAAAAATCCCCAAATTGCAGGAGCCATTACTATATCCCGAAGGTTTAACTTTTTTTTTTTGCAATTATGGCAGAATCTGAAAATGAACTCTTGCGTCCTCCATGGCTGGAGAATACTGTACGTAAATGTTCCGGTTATTATTTTTTAGAAGGTTATATTTTTAGAACAAAATTATGTGCCAGCCGAGAAATGAATCATTCCATCATTGTTTGGGGGGGTGTTGGATTAGCAAAATGGAGTACAACCAACTAAATTTATAACAAAAACAGGACTATAATCAGAAAAATAAATTCTACAGCCATCTGAGTTGGGTCATATTCAGTGACAGAGTGGGGTTTCTTCCTTCAAATACCTAACACTGCTTGTAGGGCAACGTTCTGCCTCCCTGCTCTCATAAATGCCACCTTGACCCGCTGGAGCCCAGCCTCACGCCCCCAGTGAGGACCACACCTCCTGGCCACCCCTGCCACCACCATGCCGTTGCGTTTCGTCGCTCCTCCCTGGGTCCCCTTTCTCCATTGCACCAAGCAGCGTCCGGCCCCTCCAACGCTTCTCCCCTCTCCCGTGCCACCACAGCCTTGGCACTCGCTCCTCTTGTTCTCAGCCAAGCAGCTTCGCCCCTTCTCCCTCGCTGCTCCGTCACTTTGGAAGAGCTCCTGGCGAGCCAGCAGCACGGCTACCTTTCCATTTCCCTCCTTGAAACATCTCCTTTGCCAGAGCAGATAAAAAATCTTGAGCGGGTTAGGCAGCTGGCGTGCTGGACCACTGCCTCTTGTCTGGAAATCACTGTCTTTGTTTCGGAGAACTCGCCCCATCTGTCCATCTCAATTCATCAAACGTGTCCTGTCTTACCCTGAAACAGCAAACCCGCGAGGGCAAGGATCAAGTTTTTTTGTGTTTATTTTGTACAGCTCCCAGTACAATGGTGCCTACAACTGCAGCTGCTAAATACCACTGCGGTACAAATAAAGTAACAAAAGAAGCAACAGAAGTAGCCCCCCCTCGTCCCCAAATTTCAAGCATGGCTTGAAAGAGTCCAGTTAGAATTTTTATTTCCTAAGGGAACATTTTATAATTACATTTTGGACATACAAACAAGGAAGATGAAGGATACCAGAAGATGAAATATATGTGAAGAAATTCTGCACATGCCATTCTAAAAACAATAATCTCACAAAGCAATAACTCAAGTGAGATTTCTCCCCCGAACATCAAAACATGCCAGTCATTAATTAAAACTCAGAAAAGCTTCTTTGTGCTACGACAGCATCACCATTCCCCCTCTGCACAATCGGGAACCTGAGAAGGAGAAAAGTTAAATGGTTCGTCCAAGAAACCCCAGCTGACAGTTGCCGAACTGCAAAACACTCCAAGCAACACCAGACACTTGTTCTCACAGTGGCTCTGGGGATGGCAAAAGCTCCTCCTTTTAGCCTGGGATAAGTTTTAAGTTTCTGCATAAAACTAAACCTGAGAGTAGCCCATGCACCGAGCTTTTGAAAATCCCTTCTGAGCTGACTCCAAAATACACTAATTATGTGGATTATACAGGACACAAAGACATCTTCTCCTTAAAGAACCACACTCCGAGATGAAATCCTCTCTCAAATTGGTGTACTCTTGTGAAAACGAGACCGGCTGAGGACGCATATGTATGAGCCACAATTTTTCATGGGAATGTTGGAAGAGACTTAAACGAACCCCTTAATTTGCAGGGTGGAATTGTTAATGCTTCCCTCAGAAAGGCAAGACGCACTTCCAGCTCTAACGAGCGAGATACATCTATAGCTAACAAGCCGTACAACCTCTGAGCCCGCGCTGACAACTTCACAAGGGAGACGCACGAGCCAGAGATGACACTGGAAAAGTTGATAGTGATCAGGGTTACAAATCACCCACTTCCTCAGTATTAGTCAAGTGCCCGTTCAACGCTCCAGGCTGTGTCCAACACGCTGAAATTACAAGTGACAAAATGAAATTAAAATACACGGACATCTCTGCCCCCATCTGTTTTCACTGTTTATTGTCCTTTCTGAACAAATGCCGAGCGCTGTCTCCCCAGCCCGGCTCTCCACGCGCAGCGCACCCCTTTTGCACAACTCCTCTGCAAGGGGATGCACGGGCTTGCCTCACGGGCTGCTCGTTCTGTGGGGCATTTGCCACATTTTGGGGACAGTTAATGCTGGCCCAGAACGGCGAGCAGCTGGGAGCTGGACTGCAGGAGGTCCTGCATGAAGTTACAAGGTTGGCTGCCTCCGAGCACTTCGCTCCTCTGCGCTGAACCCAAGAGAAGAGAAGTGGGAGAGGCAGCCGGGGAGTGTGAAAATGCCGGGGCAGCGTGAAATTGCATGGGAGGTGTGAAAGGACAGGGACAACACTCCTAAAGAATCACAGTTAGCAGACAATTAACTTCTATACGCTGTTTTATGCCATCATCCGCTGTATTCAACATCAACATGCTCCAGGCACCTTTTCCTTTAGGCTGACGTCAGGCTGTGCAGCACGTTTTCAGCAGGGTGTGCAGGGACCCGCCTGTCCTTCTGCGTGGCTCGTTCCGGGAGAGCAGAGCTCACACAGCCTGTGGTGTAAACTCACCTTTGCACCTTCCCTTAGATTTCCAGGCTACCTCCTACATCTCCCACAGGGAGGGGAGGGAACAGCAGCGCCCTTTGGGGCCGCCCCTCTCCAGTGACGGTAACGGATGAGGTGCCTGCAGGACGACCACGGAACGCCTGTACCTACAGGAAAGGGGCAAACCCAAACACCTTGCTCGGCCAATAACACAATGCAGAATGCGACTGGCGTTTTTTTTCCTCTCAAGACAGAGAAGAAATGCATTCAGGAACCTGTGACCAAGCTGCACGGGCTGGCAGCCAATGCACTGTATCTACACATGACAAATTATGCATTCATCCATTGTTTGAAAGTTTTGAATTCACTGTTGGTGGTAAACTTTTTACTAGAACACACAGATGGTCCTGCCTGATCTTGTTAATGAAAAACTCTCACACAGCTACAAAAACAGACGTGATCATCTGTTTTTCAACATTCTGAAAAAAATCTACAGAGGTGTAAGGTGCTATACAAATGAGAATAATTAGCTTGTGCCATCTGTGGACATTAAAAAAAAAAAAAAAGAGTACCTGTATTCCTATGTTTTATAATGATAAGCATTATGTCTCCAGCAAAGTATGCACTTAATAACTTTTCAATTTATTGTGACCTTCTGCTCCAGTTTACTTAAGGAACTATAATACTAGCTGTGCCTCACACCTTTTTCACCTTATAATTAGCAAGTAATAAAAAATGCTATTAAAAAGTAATAAGTCTGAAGCTCTCTGACAATTCACTGATTAATTCTCAAGATTTTAAAGCACGTTGGAACTTACTTGCCTAAAACATCCATTTTATGCAGTTCTCAGCACCGCTAACAAGTGCTGGTGCGTGATCCAGTCCCACAGCTCACCGACACGTAATGGCAGCAGGAATTGCACCCTGCAATGTTGGACAGTTTGATGACAGGGTAATACTTCCCTGTATTTCCACTCCAAGTTCAGTGGTGAGCTGTGCACATACAGTGCCGCACGCCCGGAGTCTTCCCACAGGAAGGGCACATGGATGCCCTGAGCATCTGATGAGGAATAGTTAATACTGATGAGCGCATTAGAGGGACAACAGTCAAAATGGTCAGTATCCAGGACAAGGTTTCACCTGGTTCTGTACAACATGCCCTGGGGACACCGGGGGTGCAGAACTCCTCTTCCTCAGCCTGCAAACCACGGGGGGTGACCGGGAAGGCTGGTCTGGCAGGCTGCACCAGCTGGGCTCTCCCCAGCACTTCTGCAGCGAGAGGAGAGATCCTGGCTGCAAAGAGAGTCGGGTCATTTGCACGAACAACTGAAGAGCACTTTAAATAGCGCTGTACAAGCTCAGGCTGGCTGCCCCCACGCTGGAAGCCCAGATAAGAAAGAGGAAAGGCAGTGAGGAGGGCTGAGAGCAGCACCTGCATTACACAGACATTTTCTGAATACCGGCAGCAGGAACAGACGGGTCCAGTCCGCTCCCAGCCGCTCCCAGCCCTCTCACAGTGGGCACTGGTGTGAAATAAATCCCTCCATGTACCGCTCAGCTCCTCTCTCTGAAGTGTGTACTGAAACACTGCCATGTTAATGGTTTTCCTTTCGTATTAAGTGAAAACAAGTGATGTGCAGCAGACAAATGCCGAATCCATGCAATGCTGAGAGTGGAACGCTGCTGCCATCGCCACTGCCCACACTCTTCCACTCATCGACTGCTCTACGCTATTCACACAGAGAAAAAGGCAAACAGCTCTCTGCCTCCAAACCGCTACCGAAACCCAGGACTTTTCTCAACAGCATTTTCTACAGAGCTCCAAAACGGACCTTAAGCCCTGAGCACCGGGTCAACAAATGTTATGTTTTATTTATTATTTCATGGTTTATCGTTATTTTGTTAGATGCTGGTAGCAGACCCCTAGTGTACAATGCAAAGATACAGACCATAATTGCCATGCCCCAAACAGCCTGTCACCTAGAGAAGATTAAAATATATAACATGCCCTGTGCTCCGCTTGCAATCCCAGCATCAACACCCATAGCCGCAAAGAAGAAGATACCCAGTCCTTACTCTCTCATCCGCCGCATGGTTTAACACCAGCAAAGGTCTATCTCTGTTCATATTTGACTTGGAGCCAGGACGACTGTGTGAGGAAACAGGCAGCAGGTACTGAAAGCAGTTTTTAATTGAGTAGTCCCGCTCGCGACATAATTTTGTGGTCTCACTCACTGAAAAACCATCCTGTGCCGTCTGGTCTTTTTGATTTGTACTTTCTGATTTGAGCCACCGTCATCCTGACTCACCTCCTGCCTTTAGAGAACGTTCACAGCGTTACCTGTTACAGATGGTTAAGATGAAAAGTGTGAACAGGCCACGACCAACTTAAAACAGCAACTCTCCCTCCCCCATTTTCTAACCGTCTTAGGGACACGGGGGAGGTTAGGCAGCCTTTGCTGTCAGCCCAAGGACTTGGGGTGTTTTCACCTTGTAAACCTTGTTTCCCTCAACTGACCCATTTTCACTTCTATTCCTGAATTACTTCTTTTTTCCCCTCCTCTGATTGCATTGATTCGTGAGATGCGAATGTATGGCCCTGATGAAGGTTTGAGAGTACCTGCCTTTGTTACTACTGCTGCGCTCATTTAAGCTGCAGCATCTCCAATTAATTTATTTTAAAATGTTGGGGTTTTTTTTTTGGACTCCCACTGGATAGAAAGTGGCATAACTTCACTCTGAGATGACTTCGAGAAGCCTGCGTGCTTTGCTCTCTCCTAAGTGCACTCTGAAGTCAAATCAATTCACAACGTCATGTTCATAAAATGGGAAATGGTAAGAAAAGAATGAGTTCTGTTGTACAAATTACCAGCAATTCAGCGTGGTACCTTAATGTCATTCCTGTTCTTCCAGGGTGTCACTGAATGCACCAGGCAAGTAAAGCGTCCATGTGAAATGAAGACACGAAAAGTAAATGTTTGCTCCTATATTGTAAAGAACCTCATAAACGTCAGAGGTTTTCATTTCATGCACACCACAGCTTGTCGAGACACCAGGAAACATTTGGCTCTAATGGGAAACCGATGTTCATTCCAGCCCCACGCTGCCCATTAGCGCCCGTCTGCCGATGCTCCCTGCGCGTGCCAGCAGCCAGGCACAGCGGCCGGCCAGGGGAGGACAGAAACACGGTTCGGTTTCGATGGTGTTTTAAGTGCCAGAGGGATGAGCGATTCACGTACGACTCAAAACCACCGGGTGTAAAGTCTTGTGTCCCTTAACACAGGCACGTGTGGGAAATTCTCATTATAATTATCTGTTAGCTCAAAAGTTCACCAAAAGTTTTGCACTGCCCCACCTTCTCTACCCTTCCGCGTTTGACAGCCCACCTCTGGAGCGTGCAGAGGTGACAGATTACAGGTGACGAGGTCGTTCTGGCTGGGCAGAAGCCATGGCGGTTTTAAGGAAACGTGCTCTGGGTGCTCCCTCCTGCACTTCACTACTTTTTGTGATCTCTTTTCTGCCCACATTACTGGGCACAAGAGTGGCTCATGCTCGCACTCCACCAGGCAGAAAACACCCTGCTCGCCGTATTACCACATGCAGCAGTGAGTCCCCCACCTCCTTTCCCTGCCTTCCACATACTTCCTTTCATTGCCATTTACTCAATAAAGGTGTAAGGTGGAACATGAGAACAGCCAGAGGCAAGGAGAGCTGAGGGGGGACCTGCCTGGGGTAACGCTGGTGACTGCAAGCGGGAGAGAAAGCGGAGCTGAGGCTGGGGATCCAGCTCAGCACCCCTTTGCTGCCCCACTCGCTCCTAACATCCCGGGGTGTACGAGTATGTCGGGGCGTACCGACGGCACGAAGGTGAGCCTGGCTGAGCACTATTATCCCACATTACAACTTAAGCTGGATACTCCTATTGATACAAGGGATCTCTGTGTATCATGTTTCCTCGGTACCTCCAGGTACTGAGCAATGCTGCAAAAGCCCAGTGCAAACACACCGGGCCAGGCTGCCAGGAGAGACCAGCATCCCAGCAGTTTCTGCTGAAACACGGGTAACAAATAACTAAGGGCATCGTATCAGAGATGCTCCATTCCCATGACAACACATTACAGCAGATGGTCAGCCCCCAGCGACTCAAACCTTGCTGTAAACCTGGTAACTTCACTAGGTGATTCGAAGGCGGCTCCGTCCGTAAAAATCTGGTTTCAGCCACGAGAAGGGAAGATCTGAGCATCTGACCCCATCCTCCTTTGGAAACGGAGGCTGAGCCCTTCTCACAACCCAGGTTATTATCCTGGGGAGGAAAGAAACGTTCGGGGAGGAGCTTGGTCTGCTCAAAGGCAAACTGAGCTTTCAAAGAGGAACATACATGCTCAAGTGGTATGTTTTTCAGTCTTGGAAATGCTAACAAGATTTTTGTGTTTGATTTTTGGCTTTAAATGAGTCAAATCAAAATTAAGGGATTTCTGTGTGTGATACTGAACACACACATACACACTTCTGCATAAGGGATTTGTGTTTTGTAAATTATACCCTTTAGCCATATCACTAGTCATTAACCTAATTTAAATTTCAATAAGGAGATTCTCTGCTTTTATCATTAAAATTAACTAGCTCCTCACTGCGAAGATACAGTCAGGAGGGTGAGGTGAAAGGATATCACCAAGTCAGTCTGATTAACTCCGCGTTTTATTCCGCAGCTCCTTGTACTCCCCTGCAGTGATACAAAAGCAACTCCCAAGCGACTTCCCCTTGCTGACGGAAAACATGCCAAAGTCTCCCTTTTGCGGTGCCTCGCAGGCCACTCGCTGCCTGCTGTTCCTGCTAACCGCTGTCTGTCAGGTACTGCTAACATTTGTAAAGACACTGCTGGGATCACCTCGCGAGTGCCTTTCTACGCTCTGTTCAAAGGCAGAGGGTCACTGCAGGAATTACCGGTGCGAGCAGCGAAGGCAATCCTGGGAACCAAACCTGGTGGCTCCCGGTGCCAGGCGGCCGGGTCTCTCCAGTTGGGAAGCTCGGCCACCGTCACCAGTTCGCAATCAGAGCTTGCGATGGCCCTGCAACCACCCACCGCTGCCCCGGCGCCAGGGACATGGCCCAAGTCAGGCAAGGAAGGGAAAAGCTTTGTCTGCCAGGAGCCGACAGGACAGGGCTGGTGTAAAAACACCAGGAAAGAGATGCTGCCGCATCCAGACACTCTCCGGAACAGGAAAATCAGCACGTGTGGGGAGGCAGAGCTTGGACAGAGGAGGTATCCTCAGGGCTCGGCCAAAGCAGAGCCCCCGGCCGCAAGCCACGGCACGGGCCCACCGGGACCTGCTGCCCCTGAGGAAGACGGGAGCAGGGGTGCCGGTCTCAAATATTCATTTGGGAGGATGCTGCAAGTCCTGATGTGAAACAAGCAGGTAAAGAGGAAGCATCCAGATTTAATGAGCTCTCTTTTTTTTTTTTTTTTCCCCTAAAGTTACTGGGGAACTTCATGAAGCCAAATTCCAGCAAAAGAGGCACCGGGAGTATAATAAATCAGAGAGAGAAGTACAGCTCCTCTGTCGACTGGTGTCCTGCATTTCTAGACCAGCAGGGGAGAAGCCACAGGACTTTCAAGGCTGATTTGCCTCTGGGCATATTCTTCTGCAATTTTTTCCTTCCAAAAGTAGCTGCAGAGCCAGGGGTGAGCAACACCAGCCAGCAGAAAGACAGACTAAGTGGGTGGTTAGGGCAAATAGAAAGGTAAGACCTTTGTAGGGCTTCATGTAGAAAGAACTGCCTCTCAACAAAAGGACATCCAACAACTCGCTGAAGTGCCTCCCATTTTATGGGTCCTGACGATGTAGCAGAAAATTAACAGGATTGTAGATTTCACAGAAAACAGGTAAGAAAGGACGTTGAAAGGAAATGTTATTTTAATTGGATTTCTTTGTTCTCGTTATCACCTCAACAACGCCTGCAGTACTCAAAAATCTTCCGGGACTTAAGAAAGCTCCATTTCTTTGATTCCGTTCTCATTTGAAACTTGTATGAGAAATATTATTGGTACGTAAGAAAAAACATATGTACAAGAGTATGCAAAGGACACACTACGCTAACTGTCGTAGGGTAAACCTGCTCCACACAACCGGCAACAGATGTAACCCAAGAATTCTAAATTCCAATCAAATGAATCTGAAGATTAATTGCAAAAATCCATCAAAGTACTTTGGGGAAAAATGGTAAACTGTACATAAACATTCAGGGACTTTTGCAAATTCCCGTAGCCTATAATTAGATTTACTGAACGCTACCAAATCCAAGGCTCCAGTGCAAACATAGACGGTTTTTGTTGTTTTAAGATGGGTACACAGATACATGAAATGTGTCTAATTACCAACAGTTGTTTTGTTTCCCTGTTTAATTTCAACAGCACAAATCCACTCAGCACAAGAGCTTCATGTACACTGGAATAATTAACTGCAAAGTCTGAATGTTTACAAAGTTAAAAAGGAAAATAAAAAAATGGAAAACAGTCGCAAGCACTTGATGAACCGTTTTGCCAGCAAACGCAGGGTAGGGATGGTGCTGCCTACACCTCTCGTACCATTTATGTCCAGATTCATTAAATTCTCATCTTTACTTTTCTCATTACAGAGAAATATAAGCAAAAGCCCTTAATCCTGCAATTTCACCCAGGTGAAGAGTTGAGTTTGCATGAAGCCGTTACGGGGTTACTAGACTCTGTGCCTGCCACAGCCCTCTGAAGGCTGCGGAACCAAAAGAGGTCATTTCTAGCCACAGGATCTTTGGAAAGCGTCACCGATTTCCCCCAAATCCCCAACCCTCTTTTCTGAGGAGGAGTTTTAAACATTCCCATATGCATCCACGTTACATACCCAAGAGGGATGCTGGAGTGCAGACCATACCCTCTGATCGACCACGGCTGCGCTTTCCTACCAGAGAGGAATTTAACTCGTCAGCGTCTTTCCCGGCAGAACAGATGCTGAACCTACATCCAGACCTAAAGCGATGCAAGACTTGCTGGCTCTCATGCGCAGTCCACGTCTGCATCCGTGTGTTGGAATAAATACATTAGTATTTTTAGTAAATGCACAATTATGGATAATTTTAAGATGAAAGTCACAGGATGTTTAAATACACACACACCCAACAGACACTTTACAAACAAAATTACAGATGACATTCTTCAGTCTTAACTGTTCTATGCAAAATATTTCCCAAACTTGAAGAAAGAACACACTAATCTGCTTGCTAGCTGAAGTAATTTTAGAATTAACCAGAACACTTTTTATTATTATTGGTACTTGCATGTTTAATTTTAGAAGCGTAAATCACGTAATTAAAGCTTTGACATAAGAAGTGATTATGTTCAAATGCAGCTCTCATGCTATGAGAAAATATGGCAGGATGACTTCAGATTTTTTATTTTTAAAAAGAATCCATGCGTTTTAGAAACATACCACAGAATACTGTGTTAAACATCGCTTTTCTGCAAGTGCACTGGAATAAACCAATGGGCATCACCTTCCTACAGCTGCTTGAGCATTTTGGCTTGCAGTGAGGCTTCCACTGGGTTAACAAGTGACAAATCGGGCAAAGTGAACACCTCACCGAAGCTCCTTGGGGACTGCGGCAGAGGTGCAGTGGGTACGTATTGAGCACGGGCGGTGGGTTGGGAGCACGTGGGCAGAGGCAGCGGCAGAGCCGTGTGCGCAACACCCGGGGCACGCCAGCGCTGCGGCACGGGCACGGACCGCCTGTAAGATCCGCCCGCGTTAGATCCAAGGCAGCCACCTGGGACACACTGCCTGGCACGTCCCAGCCCGTGGGCCTGACACGGGGCAGCGCGAGAGCGCACCAGAAGCAAAACGAGCTGTGCCGGCTGGAAACCAGTCCAACGGCATCCCTGGCTTCAGCGTGGTCTCAACTAATCCAGGTTCCTCTGCCCATGCCGAGGTAGGAGTGCAGAAACAGCCAGCCGGCAGAGATCAGCTGCCACACTACAATGTGTTACTCCATGATATCATGCATCTGGTTTTCTGAGACTCCAAACTCGAGAGAGATGCTTTAAGAAGTTTTACATGTTACTTGATGACATTGTCTGGGATTCAGAAGACAACATATGGACTACAGTAATTGAGTGGTGTATTGAACGAGAACTGAACGAGACTTTTGCCCCATCTGTTTCTCTGATGCAGCAGTAAGTCACAAGGACAGTATTTTCCTAAAATCCTAGTTCCAGCCTCAGCAGGACTTCCCTGGTGCAAGCAGCGGAGAAGACAGTTCCCAAACACACACCTGAGGTGTCCCATCCAGAGGCCACGCTCTGTGGGCAGGGCAGCAGCACTGGAACCGCATCGGGCTGTCGCACTGGTATGGACAGCTGGAGAAATTCCTGGTAGCACAGACCCCGACCCAACAAAGGGGTACGTACACCATACATGCCATGGGATGCAGCCTGAGGGGCTCTCCAGCCCCCAGAGCAACCCAGGACTGTGAAAAACTACAGATTACTTTTAGCCATTATAGCCACAATGAACTTCTTCCGTATGAGATCTGTCTTCCAAAGGAGTATGACAAAATTGCCCCTCTATTCCCAAACAGGTTTAACTGCCAAACAATTTCTTTTCTGTTGCTTGTCTTTTCCCCGTATTGAAAAGAATCAGCACTGCTGAGTTGACATAAACTGATAGCTACACAAGATAATTTTTTATAAAACACTTATAATTTCATATTGCAATAATAGGCTTAACATAATCTCTTAGACTTTGTTGGAAATTAGACCTTTAGGGAATTAGAAGCCTAACTCACCTTAACTTCCCATTGTATTTTGAGTCTAATTGGCTTAGTGTCTTTTGAAAATTCTAGCTTTAATTATTTGTTACGTTAGTTCTTAAAGTTATAGCTGAGTAAGAAAAGTGAATAAAAAGGTGCTCATCCCAGTTTCTAGGCAGGGTAACAAAAGTGCAAGCGCATCAGCTGAACCTCTGTTAGAGAAGCACTTCGGCCTCTCCAATTTCCAGGTTCCAGGAAGGCAAATGCTTGGAGCATCCTGAAGCAAGGATCCTTGGAGCATCCTTGGAGCGAGCCAAAGAGCAGAAGCAGAGCAGTTACCCTGTACCCCATGAGCTCAGTTTGATCAACTGGTAAATTGGGGTATCCACTGACCTCTGTAACATGGAGATCATTTTGTAAACAATCTGTTTAATAAGCAAAATTAATTCTGTAATCCGACTACAATAATGAGCCCTCCTCAGCTCTACTTCTCTACGAGTGTATTATTATTCACAGCCTACCTAGACCCATGACAAAGGATGCTTCTATACTTTGTAAAGTAACTTAATCCCGTGGTCCATGTATTATTCCATTTTTCTAGACTCTGGGCGTCCTTCTAAGAAATCTTCCTTTTCAAATTGTGCTTTGCATGGAACCGGAGCTACCTGTCAGCGGAACTGCTACCCAAACCACAGCACCTGTGCATGCAGAAAGGCCATGACTCAGTACCTCAAGAGGAAAACAAGCAGGACAACGTGATCAGCTGGCATCCATGCACGCATTAATGGCCTGTAATTTCTGAATTACATACATTAATGCCTACAGTACTATGAACACTACGGCCAAGAGTAATTCACTTCCTGAGCCTTTCTCAGAACCGCTTACTAGCCTCCTTCATGGTCTTTTTGCTGTTTGCATAGTTCCTTTGACACTGAAAAGATTCATTTTTTAAAAAGAATGGAAACAGCGTGTGCCACTAACTTCTTGCTGCTGTACGCTGGCAAATGCACAAACTGCAAAAATCCATGAGCTGCATGATTCTCTTTGCTGACGGTGCTTTTACATCTCGCACAGCTTCGGTCACGGCTCCGCATCCAGCCTGCCTAAAGGTCATAATATTACGATACTTGGAGGAACAGAGAGGAAGAAAGGGCAGTCTGTAACCGTGGCGTGTCTCTTAGAGATCTACAGTCCCCTCCAGTGCCAGTGGGGATGGAAAAGAAAGCTTTCCAGCCAGGTCTCTCTTCCACTGTTGCTGAAGTACTTTCATTAAATCTGCACTGGATTTATACTTGCATCTAGATTTCAAGGGGAATATCCACGACTAGGAGAGCGAAGATAATCACATACTATTCCACAGATGTCTGTAGAAGTTTAACAGGTTCCCATTGACCCTGCCATCAACAAACTTCGCGATGCACGCGGGATTTCACATTTGCCCCCCACCACACACTCTCTGCCAAGCACAAAAGACTGGCCATTACTTATCACTATTGGCAGGACACCAGGACCTGGCTTTAATGCAGTATAACCAATATTGGTTTTCTTTTCCTCCCCCTGACAGCAATTCCCAACAGAGTCAAAATAAGACTGGATCCCAGAGTGGTGGGTAAGGTACAGGCACATCATAAAGAGCTCCGTAAGAAACATTATGGGGTTGCCTCTGATTTTTTTCACAAACAAATAATGGCAAAGCTATCCGTTAAACCATTTCTAAACACATGGGATGCAGGGTGAAAGACAGGAAGGTTTGTACCGTAGATGAGAACTGGACACAGGATGTTACGTGACTCACACCTTGCTCCTCTGCATTCCTGATTTGTTGAACGAAACATTAGGATGGGGACCAGGATGCAAAAATTGATACTGGGATAAAGTATTTCCCTACTTCATGCACCCAGTGAGAGCCAGCCTGGATCTGGGGACTGAAGGCTGGTGCTGGGTTAGTCCCCTCTGCCGGTGGCTGCCAGTGTGGAATTCCAGCTGGCTCCGAGGGGCCAGCTGCCAAGCTCGGCTGGAACTAACTGGCAACTCTGCAGGCAGTTCCATTGGCTCATACAAGTGCTAAGCAGAGAAATAATATGAATCAACTATACATAAATGAGGTGGTTTGCAACCAAAAAGGAGAAATAAAAAGAAGAATACACTCAGAGGTGTCTGCTCCTCTGGGTTATTACAGCAAATAGCCAGGGCACGTATCCATAAACGCAGCTGGAGTCTAATTTCAGGCTTGTCTTAAATAGTAGCGCATTCACGGATTTCACTGGCATTATTCCCAATTTACATTCCAGCACATTGTCCCATCTCCATTCCCTGCCTCCCTCCAGAAGCGGAGTTCCCAGAGGTTTGGGGCTCCCGAAATCCCTACAGAGGCTGCGTGGCTTGGTCCGTCCTGTCCCTACACCTGGGGAAGGGATGCTCGCCTGGAGCACAGGCTGGGACCCACGCGGATCATGGCCCCAGGGCAGAGCTGCTTTTCCAGAGTGGAGGAGAGGAAAGAACATATTTGTCCCTAACGCTGGCAATTTAAAGCAGTCTCTCTGCTGATGGATGGTCTATCTTTTTGTACAAGCAGTGCTACAAGACCGAGGTGAAACACATTTGTGGAATGCTTTAGAATTATCCGTGTTAGAAAGCACCTCTCTATATAAAATATTGCTATTGCTATTAGCCTCTAAAGTAGGTTTCATCCTGTAGAGATGCTACCTTAATAAATCTGAAGATGATTTTAAAATGTAAACAGTTTGTTGGAATATTCAGCATTCAAATTCTTCCTCCAATTGCTGGAAAGGTACGAGTCCAGGAGAAAAGCAGAATAAATCTTAAAGCTGTAATGAAAGCAAGTTAACTTCATACCTCTTCCCAGTCTTATTGCTATCCACGGCACAACTAGTAACTTGGGGGACTAGGTTTGTTTCCATCACAACATGTATTACTGCACGAGGACATTAGACTTTGAACACTGTATTTTTTCTGAATCACGGCAACAGGATGCCCTGCGCTGAGCTTACCAGTGTTCTCTTATTTGTTTGGCGCTTCTCTGTTTGTGGCCAGAGTGACCTTTCTGGCAGCGTGGAACGGTCAGCTGGTTAACGTATAAAATATTGAGAAGGTGAAAGTGTGTCCTAGATGACCACATTTCACATTAAAATTCAAATACATCACTGTTACCATGTAGTGCAATGAGAACATGCAACAGCACAGAACAGTGGGTTTGTGACAAAGGTATAAATATAATCATTTCCCAGTGTTCTGTGATAGGTGCAATCTCCTAGCCATACTTTCAGAATATGGCATTTTGAATAGCACTCCTACTGCCAGAGGCATCTGATTTCCACAGTCACCAAAATGAGGCCTTTTACATTTCCATTTTCTATTGGGAATATTCCCACTGGGTGCTTCTGTCACCAACTTACAGGTGAAAGGGGAACGTTACGTATTTAACTTGTTCTGGGTAACATTTTAGGGAGTTAAAATAAAGACTTGAAAACGCGCGTCAGCGAACTTGCCTTGCACGGCATGCCAGACACAAGCAGCATCTTTCGTACCGGGGGGTAAGGGGGGCCCTTACCTCGGGGACAGGCCGAGGTGGAGCAGAGCCAGCCCCGACCGACTGAACGGAGAACGGAGGGAACCGACTGCAGATGGGCAGGGCGAGAGGGATAAGGGGGGAGGCCTCAAAAAGGGGACGTTATTTGATCAGTAGGAGGTCTTTTTTCTTAATTCTTATAAAAGGACAATATAAAAGTGCTTTTTTTTTCATTCTTAAATTCCACACTTTCATGTACTCTATATCATCATCGCATATTTATGTGCTGGTTTCCATGTCTGCCTGGTCGCTTTGCCTGTCAACTCACAATAGCGCAGATCTCCTGAGAGAATAAATTTCATTGATCCTAATACATACAGTTATGAATATAGTTTTTAGCAATATTGGCATCAGGGAACATCTGTTTACTTTGAGTTAATCAAGATTAATATTTTATCTTCTGTCTGGCTACAACACCCACCTATATGAAACATTCTGCTTCAGTTGTAAAGATGGAATCCTTAAGTCACACAATATTAAGCACATACCAAATTTTTGTCAGGGTTTTATCAGGGTACTGTATGATTAAGACCGACTGATTTGCCTCACAGTCAACCCCATCTCAGCGTCCTGAAATAACTCAGGATACATGATACAGAACCCGGAGGCGTGCAGTGGTACAGACAGATCAGCGTGGCACCCTGGACGCTTTCCAGTGATGGAAAGAAAAGTTGAGTCATACTTGGAACTTTCCTCCAACTCTTTATTTCAACAAAAACTACGGCACAAGGCAAATGAGGGCAGACAGGGAACTCTTGTGGCCCCACTAACCCATTTTCTCTCACATGGTCATTGCCAAGCTTATGCAGAATGCTATTAATTTCTCCACGTAGGAACCCATCATTAATACGGGCAATCTGGATGTACGATATCAAAGCCTTAAATTCTTGCTCTTGGAAAACACGTCTGTTTTGATCTTTCCATGCAGCCAACCAGTAAAAATGTTGCACATATTTTCTGCACCTATCCGAAGAAATTTATCTTTCACACCCTACTTCATGCCATATGTCAGAAGCTGAAAGAATGAAGGATTTAGCTGTCAGTCTCTGAAGGCAGCACCGGCCCTCTTCCAACTGCACACAGCGTCAGATCTGAAAGTATGACATTTCACTTTAGCTTCTGTCAGCACTATCTGCAGTGTATCACTGGTGCACTGTTGAAAATATTCTTGATAGGCAGCTCATATGCGCTGGATAAAGTGCTCATTAATCTTGCCTTTAAAGAACTGAGAAGTTGGGTGGC
The DNA here is from genome assembly GCA_947846985.1 of Fratercula arctica. NCBI lineage: Eukaryota > Metazoa > Chordata > Aves > Charadriiformes > Alcidae > Fratercula > Fratercula arctica. Next base: position 1,880,774 of record CANTUZ010000013.1, on the reverse strand, counting down.
AAAATTCTTAAGTGAATGCGCTCGGCTCCAGCACAGAATGGATGTTCCCACTGCATTCCCCAGCCAACAAAGGGAGGCTTCAAAAAGCCGCCTGAGAAGCGATTTCAGCTCTGTTTGTTTGCTCTAGGTACGCTGGGTTTCCTCACCGAGAACCTCCCTCCTCCCGGTCGGTTTTGTGCTGGCAGCGGGGCACAGCCCTGCAGCGACGGGAGCGATGCTGCCAAGGCACGGCCCCCGGCGGGTACCAGCTGGGCACGGGCTCCGCGCCCCCGCATCCTCTGCGGGGCACCCAGGGCCCGCCACGGGCCTCGGGACACAGCCCTGCCTCCCCACGACCAGAGCTAATCCTCGCACCCGCACAGAGCAGGTGCCTTTTGAAAGAACGATTTTGAACCCCCTCAAGAAATAAACGCATGGGGTGTTTTTTAACAACTGCTCTTCCCCCATGCTGGAATATTTTAGTATTTAGCCAGAACAGTTCAGTCTGCAAGAACCTGGTTCTCTGACAAATATTTTAAAAATGTTTCCACAAAACAAGGACACTTCATGAAACATTTAATGAAAATATGGATTTTTGCTTGTTTTTAATCCCTTCCCTATTAATAAAAGATTGGTTTTTTAAAAGATTCACTATTTATTTTTCTCCCTCTGCAACCTAATACAGTAGAAACAGACAGTAGGTTAGGCATTTGCCAACAGCAACAAGAAAACAATAAAATGAAACAGAATAATATTTTTTAGCTCCCCCTGCCCCTCCCTAAAACTTCCTAGGCAGAAAACGTATGATATGAAATTCATTCTGATAGGGGACTATCAATCACTTCTGGTGATGATCCTCCAATTTCTGATTATTGTTCAGCTATTTTATGCCTATACCAGCATTCATATAAGAGAACTGATTTCATAGTAGAACATACTAAATACTTTACTAATAGCTAAAATGCTGCATTTCATAATACCCTCAAACCCATGTTTTGGTTGGAGTCTTCCAGTGTAATTCTATCAGGAATAAAAAGCCAAAGCAGAAAACAAAATCTCAAAGAGGCAAAGCTCTCCCTTTCGAGATAGATTTACACTGTAAGCGATACCTATAATAAAATAATTGAATGCCATTTCTTTTAGCTTTATTCATCTTTGTAGTCTGCAAATATTCCTGCACTAGGTAGACATGCTGGTTACATCCTGACGTACCCACTGACCAAGCCCCACACCAGGCAATGACAGTAACCTGCAATGATCAGCTCCAGCCGAGCCTGCTGAAGCCTCAAAACCTCTGAATTTCAAACCAAGCTGGTAGGAAAGTGGCTGCACCAACTCCCTGTCTACCTGAGGCCCGGCAGGAGAGATGCAGGAAGACGTTCTTTGATCCATTCACATGGAAGCATGAATGAATCAAAGACCTCACCAGAAATGTTCCTCAGACTCCATTCATGCTTGTGAAACACGAGCACGGGCTCAGCATCCCACTCTCACTAACGCCCATCCTTATTTTCCCACGGTAAAGCAAGTTTTGATGTACATTCTGACTGTCCACATTTATTACCATGTAAGAATGTCTACACCATGATTTCAGATGCATGTAAAACCCTGAAGCATGTACACTTTACTAGGGAGCTCTCTCAGTAATAACATTCAGCCACAAACTCTAACAGCTTAGTGTTAACTACCCTCTGCCAATATCTTAACATATATATCCTTCACAACCCATCTGCTTTGGAAAAATCTGGCAGAGAAGATCTGGCAGTGCCTATGAGCTATGCCCTACGGCGCACGGAGGATACAGGGAATAAACCACGGCCAGCAGGTTCTCCAACAAAAACGTCCTGTCCCCCGTGCGAGCTGACTGACGGCCTTGTAGCCATGCTGTGGCTGTACCAGGAGAGAAAACATCTCCAAGTCTTTGCTGAAAAACACCTCGTCTTAGTTCCCATCTTCCCATAACAACTTCTGGGTCCCAAGACCATATGGCAAGAATAATCAGTGGGCTACTAACACTGTCAAGAGTGCATTAGTAAAGGGGGACGTACATGTGCCAGAAACACCTCCCTCGGAATCCCACTGCAGCAAGTTTGGAAATGAGCCAGAGAGACCCCAAATCTGTTGCTCACCACTAGCTTGAGAGAGGAGGCGCACAAGGTCTGGAGACGACCACCTGCTCGGTGAAGCTCCTCAGGATGGAGCTTCGTCTGACTTGTCAGCTGGCTGGGATGACGGGGAAGGAAGCGTGGCATTTCAGGAAAACCAACCAGAAAGGACCACGCCGGTTAGAAGGAACACTTTAAGCAACAGAAACACCTGCTAAGTCAATGTCAAGTTACCACCCAGGTGACAATACTTATATTTTCTGCCATGCCCCAGGACGCAAGAGGCTCAGCCCAAGCCGTGGGTGCATACATGGGAAGCAACGCACGAGACCTTGCAGTACATCTGCCTCCCGACTTATTAAGTCCAGAGAACGTCTGGAATTGGAGTCTTGAACAAATAAGGCTTGACTTATCCCCGGTGAAACTAATAAGAAACTTGTACAAAATGCCTTTTAAGTAAAACCTATTGAAGCTTTAGACCTCCATATTAAGTCTTCAAACACTCCATCTTACAAAGGTCAAGCATCCAAACAAGAACTCGACTGATGTACAAATCTAATGAGAGATGCTCGCATACACTCAGCGTGTGTGTGCCAGAACGACTGTTCTGTGCATCAAACTGCCACTCGCACAAAGAGATTCCCCGAAATGATCACAGTCCATAGGTACACAGCTGTGCAGGGGTTTCTACCTGCAAATTTGCGCAAATTTGCACACATACCTTATAAAATAAGCACAGCTTAAAGAAACATGCTCAGCAGATACTGCTTTGCCCATGGCATCTAATTTTGGTTCTACCCAAATAACAGAGAGGGGGGTAACAAGCCAGATCTTGCCCCAAAAGGACAAAACAGCAGGAGATCACTGAGGAGTTCTTCAGAAAGGCACCTGTATGGTCCGAGCCCAGCTGGGGGGTCTGACTTGCCTGAGACAACTTAATTGTACCACACAAACTAAACAGCTCTCTGTCATGTCAAAGTGTGTAGCTTCACTTATCAGCACCTAAGCCTTTTTCGGTGAAGCAGAACTGAAGCGTTTATGGGAAAGCTGCTTATGTGGCCAGCCACTTGAGAGTTCTCACTTTAAAGTACCATGAAATAGGCACACTATTACGGGAATTAGGGACATCTCTCAACAGAGGGCCAGCTGGCAATCACAGGACACCCGGCTTCATCTGGAACATGATTGACTTTGCACATCTCACCCTGACCAACCGCACGTCGGAATAAACCCGGAGCACGTTGCAGGTTTACCTCCGGAGGTACATCATCTCTGCTGGAGCCACGGATCGGCAACGGCGCGACACCAGGAGGAGAAACTCTCCTCTGTAAAGGCCATAAGAGACCCCTGGCAGTGCCTGGGAAAGGGAGAGCCCCAGAGGCAGGGATGTCGCAGCGATCTCGGGATGCTGGGGAATGCTTCACAAAGCTGCACTTGATACTGCCTCATGTTTTTGATTCACTATTTTACTTAGTAGACGCATCTGGAAGTGTTAAGAGTTTCCTCTGTGAAATTTAACTCACAGGGAAGACTCTCTTCTGACACATTACAAATTTCAATCAAAAAGTTATAACTTGCTGGAAGCGCCACGTACAGTTTCCTATTGACCCTGCAGTGGCTAGCACCACGACATGTTATATGGGAGACTCAGTTACATTTATTTCCCTGAGGAAGTGTTCATACTACCACAAAAGGTAAAGCTGGCTTGAAAAATTCTGGAAGAACCTGAAGTATAAATGTCCCACGATAAAGTTGCCATGAAGCATTTTGACTTCATTGAAACAAAACCTTACAGAAGGAATACTGAAGCATTTCCAGTTGAAATTGTTCAGACGCACAACTGCATGAGAAATTTCCCTTCCTTTTTTAGGCGTGAAATTGCAAAATTTCTCCCACAATGGATATTTCCGATTTTACTGTGCTGCTGCCTGAGCCTCAGTCTGCCGCCAATTCAGTGGAAATGCTCAAATCAGTATATTCCTATGAAGAACTCTCTATATGTGTTAGGAAATGTGCATCAGCAAGGGCGATTTCCACCTCGGTACACACCTACTGACAAAGGACAGTTTCCCAGGCCCTTCCAGTCACTCGGCTACACAGCCAGTGAGTAAATAAGGAAAAATCCCTCAGTATCTTGGAGAAGGCAAAACCTCTGAGTTATTCAGTATTTGCACCCTCCCCACAGCAAAGGCACAAACGCAGCTGGATGTGCACATTGGGCACCGACCAAGGACCCTCTTTCCTCTGCACTCCAAGATGTTGCTGTGACTGTGAGACCATTCAAAGCATCCCGATACACCTCCACGGGCCCATCCCAGCAGCTCGAAGCGTTCAGCCAGAGGCAGTTTGGGTACTTACCCCTCTCTGAACTCCCGTGCTCCAGCTCCACTCTTACTGATACGCCACAGGCTTGTTTTTCGTTATGACTAACCACAAACCTAGCAGTGAATACAGTACAGACCCACTATTTAAAATGTTTGGCATTATTTGTCATTTCTGTTGGGTTTTGTACGAATTTCTTTCCAGAATGTGGTGGATATATTAATGATGGGGAAAGCTGCTGTTTTAACAGCAATACAGTATCTCAGTAACGCTTTTGTTTCCAAGTATTTTCATGTCAAGACTACAATTTCAGGCAATTAAGCATTTCACCATCTCTGGGAAACAAGTAATTATTGTCACTCCCATCTAACAGACTGAGGATCTGGCAAACACCAGTTGCTGCCTAAAACAGAAAGCGGAGCCGGGATGTTGGGAGGTGCTGCAGAGGACGGGAGCGGGATGCACCCTGCCCGGGCCAGGGGGAGCCAAGGGGGAAGCTGGGGGAGAACTGGGCCGTTCATCCTGACCCCAGGAACTGCAGATCGGCTCCAAGCAGTTTCAAGCTGTCTTTTACTTATCAAGCATGGTATTTCAAAGCTGTGAATGCTTCTCAGCCATTTAAATGCCATATTTCCCGTTGAGGATCCTCAGTAAATTCTTAGTGTCAGTGACATCTTGTGGCAATGAACTCTTCGCTGCAGCATACGGCAAACGCCGGCAGGAGGGGGACGGGCAGCAATCCTGCCTGCTGGCCCCTCGGGTACCGGTTTGGCCCAGCACAGAGCCAAACCCCGCGCAGCCAGAGCCGACAGCGCCTTTCAGGATATAACCCCTTCTACCAGGGTCTGCCCAAGCGAAAACGTACAGGGTTATACCAAACCCAGAAACTAGACACGATTTTTCAAATTTCCTGTCCTTTGTACCGCTCGAACGCTTGGGCTTCTGAAGTCCGTATGATTCATCCCAAGAGCTTTCCAGCTCAGTATGCAAATTTGGCATAAAATACATTTAAACAAATTGTTTGAGTTCATAAGGGCTCAAATAATTTTGTTTTCTCTTTTTCTCGTTCTTTCTTTTGTAGAATAAAAAGGGATTAGTGCATGTCCAGCTATCTAAACGGAACCCTTTTAGGAATAAATGTTGACAAAGGAGAATGTATATTTTTATAGCTCTGAAATCCATGCAGAAAATAAGTATTTCTAAGATAAATACCGCAACTTCATAACTTCAAAAAGTATTTGATGAAACAAAATCAATTTTCTTTAGCTGCATTTCATTTCCTTCCGTTCTAATACTTTCTTTTTCAGACTTTCTTGTGTCACTTTGTGTTGTTGGTCTAGCGAGTATTAAAAACCCACTGAAAAGTCTATGGCTCGGTGCACAGTCTGCTTAAGCAAGTGGAATCTTCTTTACTCTCAGCAAATCTGAGGTCAAGCCCTTCGATAGCCTTAAACAGAAGGGTATTTTTGCATTACGGTTGTTTCTCAAACATTTGCAACGTTCAGCTTATTTACACATCTTTGCACACATCAGCACACGCTGTCAGTGGGAATTCTCTATCTCGGTGCTGTTATTAAGCAAACTTCCATACAGGTTACTTGCATGGGATTTTAAAAGTTGGGAGAAAGAAGGAAGCTGGAAGAAGAGAAGCAAGGGAAGCACAGCAAACTAGAACTGGGTGGTCAGCTACATTCAAACCACAAAACGGTCACAATAAATGATATGTATCTGAAATACATAGCTGCTTTCATCTTTCTGAATGCAGAGTCTTGTGTTGTGAAGTACAAAGACGTACAATGACCCGCCTTTTACAGCCCGAGGAGAAAAAATTTAGGAAAAGCAGAAATTTTAAGCGGCAACGGCAAGGCAATAGGAAATTCCAAGTATCTCTCTGTCTCTTCAGTTTGGAAAACTGTCTGAACGGTCTGCTCCGTGCCTAACACAGACTTCAGGCACTGGAAATCCCACTACTATATGCAAGAACGAGGTGTTTAAAGTTGTTCATTCTCACTGCAGGCATGTCTCAAAGCAAACCGGGAATGTTCTGGAAAAAACACTGGACGAAACCAAAATTTTTGTCAATTGCTATATAAACACTTGTTCAGACTCCAGCCTACTCTCCCGATAATTGCTTCCCATTTAGATAAGTAATTAAAAAGCAATTGTGCTATTTTACATGTGTTACCATCAATTTACTCTTCCACTGCGTATCTGAAAAAATGCAAAATGAAAGCACTTGAGCCTGGATTTAGACAGTCTAAATTCCACTTGAGTTCCTGCACCTAATGTTTCCAATTAGCGAGGTGTCTCTGCAGACCCAGCAACCGGGAATCAGGAGGCAAAGAGCCCGAAGCCGTCTGAATCTGGGCCTCCCTGCAAGCACCTTGCTGCAAAAACACACCCTGATCTGCGAGGGCTTGAGTCCGCAGAAGGGTTTCTGGGCCGGGGCACTGCTTCCATGCACTGTTTCAGTCAAGGTTAGTTCATTGATTGGATTTAAAGACAGGTTATTGACAGGTTTATGTCATAAATCGGGTAGCAACACTTAAAAATAAATAATCTATCCATAACCTGATCCAGAACTTCCCTATGGCATTCATGTAATGCTCAGTCCTTCAACTGGCTCAAAGAAGGCTGCACTGAAGTTGTAAAATACGGCTTTAGTAAGGACTCTTGTTGAAGAAAACCTTAAGAATGGGACTTTTTCTATGAGGAACAGGTATCTGAACTAGATAAGGAAGGGTTTCTGAGCACGGAGGGAAGTGTTTCACCTGTACTTATCAGTGAACATGAAGGAATGGAATCTATACCCTGAAGGGTTCCTGTTTCACGATAGGCTGAAGATGGAATGTTGGTAACAGAAATCGGGAAGTCCCATGCCTTCAGAAAGCCAAAACTCTGTAGACATCTGTCACTAAGAACTGGGTTTGTTTCCAGACCAGATTATGTCTGTTCTGCATGTGTTTGTTCTTAAATAATATGGCACGGGTTGTAAAACCCACATACCTCTGCAGCTGGGTGACAGCCCTCCGTATCTGCGTGAACCAGGGTTACTAAAACAAAATGGGGCTGTTGACATCTGTGGCCTTTGGAAATGCGTTTTGGAACATCAGCACGGACAGAACATCAGCAAGAAGTCAAGATGTCTGCAAACAGCATGGACCAGAGCAACTCCGGAATGTGCCGGAGCAGGAACCTGGGTATACAGGGGCTGCTGGGAGAACACTATGAATGCATTAACTCTTCTTTTCTTATTCATTTTGATCAAGAGGGACGCAGCAAGGATGGCATTCCATTTGCTCACAGACACTAGTCAAGATTTGACCCGTGCGTCAATGTCTAAGGCAAACACGAAGCACACACGTGATGGAGAGAAGAGCAGTGTCATCACCTGAAGACTGCTGAAACCCATGAAGTCAGCTGCGAAGCCCTCCAAGAAGAACTCAGACTCCACAGTCAATGCACGTGTGTTGGGTTGGCTCAGTCACCTTCAAGAAGGCAAATCACTGTAATTCCCTCCCAAGGCAAAACAATTTCAAACTCACTTTCTCAAAGTTAGGCACCTAAGCACAAGTAGCCTTATCTTCAACAGTAGCAAGCACTGAGGCTCTCAAAAAGATGAATGGAAGCTGTGATTGCTCACCACCGCTGACAATCAGGTGGCTTGTGGTTAAGCGTCTACATCTGCAAAAGAAAAAAGCTGGCTCAGAGGCTTCATTTTTACTGCAAGCGCAAGCCGGGGTATTTGAGTGCAGCCAACAGTCTGAGCGCCTTCCTTGCAAAGTCTTGCAACCTCCAGCAAAAAACGCTAAAAGCATCGCGTGGGTAATGCTCCTATTCTCAATTTGCAGTTGTACCTTCCTAAATATTTTAAAAGTTTGACATCAGCTGGAGGCACAGGTACCCAAGAAACGTGTGCCTTCTGCAGTGCGGGTTCCCGCGGGAGCCCGCCATCAGGCAGCTCTGTGCTTAGACTGAAGGGAATACTGCTGACTGAAGCCCATTTGCTGCGAAGGATGGACAAGAAACTAAAAATTTCTTTAAATAAATTCTTTTAAGTTGCATCCATTAGGCTGGAGCTCACTTAGGCTGTATATTCTTGCTGTATTTGGGGTGGGGCTGTGACTTGTCAGATATGCTTAATAAATCTTTCCCCCATTTAGTCCATTTAAGAATCAGCTGCTCAGTAAAATACAGAGAAGGATCACTTCTCACCAGGAAAACAGAATCAGCATTCCTTGCCCCGAGATCCTGTCCTTCATGCAAAGAAAAGAGGGCCCATAAAATCTCCAGTGGTGGATCTCAAAAGCTGAAATGGCATTTCTTTGGATGCCTTCCGCACACTGCAGCTATATTTCATAACCACTTACAGTGCTCACTAAATTTTGACATGGCTGTTCTTGCAAACATACTCTTTTCATGGGGGGGATACTTAACTGTACACCTTCTGCCCACTCAAGAAGTATCAGACTGACTACCTTACAAGCAAGATCTGAAATCTGTTGCTACTGCACTATAACTCTTCTTGAAAAGGTGTTTAAAGTTCTAAGCACGATGACAATTCAGAAATATTTAAAAACACAACCTAGACCCGTTCTTTGCATTCTCGACAGGATCTCAATTATCACCTGATCTCCCTGTTCACCGTCAGATTTTCTGCTTCTAAACAACTAAAAGGAGGAAGCGTTATTCTGCAAATAGGGAACATCCTGAAATCTAAATCAAGTTAAAGAAGAAGGAAATAAAAATTTCTCACTTAAAAATCTTTTTTGGGGGGGAGGAAAAATACAAAATCATTTCATCACCAAAAGCACAACGCACCGGTTCAAAGCCTGACCTCAAGGAAAGCAAGAAAGAAGAAAGTGAATATTGAGAAGGGTGTCAGCTACTACACCTAGGAGAGAAGGAATTAAATTAATGAAGAGAAATTAAGCCTGAATATTAAGATGGGGGAGGAATTTGTCACAGAGAGGCTTCTTTCTCCTAATGCAGCACAACACGACGCATGCTTTTTGCCTTGTGGAGAGGTTTACAATCTCTGAACGTGTGTACCAGATGCCTGACTTCCTATGGCTTTGGAAAAGAACCGCACGCCCTAACCGTCCTCTACACCTCTGGAAGTTCTCTCCTCAGACCCTAACTAATCCTTATTTGTTTCACTTCCTCCATTTCCAGGCTGGAAATGAAGCACTCAAGGGCTCTGCATGAGATTATGGGATGATGTTGTGGAAGCAAAGCTGAAGTCCCACCACGTGGAACATTTCAAGGCCCAGCATCCTGGGCCCAAGAGCGACCAACCAGTCCCACTCTGCAGGGCAGGCTGGCGAGAGCAATCCGCCGTTCCTCCTTCTCCCGGCCAGAAGTCCGGTTGTGTAATGACAAACTCGCAGTTTCAAAGCAGAGCTGCAGCTTCTGTGCAAACTCAAATTTTTCCTAAAGGGAGTCTTTTCATGTTCAAAGTACAACAGATACTCATGTAACTATGAACCACCATTTTAATTTTTCTTTTTGCCTCATCAAGTACTTAGTGAGCAGAAGGTACTACCTGTGATAAATGCTACCTGTCAAGACTTTACTTTGATCATGCTTCAAGAAGGAAGGATTTCCAAATCATTTGCTTGGAAATTTTTTAATTCTTAAGTGGGTTGTTTGTTTGCCTCAAAGGAAGCACTAACCTATTTTACATTGTCAAAAGTCTATTTTTAAACAAAGTTTTCCTTTGTACTTTAAACATTCCCTAAAAATACTTCTTAGGCTCATTTTGTAAAATTAAAATGAAGTAGATGTTTAAACTATCATCTGATTCAGCAGCTCTGTCACTGTGCTCACCCACCGCCTGTGGAAGGATCAAATGTGGCCAATGGCTCTGTTCACCTGAATTAGGGTGTTGAGTTAATACTGCCATTTGTCATGGCACCAAAGTCCCTCTGTGTCAAATCACAAACAGGAGAGATCCCTAGTTTTGCTGGAAACTCTTTTAGAAGTCACAAGGAGAGCACAGGTATTACAGCCCTCTCACTAGCCCTTCCTATGGTTTATATTTAGTGTCAAAAATAAAACGAGGAGGCTTGGTGTGGGAGGTGGTTGGAAAGGTCACCTCTAGAGCCTATAGAAAGGATTTGCCTTGCTTCGCTAAGCCCCAGACACCATACTTCAATTTTACCGGTTAAGTTTGACTTTGCAGGACTGGGCAGGAGGGCTGCAATTTATACAGCGCGGTCAGCAGAAATCCCCGAGCGATGCATCACGGCTGAGCAGCGGCAGGAGCTCCCCGGGCTCGGCTCCGCGCAAGGAAACTTCGCCGGAGCAAAACCAAAGCAGCCTGTTTTTCCTGTACAATGGAAGATTTGGAACTACATTGATATTCGGAGCTGTCATGCTGTAAGTGACTGGTAGCCTTTTTATGGAAGACGACAAAAAAATAGGCAGGAAGTTATTATATCTACATATCACCTGTTAAGAGAGGGCTCCTAGCACTAACATTACCTATTTTAATCAACACTAAAAGCAGCAGCAGGAGAATGATTCTCCTGGCAATGGAGACTTTGCTTTCCGCATTTGGAGGATGCTCTTTTCCACTCCTTCACGTCATGTCTGAGGGAATTATTCACAGCAAACACAGCAGCCAGACCCCTTTGTTTTGCACTCGCTGTTCTTAAGACTCGAGAATTTCACTAAAATCCTTTCACATTAAAAAAAGCAAAATCTTGGTGGAAGGGAAAAATAAAGCTTTTCCCCCCATTTTAGTTACAGACACCGCTAAGCCTCCTTAAGCTACTTTTGACTCGCTGTCTCATACCCTGACAAAGCAGATGTGAGGAAGGCAGATATATAACAGTACAGCACGCACAGCAGGGCTGCCAACTGTCAATAAATTTATGAACAGTTTGTAGATCTACAGGAGTTTTGTGAAAATTCTTATTCTTTCAGTAAAAACTGGCAAGCTCTCCTGCATCTTGGCAAAAAAATACATAAAATTACAATTTGAGAACATAGCAGTCTACTTCCACCTGAAAAAAAAAAAACCCAAACCCATAACCCTGATGTTGCTGGATCAGATCATTTCTGCATGGAGCTCCCTTTCAAATCCCTCTGATGTCGGAATGGATAACGGAGTTGCTGATGTTTAAAAGTAATTGGCAAATGAATTCTGTGGGATACCGAATACTGTGCAACAGAACGTGAATGCAGTTTAGTTAACCACTAAAATAGAAATACTTTGTTTCAGAAATAACTTACTGACATTGGAGTTTTAAAAATAACCACATAGAATTACTTTTATGACTAATCACATGGGATATTTCCCTTTCTGCCCCAAAACTGGAGAGGTTGATATTCAAATGCTAATCTGCACAAACAGCTCCGAGCTCCGGTTTCACTGAGCAACTTGAATGTGCAAAATCTGTGCTTCCAAAATGTAAAGGCTGTGCTGAAACCGTTTTGCATAACTGGCTTAATATGCATGAAATTATAGGGGCACCCTGCAAATTAGTCATTGCGTGCTTTGTACTTGCACCTGTTTGGGTGTCTGTAACCTGCCATTTGCCTGTGTGGGTCCAGCAGGCAAACCCCACACCTGGAGACCCCACGTACATAAACCACAGCGCACAACCCGGGGCAGGCGTAACGACGGAGGTCAGCTCGCTACCCACAGACATTTAAAATATCAGGCCCCGAGCTCCCTTACTCTACAGCTAAACCTTAAATTCAGTTTTTGCCTCTCTCCAGTTTTATGGATTGCCAAGGTTTGATTTAGAGAAGAGCAGCAAGAACGCTACTGGAGAGAAGTCCTGCCTACAAATTTTTATTGTAACGGAGTTGAATTTATTCCAGCTGGCTTTCTGCAATGCAAATAGGACAGCCAAAGATTTTACATTCAAGATTAAGCAGAATTTTAAAGGCAGGAAGCACGCCTGCCTGCAATAGCATCTAACGAGGTCCCACATCTCTTTATGTGGTTGAAAAAATTATGAAGAAGCTACAGAATGTCCATTCTTCTCAGTAGCTTTCCTGGTCCTATAGCTACAAGTTAAAGCTTTCCAGGGCTCACGCCATCTGTCAGGCTTCACAACCATTTTGAATACCTGCTTCAACCACAAACTGTGCTACGTTTCTATCAGCTACTTTTATCAGCACTAAGCGTTCAAGGCCAGGTTGGACGGGGCTTTGAGCAACCTGGCCTAGTGAAAGATGTCCCTGCCCATGGCAAGGGGCTGGACCAGATCATCTTTAAAAGTCCATTCTGACCCAAACAATTCTAGGATTCTGTCAGGGACTTAATAAAATAAAATTAAGGAACTGAGACTGTGTCTTCATCTTCTTCCTATTTTGGTTTGGGTAATGATAAACATGAGCCTTTCGTAACAGTCTGTTTGTATTATTTTTGAAAGTTATTTTAAATGTGTAAATTTGAAGAGTACAAGTGAAATCAACTGTAATGTTTCTCAGCATCCCGAATGTCAGAAGTGGTGTGTGTGCATACACAAACACCCCACCCGAGCAGGGGAGGGAAGCAGAGAGAGCAAGAGCTCACATCCATACCCAGACAATCATTCTGCAGGGAAGAAAAAAAAATTGCCTTATATCAAACTGAGATTAAGTGAATTTCTGCCACTATTGAATGACTTGGGAAGTCTATGCACTTTAATGTACTGTGAGCTGTCATTCTCATCGTTATACAAAGACACTGAGTTTCTCAAGAGCAGCTTGAAAAAGTATTCAACATTTTCTGTACTTTCTATATGTATTTTTTTCCATTAAAATGATACCGCTGCATGTTAGCAGGAATAGCACAGAGCTCTTGTCTCCCCCGGTTTTCTGTTTGCATGTTATTTATGGGGAGAGCTGGCTCCAACCCTTGCATTTAGGCTACCTAACACTTGCTATTATAAAATATTATTGTGACCTTTTTTGAGTTCTTAACGCTGTCATTGTTTACAGCTGGCCTCAGAAATTCAGAAAAAGCCCCGAAGGCTTTTCCTTGGTCCATGAAATTCATTTCAGATTTGACGGGTAAGGATTCGAAAGTCTCCATTTTGTTCTCTCCCTTTGTCAGCACGGATTTGGCAGTCCCCAGACAACATGTGGACACAGGGACGCGCTGCCCGCAAGGCAGCAGCACTGAACGCAGGGCAGCAGCGCATTTTGCCACCCTGTAAGAGCTGAGTTTTGAACTCCACTCCCGCCCTGGCCGGGGACATGGTTTGTGAACCCGAGTGCTGCGACACCGGTTTTAGTCCATCCAAAACGAGTTCTTCAACACGGCCACTGGTCACACGGCTACATGATGCCCTGGGCCTGCCGAACTGGCTCTTTAGATATGCCCCTTTGAATTCCTGATCCTCCAAGGCCACGGCTGTGCATTACGTGTGACTTCACATGACATACACCAGCAGAGACCCCGGAGACCGGCATTAACCTTTTGCCATTTGTGCACTGGGAAGAACAGGCAGCGCATCATTCTATAAATGTGTAGATTTGGCACTTCAGGGCATGCTCTAGTGACAGAGACTGTAGGGGGCTTTTTTGTGTGTGTATGGTTGGGCTCAATGATCTCAAAGGTCCTTCCCAATCATGAAGATTCCATGATTCTATCAACAGCAATTGAGCTGTACGTGCCCCGGAGCCCCTGGTCCGTGTCCCACCACCAGCACAGCAGACCCAGCTCTCGCTCTTGGTGGGTCCAAGCTCCAGCCAAGAACAAGCCGCAGGTACGAGCGCACCAGCCGTTTGCGGGAGGCAGCCCAGGGGGAAGCGGCGGCATCGAAAGCCATTTTGCAGCCGGCGTGTACCTACCACACGAACACTTTCAGCTCCAGTAATTCTTTTATACTACAACAGGGACAAGATGACAACTCTGATTATATTAAAGTCCATTCTTTCACCCAGCTTTCCAAAATATACAAGTTTACCATATGCTTTAATGGAAGAATAACCTGCCTCTTTGTCGGTAACTATCGTTCCAGCTTTAAGGGATTCAATCCCTTCGTGCCTGCGTCGCCGCGTACGCCGAGGAGTCAGCTCCCCTGTACTCCTGGGCAAACAGCGCTGTTGCCGAGCCCCGCGCTGTACGCCCGCTATCCCACGGACAGCAGCTACGTAACCTTTGCAAATGGGTCTTCTCCATTATGGGGCACTCGTACCCAAATTTTAAAAGATATTCAAGTGTCTATTTACTAATTATGTCAAATTAACAGTAGAAGCATATATATATATATAAACGCAGGGAGGGAGGAAGATAGAGAGACAGATAGATAGTTAGATAAATTGTCTAATGTATTTTGCCACCTCACAATTTAACTGTATTCTACTGCATCAGATTTTTTTTTTTTTTTTTTTTTTTTTTTTAAATTTCAGAGAAGACACATTGTTCAGTTTGTCAGTGCGAGAAAATTCATACCAGGTACTGCAGAGAGCTACTTACTGGCACCATATACAATTTGTAGGTAATTCACATTAAATTATATCTCCCATTCCACTGTGTATTAGAGAACAAAAGATATGCCTGCAAGAATGACAATGTTACATCTGCATAGGGAGTCTGTGATTATTATACAATAAGGCACTTTCTTTCCACATACAACTTATGGAAATGTGGATGCCCTGAATCAAGGGCCACATTTTGATACCACTTATGTCAATGGGATGTTGCCACCAGATAGGACAAAAGATAAATTTCTCTCCCAATCACACTGAATATAAAAACATAAAATACACTGGGAAAGAAGGGTGGTGGAGGGCTTTTTTCTTTCTTTCCTTTTTTATTTAGGAGGGTAAAATTACAGATCTAGTCTAACGTTTTTTTTCCTCCTGGTATGTGGGTGTCAGGATGTCACAAGTTCTTCTTCACCTCATGAAATATGATTTTGCTAATGTTTCCCTCAAGCTATAACAAAAGCCAAGTAGGCGGCGTGTACTGGCTTCCAGAAGTACAAAGTCCCATTATTTTTTTGTAATAAATTCAAATGCGGTCTGCAGGAAAGAGTTTATCCTGGAGAAGGGATGAATTTTTACTCTTCAGCATCAGCATCCACACACCCGCGCCCGTGTGTGCACACGGACTAACATCGACCTATGGAGGAACCCCGAAATAGGCATAAACAGCGGCAGAAACCGCGTGTCGTACTAATCCAGGAGAAAATTCTGGGGCATGTAGGTGTGAGGCTATTTAAGGGATTTCCAAAAATGTCAAAATGTTAGCAGATTTTTTTTTAATTTTTTTTTTGCACCTGCAAAGCGAGGGTTTGCAAATCTGCAGTTCTCAGCACATGTGGAGGCAGTGTTGAGGCACTGGTAAACAGTCTGAGCCTGGGTAAACACTGACGCTTTTTTCACCTCCTTATATAAAGGAGAAAAAAGCAGAATGGCAGCTTATCAGAAGGGCTTTATAGAAACCCAAAGCATGGAAGACAGGAGTAAAAATCCAGAGCAGTCTCTTGCATTTAGTGGAACAGCCCTTCCCAGTGCTAACAGCAAACCCCGAAGTGGTTTCAGCAAACCCTCTCCTAGGAATATCCAGCCTAGGAGAGCAAACGGGAGACGTTCACACCCCGGTGGGTGGCACCCGTCCCGGCAGAGAGATGCTGGGGACTCCACCGCGAAGGAATGACTGGTTCTTCCTTCCTCCCTCGCGCGCCCGCCAGGGCTCACCACGGGCCAGCGCTGGCCCCGCCGCAGCGGGAGCCACGGATGAGCCCCATCAGCATCGTCTGAGGGGCAATCACAGCAGAAGCGCAACATTTTCCGAGGTGACTTTTCCTCACACAACTTTCATCAAATATATAAAAGATCAAATGAAAAACCTAATTACAGTACGTGTGTACATGCTAGCTCACACACAACCAATCCCTATACTCATGAGTGAAGCATTTTAACATTTGAATTCTAAGGAATGAAGTCTTTGGAGAGCTTTTTAAAAACACCAAGCAGTTGGGGTGCCTGATGTTCTTCCTCCTGAGATTTTGTCACTTAAAAGATATATATAAAAATGTTTCTTTCCAAAGCAAGGCCACAAATGAAATTTTTGCCCCAAACGCCATCCTTCATAATTTGCATGTAGTTAAACACTTTCCATTTTCTGTCAATTTTAACATTACTTACAGTACAATGAAGCCTAGTTTTAATTGAATATTTAAATAAATGCTTTCTAATAGATGAATGCTTAGTGTTTGCAATACGAAGAGGCAACCTTGCTATAGCTAATTATGTCCTGCTTTGGTTTGGAGTTTATTTCAATCATGAAATAACCAAAGGAACGGGAACACAATTTCAGCCAGAATTGTATGTTTACTCATATATAATTAATAAGGCCCGTACCTAATTTGCATTCCAAACTCCTCAAATGAATCGGTTTAGGCAGCAAATAACATGTCTAATTGGTCTAAACGGACAGGTTGTGTCCTGTCGAAAGCCCTCCCCTTTGCGAGACGAAGCCCCTCTAACCTACTGCACCGCACGGGAACCTCTGCCAGGACACGAGGGGAGGGGGCCTTCTGCACGCAAAAAAAGGTCATTTCCTATACGGCAAACAACTGCGAGGAATAAATTCCTTTATGCTTGAATATTAATCACTTATATGTGAATAATAACCATGCCCCATGAGTCTGCATGATCCACTCATGTTTGTAAATGAGCTATCCATAGAGATTACTCCCACACAAACTTCTGAAGACCCAATCTTGCTGCTGCCGCCAAAGTCAACAGTAACATCTCTATAAACCTCATTACGCTTTGAATTTGCCAGGCCCGTAATAAAATATTACAGTCTTATCGTTACAGGATAGCATTTCTCAAACTTCAAGCTCACTGTCAGTTTCTCTAAACTGTGGATACCCAAATCTGTCCCTTCAGAAACGACGATTTCTTGAACTCCTTTCAAAATATACACACGCACACACATACACGTTATTCAAAATAATTGATTTTGGGAGCTGCTCTGTCCAAGCCAATATCACTGCGTACAACACTAATCCATATGGATACGTTTTCAAAACAGCTACCAGCGCACAGGAGAATTTCCAAATTAATTACATGTAGTAAAATTCACAAAGGTGCTTAAAAAGGTTACTTAAAACACTGTTGCTGCCAACTGCGTAACACTTAAAACTTAAATGGGGCCATATATTACCAAGTTCACCACCACTCCGCTTGCTGGAGTTGTGAAGATAATTAAAAGCCACTCTAAGTTACGTAAGAAGATTATTCTTTTAGGAAGCAGTGCTTTAAAGGCTTCAGTTTGCTTCCACAGCACTTAGCTATTTGTTTTGTTTCTTAGAAGTGTTTTATTTTAATAAGTGCAGTTTTATATGGCTTCTACTGCTTTAATGTAAAACACATGAATATGAATGCGCAGTATTTACAGGAGATTTCCCCCCTGCTTTCTGCTCTATTTTGTCGTATTGTCTGCAGTAGATATGTGATTTTTATTTTCCCTTTAGCAGTGAGGTAATTTGCCCATGTTATTTGCTCTGTGGGCATCCTCGTAACACATTCTGAATTTATTTCATGATGTCTCTTGAAAGCACTGTGAATCCAAGACATGCCGAATCAAACTAATGAAGTAACCCCTGCACTAACAAACCCTCCCTGTCTCAACTCTGTTAGAGGCAGAAAAGACATAAGACCGATAGACAAATATTAAAGATATAATTCTTTTGGACTTGGTCCACATGTTCACGAGATAATGAGACCTTAACAAAGACACAGATACGCATATGAAATATTAGATCTGACATTTCATTTGAGGTGAAAATTGCCAGTCCTCCTAATGACATCTTTTCTTACCAGGTACAGGGGAAAAAAGGACTGAACTGTAAAAACTTGCTTTTTTCACAGCACTGATTTTGATCTTACCATGCCGATTCTCATTGAAGAATTTTAAAATTAATACAATGAAAAGCTGGCAAGAAAAAAAAAAAAAAAGGGCAAGCTGCGGGTGACTCACCGAGAGTTCCTTTAATTTTAAGAGCTCAACACCATGAAACAACCTCGCTGATATCACCATTATTCCCTAATTTGTGGCTGGCTCAGGCCTCTAAGATTTAAACTGTGCTACAGGAAGCACAGAGGATGAATGAAAAGTGAGAATGTGCCTCCTCCAAGTTAACACTATTTATCTTGAAATACTGAGGGGGTTAAAACCAGTTTACATCCACCTAGACATTTTCATTCCTCAAGTTGCATCTTCAGCTCCGTTTGTGACCTTACAATGCAACGTGTCAAAAAGAAGAGGCACCTGAATCTTTTATTCCAGCTGTAGTATTGCGTCCTGCATACATTTATGCATTTTGTTTATGCTCCGATGTCACATCCCATTCCACATTGGTCACTCAAACACAGCTGCCAAAAGTTATTTTCATTAAAGCCTTTCAATGTGTTGGTAGGGGAAGGAGGTCAGGGCTGAGACGCCTTCTTTTTTGTTTGCTTGAGTTTTGTTGTTTTTTTTAGAAGAGAAGAGAAAATATCAAGAACACAGAAGAAAGGAAAAGCTTCCCAGACAATACCGCAGAACAAGTAAATGCCATGGCAGATATTCACTCCAGGAAGATAAAAGAGACACTCAAGCAAAAAGTTCCATTTCACGTATTTATTCTTCAAGAGATGACAAGTGTTGTAAAGCAATAATTGCAACTTCACTAACTCCATGGCTTTAACCCAGCAAAAACAAGGGTACTCTACTGTAAATGCTACGGAAAAAGGTGGTGAGATATCCTCACAACTGGATCTTTTCCTAATCTATAGCCAGACTGCAGCAATTAGCCCTTAGGGTCTCTGTGGAGCTCCAGTATCATTCTTGAGGATCGATCTCCAAATCACTGGGCACAACGGGCCAATCCAGATGGGATGCTACCAATGTTCTTAATTTTAGTCATTTAGTTAATATCAATACAATTATTGGCCATATTCCTTTCTTCTCCTCCTCACCCTTTCAGGAGAATTCTGAGATGTGGGCAGGCTCATCCCTGTCCAAGACAACATTTGTGCCAGCCCCCAGCTGCAGGACCAGACTGTCAACAGGGCTTGATCCCATCATAAGGGTCTCACAAACATTTGCAAGCTTTCCTCAACGAAAATCCCTGTGTCAAAAGTTATGGAGAGTGTCCTCCTGCACATCCCTGCGTTTTCCAAGGCCATGACATTCAGCAAAAAGAGCAACGCAACATGAACCAAAGCCCCTTGCTGAAACCGCAGCAGCACACCTCAAGAAAGCAGTTTTCAAGGTTGCAACTCCGTTACACGTATTTGGGGGGTTCAAGTCACTTTCCTGCAATGACCACAACCTTAATGGGATCCCTTAGAGCAGTCGGTCCTCATCAGGCTGCCCCTCCGTCAACGTTAGCTTTTCCATTCACAAATGGAGCTCACTGTAAACTACTATAATCTTGGAGGATTCAGAGAGGAAAAACAGTAATAAAGAGACGGTGAAGGGGAAAAGGGAAAAAATGACACATCACAGCCGACGGTGCCAGTTAAAAATGCAATCTTTGCACATAGTAGCAGCACAGCCTTAACCTTATACACTTAAAGGTCTCAGACGTGTTTGATGTTAAATGACCCCAGTGAATTATGACGCAACCCCGCTCTCCTTGGCTACACGTGCTCCATGAAAGATGAATAAATATAAGCTGGTCTGCGATCCTGTATGTGTGCTCAGAGTAATCTTGAGGTATTACTGTGAATCCTTCCAGACTGGCTGAGCCCCTACGAAGGGCATGTTATAAAAGGCATTCATCATCTGCTAAGAAGCTACATCTGGGACATTCCAGCGCCTAGGTAGTCCCTAAAACCATTTAGCTGGGAGAAATGGCGATCAGCAAGATAATCAACTTGTACCACCCGAGAGAGAAATCACCCAATCCCTGTTTTGAACAATCATGTCTTCTTAAGGAGATTAAAATCTGGAGATGATTTTTCAGTAAATCTACAGACAAAAGAGGGATAAAAATATTTTTTAATTCTTCCAGAATATTAAAACACTATCTGGAATGATCAATATCACTAAGAACCCAAAGCAGCATTACTGGTCATGAAAAACTGGACTGTTAAATGTTAAATGGGAGAGGCTAAAAACCCCAGAATCAATGCTTATTTATAGCACCATTCCCTTGATAGCTGCAAATAGCATCATTTTCACGGCTATAGAATGCACTGGCATGTGCTCTGATTCATTCAGCACAGGTCACTAGTTAGATCCAGGTCAGCAGATAAGCACGTGCTTAAAAATAGGGTGCATCTAAGTCCCAAAAGGTGGCCACCATAAACAGTAACGCTGCTAAGACGCCTTAGTATTTGAATAGTATCCTCAACTTGAGAAGAGAATTCCTTCAGCCAGATTTAACTATAAATATACAGTTCTCAACAACTGATGGTGATTTTTAATTATTTTTGCTGCTGTTAACATGCTGGACATATTCCACTGAATTTCATAGCCTACAGTGGAAGAACTGTTTATCCTAAATTATAAATTCTTGTTGTGGACAGAAATACCGATCTACCAGCAAATAGCAGTTTTATTTACTCGATATCCATAAGAACAGGCTTGCAGAAGTAATTTTAATTATTAAGTCTATGTTCAGCAATTATACGTTACGTACAAATTTCATTTCTTTTGTTAATTTTAATAAAAAGTCCATTCCGTGCCTGCTGTGTTCCTCTTCTAGAGGCATTTAAAAGATTAGTCTTAATTATGGGTTTCAATATGCAATGTGAGGAGGAAAAAAAAACAACAAAAACACCAACGATGATGGATGGACCGCATGGCTTTCTGCTAATTTCTCAGCAGGCACAAACCCTGTGGCATTAAAAATATAGAAGGAAAGAAACTTCTGAAGTTACTGAGGGGAAAACATCATCAAAAAGCAAACTCCTGAGGTATCTGCGTCACGTGCATATAGCACCAGCTAAATCCTCAAAACTTCCTATCTGCAATTAAGTCACATTTTAGATGACTTTTGGTGTCAGATTTTTAAAGAGCGTTTTGCTGATGCAAAGACTCAGCCCAGAGGCTTGTAATGAATGAATTATGTACCTGATCAAACTCATTTCACCAGGTGTCAGGGAGCCGCTTGGTTTTGGCATTTTGCAAATCCCAGCAGGCACCTGCCAGCATCCCTGGGGATCCCAGTCCCTGCAGACGGCCGGATGGACGCTCAGCGTGTCCACGCGTCTGCGTAACTACAGCCAGGCAGGGACATACCCGCACACGTACCGCAGGGACAGCTCTGCCTGCCTGAAACACAGCCCCGTTCCGGGTCTCACACACTTAAGCACATCGGCAATCACCATCCGTGGATCCTGTCACTGATCTGTATTCACGTAACATTCCTCGATGCACCCCAAGGGAGGAGTGGTTAGAAACAAACATTAATGAAGGAGATATTATGATGACGGAGCTATGTGAACATTATCTGGTTTGAAAGTTTTTGCTGCTGCTATTACGGCCTTATCACAGATGAGCACCTGGAAGCTGCTGAACGTGCGAACGTTACCAGTATCTCGGTGACAGCTCAGGAAAGCAGCTCTCAGTTCTCCATCTCCCCCGCTCCCGTCCTCCCCAGCCCAGCTCAGTGATGGGGCCCAGATGGACTTTGCTCGCTGTTGCGCTACTCGCTCCTCATGCCACGTCCCTCCCAGCTCAGCAGCCATGCTGCCTGCTTGAATCAAACGATTCATCAGCCCCTCTCTACTTGTCCGGGATCTCAATGTGCTCTTTCTTTTCTTCTCCTCTCTGCCCTTCTTCTCCAGTTCACTTGCATCTGAATTTCATTACAGCCTTTCTTCCCAGTGTCTCAGCACATCCACATTCATCCACATTAACTCCGAACGGCAAAGTCTCACTATCTGTTGGGAATGCTGACAACAGATTGTTTCATAATTAATTGAAAGGCAAAACCTGGACATTCTCAATCAATTCTGATGGGAATTACTTTGTCCAACTGCAGTAAATCAGCAGTGCATGGCACAGGGAAACCAACGCTCAAGTTAAATACTAGTTATTCCTCTGTGAGCTAAACATACAAAATTAGTGCTTATTTTAAGAAACCTTTTTAAAGCACTGCTTCAATGGTGAGTAGTGTAGACATTTGGGAGTAGATTATATCTGGTTAAATTAGCTAATATTTGCCTTCAAGACAAGATTACATAATATTATAGCTTCCACTTCCAAAGTCAATGTGGATGCACAACAGGGATCAGACATCCATGGTATACAACTGTCCTACCAGAAACATGGAAAAAGGGCTCTGCTTTTTCCAGCACCCATAAAAATTTAAAGGTCAGTTCGGTGCACATTTGATCACCTTGGTGCCCAATGGCTGTAACGTACCTGTGACACAAAGGGTATGGCGTACAGTATTTTGCACCCGTGCTCCTGTTCTACCAACTATGGACTAGATTCTGGTTTTGGTAAAGCTGAAATAACTCTGTATGAGTTATTCTATGGTAATGTGAATGCAATTTATATTTGAGTGCATCATGTGAACTGTAAGATAAAAATTGCCATTTGAGATAAGGCCAATGGTCTAGAACCTCCTCCCCAGCCGCAGTCCATCCCCGCGCTGCAGAGCCCATCTAACAACTTCCCAGCAGTCGGCTACGGAAGATATTATCAGCACAAGGATGTTGCTCATTACTCCCTTAATTAGAGCTTGCTCCAAGAATGAAGGTTTATAGTCTTTACTAATCCAACTTTGGCCATCTTTCTTACCTGAGTAATCAGGGCTCTCACAAATCTTATCAAGCTTTATGTCCCGTAAGATTTAATGCCCTGGATCAGATCGAAGGTCCTGCTATGAATGGCACTGCATCCTTGCCAATGGCCAGTACTAGATACTTTAGACGTACAACACAGAGGTACATAAATAAACATAAATTTATGTATAAATATAAACATACACACAGGTGTGTGCGCTAATGCATAAAATAGAATGCATATAATAAATACATATATATATATAAACAAACTTCCTAATAATGAACAAGTCTAAATCCTTCGGAACAGGCTGCCCAGGGAAGGGGTTGAGGCACCATCCCTGGAGGTATTTGAAAGACGGGTAAGACACAGTGCTTAGAGATACGGGTTAGTGATGGTTTTTGTCAGAGTTAGGCTGATGGCTGGACTCGATGATTTGAAAGGTCCCTTCCAACCTTGGCAATTCTATGATTCTGTGCATGACGAAGCAGCAGTCACACACGTGTGCAGGTGAAAGCAAGTGCAAGCCCCGCTGAGCAAAGGAAGACGGGTGCCGACGGGTGGCCGCGGGGGAGGTGGGACAGCAGGGCCGAGCCACCCCAGTCCCGCCTGAGCGGGGTGCGCCTGCTCCGCCACCCCGGCTCTGAACGGCCGCGGCTGCCAGCGGCAGTGAGCAAAGGGCTGCCAGGGTTGAGAGCGGACGGAAAGAGAAGCCGTGCCCTTCTCTGTTTTTTTTTGTTTTTTTTTTTTTTAGGAACAAATTGGGAAGAAGGGATATGTTACACAAAGAAATTCATCACATTTTTATTATGCTGAGAAGCTGACAGAGGAGCTACATTTTCAAAAGGAATCAACTTTTGTAAGGAACAGAGCAGGGAAATATTTAACCATCTGAAAGGCCAAAGCTCGCTGTATCACAGTTTTGCTAGTTATGCTCTCACTGACTGAACCACGGGAACAAACGAAGGTGTATTTTTTTAACGTTGGGTCAAACCAAACTAACCGAGATTTCAACTAGTACTTTCAAAATGCTCCCTTTATTCTGTTCCAGGTACTTCATTAAAATACAAGTTAATCTCATACTATACATTAGAGTATTGTAGCTAGTGACTGTATAGAAAAGGATCTGTCAGGCTTTTCATTACAAAACCCTATTCTAAACCACACACACACAAAAAAATCCCTCTGGGCTGAACCTTGGCATACAAGAAACTTGAAAGAAATTCATTTTGTGGTTTTTGAATTCTAAGAGTGCAAAGAAAATTGATTTAAAATGTTTAAGAGACTATGTCGTGCTTATGTAACTCAAAAAATAAAATTCGTGTTTCTGAACAAAATCTTGCTGGTTTATTAGTCCCTACCACGAGCCAAGCAGTCTTGCTGTAAAAAAAAAAAAGCACGCTCCACTCAAAATCAGAGATCTTCCACCCTTCCCAAATGTATTTTCTATAGATGAGAACTTCCACAAATGTGACATAATAACCCACCAAACTCAGACGAGGAAATATTCTTTGAGGAAATATTCGGGATACATCAAGAATGTGCTCAAATGGGTAGACGTAAGTGATTTGAAAAAACAAATGAAATAAAAGAACAGAAAAGGAAGAATAATGACGACAGCAATCCCGGAAGCCGCATGAAAACAGTCTGGCTTCTGCCTTTGAAGGAAGAAGGGATATTGACAACACGAGCGGCTGTGTCCTTGCTGCTCCTCCATTTTGGAGAAGGCTGGCAAGGCCTTTTGAAGTGTCCATCTTGTGCCATACCAGGGTGTGGAGAGCGAGGCGTTGCTGGGGGGAGTTACCAGCTCTGCCCGGCACAGAGACCATGTCTCTGAAGCAGGAGAGCCACGGCAGCCAGCTGCCCGCCTGCAATTCTACCAACCACCCTCACCGCAGGGACTCACTCAGACAGGTAGCCTTCAAAAATACATTGGAAAACGCCAGGTTCCTGAATGCCTTTGAGGTTGCAATCCTGAGTTTGGCTTACAGAGAAATGAAGTGTTCTCAGCCTACTGGTCTCCAAACGTGGAGCCATTTTTGCAGCTGGTGGTGGGGATCAGTGAGGAGAACACTCCCCACCACGACAAGACACAACTCACCTCCCTGGTACCTTGCGCCAGCACAGGCACAACCCCCACACAGCCCTCTTCCTTCTGCACGTTGGGATTTAATCCAGCACGGCTAGCCGTCATGCGGCCGCTGCTCTGCCGCTCTCCTCTGCGTGGGTTGCCCCGTGGCCCACAAAATCCCCTTTCTCCTCCAGGGACCAAATGTCCTCCCCATCCCTCCTCTGCTTGGGCACCTTTTAACTTTCTGGAGTCAGCACAACCCCTGCCCCACGATCGAACTCATCGCAGAAACAGTGACTGTTTCTTCCCTGAAGTTGTGAAATCCTCGCTCGACGGGCAGATGAAAGGCAGCAGACATCGACTCTTGGCAGTGGACTGAGGGCTGGATCCTGACTCAGCCCTTGCACTGACACGCTCCTGCTGAACTCAATGGGAGTTAATCTGTAAAATGACTGGCTAGAAATTGAATCAGGATGTCAAAAGTCAGTTCTTTATCTTCACAATCCAAAATCTTTATTAAGTTCTCACTCAACCAAAACTTGGCAAAATCAATGGGGCAAATCTCAGAGTGCTTACTCGGTTTTTATAGCATTAGGACTAAAGCAAATTTCTATTGACTCAAGTAGGAGCTTATTTGAGACAGGATTCAAAAAACAGTGAAAAACCTGCGAGATGCTCAAAAGTAGTTTGAGGTTGTTTCTCCAGAACCTTTTCCTCCCTAGGATGAGGAAAATGGGATATTCACATCCACAGAAAATCTTTAGAGACACATTCTCGCCAAAAAGCTTTTGCAAAAACCTTAGTTCTTCCATCAGCGCCCTGTTTCCACCAGTGCTGTTGTTCACCCATGTAACACCTTCTTTTCACCCCTTCCTACAGCACGAACAAATATTCTTCACATTCCCTAACAGATTTTGGGGTAGGAGCAGAAAGGCTGAGAAACGCCTTGTAAGGTAGTTCTGTAGCTGCGACTGGTGCTCTCGTTTTTTATTTCCATGCCAGAACAGCAAACCCTGCTTCTCCCTCATTTACCCTTTCTGCCTCTGAATTTTAGTGCGCATCACGCTGTTCTTGAGGTTTCTGCTTAGTTTCACCCTCTGCTGCTTCTGCCTTTCCTTCCCCTTTGCAGCCAGGTTAGTTTTTCTGCCTGTTGGCGACGGAATTTTTGGGCTTTTTAACATTCTTTTTTTTCAAGCTTATCAGTAAAAAGTGCTCAAGTTGTGAAACTAAATCCACTGGTATTAAAACGACTTCTAAACCGCACGGCACAACCATGATGGAGACGGGACACAAATGCACCTCTGGATCCTGCAAAGCTGTGATCCGGCTCCCACATCTCTAAGTCCAGTCCCCGAGTCCTCCGGCACACCTCCAGCACAGCGTTTCTGCCTCGCGACTTGCGAGAAGGCAGGTAACTGGCTGCATCAAATTGTGATACCTTTGGTACCACATTGGCGAAGGTGCCGGCAGAAGTTCAATTACGGATTCCCTTCTTGTTCAGCATGTTCGCTCAAAGGACAACAATGTCTCTCCGTCTTACAGCTTTATTTTACTGCTCTGCACAAGGTTGCAAGGTTTGGAGCCGCTGAAATGGAATCCGTCCTAAATAATCACCAAATGCACCTTTTGCGATTTAATAATCTTATACAATAGGAGTATTTGTGTACACCCACTGAAATAAAATGGGAGCACAATCATCCTCTGATATCATTACGGCGCTGATGGAAGTCATTCTTGAATTTAAAGGATATTTTATGCAGATAACTCTACTAAGTACATAAGGAATTTAGGCACATAATATCAACAGTTTTCTGAGACGAGAGTTCATTCTGAAATGAAGCAGCTCATTTATCTCTCTCAGTAGTGCTCTTTGCACTATCCACTTTAATTTTCCAAGAGAAAGGTGAATAATAGAATTATTCAGATAATCCTCCCCAGCCCCTCCCCCCGTCCCCAAATCAATACAAACTTTGATTTGCCTTGAATCCTCTCCCTAATGTACAATGAACACATAATTCAAATCCTTGCAGGTACACACACTTCATACAATATGCAGCATTAGTGCCTCGCGTTGCCTTTGATTTGGCATTCTGTTAGTAAGGCAGGAGCTGCCTGGATGCTCTTTCCAACGCAGGGCAGGCAACAGGAGCTCTTACACACCAGCCTTCATTTACGAGCTGGTATTAAGAAACACTGAAAAGACAATCATTATTCTTTGTCTGGTTTCTAATTTATTCTGTGGCTGAAAGACTCATTCCAGCACAAAATTCGCCATTCAGTACGAATGCAAAGAACTACTTACAGGTTAAGCAAGAAGGAAATGTTTTAATCTATGGATTGCTTAGCATTTATATATTTGTGCTCTGACAGATAATTGCTTTCTTTGATTAAAAAAACAAAGGAGAAAATGAGCCGCGCTATGGCACTATTCAGTTCATTAAAAACCAGGACTAGGCGAGGCAGTAAATTTCTGCGTGTCCCAAGTTCCAGGATCTTGTATCATGATACAGAGCTATTCTCCTGGCTCGCACTGTCAGCAAGACCAGATGGGTCTGGTTAGTTCCAACCCAGAAATACAAATGGTTGACAGTCTGTACGAGACAACAGGGAACAGAGAATTCAGTGAAGTGAAATGCTAGAAACCTCCAACGGCGCACAGATATTCGCGGCTCCTCAGCCTACAATAAAGGGAACGCCAGGAAACGAGTGAGTTTGGCCCTTATTCAACAGGCATGCTGAGCTAAGGGTAGAACGGCAATCCAGTTACGGCATGATTTCCTTTGTCTAATACATCAGTTACTTAAATATAGTTGCAATGCTAAATCCTGATGCTATAGAGACGGTAGCGATGGGAGGAGTCCCCGATCAAAGATATGGGCATAATTACATTCTCTGCTGCAGATGGAGCTGACAGACCTTACGGTAAAAGACAATTTTTTTCATTTACTTATCTTAGTGATGAACTAAATCTGTAGAAATGTGCACCTCGCATTTACAGAATCACATAGGTATTAGAGAAGTAAAAAATTAAGTCTGCTAAACCTGATACTAAGAGTGTGGCATCCTTCAAGTTGCTGCAGTTCCGCAGAGCTGCTGAAATCCTTCCCTATGATGGGTGGAATTATGAAAAGTAAACAGTAAACTCTTAATAATTGTGGAATACTTGTTTTGTTTCATAAGCTTAAATTACTTGTAGAGTGTTGCACAGGAGGGAAGGCCCATCTGCCTCTGAATACAGCCACATGAATATTACGAGCCGGCAATAACTGCAGTAGGCTGGATACTTGCTTAGGATTCAGGATAACAGAGCAGGTCTCAATTCCCCACTCCTCCAGTTGGTAATTTCCTCCCTGTGCCATCTATATTCCTGGAGATGTAAAGATCAGTACTCAGTATTGGAGATCACGTAAATACCTTAGAGAGAGAAATATAATCATCTGTTTAAAAAAAAAAAAAAAAAATAAAAATAAGCTGCCTCAAGAACAGCCTGGGCAAGCTCTGTCTAGTTGATCTGCAAAACACTTTAAAGACTCCGATAAGCTCATTAGTACCGATAACTAGATGGATGCATTCAAATCCCTATAAATACAGGAGAGTAGCATCATGGATAAATATCTTCCTTTTTCTTTTTAATAAAGAGTTCCTGCGGACCACAGATTACAGGATGTCTGGTTTCCTTCTGCGGTCACTCACTTCCCGACAGTGGGGCATAAATGGACCAATTGTTGTTTCATTTATTCTTTCCTTGCAGAAATGGAAATCCAGTTAGAGGAATGGAAGGGCAACACTGTCAAAATCCCCACCTTTTGGTAGGAATCTCAGTGTAATTTTCTACAGTAAAGTTATCTTTCCTTCAATAAAAATGAGGACACCTGGCACAGAGCAGCTCAAGCAGAGAAGCAGTTGCAGAGAGTTCAGGAGCCGCCACGCCAGACACCAGATGCCTTTTCATAGACATCACACTGTGTATTGCACATTTGTAAACATAATTCCCACTCAATCGGCACATTAATTCCAATAGTATTCATCCTCTCCACTGAAAAAACGTTTACATCGACAGGTACGTCAGCTACGGAAACATAAAGAACCGCTGGAGATGTGGTTGCAACCTCCTCACTCAACACGCCCAACGCCCAGATCGACACGAGAGACGAGCAGGCAGATAGCCGCGGCCAGCGAAAAGCTCGCAAATGCCACTGCACCACGCAGAATGACAACCACTCAGGGCTGGGGTTTTTTCCCCAAAATTTTAATCTGCAGTAGTCGCACATGGTTTTAATACAATTCTTTCATTAATCTATGGTAAATCATGAAACCTGATATATTTTACCACGACTAGTCCCTGAAATTTGTCAGCTCAACCCAGGGGACAAGAGTGTTATACAAATCCTACCAAATTCAATGACAATATCTCTACCAAATTTGGGGGCACAGGATACAGCCCCTGCCTGTAACTCTTGTGAAATTTGTTAGCTCTTTGAGGGGCTCCAGCCTCAGGAAACATGTGACATCGTTTCAATGCTCATTAAAAGCGAAGAGTTTTTTAGTATTCCTCACTGTCAGGAAAACTTGAAAAAGTCATCTCTGAAAGCTCTAAGATACAAACGTAAACAACGTTAAATGTGTCAGGTCCCTTCGCGTCACCCTCAGTTTTGGAGGTCTGATGCTTGTTTTGCATCAGCAATACTGCAATCTGTTATCTCCCATGCAAAACTGCATCAAAGTAATAACTAAAATATTTACCTACATTACAAGGGTGTTATGAGAATGACTGCAAATGTTTCCACAGTGTTTTGAATATGTGAAGTACTATATGTTTTCAATATTATTCTTATTTGCATACGACAAGGCAAACAAGCTGTATCCTGGATCTCAATCAAAAAATAGGCAAATGAAACCCCAAACCCAACTACCTCGGCTGTAAATGAAAGGAGCCCCATTGGGAACAGTAAAGCTAATCAAATCTCAGTGCTGCATCATGCTTCAAATGGTCAAGGCCTTCAGAAAGAATAGATATGACAACCTGCATATTCTGCATAATTATTCCAATGAACGCTTCTTCTGAAAGCGCAGGGAATCTGTCACTGCAGCAACGCCAACACCTGAACACTTGTGCTTGCACACAAACATAGCCGAACTCTGCCATTCATCACTGAAAAGACAACAATGATGTGAAGATCAAGGGCTTGCATCTAGCACATCATTCACGGGAAAATACTGCAGAAAATCTTTTAAAATGCAGAAATGGTTCTTCTGGGTGACATTCTTCCTTCTTTAAATCATTAGGAATGATTTAAAATAGGCTGCACTTTATTGGCGGGCATTAGTGTTATTCCATCGGATGGTATCAGAAACTGTTTAACCCTGCCACCCTGGAGAAGACGAGTTAAGTTCTGTTCTCAGACCAAATGAAAGGCAATCGAACATCGGAGCTTAGAGGACATTCATGTATAAACAAAAGGCCCTACTCCTGCCTTGGACGTGTGCTTCCTGAGGAACCACCTGTAGGTACCTAAAGCCAAAAGGTTTTCCAAGTCCCCATATATGAATATATGTGTACTCCAAAGGAAGAGTTCTTGAGTGAGTTGTTTTACATTTAAATTAGGATTTATTTTTCTTCATTTCTATTTTTTATCAGATATGCAGATAAAGGCCAGAGATGAACTAGAACCATGGCTGCAAACTTTTCCACCTGGGTTGTCCTACATTTATGGGTGGCTTTTATCCAGAGCCCTGGTTTGAGTCTTGTCTTGAATTATTCAAGACAGAAGCACTGTATAAATCTAACAAAGCCGGGGGGATCCCTCTGCCATAACATCATTACTAACAGCGCAAGAGATGGGGGTTTTGACTGGAATACAAAGATGTAGAAACGCCCAGAAGAAAACAGTAATTATTATAAAGGGTCCTAAAATCACCTGCAGGAGTGCTCGTGGCGAACAGCCGTAGCTGCACAAAGCCAAAGGCAGTGCCGTAACTTGCAGAGCCTGCGAGGGCCGGAGCCCGCCGACATCCCAGGATGGTGCCGACGAAAGGGAAGGGCACAGGAACAGCCCGGACCCTGGGCTGGGGACACTGCACAGTGGTGCTGAGCCGCCCAGTCCATCCTGCAGAGCCTGGGAAGACGAATTACCTCCCCAAACCCTTCTGATCCATCTGTTTATGTTGGTAAGTTTTCATTTGTTTCATTACTCTTTCTTCCCGAAGCGAGGGAGAGAAATCACGGACCCGTGTCACTCCTGCTGCCCTCTGCTCATGGGAAGACAATGCAGAAAATGAAAAGCAGCCACATTTCACCGTGAAGTTGCAAAATCCTCCAGGCTACCAGACAGAGAACCAGTTTGGCACCTGCCTTTGCAATGGGCCCATAACGCTTAAACTCATTCATCCACTACAGCTCCTCCTGGCCGCTGGGATTTCCTGAAACACGCTCAGCACATGTTTCTGCCCCAGGCACGTCTTCAACCACCCCCTCCCTCAGCCGATACAACACTGGCTGTGGATGTAACTCCAGGCTGCACACGGATGTCTGCACACCAGACCCAACGGCACATGTTTCCTTGGTGTCGAGCAAGAGAAAAAACAGACGGGCGAAAGAAAACACTTCTTCCAAGAAGCTACTTATAAAATCACCACGGAACTGTGTGGTGGGGAGAAAGAGCTGCCAGCTGCACCTACCTCCTGAAGCTTTATCCTGCAGGAGGAGGACTGGAAGAGAAAAGAAGAGGCACAAGCAGGCGGTTGAGGACGGAGCATCCCGGCGAGCAGCAGAATTGCTGGGCTGCGCCTGCGTTATCACTCGGGCCCCTTCACCCTTCAGGGAGCAGTTTCATGCCCACTAAATGAGACTCAGGTGGAAATCCCCACACCACAGTGAATATATAGAGAAATCTGACTCGCCAGAGATTGAGAGGTGGCTTCAACATCACTTCTCTCGAATTACTGTTTGATCGGGGAAGGAGCGGAGTAGGTAGGCATGGTTTCCACTACTCAGGCTAAGGGTTTTCTCTGTTAGGCAGTTTTTGCACTTTTGTTTATCTGGAGAACCCTTTTCCCCTCCCTTAGGTTAAACTCAATTACACGGGAAACAAAGACAGCAATAGTCACTTCTCCTGACCTTTGGAGAGAATGAATGTAACAGTTTCATCTGGACCAATACAAATATTGTGTCCATCTGTGCAGAAACACACCGCATATAGAAGAGGTTTATCTTTAACCCTGGAACTAACCATGAAGCTACCCTTGGTTGTGATACTAATTCAAACCCACACCTACAGGTAAGCAGGAAAGACAGATTTTGTGGTTGACCTCAACACAGTCACCCACAATCTAATACTTCTACGCAAACCTAGCTGCACGTAGACTGCAAAAGAGAAAGATGGAATTAAATTTAATTCAGGAATCCAGAATGAGGAACAGAGGGATAAATCTTAATAGGAACATGGGATTAATATCTTAGCATAAATAATAGTCTCAGGAATCGCGTTTTGATGATTCAACAGTTCTGCTATAAATAATTCACATCAATAAAAGAGAGATAACATCAAATTCAGTTGGAACATTGGTTAATCTGAGCATAAAGTGAAGGACTTCACTCAAACTAAAGGACAGCTATAAGTAACTGCTCTACCGTATGGGAATCAGCACTGAGTATTTTCTGCACATTCACATGCGTTACAAATTGCTTTCCAAGGTTACCAAAGACCAGATAAGAGGTGAGGAAGGATAAAAATGCGGGTAGTGGATGGAGCTGAAATGCCTACACCGTGCAACAGAAAATCAACATGGAACAAGCATGTTGTGATCCCTTGCGTGTTAACAGTGAGAAATACTTCAACGTTTCTAATTTATTAAAGTATCTATTTCTGCCTATGAAGGGTAATGACAAAAAGAGCAGTGACAAGAAGAGTAGCTTAAATCGAAACCCACACATCAGGACTTTCTGGTTGCTCATTTCAGCCCATCTTCATGGTTTCCACCTCAACAGCACAAACAGGGAATGGGCCACCCACGCTAACAAAAAGCCCTTGTTCTGCAGAGCATAAAAATAAATATTAAAGAAGGCACAGAACAAGGAAGTCCAAGGGGCGGGTGAGGCACAAAGGAGTCAATGATTTGTCCAGTCTCACAGAGGAGGTTGGGGTACAGAGCTTGATATCACACCCAGGCTTCCTGAGCCCCGGGGTATAACACAGACCGTAAGATTAACCTTCTCCCTGTCCCTGGTTTTGGATGTGATCAGCAACGGGATGAATATTAATAATGTATTTGTAAGGCTTATTATTTTTCAACGGTGCACTTCACCCCAGGGAGGTTTCCAAAGCACTTTAACAATTATTTATATATGAAAGTCATTTTTCCCAAAGAAATGCAGCCATCCTTGTGATAGAATGTGGCAGCTGTGCTGCAGTGCAAAGGAACAGTGAAATTCATTGAGGCCAGAAACTAAGGAAAGAGACTGCACTGAGTAGAAACTGCGGGAAGTATTTAGGTAACAGACTGCAAGATTTAATTACACAAGCTGGGTTCTGGCCAGCAGGCATGAACAAATGTTTTCAGTGTGTTGTGTTTAAATATTTTAATTTACTTTTTTTATAAACGTTATTGCAAAAATCATGAAAAATTGAAAAGGATACTTGTTAGACAGTGCATTCCCAGAAAGTGAAAAAAAGGTGATACTTTAATCCCCTCAAGTGCTGTAAAATACATAAAAAGTTCAACTGCTATTGAGATTTCCTTGAAAAAAGGCGTAGATGCTTTACTGTAAAACACAAAGAACGCCATCATCGGAAAACAGGCACCCCTATCGCTGTCTGCAATAACTAGTAATGATTTAACTTTCCTTTCTTTAAGCATAACAAAAACCTCCAGATTACCTCGACTTCAGTAGATCATGGCTTAGACCATACGTCCTTAGTTCATTCAGTAACATAACCTACAAATCCTTTCTTTCTCCAAGTTCTTCCAATGCCATTTTGATTTAGTGAACTGATACTTAATGTGGCAGGCTACAACCTACCTGTCCTGACCCCACCTGCCCGTGTCCCTTCACACAACACGTGCAAGCAGAGCGAAGGTCACCAAGACATGTTTGAGATCTTAATTAGCACTGCAGGTCCCTCCAAGCTAACGAGCTAATGCTCTGCTGTTCATCACGTCCCTGAAATTACCCGCTCATCTCTCAGGCTTATGAAGATCTGAAAGACTGAATGTAGGAAGCTACGTGACAGACCATGCATCAAAGGCACTCTACCATGCAAACCAACACCATCAAAACATCATGTTACCTTGGAAATCCCCGTGCAAATCTAGATGTGTCCTCTTCGACCAACCGCTCTTGTTTCCTCAGAGTGCTAGAATACGATTAGCTTGGAGAGAGAGTTTTAGCTTTCTGTGGATTGGTATAAGGGCAATTAGAGATTATAGTAGAGATACTAGCAATTTATATCCGCACGGAGAGTGGAAATATGCTACATTTGGTACATTATGTCTTAATGACAGATGAGGCTGGGATCAAACGATGTGATAAGCACACACAGAACCCTTATTACTGAGTATTGGGTCAATGCCATATAATTATGCACAAATAACATATGTCGTGGGTGATTGATAACACTCCAACCCACCTATAAAAGACATGCATTCTGCATGGTTGGGCCAAATCACATCCCATAAATGACTTAATCATTTGTTTGCTATCAATTTTTCATCTCGCACTTAGCAAATCACTTTGACATCTGTCTGTCACTTCAGTCTGAAAGACCTTCTTTAGGAAAAGCCTTTTTGTGGTGAACTTCATTAGACATCAATGGAATCCTGTCTTGCTACTGTTTGAACACGCTGGGAACGCGCGTGCAAAAATGAGTATGTCTGGATATACTGTTAACCACGGGATAATTTGGTTTTGCTTGACACTGTACTATGTTACTATACTTTTTATTTTCTTGTGAAAATGTAAAGACAAAGCTTCCACGAACACAATGCCCACCAAAAAAACTAGCTTTTGAAGGCTAGGCATTTTTTGACTTTTGCTTTTTCTAAAAATCTTTTCCCACAATTTATTTTATTATGGTCCATTTTGTCTTGCTGTTCAGTGCTAAGGCTGTACAGAACTTTGATTAACATAAAAACATTATTTTAGAAATCAGAAGTAAGAACCTATTTGTGTGAGGAGCAACATGAAACGTTTTGTTGCTGGTTCCCCAGCAATAGTAGGTCACATTTTCCACGGACGTGGTGCCCAACTAATACATGCCCATCATATCCCGAAGTTAGCAGTCCTTTCAAACAAATCCACTGTTTAAAGTATAAATGGAGTGGATTTCTTTCCAGGATCCCAATTTTCAGGATCTGTCACAGCTGAACGTCCTCATCGAACATTTCTCATCTCTCCTGCTAGATGCATGGGGAAGACTTCTATGCCAGAGGCATGCCCAGGCACTTCAGTCAGCTCGGTTTCATGCTTGCATTTCCAACCAAGCTTTAAGTCAGAAGGACAAGCCTGGATTTCGGTGGTGTCAGCAGCACACAGAAAGAAGGTTCAGTCAACAAGCCTTGCTGGGTGCCTTCC
Organism: Fratercula arctica; assembly: GCA_947846985.1. NCBI lineage: Eukaryota > Metazoa > Chordata > Aves > Charadriiformes > Alcidae > Fratercula > Fratercula arctica. The sequence goes on along the minus strand of CANTUZ010000013.1, from coordinate 1,845,039 downwards.
CCCGCCCCACTCCCTTGGAGAAAAACTGTGGAAACGAAAAGGATGGAAGAGAAGCAGAGGAGAGGAAGGCAGTAAGACTAGAGGAGACACTCAGCAGCTGGCGACACGGCTGTGTCAGCGCTCATCTTCTCCCCTCCTGAGCATCTCTTGTTTCTGCTGCCTGTCCTGTCTTCATCTGTCTCCATTCCACCCCCAAAAGACCCAACAGAAGATGTGACACACCTGATCCAACTCCCACCGAAGTCAAAGGCGTCGTTCCTCGGATTTCCTGCTTTTCCTGGTGCCACCAGGAAATCCCCGCCTGTTGAGGCAAACCAAACTGCAGCCACTGATGCAACGCTTCGTCCATCTGTGAGTCAGGGCAGGAATCGTGGGCAGGGAACCGCACCTCAGGGCTCCCTGGCCTTGTCCCCATTTAAGCTCTGATTTGTACACGGCCCTGCTGCAAAAGCATTGCTGGGCCCGCCTCTCGTCTCCCTTAAAGTGGCTGTTTATTTCCGCTAATTCAGACCCAAACTATGAAATATTAAGAAGATATTAGTTAGAATACAGAAAAATCTCTGAAAATAGACCAGTCCTGTAGCCACAGCTTTCACTGTTCTTCATACATTAATCAATAGTTCATATTTAATTAATTAGCACCAAGTTCACTTGGTGATGAAAGTAGAATTTCCATGAATAGGAAAATAAATTAATGTGAAAATCCAGCTACCAGGCTGTTCTAAAGACCGTCTCCCACTGACTTACATGTGATAATGGATGTCCCTTCTTTATATTATTAGGCTTTTTGAGCTTTTCTTAATTTTATTTTTTCAGAGGGAAAGAAAAGACAGCTTTTTTCCAGCTGGGCAAGAAATATCTTAAAGTCTTACAGCAGAAAAGCCACCTGCCCGTAATGGCACCGTTGCGGGTTGATTTAGGTAAATGGTATCAGCAATCTACGTATCAGCACTGACTTAAGAGCACCCTTAGGATGTAGGCACCCTAACTTCTCAAGACAGCACTTGAGTTGAAAAGTACAGCACGTTTACCAATTAGAAAGCCAACCGAAAGCACTTATTTACAATCAGAAATGTAATAAACTGCTTATATACTATAGAGTAAACACCTCTTCTGCTGCCGAGCAAAGTATGTTTAATATTCAGGATCTATCTGCAATGTTCTCATGTCCTCTTCATTAGAGCATCGGTTTTGTTAATTAGCATTTACTCATGTGAGTAGTCCCCTCGACTTTAATTGATCCATTTTCATGAATAAGTAGAACATAATTTTATAGTTAAAGAATTCAGTTCCTAGTGAATGAAACCAGCCGCCGTTCTCAAAGTTTAATTCTTAGCATAATAAGGAAATAAAAATGAGTACAACACTCTTCATCTGATAGAAGAGAAACGTGTGCAAGGCAACAGTAAGAACGAGTCCAAGACAAGATACCTGGCTATCAAATCCATTTTGCTTGCTCCCTTAGCACAGCAAAAATGTGATCCTCAGAAACACAAAACACGTGGCTAGAGCTAAGGTCGTACCTGTTACAATAGCAACACCTTCACTAGCAGCACTGTGTTTTCTAAAATGCCAAGAAGCATTTGCCCTTCAAATTTTTGGGAGTTAACAGACCGTAAGATGATCTGCTGAGAACTGAGGTTTTAGAAGAAAGAGAAACAGTACAAGCTCCATCTGCTTCCCAGGGATTTGTTCGCAAGCCCTCACTTCTCCTATCCGCTTTGTGCTTATAACTGAACCCCCTTGTTTATACTCTTTATTTTTATTCTTCAAACTAAAGGCTTCTGAATGGATTATGGAATTATTTATAATAATCCTTAACACCAGAATTTTTAATAAAAGACTGATAGCTGAAATTTTGAGGCTCTCCTAAGGATGGTAATTGAAGATGGTAGCCAGTATTTTTCTTTCAAAACTCCTTATCGCATTTCAAGAATATCAGATTAGGGATTTAAATAGAGACATGAGTGTGGGTCACTGGAAACTCCTCCAGGCTGACAGAGTGAGTGGGGGCACCAGATTACCTCCATTTGTAAAACTGTTCACAGCCGTAGCTGGCAGTTGTTCACATTTCAACACAGGCTTTATGTCTTTAATTTTATCCTTAATTCAGAGTCTGAGGACACGGAGTGTGAGGTCACCAGTAAACCCTTAACTTTATAAACTAAAAAGAGGTCACTTTAAATAATTCAGAAAGGATTAATATGTTTCAGGAAGCAAGCCAATTTACTAAGCTAATTGCTGTGTATATTTTTTTAGAGGCTACCTTTGAAAAGGTGGCTTTAATCACCAGGTGCCTTTAGAGTTTTCTCATGTGACTGATTAGAGCCACACATCTAATGGGCTGCAAAACCACGAATGAGAAATGCGGGTCTTTTGGATGCGCTGCTCCCTCTGATTACTTTGTGACCTTGCCATTCCCTAATTTTCATATATAAGGTAATATTCTTTTAACAACGTTCAGCAAATGTCTAAAGGGACAGAACTGAGTTTATGTGAAATTGAAAAATAGAGGCCGCCTCAGCCAGCACCTGCACCTAACCTGGTTAACCCAATAAAGTATCACCCGTTTTTTCCAGAAAGGCATTTGTTTCCAACAAAACTGATGTTAGCTTTGGTAAAACAGCTGACCTAACAGCTGAAACAGTATAAAGATTATGGTCAGAATGTGAAACCTTTTCCAAACACAACAGGATTCTGATGCTTTAAAACTATTCCAAATCCCTACAAAAAGAAAAGGAGAAAGCAGAAAGCAATCTAACATCTCTTTGAAGATTCACTACAAAGTTATTTCCTTTAGTTTGTTAAAGAGGTAAATAGCAGACCAAACCAGGAAAACAGTTCCTTTCATGTGACACAGACGGATGACCTACCAATTCCGTTTCAGAATACATATATTAACTGCAACATCATATTTATCAGCTAGTGCTATAAATTGCTTTGAAGATGAACAGCCCCCCAAAACAGGTTTGGGTGGTTTTGATCACAATTAAAAGGATATATTTTGAAAACACTATTTTCTCAAATGAAATCTATTTAAAAAGCCTGGCAGAGTGGCATTACAGGGGCTTTGTGGGGTGGGGGTAGACGTAGGGGGATGTAAGGGATGAAGGGAATGAGGCAGAGTTAGCAAACAACAATTGGCAAGAACTGCTCCTTACCCACAGCGGGTTGGCAACAGTCTGCTCTCAGGTTCACGGCAATTAGCAGATACAGCCTGATGCACGTGCTCCACCACCTCTTTAGCTGGCAAAGTCCCATGAACCACTTCATGGAGAAAAATGCTACCGATAGGCACTTCTCCATCACACGGGAGGCACAGCAGCCCTTTGCCATGCAGGTACTTTGCAGGTTCTCAACTTGCAGCATAGGTAAGGTAGAAGACAGAGTACCTGGGTTTGCTCTGAGGTCTCACTAACTGCTTCATGTGTGAGACACAAATAGGATTATTATTTATTAGTAAATTTATCATCATATGTTTTGAAATAATATCACATTCCTTGCCCTTCAAGACCTGAACACTTCAATTAACACATTCGTTTTCTTTTACTATAGCACATTGGAAAGGCACAAAGTATTCACTAAGAGAGAGAGGGGAAAAAAAAACCCACAGCAAATTATATATACGGCCAATGAAGGAAATCAATTAATTCAATGAGACATAAGACGTTAAATTACCATCTGAGTTGATGTAGCCAGTGGTTATTATCAATAGCCTGTCGAGTAATTGCCTTTGCTACTGCTAGAGTAGGATGTCATAGAATGCACATTATATAATTTAGACACTTTACAGTCTGGATCATAAATGTATTGATTACATTATCTAGGGGTCAGGTAGACATAATAAATCACTGTTGATCTAGCATATTTAATTTATTGCTTTTGATGAACTCCACGAATGGTTTCCAAACCTCATAGACTGCAGTACTTTTACTTGGCTATGTGCTGCGTGTACGTATTTTTTTTTCTGACAGCAGTATCCATTCTTGCTGGCTTCTTCTTTTTTTGCTTCACTATCAGTGGAGCCAGACTTGATGGTGTCATCAATGGGGAGGGGGAAGAAGGGGGGAGTGCAGATGCTGCAATCAACCTTACACTGATGATTTCCTTATCAGAAAAGTCTGAGAAACTGCTTTGGTAGGTAGTAAAGTGGATGACCAAAGACGGCGTGAAATTTGGATTACAACTGAACATACAAAAGGAAGTGGCAGCTGCAGCAGAGAAAGCAGCATTTCAGTTCTTAAGAGCAGGAGAAGGAAAAGTTGAGCTTGCGAAAGTGGTTCTCCTACTGGGATACTAAAGGCAGATCTAGTGGCAACGCGAAGACCTCCTGGAACATTCAGCCCTTACAGAGCTGAGCTTTGGGTTGCTGTTTTCTTCCCAGTCTCAGGAGGGACTGTATTGTTTCAATGAAAGGAAGATGACATGTTCCCCATCTGCAACGCCCAAGCATGAAAGCCATTCCAAAAAAAGAAAAGCCATCAACGGTTGCAGAGGTACCTAGTGAGCCATGGTACTGAGAAGTCAGTATGCATCATTACTCAGCATCCAGAGCTCATCTGCAGCCCTCCAGCGCTCACTGTTCCCTCAATCCATGCTGTTCTCCTTCTCTGGATGCTCTGACACTTGACTCCCTCCCAGAGCAACACAGTTTCTCTTCAGCTAGTATTCTTTTCCTGTTGCGATGGCTTGTGTTGAGCTGACGCTTCTAAAGGTTGATGAAGCAGATAACTAACCACCAAAGTCATACTCCTGACATTCCTGCTACTAAATACACACAGGTAGCTGCACACTGCCGTCGCACCAGAAACCTCAAGCCTCCGTGTTGCTTTTAACCACCTAGCAGGAGTAAGAATGCGGCCAGAGCTACCTGGAGCTCAGTGTAGGCTGGGTCCTCCCATGCGTTCAAAGGTAGTTTATGTATGTCCACTATCTTAGGACACAGTTAATAAACCCCTGTCTTTAATTATTTTTTTTAAATAAAATCAGAAAGAGCATATTCTTCAGATTTTCCTCCTTTCCAGTGGAAGACTTGATTCTGATGGAGACAGAACGAAAGAAAAAAGGGAAGAAAAGTAAGGAAAAGGAGCACAAACTAGTCTGCTCCTATCCTTCCAGAGCATTTTCTGGGGAAACAAGATCTACTGCCCATGTCTCTGTGTCTCAGCATGATTATTTACCACATTTCAGCCCAATTTGGTCCATTGTGAATGCCATTTTCTCTAGCCATGCACACAGCCACAGTCACTCCAACTGAATCTCTGGCCCTTCATTTTCTACAGTTTTACCAATGACGGTGTGACTGAAGGAAGAAGGTATTTTCTGTTCCTTCAGTAAAGTTTTCAATTCCACTCACATTCTATTTTAGCTTGGCCAGGAACCATTTCATTAGTTGGAGAACTCATCATTTGAAGTCGAGGATAATCAGTTTAAAAGGAAGGGATGCAGACAGATGCCAAACTATGCATGGAGAATTTGAAGTATCTATTAGACCAGGTAACCAAAAACTGAAACGCTGAAACATCCTATTTATATTGGAGTCAAGCTACCATAACAATGGGGAAAAAAGGTAAGAAGAGTGGCAATTAATGCAACTCCTGCTGTATTAGAGACTAATATTAATCAGTAACAAGAAGGGGTTTTAAACACCCGTTGCTATCTCACAGAATGGTAGTTAATATAGGAAATATACAGCAGGGTGATTTGTTTCTGCATTTCTCCTTCACCACTTTCCATCATTTCCTTTTCCATTATAAGAAACATTTGCACAGAAAGCATCTGCTTTTTGCCCCTAGGTAAGATAGTTATAGCAGAATTTTATGACATGATTCTAAGAGCTGGCAATTGATATTAATTGAATAGTTCCCCCCCCCCCCCCCCCCCCAATATTTTAATGGGCAGAATACATTACTGAATAAAAACAACTGATCAGTCGTTTAATAATTTGGCAAGCAGTAGCACAGGTAGCAGAAGGTATCAAAAAAAACTTAACTGATCCAAGCAAGCCATAAAAGCCAAACTAAAAAGCCACTAACAAAATACAGGGTCATGCTAGAGGCCTGTACGCCGTGTAGCTTCTTGCTCCTTGCAAAATGCCCCGGCGACGTTGCAAGCAGCTACGATACCATCAACAGAGGCGCCAGAGGAGAGTCACAGAGAGGGGATGACAGCACACCGTGAGGAAGATGCAGCTTCAACAGCTGAACAGGAACAAAAGGAAAAAATGACTGCTTTCATTAAAAAAATACCGAGAGACTAAAGATGAAGTTAGCTTGATTGTGCTTGTGCACGTCCACATGAGGAAGCACAAGTAAACACAGAAGTAAGTATGCCTGGTGGTGTGAAACCCACTATTATACCTGCACCAGTAACTGCTACAGGAGGTTCAGAAGGTTGTGGAATATAGTAATCATGGCCAAGCTCACAGATATACTGCAATGCCCTATTCTGAATTAAATAGGTCAGCTACTGTTCTGAGAACGGGCATTAAAAACAAACAAAACCCCCCTTTGGACTTCTATCCTGACAATATCAATACGTTCATTAGCTTCAGCATCTGTATTTTTTTCTCCATTTCCTGCATTAGAATTCCTTTTCTTGTGCAAGGGGTCTTCATTTGTATCCTTCACATTTTCCTCATTTTTTGAATGTTTTCCTTAATCGCTGCGGAAGAACAACAAAACAGTGAAACAGAAATGAAAAGAAACGCATGTGAGAGGAGAGTACTGGACTCTCTTGTTTTGGATTTGCTGGCATCCATGAAATACAAAGTGCTTTCAGAAAGAATCTCTCTCACAGTTACAAGGAGTGAACGGTTAAAAGAGCTCACAGGGTGCGGGGCTGGGCTGCAGCCACAGCTCCACCAGTGGGTTACGGAATGACCTTGCGCACACCTTTCTGCCTCAGTTTCTCCGAGTGTAAAATAACTGCAATGATATTGACTTCCTGAAATGCCTCATTGCCTCAGGATCTACTCATGAAAAATACTATTAGAAGAGCTGAGCATAATTATTATCCGTTTCCAAGCCGTCTGCTGTAAGCTGCTGAGGTGAATCAGCTGACTCAGTAATGAAAAGTCAGTTTTCCTCCTCAAGGTGTTACCTGAAATTGTTATCTGAAAGACTTAGGACTTGACCTTCAAAGGAACTCAGCTCCCTGGAGTTCCAATTTCTGGCACACTTCTAGACATTCAGAACTGACCGCATTTCCAAGGGAGCTTCTCCCACAACAGATCCCATCATTTGCAGAAAGGTTCTTCTAGAACTCCCCCAGCTCCACTCGGCTGCTGGGAACGGGGACTCGGCTTCTCCCGGGAATCCCTCTGTTCTTCGTTACCACAATGGGTCAGATTTAGCATCTGAAACAGTGCTTTTTCACATGGAAAAAAGGTAGCACATGCCAAATTTCTCCACTCTTGCTCTAGAAAAAAGCCTGACCATGTGACAGACAAGCATGGAGATTTCTCTGTCCTCCTCCGTTAACCGTTTTAATCTTACAGGCAATTCTCATGAAAAGACACAACGAAGACCTTAGGGCAAAATAGCTTTTTTTTTTTTTTTTACCCGCAGTGTCTGCAGGGTCTTTCATTTTTCAGTAAGAAAGCGTTTTTATCGCGGAAGGGGACTGCAGTCCGAGGAAGGAAGCCAGCGCTTCGTTACCGTCTGGGTGTACAGGATGCGTGCGTGCCCAGGCGAGTGCGTAACTCTGATGCTGTCAGCAAAACTTGCTGTCTTCTGACAGACCCCCTGGGCAGCCTTCAGAACGCCTGCAGTCAATCCTCTCACCCGCCAGCCGCACAGGTAACCTGGGCTGCGCTGCCCTTCTCCCTTTGCCTCCATGAAAACAATAGAAGAGGTGCAGTCCTGTCATTTGGAAATATGAAGATTCTGGGATTCTCCGGCACAGTCTCTCTCTGAGGGCTTCTTTTAAACATTTTTATCTTCCAGCTCACTTAAAAGTGTAACAAATAAAACTAAATGATGGTGTTAATTTTGTCTGCAGCTCCATGTACTGCTGCAGTCTTCTGTCTTCCGCTGCAGTCCCCCTCCAGCGGCCTGCGCAGCCGAGCTGGACCAGGAGCCGGAGCTGACGCTACACAACGCCTCAGCTAATAGCAATCTGTCAGTTCATCTCCCTCCACTGTTCTCTACCGCTTTCCACGGGGGGTAACAAAAATGTTCCCAAAGCTTTTCTTTTTTTTTTTTTTTTTTGCTGCATACATATGTCTATATAATTATCAAAGCATCGCTTAATGTTCACTAAGACAGATCGCGTCACTGAACAATTCATTTTCTAACACCACAGCCTGGTATGACTGGGCCTTTTGGCAGTAATTGAATCCAGTCTACTCCTGTCAAAACAGAGAATTTATGAATAATAAATTGATTGTAGCCAGCAAAGCCAAGTCTGAGAGATAGCAGGTTATGTCAAGGAATAAGAAGAAATGTAAAAACACAATAAAGATTAATTTAGAATCAAACCTGCAATGCTTCCACGGTGGACAATAAAAGCGAATAAAACTGTCATTCTTATATGACATAATCTGTAGTGCCACAAAGCGCATGAGCTCACAGACAGAAACAAGCGAAGCAAAAACATACACATATCCAAAATGTTAGTGCAGATATAAGATCCAACATAAGAATTCAACACGGTGGTGCGCTGTTGCAGCCCTAACGGATTTTAGGTTAGGTTATCACCATTTATAGGGAGAGGTAATGTGTTTTATTAGACCAACTGCTACGCAGAACAAAAGCAGGCAAGCTTTTGGGCATGTATTTGTGAGATCTTTGGACTCGCAGCAATCACATTTCAAGGTTTCTGTACAACCAAAAGGCGAAAATACAGGTACAAAGGAACTCCACCCAACAAAGAAATAGCAAGAATTAATGGCCACAGACTGAAGGCAGAAAATAAGCTGTAGGGTGCGACTTTCTTTACAGCAAAGGCACTTACGAGATGGAACAAAGGGTCAAAAGGAGGGCCATGTTCCACATCTCGCCGCTTTCAAATCATGACTAGCTGCCTGTCTGGAAACAGCATTTTAACTGCAAAGAAGTTACAGGAGCAACAGAGTCACAGGGTAAAATCCTGCAGCTTGTGATCTACAGAAAGCCATCGGTGCCCTACCAGTCCCTCAGGGCCTCAGGCTGCGTTAACCTCTGCGTGTCCCGTGAGCCACCCAGGGCTCTGCAAGGCCAGACTCCATGCTGCAGTTCATCTGCTAAAAGGAGCTAATTAAGACAGCACGGCTGGTTCAGAGAGGAGACTCCAGCAATTTCTAATATATCTCCTGTTATTCCTGTTGTCTGGGAAATTGTTTTCTCTTAAGCTTTCTCTAGTTTCTGGCTCTGATCTTGGACTTAACGATCCCACTGAACCTCCATAAATGCCTGTTTCTGGATTCCTCACAAATTCCGAACTGGTCTGACTTGATCTTCAGCATTGCTTCAACAGTTGTGGCCGAGGGTTTGCCAGGGCAAACGGTGCAAGCCCACCCCTGCCCAAACCTTCAGCTTCTGACACTTGCTTTGCAGACGCCGGCCAAACTCCCTGCACATCACCCGCAGGTCAAACCACAGGAATGGCACACATGGACTAATAGCAGCAGATGGTCTTCTGGCTTAATGGTTCCCAGGGAGCCAATGGACTTGATAAAGTAATCATTAGCAACACATTATGTTGGTTTCATGAGAAATTGTTCTGCAGGAATGTAAAGTTAACACAGGATCAAGACCTCTCTTCAAAAGTTGGCCATTAACAGCTGGTCAATTATTCTACTTTTAAATAAAATGAGTAATCATAACTGAACTCAATTTATACAAGCCACATAGAAAATTTCGTAAGTGCCTCCAATTCATCCTTCATTTAAAACAGAAAGTTCAAATAATCTAAACAGGAAAAAAATGGTATGATGTGGAGCCACCCTCTTTCACACAGTAAACTGGAACTAACCACTTCCAGCTCAGTGGATTTATGAAGACGGGTGCGTGAATAAGGAGAAAACACTGTTGGGGTGAGGTCTTCTCTGGCCACAGTCTGTCTTAAACAAAACCTTCTTTTAAGTTGGGGCACATCCTGACACATAGCGTCCAGATTCCCAGCACCCCTGTTTCCAGACTGGCACTGCAGTCACGTCTGCAACCTCTGCAGAAAGCCACCACGCCGACAAAGCTCTACTTGGAAGCTGTAAATCTACCCCCCCCCCCCCCCCCGCCCTGATTTGCTGATACCCAAAGCCATAGGTTTTATTGGCAAGATTTTCTGTAAGGAAATGGTTCTCAGGACAATATTGATTCCAATGACAAGATATGGTAATTGGGGCAAACAAGGGTAAACTTTCAGAACTATACCACGTTCACTACCTGCCTGAAAGCATCTGTGGATTCAGAGATAATCAAGTCGCTTCCAAGGGAAGAAGTCACAATTTCAGGACAATGAAAACAGTAGAGGCTTTCTGCAAACCTCTGTTGACTTTGCTAAGAACACAAACTCTAAAAAAAGGAGAGAGAAACCTATCTATACATTTGTATGGATGTCTGTATTCAGAAAAAAGTTCTCCGTGCCCTGACCTCTTATCATAGCTGATCTTATTACGTTCTTTTTGGATGGTATTGAGTGGTTCTATCATATTTAATAAGACATGTTGATATGACATTAATAAGACAAGCTAAGTTCTCCCCCACAGCCTCACAGAGTAGCTGATAGGCTTAGGTTCTTCCAAAATTGATGGACTTTTCTTATTGCCCAAGTCTTCTCCCTGCCAACTGCTCTCCCTCCTCGTCTAAGAGGCCTGAAGAAAAGCAGGACAGCATGGATGGGGGATGGAATCAAATGTTCCACAAATTTATCTTTATCCACCTTGTCCTCTCTTCCCTGCCGCCCACTGCCAAACATCAGGATGAGGCAGTGACAAGGGACTCCGTATCCCACAGACGAGCTTTCTAACACTCTCCCCTTCAGCAGACTCTCTCTCCAACACACATATGTTTGACTTCACCAAAGAAGCTGCCAGGGAACCCAGCCATGATGGAAAAGCAAACGTATTCAGGAGGAGGATGACGCTTTTTCGAGGAAGGACCAACACAGTATTAATGCTGGTAGACTTCCACCATCTTTGAGAAGAGGATCTTAAAGTGCTTTGCAAATAAACAGCCCACAACATCTCCCTTAGTTTCTAAAGTATTGTTAATTTGCAAGGTCAAGCCTCACACTGTATCACAGAGATTAAAAACTACAAATGGTCACAAAACTCTCTCCCACGCAGAGGAGTGTGATTTTTTTTTTTTTTCCCCTTCTTTTTTCTGGTCCTATATTGGGGTGAACCTCAGAAATTTCACAGTCTTTCATTAAAAAATACACTGGGCTTCCAAAAGGCTAATAGTCCATGCTCACTTATGAGGGATGGGACATACAGACACCCCTGCTGGTGTCTCAGGAGCCTGGTGGATATCCAGCTACTGCTGCTACCTGTGTAGGTATGTGCAGAAATGCCCTGTGGCTTTTCACACACACACACACACACACAAAAAAAAAACAAAACAAAAAAAAAATTTTGAGATTTTTACTCATGAAAGCTTCTTCAAAAGTCATATAATCCTATGGAAAGTTTCAGTATTCATTATCTGGTATGGCGCGACAAAACCCTTGTCCATCAGAGCGCTCTGCAGCCGCAGGCCAGCTGGCTGTCATCCCGTCACACAGCTACAACAGAGGGACCGGGGCAGGGAGCTCGAACAGTCGGCTGAGCTGATGCGGAAAGAGCTGCTCCCTTGGCTTGCAGGGGAGCAGGAGAGCAATGGGAAATGCTACCTTCTATTTTTAGGGGAAAAAAAAAAACACCTAACCCCCTAAACCAGTAGTCTCCCCTCCTCTTCGAACTCTGTTTCACCTCTACTCACACGCTCCACATATTGACCATTACTGCAAGTCAGCCATAGTTTGCTGGCACCGCACCACCCTGTAACAAAGACCTTACAGCCTCTTGTGCCCTTCCACAGCGGTTATACCAGATAACAATACAGTTATATACAGGGTGAAATCTTGGTCCTATTTAAGTGAGGCTTCTTCTGCCTTAAATGGAGCTAACATTTCATTCCTGTTTAACTGATTCCTCTCCTGTCCTTAGTTACATGTATCCCAAAGGCACACGCGCTTTTAAGACAGGTTATAAATTCCATCAGCTCCACCACATTTCTTCTGCAGAGAATATGCCACGTACTTACTAAAAATGAACCAGTACCTACAGCAGCACTGCGTGAATCAGTGTCCCCTACCAACGGACAGAGAAGACCCAATTCCACTTAAAACTCTTTGTGCACATATGGCGGTGGCGTATCACACAAAGTCAAATCATCAGTACTTAATTTAGGAATTTTACCGCTTTACAGCCGTAATTCAGTTTTCAGAGACCCTAAATTTTGCGACAATGCAGGTGTGCCCATAAACAAGCACTCATACACAAGACTATCTCCTACTGAGCAATTAACGCACTTCGCACAAGTACACGTGTATTTATAGGCATCAACAATAAAAAAGAGACATTTTCAAGGAAATGTTCTAAGGAAGCTCTGTTCTTCTTAGAACTAGTGAAAAGGTACAGATGAAAACCTGGTTTTGGATACTGTAATGCTCATCACATCTCACCCCTTTTTAACTGCTGTGGCTCTGGATGTTACTGGTCAAATTTTACCCTCTTTCCCACTGCAGTAAATCTAGGCTAAACCCACTGATTTAGCTGGAATTACTCAAGTTTTGAGCTCGTTTCCTACAGCGTGAAAAATGTTATTTGTAGGAAAAAGAAGTTATTGTATTTTTCTCTCCATTAACATTGGTGTGTTTCATATAACAAATACTGGATGTAGTCACTGTATGCACCACCAATGACGAGAGAAATGCAGCAGAAGATTGGAACCTAATTGTTAAATGATCTTTCTGATTGTCAGAAAATTAATGGCACACTGTGGGCCATGTAGTGCATGCCTTGGATGTCTCAATGCAAGTTCCCAACTCATTTAAATAATTTCAGTTTATACATTTAATTTGCTTTTAATGCAGACGTTTAATTTGTTTTTGGTTTGTTTTTTAAAGAAAAGCACCACATACTAGGAATCTTTATGCATGCACATGTACATACACAATTTCAAAGAAAGTGCTATTTTCAAGCAAATTGTATGAAATGTAAAATTACCAAAATGCAAATAATATAAACAATCTAAATTAAATATTAAAACAATGCTATATCTGAATGACTGAATTTTATTTTCGTAAGAAGCTAAACCATAAACCATTCTTACCAATGCAACACCCAGCTGTTTGGTGTTTAGCATCGGAATAACATTATTCTAGTGCAGCTGCTGTTATTGTTTGCTGTATTTCTGCCAACCCGTGGAAGCCAGAGATGTTCGTCTCGCAAAGAGGGACAGCTCTGATGAAAGCTCCAGTTTGACAGATGCTCCCATCAACAACTTTGTTGCTCTGATTGACTACATGGTATTTTAGGCAAATTAACCTGTCCAAAAAAATTCTTTATTGCTATGCTTGTGGCACAGATGGAAATATGAACTTGACAATTCTGGGTACTAGCTTAGCAATTAACTGAGATGTTTCAATAGACTAATGAACTTTCATTCAAAGCATGCTCTCTGTCAGGAGAAGAGACAGGCTGTTGTTTGAGAAAGTGTTACAGAATGTCAAATAGATCTCGACAGCGATGTTACTATGGAATCTGAAATATTAAAATGACTTTCTTTCTGTGTCTTTCAACACCTTTATAATATCAGGAGATCTGGGATGAATCTTTATTATCAAACTCTGAAATTCTACTGCACTTTACAGTCCTTTTGCTGTAATTCACACCCTGTATAATAACAGTTCTACAGTCACTGAGGCCCTTCAGGTTTGAATGGTCACCCTTTGTTACAAAGGGGAAAAAAATCAAGCCATCATTTCTTCTATTTCATGAAGATATTAACATCCAACTCAAAAATTAGCTGAGCCTAAGAAACTATTACACGAAACCAAATTATCTGAAATAGTACGGGAAAAAGAGAACTATGCATAATTAGTACAGATAAATTTTAAAAGGATTAATTTGTTTGGGGAGAAATGAATGTAAGGTTCTAGGGTAGCCTGAAGAAAACATACAGAAATTACTTAAAAACGTGCATTTGATCTACTGAATTGACCTTTCTGGGATCCAGCTTAAATTGTGTACCTAGCAGTCTTAATACAGTGATACTGGACAAATCACCCCCTTGTTGGCCTGTTCCAACCACTGTAATAAACATACTCTACCGTCAAGTTGCGGTTATTCTGCCACCTCAAACCGCACAAAATGTCCGTGACACCCAAACCACCAGCTCCAAGGATTTTCCAGCCATCAAAGAGCTTCCCGCTGGTGCATGAATTCAGCCTAGTCCCGAGCAGCAGTCCTCACCCCACCCCAGACTTACACGTTACCAGCAATGGGGACAAGCGGAGCAGGACAGAACGTAGCTGGATTAGACCTGAGAATCTGCATGTTAACCTTGGAATATTTTTCAATGCATTTCATTCAACACAGGCAATATATTCTTTAATTTTCGACAGTTGCATTGTATTTCTTTTGTTGGGGATGAGCCGAACCTGTCCCATTATGGTCATGTACCTAACCTTGAGTGAAAACCTGCACTGTGACAAAATATAATCCACTTTTCCTACATACCTCGTAAACAGCTTGACTCTCATCATAAAATATTAAAGCCTGATATTGCAGTTGGTTCCTTCTAAGTATCAAGACTTGGAGTAGCCCCAAGCATGTCAAACATGCATTGGAAACACTACATTTTTAAAGCAAGGCAACATGTTAACTGATATACTGTAATATTTAGTCTAAAAACCTTTGAACAGTTTTTAAAAATCTTTAAACCATTAACTATTTGATGACTTAATAGCTCTAAAGTGACCGTTAAAATTTAAAGTGGCCTTTTTAAGAACTAGTCAATAAATAAAATACGAAAATACTGCATTGCTTCTATATTTAACCCTACAACAAGAAAATTGCTTCTCCTACTTAAACTAACTGCAATATTCCCACCGGTTTCAAAGTAATTCCGCATATTAGCTGGTGACTTGGACAACTGCCATACCACAGCGGTTCTTTGAGCTGACAAATTAATAAAGCCGGTAAGACGGGCAAACAGCCCTGACCCGTGTCTCCGCTCCACTTCCCAGGTACACCAAGGGCAGGGTTCGAACTCCTGCCGCGCACTCACTGCCCCGGCCCGGCCAGGGCAGAGCAAAGCCCAGCCCTTGTCAACATAAACCACTGGATAAAACATTTATCTTGATTCCTTTCTCAAACTGTTACATGCCACTTGCTTCTACTCCTCTTGAAATTATGCTCATAGCCATAGGTGGCATGATTAATTACGCAGACTATTACCGCACAGGGCATACCTATTTCTTACTTTTAACCATCAGAACAAGCTGTTTAGCAATGACAAATGGGAATACATGTTTCCAGTGTTCTACTTCTTGCTAATGACAGAATCACAGAAAAGATATTCTGGTTGAGCAGAATCTTACAGGAATGTTTTCTATCCACCACCTCACGGCAGGTTCCTCCCAACATTCCCTGTTTCACACAATTTCCCAATATCAACTTATGAACATTTCTTAACCTCTTGACATACCATACAACACCCAAGGCAGCCAGAAGGCAAACATCCATTTTAGCGACTTTAGGCAGCTACACATGATATTCACCAACACATTCTTCACTTAAAACGCTTGCCCTGATGCTGCTGGATCAAACGATGAACACCATAGTTTGGAGCTAAGGAGGACAATTCAAAGCAAATAGTGCTGGGAAAGGGACTGTGTGAGGAATTACTCCAGCCAGAACGGTCAAGGGTAGGTTGAGCCCCTTGAGAGAAACAGCAGTCTTGTTAGCAGCAAGTTGGAGGTCAACCGACAGCCTCGTAAGGAGACAAAAAATAATGGGGAACTCTTTGTTTAAAGGTGATATTAGAGCAAAAAGCTCTGAGGAGCACTGAAACGGGACCTCTGGCATAGCGACCCATCATGCTGAGATCAGTACGGTATTTCTGTCTCAACGTATTTGTTTTATATTCTCTATCACACAGGCCTGGGAGCACGATGTTACGCTGAAGCTCGCCAGAACCGCTTTGTCTGTGAAGGCTTTGTCGTCGAACAGGGAGAAATGGGCAGATGACCTATTGACTACACAGATCAATTCCTTTTGTTATCCTGGCCCATGAAACTCTGCCAAATTTTAGCACTAGTAAAATCATCTGAAATTCCCTTTTAACTTGAGGATAAAGTTTCCAGCTCTTTAAAACAGCTTGCTCTGATAGCAGGTAATGGAAAGACACTGCTGAAAGGAACACTGTAGTGAAAGGCCAAGAAAAGTCCTGTTTGCAGGAAAGTGGAGTTAAAAGGCTTGCCTTGGTAACTGTAATCAAACAGCCAGATTAAAGGCAATGCTGGATTTCCTGAAGTCCACAGAAACTCTCAGGAAGGCCCCACTCACACCCTGAGAGACAACGAGTCAGCGCCTGCTTTTTCTGTTTGAAAAGCTTTCCTATTTCTCCCTCCATTTTATTCGTATCACACTGAAGATGAAAGACTGGGTGACTGTCACATGCCCGGTATTTCCTGCAGCACGGGGTGCATCAGAGTGTGGAGAAAATGAGCTCCATAACATAGGAGGAAAATAAAGCTGGGAGGACTGGTGAGGTGCTGCCAACGTAACAGAGCAGTGGGGGAGAACTGCAGTCCCATCTCAAGCAAGTAATGGGACTAACCTTGCGTGAGGACAAATCCTGGATGTATTTTACGATGCTTTGAACTGATGGAAAGAGGAGGAGAAGGCGGCATTATTTGAATGAGGAACATATCTATAGATATATATACGCAAACATATATATATCAAAATATTTACAGCTGCAAGCTTTCATAAATCACTGCACTGCCTTGTGTCTGCAAAACATTTCTGGTGATTTCAACAACTAATTAACTGGTATTTTCACCCTCATTCTCCTAGTTCTTTATTCACTATAAAAATGACAGTTGTAACTCCTATAAAATGTTGATTCGATTCAAGACACTTAGTAAATTTACCACCAACACTTCCAAAGCAAGATTAAGGAACGCCCTACCAACCTGTTCCTAGTTTATAAATAAATTGTACTTCCTGACGCAGGAATTAAATGTGTTGTTTGGGTAAGGTGGTGAACTGCAGCCAGACTTACATTTTATGTAAATCTATGACAAACAGGCTAATAAGCATTCTTTATTTTTTATTAATGTTTTTGAACATATCTCACCAATGTTCCCTTTGCATTTGCTGATTCACTACGTTTACCAAGTTCCATTTTTCTGTATGTAGAAGAATACTTTGAGCCTTCCTTTGCAGATAAATCTGATACACACCCTTCTTTAACTACTGACGGACCAAAAAGGAATTAGCTAATTCTGAAAAGTGAACCCTAAACAAGCGTTCTCTTTCATTTTTCACAGCAAAGTTTTTTACTTCCCTGAGACATTAAGCCAGCTACAGTCCCATTTTGGTTGCAATGGTAAATACTGCTTCAGCCCCTGCATGCTTATTATGGCTGTAAGCATTTGCTCCTGTTTCAGGATCAGGAGTTGGAGGCTGCATCCTGCCCATCGTATTTAATTATCACCATAAGGTCACCTACTCCTCCTGCCTATTACAATGATGGATCGTACCTCATGCTACATTTTTAAATTTTTCATGTAGACACCATTTTCTTACTATGGTTTGCATTGTGCTTAGCAGCTCAGCACCATAGGACTCTATCCCTATGTGGTGACATAAAACAGTAAGCATAAAGTACTAGTAGTAATTACCAGTAGAAAATAATTAGACGAACAAGACTGTGACCTCCCAGTGACAAATCACATAAAACGCTGGTACATAAAGCATTCAGGATTCTTAAAAGCATCAGCACCAGCAGAAGCCGTGCTGGTGATCGAGACAAGGCAAGAAGCCACAGACAGAAATACCGCAACGCGCGCCGGGAGCATTGCCATCCGCTGGAGACATGTGTCTGTGCTCCCCTGCAAAGGAGGAGGCCAGGCTCACCTGCAAGTGGGTGAATCATCCCCAGAAAGAGCATCTCTGTCTGCACCGACTACGCGGGACACCCGGGGAGAACAGGCTTCTGATTTAGTCACCTCATTTGGAGACTGACACCAAGGAACTGAAGACCTCCCCTCTGATAAATGCTAAATGGGGCATGGACTGCTCGACAGGAGCTTCATTAAGAAAGGTGTGCTTTATGACACTAAACCTGTCATGTTTTGCTGTGAACTTACTTCTGTTACATGATGAGATAACTCAGTATTATTAGAGAGGTTTTTTAGTGATTCAGAAGATGACACATCAGGAAGCAGTGTGCACCTTGCAGAGCACTTAATGCTAAAAATCAGAGACATTCAGAAACAGAAGCTTTTCAGAGAGCCGATGATAAGCCGCAGCAGCCACCCAGAGTCCTGCCCAGATTCGGTGGTGGTGTCAATCAACACAGCTCCACTGATTACAATCACAGTTAAATATTAGACTTGAGCTGAGAATCCATCTCATGGTGTCTTTTGTTCAGAGGTCTCTATATACCTATTTCTCATTTTTCAGTCAGGCAACATGAAAACACTAATAGAAAAGAAGCATCCCCACGAAGGTGATAATGAGATGGTAAATCTAGCGATCCTCCTGGTGTTCCTGCAAGCAACAAAAAAGGAGCTGTTTGAAGTAGAGGTTTCCATCGGAAACGCAGAGGGTAATCTTTTAAATACTGCATTTATTCAATAAAAATATTTTAGTGAGGTTGCTTAGGCTACGTTCTTGCAAGGGATCCTCTCAAATCCTTTGGCTAATGAGTCCACAGTCACAGCTCTGGCCGGGAACCCCGGGATCACGCTGCACCTGTTCCACAGACAGAAGGTGCAGGAGGTTGGACTCCAGCAGGTCACATCTGTGGGGCACGGGGCACACGTGGCTGTGCCGCAGCAGAGCGGCCATCTCCATCTCCACTGTCCTGCCTATATATTTAGCTCTTTCTCTTTTCCCTGTAATACCTGGAAATGACCTATTTATTTGATGTGCAGCTCAGTGCCTTAATAACTTTCCCTGTGACGTTATTGATGGAATTTGTATCCTCACTAATGCTTGGAATGGGGAATTATCAAAAATACCATTAAAAATATTAATGAATCTGTCACTAAATGGCACGTTTTTAATGGCACCTATTGTGTTAAACCAAGTACGCTGTGAGCAAAATGGATGTTCATTGCAAAGGATGTTTAGTTTGCAAAGCCTGGGTGTTGTCCAGCACGACGGGCTGTATGCATTAAGCAAATCCCTGTCCACAGATTACTACACAATTTCCCCTCATTAGTGCAAAGGGAGTGACATTTTGAACTTCCGTGCGAAGACATATTTCAAGAAATAAGAGAAGGTGGTGTCTGGAAGCTAACCGCTGGGTCATTACTCCGCCAGTGCCGTGCGATAACTCAATAGCAGCTCCGAAACCTGGCTTTGGAGAGCATGCAGGGGAACGGGGCCTTCCCGCTAGTTACACCACAACCTGAAAAATCTACTGGGTAACTTGGTAGACAGGAATCGTTAACCAGATACGCTCTCATGGACATACTTTTCTGTCCCACTGAAAACAGAGAAGGTAGTAATGAACCTCTCTCCAGAGGCAGAAAAAAATATCTCTCTCTAACCAGCTCACCACCTGATGATGGGGAAGAGACGGATTTGTACTGGCCTGGCACTGCCTAAGTCTGTGGGCTCTGCTTTTCGTAGCAGCAGCTGGCTCACTCGCTTCTAGGGCCTCAGAGGCATCATTCCCGTCATCAGCTGGAATGGGGGAAAGAGCTTTCTGTCCTTACTCCCTTCTTTGGAAAAACTCATCCGTACAGTGCTATGTGGGAAGGATTGCTGGTACTCCACTGCTTCCCCAGAGCCCCTGAGCTGCTATAACTCAGCTGAGCACCATCTACCGAAACAATCGTTTGTTTATATTAAATCTTACTTCAAACATGATAATGGTATCATTTTATATTTATACAGTGCTATTCATCCCAGAGGATCCCCAAATGTTTCAGCTACTTATGGGCAGCAGCTGTTTAATAGTGGATAGTACGACTGCACAGCAGTGCAGGGCAGAAGCAGGGAAGAGCTCTGCATCCAACAGAAACTACAGGGGGAATTTAGGCAGGTGAAACAGAATTACCCAAATTGCAATTTAGCCAAGACGCCTGGGGCTAACATCTCTCTGCTCACAAAATGTTGCCTTTAACAATTCAGAGGGCATTCATCTGTTGACAAATAGAGAGAAATGTCTTTGGATATTCATGCAGCTTGCTCAACTCAAAAGCAAATTGAAAATTATAATAAAACCTGTTCCACATTCTTCATTCATTAAAACTGTGTTTGTGCCATGTTATTTCTGGGCATATTAGCATCAGCTGGGAAGAGCTCATTAAATGACCATTAGCCTGGTCTCCTTTCCTTCCAAGACAGTGCAGAAGCTGAAAGTCTGTCCTTCCTTCGTGGCACCACACATGTAAATGGCAACAATGCAGAATTTAATTTTGGCAAGCAATATCACAAAGAAAGTTTTTTGTTGGAAGCAACCGTGAAATAGAAGGAAGAAAGTGCCGGAAAAAAGGCTGCTGAATAGCAAGCTTACAAGAAGTACTGCCACAATCATTGAGGAACGACTGCTGACACCCACAAAATAAACAGGGACAACTCTGGCCACTGATCTACAGAGATCTGCCCCACATTCATGGATATATGGTCCACCAACAAGTCAAAAGATAACTTACGGTGCTGGAATGGCCCTTAGAGCAAGGGCGCTAGAAGAAACATTGCATAGACCCAGAGCTTTCCCAGACACTTCTGTACCCAGAGCCACATCTGCAGCACGCTGGCAGGGGCTGTGAACCGATGGGCAAAGCCTACACTCCACTACAGGAGGAGAAAAAGTTGTGGGAACAGTTAAGTTGAGGAGAGAATGAGAAAGAATCAGATTTGACATGGGAAGCACCAAAACCCAAAGCAATTCTCAAGTTCTCATGGTTTCCACAGTACAGATCAGCTCTGAGACAACCTAGCGATGACACACTTACGTTGCTTTTCTCTTCTTTTTAAAACAAATTACTTCTCACTCCTACCAGCAGATCACAAAACATCAGAGCTGGAGTTAACAGTCACAAAAGTAATACTGCAAACTGAGAAATGAAAAGATGGGAAGAACCTTGCACTCCAAAAAGTAAACAAAAGAAACCGAGGGCTAAAAATTGTATTTTGTATTTGGGGATTTTTATTTTATGGAAGGCTTTTCCAGTGGAGAGATTCCATTAGTGTTTTTATGGCTCGTGTAAACATCACTGCCTCATGTCTTCTCCCTCTCTTACCCATTTTACTTTTCAATTTACCAGGAATATTTATTAATAA
This sequence comes from Fratercula arctica, assembly GCA_947846985.1. Taxonomy (NCBI): domain Eukaryota; kingdom Metazoa; phylum Chordata; class Aves; order Charadriiformes; family Alcidae; genus Fratercula; species Fratercula arctica. Next base: position 1,823,543 of record CANTUZ010000013.1, on the reverse strand, counting down.
GGAGCAACAGAAATCGTCATGCAGGATCAAGGGCACTGCAGTCATTTCCCTTGCTATCATGTCTGTGACATTCTTTCAAAACATCTAATTTGGATCAAAGTTCAAAATAGTTGGTTGTTGGCAGTCATGGAGTAATCTAGCAACTGTCCTCATGACCGCTAACTAAAACATGCAGATTTACCAGACCAGCAGATTATGTCTTTCCCTGGAGGTATGACTATTCGGTGCTTTAGCCTCATTTCTCAAGGAAACAGTATTTAAGAATCTCTACATCTATGCACCACCCTTACTCACTCCCCTCCAGGTAACTTCAGAAGCTTTTAGCCCACTTCAGTTGCATTTTCCAGAAAGACAGAGATCTCGAGAACTTTGTTTTCCAACAAGTTCCAGAAAAAACCAGGCAGTTGGGGAGAAACTCTCCCAGTAACTCCAGCGAGGACAGCTGCAGTGCGAGCGCAGCTCCTGCCGTCCCCGCGATCCCCCGGGGACAGAGCCCACCAATGCTCGGCCACAGTCAGCGCAGCCGCCGGAGCGTGGCTCGCAGAAGGCAGCTCCAAGAGATGCCCAGCAGGAAACCTGGCTGCAGCAAGTCACCTGCTTAGAACTGCTTGCTAATCTTCCCCGTCACAACTGCTCCGGCCAGCCAGGTTTTGGAAACTTCCCAACGATATTGTGTGTCAGCGAGCTCCTCAGACTAATTAGACACTGCAAAAAAGCTTTTCCTTCGGGGTGCCTTCAGTTTCACTGACGGTCCCCCCCTTCCTTGCAACCCAGAAGGAATTACACAGTCTACATCTCAGACAGTAATTACTATCACCTTCTCCTCTTAATTGATCTGGCTCCAGTGAGCAATAAGAAATTAAAATAATTAGCAGATATGCCTAGTGTTCCTAAAGTCCCACCTACACTTTGTAGTCTATTTACTCTAGAATCAGCTGGGTCCATCGCTTTGATGGTAACGCCGCACCGTTCTGGCTCACCGAGCTGTTTGACTAGCCAAGTTCGAAGAAGTTTCCCAACTAACACACAAAGCCCAGCTGTAGCTGTTGCAATCGGCAAATACTCGATCACCAGCACTGGAGCCCTTGTGAAACAGTTCTTTCTGAAGCTCATTTGGAAAGGAACTGAGGCTCCCTGCCCTCCTGTCCCCTGCAGCGGCAGAGGATTACCAGGAGGTCTTCATGCTGCCAACATTCATCCATTTGCTCCACTTTCATTGGAGACAGAGAAACACATACATGCAAGTTGGGAAGAGAGGGTAAAGTCTTGGAATAAAAATAGCACATTTAAGGGATTAATTCCAGTTTTGTTCCTAGTGATCTCGGCATTGCATTAATTAACGTTCCATCCTGACTGCTGAGCATGGACAGATTTATTTTTTTTAATAGGAAGAGAGAGCTTCAAGCACCGTGTGGTTTTTCCCAAGCACTTGCTCCTCCAGTAGCTAAATGTGGAGATACCACTTAAAGCAAATCGTGCCCTCTCTCTGCCCTTAGCAAATAGTCAGTGATTTATTTTTTTTTTAATTTTTCCTTCCATGCACAAATAATCTGCATCTATTGCCCTCCTTTCAAGAAACAGAGAAAATCCAGACCCCAGCAAAGTTCAATCTTTTCCCCCTGCACTCTGTAAATTTAGTCAACAATATTAATCCACATCGAACAATTCTGCAGAGTACAACAACAAGCTGGTTACACAGACAGGGATGCATTTGGAATTTAAATGAGATCCTGTTATTCTCATTCTCTTGAAGCCTGCACAATGCTGAAGAAGCCTGTCTAATGTCTCTCAAACACTGAAAAAAATCAATTTCAAATATTTTTAACTATTCTGCTAGTACTATTGTCTGTACTCCTGAAGGAGAGCGTTTCTTGATTTGCCCCCAATTAAAGGCAATCATCAAAGATACACGCTACCCGGGTTGTCTTGACAATGCTTTATGATTAAAAGACTCAAATACCTTCAGCTTATCATGCATTTAAAAATATCACGAAAACAAAGAACAATTTAGCATTCTGCAAGTTCATTGTTTCTTCATTCCTTCTACTTTAAAATTCTTTTATTAACATGATTTATTATTTCTATTGTAACACTACTACTGAGGCCAACTCACATACTCATTGTGCTAGGAGCTGTACAAACAACAAAAATAATGATAGCATATGATACTTATTTAACCTGCATTCACACAGTATGTTCTCCCACTCTCAAATTAAAATACTGTCTCATGGTTGGGTTAATGCTTTCCAGGGAAATAGTGGATATTTGTGGATATTTCCTTAAGTTGAATCAGGTCATAGCCTGTTCTTCCTGCACAACATTCACTGAATTAAAATACATTATTCCCTTTTTTCCTTTCCTCCGACACATCACGGGGTTATTCAAAAAGAGAAAAGAACATCTTGGCTACCTTTTAAAGTAGGCTCATTTGTCCATTTGTGTTCTCTTGAACAGCACCAGGTTGCATAAGTTAACGTGGACTGTACTCCTCCACGTCTGGCTTCAAAGCATCCCTTCCACCAAAGCGCTCATTAGGGAACTCTCCGACCCATCACCAATGATCGCTATTCCTTGCCCTCTTCTACTGCTGAATATAACCTAAAGTTCCAGCTCGCTGTCTTTAACATTCAGGAAAGCCTTTTTATTGATCCATATGAACTGGACACATGAACAAGTACGTCACCGGACAAGCAGAAGGCCCCAGTGACTGACGATTCCCTCTCACTGGGTCAATAACAGAAACGAAGGCTAAAATTGAAATAAATGTTTGAATACTGACTGTATGAAATACAACCAGCCCTCAGGCTGAAGATAAATTCCATCATTAGAGTACCTTGCCTTAGACAAAACTCCAATTAAATTCTGGCCCTGCAAAAGCATACCCCAAAAGAAAAAACCTAACATAACTGAGAGTGGACATTTTGGCAGTAAAAGCTGAGCACTATTTGTATGCTGAAGTGACCACGACAAAGGAATGCGTCTGCTTTCCAAGGCCTAAATATTAAATAGCATTTTCTCTGAAATCTTTGCTTGGGAAAAAAAATCCCTTGCTCTCAACTGAGCTAAAAATTTCCTTGGCCTTTTCTCCTGCGTTCTTAGAGCTCGTTTACGCATTTTATTGTAAAGCAAGAAGGAAGAATTATGGTAATTTAATGTTTATTCTTCTTTGTGAACCACTCTCGGCTCTTCTGTATAACTAACTAAATGCTCTTATTAGTCCTAACACACTGAGAAATACATTCTATTCCAGACTGTCTCAGTGTGACATCTATGGAAAATCAACTTCTGTCTCTTGCCCTTATTTTTCAAACAAGAGTTTGATATTTGCCTCTAGTTTTTTCTTACCTGCTGTTCTGACAGCAGCACCCCTCCAGGTATCAACAACAGGGAAGGATCGTGCTCTTACTGGGAAAGCAATTTTGTATTTTATGATCAGACTACCCTGCCCTTGCCTTTATTCCAACAGCGTGTGTCTATGAGCACACAGAATGTGTTCTGCAGGCTCCCCCGGGCTGGGGCGGACACCAAGGGAACAGTCAGCAGTGCCAGGAGCACCGATGCCACCATTCCCAGGAAGTACTGCTATAGATGTTCCCAGGAAAAACCATCATGGATTGCACAGACGTCACCGCAGCCCTGGGATGTGGCACCACATGGCCATTCCTGTGCCAGTGGGGTAGCCAGGATGAGAGTACTGCACCAACACTGCGCATTCCTCTTGTTTCAATTGAAATGAAAAGTTCAGGGGAGATTGTATTTTCTGGGGAAAACTTCACATCTCTAAAGTATCTGTGATAGTAAATCAAACTGCATTTTCCCCCCCCAAGTCTGAAATTTCCATGCACTTCAGGCCAAAACACTTTTAAAAGAGCAGAAGGACACATAGGTTGCTTATGAAGTCAAGGAAGAGAAAAACGGCAATTCAAATTTTGAACGGATTGAACTGCCCGGTGGAAATATCTCTCACTTCTCACTAACGAGGTCGAAAGCTGAGAAGCAACTGTGCTCCTCGCTCAAGTGAAAGAGAACATGAAAATTAAGTACAGCATCTGCTTCGGCGTCGGCTCTAGAGAACTCAGCAAAGAGGAGCAGAGATCAAGACAACCCGAATTTCAGCATCGGCTCTGAATGTGCCTTTTTGCCTTGGGGAAACTACAGCTCCTCTGCTGCCATTTTTTTGCCATCTGTAAAATGATGCGGGTATTAATTACCTACCTGAGACAGTTATGCTGAGGTATAGATTTTATCCCCACAGTATGGCACATTTCTGTAGAACTATAAAAGCAGAAATGTTTGAGCTTTTATAATCTTTTCCACAGTACATCTGTATTTGTAAGCACCCAGAGCTCAAACTGACAAGTATTTGTTCTTTATTCTCATACTGATTTCAATAGGACTTCTGAGCAGAGAGTGTTTTCAGGAGCAGTTTACATGCATAGGTCTCAGAGTACCACATCATCAGTGAATAGAAATAAATACACGGTAAAAAATAACAGCTGCAAAACACAGGAGGATATTCTACATCAGAAGCAAAATTCCACAGCCTCAAAAGAAGAAAACAGTTCAGAAAAACTTGGGGTTTTTTTCTGTGAAGTACGGAGATTAGCAGACATTAAACACAAATACATAATATTATACACATATCTCTATAAACACACAATTTTCTGTCTTTCTAAAACCATTCAAAATGGTAAGGAAGACTACACAAGTGACTTGTTGATTGCACTGTGAATCTAAGAACTCTTTGATTATTGCTGCCATCTACTCACAATTTCAGAAGCTAAGTTGTTTTAAAAAATAAAGTCAAATCCTGACACTAATCACTGTATTTTTCAAGTTATTTTCCCCCCTCTCAGTAGAATAACTGCTTGTGTGTGTTAATATTCCTTTTTTTATTTGGTTTTTAATAGTTTTACAAACAAATGCAAATATTGATGATGGGAACGCTAAGAAGAGAAATAATTTTTCAGCACGGGACATAAACATCAGGAAGAGAAAAGAGCAATGCTGGCCTCAGGTAGCGCACGCTGAGACCTCACTCAGTTTACACAATGTCCCGTGCATTTGAGGGGGGGATGCTGTGCAAAGCCCCTCCCGCTGTTTGCTGAGGACAGCCGAGCACCACGCTGCTGCAGGGCTGTGTCTGACCCTGGGCCAGCTGAATCTGGGAGCTTCTCGGCTGGAAGCTCTCTCGCTTGCACACCTGTCTGGGAGAGAGCCCTCCTGGCTCAACAGTGCGGGCCAAGAGAGCACGTAACGCCCACCATGGCCCATAGCTCTTGCCAGGCCAACAGGCAGCATGGAGAAGTCTCCCTCAGATGGGCTTCAGTCCCTTTGGCTTTGGAGCTCGCAGGCTTTTTGGGAAGTCAAGGCACCATTCAGCATTAGTGGGAATGCAGGGATAATGATGAATACTCACTTTTTCTCAGGCAAAGAGTTATTTAATATAAGTGCCAGATGACAGCAGTAAGGAATATCCACCTTACTTCCTCAGACAACTAAAGATGTTCCTTTTCTTCCTTGCAAATCAGTTGTCTATAGGAAACTTGCACAAAGAAAGGTGGCAGCATTTTTCCTTCCCATGTTAAGGAGAATAAGCTCCGAATTCTCCTTTGTGTGGTATGTTCCTTTAGAGACACATGACTGCAATAAAATTTTTTAAAGGGACATTGTTCTGCATAGTACAGAGAGGTGAATTTGTATTGGTGTTTACAAAAAGCTGCTACAGAAAAACTCCTACAACTGGGTTTCTGCCCAACAAAGTTAAAGGCTCGATTCTTATAAAGAAGGCAGTTCCTCGAGAATGTCATCGAGGCCGGATCACAGAAAGGGTGAATGCCACGAACTCCTAGTGTTCGTGCTGATCAAAATGCAACTTGTGCAGAAGGGGTTGGACGAACCTCAAGTGCACAGCTGCTTGTTTTACAGTTTTATTTTTTACATTCTGAAAGTTTATGTGATCTAATTAGCCATTTTATTTCACAAAAATACATGTTGGCACTGTTGGACTTGGAACGACTCAAATGCAAGGGGTTTGCCTATGCGGGAGGCAGACGAGCGCATGGAAAATAAGCATTATTCTTCCGTTTCAGAGAAGCGGAGCTAAGCTACACTCGCGTGGAGATTGCTTCACTGATTTGAAGCTTTTACATACTGTCCATTTCTTTAAATCTAGCTGAGAAAAAACAGTGACAATGCCTAGCAGGAATACCTAAGTATTACTCAATCTTAATGAAAAGGCTAAGAGAGCAAGAGGCACGAAAAACACGGCGTGTTCACCCGTACTCCTCCGGGTTATCTGCAACGCTGACCCCCAGCCCCACGGCAACCCAGCAGCAGCACAGCCACAGCAGGGGACTTTATCACCGAGCCATCTTGCTCCCCAAGGCCCTCTAGTTTCTCATCACACACCGCCTGCCCTTTCCTGTAGCAGCTCCTCTGCCTCTGATTTTATCTGGTTACCCGAGAATGTGGATTATGTGCCTACTCGTTTCCAAGCCCCAGCACTGTGAAAAGGGTTATCCGAGGTGGGGGTTTGGCCACAGAAAAAACAGCAATTAGGTTCCTGTATCTGCAGTTATTCAGCAGCACAGACACCTCAGGGAAGACATCCTTGCCATGAATATTTCCAAGATATCCGGGTAAACAAAAACGTATCATCCACAGAGCCAAATGTCAACCAGCCACTTTTTAAAAGCACTGAGATAAAATATCTACCTGTGCTTAGAGAGCTGACACAGGCCCACACGCTACTTGACCCAAAGCAGCACTTAAGCAGGACCCGAGACGCATGCTGCTCCCGCACAACTCTCGCTGAGATAAACTTTTTCATGGTCAGTGGACAAAAACATGCCCTTCCTCCCCTGCCTCGTATTTGTATCATGAAGGAAAACCACCCAAATTAAAATGCCTGACTTGAGACACTACCAGGAGATTCAGAAAACAAGACAGTCTCTTGTTAACATCTTACTCACTGGTTTCACACCACCATTTGTGATAAAAGCAAAGTATTAAAGCGTAAAGTAGTCATAGAACAGCCGCATACTTAAAACATACAGTCTACTTGAATTTACCTCCCAGGGTCTTTCCCCGCAATCTGCAGTCCTAGATTCATCACGATGGGATAAAAGGTAACGGGGAAGGGGTGAATCTTCACAGTTGTCTTCCTTCAGACCCACGTGCCCTGACAGCAAACAGCCCCGGTAGGCTCCGGCTGTGAGAACCCACCAGGGACACAGAATAACTAGCGCTTAGTGCTACCACTTCATTGCGTTAAAACGGTAATCTGAGTAACCTGAGGCAAATCATTACGCTACAGAACATCTTGAAAATGTTAGAACAATAAGCACTTTGTTTAAAGGATTCGCGAAAGCAAACATGTCTAATCTACACACTCAAGAAGAAAACCTCAGCCTCTTTTGGCTTGTCCTTGCTTTAATCCATCTCACAGGAAATGGCATCTAGCTCCAATTGTCAGTGATTGATAATAAGGATAAAATACCTTTTTACTTCAAATGCCCATCTATCACTATTTAGAGCACAAATGTCCCTTGATGATGCATGAAGGTGCATTTGCGTCTCTTAAACTGTTGATGGATTCATTTCTTTTCATTAAAAGAATAAATCTTACTGTGTATCTTATTGTTAGCAGCAATATGATTGTATCCCAGCTTGCATCAGGCCCACTGTGTTTGACAGTGTACGTGTATTTGATGAAAGACAGCCCTTAAGAAATAATCAGCTGATCATGGGGAAAAAGCACCATTTTACAGCACAAAACATACGGCACAGATGATAAATGGTGGAGTTGCCAGAAAAATAAAAACCTATGCACTTGGACGTGCAGATGAGGAAAGGGATAGGATCTTCTCCAATCATTTAACTAGCTTTTACAAGATGCTTGTCCAAAGTTACCTCAGTGTGCAGGCCCCTAAGTCTTGGCTTCCTTGGAAAACACATCAAACGCACGTTCATGAAGTGCCACCTTCTATGACCAACCATTAAACACACTTCTCATCAGTAATTTACATATTAACCATTTATGCACAAGTAATGCAAAAAAGCATAATGGCACATGAATGCTGCTGTATATATAGCGTACGTGCAATATACACAGTCGCTCTGCATTTATTATGAGACGCAGTGATGTACTAAAATGGTTTTCCCACTATTATTTGCTCTGCTCTAAAACTTCTCTAGACCAAGGAGCCATTAAATCCCACAGATTTCTCATGCTTTACACGGTTAACCACCAATTCACATTTCCTTGCTCCCTTTTCTAGCTAATTTTTTTTGACAAAACTTTCAGAGAGACAATGCAAACAAGCGTTTTTGAAGAAATCAAGGATATTTAAAGTATCAAATAAAAATATTTTGAGTAAAGATCAGAAGGGTTGCACAGGCCAGCCAAACTTTTGCCGAGATCATTATGTTCTTCAGATGGGCACTGTAGGCGGTGACGGGTTACCTCACAGCCCTCGCGTGACTGGCTGCTGGAAAATAGCTGCAGAATGGGGCCAACTTCCCGGCAGAGACAGGACATTAATTGTGTGGGATGATGCGCCAGAAGTCCGACAGTCAGTTCTGGCCCATACCAATTCCAGCTACTAGCTGGACTCTTGCCCCGTGTTTGGTAAGGACAATTTTCAGCAGTGAGTCCCACAGATACTCCTTATGCAGCAGTCAGTATTCAAATGGAATGACACGGCAATGCATACTCCATCCCATCAACACATTACCAGTGACACCGCATAAAGATCTGCTCTGCTATTATTTAGGATAGATGCTTAATCAATTGCCCTGATTTACTAAGCTTTACTGCTTTCTAAATGAGTAACAATACATAACACAATTTTCAGCCCAGTTTTAGAAACCTTGATCATTTACCCCATTAAATCAGAAGAAGAAACACAGGCTGCTAGCGGGAGCATGTTCTGTTTCCTATATGCAATTCTGTGACAGCAAAACACGCCGTAAAAACGCATTTGCTGTTTCAGCTGACATACAACACAATATTCTGAAAGAAAATATTAGCCTTGCCACTGCTACAGCTAGTGATATGTCCCCTTGAATTTAGTACACGCAATAGGCTAGAGGATAAAAACATCCCAAAGATAGCAAAAGAATTTATAAGTCAATGATCTGCTTATGAGGAATGGAGACTGCTGATGCAAGCTGCAGTCCTAGTGATAAAAAAAAATGGATTTCCCATAGCATTGCTGATAGCACTGGGAACTAATTGGCCTGAGTTTACTCCTGCTGACTATCTTGTGTTCATTCTGGCTTGCTCTAGAGGACCCAATCAATCACAAGCCCAAGCTGCAGCTGACCCATAGGCAGCCACAATTAAAACTCAGTTCCTACTTACTTAAAGGTAGAAAGTGAATTTAACCTGATCTAAGTAAGGGAGAGAGGGCTTGAAACCACTTGCAGTCCCTAAGATGTTATATCACTTTAGATAACCCTTTCCCTTTTAAGTGGTGCTCTTCACTGCCCACAACCTTTAGGAAAGCTCACACACCATTTTGGCAGACAGTTCCCTCTTCCAGCTGCAGGGCAGACACAGCAGGATGCTACAGCAGCTCAGGATCCTGAGGATCAGGCCCACAGTTCTTAAGGAACTCACTGACTTGCTTTAATGAATGTTCTCTCTAAAACTAATTACGTGCTTGTGCTCACAGCACTTTTCTGGGCATTTGACAATTTATTTGCCTACATGCTGCAGAAAAGCAATCCACAAAGAAAAAGCCTCTTGGAATAAGCCACGAGTTGCAATACATTTAGAAGCAGGTCGTGCACATCCTTGGCAATGTAGACAAAAGCACACCTGGATTGTGGATCCGTTTCTACCCAGGTGCTTCTTGGAGAGACAAGTTTTATGAAGCTTTATGAAGATGGGGATAAGGAGGTGGCAGAGGAAGAACAGGCAATCCCAGCAACACGGATAGCACTTCATCCAGGACGCAACAGGGGGTGCAAACTTCCAGCTACTGCAGGGCTTTCACATCTGTGCTTCCAAGTGCTGCTTCTGGGATGCAACGACTGCAGCCGCATGTCATGTCTTGCTACGCCTATCCTAGCCCTGCATCTCATCCCTCTTCCCGCTGAGAAACCATCGTTTGTTTATCTCACTAAGTCACAATCCAAACCTCACTCTTCTTATGTGGTGCAATTTCACTTTCAGGAATTTACAGTAGGGTTAAATTTGGCTCAGTGGTTTCTGACTCTGCAGCACATACATGAGACACAAACTGACCCGCTTTAGTATCACTGTCGCCTTGAGACAAAAGCTATACTTAAAACTGCAGGTCACAAGGAAGTCAAAAGCAGTTACAAGGAAAAGAATGCCATTAAATAAAAAAATCTCCTAATGGCTTGTATTTACTAGCTCTGTATTTTTAGAGGCCTCATTTAAAAAAAAAAAATAAATAAAAGAAATTTTTTTCAATGGATGCTGAATTTCAAAACCTTGTCCACTATATACCCAGCCAGGCACTGCCAAAATCTCTTATCCTCTAATATACTTTGCAGATTGTGCAGTTTTAGCATTCAGAGAGTAGCACTGTTTTTCTCAAAAGGAATGAGTTAAGGGACAAGCAAGTCATATTTCAACCTAGTCACACTTTGGGCCATTTTCAAGTCTCTTTGCACGTTCTCGTCTGAACCCTCTTACCCACACGTAGCAAGAAACACACATCTGGTCAGGTTAAAGAAAACAACCAAGCAGTCAAGAATAAATGGAAAAGTTCCTCTCTGAAACAGCAGGAATTAGCTTTGGATGACTATGCAAAACACATTTCCTTGGCTTAAAAGACTGTTCATGGAAAATGTTCAAACAGAATTTAGGAAAACAGAAATTGGTATTTCACGGTCAAACGAAAAAGATGCTAAAATGCCGGCTATACTGGCCTCTTCTCTAGCCAATAATATGCATTTTCACAGCACTGAAGTCCCTTCTTTGTAACTGCAATGAAAAAGATCGTTTCCTGTAAACTGTAACAGGTTTTTTTAGCATCCTGTGCGCCCACTTTTTAGATCTGTTTTAGAAACATACAGTGTTTCCTGCTCACAAAGTTACATAAAGAAAGTAATTACCATTTAGATAAAAACAGGACAGGATGACAACAATTCAACTGTTGCCCAAATCATAAGTTTTTCAATTCAATCAAGCATTCATTCTCTGTTTTTGGTGACAGCTACTGTTGGGGAGAAAGCTGTGGTTAATTGGGCAACAACTGCAAAATCAAACATTCTTACTAAAAGCAGAATTCTTTCAGAGTCAAGCTTCTGGGCTCTGTTACTTTCTCTGCAGAGTGAACAGCTACACAGCGCAAACTCTAGAAAAAACGCAAAACACCAAACGCTGAAAAAGACAATTTCAACTTTTTAATGCTGTATTTCAATCACGATCTGGAACACAGGGAGTAAACATCATGTAGACTCTAGTTCCTTTGGAAAAAAAGAGCGCGCAAATACTTGAAAGATTGCTAAAATAAATGAAATAAACTCTGCCTGTTACGCACAGACCAAGAGGCACACCTTGCCAGATGCCATACTTCAAGGCAAGTTCTGCATAACTCAGCAGCACTGAGCACTGCTCCTTCCCTTCTTCTTTTGTCCATGAACCTTTAGCTACTGAGTCCAACCGCACTATTAGATTGTAGTCAGCCCTATTCAGCAGCTCATTCATCACAGATATTTAAAAGTTGGAAAATTCAGAAAAAATGTGGGAAAAAAATCATCATCAGATGATGCCGTTTATGAAATTCCTGTACAGCAGCGAAGCAAACATGAGAGATGAATTTCCAAGTACAAACCTCCCGTCTTTGGCCCAGGACATGGCAGCGCAGTCGCCCAGAGTACCAGCGGATTCAGTTTTACCTGTGCTGCCCAAGAGCCAGCATCTTGGTCTCCTTTCTCGCTGCTTCTCCCTGCCCGGTGCCGGCAGGCCCGCTTTTATAATTGCCGGGCCCTTCGGGTCAGAGTCACCACCCTGCCGTCAGGAGCCGTGTGTGAGACCGGGGCAAATCAAACAGCTTATCAAAAACAATCCTCCAGTTTTCCAGCCCTGTTGCCCTTTCCATTAATGGGATTCTGCTTTATTCCGCTGTTCTTTGTGCTTAAATCCCTTGGGCTCCTGAGGCGGTGACTGATAAATTATAAAATGATTTTGAGAGGTTTGGTTAAATGTACCATCTTGTTACATGATATCTTTTTATAGGTATCATATGGGAAACGCCGGCCTCTGAGGGTGCCGCTCTCCCGGTCCCTACCCTTGGCTCTTTCAGACTGTAGGAATTTAAGCAGTACTTGCCCAAAAAAATGGCTTTTTTTTGTTTCTTCTTGTTTTAGGTTTATTAATACTGTCACATCAAATCTCAATGCAAAGTGATGCGAAATGTCATACGCTAAAAATAATGTGTTGGAAATGGGTCAGTACTGAAATATTTGCACTGTCTACAAACCAGTTTATGATTTCCTCCAGTTTCAAGCTCTTTTAACCCAATTCTCAAGTCTACCAACACAACAGGGAGTTAAATTCTGATGAATTTTAGGAGAAATACAGACAGAACCGAGCATTTAGGTCACTGTTGGTGAAGTTATTTTGAGGGGGTTTCATCATTTTTGTGTAAAATAATTAAAATGCTTGCTTCTGACTTCACCACCCAGTGCTTATGGCTCCATACAAGCTGCTGAGGTGCCCAGTAGGTACTCGCAGAGAGAAGAGAGGCAGGAGGAGCAGGAGCGAACGACCACTATTGAACAATTTAGGTTGGAAGGGACCTCAGGAATCACCTGGACCAACCCCCCGCTCAAACCAGGGGAAAAGGGTGAAGAAAAAAGGAGAAAGATGGCTTTTAAGTTTTAACAAACACGGAAAATATAGAGAGAAAGGGAGATGGCAAAGATGGCTTGAGAGACAGAGAGAACTGTTCCAACGCTCTACCAGGTAAGCCATCAGCTGACAGAAGGGACGCAGAGACAGGGAGGGATGTAGTTCTCACTACCTTTACATGGGGAAGAGACACATACAACACCGGCTGTGGGGAGATTACCAAACCCGCAGCCACGCTGCAGGAAGTTTATACAAGGAAGTACTTCTGCGATGTGCTAAGACGCAGTAATGGGAAAGTACCTGTGCTGTAAGAGACGAGTGCAGTTTACCGACACAAACACAACCACCATCAACAATGTCCAAAGAGCTGTCATCCTTTCAGTAAATAATTAACACGAAGCTGGAGTATTACTTTGAGAAGTGTCTGGCTCGGGTTGTGCTGGGTATTGAACAATGACACCCTCAGTCCTTCACAGCAAGGACAAATGCCCATTCCAAGTTATTTACTCCTTTACACTGCACACGCACATCCTTCGAGGAATGGCTCCAATCCACCTGGCACCCAGGAACGCAGGAAACAGTGTCATAACATTTTAGAGTTTAAAGTGCAGGCACAATGTGCCAAATTGAGGTAGCAGATGGGGATCCAAACATTGCTCAGTGCTACCTAGCAATGCAACATATGCAGTGCCTGGAAATCGTGACATCATCTAATGAATGGAAAAGCCTTGCACCAATATTCAAATTGCACACTTAATCAAGACAAAAACTGGAGGCCAGCAAGGAACAATAGCGCCAAAGGTAAGAAAGAGAGCAGTGCCAGGAAGAGAAAAGATAGCCACCCTGGTATCTCTGAGTGACAGAAGAAGCGTGGATTCTTTGCAGTCCTCATCTTTTCCCCTTTCTGCTTCAACAGTTTTTGGCAGGCAGATAGAGACAACCTGTGAGATAGTTTTGCGTCGAGAGTTTTGGAAGGGTAGGCTTGTATCCAAGAATTTAAGATAAAAAGCCAAGTGGACTTGCAGAATACAGACACCTCCTGGAAGCTAAATATGTACTGTACAATTTGAGGGTTATCAGTTGGATTTTTTTTTTATTATTTTAATTGTTAAGCATGTATCAATTTTATGCAGTCATTAATTTATATTATTTGAGGGGATTATGATGAAGAAAAGAAAAATTGGTACAGAATGCTGAACACCCAGCTTGAAAATTTTGGCCTTCAGTAAGAAGACGAAAACACTTTTTACTGATTCAACTTTCATTCTAAACTCATGTAATTTAATCAGATATGTTCACAGCTAGAATTGTTGCATGCTGGAAATCCTTACTGGCAATATAGAAGCTACCACTTTACCACTCCACAGATAATTTTCTCATTACATTATATACTACAGTTAGAAAAAGCTCAGTTATATTTACAAGCGTACAGTACAACCAGTGATTGTAAAAATATGCATAATGCATAGCTAGCTTGCCCAAGTAATTAACATGATTATGCATGCAAAGCAGGTAAGTGCAATAATTGGGTTGCGATGCAAGCTGTGCAAGTGCGTGCACAATTCTGCACACCTAATGTTTTGTGAGGTTTGCCCACTCAGGGAGATTCTGAAGTTCTGTTTTGCAATCACAGCCTACAAAATAAAAATAAAATTATTTCCTGTGCCATAAACTGACCTAAGCACCAACGCTATTTTCCCAATATAATTAAATGTTAAAAGCCTTTAATTAAAGAATATAAATCAGAGTGAATCATTTCAGACCAAAGCAAGCTTACAAATACAGGATGCATTTCTTGCTCCAAGTCTGCATGAGAACAAAGCCATAAAAATGCCATTCACACCTTTTAATTGGTACATTTGAGTATTCCTTTTATTGCTCTGCCAAACCAGCAATGGTACCACTTTCCTTCTGAAAACATTTTCAGACCCTCTAAACTTCAATCGACTGCAACAGAGGACAAATGATGGCCTCTGCTTCCCTCAAGTCCCACCCAGAACAAAGCGATTCTTTGTCCTGAAATGCCTGAAGCATACCTGAGGTTTGAACTGAATTCTCGTCGATATTGTACTTCCTTCCATCTCGAGCTCTTAGGGATTGTTATTTGTTTATGTATCTATTTGGGGGATAGAAAATATTACTGGTTCCCTTGACGTGACTGCGATGCCAGGGCGAAGGAGGCGGCGTGGATCGCAAGCGGGGCAGAGGGCTGCGCTGCCGCCTGCTGAAGGGCAGCGTAACCCCCCGCTCGCCTGCTCCTTCCCCGCTCCCGACGGCTGCCGCGCTCCCCAGGCATCTAGATGTTGTCAGCAGAAGTATTTATGGGTTGCCAACACAGAAAATTACAGTAAACGCAATCAGATTCACAGATAAGCTCAAGGTCTCTGTAAATCTGGACTACAACAGAAATTAGAGTGAAACAGAGTGACGGGAAAAAGGTTTCTTGAATTTGAAAGCCAAGATTCAGATTCAGCTCAACCATATTTGCAAAGCTTTTGTTATCACTTTCCACAAACATTCAAGCATTTGGGTTTTGTAGCTAACATTGAGGAATAAGACAGCAACAGATTTTGAGCTTGTAAATAATTTGCAACCGTGTATTAAATTCTAAAGTTCAGTTTATACTGTGCTGGGTAATTGTGTAACAGTCAAATACAGACGAGGAAACTAAAGCACAGGATAATACAGAATCCAGTACCACAAATTTCAGCGATAATTGCAATCCAAAAAGAAAGCAAAACCCCAGAATGATGCCTCAAAGACTTTTAACAAATAATTTCAAATATGGAACAACGCTAAGGATTTCATGGTCAAATCTCTAATAAGGAATTCCTAAAAGGAAAATACTTGAATTATTTACTCAGCCCTGATGAAGTGAACAGAGAACCAAGTAGATGAAAACAAATAATCAGAAATACTTCTTTTAAAATTGCGTTCTAATAGTAGAATATTGCTAAATAATAGTAATTAATATCCTCATAACTGTTAAGTATGCATAAACAAGCATGCCAGCTCTCCCTCCAGCCCTGCAAGCACAATATGGGTTTGCATCTGGTCTCAAGAAGCACCGGGCAGATCTCAAACAGTTTGGCTGTTGAGTTCAGATAAGCGCCCAGAAGCGTGGGTTCTTATCCAAGGCTTACTCAACCTACCTGAACCTTTTGGGCTGGCAAAACGAAGCTGGCAGCCTAATCAGAACAGCCGTTTGCCTAACATTTCTGGCACTTACTGCTTCCACTTGGGCTAGAGATACTGCAGGAATAATCCTTCTCTTTTGACATCTCACATTGTCGTAGTGGCAGGAAGCTGGAAGTGCAGAGATGCACAACATGCAGAATGAAAGAGAAAAACATTTAAACAATCTGAAGCAGAGTTTGCAGCGAAAGCCTGGTAGCCAGGAGCTGCATTCTCCTCTTTGTCATCCATCCATCCGTGGCATTACAATCACATAACCAAATATATTTTTTTTAGCCCTTTTAATCCTTAGGAGATTGTCACATGAACAAGTTTCTTCACAATGTGAAATCTGAGAGCCGAATGGTGCCTGTCACATGAACAAGTTGCTTCACAACGTGAAATCTGAGAGCCGAATGGTGCCCCTCTCGCTCCAGAGTTTGAGGGGTGCACCCCACTGTCCTCAACAGCACAGCCTGAGGCACTCGACACAAGCGTGGGGCAGCCCCTAATCTAGTGAGAGTCCCAGTACCCCACTTGCTGAGAGCTGCGGAAACCACTGCGGGAGCAGCGGTGCAGGGGCTGCACCGAGACTTCCCCTGCACACCGCAGCTGGGCAGGGGTCCTGCTTCCCGAGCCATCCACATCAACTACACAGTGAAACGGGGGGCGGATGCTGGCTGTGGGGAACCCCCAGGGTCTCTATGCAAAGCAGAGGACGGAAGGGGGCTGCTGGGCTCTGGGGTCTCACCATGCTATGGAGAGGTGTGGTATGACGGGGCTGGGGAAAGCGTCATGCACCAGCTGACGGAGCCTCCCCTGGAACGGCAGGAGAGGAACACGTCTCTGGAGTAAGCTGGGAATTGAACTGGTGAAAAATGCAACTGCCTGTAACAGGAAGAGGTGACCTTTTCTTCAGCACAAAGTATCTCTGAAAAATAACAGCTTCTTGTGTAAGACCAGTATTTGTGTATCTCCCACGATCATACTGATGCACCACCCACCATTTGCAAAGCACCTGCTAATGACCATAAGGTATGTATGGCCAGTAAAAAGAAGAGCTCCTCAGCTAGCCTGTGATTTCACATTGATGGCATGATGCCGAGAAGGCTTTCAAATAGCATGTGAACAATGAAAGCTACTCCACACCTATGGATTTCCAGGTAGTGCATAAATGGTAAAGTATCCTGTATGCTCAGCTAGGCGATCCTGCGAGGACTGAGGGAATCATCTGAGAAGCTGAAGCAAGAGTTAAAACTGAATCAATACATGAAAAAGCCCCAATACATTCAATGATTTGATTGTGCCGAGAGGACGACAGATTTTTCCCTGGAGATGGGAGACAAGATTTTCTGGCTGGGAGAGCTCTGACGCGTGCAGCATGCATGAGGAACCCGGTGGGCTGGGCAGCACGGTCCAGCAGAGCACGGGAGCCAAGAACTCGCAAGCTCCAATCCCAGCTCTGTCACCATTCACTGCACAGCCTTGGGCAAGTTACTTAACCTCCTTGTGTCTCAGTTTCACCATCTGTAGGACTGGGCTAACACTAACTTGGCGAGCAGATAGGGGTATTCAGAGGCTTAATTAAGGATAGCTGGAGTGATTAAGTTCCAGCTGCTCGGTTTGTGGCTGCAGAGATTCACTGCCCAGCATCAAGTCCCAGCACTATGGCACTCGAGCCAGGCACAGTGCCCTCAGAGGAGGGCAGGGAAGGAAGGCATTGCTACAACACAATATATGGGTCCGCATCTTCCAACTCCAGCAGGCAGTGTGCTGCCTTGGCATTGCCCTCCTCCGAGCCCTTGGCTGATGCACACCAGAGGAAGCCCGTCGCTCCCAGCCCGTCGGAGGTGGGAACAGAGCCAGGTCCAGGCAAAGCCCCAACAAGAAATGAGTGGACTGCACCTCCACACGTGGGAAACGGGAGCCAGGTACACCATGCTCTGACTGTGTGCTACAAGCGGCGATGGAAACACAAAGGCATGAGATTTGTGCTCCATCTGCCCTTCTGAAGCACTGCCGACCGGCATCCAAGAGCCCCTGGCCAAAAGCCCAGGCAAGATCTGAGCACAGCCTCGGCTCAGGCTGTCCCAGCCTGAGGGAGCTGCTTGGTCACTCCCACCCAGGAGCCGAATCATGGATTGGGGCCACCAGACAGCACCAGAACTGAAAAAAATGAGGGCTCTTGCATGAAAACCTTTGCCAGCCCCAGTTTAGCTGTTGCTTATCCCACTGCATACCCCCTTTAGCCTTGAGTTCAATGCCTGAACTCCCTCACAGAAGTCTCCCCACATCTGCTCATTGCATCTCTCCTCATCGTTTTGATTCTGTCAAATGTATCTCCCTCTTCCCATACAATCCCTCACTTTCCAGGCAGTTTACAGTAAATTTTCAGTGGTCATCAAATATACAGAAAACCACAGTCCATCCTGCAGCTTTTCTCCTGAGACAGTCCATTTGAAAGAGGTGTTCATGCCCTTTTCAGTATTTATAGGACTATCCAGGCTAAAGAGGACCCATATATATATAAATAGGTATTAAGTGCATCTTGGAATAAATGTGAAGGTACAAGTGATTGCACAAGTTGCAAGCAGACTCTTTAGCGGCAAAGAGAAACTATTTCACATGCTATCAGTAATCATTGCTTCAACAAAGAATGAAAATAAGAAGACACAGTAAAACGGCATGGTTATACGTCAACCCCTATAAATCCATGAGCCAAGTTCGTTTCAAAGATCCATGCCTAGAATTAGATGAAAGAAAAGAAACTCCCTTATCTATACATAATTTATTTTTTAAACCTTCTTTCCAGTGCTCCAGTTCCTTCCTGTGACTTTTTTAGCGTGACGAATCTATTTGTGTTTTCCAAAAACTGAACATGGTCGGAAATGCACTCCTATCCAGGACTCATCTGTAAGAAATGGAGTGCTTTGATTTAGGAAAGACTACAGAGCACTTGCCAACTACTCACAGCACATTTGGCCTAGGAATACGCATCAGAATTTGAATCTTTCACATCATCAATATTAAAGTCTATTCCTGCGCAGCCTTTGCCCACTGGGAAGAAAAACCGCCAGACACAGCACACGAAAAAAAAGAACCTCCTGCGTGAAAATCTTTGTCGCCTTGCTATTTTTTTTTCAAATCTCTAATATGGTATTAACCCGTCACGTGTGCTACCTGACTTGTGCAGACAATGCAGAAGTGTCAGACCAACCCACACAGGGTCAGGAAGACCAGTCTCATAAGTACGGAAAACCACGTGGTGTTGGTGAATGATCAGTTTTGTGTTGGCTGGTATTGCCATGACACTCCATCAAGGGTGCCACCAACCCTTCCCACACGAGGCCAAACAACTGCGTTGCTGACTCTGAACCCCAGCAGGAGCCAGCCAGAGTTTTACTGGAGCAAACACCAAGAGAGGATTGCAGTATTTGGCTCAGAGTTTTCACAAACAACTTTATTGCTCTCTGTGTCCTGTGACCTAGGTAATGAAATAACATTTAAAACTCAATTAGGGCATCTAAAATACAGATCGCTGTTTTAACATGCAGACATTTGTGGTACTGCAGATTTAATACGGTAATGACTGAACAGATGTTTAGGAAATCAGCTGATGCCGACTGACAAAGGATTCATATTTTAGGTGTTTGGCTTCCATGGGTTTACACAAGCCACAGCCAGAAAGTCTGTTTTCTGCTCAAAGATGAGTAACTATAAAAGCCTCTCTGCTTTACCTCCACAGCAAATTAAAGACTCGAACAAGTCAAAAGTAACTCTCTCCTCCACATACAATGATTTCCAATGACTCAACTTCTTTGCGTGTTTGCACCACAGTGAAACTACCACAATACCTTTCACTCTGAAGAAGTGACTGCAGACTTGCTGAAAAACTCAAATGAGAGCCTAGTCCAGGTAAGCCAAGAACACACACAAACTGTTTTTAAAACACCACATCCTGTAACTGCACTTTCTTAGAGAGTGATGCACAGCACTGGATTACTGGAGACGATTCCCATTAGGAAGCGTAATTCAATACAACAAAAGGTGGCAAAATTGAGCCCGGATTGATCAAGAAGATTTAACTTCAAATTGACAACATTGCCGAGTAGTGAGGCAGGGAGCACAGGCGTAATTTGGTTTCCTGCAGCACTGCACTAAATGATGGCTATCAGTATTCCAATCAGGGGCTGATAGTTTTATTTCCCCCATGAGTTTCTCCAGGTCGTCCCTGACAGTTAGAAAAGTGCTTAGTCGTTTGGGTTGCACTGAGCAGATGGTTACTGATCAGAGATTAGTATTGGAGCCGGGGGTCAGCGGGCTGCCAAACAAACTCATCCAAGGGCTGGCTATCACAGCCTCCCCCGGGACAGCAGTTTGCTGACCGCTACAGACAGGGGACTCGCCAGGCAACGGGACCGGGCATGTTCAGGCCTCCCTGTACTACAGCCAGAGCTTGCCTGACATATGATTTATATCCCTGCGATTTTGCTGCCTGTTGCTACAATATCACTTTTTGCTTTGGGTCACGCAGTATAGACTTTTGAAGGAAATGGAGGACACGCCGAGGTGGTGGAAGAGAATTATTAAAAACCGGACCACCCTAGCTCGGCAAGAGCAGAGTCCCCACAACTGCGTTTACACCAACTCACATTTTTCAAACCTCAGATCAGCATGACAACAGCCATCTCTTTTCATAGGTTTATTATTGTTCCCAAAAAAATAGAGAAAAAGAAAAGAGAGTGGCAAGATTACAAACATCAACAAGCTTCTGGGCTTGAACACAAGCTGGTATTTCAGGACCAGCGTATTGTGGCTACTGCTATTCATGATGCTACCCCTTGTCTTTCTCCTGATGTGGTTCCAAGGCGAGCTTCTGCACCGACCTGACTATCGTGGAACTTAGGTGTGTATAAACCTGAAACGGGCTACATCTCTACAGGTCTGGACTCTCTGAATTGTGCCTATTTTTACTAAAACATGAGGACCGAGTCTTTCTAAGCAATGTGTCTGTATTGGTTTTGAGTTGAGGTTTTCCCAGTTTCAGTAGGGTTTTGCTGCCACAGAAGGAAGACAATGATAATATTATGCTGTAAGATCCTACGCCAAAACCACTTTTTACTGGTAAAGGTGATGAAGGAACAAAGCTGAGCTTTGCTTGAGTATTTCCTCCAATTACAATACCCTATAAAGAATGGGTATGTGTTGCTTAGATACGGTACTACATATAGAAAAACAGGTTCCTAACTGTTTTCAATTAAAAATTACACAACAGTATTAGTTTGGGGACACATTTAAGCCTTGTGTATTCAATTCCATTTTAAAATGTTTTCTCCTATGTGTTTTAATTTGTATATGCATTTAAGTACACACTTCTGTGACACAATATTAAGTCAGATCTCAACCCTGCAAACACTTACGTGCATAGTTAACTTAATGTACATATAGCCTCACCACGAACTGATGTATGTCGAATTGGAATGATCGGGGTTTCATATTGTTTCCCATTTATAGCCATGTTTGCCTCATTCATTCCTATTATTCTTTGATACTATTTCATTGATTGACAGTCATGCATTTATTTCCAAGCCAATACATCATTTGAATTTAAAAGACAAAACTCTTTAGGAATTTAATGCAGTGAAAAATGAAAGATCCAGACTTCTAAAAGAGGAAAATCAAGAAATCAGGAAGTTATCCTCATGTCAGAGAAGCACATTTGAAAAAAAAAAAAAAAAAAGGAAAAAGAAAATCACATTGAACCTGCCTTGAGAACTATTTTATGGTCACAGCTTGAAATCTGTTTGGAATTACCATGATGGCAACATAGCTTCTCTCTTCGCAGCATTGTTTCTGTGTGGCTAATAGACCTCTGAGGCTCAGGTTCTGAACGCGGTCCTCTGAATCACCTACGCATGGATGCCCTTCATCACCTCCACTAAGGAAAAATATTCAGGAATGTTCAGAAAACTAGACAAAAAGAATGTTACACATCATAGACAAACTATATTTTCATATTATAATTTACAATATTACCACAGTAGCAGTTGGTTTGGATTCCAAATCCAAATCCACTTACTGCTTCTGAGTCATGAACCAGCAAAATAGAGCATCTCCTGACAAACAGCTTCTCGATGTCTAGCAACCTCTGTGCAAAATCCTTGTCCACTGCAAACAAACAACTCTTACTACATTTAGGACTCCAAATGTTTGCAAGTATTTGGTACTGTGGCTTCAAGCAATTGTACAGTGCAATCTACAGCAACTGGTCAGCAGGATTTCGTTAGAAAAATACCAAAGAACTTTAATAGACAACATGCTGCAGTAGCAGGGGAAGCACACACGTGGTCTGAAGTCTTGAGAACAAGCACAATTCCCAAGTACGTTCTCAATTTAGGCTCTGTACAAATTTCTTCTTCCATGCAATCTTGGTGATATTGGAAACCTTCCACGTTTACTTTGGGCTTCCACTTCTTTTCGTGTCAGTTATTAAATAACCCTCATCCTCCTCAACACATGGGCAATGCCTCCTGCACACCAATCCTGTTTCCACCCACTGTTGGTATAAGTGACCCAGACCACCTGTCACATTACGTGGCAATAGCTAATGTCATGTTTTATCCCAATAATTACCCAGCAACTTGCACTACCTCAGCAGCAACAACTAACCAAAACCTCAGCTCTGGCCAGAGGGCTGCTGTGCAGTAAAGCTGCCATATTTCTGTGCAGGTTTTCCCAAAAGTAGACGTGTATGCAAGCACTGCACGGGAAGCAACAGCCCTACCACGCACCCTCAAATGAACGGTTTAACACACAAGCCCCTAAGGATGACTCTTCCCGTAATAAACTGATAAAGGATTGGAGAAGGCTGGATGGATTTCAGAAGGCAGGTCTGCTCACACCTGTTGTGCAGGAACTCCTACCAAGTGGCAGACTTATGGAAAATTTGGAAGTGATTGAAAAAAGAGAAATCAAAAACCTTCTCAGACAAATACACTGAGGTAGTAAAAGAGGGTATATGCGCTGAAATTGAGAAAAATGAAAGCCCTATTGCGGCGTGCTATTGGAGTATTGCTGTGCTGCTTTCTCACAGTTAGTAGAACATTAAAGGAAGTATTTCTCTTTGTTTCATCAGACAGACAGCCCTAAGCAGTGACTTTTGTTTGTAGGAGAAGCCCCAAACGGTGCCTTTCTATACACCCAGAAAACTTCTTGAAATACCCAGCACCACTAACTGCAAACTGGGTGGACAAAAGCTACTCTCACCAGATTCCGCAGCTTTTCAGAACATTACTGCGCTGCCTTTTCTTGCTGGGGCTTACTCAGCCCTGGCACGGCAAGCGGCACCGACGGTTCCGTTCCATCGCCAGGCTCCTGAGTGAGAACCTGCAAACCAGCAAGACACAAAGCATGCTTTGCCCAGAACTTCTGCCTCTAGTCGGCTGCAGGAATGAAAAACGAATGGTTACACATTTCTCTTTCACACTCCGGAGGTAAGTTTTTCAAGCAAAACCACAGCATTATTTGTGTGTCAGGGGGTTTTTAGCGCAGTTAATAAAAATGTAGATTCTGAAGCACTAGCTACAGCAAATAGAAAAAAGCATGTGTCCATGCACTACCAAATACCAGCCAAAGCCGCCAATATATACCATTTGCCAGAATCACTACTTTGAGTATATATCATTTACACCTTGGACTATGCATTAGTAACCTTTTGAAGTAGAATTTGCTTTTGTTCCCTAATCTCCAAAAGAGATTTCAAGGCGATCAAATTCTGCTGGTGCAAATGCTTGAGCATACAGTGTATTTACAGTATTTACAAATGTTTTTCTTATTCACGAAGCACCTTGTAAGCAGGAACTTGTTTGAACAAGTATTCCTGGAAAATTAAAAATAAGTTACAAATATGATGGCTCATTAATCCCTTTTCATACTCAATATTCAAAGAGTTCTTCCTTCAAAGGTGTTTTTGAGAATGAATTCATTCATTTGTGTAGTGCTGCAAAGGTGTAGTTCTGCTATCTAAGTGTTGGGTATTATTACACTACCAGGGTCTGCCTGTGGCCCCTCTTGGAAACACACATGCTTGCACATCTGAAAAGAGAGAGCAGAAGCAGCTAGAGAACAGACAGCTGAAAATCTGTGTAGCATATTTTTTCACCCAAATATTGCTTTTAATGTATAATCAATCTTTATAGTCTGTTGCTGCAGGGAAGGTGTAATAGAATAAGGTTTTCATACAATTGCAAGTTGTATGAATCTTTCAAAAGCAAGATTATAGCATTCTTCATTCCAAATCAATATCGATTATTCCTTAAGTTACATATAAATTGCTTTTAGTCTCAAACATTTCATGTCATACAAATATACTTCATAATGGGAAATATCCCTTCTACCACACTAACAATGCCATCCTACTTGCTGGGCTTATTTAATGAGAAAGAGTATTCTCTTCCTTTTCTCATGTATTATTTTAAATATATTATAGCCAACCTGTGTAACCTATTTTACTCTTGTTACAGTTGATCTGTACAGAACTTTCCAAGAGTAAAGTACTTGGTGACACACAGCTTGCTGGTCCTGACCAAAAGGCCATTGCTTTTAACGCTGGTATTTCCCCACTTACGGAGTGAGCCCATTCCGAAGACACGTTATTCAAACTCTCTCAGCAAGAAGCAGAATTCCAATTACTTATACCAAAGAAAGAGTCATGAATCATGCAGGAAACAAGTCAGAGGAGGCTGCCCAACATTGTAAATGCTGCATGGGCGTTTGGCTATCTATTTCTACTAACGGCCCTGGAAATTCACACATGGGTTGAAGACATGAAGGTAAGTGAAATCTCTGTCCTGTTTCATCTTTCTGCTGTTTTCTCTCTACTTACAAAATATACTTAAAATAAATAAATAAAAAACCCACATCAGTGAAATTTATGTTCTCGATAGATTCGAGATAAGACAGAGGGCAAAGAGCATGAGAAGTAACAAGTCACTTGGATGAAAATTAGGAATTGAGCAGTTTCCTCCTTGGTTGGCTACTCAGCCAGAATGGTGCAGTTGGCTGCCTCCAATCCGGTATTCGGCCGCCGTAGCTTTGTACGTGGCCAATGTAAGAGTCTGTTTGACCATCAGTTATTAGAGCGCATTTCTGCAAAAGGAAATACAAAGTTCCCTTTGCAATAAAATGTTTTGTATTATCTTTCATGGTTTTAAACCACAAAATACTCCTTACATTTTATCTCAGCATTTAATGCTTTGTAAGTTTACATTTGAGTTGTGATGATTAACTTTAAGAAACAAAATAAACTGCATGTGATTTTTTAGCCCCTAAGGACAGTTATTGCTTAGAATATAACTGCAAAGATATTTTTACATTGTAGGAAGCTGAGTATAATGTATATTACAGCTCATTTTCCAACACTGGATTGTATCATAAATATACTTTAAGCTGCCAGTGTTAAAATGATAGTGGAAAATTAAAACAAGCATAACCCACATTATTTAAGATGAATTTTATAGCCAAGTAAGAACCAAAACGAAATAAAAACACAGCATTTGCATCCAAGAAAATTTGGTAGAAATAATAGAAAAAAACTGTTAAGGATAAAACCTTCTTAGCAAAAAAAAAGTAGATGAAAACATTTGCCATCTGTCGAGAACACGGAACTGGTTTCCCTATTACAAGTAATCTTAAAGCCAGGGATTAATATCCGTGGTAGCATCACCTCCTGCAAGTCCAAGCAGAAAGACCGAGCGCTGTACGTTTGCGGGCAGCAATCCCCAGCCCCCCCGGAGCCCGGCGCTGGCTCTGCACCAGAACAAGCCATTCTCCAGGAATCTGGCCTGGCCACCGGTGCCTTTTCATGCTCTCCCACGGGCTGGGAGCAGAGCCGGCTAACTGGGAGCCAGAGATTCAAATGTCAACAAGTCTCCCCAGCTCACCCAGGACTGAGAAAAGACAGAAATTGGCTGTAAAATGGCCAGGTTTGGGAGTTTGCTCTGTTTTGCTTCTTTGTTTGTTGCTTTTTTTTCCTTAAAAGATGAGAACATTAATTCACCTCAAGCCCCAATTAGTTGTTGTGGCTGAAACTCCTATCAGATGATGTGGTGAACCATGAAGGCTGAGGAATATTTCTTTTAAAACATTGATGCATACTTGATCAGCATTATGTTCTTCTTTTCACATATATACAGATATACTCAAAAGATTTATAAAAATCATTATACTAATTACTGCCTATAATTAGAGATCCTTCTCAGGTTTAACAGTGCATGAGCGCATCACTCAACATAGCACTGCTTGTGCCATTTTTGACCACAGGAGAGAACAGAACATTGTCATGCTGAAGTATACATAATTAAAATATATTGGTCTTGTCTTATACGCTGATGTTGGTACCAAAGATCAGAAAGGTAACGAGGACTTTGAGTCTCTAGACTCTGAATTTGAGAACACTGAGGGCTAATTGTGTCCAGGAGCCTGATTTTACACAGATAAACCTGATTGCTGCAGCATAAAACAGAAAAGCTGTAGCTAGTTCAAGACTTTTGGCACAAAGATGGATTTCTGTCTTGACATCAGACTAAATGGTTTTTATTTAATTATCAGGGGGAATACTTTCTGCATTTTTCATCTACATGTCCTTAATAGCTCAATACATATTTTACTTTTTTCTACTCACTACCTCCAAAATATCTTTGAAAAACTGCCATAATTTGCAATGTCAGGTATAAATTGAATCCGATACTGCGATTTTACAACAGTATGAAGTATTACAAAAGATCACCATCAATACAAAATATTTGAAGAAAGCGCGCAGGGTCTATCATTGATCACTGAAAGCATTTACCAGGGAAGAATCAAACTTCTAATACTCCCTAAGTATGTGTTAGAGACCATTGCCAAAGAAAAATTTTGGGGCTTGACGAATTTTTCAGCTGACTCAAGATAGCAGTTATTTTGTAAAGTTCATAATGAATAAGATTCTCAGCTTCTAAATCAGAAATTTTAATTCACTACACAGTCTTGCCATGACAGAAATACCTTTTCTTTTACAGTACATTCTTTCAAAAAAAATTCTGTATGGATTTGGGTTCCCATTTTACAACTGTGAAGTTGATCGTTTTCTTTCTTCAGAAAGAAGAGCAGTGCCTTTTATTCAACATGGTTAATAATGATTAGCATCATAAGTTTATCATGTGTATGTCATAAAATCAATGGCTAATTTATAAAATGATCCTATTTGTTGTTTCATGAGGCATGTGTTTCTTTCCTTAGTCAAACGCTATGTTGTTCTAACAGTAAAAATTAATGCCATATCACTCTCAATTAAACTTCTCATATTTAAAGTTAGCTCATCAAAGGTGAGCCTGATTTGGTATTCCTCAAGACTCATTCGGACATAATGTTCTTGAATAAACATACCTCCAAGTCCGTATCTTGCTTGCTATCAAACCGATACAGCCAGACCTCATCTTGCTTCAGAAAAATGGCTCCATTTGTAAACTGAACACAAATCTCAGCCACTGCTGATCTCCGGAGCAATCAACTTCGTACTTATATTTATTCATGATCACAAATGCCAGCTTGCCTGGTGAACATGACCCCCAAAATATTTTTATGTATATGGTACTGTGATTTAGTTTTCAAAATATTTCCTAAGTTGATGTATACTTGAGTGAATGCTCTGTACACTTCACACCTTAAAGGCCCTCACAGTCTAGTCTAATTTTAAAGGAAGTCACTGTATTTGTTAAGCCTTCTCTCACTTTTCTGTATTTAACTCAAAGACCCTATGCAGAGAATACATAGGAAAAAGGGCAGTGAAAAACAACTTTACATTATAATACAGAGTATTTCATTAGTATTTCACTGGTTAGAGTAAATAGGGTGGAGAGGAGGAAGAAACCAACTTGAATGAAGAAAACATTTCAAGGAGGGGAAGACGGGTAAAGTAACCTGTCTCATATCAACTGCCATTATTTGATGTACACAAAACATGCACATCTCAAATTAAACCACAAAAATTGTGAGTATCTCTGATGCATAATAGTAATTTCTTGCCTCCATTCTTATCCACTGCCTATAATATACTGGGTATGATCTTCAGGTGCTGTAAATCAGGGTGGGTCCCTCAAAGCCACTACACACCAGCTTCAAGCTTGCTTAGCTTTTTCTGGCCATTCTGCTCTCCTCCCCTTACCGTTCCTTGTAAATAAATGCCAGTTAACCAGTTTTATGAGCAGCAGAGTTCCATACAGGCACTGTATACTACACACAGTCAAGAAGGGGTCACCACCCTTCCCCATCACACCAACACTTCAGATGCCAGTGGTGAACCCAGGAAAGCACAAAATACCCTTGTGGTCTCACTACCTTTAAGAAGTCCATCACCACAAGCCGGCACCCACTGGTGTGCTCCACAGGGTATGGACCACCACAGGCTTTGGGTAACCTTTTCTTTCATAAAGAAGAATGTTAGACTCCATTTAAGCAGATCCTCAGCTACAGTTGTCATGATCACAGTGAAAGTAAACACAAAAGTGGCACTTAACATCGGTTTCTTGTCAGAGGTGCAAATGACCCAAACAGAGGCATTAAAATGAGTAGCAAGACATTAATAATTAATTCAGAATGCACCGTAACAATACTAATTATGGTGCGTCATGTGGTATCATTGAGAACATAATATTGGCTTCTACAGGAAATCAGTTGTAATTCACCAATTAATGTGGTGGTGTGAAATGTGTTTTACCACTGCCAGTGGAATTTAAAAGCCTGATTTAAATCCTCACCTCGGTGACACATTTTCTGAAAGCAGAGTGAGTTTAGACAGATTTGACAGCAATTTTATCTACAGAAGATACAGGGCTGAGCTTCTCGGCTAAGTAGCCTACGGGGAGAGGGACCGGAGTTTTGTTGGGTATTTCAGAGACCGTATGCAATTCTTCTATAAGGCTTATCTTTCATCTCCTAGCTAGACCGAAGGATCTAAGAAATCCCTCTCATTCAAATCAAATATCAATCCAACTCCTATTGTTCCTTTCCTTACCGGAGATGCAGTCCCCTTGATAAAGAAGGATGCTCAGCGCTTCTTAAGCACTTATCAATACTACGCCGGCAGCAGACAGCATGCTTGTTCAAGGCTATCCATCTCTGAGCAGCACAGACTGACAGAGGCTAGAAAGCCTGCATTTATGAAAAACAAAATATTACTGCAAAGCCATGGGTGGTTTTTAGTTACACTTTCAGCCCACAAAGTCAAACTCAGAGGCTTATCTGAGCAGGGAGTCTCATATCCCTGCCACATGAATGCGTGAGAAGAGCGGATATCCCATATCAGGGCAGGAGATTTGATCAGACTGCAGGTGAGGAACAAAAACCTCTCAGGAAACACGAGCAAAACATTTCCACACTCATTTACAACCCTCAACACTACTCGTATGTTCAGCAGGGCATTTTGAGACCCTGATTCTCTGGCGTCCCCTCCGGGCAGCATCCCCAGGGGAGCACAGCCCTGAGCGGTCGCCCGCTCCCCGGCGCAGGCAGGAGTCCTGCTTCCACACAACGGCCGGCGAATGACAGCGCCTTAAAAGGTGCAGACTCAGGTTCATTACTCAGTCATTCAGGGGAACATTAATACAAAATCACTTATGCCTGTCCAGATAAGAAGTCAAAGAAAAACACCTCCGAGAAGGGGAGTGGTGATTTCCCCCCGTGGTGTGTTCTCCCTCTGGAACAAGAGGTGGAGAAGTCAAGGGCACAGATGAATTGCCCAGCACGACCAGAGACTGAGCGGTGTCACCGCACAGCTGAAGCGCCCTAACGACACTCAGCATCTTTTAGAAACTGCTTGACAGAACACCTTAATAAATTTGTGGCTCACCTCTTCCTTCTAAAATCCCATCCCCAATTCTCTTTTCAACTGCTCATATGTCTGGATCAAAGAAAAGGAGGATTTTAGCGTATTTTAAAAAATGCTGAGCTTGGAAACTGTTCTTAAAAATTACTAATTGTGTCTGGCTAAAAAGTTGAATCACATTTTTACTTAAGTGGGGAAATAGCTCTCTTTCCCGCCCCTAGAAACAGCAGGAATGAGGAAACATTCCCATCTCCAAACTTCAGCCAGAGCAACCCCTACACGGCAAACAGCAAAGAGTTTGCGTTAATGGCTTCTTCATGTCTACGGATAGATTTGCCAAAATAAAATCACAGTGGTTTACCTCAGGCCTGCCGAGTTCTGCCCGGCCCCCACTCCCTGTCTCCGGCAGGCGCTGGGGAAGGGGCAAGGCTGACCCTCTGCCCCCCGCCACAACACTCCCCCCACCTCTGCTGACATTTCTGCCCTTTTTTTTAGGCCAACGGACCGTTTTCCCACCCTTACCTCACAGGAACGAGGCGGTGGCTGGCCCAGAGCGGGAACCTCGCAGGCCGACGCTGACAGGAGGCACTGGCTCCTCAGGAGAGACACGAGGAGAGGGGAAAAACGCACTTTTACCTCAGCAACGCTGAAGGGAAAAACACTCCAAAACACATCCTTCGATAAAGGACGTGAGCGTGAGGAAGATTCTACAACCAGACCACCACAGGGTTTTTCCTTCCGCAGAAACTGATGAACCAAGTCGCACAAGATGCACTAAATTGGCCCTGTGGTCTAAGGACTGTGACAAAGGAGCCATGTTTGAGGCTCTCCTTGTCGATCCCTTGACAGGTCTTAGTTTCATTCCTATAAAATGAGTTTAAAAGCCCTTTCTCACCACACAGGGCAGCTCCAGCCGTGCCATCCACCACCCCAGGGACATGGTGCCAACACAGCAAAGGCAGCCCATAGGCACAACACGCTGCCCAACAGGCAGCCGAAATCAATGGACATTTTTATTACCAAATTTTCTCAACACCGTCTTGCCCACAGACAAGTTGCCTCACCGCCCTTATTTTGGAGAATTTTCCTTTTTCGCTCCATCTTTCAGACAGGCACACTTATCATATTCAAGGCTAGCCCTGCAAGCAGGATGTAAATCACTTTACCAGCTCAGCTGACACGTATTTAATAACTTATTCACAGTTGCAGGAGGGAAAAAAGGTTAGATTATATGGGAGGGGAGACAAAGAGGGAATAGAATTTCCAAGAGTTACACAGGACTTTCCATAAATAAGTGTAACGGTGCGGGGAAACCCCTTTATCCCATTGCAGGACTGAACCTGGAGTTGGAGTTAAAATCACGTTGGTGGTGGTTGATGCCCCTTGTGCTCAGGAGGGAATAGCTGCTCCTGAGCAAGAGCGAGAGAAGGGAAAGTCAGTTTGCTGGGAAAAAAAAAAAAAAAAAAAAAAACACGGAGAAAAGAAAAAAAGGTTTTGTTTGTCAGACAGAGCTGTACTATTGTCTGCAAATGCCAAGGAGGGCAAAACTCTCTGAAGACATGTCAAGCCCCTGATCCAGCTGTCAATTGTTCTCGTAGGCAGAAAATGAAGGATGACATGTGAAATGAATTCGTACGCTGCTTGGGCGCTGGAAGTCCATCCCGTCCTCCCCGGCCGGCAGCGGCAGGGAAGCTGTGCGGATTTCGCTATTAGCTTGATTGACCTAATATTGGATGACTCTGTACCCAAGTGCTTATGTGAAATAATAAGCCTGGCTACTGAGCAATTATTAAATACAAGGAAATGTTAAATCCTTGCATTGTACGTATTCTAAAGGAAATTAATCATTTTGAACTCTGGAGAATACAGTTTTATAAGAAGAGAAGAAATAGCAAATACACAATAGGGTATTTAAATGCTAATACAGTCAAACAGTTTAAAGCACAGCATACATTTTAATATCGGTTTACCGAATACTAATTATGCTCTGCTAAGTAGCAGTAAGTAGCATTTATTATGATTTGTTGAAAGTATTGATCCAGATAGTGACAAGTACAATTTCCCTTTCTGCACATATCCTTAAAAATACATATTATCAGATTACCAAGCCTTCTTAAAACACGTTTTCTTTTGAATATTCTGTTGCAACTATCAGTGGCAGCTTGATATGTTATAGCCCAGTATTATTTCAGCTCAATGGCGTGCGGCAAAGAGAGATTGTTATCTGTGATCTAAATTTATTCTCCTTTACTACCCAAGGCTGATGACTTTGCATGTTTTTTGCATCTGGCCACACACAAGACTATATGGGATGGAGAAGGGTCTTAAACGGCCATTCCCTGTGTTTCATCAGCAGAACTAACACTTTAAAAACCAACGGATCGTCCTGCATGTGGAAGTGTTTGGAGCGGTGGGCTCTGGGTGCCGCGCTGAGGCCCCACGCGTGGGTAAGGCAGACAGCAGGGACCCAGCCTAACGCCTGACTAACTCCGTGCACGCCAATGCCCTGTATAATGACTGCAGAGAAGCAAGCACCGCCCTAGCCTGAACAAACACCTCCTGCCAACGCCCATTTTGAGAAGTACCACCCTGCAACAAATCCATTGATTTTAATTAAAGGAACTCTGCTGAACAACATAAAATTAGCAAAATTCAACTATGCTGCTACTAAATCAAAGAAAGCTGGTTGGGATAGAAACCAGGACAGAATTTGTCCCTTGGCCTGTACTATACAGTCCTTCTAAATACATCAGGCAACAACCGCCACAAACACGAAGCGATTCATTCCTAATAAGTAATTTTTAATATTAACCTTCAATTTGATTAACATACAATACCTGTTGCATTAAATGCAAATTAAATATGCAGTTAGGAAATTCAATTTAAAGCTTTTCTGTTTTATTTGTTACATCAAACATATCCAAAAAATAGTGTCTTTATTTTTTTTCCATGTGCTTCAGAAATATAACGTGAATAGAACTGACTTAACGGGAACACGAATGCAAAAGTAGATTCAACTCTATTAACTTTTACAATTTTGCTGCAGAAATTGTTTCTCTTGATATTTTAATTTCAACTTTGCTGATCGCAGAACGAAGCAAGGTCAAAACCTCCGCCATGTTCCTCAGGCTGCACAGGATCACTCAGCGTAATTCAAGCAGTTGTAAAATTAGCACTGCATGCTACGATAAACGGGTTTGTGTTTGCGTCCCTAATGTAACAGGATTAGGGTAAAAGAAAGTACCATTTCTGTAGTTCAGCTGAAATAAACATTACAAAAGGCCAATTTACACTTCCAAGATTACTTGTAATCACACAATGTTTAAGAAATTTTTTCAGTCTAGCATTATTCTGCCATATAGCTGTAAGTAGGCCATTCACTAAAATATCTTAGCTGGTTTTCTTAGCAGCAACAAAGCACACATGTTTTACAATTTATTTTTATCACTAAATTTAAAGCAAATAGCGCTGTGTTCACGCTGTCGTAAGGGTACTGTATTATGGCTGTGAAAGTAACAAAAGAACCTGACAGTGATGAAATTAGCATCATCTTCGCCTGTTCAAAGTTACTGCTAGGAACTTTACAATCAGAAAAAACATCCATTTTTACATCAGTCAACTTGATACTAAAAAAAACCCAAATAGATTACATACTAGTTCTCTAATAATTTGCTAATTCTGCCGAGCAGGTGAAAATTCAGGTCCCTCTTCCTTGACAGGTTTTCAGTTTGAAACAACAACTTTCCAAACTGTAAAGGTATTTGGGTATATACAATTAACAAGTTACTTTGTGCAAGCAAAGTGGTCAAAACCTCTTCCTACACTCCCACTCATACTTTCTTATTTGGAAGAGAAGTTACTCATGGCAGGTGATGCTCAGAGACAAAAGGGCTTTCAAGAGATTGGCAAAATGCTTGAAACTGAATATCCCGTTTGTCTGATTACGATTACCTGCAAGGGGAAGTCGTCAGGATAATGCCGAAGCCATTCAACTCCAGTACTGCTGGAATACTGCCAAAGCAATTAAGATTGCTGACTTGGCCATGTCGCTGAGAATAGATAAAATAATTTTACATCCCATCATGTTGTGGTAATGGGTACTTGCACCCATAGATGAGGGAGAAATAACTATACAGCATGGATTAAGATAATTGATAGAATATTTACCAAGAGCAAATTGCTTCCAAATAAGAGGTAAAGCCCCTGCCACCAGTCCACTCCCAGAACCGGGAAGGAGCGTGGGTCCTGTTGGATGGGTGTATGTTGGCTCATACACCCTGCTTGCCTTTAACATATTCAAATGGGAGGTCCCCAGGGGGAGCGGGCACCGAGCTATGACGCTGAGCCACAGCCTAACAAATCTGGTGATGCTGATGTAGAAACTTACACTCCTCTTACAACTCTCCCAGCCCAGCTCCAGTTTTCGTAGATTCCTATTTGAACTACTACTTCTCCCCCCAGCACCAATTCCCACCAAAGCTGTGTGAGACTCGCCAGCCCAGCAGCCATCAGGGTATGAAGGTCCACCTCCGAGAACACCTCCCAACATAAGGCTCTTGGGCTCGGACCGAGCACAGAAGAGAAGCGAGCAGGTGCTGCGGCCGCCTTTGGGAAGGACTACATGAACACAACCAAAGACACACAACTATTGTACAGTTTAATATTGCGTTGGGCTACACGGCCAGCCAGTCCACACTGCGATGAGAGGGCAGCACAGCACACCTGCAAACACATGATGGGATGTATGTTCAAAATGCAGGGTATAGAGTTTATTGCGGCTCCAGGACAGCAATACAGCTCTGCACCAGCTAGCAGCCTTTACATGCTGCTTAATGTAATTATCAATATATGAAAAAAAAAAAGCAAGTAAATGAGGAGTTGCCATAGCAACTGCTACCTCCTAGGAATACGAAAGATATGGGACCACCCTCACTGAGGGACTGGTTTATTTACTGTTTTGTATTTTGAGCGTTCAGCAAAGTTATGCTGCTGGACACTGCTGTGCACATTGGCGACCTCCACTTGGTAGCACTTGCATTTTGTTGGCTAGTTCTGCCTCAAGAGAGGACCCTAATTTCCAGTGCTGAGAAGCAAGACTAAAGGCAAACTCTCCGATCAGCATGGCAACATCTGCTCGTAATTCTAGTGCCTGCTGATGGTCAGCACCTCCCCTGCTAAATTACAACATGCTCCCAATTTATAAACCATCTAAATAACAGTGGAAAGTAGAAAGACAGGGGAATTCATTTCAATCTTTGTAATGATAAGCATATAAGGACCCATGGGCTTTTCTATTTGTTTGTGGGTTTTTAAACATGCGCTGCTTTTGCCCTAAATCACCTCTTTCACTGGTAGCTAAACTTTCATGCATTCAAAGCATTTTGAAGCATATGCCTAAAACCCACTGGTATTAATGGGACAAAAGCACGTGTCAAAACATTTAGCTGTACAGGAATGGCGCTAAGTACGTGATTAAAGTTAAGTATAAGCTTAAGCTTTGAGGAATTGCAGCCTTACACCATCAAATTTAGGCATGTGAGCATGTAACTGCTGTAGAGAGCTGAAAAATTTAGATTTGGGGAGAGGGGGACAATATTACTATTTCAAGATCCTGCTCAGTTTCCAGGACACAGAATGGCACACCACAAAGAAATAAATGCACAGCTTATATACCAGCTGCATTAAAACCATAAAACACTAAAGGCCATCTTCAGAAAACATGACATTTTATAGATACTCTATTTTTATGAATGGACCCCCACAAGAGAAAGGAAGTGAAGCTGAGGGTAAAATGCAAGATTAAATAGTAGTAGGAGCAGTAGGAGTAGAAATAATAACATAAAATTTAAAAAAACCAACCTAAATTCCATGTGAAAACCTTTGGGTCTCTACAAACCTAGACTGTGTTCATGAACTCAGAAAAAGATTTAATTTCTCACCTTTGTTGAGGCTAAGCTTTGTCACTCTGACATCAGCAGACTAGCCCCTTTCTTCTCCATTTTTGTATTTTACCTCCTGTTCAGCTTGTGCATTTCTCTTTTCATTCCTGCTGTAGCGTCCTTTAGAGTTGCGCTGCTACTTCAGCCAGCAGAGACAACAGGACACTCATTCCACTACCTATCATTTCCTTGAATAACAATCTAAATATTTCCAATCCACAGAGTAATATTACATTAGCGCAGTGCAAATACACTTGCATGTAATATGAAATATAAACTTCTCCTCAAAAAAACCATCAATAGTACCAGCTGGAAGTAGAAACAGCAAAATGCTGAAACACAAAATAAAACTATTTTTTTTTAAAAAAACAAACATACAAACAGAAAAAACAACAGCCTCCACTCTCTTCTGTATTTCTTTATCTGAAGCAGACTGGATTTAAATCAATCTCAGTCTATGCTGAGGTTAAAAAAAAAAAAAAAAAGGCAAAAATTAAAGCTTACTTTTAGAAGCAGAGAAACAGAATTCAAATCATCCTTCTAAAAAAATTCTCATTTTAAGTGTCAGGTATTGAGCTGAGGTATCTGAACCGCTGACAGTGGCAGTGTAATATTGACTTGGTTAGGTTATGCCATATGAAAGAAAGAAATTCACCCTATTTTTCTACCTTGAAAAAGAGAGATTTTTTCGCCGCCCCGCAAGATGCCTACTCAATAATGTAATAGAATGAGATAGAAATTATAATGTATGGAAGGGCATTAACAACACAGCCAAGATGGCAACAGTTTTGTCACCAACTCTGTTCTTCTTAAAGAAAGAGGGAGAGACAAGACACAGAGGTGTGAGGGAAGAGGGAGGGAGCGAGGTTTGCTGCGAGGAGGATGCATTACAGGACAGTCACACAACACGCTCTTCCCTCTAGGCAAAAGACAGTCAGTGAGGAGCAATAACAGCTTTTACTGCGACAGCAGCTGTGCCAGTCGGAGCTGCAGCCTTAAAAAAGACACATTCCTGTTTTCTCTTTTCCTAGTATTTCCTTTACTAACTTTCTAGCTTGCTTTGCTGCCAAGGCTAAAATAACATCGCTCTGCGCATCACATCATTTTAGAGAGAGCTGTTAACTCCTGCACTCTGCCGCCAGACGGGAGATGTGAGCCCCAATATGTTGCTGCTACAACTCTCTGCAAATGCTTGAGCAAATGGTAAATTTGCCCCTTAAATGCGGCTGAATTTCTATCTCAGTATTCAGCGCAGAGTGGAAGAGCTCCAAGAAGAGGTGCTCGACCCACTGAGCTGTGCCCAGATACAACACACCCGCAGCCAGCACGCCCCGACAGCAGCCTCTTCAGGGACCGCTTGATTGTTTTATCTAAGCAGAACAGCGGCAGCAGGAGAAGCTGCGAGCACCCTCTCCTCCTCCCAGATCCTCAGGGATGCGGGAATCAGGATGATCTCCGAGGACGTGAGGCAGCTGAGCTCAGGGCTTCCAGGAGGAGAAGGGAAGGTGAGTTGGCAGCTTTCACATCTTGAACGCTGTGCTCGTAGGTGAGGAGAAAGAGATCATTCAATCACGACATCCTTCCACTGCTCTGCTCCCGGAGTTTAGCATTTCACCACTTCTCCCACAGGTGTCTGAAGTGAACTACCCTGTATCAGGTCAGGTGGAAGGGTTTGTCTGACAAAACTTTCTTTGCCTTTTTTGGGGGGGTCGGAGGGGGGCTGGGAAGGTTTGCTGGGTTTGGCTTTTTTTTTTTTTTTTTCATTTCAAATGAGGAAGAAGCGAGATGGGGAAAAATATAATCTTTAAAAGCATGTCAGTCCAAACAGAGATATATTTCTGCCTTGTTTGCCAAGTCGAAAAATCAATTATTCACACAGGCAAATTTGTACACAGAAAAGGATCGTCAGGTGAACATCCTGATGGGACACCACAAATGCCACATCGGCCCATAAACCCGCCAGCAAAGACTGCTGCGGCGGTTACCGAATCCCCTCTCTAGGCTCCATCACGGCTGACTTCTAGTCACGTCCAAGTCTGCCGTCTCTACAGATGGACACTAGAAACCCTGCCCTGATGGACTCATGGCTCCGAAGCACTGCTGTCCCACACAACAGCCACGAAATCGCTCAGGAGGGGAATGAGGGCACGTCCCCCCACCTGTATTTCAGCACAGGGCAGAGCTCCAAGTGCCAGCAAGGCAAACGAGCGGCAGCGAGGCTTTTCACTGCTTCCACCGCCACGAGGTCGTTTTGATGGCAAGCGCACACAGGGACTGATGATGGCAAAAGCGGGTGTGGGGAGAAGTTGTCAGGATTTGATTGTTTAAGTGAAAGATACTTCAAGGGAGAAGAAAATGTTCAAATTATAAAAAGGCCTACTTCACTCATGCACTTTAAAATTGCAATAATCCATTTGATGCCAAAAAAAAGAAAGAAAAAAAGAATCAAAGAACAATAAGAAAGATGCTATGGCTTACAATTTTACTCTCTTCTCAACAAATTCTGTAGCCCTTTTTCTTCCTGTTCTATCATGAATCTTCCACAGCTGTAAAAGCCCTCAAGCTACGGACAGGTTTCAGTCCAGTAAGACTGTCTTTGGCTTTTTACAGCTGAAGATCCGTGATGAAGGACTGAAATATCCTCAAGTTTGCACACTTGAACAACGCTAGAGATAAGAACAAACTTTAAAATCCTGGATAATCCTCACTTTACTAATAAGCAATTTTATCTAAATCCTCCTTTAAAAAAATCGTGCTTCCCTGAGTGATGCTAGGGGAAGTAAGTTACCACGTCCAATTTCCAGCTCTATTCAGGGAGTATTAACCTCAGCGCCTGCCAAGTCACCGGGGCTCTTCGGTCCTCCCCATTTCAGCTGCCAGCAGTTTCCTCCTCATCCTCTGTCCCGACAGCATGAGGTTTAGCTCTCTCCAGGCTCCCTCCCGCATGATTCCAGGTACTCCCGCTCCCAGCGGCCACCCTAGTGCTCAATCCCGTCTCACAGTGCCAGTCTGCAGCAAAGAAGGTGAAGGGATGGATTTGCAAAGGCACTTATAGTTTGGGGCCTGCAGCATTGACCAAACAACTGCCACCTTTGGGTGCCCTGAGCAGAGCCCACAATATCCACTGACACCCCGAGTCTCCCTTCTAACTCATTCAAAGAGAAAGGCTTCCTTCTCACATGGGGTTTTGGGGCTAACACACTCGATCCAGGTGGGACCTGATCAGAATTCTTGGAGGAAGGAAAGTTTCATCCAAAATGTGCCAATTAATTAATCAGCATGTTACAAACATTTTGTTGAATGCAGAACACCTCCCACAGGATCCTCCAGCAAGTATCGCCCCACCACAGGACAGGCACACAAAAGACAGACACTATTTTCTTTATCAACACCCAAAGAAGTCTTCCGAGAGGCTTGCTCCGCAGCAAGATCCCCAGGAAACTACAGTGACTTGCACGCATTCACAGTAGCAGCCCGTAATCAACCTCTGAGTCAAAGTGATGTACTTCTAACAGGAAGAGCCAGGGCTGGTCTCGAAGATGGAGCGTCTGCCCAGAGTACTAATTCAAATAACACAACGCACAAGTTATTCATCAAGAAATGAGCACAAGCAGCAGCTAACTACAGATCTGCGTCTTACTGCTCCAAATTTGTACATGTGGTCACAATGACAGCGCAGTGCAGCCACGCTTGTACATCTAACTTATTAAATCTTAATAGCACCATAGGGAGCTTCCCTTAGGAAAGTGGGGGAAAAAATGGAAACAGGAAGGCAAACAGGGGCCTTTTCTACGGTAAGTCAGGAGAGCTATGAAATTATTATATTGACTTTACTTACGCTGTAGAGGAATGTATTGACCCGCAGTAGCCTTCATTGTGTAGCTGCAGTTGTAACACAGTCATTCAAATGTTAGTTGGAGTACAATCACAGCTTGAAAATGTTTTCATTGTGGAAACTCTGCCTGGCTTCAGTTTTAATTTTGTGCCCTGGTTAGAAGATTAACTGTGAACCACAGTATTGTATTCCAGCTGGCTCCGCTCTGAAGAAGCCAATCCAACAGCAATGTAGGACTTCTGATGTAACCAGGATCTCCTAGCGGCACGCTGTACTTCCCCGCAGCTCGCAGAGCCACGTCCCTAATTAGTGCCATCACATCAAGGGAAGCGCAGATGCGGGTTGAGGGTGGAGAACGGCACTGCAGCAAGAGTTACGTATGCAAACCTTTGCCTGGCTATCCCTGCTACCGGCTCTGGGCAACAGGAAAACACTAAGCTGTAATTGCAATGCATGGGATGAAAGACAACCATTTGTACCGAAAATAAACTGAGCACACTTAAAAAATCTCCTTGCTGCAATCTTCAATTATAAAAATGAAAGGAAATGAGTGAATAATTCCTTTCCTCCTTAGGGAGTAAGGAAAACCGGATCTTCAGAAACGGGGAGTATAAACAGCAAGGCAAGATCTATTCCCAAACAAATTCACCTACAGAGCAAATACGTTAAAAGTTTTTTGCATTACAACATATTTGTTTCTCAGCTTATAAACCAAACAGAGCAAATTGCACATACATTTGAAATTCTGCGTTAAAAATGTGTACAAACATTTCCAGTAATCAAGATGACTGTGAAATGCTTGTGCCAAGTATTTCAATAGCTCTTCTTCATTTGAAGATGGTTCATATCCATCACATGGTATTGGTTCCAGGCCCAGTGTTTCAGCCTGAAGTACTCAAACATCATGAGTCAGCTCCCCTCGAAACGATTTCGATGACTTAAATGAGACACAGTACATACATAAATCTTGGGTTCTTTTTAAACTGCTTTTTATCTTACATGCATCTATATCACTGATTTTCAGGCTACTTTTCTCTAACACTCAGAAGTTAAGAAATTTACTACAAAAATTAATATATTAAATGTGAAAAAGGCAATTTTCTCACACCCGCATTGCTCTAGGAACTGCTGTGTTAAACCCCCATTTATCAGAAGGGGATCCTGAAGGTCGGTGTGCTGCTCCCTGACCGTGAAGGTGAGCTGGAGCCTCCCCGGAGCCCGGGAGCACACTCTGCTGGTTGGATTGCAGGGGGCGAAACCCAGCAGACAGCAACGCAGTGTCACTCCCGGCTGACAATGGCACTGCACGGACACTCTTCACCTTCAGTTACCAAGCTGTCAAATAAATAATGCCCCCGGCAAGGGGAACAGATCCCTGGCATGTGGCATGTCAGGGTGCGAACGTAACTGGGAAAGCTCCTGCTGCTGCTTAATCTGGGTTATGCCTTTGCGCTGATTTCTCCTTTTCAAGATTCTGAATTGTTACTTTTGTTTATGGCATTTTCTCAGCAGCCATCACCACCCCATCTTGTGTCCAAGCCTTGCCAGGCTGCGGCAACTCCAGATTGCCAGAGACAGCCACTCTGCCTAAACATATCAAACAGCAAAACTGTGAAATTTCAACCTAAAAGAAGGTTTCACAAGCTGAAAAAAACAACCCAACAACCCACATCCCAAAAACAACACAAAACCTCACCAACCCTCCAAACGAAATGAAAAAGAAAAGTGCCAAGAGCTCACCATGCATACGAAAGTAAGTGGATGCACACTTCTGCAGGGATTTTATTTATTTTTGAAGTCAAATGCTCCCTATCTCCTTGACGGGCAGAACCTGTGGCTCTATACTTCCAAATATCAGCATCAACAACACGAAAAGCTACACGGATTTTTTTCTTAATCTGAGCCTTAAGACAGCCTCATGTCAGTTTGGTTAGTTTAAAGGCAGAGAAGCTCAGGATCAAAAGATTCCAGCAAAGTAACCATCCCGCAGCCTGTTGGACAGCAATGCTTTAAAAAAAAAAAAAAAAAAAAAAAAAAAAAAAAAAAAAAGAAAAAGAAAAACGGGAAACGTCCCACCCTTCTACTCTCCAGTGTTCACAGAGGAGTGCCGCATAGAATTGTCACAATAAGTTAATATGACAGCATAAAAGCCAATACTCACCCTGGGATTATACAATAAATAGACTCCATTAAACTACTCTGTAAACTCTCCTGTGAGAAATTTCTCTTTGATCCAGAACTTAATAGGAATTATTTAATCATAATGAGATGGTAATAAAACAGCATCACCTGAATAAGCTATTTTATTACCTGTTTTATAATTAGCTCTTCTTCATTATAATTCTTCCAGATATTTCAAGCTCATAATGTAAAGGGCACGTATAGAAGTATCTGGGGCAGACAAGTATTTATATTTGTGCTAAGGAATCCTTTCCACAGCACCCAGTGCATTTTGGTATTTATCAAGTTTATGAGTGCCCTCAAGGGGGGACTCCCTAACGCAATCTCGTCACACAGACGATGGAGAAAGGATGGTGTCCTCTGTGCAGACCATGCAGGGAAGAGCAGGAAGGCTGAGCTATCTTCTTCTCACCTAAATTTGGGCTTTTACTGGCAGGGGCAGGCTCCGTCTCCTCTCTCTCCCCTCTAGTCCCTCACTCCTTCCTCTCCCTTTGGTGGGCACTGGGGGCTCAAACCGAACACGGTCTGGGTTTGGGGGTTTTTGCTGGGTTACTTTTCACTCCCACAGCTACAGAAGCTCTTGTGTTGGCACCAAAGAAGTGACAGCAAAATGCAAGAAAGGCAAGACCCGTCCTGTCCGGTGTTTACAAAGAAACCCACATTTTAACCCACCTCTATTGACCATGTTCACACAAATTTTTTTTCACAGACTAAGAAAATCTGGTTGCAACTTCTGTAAGAAATAGTACATCCTTTGCCTTCTCCAACCTGGTGCCAAATGCCAAGTTCCTGCCCCAAAGTAGCATCATGCAAGACCTTAAAACTACAAAAATATGACAAAATCTTGGAAAACCAGGATGGCTTTTCACCAAAGCACATTGTTGGGTATGACTGGACAACCATTACTGACACCTTCAAAAAACTACGGGCGGGCACGCACCAGGCAAAATACTCACATGAATGATTTATTTTCACTTGCTAAAGCTACAGCCGACCAAAAACAGTCTTACAACAGGAATCCTTAACAGAAAATAGAGGCATAGCATGTGCATAGACTGAGCTATTTAAAAAGTAATGCGATGTAATTAGATTCTACATTTCTGGAAAGGGGTTTTGATCACACAGATGTATAACCAGAAGCCCTTACAGAGCACCCTACAATTTTTAATGCTCATACACCCTGTACAGCTGCACATCTCTTCAACAAGACTGTAAAAAGTAATGTTTCACTCTTATTTTCCTCTACTCTAAAACTTCATTTAAGGATACGAAATCTTGCCACTGCTATGAATTTTCTGTCTTTGGCCACACATCCCTCCTAAGTATTTTCACACATATGTCCCAAAAGTTAAGAGTATTAAAATAACTTTGTAACACTTCAGTATTGCTAATAATTTCCTTTAGTGCAATATTAAGTCCATCAGACTCTGCTCGCTCTTAGGGCTCTCTTTGAGACCTCAAAAAAGTATTAAGGATCACTTGACAAGCCTTTAAACACTGTTGAGCTCCTAACAAAAAATTCATGCCAGAAACCAAAGCCCTGGCTGCACACACGCAAAGTCTTAGGCAAGTTTCACTCTAGTGAGAATGTAATTGGATTAAAACACATCGTTTGATAATTTTGCAGTTAGTCACCGAAATAAGCATGCAAGTAATTTCAATTTTGCAGAAAACCAGTCATCTTAGCGCAGTTGTACAATTTGGTAGAAAATTATTTTTAGGAAATTTTGAAAGACTGCACTATTTAAAACCATGTCAAAGATGCAACTGAAAAAAAAACCCGTGGTACAAAATTCTGTCAGTACCTCAATTTGTGAATTACCCAGCTCTTGATATTCAACTCTACTGGAGTGATTATGGGCTAGGGCCAAGAAGGGGCACGTGTGATAAATATCTCTCTTTTATGCCTACATAAAATGCTCTTATAACATGAATAAAAAAAGTAGATAAACAATCTGTGATGACAAATCAGCATTTAAAATTTCTAAGCTATCTAACCTCCTCTGCACGTACTCTGAACAAACACTAATAAAGTGTTCAGCACTACAACGTAGCTGTTTTGGTAGCGAAATAGTAATGGAGCAGATGCTTAATATCAGCCTTTAAGCCTCAAAATGTACAAATACAATTAATCGCCATCCCAGTTTCGGAGGCTGGGTTGTTGGAAAAAGAAGTGTCTTTGAAATTCTGACTGTAGGCAGATTATTATTTTTTCCGGGGGGGGGGGGGGGGGGGAGCAGAGTGGCGTGTTATTTTTAACATAATTAAAACCACCTTTTTAGTGCAAGTATCACCTTCACTGATGTTCCTCCCACCACCATCCACGGGTATTGAATTCTTCTTATTTATATTCCTGTTGTTACATGGAGAAAGTCAAAGTCTGAGCAACCCCGATAGTCTTTTTTAAATGGACAATTGCACTATTCAGCTCTTAACAATGTAAGCGATTTGAGGTTATCAGTCTGTTTGCATGTGTTTTCACTGTGCTCAGCACAATGAATCCCTGATCTTAATTACTGGCTATCATCATAAAAATACCACTGTTACTACTACCAGCACTGAGTCAGAAGCATAGTTTTATATGTGATTACTAGAAGGTGAACCTCTCCAGTCTCGCTTCCCTGATCAA
Source organism: Fratercula arctica (assembly GCA_947846985.1). NCBI lineage: Eukaryota > Metazoa > Chordata > Aves > Charadriiformes > Alcidae > Fratercula > Fratercula arctica. Next base: position 1,779,089 of record CANTUZ010000013.1, on the reverse strand, counting down.
GCTGAGTGAAGTAATGCTGAAAATAAAATAACCTTTTAAAATAAAATCAGTTTTCATAGTATAAAGTGCTGCTGGAAATAGGACAATATAAGCTATTCATTCCCAACACTGGTTCTGCGAGCACAATCTATGGTTTATAATTAACAGACGTACAATACTTTTCCCTTGCTACTCCTTTTTTAAGCTCTCCTACATTTATGACTGTGCTAATTCCCGGTGGAGGTGCCTACACTGCAATGCTGCTGAAGCTCTCCTTGTAGCAGAGTCCTGCTAACACCAGGCATTGATCCAGCAGCAATTACTAGCCGGGTAGTAGAAAAGTTACACTAATTCCTCATCTTTATTTTTTCCCTACGTGGGGTGACGTGTTTCTCTGGCCGGGAGAGGCGTGCGGCACCCGCTGCTCGCGTTCCCGTGCTGCCCGGGCCCGAGGACCAGCCTCGCCGCCCTGCCGGGGGGATGCCGGGGCTCCGCTCCCCGCTCTGCCCCACCTTCCTCCCCACGACCCAGACCCCAGGAAGAGGCCGGGTCGGATTTAGCCCAAGGCAGGGGGACACATTCGTTAGCTCAGTGGCCTTCGTTAACTAAGTGCACAACTGACACACCTGGATGCTGACCAGTTTTTTCCCCTTATGAAGCCCACTGAAGAGCTGATGCCACCTAAGCCCCCGGCAGGTGAAGGAGGGCTGAAGCAGGGTTACTGCATCCACCCCCCTCTAGGAATCTACATATTACAGAAACAGAATCAACCCAATCCCGCTGAAAAGGCCTCTCTCTCCCCTGCCACATCACTTGGCATTTAGCCTGTAAAAAAAAAAAAAAAATAAAAAAAAAATCTGTGGAGTTTAGGGAGATCTGTTTCATATCGCTGCCCAGTGCCACCTCTCAAGAGACAAGAGGAAAAAAAAAAAAACCAATCAAAAACCCCAGGAAGGGTTGAATTACGCTGTCTCATACATCACTCTGAACTCTATCAATTTCTTCTATTTCTTCTGTAAAATGAAGAGCAAAGTATACACCTTAATTTTGCTGACACTACCCCTGCTCAGTAAATAAGCGTTCTGCATCAATATTTACTTCCCTCTGCACAAGGCAATAAAGCATTGTTGGAATTCAAATCTTCCTCACTCCCTTTCAGAAGTCTCAGCTGCCCTGGAAAAAAAAAAAAAATCAATCAGCTGTAGCAGTCACTCCTGAATGGTTTGTAATAGCTGAGCTCAGGCACCGGGCAAACCTCAAGATTATCATCCAGAAGCTAGTTCCCTACGAATGCAGCCCGGTACTACAAATTCTTCTTAAATTTATCACCAGCTATTCTGACCAGGCATCAGCTCCTCTCCAGTGCACTCAGCAAGGCTCAGGGAAACACCCCGACACAGGAGGCTCTCTCCGGGCGCCTCGGTACAGACACCGGGCGCTGGGCAGGACCGAGCATCCCCCGGCTGCTGCCTCGGCGAGGGCCGCTCACAACACACCCGAGGAGACACCGCTGTTCCGAGGGACTCAACACGCAGCAGGTCAGCAGATACCTGGTTTGTCACCGAGAGAGAAAGAGTGCACTGGAGCAGACTCGGGGAGCGGCACTCGCCCGGGCAGCCAGGTACAGCAGCTACTGCTGACCACGGCAAGGAAAACGGTGGAAGACACAGAAAGCTCCCGGCTTTCAGGTATACTGGTGTTTTGGTTGGTTTATTTGGGGCTCTTTTTCTCCCAAAATACCATCGCCAATTGAAGCTTTTCCCCTGACAGAGGGTAGAGGTGGAACTATTCAATTAATAAAAATAAATTTTTAAAAATTAACTTCTACCAAGTTAAATAAAAGCTAATAAAAATGAAATACCAATGCACATGGCAGATTTATGCTAACCACTTCATTGCAAGACAGAGACACCTGGGCATGATATTAAAAAAGATCAAATTAAACTTCAGTGACTGCAACAGCAGGTGACAGAGCAGTGCTTTCCCCTACGACATCTTTCGACTATAAAGTACGTATTTTTATTCTGCCTGAATCAACTTTTCAGCAAGCCCTTCTGGAGAAAACACCGTTTCCTGAATTCTCCATCTCCTTGCAGACAACTGCGGGGAAGGGGAAGAGGAAGAGGGCTGACACCAAAGCAGTTCCCCAGCACAGGAACTGTTTTTCCGAAGTACTCCTGACCCGTTCCAGAGCTACAGTTTCTAAATAACGGAAAGACTTTGTTTTCGCAAAGTGCCATGCTGCTGCAGCTGAAGTTGTGCTGTAATAATAATATGTCTATAATGAAAACACAAAGTCATGTAAGGAGCCTTTTGTTTAGACACTACGAACAGTTTGACATCTTTCATCGTAGCCAGCACAATGCCAGAATTCTTTTATTAGAAAATGTCACAAAGATGTAGAAAACAGTAAGATCTCATATTATGTAAATGCTAACTGGGGACAAACAGCTAAATGTCTACCAACAACAGCAGGCGCTGTAAATTTAGCTGCTTGGGGTGAAGGGTGTTTTGCTTATTATATCTGCAAAGTCATTATTACTTCAACCTTATTTACACACATACACACACACACACATAACATACACAGCTGAATGCCTCGTATTCTCATTACTGCTACGCAGAAAACGCTTTCCCCCATTCCCTGGCAATGAGATCTCCCACTCGGAACCACAAGACGAGCACAGTCTTCAAGGATAAGGCGGAGACAACCAACCAAAGGCTGCAGGTCTGGGAAAACCCATGGGTCTGGAAAACCCATGGAGTGCAGACATCACCCCCTGAGCATGGAAGCTACTGGATTTTTAGCAGCCTCTACTCGTATGGTCACCACCAAAGGTCCTGTCATCCCAGCTCCTCCAGCCGGTGCCTGCGCAGGCGCCCACTGACCTCCCTGAGTGCGCGCTGGGGAGCGGGGTCTCACCAGCAGTGAAAGAGCCATTCCCCCCCAGCCTCGGTTTTGTGAAACGTCTAAAATTCAATTAATTATGCTTTCCCTCTTCTTCTACGGCCTATGCAGTTGATTTCACACTGTGACAAATGCAGCTTGGCTTTGAATTTCAGTGGTAAAGTTGACTGCCCAAACGCGTGCAGAAAGCAAAAAGCAAAGTGACGCAATAATGGCCAAGGTGAACTCATTTAGATTTTAAACAAACACTTGTAAAGCAATTTCTTAACACTATTCACCTTGCTTTCCTCTCTCCAGAAAGAAGCACCATTTTAAATGATCAGACAATCCTCAATTTCCTGTTTCTAGTTATGTATACAACCTATTCTGGTTTATAACATCACATCATGGAGAATTCATGTAATTCCCAGATGTTCTTCAGATCCCCATGATCTGCTCCCATGTTGGGATACAAAGCCCGTGAGCTTCCATCCCAGCATGCTTCACATTTCCTAAGCACAAGCATAATCTTCAAACTTTGAAATCGCATATATCCATTCATAACTGCTTATTAGGGAAAAAAGGAAGAAAAGAAAAAAAGCACACTACTTGCCTTCCTTTGGGGGGGGGGGGGGGAGGGGGGGAGTCAAATGCAATTACAGTCCATTTATTCGTAATTGCAAATAATGACTTTTTTTTTTTTTAATTGGTAACAGAAATGGGACATTCAGGGACCTGCAGCAGCCAGGCAGTCTTACTTGGCTCTGCAGCAGCTGCATCGTTGCAGATGTCTCCATGAAACTTCAGTGTCAGTGACATCTCTACCTAAAGCATACAGCTCAATTATAGCTGCAAGACAAGTATCTAAAGCTCAGGAAACTACTACCAACAACTGGCATTTGCCAATAGGCTAGGAAGGCAGAAATTACAGCCATCGCTATTCATTGATACCTGGTACAGTTGTTTAGGTTTGAGGGTTTCTGGCTGACAGAAAAACTGCAACTTGAGCCAACTGATCAGGGCTTCGATTTCAAAAAACACCTTGAAGCTGAGAAAGATCTAGGACATACAGGTCTTATTTACTGCGCGTTGAGATAATGATGTTCTGCTGTTATGAGTCATCATGTAGTTACTGCTGCTTCCAATGCTTTGCTTTGTTATTGCAATATAGAGTCCGAGGGCGAGGCTTTGCCTTAAGATTTATCTGCAAAATCACACTGACTTCCATCGAAGTCTTTTGTCCGTGAGAATTTTGTTGTGAAATGATGTGTGTGGGTAGAGTGCAGGCAGCAAGAGAGAAGCAAACAGAGGGAAAGACTGGTGGCATCAAAAAGAAATCAGTGTCACGCCACTGCACTGCTCTTTTACACCGTCGCTGCCTGTCCCACCTCCCTGCGCAGCACTCGAGCGTGACCACTGCAACCCGAGGCGTGAGCCGGAGACCCACACCTGGCTTCTGAAGGTATAGAACAATTAACTTTAGATAAGCAAAGGCATTTATAAAGTAAGGGGTGAAATATCTTCATGCCACCTCTTCGCTCAGTAACATAATAAATAGCTTAGTGCAATCAATAAGAAATCATGCAAAACTGTACAGTCCCATCTTGACCACACGGAGAGAGACGTGCGTTACAGGAGATGCTCCTCTGGCCCAGACCCTCTCGGGCACTGCCGGGGCCTCCGCCTGCCCTGGCCAACGCACCGGTGTGGCCCATGCCAACAGGTTTCTGCATGCAGAAATGCACCTGGTGCATTAGAAACCTCTGCCACGGTTTTCCTACAGGCCAAAATATCAGTAACTTTGGGCTGAAAATCTCCTGCCAAACGCAAATCCTCCCAAATGGCTCCTCTGGGGGATGTGCGGTGGTGGGCCGCCCACGCGTAAGGGAAGCAGCCAGAACAGCACCAGAGGATAACGCATTTCCAGGAATCACCACGGAACAGATTTCTGTCCTATAGCATTACCCCCTTTCGTGGTACATGTGCACTTGTAATCAACACAGCTCTGTCGGGACACTGACCCCCTCCCAGGCTCCGAGCCGCCCCGGGAGAAGCGGGTGAGCAGGGATACGGAGCCGGGATGCAGTTTGGGGCCAAACTGTGAGAAAAGTCAAGAACGCAGGTCCCAGCGCTGCTGTCACCTTCTGAAATTGTCCTGCTGCTCAGGTAAGCAACTACAAACAACCACTTTTAGGCCACACTTAGAAGCTTCACAATATATTTCTCCGTTTACCCCTTTATCTGAGACTTAGTATTAAAAAGGCTCTTTTGAAAATTACTTTTGTCTATTTAATTAATCTTCTGCCCATATAAAAATCTTAAAATGATTATGAACACATTCAATTTTACTTCCATTGATTTATCTCCATCTGATGGCCTATTTTATCTTTTATAAAGCTCACAATAGCAGAACTGGGTCATAATGTAAGTAATACAGTAGTAATGTACATTTTAGCGAACCCTGTTATTAAACCTCTCATTCCTCTCTGCTCCATTCAGAATGAAGCCTATTACAGCAATTGGACTTGCGCTGCTTGGATAAAGCTCGGTCAATTGAACTGACTCAACCTAATTTTTACAGTCTTAATCCTGACATTCAAGGCACCAAAACCAATGCCACAAAGGGAGTCCTCAGCCAGTGCTTTTGTGTGACGGCAGACGCTGTCACGATGGCCACGGTGGTGCGATGGGGGAGTTTAGAAGAGTCATGGAGAAAATGAGAGGAAAAATGGTCACCTGCAGTCACTCCAGGGAATGGCTGGAATTCACTTTCAGAGTAGAACCGGCCGCGATGCAGGAACGCTGAGGCTGGACAGTGTTTTCAGCTGAAAGCCCAAGGAACTGATTCAACTACGTAACGTTCCTCACCGCCAGCGACAAGTGCCGTTGCAAAGCTCCACAGCATGAAAACAGTTTGGGATCATCCGACTTCGGACTGGAGACAAAACCCCGGAAAGTCAGAGCCTGTGAAGGGCGTTACTTGGTTTGCTGCTAAGTTTCCCAGTCCCATAAGTCAAGTGCTGCAGTCTGAAATCAAGATAAAACGAGCTGCATCTACTTTGCTGCAGGCTGCTTATCAGCAGCGTGGAGACATCCCAGAGGCTCATTATATACAACATACATGAGAGATGTGGAAATAGTTCCTTCCAATTTATTGTACTATCAATGTCCTTAGGTGATAGATTCTGTCTTTCTGAATACTATTAAGAAAATCAGCACACGACTCTTCTGAAGACTTTTTTTCCAGGTGAGATCCACCTCAATTAACCCAGAGAGTAGAGGGGAGATGAAGTAGATAGGCTGTCATTCAGAAGTTGCTTGAATTTAATTTCAAATGGAAATTCATCACCATGGGTGAATTCACCCACTTCAGAGGGCTCATAAGAAAGCATTCACAGCGCTTTGGCATCCTTGCACAATAAGACCTTTAAGTGAAGTTGAAGTTTTGCATCCAACTCAATGCTTCACTGGGAGACTGCTGCTCTCCAGCACCTTTCAGCGTGTGGGTTTTGTACTTTTAAAATATTTACAAATGCATTCATCAGTTAATAAGAATTTAAAAGGCAATACTTGAAAGTTAACTCTAGAATTAACATACTCTCACAGTTTACATGAACTAAACGTTCAGTTGCTGCTGCTCTACCAGTGCATTTGGTATTTAACTTCATACAGTGACGAGAATGGATAATCACAGCATTGAAAATAGGATTCCTTCCTTCTTCAGACTTTCTCGTCACAGCTCACTTTATGAGAAGGAATTACAGTATTTTTACAGTAACTCCCAGTCTGTCTCCTCCTGCTTTACAGAGCAGAAGGCCAAGGACGTCCTGTTAAACACACGTTGAGAACTAGTTTCCTCAGCCCGTGGCCACCGCAGATCACAGCACGAGTGCCCACCTTGTGGGACAAGGCAGCAACCTAGGTGCGAACAGTGGGAGGTTTTGTACGTACGACCTTCTCCATCCCTCCTCTTCCTCCTTTCTGAAACCAGCACCAAATCAGGTTTTAATCCGTCCTTCTCCATCCCCACAACTCTGGCTCTCAGTCCCATGGCTGCACCTCCAGAGCACCCCCAAGAGCCTCACCAGTGTCCCGGGACCTGCGCGGCCTCTTCCCTCATCCGAGAGCAACCTCCTCCTGCCTCTGCCGCTCAGCTCTATCCTAGCACAGACAGAAAGGGAAAGGTGCTTATCCCTACTTGATTAAAATTAATGTTACTTCTGAACGCCACACAGGGATATTATTACTTAACCTAGTCTTCAAGGAAAGAGAAAATCCCATCAGCTTTATTTTGTCAATCTTTGCAAAAGTCTGTAATTCTTATTAATACCTTCTGCCGTGGTACTTCTGGAAACTGTTAAAACTGGAACAGGTCCCCAAGTAGCGGGGAATAGCCACAGTCACAGAAGATATTCTGAGAACATGGAAATACGGCATGTCCTCATTTTATCTCTAATTTATGAAACAGCTTCAAGAGCCCCGCTCCAGAACTCAGTGAAGTGAACAGGGAAAAAGACTTTCATTCACTACACAGAGATGTGTCTCAAAACTTAAAACACCAGCAAGACTCAGTGAGAGGGTTTTTGTTGTTTTTCTTACTTAAAATATGATTTTATATATATAACTATATATACATTACTATATAAATGGGTATATTAGTATGAAATATGTATATATTAGTATATTTTAGAGAGAGAGAGAGAGTGTGAGTAGGTAGGCAAAAAGAATTCCAGCCCAGAACTTCAGCAATCCGCTTCATCTGTATCAACCCATTTACAGGATAAAAATGTATAGCTTTTCTGTAGCAAAACAAAGATAACCGTTCTCACCAATTAACAAAATTACCTTTTTATAATGGCTTGCTGCCTCATTTACCTTTCACATTCTCAGTAGTGTTGCACTGTCAGACACATAAGAAAAATGAATGCTACAGGTGTTCCTTAAAAACTAGTAATAATGCATCACAGGGAATGCAGAAGTTCATGAAATAATGATGCCACAAGGGTTCACCGAGGAGTATGAATCACGTATGATCAATTCTAATCTAGTACAGGTGTGACTGTCTCACTTACTTAATTAAAGCAAGACAGAAAGCAAGTCTGTTTCCCATTAGGATGCGAAATAGAAACTGCCATTTCATGCCGGGCTGTGTTTTGAGGTAGAGACACAACTCTTCATCAGCTGGAACCCGCATGAAACCCAACCAATATTGTCATTCTGACAGCAAACATCATAGCCTTTTTCACAGACATAAGAAAGAAAAGACAACAGTTACATTTAATTTTCATACAAACTAATGTGTACTGAATACCTGCTGTCATCCTTGACTCGCATCGGGTTATCAGAGTGCTTTTTTGTGCAATATAAATCATTAAAAGAAATGCTCTTATGATCCAAGGCTTTATTTATATCTCATGCATGTGGTACCATCCAGATGTGCTACAACTTGACTAGTATTAAATCTTTCTTTTGTAAAATCCTATTTCTCGGCTGTGTTTAACCAAAGCACTAGCTGCCTGGCCAGAACGAGTCTTTTATCTGTCTGCCCCAGGTTGAAAGCTCCAGCTGAAACAGGGCAGCTGGATTCAAGATAAGGGTGAATAAAAAAAAATTGTAAGCATTAAAACAATCTGGCAACTTCTTATTTGAAAAGCCACAGTATCTGCATAGCTTTGAGTAACAACCGGGAATTCAGCAGAGCAGGCTTTGAACAGGAGCTATGCTCTTTTTCCCATCCTGTGAAAACTGCAATCTCAGTCCCCGCACAAAGAGCAAAAAACCCAGCGGTATTAAACTCTTCAATATTTCATACAATCGGGTCAGGGCTCCAGGGGAAAACACGGGTCAGTGACACGAGCGATGGAATGGGTCAGGGCAGGGCAAGAAGTCAGGCAAGGATCGGCTGGCGGGTGTCGGAGGCGGGGAGGACCCGGCTGCGAGGTGGGGCAGAGGCAGGAGCGGGCACAGGGAGAGGGGGGAGGGATGGAACCTGCCGGCAGTCGGTGGGTGCAGGTGGCAGAGTTTGAGCAGAGGGTCTCCACGCGTTCCTCGCTGAGGAGCCCCTGCCAACGGAGTCCTTCCTCGCCTCCATCAGCGCACAATCCTTCCACTGTGATTTCATTAGCTTGAGTGCAGGGGCTAAATATTCACAGCCGCAAATGGACTCAGTGGGAGCTGCAATTTGGTCGTGTAAAGTGCTGTACATTGCTAAGTAGGCTGAAAAAAACAGGTCCAAGGCATCTGAGATTGGACACCTGAAATTAATGGGTACTTTTGACCTTAATCTCCTGTTGGTCAATTCAATCCTATGATGTGGGGGTAAACTGGAACTCCCTTACCTCACAAGGAGTTTTAATTCAAGAAAAGAAACTCCCAAGTGCTTATGAACCAGTCAAATACTAAAATGATGAGCACTACAGAGGAGCCCAAAAGGAAATTAATAATTCTGTCTTCAGAATACGGTTTGAATTACAAGCAGAAATAAGGCATAGGGGACACACTGATTAATGAAAGGAAAACAAAATATTGAATAGCCTCTCATTAACTGAGCATCCGACTTTCTGTGCGCTGAATGAGGCCAGGGTCCTGTGCAAAAATAGCACGAGGCCCTATAAAGGCTTTATTGTAATGCAGATGCGCACAAGATGCAAATAAAGGTTGCACAGACAATCTTAATTTGAGGATTTCTTAAGGTCTGTGCTCTGTTTAGCAGCCTTTCTAATATCCTTTAATGCAGGTATTTTTGTGTGTAACCATTTACTGAGAAACAGTCAGTGAATGCTGAAAGGGCTGAATGCTTCCACCAGATAAATCAATTGCCTAACCTCACAAATACCAGTGTGCCTGAGAAGTGGATTTGACACATGATTTATGCAGATGCAATGCTTTAAATATCCAAGTACACTCCCAGTGCTTTCTGCTCAGCTAATTCAAATAACTCTACCTATGTAAAAGCCCCTTTGAATTGACACAAGCGTAAGGGCAATATTGTTACATGATATGGAAAACAACAGCGTCTATTCAATTAGGGAGAGATGCATGTTTAAAGCACATTTTGCAAAATGTGACAGCATGGTGTTATATGTGCCATTAAAGATATTCAGCATCAATGACTTTTGAACTTGGTAATTTTCCTCTTAGTATGGTCATAGTATTATACTTTTAAAATGGAAATACATTTCAAAGGAATAGCCCAGAGGTTAAGGAATATATCACTAAGCTAATCACAGTAAAGTAATATCATAGGCAATATTAAAACCCCAGTGGTAATTGCCCCAGGTATTTAAAGTACCAGTAGCATTTTCTGTACTGCAGCGAGAGCAAGACAGCCAGTGCCGTGTCTGCAACAGGAATCAGACTCTGCCTTTCCCCTCCTCATTTAAGGACTTTATACTGAAATACACCGACAACCTCTCTTCATCTAACTTAATATAATAACTGAATATACATGCACTCATTAACTCCCAACTCCTTTCACTTTCTTAACGGCATTGCCCACAGCATGTGCTTTGGAAGAGCAAAACCAGGACACCGGCCACGCGGCAGGGCAGGGACCGGGCCAAGGTGGCGCCTGCAAAGTCTGCGAGGAACCAAGTGCTGGGGTCGCTCACGCGGGAGCGGTGTGTCCTCCTCAACCCCCGCACCCACACCGGCACACATCCACACGCACTGGGCCCACCGAGACATAAGTCTCTTTCAGTCAAGGTGAGGGGCCAGATGTATTTCATTGCACTTGTCTCTCCTGAGGTTCAGGCAGGACTGAAGAGCGTTTGGGTGCGGTTGACCCGTGCTACCCTGAAACCCCCATCGTACATAGGGGACCTCCCGCCCCGCAGCAGCCGCTGCCGGCCCTCCCGGCCCACACGCAGTGCTTCAGCGTTTCGGCAGCTACGAAAACGGCCACTTGACGCTGACCTGAAGAGACTCATTTCTATTTCTAGGGGCCGTAACACGTTGTGTGTGGTTCAGTCTGAGAGAAAGCCGCAGCGTTCGCACAGCAGGGGTTACAGGGCCGACGCAGTCGAACTGCGCCGAGCCAGGCCCTGGTGGTGCCTCCAAACACCGTGACCAGCCCGAGGGCTGAAACAAAAACAAGCCGAGACAAGGCATACAAATTTGGAACATTCCCAAACTTCCAAGGAAGGAGCAATCACGGCTTTGAGCAGTTCTGCAAGTACACTCAGGAACCGCAGAAATCCCAAAGTGCTCCTCAGCCACTGACAAAACCTCGGGGATGGTGAGTAGCGCAGGACATGTGTCCCAGGTAACAGCGACGGCGGATTTCAGAGAGTACCCGTTCCTGAGAGCACACGGTGCTCCTCTGGTCTAACACACACCTACAAAAAAAGTTAGCAAACTTCCTAGCCCAACGCACCACCCAGCCTGCCAAAATCAAACATGTCCATCTTTCTAGAGGTACCGGGTCCTGCCGGGCTCCCTCTTCCCGACGCTGCTGGTCACCAGTAACATCTGCCCCAAACTACCTGACACTTCCCAAAAGCAGAAGCTGAAACCCAACACGGAGATTGGGTGGAATTTCTTTGTTATGGAAAGTGGCTTACACTTTTGACATTTGGCCTCTGCTAGGAACTGAAAATAAAGCAAATCTACTTACAGAACAACTGTAAAGTGCTAATGTAATGCTGCATGATCTGAAAGATGGTTATTACAATCAAGACAGCTCTGCTTTACTCTGCAACCTCCTAATGAGAGACACTGGCAAACGCTATTCCAGATTTTGTGGGGGCAAAAAATATTTCATTATCTTTTACTTCTTTACGTACAACCCAGATTACACAGAAGCCTCACACAAATACCAGCTTTATTGGCTCTGCTTCTTAAAAGTTGAACAGGCACCTCTTGCAAAGGGGGGATGTTAAAAATATTTTAGTATGATGCCATTACCAGTATTTTTCTTGTTGAGATTGAAAACTGTCTTGACTTACTGCTTCTTTGAGCGCGGTACACAAAACTGTTTTGTGTTTAAGCAGAGGCATTTGTCTCCTTAAACAAGACATTATAATCATTTCTTTTGTAGCCTGCTAAAATAAGATTCCAGAAAACCTCCTCTCTAAATAAGGATAAACAACACGGTGGCTTGATCACAGCAGACTGCCAGAACAATCACACGTATAATCTCAGCACTGACAGCATATTTAGCAATCTCAGTTACAATTACTTTGGTCTCATTTCACAATATCCTCGGGATGATGACTCTGAGGATGTTAGAGGGAAATCAGAAACTGTTTCCAGAGATACAACCACAACTCGGCAGCGCAGACTAAGGAACAAGAAAAGTGAACAGAGGTAATTTTAAACTCTTGAACAAAATCTCTTTTTTTTTTTTTTTTTTTTTTTCAGCCTTTCAGTACTTAAATGGGGCTTAGAAGAAAGATGCAGACAAACATTTCAGCAGGGCCTGTTGCGATAGGACAAGGGGTAATGGTTTTAAACTAAAAGAGGGAAGATTCAGACTAGATATAAGGAAGACATTTTTTACACTGAGGGTGGTGAGCCCCTGGCCCAGGTTGCCCAGAGAAGCTGTGGCTGCCCCATCCCTGGAGACATCCCAGGCCAGGCTGGACGGGGCTCTGAGCAACCTGGTCTAGGTGAAGATGTCCCTGCTGATGGCAGGGGCTTGGACTAGATGGCCTTTAAAGGTCCCTTCCCACCCAAACCATTCTATGATTCCATGCTTGTTTTTAAACCGCTTATTTGCGAATATTTTTTCTCGATGTCTACCCAGAAGAACATTAGGCAAAAGTTGGAGGGTTTTCTGCTGAATTTTTGAAATGAAGTCACGAGGCTACATTAAAAGCAGTAATACCAACCGATCTTCCTAACAATTATTTCTTATTTTTATGACATATATATTTGCCACTAGTAAAAACTGCAGCGTCCGAGGTCCCCGTATCTAATTTCTGCCCTTTCAAATAAAAGCTCTTTCCAGTCTGGTAACCTGATGGGAAGTTCGGAGCAGGATTTGTTAAATCAGATCAGCGCAATAGCTCTACTTCAGTAACAGTCATTTCCGAGATCAATGAAAGCAGATACACACTTTAAAATAATTTAAAAAGTGAAAATAGCCTGGCGTCGTATTTTTCTTAAGCAAAATACTAAAATATAAGCAATGAAGTCTGAGGAACGTAATCAAAAAGAAACACCTTCTTTTACACTAGGAATGCTCTGAACCGCTGTCTGTGTTGTTTCATCATTTTTTCCATTAAATCAGACACTTCTTCTAAATCAAGCCCTTGGGGAGTAAGAGACAAAAGTGATGAGAATGCAATGTGTGAATATAAAAGTGGAGCATGTGTTTTATAACTAACTCTGTTCAGAGATCAAGGGAAATGTCACTATTTATAGCCATCAGTAAAGAATCAATGTAATTATATTTGTAGTATCAATTCAGGTCATTATTCTAATACATACACCATAAAGCCACAATTACAATTTACATCTGCATTGAACAAGTGCATTTACCTCTTAAGCTTATGTAATAAACAAAACAAAACCCTCTTCTCTTCCTTTTTCCCCCTATACACTCTCATTATTTCAATCTGGAAGCCAGTTGTAGCTCAGCCACTCGAATTAAGTCAGAAAATAACACAGTGCAACTGGATTTGCTCTGGAACGGTGGGGACCTGGGTTCAGGAGTGAAACCAGAGCACCAGGGCTTTCAGTGTATGGGACCTGCGTGAGCAAAACCCTTCATCTCGGGGGAAAAATAAGAATTCCCAGATTTGGAGCAATTCCCGCCTCAAAAAACAAAAGTAAGAGCACCCTACCAGGATAATTTTCCCCCTTGCCAACCCAGCCACCTCGTTACTTCTTGGGAGGGCTGAGTCTCGGGGGAGGTGAGACACACTCTCTGGTGCACTGTTCAAAAACCAGTCTCTGCCGCTACCAAGACCAAACAAAGTGCTTTGCAAACCAGACTATGTACAAGAGAAATAGTTTGACAGCCTTTAATCCTCTTTCCATGGCTCAAAACCCCGTGAAAGTTAAAATTATAGATATTTACACTATATTTTTGTGGATCCACTGAGATGAACAAGCAACAGATTGCTTCAGCCTGTATGCACGTTCACACACAATTTAACAGTGTGACTTTGTAGTCATCTTCACAACTGTATAAGCTAGAGTCTCAACTTTGAAAAAAGTAAATATTAAAAAATCCCACACACTGCAGCAGGGGACCTCCTGCTGGGAGGTGATTCTCACTCTTACTCCATTCAGTCTGGACCGATAGGCAGCCTCAAACTTGAATCTAAATTAAAAATTTATTTTGCACGTGATTCTAGCTCCTCCTTCAAGAGCCCACCACCCATTAGGCATGCACAAAAACGCCAAGAAGATAAAAACGTTCTTGCAAACTTAGAAAGCAGTGCAAATCTGTGGCAGATTTTACCAGAACTGAAGGGCGATTGACTTGTTCAACAGGCATCCAACTTTGCGCCATTCAGAGAACTTTCCTGCAGTTTGAGAACAGAGACACTTACCTAGAGGGGGAAGAAAAAAAAAAGATACATTAGGCAGAGTGAAAACTTCTGGGAAAGTTTTGCTTTTTAAATAATGAGCCTGCATTGGACAAACTTTCATTATAGATTATAACTACGTATCATAAATACTTCATCATAGTAAGGTTTCATTGATAAACAGATACCAAGTATTAATACACCATTAATGCGTATTTTTCAGAATGCCTAACCAATTTGATAAAGTTCAACACAACTGGAAATTGCTGATGCTTATCACAACTTTCAGCAGTGCTTTGTTAATACTCCCAACTTAGGTTTAATCAACCCCTTCTTCACCAGCCGGAAAAGCAAGCCCCAAATCCAGACTTTTACATATCCACATACACTAGGCAAGCTGATATCACAGTAAAACTTCAATACTGAGATTTGAATTCAGGGTGCAAGCCAATTCAATCATTTTAAAACACCAGCTCCACCTCTGGCAGCCTCGTCCCAGCAATGAAGATCAGCAGGCTCAGAAACAGCACCTGGAGCAAAGGCCGAGTGTAACGAGGTAGAGCATAAAACATAGAAGAAAATTCACTGGAAAGAAGAACGAGGAAGAATCTCGTAAGGCAGAAAATGTATGAACCAGTTTTAATTATGCCAAATCTGTTTATTGTTGTTATCACCTGGAAAGAGCTTCCCTGTAACGTCAGTTAGCAAGGACATTCCATGTGCCCAAATTATCTTGTGATTAGAGCCAGCAGAAATCTGGGAGAGGGGCTCAGCACTCGTGGCTCCCGTTCATTAATCCTCCTACTCCAGGCTGAATTCCAGCAGACTTAAGTCCCAATGACTCAACCGGACTTAAGTAGATACGTGAAGTTGAACATCAGCTTAAGGGCTACCTGGAAGGGAAGCCTAACAGCTTACATCACCCTCACGCGTTTCTCCTCCAAACAAGCAAATATTTCTAAGCAGAAAAGAAGAAAAAAGAAAAAAGTCTGCGGTACTATTTTTATCCTTTTAAGCCTTCGGGACAAATGCTTTACAGACCTTCTAGTCTTACAGCGTGCAATTTATAAAGATTAAAGATTAACATTTATAGAAAAATGCCTTTCCCTAATACTGTAGAGATGCCATAAAAAGTAATACTTTTCATTATAATACCACTTTATGGTACATGAGAGCTTTAGTTCCCCACAGGTCTTTTCCTTCTCCGTATCTGGAGGGGAAAGAACACAGATTGCAAAAAGTAGATGCTTCTTTTTTCCCTTCTTTCTTTTTCCAGCTCAGCAAATATCTATCATTACTTCAGTCCCTTCAAGGTGAGCTTTGTTGTGGAGAGAGATAAGGCCCAAAGCAGAGGCAAGGTTTGAACAAAATTAGCCATTGTATATGCATTTTTATCCGTTTTGACAATGTAGAATTTTAATGAAGGAATGCTACAAGGATTCTGCTCTGGAACAAGCAGTTTAATTCTCTCTGTAATTCAGAAAGCAAGTTTAAATAATGACTTTATGATTTTTAATTATCATAGAAGAATCCTTTTTATGTTATCTTTTTCTTTATTATTCCAGTATATCCTATCAGAAATTTAATTTTCATTTTCAACTTAGGCAATAATATTTTTCATTATTTGGCAAATAAAAACATTACAATGAACAAATTAGAGGGGGGTACACGCATGAAATGGCATCATCTAGAGAATATTTGTTTCAGTTTTGCATCCAAGCAACTTCTAAAATTTTGCAGTGGTTGTAAGAAGTGTATTTCAGCTTTTATTCTCTTAACGTGACAGCTCTCTGCTCCCAGTCCGTGCCAACAGCCTCCACAGCCACCTCCTGACCCACCACGCAGTCACTGGTCTTCCCGTTGCACCACAAGGGATTCACCACCACCGGACCCACCCTGTCCCTCAGAGAAAACACAGAAAAAGGGAACTGAGAGCTGCGGGGGACGGCTGAGGGGCTCAGGAAAGGCGTAGAAGTGACGGGACAGGTTTAGAGCCGGGTCAGTGGGACAAATATTCACAAAACCCAGTTCTCATTCTGGCTACAAGAGTTGTTGGGTGCCCAGCACACTCTACCCTGGTGCTGAAGGCAGCTGGAGTTGGGCAAAATTTCTTTCAAAAACAGGCTCACGTTATCTCTGTTCTACGGCGCCCCTCTTGATAAATCCCGTGATTTGGCAATTAGTTTGGGTGAAACTCCAGTAGACAATCTACAGCAAGTATCCCTTCATCTCTGCATGTAGAAGTTAGAGTTTAGTACAATCAAAAAAACCAAAACAAAATCTTGGAACTAATTATCTGCAATATGTGTTCTTATTTTTATATAATTTTGATACTTGCCAGCAAAATACCATGCTCATAAAAGATTTGCCTCCTATCCAGATGATCCATTACCACCACAGCTCATCTTATTTCCTCAGAAGCAAATGAAAAGCTCCATTTGAAACTCACTTAGCAGCTGGTTATTCTGCATTTCATACAGAAAGCAACACCCGTAAAGGTGAAAATGAATAATGATACATTTGTGGAGAAGTCACAAAAATTCAAATGCAAGATTTATCCAGAGCTTTGATACTCCAATCCTCTTAGAGACTTTATAAAATAATGCTTTGCACACAGTGGAAAAAAATTCATTCCAGTCACTGTACAAAACTAAAGGAAATTCACCTTACAAAAGGAAAACAAATTAAACAGAAACTAAGAGGCCTAGCGGGCCTGTAATTCATTAGGCGCAGCCCTCGGGTCCCTCAGGAACAGCCTCACGCACTCGGCGGAGCTGGGAAACGTGCAGTTAGAGGAAACCAAGACTGGAATTAGCCGGAAATCTGCAACTCCAAAGAAGGGCTGTCTTTGGGTTAATTCACGTTAACACCTCGCTTGGCTCCGGTAGTTGTCTCCTCCGCTGTTCTGCACCCAGAGATTTGCTCCGCTCCAACCTCCTCATCAGCCCAAGCCGCCCACTGCTGCCCAGCCTGGCTTTGTCCCCAGGGCTGTCCCCCAGCCACCCTCGCCCCCGCGCCACCCACCGCCTCCTGCCCGGGCGGCGGAAGGGCTCAGCCCTGCACCACGTCCCCAACAACCCTTGACCCGTGGTGGCGCCGCTTGATGCCAGGCCCAATTTTTCTGGACCCCCTTCCCAGCATGGCTATGGTGCTTCGTGGTCCTACCAGACCGCAGAGGATGAGCTCCAACATCTCTGTCGCCCCAACACAGGCAGCCTGAACACGCTGCTCTGCATTACAAGGGAAGGAAAAAAAAAAAGGCAGAGCGGACCTGGCCTTTTCTTCTCTCTGAATGGACTTCAAATCATTCACCGAAGGACGGCCAACACAGATTTCACTCCCTGCTAAAGTAACTGAGGCTGTCAGAAGTGAGACAGACACCAGAGTATGGGTAACAGTGTGAAAAGCAAGCGCAAGCTGCTGTGTTTTGTAGAAAAATTCAGTTCTTGATAAGTATTTTGTCCCCTCTTTACAGTTTTATAAAAAGGACTCAGGTGCCACGTTCAAGCTTTTTCTTCTGCAACAGAGCTTGACCACAGACTCAGAAGTGAAAAAACAAACCCATCCTTGTCCAGCAGAGAAGCTGCTAAGCGTGAAGTTTTATTGAGAGAAACCCCATCAGGAGAAGAAGCTGTGTGGAACATAGCGGGCTCGGTCTGAAAATGCCAGTGATAAACATCTGAGCTGAGTTTACAGTCCAAGAGCGATACAAATGGTGCTGAACACCCCGCCTGGTCTAACTCAAGCTCGTCAGACTGAAAACTTACGTAAGGATTTGTGTGCAGCACCCAGGATTACCCACGAGACGCCAGGAGCGCTTGGTTCGGGGCGGATTGCTAAGGCGAAGTTTAATAGGCAGGGACGGGAAAGCTTTTGGAGTCCAGGCACACGCAGGAGACCAGCTGCGTGGGAAAGACATGATCCCCCAGCAAAGGCTTATACTGCTCCTTTATGTATGTACTATATGGAAAATGCTGGCTGCATCTTAAATTTTTAATGCATCCCACGTTCACAGAATTTCTCATTTTTGCTAAAAGGGAGCTTCTAGGCAACATTGCTGCCTGCGCACCTTGAAACACACAATCTCTTTTTTTCACAACTGCAACGAATTGGATGATTCACGTTAAGAAAGTCAGACTGCTTCTAGCTGCCGGGATAAAACAGGTCAGGAGAGCAGAACACAAGGAAACCAACTCCCACCGACTGGAGTAACAACTAAAACCACTTTTTGTACCCCGCATTTTTCGAGCTGTCCTTCCACTAACGCACCCAGCTCAGACAAGGAGCACACAACAGCGGGTGAGGCGGCTGTAAAGGTGCTCTGGCATCTGAAACAGCTGATACAAGCACCGGGGAAGCAAAGCTTTCAGGCACCTCATTCTCAGCCAAAAGGGAATCACCCTCTGAACTGAACTGAACTGATGGGGACAAACGTGGTCGGGGTCAAGAGGAATGATCCGCATTAACTGCTCCCACGTCTGAGATGTGGAGCACAATTCAAAGATGGGGACATACAGAGATGTGGGATTATATTGGAAATATGTTCCCACCAGGAAACAAAGCATAAACTAACCCGTTCTCTGAACCTGCAGCGACTTGAGGAAAAACAAATAGATCTTAAACTGATCTGTTCTAACTCCTTAAATTCCTTTCGTAACAGTAAAGGCTTAGCAACTGTTATGAAAAAATTACTTGGGATTTGTGTCTGTCCTGAAAGATCTACAGTCCCCAGGGGACAACCTGTACCAAGACGGGGCAAAGCCTAAAAAACGGCCCCCGCTGGAGCAGCGATGGAGGCACTCTCCTCTTCTGAGGAAGGTAATAAATGAGCTCAGGAGCACTTCCCTACTTTATAAGACCTGACATTTTACACGTAATGCCTGATTAATTTGTCCCCCCATCAGATAAAGACTTCTGGTCAGAAATGGGTTGCGTTGACCAGAATTTGCAGTTAGGAAGAGAAACAGGGACCATGAATGAGCGCTGAGGGAAAAACTGCAGCATCCCTGGGGATCGGTGCCGTGCACCGTGTACTCCTCCAGGGAATAACAAACTACTTGACAGCTACAAACCCACAATTTTCTACCTAACCTACAAAAACGTTTCCTCTTTACCTAAAGAAATGTTAATTTTTCAACATCTTATTTAAAAAAAAAGAAAAAGGAAAGAGGGAAAACCACACCTGTCAGTCACAACCCCTCAGCTCTCCTCACCGCTGCACCTGGAGGAGATGAAGACATCCTCCCAAGGAACGTGCACGCGGAGCAGATCCCTTTGGAGCACCGCGCTGACATTCTGCAACAGCTACTCCCACTGATCCCCAGAGATAAATGCTACAAAAACAAGCCAAATTATAACAGGACTCTGTAGAGCAGGGCAACGCAACATACCATTACTGTAACCTGGCCCTGAGGCATTTCACAGGGAGACGAAAAAAGAATAGCCAGCAGTTAAGTATTTAACAGTTTTTCTTATGAGGAAAAAAAGAAGAGGCTCATTTCCCTGCTCCTTCCAAAGCCAGCAGCATTGGGCTGTATTAATTAGTTGGAGGAAAGCTGAATGATGGGTCCCCTTCACGGTGGACGGGTTTGTCGGGGCCGGTGAGGCCGCCCAGGGGGACGGAAAGACCAGGCAGAGCTTCTGGAGCTGCGTCTGGAGACAACTAGTTTCCGCTACGACAGAAAATCTTGTAGGATGTAACTATTGACACAGATGAATCTCTTAATAAAAATCTAATTTACTTTTTTCTCCTAAAAGAGCTGTAAATGCCTTTTCCCACCCAAATACGGAACGCTCGGTTATTAAGCTCAACTGTCTAATTCTCCGTTGGTACTTACTTCAGTCTTGCTCAGTAATAACCCAACATCACCGTAACAGTTGAGCAACCAACCGTGAGAACGGCATTACTCCTGGGTACTGCTTAAGCAAAACACAGTGTTTATCTTTTTTTTTTTTAATTGGTATAAAGGAACTTATCTCTATGGATAAAGATCATCCTGTCTAGACGTCTCTGCTATACATCACTTCGCTTCATTACACACACAGATGCAAAAAAGCCTATTTTTGAGAATATCAGACAGATACAACACTACAATACTTTGTTCGTGTCTATCAGAGATGAGCCAAGCCAGGCTCTGCAGAACGTGGCCAAAGCCATGCAGCCTCGGGTTCAACGCACTTAGTGCCTGGGTTGGCTGGGATTACAACAACTCCATCCAGTTTTACCAGTGCCTCTCTGGGAGCTTTTGAACCCTGGTTCCTGGAGCACACAGACTTTAATATGAATGTATTCAGAGCCCATCCCAGTCCAACCAGTACCATACAGAAACACAGCATCAAGAAGAGCAAGGCAAGCAACGGAACGCATGCCACACACTGACGATCGGGCATCCAGCAGGGCTGGGCACAGGCAGAAGGAGCTCGTGTCTCATGTGCCAAGACGCCAGAACACGCAGGTTAGATTTGGCATGCGAAACTTCAAACCACCCTCAGCTGTCAGGTGAAAATGCTCAGGAAGGATACGGCAACTCATTCAGAAACCGCAGCACTGGTCAGAGAAGTCAGAGCTGCATTTGGTGGCTGCGGCACACGGGCTCACCCGCGGGCACCTGGGATGTTACTGATGCTGCAATGCTAAAGTGGGCCCAAGACGCGCACACCTGTGCCGGCACCAAACCAAACAGCCAGAGGGGAAAACAGAAAACGGAGAGCGCAGAAATCATCCCAGAAAACCTCTGATCCTTAGCACTAAACTGATTCCCTCATTTTTCAGGGAGGAGGGGGAGAACCAAACTTGAAAATTGTGTCGCTGAGATGTATGTCCCCTGAGTCCACAGGTGCTCACTTCGCTGCTAAAGAATAAAACTCTCGCCAAAGTTAATCACATTAAAAATGAATTTTGCCAGTTTATCCTCTGTAATTGAGCTGCTCTTTGGGAGACAGCTATAGCTGCAAAGAACCAGCCTGTGAAAGAAACATTTGCAAACACAGTAGTATTAGCACAGATATCTGCTATTATTTCTTAAAACCAGGACTTTCTATGGCAGAGATTGCCCCTACAGAGAAGCTCAAAAAAAAAAAAATTCTTTCCTCCTTAAAGATTTGAAGATGAAGTACCCAAAGCTCTGTGATACCTCATAATGCAGCACCACCCTCCTCAAGAGCTAGTTTATGTAGAACAGGCTTTGATGCAAGAGGAATTAAAAGGACAATATTAACCAGAAAAATTAGAAACTATTTCATCTCATTGGCTCAAATGGTGCCATCAGCGGCACTTAAAATAATGGTAATTGAAGATTATTTAAATTCTGTTTCATGCTATTTCAGGATGCACTGATGAAGGAGAGGGATGGAGGAGAAGTTTGCCGTGGTGGTACCGTCGGGGCTGCGCCACTCCTGGGACACAGACCTGAACTTCTCGCCCTCTGCCACTAATTGCTGCGACATCTCCAACTCACGGCTGTCAGCTCCTGGCATCTTGGCCAAATTCAAACTCGACAATGAGATTGTGCCTAAAGTGCTTATTTATTTCTGGAGTTTTAATTGGATAAACATATACATTTTCTTTTATGGATAGTCACAAATGTCCCTGAGTTCTTTCAGTACTTTCAGTTGACTCATGCTGCTCTGGGTCAAACCAATTCTATCAAGATCTAGTTCTACGCTCACTAATTGTCCACGGATTTCTACCAACAGAAACAGTACAACCAAAAAGAACAAAGGATTTCATTCTCCTTCAAAATTAGATCATAAAGAAGCTTCAAATAACATTTTCCCCCTCAATGTTTATTAATAATTTTGGAACCGCTGCATCCTCAGACCTAGCAGCAAATTAATTCTTAGTGTATCACTTGCTAATTTCTTGTGAAATCCCATTATAACGTAGCCTTCAGTTTTATAAAACAGACTGTCATATATCAAATATTTTTTTCAGATTTAACTATCATGCTCTAAAACAATGTTTATTTTACCTCCAACCATCAGCTAAAATGCTATTATTAATCATTTATATTTCCATACGGACACAAAACCGGAGGAGGTGGCTTCAGGCACACACAAGATCATTCCACCTTTTTACAGCATGTGAAGTTTAGAGGCACAGGCAGGAACCCCGGCTCCCACCCAGCTGCCGCAGCCTCCGAACAACGACTCAGAGTCCTCTGGAAACTTTACGGACTATCTACAGAACTTGGGCTCCCAACAGACTCCTAAATTAGACGCCTGTTTTGAGATGGTGTCAGTATCTCATGTTTTCTATTAGATTAATTGGAAAATGTGTCTAAAGCTGGTAGATCTCTTAGGGGGAAAAAAGCTCATTCTCTACTATTAAATTCTACAGGTTCACAATTTTTTATGTAATCAGACAATTAAAACACTAGTTTCTGCATAAATATTTTCATAACTTTGACAATTACTTTAAAATAGGAAATACAATGCTCAACTTGACTGCAGGCTTATTTTCCTACTCATAACACGTTCTTTCATTAAATATCTCAGGAAATCAAAAATTGATCCTTTGTGCAGTCACACAGTTTCATACTCACAATTAAACAGCAGATTTTGATGTACAGTAAGCACATCAGATAGGCAATTAATTGCCTTTATAGCACTGAGTACTCTGTACCACGAAAACTGAAGATACCGTTTCCACTGAGCATTACTAAACCTATTAGAAACACAACAGAGCAGAGCGTTTTCACTGTCCCTCTCTACCCCCAAATATCCTGCTGAGAACAGATTCAGCCTGCGATGGATAAAACTCATAAATGTTGAATCATCATCACATTCTGGATGATGTTCTTTTAACCTAATCAGCCCGGACCAGGAACAGGGCTGCTGGAAAGCGCGTGGTCATGGAGCGGAGGCATCCTCGCACGCAGCAGGTCCAGCAGATGAAAGCGCTCTGAGGCACAGCGTTCTGCAGGAAATGAAGCGCCAGTGATGAACATCGGTTTCGCATTTTAAATATTAAAACAGGCCACGGGACTTTGCCCTGTCTAACTGGGACTGAAGAGACAATTTGAAAGGGTCGTTAAATGACTGACAGGTAAGTGGGACACAGCCCCAGATCTGTGGAGTAAGGCCCGTCCATGCAAAGATGGGGCTTTGCACCTGCGGGCGGCATCGGGAGCAGGACCAAAAGCCACATCAACATAAGGACCTTCTGGAAAGTGGAGGCAAATCCCGTAACGGTGTGCAGTCAACACGCAGCAGTCACAGCACATTAATGCCCAGTATGAACGCTCCCACGAGAGAGCACAGTCACCCTCCTGGGTTTTAGCTTTAAAGCTGTTTTTCTCCTGAATGTCAACATCCACACACCATTTAATGTGCTTTAACTCATGCTTCACACCCAGCACAGAAAAAACTTCCTAGAACTTCTAGAAGCAAACGAGGCTGGTTGGCTTTACAGCACACATCTCTCAGCTCCACGTCTGAGCTTCTCCTTATGGAAGTTAATTTGGTTGGAAAGGTACTGCTGGGAGCACAGCAGATGTGACGGAAAGTGATTCGGCCCCACCAGTTCTGTCCCGAGAGCTCTCTGCTGCCCAGTCTTCACAAGCATTAGCTTAAGAAATTAAATAAATCATCACAGGACTTTTGTGTTTTGCCTGACTTGGACACAAGAGTGGTGCCCAGCGGCGTATCTGCAGGCAAGAACTCTGACCAGGCTTCTCCATATCTGCACCTTTGTCCCCAGAAAACTGGGAAGGAGCCGCAGCAGTGACGCAAGAGGCACCGTGTGTCCCCGCGCAGCACCGCGCCCCGGCACCCCTCAGCTCTGCGCGGACAGGCGCCTGCACCGCGGGTCACCCCTTCCCATCACCATTTGTAGAAGTGTAAGCGAATTTAAAAACACGGCACTTTTGATATTCACAACTTCAATTCTACGTAGAATTTATGTGCATACACATACAAATCTCTTCCCTTATCTTATCTCCATACGTATTACTGACTGATGCATAACCACCCACACGAACTTTTGTTCGATTTCTGCTTCACACACTTCTGTACCACTTATTAAAACAATTATCAATTGTGTAAGACTCAAGCTAGCATCTCCAAGAAGCTTTTTTTCTCCCCTCTTTTTCTCTAATTTTTTCCTCTTTTTTTAAAGTAAGCTGGTCAAGAAACTAAAATCCACATGGAGAAGACTGAGACTTTTCCTCCCAGTCATTCAGTAGGGAAAAAGAAATCCATACATTTATCACAAGCTTGGATTCATACTACAACATCTTGAAGTGCTCAATAATTCCATAAAAGCTTTGCAGGTGAGAAACATAACCTGCCAAACAGCTACTAAGACTTTCCTCTATTGTAACACAGGCCACAGGAGCGGTTCTTTGAAACAGTAAACAAAAAATGCTCAAGGCATTAAAAGATAATATTTTGAAAAAGGAAAAAAAAAAAAAAGAATGAAATGTTGAAAACCATAATAATTATGTTTTAAAGAGAGGTCTTGATTGCTTCACCTAAGTCACCTAGGGCATAATGATTACCAAATTCATAACTCTACCCCATCAGAGAGTAAATGGAAAAGTCTTAATAACCTAAAAAATATTGCAGGATCTTTCTTTCTTTGCAGTGAATCAATGATATTTATAGCCCTAGAGGTACTGAATTTCTTTTGTACCAAAGAACACCACTAATAATGTACAATTCCATTATGGAGGTGCATCTCAAGAAAGCGAGCACTGTCTAAGATCACAGAAAAGGAGGAAGTCAAAACTCTGTACCTGTGATCCCAAGAAAACATGCCGATCTTCTCCCACCAGATGGAACAATCAAATCATCTCTGGTGCTTGTAGCTCACCATATGAAAATGGGATGAGAAACAGAGACGTTTTATGTAGTTTGACAGGAAAACTTTACAGCCTAACTCCACCAAAAAAATATTCCGAGAAAATCAGACTCGCTTAAAAAAAAATAATAATACATATATATAAAAAAGAAATGAAGAGAAGACAGCAGAGAATTTGCATTGATTCTGAAATCCAGAGTAATCCAGAGATAGCAGCATTCCCCAGAAGCAGAATGAGGAGGCGTGACTGGCAAAGAGAGAGGGAAGTGTCTGGCCTAAGAACTCCATAGACCTTCACTAAAACATTTTTTGCCCACAAGAAGAGCAGTTCATTCTCTGGTTGCTCCTGCCCTTATTCTCCCACCTATGAAGAGCGTCCTCAGGCATCGTCCAGCAGTTAGAGAGGGGACCTGTGGGAGTCATTAAAGTAATTAGAACTGCTTGAATGTCAGCAGCAGACGATGCCACGGAGGACAACACATCCCTACCCTACTGGTAGCATGAGACGTTAATTTTGTGAAATCTTTTCTTTTGTGTTCTGCTTTCCACATGAACTATATAAAGCAAAGCCCAAGAGAAAAGACCTACAAAGATCTCAGCAAGCAGGGTATCAAAAGGGGCTTGGTTACCATGACGTTGGCATCCAGGTTTTTGTAACTTTAAACTACTTGGCATCTTCCTTCGTGCAACTTTTAAATGCTGGGGAAGGCAGTCAACTGCCTCAAATAATGGTAATTTAAACGTGAGAACTCAAGACTTAGCTTGCCCCTGCTGAAAAAGCAGCATCTAACTTGATTCCTGTTTTCAAGGATGAAGGCTATCACGGGCACGGTGCAAATTCCAGACGGTGCTAAAAGCCAAGCCCAGCACCCGAGCCTGACCCCAGCCTGTACTGGGAGCTCCTCTCCGTCCTGGAGTCCCCACGGCTGCTACCGAGCTCAGAGACAACCAAGACAAGAGCTACTTCAGGAGTTTAATAAAGAAGAAATTTCCTATTTAGATGAACAACGGGTATTTGGGCACAGCTAAGCAAAAAGTGCTGTTTCTATTACCAATAGCAATAAAAAAAAAGTGCCCGATGCACTCCAGCTACCCAAGGAGACAGTGTTCTTGCCCCAGATTGTCTGGGTCAAAGCCTAAAGCAAGCATATGTGAAAGGGAAACAAACAGAACAAATCGGTACTTCCTGAGCTGTAAGCAGTATTGTTGGTCTTCTAGAATAATAACTGATTATTGTGAAATTGTGAGAAATCATTACACTGTAAAGGAAAAAAGATACTGGATATGAGAAAGGGCTAACACTTAAATCTATATGCAATATGAATTCATTTTGGTTCTCTTTATACTTTGCTGTTCTTAGACAGATAACAGCTTCATGAGACCTGATTTATTGTTCGTATGTATCAAAATAGGAATGTGCTCTTACGTTTCAAGGCATTAAATGAGATTTACTCCTCAGTAACTTCATTCTGACTTACCGAAGCAGGATTTTCCACGCCCGGCACTTCTGCCACAATAGAAAATCTTTTCCAAGAAATGCAGAGCTTAGTGAAAAAGTTACTATTACTAGTGTCTTGACACTTAATATTGACAGCCCAGGCCATCAAATGTAACTTAGTCTGTGACTAGAACTGTCTGGAGGGAATAATGGATTAAAGAGGTGGAACCAGCACAGCGCAGCTGTACCGACGCTACTCCGGAGGGTTCTCGGCACCCCAGGCTGCACCACCATGGCCCCGCGGCCCAGGCTCTCCCTGCCCAGTGGCGGGGTGGGGGGTAACGCCCACACACTGAAATACACGAAATTCCATTTAAGCTTAAGAAGAAACTACACCATCTCCACAGGTGACTTCCAGCCTCGACTACTCCGCAGTTCTGTGACCGCCAGCACGACTGCTGTTCAGGTGTATGAGTATTACTAGCACAATATTTAATAACTATATCCTTAGCTATGTATAGATTTTGAATCCAATTCAAGACAATGATAAAATATCCTAGATTTTAATAGGTCATCACAGTGACAGTCTGGTCAATACAATCCCCGATTCATTACTCATACTGCATTCTTCTGTTCTCACAAAATAAATCATGCCAAAATAATATAGAAGTGTTTTATACCTTTATACCTGTATATATATATATAAAAAAAAAAGTTATTTCACAATATTTCTATGAAAGAAAGAACATATTTCCCATATTATAAAAATTGGGGCAACTCAGAGACAGCTTATAAAGTGATTTTCCCAAGACTATATATAGCCTGGATTAACTGACATCACATTCATGAAAAAAACTAAAATAGCAACAATAGGAAATCCTCAGCACAGCCCATATTCATTAATTACCTTACTGGCTTTGGCCACTCTTCCAACAAGGTACTGACAGCTGAAGGGAAAATTCAGATTCCTATTGTTGAATGTATGTACAGTCCAGCCCCGCTGCCCGTGTTCCATGTCAGGTGCTGCTCTGTACCTGTTTCCTACTTGCTTTGCTGCTCCATAAAGTTCCGCAATATTAAATTATATGGAAACAGCTATAAAATTATGCAGTTGGAAGCAGAAATAAGCTGTGCCCATCACTTCAAAATACGTGTGGTCATGAAGAGATGTTGCTCCATGCAAGTAGCATTTCTGGTTTGATTTCCTCCTTTTTAGAGCGCTTGGGGATGGACCAGTACTTACTGCCAGATGCTCCCAACGAGAGCCAAACATCTCAGTCCTGCACCGCTTATCATCAAAGCTTCCTTACCTCCAAATCCCAACGCTGATCGCTGCACGTTTTGCCTATTACAACAGGACCCAGCAATGTTTGACTTTATCCAGCTATTTTCTTACTAACATTATTTTAGCAGTGTTTATATAATAACGAACGGACTATTCAGTATGTGCTCAACAGTGGCTCACGCAGCCTCCGACAGTGGGGTTATCACACCCATTTGATAAGTTTCATGGGAACCTATAGCATTCCCCTGAACTCTCACCAAAGAACAGCTTCACCAGGGAGTGAGGTCTTCTGAGAAGCATGTAATAAAGGCAGCCTTTATGATATATGTTACCGGAGGTCAGAGGCAAGGCTACTGTTCTCGTGTATGAAGGGGAAACACTAGATCATAATGATGGTATGAGAATGGTGAAAATAATGAAGTCATTCTCCCGGTTCAGGCAAGTTGAGGACATTTTGCCCAGTTAAGTCCTTTTCACTATTAAAGTCCTGCCTAAAGGTGCCTTTAAGTACAGATTTGCAGACAGCGTAGAACTAGGCATGCGTACCGCGTCAATCGCAGCAGGTGACTTTTTGCCTAAAAGTTACCAGACCAGACACCCCCCTCAGTGCAGAAAATCGGTTCAATGCTCATGGCATGTCTTGACTGAGAAGACGTGGCTCTTCAGGTTCGAGCAAACAAACAACTCCAAAAGTAGACCTAAGCCTAGATAACAGTAGGTTTTAATTCCTAGCTTATATCAGGACATTTTATACGGTACTCACACACACAGTGACACTTCAAGTTTCTCTTTGAGCTTGCAGATACAAGCACTGACCCGTGCCTTTGAGGTCGTGCTAACCACTGTTACATGCATACTTGTTACCCATATAATTCATGTAGAATCAAACATGATTGCTTCCTATTAAATGGCTGTCAGTTCCACCAGATCTGCACCAACCTTGGATCAAAGGCAGTCACACTTGGACACTTTTCCTTTAACAGCAGCATCCATGCCTGGGCAGCGCTGGAAATCTCTAGCGTTGTTCCGATGCTGTCTCAGTACCCGAGTACTGCATATTGCACCGAGTGTCTCTGGCCTCATGCCTTCTTTCAGTTTTGAACGAATACTTCTGTTGGTAGAGAAGCACAAGCATCTCGGTGAAGACGCGACTCCCTTACAATACGTGGCCAGCCCCAACTTGTTGCCATTTAAGTTTGGGAAGAAAGGACGCAACCGTGCACTATATTTACAAAGCCTCTTGCAAAAATTCACCACTCAATGCATGTCCCACAGGCCTATTCCCAATCCTACCCTAGCTCAGAAATCCCACTGAAACCAGCCAGAAGAACCATTAGAAGAATCAGGTCTTAAATTCAGAGCAAGTCAACCAGCTACTACAGCAGCTTAAAGCTGCGTTATACTGAAAGGCAGAGGCATTATGGTGCAAGCAAACAGGCCAAACCCATTGCCTTACCCTAAAGCAGCACAGCTAGCAACGAGCAGCTGAAAACCCTTCTTGAAGAAAAAGGAGAATTATTGTCCTAATTTAGAAGGGTCCTCAAACCAGCAGAGGTGCCTGCCAGGACTCTGATCTCAGTTGTACCAGGTAAACAGGACAGGAGAGCACCCCAGCGTATTCCAGACATATACATCACTAACTTTTATCTAAAGGGATTAAAATTTGGAGGCTAGTATGCTGGGGTTTCCCATTTAATCGAGACAGAAAAAGTCTATCCTCTGAATATTCTTCTTGGGCATTCACTTCTGTGTTCCGCAGAACGCCCACTCTGCTCCCTCAGCAAACGCCCTCCCAACGTTTCCTGTCTATGATCAAAGTTTCTCTTGGCTTTCAGGGGGGATTTCGAAGCACAACCTTTAGATGTGAAGGAGTGTTAAAGAAAAAAAAAAACCACTGAAACCAAACCCCTCGTGTTTTGAAGACCTACAGTAACTCCAAAGACTTGCGTAATACATGCACCAAAACCTACATCTCCAGGCTTTAGCTTATTAAATAGGGAAAAATGTAAAAATGCATGACCTGGATGAAAGTATCATTCTTTTCTGCTGTGTTCCCAAGTTTTTGAAGTTGGGGACTTTGTTCTTAGCAAAATTTCTTTGGTAACAACTCTGTCTCCACCTAATGAAAATCTATGTCATGAAACTACCCGACCTAGTTTGGTTCCACTGTCTGGTTCTGCTCTAGAGAGATTCCTGATGAAACTCAGAGTTATTCCACACTTCTTTTGATGACCAAGGCATTCAAATTAGCTATCAGATCCTTAGCGAAGCTGGTAGGAACATCTTGCAGCTCTCGTGCTAACTCAGACTCGTAGATGTATCACGGGCTGTAGTTTCTAGCATTACACAAACTAATTAACCTTTGCAAGCATCATGCAATACAGAGAACTAAATATGGTAAAACATTGTAAAAGTATTGTTTAATTCATACTAAGAGTGGTTTCTCAGAGATAATTATGTGCTGATATGCACTGAATCACAGCACGTTACTGTGTTGTTCCGTGTTGTTCTATACATTCAAATTTGACTCCCTCAGCTCCAAAAAAACCTGTTCCCAAAGCCTGGCACTGGTTGCTCCCAGGTTACCTACCCCTTCGGCAGATAAAGCTGGCAAAGAAGCACACAGAGCACGCAGAGCTTCAAGAAAATAAATCTAAGTCTTGTGGAATTGTTCACTTCTACACCGAGCATATGTATATATTTATGTTAATTCAAAACATCATGCAGTTTTGGGTTAACAAAGTATGTGTAGCCTTTCAGAAACTGGAAGGAAAGGGGGGTTGATGGATAGAGAAGATGCGTGTTTAACACATACTATTGCCAGTTTCTGAGTTTGTATAAAAAGGCAGAGATGCCCAGGCAAGACAGCATTCATGGGATTCTCTACACAGGAAAGATACACCTGGAAATGCCAGATAAAATGTCTTGTTAGCACTGGTATGAAAACACTGTATTAATAAAAAAAATGTGCCACCTACTTAATATCCAAAAGATGAAAACTATCCGCC
The DNA here is from genome assembly GCA_947846985.1 of Fratercula arctica. Taxonomy (NCBI): domain Eukaryota; kingdom Metazoa; phylum Chordata; class Aves; order Charadriiformes; family Alcidae; genus Fratercula; species Fratercula arctica. The sequence goes on along the minus strand of CANTUZ010000013.1, from coordinate 1,748,214 downwards.
TTTAAAGTTTTCTCTTTCTGAAAACCTAAAACCATATCTCTAGAAAATACAGAAACATATTAAGGCTGCTCAAGCACGTTCAAACAGCAGGCTACCAGCCCCCGAAGATCAGAAGGTACGCGTTTGGTCTAACTGATCACATCCCTCCCGCAGGAGCCACATCCGCACGCAGAGGCAGACGGAGCCTGACGGACCAAGGGGGTATTTGAGCCAAGGGTTCATTAAAACAACCCAAAGCGTACACGCTCACAAGTCTCACCAGCAGCGGCAGCACACAGCCTTGAACAGACTTGCCAAAAAGAGATTACCTGATTTCCTCCCTTTAACAAGCAAATTGGCTAAATCACAGGGACATGTCAGTGTCTTACTGAAGGTCTATGAACCACGTCTGTTCTTTAACGAAAAAAGGTTTTCATCATGCTTCACCTCTGAGCGAAAAATCAAAGCAGTGTATTCAATATTGAATTGCAGAAAGCTGATAGGAATTTTAAGATTTGATCCAAACTATCTCCTGCACACGGAGCTACACACAGCACTAACCGCTATCAATTATACAGCCACAGAATGTCGCGTGGAGAAATACCCGGTGCGTAAATGGCACTTTTGGGTATGGATGTTTTTTTCAAATCAGCCTTTTTATTTTAATTGTCAAAGGAATGACCTTGTTCAACCAGCCTGTTCTGTTCGTTTCCTTGGTGCTTATCAGCTATGAAGTCAAATTCCAATAATCGTGTTTATTCAGCTTCCCAGCCCCTCCTCGCCCCCCCAAAAAACAACAAATGAAGGGAAAAAAGCTTCCAGCTGACCACGCAGGAGTATCTAATCTGACGGGAAAAGGTGAATCCTGCATGACATGCATTTTTTGGTCGGGTTGATGGGAAGCCTGAGGGTGCCAGAAAGACAGACCGAAAACCTTAACAAACGTATACAGCAAAAAAAGCAACATCTGCCTATGGAAAGATAGGAAAAGCAGGGCCTAATACAGACTGACACATCGTAACTACTGTTTATGTATATTGACAAAACCCATTGCCCTCTGAAATTTCTAAGTAAATTTCAGATTTCGTCTCTCAATCACTTCAGCATTCTGCTCTTGTCCAGATGTCTTGTCAAAAGGCATTACCGTGACTTGAAAACTTTACGTTCAGAGGAACTCTAAAGCAACTTAAACAACGTCTATAAAACATGGCACTTCTCATCTTAATTTTAAAATAGATTCCACTTTCATGATACGAGGCACTAAGTTCTGTGCCCTCAAAATTTACACCACCTCCCAGGGCCAGAATAAGAAAGCATGTTGAATAATTCCTCTCTTATCACTTACTACTGAAGTGTAAAGTAAATCTGCTGCTGTTCAATAAAATTCCTCCTTGGAATCACAAGTCTCTCAGTTACTCTTTCTGTCTCAGTGGCATTGAGTATTCCAGGTCACCGCACAGGTTAAGTGAACAACCTCACAAATGCAGAAATAACACAAACTGAGATTGTTCCAATTTCCCCACAGTAGCACTTTGAAAAAGAAAATAATCAGATCTACCATCTCCTTCCAGATCCACACCCCGTGCCTTTTATTTATTTAAGATTTTGGTACTTATGGCCTCCTGAATACGACTGGCTCTCCCTCAAGCGTTCATTTCATAGTCACCTGCTCCCACCTGCAGCATCCCCGCTCCCCCGAGCATCCGTCGCAGAACGCCTTCTCCCAGAGCCGGGCTCATCTGACGGGTTTTGGTTAAAGCTCTCTCTGCTCACGGGTTTGCTGAGTTCTGACGCTCAGTACGGTTTTGGGTTCAGGGGGATTTTCCCCCTCTGTACTCTAAGTAGTTCATTAACCCTACGTAACTGCCAATTAAGAGATTTTCTCCTCGAGAAGGAACATTCTCTCTATGAAACCCATTTAATTACAGAAAAATGCATAACTTAAATACAACCACCTCCTCTTCTGTTAATTCAGCTGTGGTGAATTTTGCATGCTCTATTTTATCCCCTGGTTATGATATAAGGGAATGCTGGAAAATACTTCTTTTTTTTTTTTCTTTTTTTTTTTTTTTTAATAAATTATTTAAAAGTTCCTGCAAGTTGTGTAAATCCTGACGGCTTCGCTCCTTTAGGGATTATTCCCACAGAGATCAGAAAGCACAACTTCGCGAACCGCCACAGGTCTTTATTCTAAGAGCGTCCGCCGGTCCCATGACTGTACTAGCTGAATGCTTACAAATACGCCACATTTTTCTCCTAGACGTGTTCTTACAGAAAGAGAAGTTATCTTCCATTTACAGGACGATCACGAGAGTCAGCCGTTTGCCCAGGCTGACACAGGACACAGGTGAATACGTACAGGCTCCAAACCCAGCTCAGCGCCTTTGGGGCACAAACACTCTGGTACCCTGTCCCCAAACTCCCAAAGAGGCACAATCCCATCGTCCCAAAGAGACCGTCCCTGTCCATCAGCAGATCTTCAAGGGACCAAGCAGGAGAGAGGCGGAAAAAAAAAAAAAAAAAAGATTCACTTATCAAAAAGGATGCAAAAATATTATTACTATGTTTTCGACAACTTTGCCTATTTGGCGTAATTTGACACCAGATGTAATGGCAGAAAGGTGGGGTTTTTATGAAGGCAAAGCTAGTTTGGTCCTAAGAACATGTTCACAATACTAAAAAAAGCCACCGACTTTTCAGATTTGCTTTCCAAGTCTGATTCTCAGCTGGTATAAATTGATAATGTTGCTCTGATATTCTTGTTACGTCCACTTCGTGCTCTGTAGAGCGTTCTCACCATAAGACATGGTGATCGTGGGGTTTTTTACGTGAAGAGTAAGCATCCGACTGATGACACAAGGTAAACCGAGTAATCAAAACTCATATTTAGAGCTGTGAACTCTGGAAAGAAATGTATGCAGATCAACAGTTACCAAAATACAGCCTCTACTAAAAAAAAAACCGACAGCACAGTTTGAAGGCATCTATTCCCAGGCAGCAGTGTTCATTACTGCACCCCTTCACTGCATGGAGAAAGAAGGGCCAGACACCAGCGACCGCGCAGCCGTTTAACAGCCCGCATGAGCCCCAGTAGCCCTCCTGCACGGTAATGCACGGAAAATACATGTCCCGCTACCGTGCTGGCTGCTCATTTCCCTCATCTTCCAGCTTTCAGCATCCCTCTACCGAGAACGGTTTCTCGTGCGATGACTCCTCACCGCTGCGGCATCTCCCAGCAGCTCCGGAGAACGCCAAGCGCCGCAGGGCAGCGGGACGTCCCTGGGACACAGCCAGAGGAGCCCAGCATCCCCGTCCGGCAGGTTCCCCCCGAGCCCTGGGTTCCTCCTGCAGGCGGCTCCCCCCAGCAGTGCAGCACACAAATCACCAGGTGGCTCTATTCGGTAGCAGACATTGCCAAAGCCACCCAGCAACAGGGCTTCATGTACTGGAATGGCGGCATTATTGGAACAAAAATGCCCCATGTCCCATGGAGCCAGCTCCCCATGGCTTACACCTTGTTGGGGACAAAAGGACCGATCTGGAGATGCTGATAATCTTGGGAAAGATGTGAGAAAGGCTCAGCTGAAGGCAGAAAAGTGAATGGTGGCAATGACTAATTGTTCAGTGCAGAATTCATCCCGGTTACCAGCAAAAAAAACTCTGTCGCCAGGAAATTCATTTCAGGCACTTTCCTCTTCAGAGCCTGCAGTGGGACAACCGAGGTGAGAGCTGACCCTTTATGCAATGTGAAGGAGGGCATCCTGCATTAAACAAAACCATTGATCATACAATGTCTTCCCAGTCATTTTATTGGCAATTGAAGCAATTATTTTCATGTATTGGTAATCATATTTTAGCTCAATGCACGTGCATAAAGCCAACAATTCTCACTGTACATTAGAAGTTCAACCACCCTAAGCTTGCAGCTTCTACAAAATTATAGATGCACATAAAAAAGTTCCTATTCCTACATCCCAATTAAAAAGGAACATTTTTTCAAGTACATTATCTCTCCCCTGCGGACCCAGTCACTAAAATTTGCAGCAAAAGCAATTGGATTTACAGCCCCAGACTACTTGGGGGACAAGTAGTGAAGTACAAATGCAAGCACCAAATGACTTCAAAACTGGCACCAGCACTAACCTTCTATACGGTTATTCCACCTATTCAAATTAATGTGATGACTGAACATCTACACAAGTCCTTACTTGGTCAAGGCTTCATCAACAGTTGCAAAAGTAGCTGCCATAATTAATGTCAAGAAATTTTGAAAGGACAAGATTATGCACAGCTAAATACTTTTTTCAGGCTGCAAAAGACCAACTTTATACATAAGAAAAACCCACCCCTGGGTATTTTCAGATGCATGACACCCAAGTCACCGGGCACACATTAATAAGGTAAGCCAATTTTCCAACAATCATCAGGCACGCTGATGTAACGCAGAAGCCACTCTGATTATCGAGGAAATCTCCAAGGGCCAGAGATTAAATTCTATTTGCCTGAGGTCAAACGACCTACCTTAGTCCCTAGCGAGCGCTTGTGCCCATCACGGAGCCATTGCACAGTTCAGCAAAACTGCAGCCAGAGGAGAAGTCTTCAACAGGGGAACACCACAGGGGTTTAACTCAGAAGTGAGACGCTGTAGCTCAGCTACATTAAGGAAGCTTCTTCCTCATTAGCATCTGCCTGTAGCCAGACTGTGTGACCCTGATGCGATACACGGGCATCCGGGAACCGCACCAATACGTAACACCAACACACCAAACGCGACTCTGTCATTCTCTCTCTTTTGCGTCACAGGGTCCTTATCAGAGCAAAGCAGGAGATGTGTTTCCCTGGAAGGTGAGCTCCTTGGATTAACACCCCAGTCAGAAACTTGCCCTAGATGTATAAGATACAAATCACTAATGTCTTCTCATGTTAAAGTGACATTTTAATTGCATTGCATATTTTAATATACTCAATTTTGTTTTTAGCAAAGTTGACTGCACTTCTTTATTTCTTTGTGGTATTTAGTCATTTATTATAAACTGGCATGGTTAATTCTCGAAGTTTCATTTGCATATCTTCATTTCCTCGCTTAATGTGGACTCAGAATTTGATGGATATTTGCAGATCTATGGACATTTCCATATACAGAAACAGAACCCGAGCATCCAACGCAGATGTCCGTGTACTAACACAGGAACTAGCAGCACAGCAGCAAAACAAAACTGTCAGAAGTAAATCACAATATTAAAATTTGCGCCAGCACTACCCAGACAAGGTCCAACGCTTGCAGTTTTATGGGCATTACACAATTCAGAACATGCATTATGACAGAAGTCTTCGTTTTTGTATGCAAGTGTTTCCACCAGAAAAACGCACCTGTATGGGAGCAGTGGATGTCAATTTTGATACACACGCTTTGTAAGAACATAAAATGAAAATGCACCGCGCGTGCTCTGCCCTCTAACACCTGTTAACGCTCCCATCTCAGCGGCTATGAAAATCAAGCCCAGAGAAATAACCAATGATTTCCAAACCTTCACCTGAATATAAAATAGTGTTTCCTTAATTTTATGCTGTAGTTTCTTGGATTTTTTTTCTTGAACAATATGAAAAGAATAATGATCCTACCAAGGAAGAGCCCTTGTAATAACTGACTTTTACACTTCGGAAAGCACCTCAAGTTCACGTTGGCATTTAAACATCATCAGAGGCTGTTCACAGACACATATGTTATCCCTCTAAGAGCACTACCCTTTAAATATTTATATTTTTATGCAAAGATGTGAAAAGAAACCAGAAGCTACTTAAAGACATCACGATCAGGATTAGCACAAATACCCACGCAGTCCATGAATCTACAGTATCCACTTGCTCATTTGTTCTTTGCCACTCCATCGTTTCAGGCGCTGCTCTAATTAAATCACCCCTTGACTGTCTATGCTGAGTAATGGCTAGAGCCTCCGGCAGGGACCTGATCACGGGTTTCGGTTACCCACTAATGCTGCACCTTTCCTTCAGACACTTCGCTGAAAACGCTTACACACTGCCTATACTCCAAACATTTTTTCTGGTTCACTTTGACTTTATGCCCCCAAATACCTCAATGTTAATTTTTAAGAAAAGGATCTCTAAACTTTGTCCGTACTTTGCGCCCTCTGTGGCATCCCAGGAAAACCACCTCAGTCCACGTTATGTTGTCTGTTCACATTACTCCCTTAAACATTGCTTGTTCCCTCCTGTATTCGTTTACGTGGGCTCAAAAGGACACGCTCTCACACACTGAACTGGGACCTCGCAAAGCCAACAGCCCGGGCGATGGCTGGGCCAGTACGTGCTGGCACAGCTGGGGGCTCTGGCGAGGTAAAGGAACAGAGCCAACATCCCCACTGGTATTGGCACAAGCACGTCTCCTCTTGCACCTTGCCTAGCAGAGCCTGCACTGCCTGCGCTTACGGCCAAGGCAGTACCCTTACCTGAGGAACCTCACCTGCAGGGGAGCAAGGGGGAGCTTTTTGCATTAGAAAAAAAAAAAATAAAACAAAAACCAAACAACTGAAATTAGGGTTTAACAAAGACAATTCACACTGCCTAGTCTGGGAAAACAAAGCTTAGGTCAAGAAATTTAAAAGCAAACAATACAAGACAGAGCAGTTTTTACATGAAGAGCTGTTCGTGTTCTGCCACTCGGTTAATGTAACGGGGGAAAAGAAAGGAAGCAGAAAATGGTCCTTGTCAAAGTGCAGCCAGTCCTGTATAATGAGGCTAAAGTGGAAACCTGCATAATAGGATATTAAAAGCTTTAATTATTTCTATTTCTTCCAGTCTGATGGCATCTACCTGTAGCCATCAAACATGTCCTTTGTTAAAGCCACCCTCTCCTCTCCTGGACACTCATCTGCTCCCGCACCAAAGCTTCCCGGCTGCCACCCCCAGCCCGTCACTGCCACTCCGTCACCCCCAGCACGCACAGCTCCCCCAGCATCCCTAATTAGCCACTAGGGACTCCATGTGGCACCTGCACAGCAAAAAGGAAACACATATTCTCCTTGAATAACAACTTAAAAAAATTAAAATCTTCTGTTAGCAGCAGCAATCACCGCACATTCCACTAAAAAAGAGTGAGCCTTTAACAACATCTGTGATTAAATCAATTTGGTTTGCCCTTTTTACAATACTTCTGGAACTCTCAGAAAACATACTGCATGTATTTATTTCCAAACCAATGTTGCAAATAAAAATGAAAATAAAATTACATTACATATTTCAGGAGATTAGACATAAAAGAGGCATATGTAATTAACTGCACCTAGCTGGACAGTAAATGGCAAATAACTCCATCCTGCCTTTGCGCACAGAACTCTTGATTTTCTATTTTGTGTATTCTCTCATAAGAAATAAGGGAATATCCATGAAAAACAAATACCATTGCTGCTGTGCCAGAACCCAGGATCGCCTACTGAAACCTTGACTAGTGAACAACTAAAAAAGCATCTATTTAACCCACCCAGGAAAGACAAAGTATTTTGAGCCATGGTTAAACGCAGCAACAGGTAGGTTTTTAAGTCTTAAAAGTAAACCCTTTAGCTGCGGCTTAAAAGCCAGTGAATTAGTTAAATGGACACTAAGCCAAAAAAATTCTACCAGAAATTTTCTCAAAGCAATCCATTTTAAGAACCATTACTTGAACTTATTCCCCAAAACCCAACCATTTGCCCCCGGGACTGGGTCAGGCTGGCGCTCGGGAACCATCACACACAGAGCCGGGGAGAAGGCAAAAACAGGGAGGAAAAGCAACGCAGACACGACCGCAGGCCAGTGGACAGACTATCAAAAGGAAAAACAGTGACAAAAATTGTTTGCTTTGTGAATACACTTAATTTGCCCCCCATACACCTGCTATTTTTTTTTTTCTCCCAGAAATCCAGTTTCTGAAACCATTCAAACATCAGTAAGACCTGTAATAGCCCTTCAGCTTTTTGATGACTATTGGTGACCTCAGAGGGGGAATAAAGCAGCACCATTTTTCTATGACAAAACTTAGTTACCTAACTTTGCTCTTTTCCTGTAATTTTGATAATTACTCCTCAGTTACAAGCTCAATGCTGGAAATGCAGAGTGCTTCAAGTGATACAAAAATGCTGGTAATCACCAAAAAGGCCAGATAACATCGATGCGTTTTTAACCAAAGTATGTCCTATTTTTCAGGATTTCTTTCACGTTTCATATTGAACGTTGAGTTTGGTAACTAATGACACAGAATCAAGACCGGCAGGGTAAAGAGAATGGAGATACTGAGATTTCATGACTGGTTAAGATTACTACATATAGTAAAGCAGTAATATATTTATCTTGGTGACAAAAATGATTCAGAAAGGAGGAACGACTAACACACCACTGACTACTCTGAATATTGTTCCTCGCCCTGACGCTGGGAGATGAGGCAGATGGGGCTGTAGGCATCTCCCTGAGACAGCCAAAAAACCCAGTCACCTCGGCTGCCAAGAGACATTGCAGCAGATCTTTTCTATAAATCAAGTGAATCTGAGTCTTCAGATATTTTTATTTCAATACCTTCGCCAGCAGTGTCTTCTTTTGAAATTAATATATCTGTTCTAGTGGTTTTCAGTTTTCCTTGTAGGGTTATGACAGCTAATAGGAAAGCACTGTCATGTATTCTGACTACAGGTAATGTGTATGTGACAGCTGTGTGATCATCGCCAGGAAAGTACTTCCAAAAGACAAAAGGAATAATTAAAATGAGCCTGCAGACCTAGCTTTTGGGTTTAAATGTTTAAATGTTTTAATTTGAAAGAACAATGGCTCCTTGAAGCTCCCTCCCAACCCGTACTGACAGCCTGTCGTTCAGGCCCGGGCACCGGGAGGGCCCTCAGCCACCCCCGCAGGCCGCACGGCCTCCAGCCTCATCAGCGTTTGCCCCGCTAACGAAGCGTCCTCAGAGGGAAAGGGGAGGCGAGGAAGGCAGCGAGCCTGGGGGGTGCAATCTGTGCCCCAGCACCCCCCGCTGTACCACCACGCGGCCAGGGGGAAGCCGAGCCCCGGACACGGAGGGCTATCACCAAGAGATCAGGTGCAAAAGGGGCACAGCAGGGGCAAAAACTGGTAACTCCAGGCTGAACGCTGAAAGTTTTTCCCAGAAATATAAGGCTTCGCTCAAGAATCATCAAAAGCTTCTGAAAACCTGATTTTTACCCAGAAAGCTGAATTCACCATTTTTGTGGAAGATTCTGTCTGAAAACAATTTGATTTATCTAGGTTAACAAAACATTTTAATAAAAAGAACATTCTTTTTCCCTCAGACAGCTCCAGGACAAGGTGCAGAGGGAAAAGGATCCCTGCTCTAGAGAACCAGTTTCGATGCGACACAGCATCCCCCCGCGTCTCCTCCTCGCCCGCCAAAGAGGGGACCGTCCTTCCCACCGGAGCAAGCGGCTCCGCAGCCACGCAGGCAGCAGCGTGCTTCAGGTGAAGAGATTCAGCGTCTTCTCTCTGTCGAGAGAGACCTATAAGAAACAGTAGCAGAATGACAATTGTTTGCATTAAAGCAGAAACCCACCACAAAACAAAACCCTGTGCGTGCCTGAAGTGTTTCCCCCCCCGGCAAGGGCCACAGGAGCGGTGCCGACCGCAGGCAGGAGCTGATGGACCACACCGACCAGGAGAATCAACGGCAGGGAAGATCGATGGCTTGACTGCATTTCACCGACATTAGTGTCACCGGAAGAGTTGTGACTCCAAATGTTTCTGGATCCCGCTTTTCCCTTCTCCTCCCCTCGCATCTTTTTATGATAATGCAAAAGAAAACAGAACACTACAGGTTTTTAATAGAGCAGATGTTTATTAGGAAAAGGTCAAGCATTCAAAGAAAGATTGAACCTCCAGACAGGAAGGCCATGCATCACCCGGCTGAAATAAAATAAAACGTTCTAACGTTGCTGAACTGCCTTTAACCACACAGCTAAAAGGGACTCTTTTTTTTCATTTTAGATTGTACGGTTCCTAAAAAAAAAACACTGCTGTAAATATTTCCTTTAAATAAACACGTTTTGATTTGACAGATTCACTGGTGACTAAAACAAACCCATCGCAGCAAAGTAAGAAGGGGAAATACCAATCAACATATTTTCCTGTGATTTGGGATTTTGGCTTCATTTAGCCGTTTTAATTTTTCTAGCGTTGAATTATTTATTTCTTCTCCCCTTCAGGGCATGCACATCATGTTTCAGAAACAGTAAGAATAGCAACATCTTTTTTGTTTTGTTTTGTTTCTTATTCAACTAAGCGAGAACCAGGGTCAGCCTTGTATAGCCTTGGAGACAGTGCTGCAGCGGCAGAGCCGGAGCTGATGAGCCCGAGGAAGAGGAGGTGCCTCTGTGAGCGAGGAGAGAAGCACCGTTGCGGGACTCACTGAGGGGTGGGTGCCTTCAGAGCACAGCGGGCAGCACCCCAGGCACCAGTCCCTGCAGCTCTCCTGGCCGGGATGCCTGGGGGGGTCACCACGTGCCCTGGAGGGCATCCTTAACACCAGCATCAAGGCCCAACCTGCCCATCACCCGTGGTGCTGCAGGCAGGCTCCTCCAAAACCTCTTTGCTATTCTTTTCTTGTATTTTCCAAGCAGGAAAAGAGGTAGTTCCGAGACCAGGAACATCCATCCCTTGGAACTTGCTGTACCATCAAGGTTTCTTTCTAAAGATCTGGCCTGCCATCAGTGCAAGATGGTGGAAGGGGCTTTAGACTAATCCACTGCCATTGTATGAGCATCTGGGGACTCTGCTGTGCTCACGAACAATAAAAGTACCATCAGATCATTAGAGCTCAACAGCAAAACTCCCACTTACTCCAACGGGTTAAGATTCCCCCCAGAATATTTTTGCAGTAACTGATTTCATTTCTCTGGTTTTCCATATATATTGATCAACTCTCAGGCAGTATTTGCCTCTGCTTGCTGCAGAGGACAGCTCGCTCCAATAAACATTCTCAAGATGTTATAGAAATACAGATACCCTGATCTGCAATAAATTTTGCATAGGAGGTGATACACAGTAATCAGAAGACAGCATCAATGGAAAGCCAAGTTACTCTTACTCCAAGCGTGCCACACTGCAACTTTTCAAGTGGTCAATAAAATATAAAAGTCTTCCAAAGAGTACTCTGCACATAGAACATTTTCCTTTTACAGTAAAATGCATCTTATGGATTTATAACGTACTTTCAAGGAGAACAAAACATAGATTATAAAACTAAAATTGAGGAGAAAGCATGACTGCCTGCTGTAAAGGAAACTCCACACCACTACTGCGGGGGTCACATGTTCTCGTCATTTCCCATAGACAGATTCTACCATCATTCACTTCACACAAATAGGAAATAAGACAAAAAAATGCAACTATAAACGTAGAAAATAATCAGTACTTCTAAAGTAATACATAATTTAAGCGAAGTTTGTTATTTAAGAAATTGAAAGCTGCATTTGTTAAAAGTGCTAGAGAACAGGATCTCAGCCTTAAACAGGCACACGTGTAAACCAAGTTGTTTACTCTCCAGTTAAAACTGAAACTCTTTAATAATTTACCAGTTTTTCAGAGGACTGTAGTCAAGGCTTAAGCATGTTCAGAACACTGTTGCTGCCATTTTTCTTCCCTTAGCATTAACTGCTATTTCAATATTTTTTTGTTTATAAAGTGTTTTATCAAGATAAAGTGCAAGGAGTCACTCACAGCTGGATACGGGGAAAATCATTTTGATTCTTGTTATTCCATCAAAGCAATGGTTACGTTTGTGCAAAATAACAAAATCATCTCTACCCTGGGAAGATGAGATCTGTGCTGATGTTATTCAAGCCTACATGGTAACTGCATTTGTTCTAGTGATAACAGGAAAAAAATCTGCCACCGTGTTTAGCAAATCAGTACACCAGAAAGGGCTTTTGTAGGATAACATCCTAGAGCGATGCCGAAGAGAGTCCGTAGATAAAACAGCTCTGTTATTCATTTTCTAAGGAAAGTTTACTTAAGCTTACAAGTGTGGTGGAAAGGACTAGCAAAATAATTACAAGCAAGAGACAGTCACGCTTTACGGCTCAAAGACATTAAACACATCATCCATAAAAGTCCTGCCCTGTTACTGCTGAACATATAAATCTCACATCGACGACTTTTTGTAGGAAGTTTTTAGCCAGTTCCGTTCAAGGTGTGAAAGGCTCAGCTCCTGAATTTGCAGAGATTTTGGTGTGTACATACCTGATTGGTAGTGCTTTAATGTATAATATTAATATACGCTATATTACCAGTCCATTTATTCTTGATTTATTCATGATGTTATATATCCCAGAAGATGCATGAGAATTCTGGAGAAGCTGTTGTTCCAGTCACCCCTGCTATCCTTCACGAGCTGTGCAGTGCTGCTATGCACGGCAATACACACTCGTATAGGACTTCAAGTTTTAAGAAGTTACAAGCCAAAAGCACATCAACCCAGCAGCACTGCTCAACTACTCAGGTTAAGAATGCAAAGAGCACTATCTTGTACTCGCTGGAGCAATAGTTTTGCTAAATAAATAGAGTTGGAAAATGTTGCCAAAATTGGAAGCCTTTGAGTCTATGAGATGAAAGGAGAGCTGGTTCAGCTGCATCCTCTAACAGGAAAGAGAAATTAACTGAATGCCCCACTGCGGCAGGATTCCTCTACCAAGGTTCACCAGCTCCCTTGGACACCCGGACATCTTTCCTCTCTCAAGCCCCCAAGTCGGATTCTCAGCTCCCATCTGCGGGATCGGTCTGGACCGAACATTGCGTTTTTCAGAAGGAGGAGAGCCTTAGCAGGGACCAGAAAGATGCGGATATACAGATGACAAGTGAAAGAAAACTTCTGAAACCCAAAGTGAGCCCAGAACGTGTCACATGTAACATGGAAAGCAGTACTTAAGGACAGATTTTTAGGTCAGGCCAATCTCCAAATAGGTATGGCCAAGAGACACGCTTCTGCAACTAACCCTTGCAAGGAAAAAACAAAAAATAAGGAAGAGAGAGAGAGAAAAGGAGTGGGAATGAATTCCACTCAGTGCTTTCAGATTTTTTTTTTCCCATTTAAAACATACATTTGTACAGTTAAATTCCCCATAAACAGCATAAATTTCATAGTTGATAAAATCTGTAATTAGACTTTGAAATTCACACTGCTGTTAGTTGTCCTACACAGCACCAGTTTTGCCTGAAAACAGCATTTAAGCTGTTTCCTTTTTCTTAAACTATCACATTTGGAAGCCTATTACACAGGATGAATTTTTCTTGAAGAATAAAACTAAATTGAGTTTATTTGAAAGATCAAACTGTAAGGACAAGATTGAAATAAATGTTTGGTTGCAACAAATGACCCGCTGTATAAATCAAGCTCAGAAAGTATATACAAAGAACATGCACAAGATAGCCAACATCGGTTCTGCAGATTCAGCTTAAGAAAATGAAAACTGTACGAAGAACACACACGAGTAGGAGAGAAGTAGGTGCAGAAGAGCCGAGAAAGCACCAGCTGGAACACAGCTTCCCTTAGTCAAAATTCGGATCACGCAGCACGGCAAATGAGGGATATCCTCGCTGCGGACTTCAGCTGTAAAACACAGTAATGCCAATATTGCTGTATTTATCATAGAGTAATTCAAATTTGACCCAAGACACGCCAAGAGACTTGGTGCATCTTTGTCTTAGATGTTCTTGGAGAGTTGCATAAGTCAACATGTCACCCCCCAACAGGAGCCAGAAATCCATACCCCCCATGCAAAAGCCATTGCGATGTCAGTGCTTTGGGTGCAAAAGAGACGCAGTGCTATTTATTTTTCATCAGCACTTTGCCTTTGTGCCACTCACAAGTTTTGCTCCTTCTCTAGCACAATTTGCTGTCTCCTTCTCTCTTTCTAATGACTTTTGCATTTTGGCCAGCTCTTCCATGGATCCTGATACTCAATTAACATTCTGTTCGCTGAGTAAACTTCCCAGGATCTTTTACAGCCCATCGCATTGTGCTTTAAGGTGGAAGAGAAATAAACGTAGACTCTAACTCTTAGTTATAAATATTTATTTTACATTCCAAATGAATTTTCACTGCCAGTTCTTCCATATGGAAGTAGTGTGTTGATAGAGGGATACTCCAGTGCAAGCACTGTATGTTTTAGGGCGTATGGATGGACAACCTGTGCCAGTCCAAGAGTTCACTCCAGCAGCAGGTGCTACACACAATACAAGCAGTAAATTATTTACAGTGCATTTTTCCATATAGTGAAATGCTCAAAGTACTCTACTTGAATAATTAAAATCGCTTTTTCCTTCCTGCCCTGCAAGGCTTGATCCCGAGTTCTTAGCCTGGACCCCCGTTTCTCCTCCATATGGTATGTTCAATTTCCATTTACTTTTTGAGTGCTAATAGCGGCCCATAACTTCAAGCACCGCTATTCAGAGTCAGTGCATTTTCCCTGATTAATTACTATGGAGAGATGATACCTCTGGGAATCGAATACATCGTGTGCTTAACTCCAGAATAGACAGTTCTTGTCAATAACGTATCCAAGCAGCTTAAAACTTCAATAGCCTGGTTTCTTATATACTGTAAGTGGTGCTGAATATTCAGTTTTATTTCTCTGTTTCCCTGCCAGTAGGAAATAAAGAACACACTTTTAGCTAAATGAGAGCTGAAGTGCAGTGGAAGAGTGCTATAAATTATACGCAGGCCACCAAATAAAATTCAATTTTCAGGTAATGTGAAGGTGTAATGCGTCTGGAGAAGCTGTTTTGCATATCACACAAGACAGCAGGCAATAAGGAGCAGGGAATGACTAAAACCCGATCTGTCACATGCAACTCTTTGATTGTTCCCCCTACTTTACCTACTCTAATCGCACTGTTGCAGTGTTGATTCAGAACACGGCGGCCCATGAAAAATGTCACCGTTCTGTCGATGTTGCGGATCCGCTGGCAATTTCAGCAAGCACTGGATGCACATAAAGGGTGATAAGGCACTACATCCTGCCATGCTCAGCAGGTTTTCCATTTCCTCCTGCAATTACACATCAAACTGTTTTAGCTTCACAAGCTTCGGCACTATAAATGGCCTCAAGGCAGAAGTCTGCTTCGCACACTGATGAGTCTATCTTCAAAGCAGAGTGCAAACTCAGGTTTTGGGGAGAGATTTTTTTTTTTTTTTAAATACCCTTTTTTCCAGAGCTTTTAAGAGTTTACTTAGAGATTATTCCTACCATTATCTCCATGTACTCCAATTAACAGGCAGTTTTATATCAACATTAACTGGAGCTGCCTCTAAGAGGCGATGAAAGCCACGGGTACACGAAGAGCAAGCCACCATCTGCACAAGAAGCCTGTTCACAGCATTACGTCTGTACATAGTGGGCTTTGTCTTTTGGTTCTTTGGGGATTTTTTTGGTTTTGGTGGGGTTTTTGTTTGTTTGTTCGTTTGGATTGGATTTTTTTTTTTCCTATGAGGCTCCCTGGCATTCCAGACTGATAACAGGCAAAGAGTCTGTTTTTCAGAGGCTCAAAGCCTGGCCTCACACTACAGCAACTCTGTCTCTTTCTGCCGTTGTTCCATTTAGAGCAATTCATGCATTCTGGGATGGATACTCCAAACAGTTTAGTACACGGATGTACCACCCTTCCCTTCCTGCGTGCCCATACTATGTTGCTGAACGGAGGAGGAGGAAGAGGCGGCGGCGGCAGCGGCAGCTCCTCACCTGCCCTGGGTGAGCTGGGGCATCCTCCCAGAGACGCTGCCGCAGAGCGGGCAGCTGCGAGAGCCCCTCTTTGCTCTCCCACCGGTTCCGTCTCTTTAGCATATAGATCCCAGGAGATATGTATAAAGTACCAACAAGATTACTCCAACTGACACTGCCAGAGCGCTCTCCTCTGATTTCGTACTTGCTCCCAAAGTGTGCTAACGCTTTGAGACTGTAAATGTGGCTCTCGCCTGCCTGGCAGGCTGAGATCCTTACAACTCGCAAAACGCTTGGAGCACCTGAATTCCCACCGTGCAAGCTGAAGGCTAAGATGGAAACAAGGCAATTTTAAATAAAGTTACTGCTCTCCAACATTTGAATACACCGGCATCATGATTTGCTCAAACGCAGATATCTAACTTCACATAAAAACAATGAATCCCAGGGGGAGACAAACAAAACTACAGTAGTATATATGGACCAAAAGAGAAGACAAATCCCACCCAGAAATTACAGCTTTCACCTACTCACTCTTCTCATGCTGGCCATGAGAAGTGAGGTGAGATACAGCAGAAGCCATAATCCCCACCACGGGGCCGTGACTAAAACCTCCACCCACCTCTGAGCTTCAGAGCCCTCAGGAGGACTCCCCAAACTCAGCACCACAACAGCTGTTACAACATCTGCAGCTCCCATGACACACGTGGTCACTCACATGGGTTCTCAGTACCAACGAGAAATGGATGAACCTGCTCCAGGTGCTGCCAGCTGCAAGACAGGCTTGTGGTCTCTCCCACAGCCCATCCCCAAGACACCATTAATGAGACGCTGGGATCAGGAGAAGGAACCACCACTGCCACAGAGCACACGGTTCTCCTCCTCTGCCCATCGCCCCAGGAATGGGGGCACAGAGGGACCTGGGCTGCCCTGATTACACCCTCTGCCAAACGACGGCAACAGCAGTAAGGGAGGCAAGTCTTTGGACTGGTCTGGAATAATAGATGGCTTGTGTCCCCTCCACCCCTGTGAGACAGCGTGACAAAAGGACTGTCAGAGAAGATGTGAAGCAGCAGCATTTAGCCACTGATAATGAACAGGAACAAACAGTTCCTTGCATGCCATAGCTGACAGCTTGTTCCTGTGCCTCTCCACTGACCCTACCCATGAAGAACATGGACCTTTTTTAATATGCCTCGAGGTGCGTTAGTATTCATTCCCAACCTTTGAAAAGCTCAGCTGTCATTGCCGCTTGAAACGGGCTTTGGGTTCTTTTTTAAAAAAATACAAAATATTCTGAACTAATGATGTTCAACATATACCTAATTTTCTGATTAAGTCAATTATCAAAGCATATGCATGTATGCCAGCCCTCCCAGCCAGGCCTGCACTGTATCCTTTTTAAAACAGGTTTGAAATTCCTGAGGAGCAAAGACCTTTCAGGAGGGAGTCGACAGCTCCGGGCAGCACATCCAAAGCCACAGAACGGTGACTGGATGATCCAACTTATGCCTCCGAGCTCTCCCCATTTAGGCAGGGAGAGAGCAGCGCACACGCAGGGCTCCAGAACCACCGACCCTCCCCACGCCGGCAGCCGGGGAGGGGGCGGCAGGGAAGGCAGAAGAGGGCATTCGGTACCTTAATAAAGCTGTGAATATTAGCGCGTCGGTAAGTAAAACACAGGACCAGTGAAACAAGGCAATGATGTGCCCGAATGGGAGAGAAACGCCTGGCGTGGCAGGAAATTTAAGTAAACACAGGGAAGATTTATCTGCCTCTCTGATGGCAATCTGTGCCTGGGCAAGAGCCACATCTGCCCTGAGTGTTTATGGTCAGTGCTACCTGCATCTTTGACTCTACCTTTGCCATCCCATGACAAGGTATTTTCCACCCCTTGTACCTATTGCAAACTCAGACATGTCTGGCATTGCTTGCTACTCCAACTTAACCACCTGCTGTTCGTAAGAAAATGACTGTTTCCTTCTTTCTTGGCACCTTCCCTTAGGAGGCATTGTTACCACACTTGCTGTAAATCTCAAGTGCTGCTCCAGATTGAACTCTCATCAGGGATAAGAAAAACCTCTTCAAAACTCCAAAAATAAGTAACTATTACAGTATGGCTGGGTGGGCTCTTTGGATGATTTTTTTGTTGTTGGGTTTTGGGTTTTTTTGTTGGTTTTTTTTGTTTGTTTGTTTGTTTGTTTTTTGTTTTTTTTTTTTTAAATCTGGAGGTGTTGGCTGGTCCCTCCATTCACAGCTACAAAGAAGAGAGCGAGAAAAATGGGAGAGATGCTGTGAGAAGGCAGGTGCAGCCAGAGGACACCGATCTAAAATAAAGACCATGCTGCTACCAATAAAAGGAGAGAGTCCAACAAATTACACATACATAAAAATAACTGCTTCTGCATAAAGTCCATTTGCAAAGCAGTCCATCAGGACTCACTGCATTAAATACTTGTTTAAAAAAGCCTTATTAAATGATGCTTGCTATGGACCCCTCTAACCAGCGCTGAAACCAAACCAGACGCAACCAGAACCACCCACCCCGAGTCTGTCTTCTGAATGTGAGGTGGGTCCAGCCTCACAAAGAAGATTTCAGTGACTGTTTGCAACACGGATGCTCACGGGTGAGGTCTCGGGACTAAGGAGGAAGATTAAGCCCTGAAAGTCTCCTTATGAAGAAGAACGTAAACAAGCCGTGGTCAGAATTTAAGTAGCCTCTAGTGAATTTAGGTATCATCTGTGAATAACCCTTGCCCCAGCACGGTTAATAACGTGGAGGAGCAGCACATAGCTCAGCTGCTGCTGTAAGTTGTTTTAGCTGTGGATGCTGGTCAAGCTGGTATCAATCAGCACAAAGCACAAGACCGTCCTTCCATCTCCAGTTCTCAGAAACTGTATTTCATACTCTTTAATGGACTTTTAAATACTACAGAGGAAAACTTAACCACGATTGCTCACTTAACCAAGAAACGATGAGCATTTTCAAGCAAATCACTCACCACATCCACATCAGTAAGTGATTTTAGTGAGTATCTTTGTTCGCTTTATTCTAATGTGGGCTTCCATCGGCAGTGTATTTTGCCTTAACAATTATGTCAAACATAGGGAAAGAAAGCTGGGGAGAGGGGGGGAGGAAGAGACGGCACAGCACACCAGCCAGACGGGACACAGAGGAATGGCAACGGCACCTACGTGGAACTGCAGAGACTAACTACCAGAGGTTCTGCAAAAGAAAAATCATGTTTCTCAGATATATTAGAATTATTTGAAATTCAAGTATATTTACAGAATAGTTCAGCTCCTTCAAAGCATAAATTGCAAGAGATGATGTTCAAGTCACTTCTATTACCCTGACACAGCTGACAAATGCACCACTGAATGATTTTATCGCTATACAAACTCATCATAACCATCAGCACACCACTACTGGTAACGAAAAGCACTTTATAAAATGCCCTGCATGAAATTCAAAATTTGATATGCCTTCTATCTGACAACCATCGTGTATTAAACTCACCTTTTAACTATGGCTAAAGCCAGGTGAGTTGCCACGTAGCCTTGGATACCTGCACTGAGAATAGCTAAGCAGAAGGAGTTCAGAGAAGCTGAAGAACGACCATATTAACAGCATCTAAGTTCACACGGTTATTTCCTCCAAGTACAGCACGTTATCTTCAGATGCAACATCAGCCATTTATATGCATCCCGACAGGCAGCGAGGATCCGCAAAACAAAATTAATGCAGGTGGTTTTCCTGGTTGAACGTATGTTTTGCAAGAGAGATACACAGCTCTTAATCCTGCCTAAGTGTGGCACACAGTAACGCTAAGAAATTATGAGTACACCGACATCTTTATGCTTTGCCTACTTGGCAATCTATATTTTCTGCACACAGATTTATTTGTAAGCGATCCATATGCATACCATTCCCAGACTTTGTATAATGGCATACTTCAATAGCAACCACAATAAAATAAAATCACTCGGGGTGTGGTGAAGGGCAAAAAAGGGAAGGCTGGCCTAAGGGGTAATTCAGACAAAGAGCTCAAACGCAATCTAAGCTGCAGGAAATAATGGAACTGGCTCCAAAACCAGAAAGAACACTGATACTCAAAAAGCAATGAGGTTTCTTCATATAGGATTTTTTTTTTTTTTTAAATTATCGTTACTTGCTTGTTCCCAAAAAACTTGGCCACTTTGTGACACTTTAGAGAAATCACGCCACCGACATGGGCCAGTTTTGGATGTCTCCAGACTTGGCAACACGGGATCGCTCCAGCTGCTCGGTCCCGCTTCTCCCCTTCAGGACTCAATCACCTCTGTGTGAAACAACTTCTTCCTATATAAAAACATCTAATCCACCTAAAGGCTATAAATGATGAAACAAGGAATCAAAGTTGAGGTATTGCTGGATAAGCCAAGCAGAGGATCTAATTTGCATCCTGCAAGCAAACAAAACTTCTGCAAACTGAAGCCTGGAGAAACAACGCTACCCTCAACGTGCACATTTCTTGCTGTTTAATCAAAATTGTTTTCTTTTATATTTTTGTGTATGTTTGATGCAATTACTGGAAAAGTTTTTAGCTTGTTATGCAGGTTGTCAGAATAGATGATCTAACAGTGCCTTCTGGCCTTAAAATGTATGAATCTTTGATATATTTCTCAGGAGCTGGTGGAATATTACCATTACTTTTAAAATGCCTAGGCATACACTTCTCCGGCAATCTGCAAGTTATTACTCACATTTCATTTACTTAATGCTCTACCTTCCCAACAATCTGAACTAAACTTTCTATGGGGGAGGCATGTCAGGGTATGCTCTCTAGTATTGCTTTGCAATTAAATTCTAATTGCAGTGTATTATCGGCATTGAACTGAATGTTTTAAACTGGAATATTTAAGAAGCTAAACAGTCTTGCTGCGGTGAATGCACCTGCAGCACGACCGGCCCCTGCTCCTGCCCCTCTCAGCCCGGCTCTGCCCAGGGAACGCGCTCCGATCGACGGGATGCACCCGGAGTCGCCCGGCGCTTCATCCCCGTTCCCACAACCAGGGCACCGGGAGGAGGCTGCAGCACACACAGCTTCACACAAACAGGTACAGCACGGGGGCAAAGGCAGCTTGGGATTGGCAGTTAAATAAAAACTGATTTACAGGGGAAAAGAGAAAATAAAAAAAAGAGGGGAAAAAACCCCCCCACAAACATATTTTGGAGATGGTCTGAAGCACGCATCTACTGAAGAAAACGCTGATGCGTAATCCAGGCTCCAGTCCCCGTCTCAGCTAGCAACACCACTGCACTTGCAAATTTCCAACTTAAAATACATTTCTCGTGCACTGAAAACATATGCAAAGCCACATTTTTAAACCCCTTCCTCTCCCGTTTCCTCTGTGTGCCAGCTTACTCCTGCACTTACAGTATTTCATGGGCTTATTAATATTGCAGCTGCACAACAAGAATTACTATAACCAGTGCCCGAACTGAAGCTACGCGTAGGGGGGTCAGTTTGTCAAACTACCAACGAACAACATTTATAACAGCTGAATTGGAGGTGTCCTGAATACTTTTCTGCCGGCAGCAAGTCTCTGCCTTATTAACTACAGACTTTGCTCCAGAGTTGTCCAGTAAAACTGCATTTTTCAACCTAATCTGCATCAACCAGAGCTATCCACTAGCAGAAGAATTTTCTGAATACAACACTGGAAGTAATGGAAGTATTTCCTCCGTAATCAGAATTATACTTTTCTCTCGAAGCCAAGCTGCTTTCTGTGATCAGCAGCTGCTTTGTACTACTAACCATGATTTTTTATACTACACAAAACCAAAACATACTGCTTCTCCATCTCTTATTTTAATAGTAATATGCTGTAAAGATCAATCACTGAAAACATGTGAGTCCAAGTCTGAGATTCATTTCAAGCATACCCAATGGCCAGCTGGAGGGCCGTGAGGCATTTCCAGCTTACCCTTCGGATTTATGTTTGTAAATCCATTGTTATCATCTTTCCCACATTTGTCCCGTATTCGTATCCCATAAAAGGCAGCATTAAATGGCAGAAACAAGATGACACCACTGTAAAATACCTCCTAAAAGCTCTGCTCCGCCCATACCAGAGTGAACCAGGCTGCAGAATTTTCCTCCTCACTTAGAAGACCATCATTTTCTAAAGGGCAATTTCTCACACATTTTAACCAGTCTTTCTTCCACTTGGAGTTTAACAAGAGGGTAAGCCGCTTAATTTTAACCTTTTTTATTAAGACTATATTTTGCTTGGAATAGTTCCAAACCAGATTCTTCCTCTTCTGTGTTTTCGGTTTGGGGAGATACTTCCAAGTTGGATGATCGTGGTCAAAAGACAGCGAAAAGTAGCTTTGAAAAAAGTCTTACCTGGAAGAAACTGAGAAAGAAAAGAAGAATGGAAAGAAGCAAAAGATGGAAAGAAGCTGGCTTTAAAATGGCACGAGAAAAAATAAAAAAAAGATCTGTCATAATTGCTTAACTGTGGGACCAAACTGGGGACAAAGATGAGGTTCTCCCTTCCCAGTACGAACGTTCACGCAACGGTGTTGGTTTTAGTGGAAAGGCCCAGACAAAGTGTGGTAAATCCACCACTCCCCATTGCCGTTCCTTCCCCATAAAAGAATATCCTTCCTAGAAAAGACAATCCAGATTGTGGGAAGAGCCACACGTGTTTTCAATAGGTTTTTCTCTTTTCATCATAAAAGCCAGCTCCAGCAGCTCTCCCATGGAATTCACTGTGAAATAAAATTTGCAACCTGGCAGCAGAGTCTGATGAGCAATATACAATCCTTCCTGAAAAGCCCAGGAGGATTCTATTGTTTTGAGGCTTAATTTTCAATTTGCATCCTTAAAAAGGTACGATTTCATCCAAATTCACTGGTCTGCTCATTTATATTTATCTGTAAGAGACCACATTTTAGTTCCTTTGAAAAGAAACACAGTAAAAAATTTTATGTTCGAAATTATTCTAAGAGCACTACTCATATTTCTTGTTTTATTGCAATCTGCTTGGACAGAGACGTGACTAATTTGTTTTGAAGGGCCTGATTCTGCAGGCACTCAATAGTCAGTAATGCCTTTGTGTCCTGTATGTAAAGCAGCAGAAAGAAGAGGTCAAGTGGCAGAAAAAGGCACAGTTTCATTGCAGTCAATGGCTTCAGGCTGATTTACACCAACAGAGGATAAAATCCTGTACGTCAGAATGAAAAATATGGAGATATTTTGCCCCATGCGGAACAAGTCTCTCTTTAACAACGATAAGCTGAAAGCTAACTGCAACGGGAATCAATTAAAATTCATCGCAAAGCACTTAGTACCTTGCTTCTAACCAAAAAGTCGTGCCTCGCAGCCTACGGTATCTTGGGAATGTTCAAGCCAGCTCCCTTCAGAAAAGGCTCTTGACTGCGCTTCTATAATGAACAACTTAAGAACTGTAAATGCGACGTTAACTGGTGGTAAAACCTTCAGGATACACAGTGATTTTGAAAGACAGCAATTAAATGGCTAGTTATTTTGAACCCACGTCCCCATTTAAACTATTTTCCTTGTAGTCCATCTGCCAGAGAGCCTTTAAGGCAGACAGGAAGATGCAATACCCATCACAGAAAGCTTCCATTACACTAAAGTTTTCAAAAGACCCGCACTGCTGACTATCATGAGTCTCATTAAGAAAATGCAAGTTGCTCCACTATCCGTAAATATATTGGTTCCATGGGCATTGTGTAGGGAAACGAGACGGAGCTCTTACAACAAATGCACCCAAGGACAGCACCACACTCTCCACCCCCGCTGGTCTGCTCGCGGATCTGGAGATTAAGTCAGGGTCCTGCTAATGGAAGCCCGGTCCCATCTTGGCTATTTGCTACTTTTTTTCCACTGATACTATTGGATTTAAACAAAACATGGAAGGGAGGATGGGGGGAGACTTCACAGTTATCTCAGCAGGAATGAGAAGTTTCTCTCTTACTCACGACTACCAGATGGCAAAACTAATTCCACAAGGAAGATGAATTCTAGGGCTGATATTTTTACTACACGTGTTCAATAAAGTAAATAAAGAATGTGAAGAAATTTATGTAACTCAAAGGAGATTCTCAGCACAGAAAAATTCAGGAATGAATTTAATTGCTGTACCTGAAGAAAGAGGAGATATCACTACGGAAAACTTGTTATCCTACACAACGTTCATTTTACTCACCACATCATGAACATCGGGCAGTACCAGCTATTTGCATCAAAGCTTAAAATACTCCAGCAGCACTCTGGGATGAAATCCTTCCCTACTGGAAGCAATGGGAACGTGCCGACCTCGGTCTAGGCAGGATTACAACACATGGATTTGATGTGCTTACAGAGACGGACGAATGGGATCCCAGACTGACTGCCATTTGAAGCTTTCCCACCTCACGCTTCTCATTTCCTCTGCAACGCTCCTTCCAACCCCTTCATGGGCAATCCCTCTCCGAAGGCAAAGGGAATCAAAAGGTCAAAGCCTTAATTTGTACAAATCATAATGTGCACAACTTAAAATTCACTGCTAACCTCGACATTCCAATAGTTGGTCACCCAACCTTACTTTGAAAGCAGTAAAAACAAACAAAACCAGAGAACTCACTTCATGGTTGTAAGAATCACTGTTACCAGCAACATCAGAAGCCCTGCAACATTTTTTTTTTCTTCTAAATCCTGGAAATTAATCGTTACCTGAAAAGCTTTCCTTTAAAACATATATAGAAACCTTTATGGAGTGCAATACAAAAGCTGGGAAACATCAAATTACGGAAACCAAGGAACAAATAAAGAACTGTAAAACACAACTGGGAACTCCTCCCTCCAATCTCACAAACATCTGGAGACTGACTCATGAGTTGGGTGTTGTTTGTTTTATTTTGAGGTTGGCACAACTCGGATGTAGCATGTTATGATTTGGCCAAGTTAATCCTTTGGAGTAAAAGCTACTGAAGAGAATAAAACAGATTAGATAAATACTATTTTTATATATTTCACTGACTTTTCCAGTCAATGTTATATTTGTGAGACATTCCACACTGCGACCTTCAAGTAGATCTCTAATGTAATAGCATTAAGTAAGCGAGAACTGAACTAACAGAGCTGAAGTGTTCAGCAAAACCTATCACTGAGGCTGCTCCATCTGCTTTTACTTATTTAGGAAACAGCAGGTTTCACATATTTGAGATGAAACGAATGAGAAAACATTACAGCAACATAACTTCCTTCAACTGAAAATATCCACCTAACAGATTTTAAAACAGATTTCTAATACATGTAGGAAGGGTTCCCTGATTTTTTTTTAATTGGCTCAGTAAAGTACAAAGATGTTTCATTTCTCACAGGTTTACTTCTGTAACACTTATTTGTTTAACAGTTTTGCAGTGGAAGCCGTGCTGCCGGCTCATGCTGCTTCTACCTACACAATGTTGCTAGAATCCATCCTTTAAAAAAAAAAAATAAATAAAATAAAATGCAGGACTCAGTGGCGTACAGTGCTGATAGAGGTGCTTGATTTTACCCATCAGCAGTGCCAAGGGAGGACAGGGAAGTACTGGGGAGAGCCCAGCGGAGGCTACAGAGATGCTGAGGGACTGGAGCGTCTCTGTGCTGGGGAAAGGCCGAGAGCCCCAGGGCTGTTCCGCTGGAGAGGAGCGGGCTGAGAGGGGATCTCATCGATGCTCAGCAAGAGCTAAAGGGCGGGGGGCAAGAGGATGGGGCCAGGCTCTTTTCAGTGGTGCCCAGGGACAGGACAAGGGGTAACGGGCACAAACTTGACCATGGGAAGTTCCACCTAAACATGAGGAGGAACTTCTTTACCCTGAGAGTGGCAGAGCCCTGGCACAGGCTGCCCAGAGAGGTGGGGGAGTCTCCGTCTCTGGAGACATTCCAACCCCGCCTGGACGCGTTCCTGTGCCACCTGCTCTGGGTGACCCTGCTCTGGCAGGGGGGTGGGACTGGGTGATCTCCAGAGGGCCCCTCCATCCCTGCCAGTCTGGGATTCTGTGATTCCTCAGCCCTGCACTCCTCCCTGCCTCCAGCACCCTTTCACAGCTCTGGTCTCTGGCCACATGTGGGCTTCACTCAGATTGAATTTTACATTCTCCAGCCCAGCCCTCCCCGTGCTGCAGAGCCCCCCTGCCCACAGCACCTCCTCCTCTCCCCATCCCTTGCCTGCCCTGCTCCCCCCAGCCGGCTGCCCAGCCCCAAAGCGGGCACCGCTCCAGGAAAACCATCCCCAACTCTGCAACCTCACGTCTGCCCTCGAAATCCCTTGCAAAACTCCCTTCTTCCAACATGCTTCCTAAATACAGCTGCTTCTGCACGGCTCCGCTCAGTTCATGCCAGGGTCGCTTCATCAGCCAAACCATTCAGTCCATGTACTGAGTTCGGTCTTTTGACTTCAACTCAGCACAAACCGAACTGACAAGTTCCCCACGCAAAGAAATCTCAGGCATCCGCAGTATATTGCACGCTGTGGACTCCCTGAAACATTGCAATCTCAGACTACACCTGCAGTTTGCTCTCTTAATGTACTACATACACGTAAGGCACTAGAGATTCAATAAATTAACGGTGAAACTACAGAACCGGAGGAAAAATATAAAGCAGCAAATTCTCCTTCAAGCCACCCCACACCTGACAGCATTACCATTTCCCTCTGCAATCATCATCAAGAATCATCATGTAGCTTTTTTGCAACCATCATAATTACAATTAAGTTTCAAAGAATTACCTCCAAGCCAGGTGCTATATACAGTTTTAATGTCACTGGTCATTTCTGAAATGCTAGGAAGCATAACATTTTTCTGATGTTTAACGCGACAGCAGCCCACCATTGTGACAGAGCGTGCTAACTGTGAAAATTAAATAAATTAGCTCAGTCTTCAAGATATGGCATTGTTAAGGATGCTCAGCAATGGCAATGTTACTGCCTACATGCGGGGAAAAAAAGGAAACCCCACTTTTGAAAGTAAAATGGTATTCTCTTATTCTTACTACTACACAGAAAACCGAGTCGAATGGAATCAGGCAAAAGAGTAAAACAGCAAGTACTTTCACATTTTCAGGCTGCCAATTTAAAACAGCTTGGTATTTGTCACCGTGGTCAATAATAAATGAAAGTAATAGACATCTATACATCCCTATCATTTTATTTTACCATGGTTGCCAGTTGTTTATATATTTCAAGAAAATAATTAAAACAATGCATTAAAATTATAATATTTTCTAAAAATTACCTACTGTAATTTTCAGATTTTACTTAAAGAGCAAAACCAATAGCTGAGCTCATGTAAGCATCACTTAGGTGAAGACAAGCGCTGTACAATGGAGGGGAAAATAATCTGAAAAGTTTATCCACATACTCAAGTATGAAAATTCACTTGCTGGTAAGACAACTTTTCTAATACATTAATAAGAGCTGATTAAATCACCTTTGGCCATGTCAGCACACTTCCAGAAAAGAGATGTTACAGGAAAACAAATCAGAACCTGAAAAACTGAAATTCTAGAAGTTGAACCTGTAGTCTTACATTCAATTTTAAACCGTCTTTCCACTTCAAATACTGGGGCTCTGTATCTGAACCTAGAACTGCCAGGAGTGTAACCACAGCTCCTTCATGCTACAGATGACATTAACTAAATTAATTAAAAAAGCAGGCAGAAATAATTTGCTTACTTAATGCATCAAAACCAATTGAAAGGTTGCATATTTAACCCACAAGGAGATAGTTACTTCAGAACTCATCCGACATTATGAGGAGTTATGTGTGAAAATAAATTATCACCTGAGAAGTTACGTGGTAGACTTTTCATGTTATGTTGTAACTCATACATTAAGAAGCATAAAACAGCTGTTTGTTTCAACTGGGTTCCAATCTTCTATTTTGATCAGGTTGAACCTAACACCCCCGTATTTTGCGATGAGCACGCCGTCAAATCCTAACTACCAGTTGGCACTTTGGTTTTACCACAGCAAAATTTACTATTGAATTTAACTGATCTTTTGGCCATTCCTACAAAGCTACCTGGTCGTAATACAAGCTCATAATAAAAAAGCCGGCAGTGAAACCAAACAACTCTCCCACCGTGAAAAAAGCCTCAGTTCCCCCACGCTTCAAAGCATGAATTACTCTCTCAACCATTTCCAAAGAAAAAATACTGCCACGAGGTAAAACTGCACTGCGCTCCAAAAGTGACCGTCAGAGGAGACTGACCTTGACTCTGGCACAGCACACGCAAATGCCGACCAACGCTTGAGTCCCTACATAGTCAAAGTCGGAAAAAAGAGCAATTTGCTATCCAGAGTTTTACAGAACACAACGCTAACTATTGGCAGCCCATCCACGGGCTCACGGTCCAGGTCTAATGCTCCTGAGATACCAATGGGGACTCCTCTAGCGCCCACGGGCTCACGGTCCAGGTCTAATGCTCCTGAGATACCAATGGGGACTCCTCTAGCGCCCACGGGCTCACGGTCCAGGTCTAATGCTCCTGAGATACCAATGGGGACTCCTCTAGCGCCCACGGGCTCACGGTCCAGGTCTAATGCTCCTGAGATACCAATGGGGACTCCTCTAGCGCCCACAGTCCCACAGCATACGAGTGGACAACATGAGCCTGGACACACTGGTGGGAAGTTGGATGAGCCTCTAAATATGCCTGTGCTGAGATTAAAGCTTCAGCAACAGCAGCAACTATCTGTGAAATGCTTCTTTTTCACCAAATTATCATCTACTCCCATGTCTCCCAGATTTTCTGTGAGCCATTTAACGCTTGCGAGCTGCAGAGGAGTTCAAAAATCAAATGGTCAAACATCAGCCTTTATTAGCTGGCCATGGAAGAGCTCCATCTCTCACCCTCCCTGCATATATAAAGGCAATACAACATCATCCAATTTGGTTTTGTCGTTTTTCTGCATAACTTAGTAAGTTAAACATATATTTATCTCCCTCTTGAAATATCTCGCTAAAGGCTAAAGCTCATGTTTATTTGTACAGACAGGAGATACATCTCCCTACAACTGACAAACACGTTTTGAGGTTCACAAACGCATTACCAACAGGAAAAGGGCAATTGGTTGATAAATGGAATATTCCACATAACTCCTTTAATTGCTAAATACATTTTGCTCAGAGAAGGAGGCATTAAATGGATATAATGGCAAAAGATGAACCGTACATTATTTTTTCTGTCCTGCACAGTGGCAAAGTTCATGATTCTGAAGAAAATTTCAATCACTGCTCTGGCAAACAGAAAGGGCTGTAAATCAAATTCCATGTGGCTTCTTAGACGGTATAAATCATTACGTTGAGTGAAGAGACCAAGTTCCTTCAGCAATCTTCATAAACTAGGTTCTGGTCAAATTCGCTTCAGAATCACCATGTTTCTAAACCTGCTCATGGGTTAAGGCCCAGCACAGTCTGTCTTTTGCATAATTACCTAAAATTTTTTTTAAGGGACACACAGAAAAGGAGAAGCTCCCAGTAGCCGTAATGCAATGCAACGCCCACATCCAACCCCCGGCCTCTCTGCTGCCCATTCTGTCCCATCTACCACAGCCATCTGTGACCACTGAAAGGACACAAGAAGCAGCTTCATCACCCTGCAGATAAAACTAAGAAACAACAGGAAGAGCAATCAGAAATGGTCTTTCCACTTCAAAAATACAGCAAGATTTTAAGGGACTTTTGCAACAGCGAGTGAGTGAGCCCCAAAGCCCACCTGAACCATGAAAAACCAGTCACATAGACTTGATCAGCGTCTGCTAAGAAGGACGTCCAGCCTTGCACGCAAATCCCAAGGGAGGCCCACAGTCACTGGGCTGTGGACTCAAACAAATAGCACAGAACTGTCTGAAAACCAGAGGAGAAGTCGACGCACCCAAGCACTAAAGGACTCACCACGTCAAGTGCCAGAACTTGACTTCACACGCACTGAAGTCAGGCGCGCAGCCTCCCCTCCGGCATCCCTGAAGAGCTCAGCACCCAGCTTTGGCCTCACCACTACAAACACAGCACAAGGCACCCGGCTTCCAAAACCACACCGGCATTTACCAAAGCCCTGGTCTCTCTCCCATCAGCTTTGTGCATACATGAGTAAATAGCCACACACAGCATTTATCAGCAAAACTAGAATCAAAGCCACCATTTGTCTCAGAGATGAGATGTCTCTGAAAGATTTGTATTTAGATGTACAAAACATCCCAACATTTACTCCCAGCAAGGATCTTCAGCGAAACCAAAATAAGGCACATATGAAGCATTCCTGCAAATACACAGATGAAAACCTGCGGTGGAAATATGCCATGGTATTTCCAACATATTTCCAATTTTCAGTGGATTTTATAGTTCTTACTTTCCCACTGAAACACAGTTAGAGAAGTTTACCAGCCTGAGAGAGTCACTCATGAAGAAGAGGTATCTGTTTTAATTATAGCAATAATATTGAAGAGACGCGGGATGTCTGACCCCCAGGCTTGGCTACACAACTCCATATACTGGGTAGCTTCTGTACAAGGCATCCCAATCCGGACGTTTTCTGATGCAGTCAGGTTATCCCAAGACACAGAACGTCATTAGACAGATCAGTAATGGTTACGTTTCACAATGAAACCCAGAGTAAACTGAGTAACAATCTGAGACTCGAAATGTAACAGCAGCAGCTGCTACTGATGCTAATGCAAAATGTTATTTGATCTGGTAACAAAAAGGGGAAATATGGGCAAAGAAAGGCCACCATCAAACAGTCCAAAGGCAAGTATTTTTCGCAAGACAAGTGATAGTTTAATTTACTGGCCATGGTGAGTTTGGCAGTGAAACAAACTGCAATCTAATTACTTGCTGCAAAACAAGAGCTTGATTTGATTTCAGGAGAGGTTCTCTCTAATTCCCTGTTATTGTTTTGTCACTGTAAACTTAGATTTTGCTACAGGGCCAGCGAGTTTAATTTTCAAATCAATCCTTGATTTACACACACGCCCTGACTGGTGTCCATGTGTAATGTGTAAACCGTCCGTCCCCAGGCAAGACTGTTATACAAACAAACGTAATTGGAAAAATCTCTACCTACCTTATTTCTACACACATGGATCTTGGGGTTTAAAAATAATAATTACAGAAAGCTCTCAACCACCTGCATAAGGAAAAAGTAGTACCGAAAACTCAAGAGCCCAGAAAATATAAAGCACCTGGCACAGGAAAGGCACACCAGCAAATAAGCAAATCTCAGATGCAAGCGAGATTTCTAGAATATCAGTAAAGCCAGGTATCTAAACGAATATGTTAGAAAGAAGAGTCATTTTGCATAAGCTACAGAAAGTATAACAACATTTCTGCTAAAAGTGAACTCTTGCAAGTGATGTTAAATCATTTAGAAATTATTCAGTTTACGACTCCTCTGAAATTTATTTGAAAGTCATCAAAGAGGAGAACATCCACTTTGCCACAAGATGCTCTGACCAGATTGCTCCATAAGCATAAGAGACCACACGCAACACTAGCTACATCATTTAAAACCATTTTACGCAGTTGCCCCACGCATTTTCAGCTTGAGAAGCCGAAATACAATGCCATCTGAAGGCCTTAAAGACGTATTCTTGGAGAAAACTGTACAGGCAGGTGCAAAGCCTTTGGAAGGCATGCCAGGAGAGCTCGAAGGAAAGCCAGGCTCGCCCTGGCTCATGTGGAGGGCTCTCCTGGATGGTCCCTTCCTCGGCCAGCGTTTGTGTCCCCGGGCGAGTGTGGCACAGGCAGTGCTGGACCCTGGCTGCGAATGTCGCAGGCTCCACGTCTGACTCCCTGATGGATCTCACGCTGAGGGCAGGGAGCTCTGTGCATGGGAACTGCAGCAGAGAACTCCCCTTGCAACCGCTTTATTTAGACAAACCAATGGCATCGGACAACCATGTGTTTGTAAACGGCAAGGGAAGGCCATACACACATCATCACCCGCAGGTTATCACAGAATCACAGAATGGTTTGGGTGGGAAGGGACCTTGAAGCCCACCCAGTGCCACCCCCTGTCCTGGGCAGGGACACCTCCCACCAGCCCAGGTTGCTCCAAGCCCCATCCAACCTGGCCTTGAACCCCTCCAGGGATGGGGCAGCCACAGCTTCTCTGGGCAACCTGGGCCAGGGGCTCACCCCCCGCACAGCAAACAATTTCTTCCTGATATCCGATCTAAATCTGCCTTCTTCCGGTTTGAAGCCATTACCCCTTGTCCCACGGCTCCCCTCCCTGATCCAGAGTCCCTCCCCAGCTTTCCTGGAGCCCCTTTAGGGACTGGCAGGGACTGGAAGGTCTCCCCGGAGCCTTCTCTTCTCCAGGCTGAACCCCTCCAGCTCTCTCAGCCTGTCCCCACAGCAGAGGGGCTCCAGCCCTCGGATCTTCATGGCCTCCTCCCTGGACTCGCTCCAACAGGTCCACGTCCTTACCATCAAAAGTTTCAAAACATAAGATTTATCTGGCCACTTACAAAGTTCTAAAATAATGTTCCCATGATTTCTGATTCACCGGAGATGGCAACCTCCACAAGCGAGAGAACTTCTGCCTCCATCCAACGCCAAATACATCAGCAGCGAATTCAGCACCTGCCATGCTTAATGAGGTGTAAGTTACAACCAGAGGAACACAACCAAACCATGACTTGGAGATGCAGCCTCTCGCCGGGTTTCCAGTGCCTTATTATTTCTCTCACTCCCAGCCAGCCTCTGGCAGGGATAAGGCATGAAAGCCCGAAGTGAGCAGCTATTCAATAGCACAGGAATCAAAAAGCCCATGAGCTCAGAAGCAAACAAGCAAGATGCAGTGAAATGCTGTTAAGAAAAATCACAATGGCACAACAAAATTTCATTTAAGTTGACTTGAAAGAATGAGAGCACAGCTCAGAAATGTGAACAGTTCAGGTTTTGTGCCAGGTAACCAGCGCAAACTTGACATTTCTTCTCAGAAGCATTTTTCTCGCCTATTCCCCCACATACAGGTAACCTTTTGTCAGAACATAAAAAGTTATGTTTGTATCAGTTGCATATAAAAAAAAAATCTAGCGCTGTTGTTGAGGTCACAAATTATGATAAATATGAACTAAATGAATGTGCCCCAGCTTATTAAATAAACTGATAAAAGTATTTTCCTATAGAGATTCAGTGGGAAACTGCTCTGTGGGAAATTACAAGCAAAATAAACGGTAGACGACATCACCTAATGATGTTAGGAAATGTTGTGCAGATTTTGTTATAACATTGTCTTTATTAATGCTTTCAGCAGAATGAAAACAACAGCTAGCGTTGGACAGACAAAGCTCAATTTCTGATAGCAGTAACAGCATTAATTCTAAGTTTATTCTCTGCCTGGAAATGTGCTTCTGGCCAACAATTAGATCACAGCAAACGAAGCGCCGTAGTAAAATGATAGTTGGCTGAAGGGATGAGCCCGGGACGCTTAACATTTCAGAAGGACGCTGTGTTGAAGCCACTCGCTTCCTTTTGCCTTT
Source organism: Fratercula arctica (assembly GCA_947846985.1). NCBI lineage: Eukaryota > Metazoa > Chordata > Aves > Charadriiformes > Alcidae > Fratercula > Fratercula arctica. The sequence continues at coordinate 1,714,978 of CANTUZ010000013.1, read as the reverse complement.
CAGAAAAAGGAACGTGAAATAGGGAGTTTCTGGTGAATGTGGAGACAGTCCGAGATTCTTTGAAAATGTCAAATTTAACAGCATGAGAAAACGTCTTTTGAATCAGAAGATGAGAACTCAAGGGAGTTAAATTAACAACATAGCACAACATTTTACCAAGTAATAGCACTATATTTTTTCTTTTATGGAGCACTGCTCGGGGCAATATTTAATCTCTTGAGTTTAATGAACTTTTAAAACTACTCAATAAATACTCAAGGCCATGACAAGTACAATCATAAGATAAATTTAGCCCTACTCCAGTGGACTATATCACTTTTTGTTATTAAAAAATGTTAATTTTAATATACTAGGGGGCTTCATTTCTATAAAATAAGGTGTCAGGGTTTCTAAATTCATATCACAATGGTTAGTTTTCATTGAAGATGTTAAGTACTTTGTCATTTTTAATAAAAATACATGGCGAGCCCTTCTTTCGAGGCTAATAATAGAACTTTGGATAAATAGTGCTATCTATAAAATGTTCCAGCTCTCAGCAAGGCTTCCTTCAGTCACTATGGAGGTTAAGATTTCAGGAAATTACTTAATGAATTGAGTTCACATAGCTAAAGAATTTGTGATGGAACTCAAAGTGAAGACCTAGCTGATTATTGCATATTAATGTACTATGCATATAACATAATGTAGCTAGAATAAACAAATAGATGATACATCCATTGGAACACTAAAAAAAAAAAGACATAAATTTCAAATGTGATGAAAAAATCAAACAACTGTACTGATCAGCATTTCTGCAAGATCCTGGCACACGCATACTGAACGCAATAAATTATTTCATGGCTTGGGACGGATTGAAGACTCTGGTGGATGGGCAAAAGCACTGCCACGGTTAAGTCAACAGGAATTGCCACTGTCTTCAGCGGGACCAAGAAGTGGGACCACATCCCCCTTCTGTCGCCATTTATGCAAAGAGAGCCCCCCTCACAGTGCTAGCACTCACGAATAACACCTGTAAGTCGGGTTAGCATGCATCCAGAAAAAACGTATTAACACAAAAACCGCAATGTCAAGTATTCAAAAGGCAGGAGGCACTAAAGCTGCGGTTATGAATGCAGGCTGTCGGGTATCTCTAGTTTCACAGCATTTTCAGTTAGCACTGTGAAGAACATCTGCCTGCAGTTGTCCAAGAGCAGCTCACAATCCTCTGTCTACACCATCTCCTGGTGTCAGGACGGCATATCAGAGAAAACAAAACCAAAGCACCAGGAGGTTTTGGTCAGTGGCACGAGAATATCAAAGAAACAGAATTCAGCATACACAGGTCACCACTGCCACCCCCCCACCACCATTTAAGCCAGTACATCCAAGGACACTGTCCTTGTTGCCTTCATACATAAATACATCACGCCTTAAATGCCTTCAAAATTGACTAGTTTTGTATATATGCTCTCTGAGTTATCAGATGTGAAGTACTAACTAGTCTACCCATTTATATTTCATTACCTCCCTGAAAAATGGAGAAAATCAACTGCTGCAATTCTTTTTGAAATATATTTCTGAAAATCTGTATATTGATTTAACCTCTTTCATGCCACATTTCTTTCAATTCCCAGAAGCACGCCTTAGTAAAACATCCCTATTAGCTTCAAAGAGCAGCCAAGATGTACCGTGTGAGTTATGGAAGGATTCTTCTCATGAGAAGTACTTGACTCCACAGACACCAAATAATGTTCTGCTCACTTTAGCTTGGCATGTATAAGAAACCATTATATTACACCTTTCCCTAAAATCAAAGCTACTAGGCACCCAAAGAAAAAAAAATGTTTAGAGCCAGTACGCATTTTTCTTCTATGAAATATCTGCAGGAGATCTAACTAGATAAAGACACTGCCCTGCATCCAGTAAGTTCTGCAGGGCGTCTCCCAAGCCGTACAGATAATTTGCACTGAAAGCATCCATGACAAGCGTTCAGGGCTACAGAGAACTCATTTCACTGCTTCCTAAATGTTTTCCTCAGCCTGATAAAAAGATTTAACCGTGTTTATGGGACACAGGAGGTTGTCATTCTGGTCCGCTACAGGGAGTGACAGAAGTGCTGTGCCTAATCAGTCACCACCGAAAACCGTTGTTATTCCCAGCAGTGCTCTGTCACCGAGCCGTGGGGCCACGCGCCCGCACCTGGGCCTTCCTCAGCGCTGCTGTTGTCAGATTTAATGTGTTCTGCAGGTAACAAAGCAAAGCACTTACACTTTCTATTTTCCCTTTAATAAACCTTCTCTGCACCTTCTCCCACTGTAACTGACGTTGGTTCTTGTCTGTTTGTATGAGCCACTCCGCCACAAACACTTCCCTTGAAAACAGTGGGACTGGCCAAGGTACGACGCGCATCTCTACAGCTCCTTCGGGGCGTTGACCTGTCTGTTAGATAACACATCGCTGCAAAAAGTTTTTAAGATATAAAACCACACTGAGTGAAAATGACAGTTTACTGGCCCTAACCTAGCTGAATATTCAACTAATCTCCTGAATGACCCCTTAAATCAGGAGAGCCCATTTACTTTGCGTTCTCCCTGATCCCTGCCTGCTCTGGCAAGAGGAGGTATATCAAACTCAACATCACCAGTGTGAGAGCTTCAGCAGGAGTGCTCCTCAAGGGCTTTAAAAGAGCTTTTTGCCAACAGCTTCTCAAGCGATGCTGATTAAAGCCACAGGTGACACTTCCCAGTCTGCACTGTGGGTGTCCCAAGCACGGCTCTTCCAGCAACTCATCTGCAGATGGGCTCCACAACTGCTGCCCACTCCAGGAGGGACCACTGAGGTCCTCCCACCCATCAGCTCCCCCCCTTCACCACACCATTCTGCAGGGGCAGATGCATGAGGACACGTCCAAACTGGAGCCACCACGGCTGCGTGAGCTGGGCTTGTCCTCCTCAGGGAAGGAATGGCACGAATTCCACCATTTAATGAATTAAGCACAATCAGAGATGGCTTAGTCTTGCCTTTCTTCTGCACTCCCACTTTTTAATTAGATCACTGTGTCAAGGAGATCAGGATCAGTCTTTGGGACAGAACGGCTGGACAAAATCAGATAATTATTGTTACAGGAAAAGAAAAAAACCTTAGGTTTTCTCCTAAAAAAGGAAAGTAAAGAGCTCTCCAAGGCTGTGGTCTCACACACTTCGGCACTTAGCAATAAATTCTTGGGGAGGAAAAAATTACAAAAAGCCTTCCCCCTCCTCCATACATAATTCCTGGGTCTCAGAATTTATCACAAGATCCACTCTCCTAATTAACATCTCTGTTCTTTGTTACTTCCAATGGCCAGACAATTCTAGGGTTTATATGGTTTTTCTTCAAGAACAGCAACACACTGTGTATTTATAGAGCATTCTTCTGACTGGATTGTTTGCTTTAAAGCATCTCTATAGAATGAGGTTGCCCGTAGCTCAGCTCCTCCGGACGGTCACTACATGCGTTCTTCCCACCAGAGGCAGCCACTCAGAGCACAAGGCAATATGGACAAGTGACATTAAAAAAAATGGTTCTTACATATAACTAGTTAATTTGCACGTTACTGTCTGATGTTCAGAATTGCCTTTACAGTCTTAGGAAGACATTTTAGGACTGGAAAAGAGAAACTAGGTGGTTTTCCCAAAGGCATAGGACCAACAGTTTCGACCCAGTCTATTCCCTCTTCTCCGATCCATTACTCCGTGGACAGAGCTGCTGCTATGAAAATTTAAACACTAGACACATTTGCTGTAGCAGACATACTGTACCAGACATCTCACATATAGCTGAAAAGCCGCACTTTCAAACTTGCCAATTATCTTTGTTGAACATAATGCTACCCAAAATAATTGTGTACATTCAGTGCGGTTTTCCTACGGATTTTCTTCTCTTTAATTTCATGGGGAAGGCTGCTGATCGTAGCTGGTGATACAGCTTTGTCAAAATGGAGCCAGTGACATCAAAAGCAGAGCACAAAAGGCAAGATGACCTTTCTGCTGGATGTGTAGCGACAGACCAAAGTGAAACAAATTAGATGGAAAACCAGACTAAAAAAGGAACCATTATTATTGCAACCATGCAACTGGGTAGAAAATTTCCACAGGAAAACCGTACTTGCGATTTCCCATCAAACCCAGACCCACTCAAACAGAAAACACCTTCAGCACTTTGCATCTCCTCGGTTGAGCTAAACAAATCCCTTTGTTTGTGGGCTACAAGATTGACTCCTCAGCAGATTCATCACTGGGAAAAAAATTATACTCAGTGCTCACATTCGCGTTGCTTCCGTGCAATATGCTGAACTAATTTGGGTTTCGTCAGTCAGGCCCAACCCACACGCTGGCTTACGCTTCAGCTACCTTAAAGAGTGGCTGTGAATGAAAACATGCATCTTTACCACATAAAACCCATTTCTTCCAATTTCAGATGGAGGTTTCCAGTCTCACAGGAGTAATGGGACAAAACCACTGACATTATAATTCAATAAAGGGAAAAGGAATCATATCTGTCAGTCCATCTGTAGATAACAGGGCCTCTTTCGCGCTCCTCCTAGCTGACCTCTGCAACAAAGCTGTCAGCTTGGAAGAGCTTAGTATCTTAGACGATAACCCCTTTAAATTTCTTCCCTGGCTCACTGACACTCTGTCAAAAAGGAAAAAGCCTGGCCCAAGTTTGGGATCGCTGGGAATTCTTTCCGCTTGCTCAGCAGCATGCCAACATTGTCCGTGGCTGCCCAGGGTCACTCCCAAAGAGCCTGATCCTGGGAGCTGCCAGGAGACCAAGAGCCTCGCTGGTGCCTCTTGGTGCCAGGCTGCCTATCACACAGGAGAAATCTGTGAGCAGACAAGGTTTAATTTTGTTCGGTCTTTTACATGCATAAGTAGCATCATGCTAGAGAACCCCAACCTCAGCCCACCTACACCTCTCTGTCCCCACACGTCACTGCTGTCATCACAACGACAGGGATTTCACTGTCCTCTCCCATCCGGAGGGGCTGGCAGTCCTCCTCAACCGAAACGGGAGAATTTACCACACAAATGGACCCAATTTCAACCAGACCGTGCTGGGCACCCCCGACCCCCTCAGACAGGACAGGGGTTAGGCGCCAACTACGGACCCCTCAGGGGGACAGGAAGGGTAGCGATGCAATGTCTCTTGGCATGGACAGTTTAAAAAAGAAAAGTATAAAGCATTTATACAAGGGTAGTGGCAGCCACTGGAGATGACTGGTCTTCAGCCACAAGCAGCGTTTACTTCTCACACAGCCATTGAACATGACCCCACACGTTCAATGCAGGTGTTTCAGTGGCCCTTCCTTTGCCTTCTAGTGATGCAAAACAACTTTTGAAGAAAAACCTTCATTAGATTGTTATAACACACAGGTATTATCTTAAGTTTTTAAACAATAGGTCATCCGAGGCTAAAAGCTACCGCTACTAATTCTACATTTTATGACAGAAATCAAGATTTTGGGCAATTAACATTTGGGCAGTCAATTTAGGACCGCCCAAGTTGACACTTCACTTTTCGTTCCTCAATTCAGCAGGACTTCTTAAGAAGCAAGCCTTCGCCATCACAATCATTCACAGTCTTAAGACTAGAATCAGTCTTTCATTATCTGAAGCCCATTTAACCAAATTTTCCACAACCATTTTTCAGTAGAATACAGCTTTTAACTTTTTTCCCCCCTCAGCTGAGCAATTTCCAATCACCTTTTACATGGTTGCAATTTCAAACACTGAGTGGGTGCTACAGAACCAGAAGTGAAAGAACTCCAGGGAAGAGACTGACAATCAACTGAAAAGACATAATTTATTAAACCATATTAAGTGAACATATATAATTTGCAAGTTCCGTCATAACACCTGACACGTGCCCTTTGCTATGTTGACAGTGAGGTACAAAACCCGTCATCCACCCTAATACTGGCACTTGGCAATTAGCATGTTTTTAAAAAAAGCACTTAATGGGCGGATCGGATCAGATTTATTGTAGGAATGAAAAATTTTAATTCAAATTGCCTGCTGTTGGGGCAATGGAGTATTGCTGCGCACAAACACCACTATGAAGGATTTTGGAGGGGAAGTTAGCAGGGGCTGCAGGGTGTGTACGTTTTTTTACCTTAAAATTCAACGTATTTCTGACAATATGCAGGGAAATGCCATGCATTTGGTGGATCTAAGGACACCCAAGTAACACGATCCCCAGCCTCTGACATCAGGCTTTGTGTACAGAGACAGAGATAGCTAGATTATTACATCTCTATCAAGGAATATGGCATTATAAACTTAAGCAAAGGAGTGGGATGAAGCAGAGACAACAATGATTAATGTATGAACAGTGTCCACTCAACCACTGAGGCAGTAATAAAGGTATTAATTTGGCTGCAAACATTAAAATGTGTACAGTAAGATGGATTTTTGAACAGTGCAGTGTGGCATAACCTTAATACAGTACATTAAAATCATTCATTACAATGAATAAATAGCTTAATGAGATTTGAAACATCTAGCACCCTCTGTGTAAGCGGGTGATGAAGTGAAGCCTGATATTGGCACCACTGAACATAAATTATGCAAAAGTAATACTTTTAATGTCAGCTATTCACTGGCATCGTTGCTTTTGTTAAATATTCAAGTGTACATCTTTCTAGGACAATATCAAATTAGTCTGTACAAGACTTTCCAACAAATTCACTTACCGTAGCCTGATTTGCATAAGAGTAAACAAAATAAAAATATGCACATATAGCGTGATTTCCTTTCACTGATTTATTTTTGTGAGGAAGAGAAATACATCTTACCAGGGGTTTAACGTCTCTTTTCGGGTTTGTTTTTGGTTTTTTTTTTTTTGTTGGTGGTGTATTACTTCCAAAAGCCCCGTTGTCACATTAAACATGGCATTGTGTGGCAAACAGCAGGAGTGTGCAATACACCATGTGAAGCTGCAGGGGGATAAGAGGAACTGCTGGAGCACTTTTTTCCTCCCTATTAATTTAAACAACTTATTAACAAATCAAGCCATTTTATTTAAATTACGCGCCTAACCATGTAATTAGTGAAGTAAAACCACTTATAGCACATTTTTCTTCCCATTTTAAACCGCGATGTTGGAGCTGCTATAAGCTAAAGCAGAAAGGCAGGCAATTACTCTAACAATGATTTTTTAAAAAGGCTGGTACACAAGTTGTGTGCAGCACAGACAAGGCTGTGGATTTTGTTTAACGATCACTTATTTCTTTGCTGTGTACAGACACAGCTCCGAATTTTGGATTAATTTCAATAAATATAAAAATCTTTATTCTAACTGTTCCACAGCACTTGTTATTTACATTTGGAAGTGCAGGATTACCCATGCATGGCTGCCTGTCAATTAATCCAATATCACCCTGTGGATTTTCCCATTTGTAATTGGAAAGTAGAGCTTTTCTAGTTCTCTGCAGAAACAGCAGCCGTTTAACTACAGGTGGTACTTGCAGCGGCAACGCACACATTTATCCAATGTTTATACACAAAATAAAAATCCTATTTCCTCCAGAGAGAGTAAAAGCATTTTTGGAGATTATTTTCCTGTCTCTAGTATTAAACTGAACTTTTATAAATGAGAGAACAGAAGTTAGAATAGCAGCAATGAGTGAAAGAAATTAGCAATCTTAGTAGCGCCAGTGTAATTTCTTGAAACAGGGCAAAACACGCTGGAGAATACTAAAAGAGGATTTCAGGATTACTTTGTGGTTTTTCAAGGATGCAGTATTTTACTTTGTCATTTACACGCTCTTGTACTTATTGACCTAAAAGCTCTCGATGCATTCTTTCGGCTTGGGAAAAAAGCGTTTGGGAGAGTGGTTAAGGGACCGGCCAACCAGCCCGCGCCTGCTGCCGACGGCCTGTTCCTCAAACGAGGGATTTATTACGGAGTTTGGTGCTCCTGGCAGGTCACTGACCCCTCGGGGCCCTGGGCCATGACTTTGAGCAGCGCAGACAGAAATCCAGCCTTTGGCTCTCCCGTTCCCACCCCGGAGTGTCCCCACGAGGACCATCTCCTTCCCCGGGGTGCGAGTGTGTCACCACGGGAGCTGAGCGGGTCTGGGATGGGGAAGAGCAGGAATCGTGAACAGAGCCTGGAAAGGAGCTGCCAGCTGCAGAGTATTCTGAAATACACCTTACCGTCATACCAGAGCACATTGACAGCAATTCTTTTATTTTTCCACGGAGGGCCAAATCCTGCCTCAACGACTGAGAAAACAGACTGGACTCTTGGTCAAATCCAAGAGAAAGCCACATTTTGCCTTCCCAGCCCAAATAAGTGTACTTCACTGGGATCTCCTACCAACCGATCCCCAACGGTGCACGCGAGTCGCTGATCCCTGCGCTGGCTCCCCGCAAGCACCCAGAGCAGAGGGCAGGGACCCAGCTCGGCCCCGCGGAGAGTGACGCTGGCACCCACCGCCACTCACGCTGCCAGCCTGCGCGAATCCAAACGGAAAAGCCAATGGATTACTTTGAACACCGGCTCCCAGAACTCCTACATGTTCCATGCAAAAAAAAAAAAAAAAAAAAAGGGGGCGGCAGGGGGGAAGAAGGAACAAGATAAAGATTAACCAAGTGCATATTCCCGACAGTGTCCTAGAAAAATTGGTATTTTATCAAGTTCAAAACCCAGCAAGTTTTATCCTGTGGCACCTATTCATCAGCTGTAAAGTGACATGAAAAAAGTTTTACTGGATGCCATTACACTGACGGGTCACAGTGCCACAACGGTCATGGCACGAGCCACCGTCCGAATTCATGGGGCGGCTGCAGGGCAGCGCGGGGGCTCCCGGGGTCCCAGGAGGAGCCAACGCTTCTGTTCTCAGCCAAGGGAACTGGGCCAAGAGGTCGAGCATCCCGTGTTCATTAGGGGAGATCAGAAAAGCAAAACAAGTGGATCCAGACTTGGGTGTTGTCAGGGACCCCATCAAAGTCCCGTTTCCAAACTCGATGGAAAACACAACAGCTCTGACAGTGGGACTCGGCTGGAGAGCGGTCACCGACCCACAGCAGCTGGGGTGTTACCGTTAAGGCACACACAGCAGTATATGTTGGATGCTCCAATAAGCCAAATACAATTTAATGTACAAACTTACATGAAGGGAAAAAAAAAAATAAATCAGCAAATGTGACTCACCGCTAGAAATTTCATTCCAAAAAGTAATTTTAAGGGAAATAAAACCAGAGAGTTCAACTCCGCTGCAGTATAAACAGGTGTTTACCTTCATTCAAAGGCAGAACTCACAGCCAAAGAGTCATCTCAGCTACCACAATAGCGTTAACATCACCTAATTATTCCCCAAATGCCGAAGAGAAGCCTACTGACCCAGCCAAACGGCTCTTTTTCCCTCGATACTGGCGCTCTCAATACCCTGCCCCACATGGCAAACACGGCGCTGGAAGAGCAGCCGCCGCTCCGGGGCCGTGGGCTCGTGTTCGCAGAACACGCCCGGACCCCATCACACGCTTCAGCGGCTGTCACGTTTCAAAATTCAATAGAAATTAATTCCTTAACAACAAGGGCAAGTAAAAGGTCTGCATATTACAAAGTAAGAATACCTGCTGACACACCAACATGGTTTTCCAGCAATGCCAATGGAGCTGTAAACAAAGTTGAAACCCAACAATATTAAAAGAAAGACATTAAACTTCCAAGCACCAATTATGGGACCGTTAATATGGTTAACGAAACAGTTACTAGGTTAATACAGTATTAACTCTAGCACAGCTTGTTGTACACTAAGTTATGTGTAGTAACTAAATTTTGTGCTCCAATTAAAGGACTTAATGCGAAGTACAAACGAAAGCTTTAATTGTATTTGTGGTAAAACATCACTGTTAAAAGGTTCAAAACAATCAATGCAATCAACATTTCTGGAGCTTATTCGTATGCTTGTCTTTACCATTCAATACCAGTTGCTTCAACCTCCAACCATGCTTGAAATCCAAGCGGAAAAAAAAGAAAAGAGCATCAAAAAAACTATGCTAAGGGGGGGGTGTCCCAGCTGCACGGCCTGTGACGCAGCAATGTCCTCAGAGCAAAGTCAGGTAAATAGGGGTTGTTAGAAATAATTCTGGAACGCCGTGATGACCCACACTGGCTTCCCACTGCTCCTACAAACTAACCAGAGGAGCTACACGGGCTTTTGCCCACTTTGCCCAAAATACCGACACAGGTCACCAGGCAACGCCAGCCCCACAGGGGGCGGGGGGGCTCGCCACCCCGCTGCGCTCGGCCGGGGGAAAGCCCAAAGGAGAGGCCAGAGAAACAACAAAACCACCAACAGCTGGACACGGCCTGTGCAAACCCCAGAAGGAAACCCCTGAGGAAAGCCCCTGGGAAGGCTTTTTTTTTTGCCCATGGAAGTGCTGCGAGGAGGAAAGCGCCGGGAACGGGGCTCCCACTCCTCTTGTGCTTGAAGCACGTCTGCGATCCCCCTCCTAATAGAAACAGCTAGAAACTAACTTTTTGCCTAACTTTATCAAAATTAAAGAGTTACTTTTTTAGACCTAAGCCACCAAATTAACACCAGGAGCAGTTTTGTGGGAAGCAGGCTGGCTCAGCCTGTCCTCTGGCACGGCTCCGGGGACCACCAGAACAACTGCTTGTGAAAGGCTTCTTGTGAAACACTTCTTGTGAAACCCTTCGGCCAATGCACGTTCCTACAGTGTGTCTTTTCCCCTCCCTCCCCCCCGCGGCAGAAATCCTTTGTATCCTGATCCCATACCCAGTGGAACTCTTGCTTCACACCAGCAGTGCCTGTGCTATTGCAACTATTCCAGCTAACGTCCAGGTAATCAAGATACCTGTATTTAAATACAGAGCCCACGGCGACCTCCACAAAGGCAATATGTTTTCCCTTCCTTGAAAGACTCCCCAAACTCCTAAGCGCTCACGCTGAACACCTTTCAGTTTTGACATCTCTTCTCAGTAGCTGCCTCAGACCCCCCCCGAAGAAAGTTCCCACCGTCATACGACAGAAATAACAGAAGTATGACAAAGTGCCTTTCCTTAGCCCAACAGCTGGCTTTAACTAATTTTCAGTTACGGAACAAGCTGGCGCAGGTGTGGAGCGTTTGTGGGGAACTCGTTGCAGATAAATGAAAAGACCAGCTCCCTGCCGCTAACAATCACGCGAGCAGCGAACGCGCGGCCGCCGCCGCCACAACAGACACCACGGGGTGTCATCAGGATTCAGGTGGAGTACGCACCGCGCCTTCCCTTGCCATCATCATTTCATTAAGCAGCTTTCAGGATACCTAAGCTGCTGCTTTAACGGCCCACAGACTGCGTTGTCGTTGGCCACGCATCCTAGCATTAAACCAAAAGAAATTGTATGTCAGATGCAAGTTCATTTGGGGGGAAACAACCATATTTAGGTTTTTCTTCAAGAACAGAGTAAGCAAATCGCATCGCCTTTGCTGAGCTCGGGCCGGTTACAGGCATGGCTCGTCACGTTCGACCCGCAGTCCTGATGCCACCACAGCTCAGCTCTTCATTTATCCTTTAGTGGAGCTAAACCACAAGGCGATAACGGTACTACAGCAGAGGAAGAAAACTCCACTGGTCACAAGCGAGAAATTCTCACAGCCAAAGACTGCAAGCTTCATGAGGTATGGGCCTTAAAATTCAGGAACATTTTCCTAAACAGTTCTTCAAGTTACATGGGAAATCGCACCTCAAATGCTGACGTTTGACCACCTTCTTGCAAAGCGTCATAAACTCTGAGCACGTGAAGATTTAAATTGCAGCCTAGCTGGGAAAAACCCTCAGTCACACAATGCAAAACAGAGTCTAGCAATTTCAGTGTCTAATTTGGAAAACACAATACACCAGTCCACAGAACTGTTGGAGATGCAATTTCATTTTCACATACAGAAGTGAAAGGATCTCTCTGAAACTAGGCTAAACAGGCTTTACTTGCCAAAAATGGGTGCAATTAAAGAGACAAACTTTTCTCAGAAGCCAATTTTAAATTTACACCCTGTTTAATTTGGTTAAGATCAAAATTGAAGCAGATTTTTCCACTCACTAGTACCAACATGCGCTTCAAAACATCTAATCAGAAGTTCTGCAGCAGGGACAGGTGCCAGCTCCACATGCCAACTGGCCTGTGGCTCGCTAGCCAGCCGGCCCCAAGATCTGCTACCTCCTCTCCCCATCATCATCATAAAGGTACTCCCTGACGTACAGGACCCTCTTTCACTAGCTCTTACTCTATAAACGCACACCTAAGAAATAATTAGGCTTGCAAGTCCTTATGCTCAAACTTGTGGCTTTTTTCAGTTTGAATGAAATAACAATTTTCAAAACTCGCCTTGGGACTAACTCCAGGATCTCAGGGAACGCCAGAGACCTCAGTAAACAGGACTGTGTCCTAATGATTTGTAGGAAAACTGGAAAATTTGAAGAAATAAGGCTGATGAAAATGACAGAGTCCTCTGAATAATGAGCTGACTATCAGTTGACAACAATCATTATTCCACTCCGTAAAAATTCCTTTATGGTTTAAATACCATGACACCTGTCTGCCTGCAAAAGACATTCCACACCTGCTTTTTCCGTTTGTTCCATTCATCACCTTTCTTTATTTTTTTTTTTTTGCTGAAACACAGCGAGAACTAATGAAGTGCTAATATCACAATGAAGGACTGGGCAAGACCAGAAATATTCCCTCACAGACAAAGACCTCTTTAGGTGATCAAATTGTGTGAAAACTTAAGAGAGACAACTTCATATAAATTAAAAAGTGTGTTGCCATTACAGGATCAGAGGGCAGCCCTGGGAGAAGATTCAGCTGCTGGTAAAACCCCAGCACTGCTGCGACAAGACCAAACGCTGAACTTCATCATTTCCACGTTTTGCATTGTACTTTGTATGTAGGGTCTGCAAAAGTATTATTTTTAACGTGTTAAAACAAAAAACATTTTCTCAAGTCAGGGAGACAGTTTCATTTTGTCGAAGCAGTAAAAGACAAGTGGCGCTTGTTCAGGCAATCAGGGACCGAGGCCCACGGGAGCCTGGGCTTGGCCAAGGGCTTCCCGCAGCCGCGGCGCTCGCGAGGCTTTGCCAAAGCAGGTGTAAGACACGGTACAGGTTTTTCCCTGTGCTAGAAGACTTTTCCTCTTATGCTCGCTTATAATCCTTGTGGGAACTTTGTTAATGATCTTTGACACTTCCACTGCTTCCCAGCAAACCCTGGAATGGGGCAGTGGAGCCGGCTGGTTGGGAAATCCCTGGGAAGTCTGTACGGGAGGGAGCCCGGGGCTCCAGCTCCGCTTCCGTCAAACCGCCTGGAAAGCTGCCGATGCAACGCTGCCTACTCAGCACTGCCACAACACACAGAAAATAAATCATTTCTTTTACAGGGTATTTCCAGACTAGACAGTGGAGATGAGCTTTACAATTATTTCGTTTTATGGTCAGTATTTACAGAGCCCATCTGTGTATGAATTTAGCAAAAGTTCCCTGCCCCAAGGCACACCTTTACCCAAGATGATTCAGCCTAAGCAACATGGCAGAAGTGGAGCTGAATCCATTTGACCTTTCATTTTTAATTAGATTTCCCGTATTTCTACCACTCTTTCTTCTCAATGGGATATCGAGGAACCCAGTTTTCTCTGCTCGTTATTTTCTAAGTCTGACTGGATGTCTCATATTAAAAATATACAAGTTGTTCTCATATTAAAAATATACAAGCTGTTTTGCTTCTTGGGGCAGGGGTGGGACAGCAGCAAGTTGTTTACTTGGCATTTCTAGCACCAAAAATAACCATAAAAACAACCTGAAGAGTAGATGGGCCCGCTACATTTGCGAGCACAAACTCTTAAATTGCACACACAGCCCAGCCACGCATACCCACACATTTTTCACAAACTCAATTAAATGCTCCAGTGCCTTTCAATATTTCTCTGCTTGTCAATATAAGGAGACGCACGCACACAGAAACCTCCGCCTTTCCACCAGCCTTTTTATCTCGGCCCGGCACCGTAGTGGCAGTGCTGTGTTCTGCGACAGAATAACGCAGTGCTACATAAACGGCCGCGATGAGCCCCATCGGTCATTCCGGTATTCCTTAGGTTCAGTGCCGATCGGAATCTCACAAGCCTTACCCCAGGCCCTAACAGGGGAGGCCCCTTTGGGGGCTGTTCATCTTTAAGGCTTTTCCAAGAGGCTAATAATGTATGAAAACTATAAAATCTTGAATCCAAAATTTAGCTTAGCCTAAGCAACACACCGATATTTTTCCCTCCTAAACAGAACTAGTTCACTAATTCCAAGTGGAATCCAACTTCAGGTCTCTGACATTTCCCTCTCAATTTTTTTTTTTTTTTTTTCATTAAAAGAAATAATCCTGAAAGACATCCTATGACAGGACTTTTCCCCCCCCATTTCTGAATAAGTAAGTTTCTGCCACGGGCCCCATTTTATGCTTCGCTCCAACTAACACTATTGGCACATGGCACAAAAGCGCCTTTTTCCGAAATGGGAAACCTAACACGGAAAGGAACTAGGTCTATACTCTGAGACCGTTAAGGAAACATTTGTCTTTAAACCACCTAAATTCCCAGTTCGCTGCTGTACTGTAACACTAGGCTCATTGCTTTCTCTCTGCCTACAGCGCAATAGGTTGTGCGAGCACCAAGGGGACTGAAGTAAATTCTTTGTTATGTCTACACAAAGTAGTAAATGAAGCATACAGCTCAAACCTCGCCGGCAGCGGCCAGATCCTTGCTGCCTTTCCCTTTGCAGTGGGAGATTTAATGCTGTTTTCTTTCCCATATGCTTCATCTCTCAGCTTTAGCATAAAAAGGGAAGGAAAAAAAAAAAATCTAAAGGTTTCGTTTTGCACTAACTGCTCCCTTCAGATTCCGAGACATGTCTTGATGAAAGCTCGGTTGTGATGGAGCAAAATCAAAAGAGGAAGAAATTTCACCCTGTGAGATGATACTTAAAAGGGGGGAAAAAAGGCCTCGGAAAAAAAGTTCTTTATTGAGTAATTAGCCATAATCTTAGATAAGACAACAGATCAAACAACTCCTCTCACAAGAGCTGCTGTGGGAAAGAAAGAGAGGCTTTCTGCCAGGGTTTACAAACAATGCTAAAAAAATTTAAAAAGCAGAAACACTGGCAAACTTTTCCCTCAAAATGAAAACAAACCATGAGGAGGTGTCTGCCCCACTTCGGGTGCGGGAGAGGTGCAGAGGAAGGGAGCTGTGACTGAGCTCCCCCCGTTCCTCCCCAGCGCAGAGCCCGGCGGGCTCCGTTCCCCAAGGATGGAGGTTTCTGGCCCCTTGCTGTGGGACCGCGTGCCCGGGCCGGACCCTGGAGCAGGGACACGGCCAGGAGCGCAGGAAGGTGTCTCAGCCTGATGCTCCTCAGCTTCAGAGTCACAGCAGATTTCTGTGCCCTCTCCCTCTGCTGACTCTCATACCACCAGGGTGAAAGAAGCAAGCCTTCAAATCATAAATAATTAGGAATTCTCCATTTCCCCCTTCATCACAGCACTGCAGGGACAGTAGTCTGGAAGAAGCCTTTGTGCAGCTGCAGCCCCCACTGCTGAGCCCACCTCAGGAGTCTGATTTCCACAGATGTCATCTATGAATGAACCTGGTGGTGGGCTCCCATGGACACCTGTGTCCATCAACTCTGAACAAACTGGAAAAGCAGCTGGACAAGCTGTGTATAAACTCGCTGGCCTGAATAAAGCCTTAGGAAAAAACCCTACACTTGCTGTCCTCCTTCTAGCCCCATCCCTCCTTTGACACATCCGGATTACATCCGAGTAACTTCCCAATCCCAAAACTGTGAGGGTGGTGAGCCCCTGGCCCAGGTTGCCCAGAGAAGCTGTGGCTGCCCCATCCCTGGAAACATTCCAGGTCAGGTTGGACGGGGCTTGGAGCAACCTGGGCTGGTGGGAGGTGTCCCTGCCCAGGGCAGGGGGTGGAACTGGATGATCTTTAAGGTCCCTTCCCACCCAAACCATTCTGTAATTCTATGATTTTGTGACATCATATGGATCTACTGCAGGCACGAAGAAGTCCGTATGTGAATGAAAAGCACCTGATCCAAGTTCAGCCCAGAACAGAGGCTGGGTAGGAAAAGAGAGCTACTATGCAAGGGAAGTCTTCCCTGAAAATCATGGAAATAATTAATAAGAAGAGAAGTTTTTTCAAGCCAGTTGATGCCATTAAGCTTGATACAGTTGGATTTTAATTTCTCCCCCAATGTACAACTTTCACAAATCAAAATATTTCACACAAACACATTTCAGCTAGCATTTTGATAATGGAAAACTACATATGGAAAAACACTGCATTAGTCTATTTTACTTTAATTTTAATATCAACTTCATTTTGATTTGAGCATTTATTTTCTGTCAGTTTCCTCCTCTTCAAAGTGCCTGTTTTCTAGGAGGTTAAGAACCAGAGAAGAAATTGTTCCACTCAAAAATATTCATGGGAACGCAACCGAATATTTCCATCAGTGACAGACACAGGCATTACCGTAACACATTTACACATTAGTTAGATACAGTTATTAGACTTTATACAGGATTAAAGGGGTGACATTCCTTGATGTGCTACAAAGGTAGTCAGAAATAAAATAAAATCTAGTTGACCCTTTTGACCCTAACACCCATGAATCCATCAACTTTATTTCACATTCGACTTGCTAGCTTCACCCATGTTTATCGGTTAGTAGCAGACTATGCATCAAGGTCCTCCCCGCTGCAAGGTTAGACAACTCCCAGTCAACCCGGTACCTCCAACCGGTTACCGTTCCACCAGAATCGCTGATGCCAGCGCTCGGCACACGCAGCACCGACAGCGGGAATTAAATCCTTACTCAGCGCTCCCTATTTGCTTTCTGATGAACTGAGCTTAAAGCTCTAAGGTAAGCGATGCTTCCCGGGTCCAGGAACAAAGCAACAGGAGGGGCAGAGCTGGAGGTCCCAGCCCCGCTGGGTGAGGCGCCGTTCCTGGCCACAGGGTACAGAACGCCTTCCAAGAGACTGGGCCCGATCACAGCTGAGTGGGGCTCACATCCTAATGAAGTCACAAGTGTTTTAAGGAAGACAGTCCTAAAATTAATGATCTTCAAAATATGCAGCACGAAACCCGCACTTGCACGCTTTTATACTCTAATTTATGCAACACTTGAACATCAAGGTGCCACACAAGATCAGGGAATTGCTACTCGTTGGGGATCAGCCGAGAGCTCGACTGCACCCCCCAGTCGCGCACGTCCTACCCGACACGCTGCAGCGTGTCTGGGACTTGGGTGGTTCGTACACTTAGCATCCAAGCTGTGCGTTTCTTCCAAGTGATGCGCTAATAACATTATTGCTCTTTAATGGCATTTTTGATTACATAATTACGCCAGAAGCCTCACAGACATGGAAAATATATGTGCACTGGCATTTAATTGCTCTATCATCATGACTATAATCACAAATGAGGACCTTCCAGAACTGAGAGCCAACTGAGGCTTTTACTCATTCAATGCTACCTGTCACCATAATAAACACCCCTTGGAAATCTCCCACGTGCTCCGCCGTATTTTAAAGTATTATGCATCGAAGAGCCTCATTTATGTATTTTGAGTGGGCGGTTGCTTTTCTGCAAAGCTGTTTCCATTTCTCAGGATGAAGTACGCTGTGCAACGGGATGAAGGGATACAGGCGTAGGTATTCCCACACAATTACTGCAGCCCATGCGTTGAGGCAAGCCGGCCATCCCGTACTTGGGGCGGGGCAGTGGAATCGCGTTACCCACGCTACAGCGCGGGGTTGGGCTCCCCCCCAGCTGCAGGTGAACTTACCCCAAATAATGCCCCGTACTGGGGCCGCTGGAGCCAGCCTGGTCGCATCCAGCTGCTCATGCCCAGGTGGTTCCCCATCTTCTCCTCACACTCCAGCACTGTCCCCATCCCCCCGGGAGCACGGGCACGAGGGGCAGCTCCATGCGAATTGATCACACAGAGTCAGATGGCATTACTGTCTCCGTAAAATATTGCACACAGAGCCCCGGAAAGACCAGATACAGTATTATCCAAAAAAAAAAAAAAAAGGGGGAGGTATTTCCATTGTAAAAACAAACCCTCACAAAAAATCCCTTCACAATAACGCACTGAAACAGACAAGGTTATTTTTAAATCAAATAAGGCTTACTTAAATGGCAGAAAAAAAAAAATTTAAGTTCAGAATCCAGGATTTTAAAGAGCTCAGTCCTTGGAGTTCGATCCCATTTTCTGTAGCTGTAACTGAGTATCAATTTTTCCTGGATGGAAAAACTAGGAGAATTCTTTTCAAGGCTATTTGAAGGTAAGAATTATTTTGCATGAAAGCAACAATTAATTAGCACTCAGCAAGGTTCCCTCTACTCTGCGCTGTGAAGTAAAAGCGGGTCACTTCTGCAGCCCCTCACACCTGTCTCAGGTCACAGATCCTTACCTGAACACAGTATCCGATTTGCTGCTTCAGCACCTCAAGGTTAAAGCCTATTTTCCTTCCAAAAATAATAGCAAGTAAATTTGGCTTTTTAAGTACGACCGCAGCAAGGGATGAGTTGGCGATGCTTCTGTTTGAGAGCTGGAAAATTCAATCACTGCTACAAAACCCATACATTTTTAAAAACTAAGCATTTGTGCTAAGTTACGCAGCTAGGCGCCAGACCCCAGGGCTGCTGCAAGTGCGCGTGGCCGTCCTAAGGCTGGGGACAAAGCCTGCTTGTCCCCCTTCATATCCTTTTTCCTTAAGGACACCATCAACGGAAGGGCCACCACATTCACCCTCCTCACTGCTCCTGCTAAAAGAAGGCGAGTTCTTCTCTGTCTTTACCGACTGAGACAGGGGCAATCTCCATTTGATTAGTTAAGACGGCTGGCTGGCAAATTTAAATTATTTGTATATCAGTATTGATGCTGCTCCACATTTAGTGTAAATGTAATTATCATTAGGGCCCTCAGAGCTATCAAATAAGAGTACTTTGAGGAATGTCAGTGCTTAAGTAGAAATAAATGCATGCACACACACACACAGGTGGACTCAGAATAAATTCTTGGGCTCTTTCCCCCCTCTCTTCCCCACCAAATTTCTGCTCTACGTACCTCCGCTCTCATTTTCTCACACTTCTTACAGCAAAAGCTAGCTGGGAGAAGCAATCAAATCCATATAAGACAAGCTAAAATTTCACCCCTGCCCTCCCTGGAGCTGTGATAGCTCCCACGGGTTAATAGTGTGCTCTGCCGAAGAGGCAGGAAAGGCTCCGTCCCATCCCCATCAGCAGCCAAGAATCTCAGCTTTGTATCTGGAACGGAGCTCAGCCCAGTTCACCTCCACACTCCCCGTGCCGTAACTGCTTTGCACAGGTCTTCAAGGCTGCCGGGTCAAAACGTTTGGAATGGTCTTCACGAGACACCTGAAGCACAAAGACATTTCCAGGCAGAAAGCAGGAAAGACAGGGAGAATTTGAACTTTTTTTTGATGCTGCCCCTCAGGGGAGATTTAGTGACAGGGCTGGCTCTGTGGTCATTTGGTCAGTGGCAAAACGAAGATCCGTTGGCTGGGACATCAGGCCACGATATGCAAAAAAAATAACACGTAGGATGCTGGTCTACCAGACGTCTCCTGTGTGACTTTTTGCAAGTCTTAATTGAGACTCATCTCACTTTACCTGAGTCTAGAACACAGTGTCTAAATCAGTCCCCATTACCAACAGAGAAAGACACGTTCAAAAAAAAAAAAAAAGTATTCAGACCTCCCTACCAGGAGAGGACAAAACATTCAGGACGTTTCTCCTTCTCCTCCCTTTCCAAAGAAATAGACCCGCAAAGACTGAAACTACATCCCACAAGCCGCGTTCCCCCCCCTTGACTAACCTGGGTGGAAAAAAACCAAACCAAACCAAACCGAGGACTCTAAGCTTCCTCACCATACCCTAACACTTCACTCAGGGAAATGGCTGCAAGCTGCAAACAGAAGAGATTTCCAGTTACAGAGAAAAAAAAAATCACCCTGAAGAGCAAGAATTTAATAAAGCCACTAGAGCTTTTTTCATTGCACTATTAGTTAAGATTTTTTGAATACATAAATGAGAATTATTTGACTGACAGCCTCTTTATCAATAGTATAATCAGCTTTCTATTGTTGGTAGAAGTCATATATTTCAACAGTAGAAACATTTATTTTAGCTGTAGAAATATAACCCTATTTATTTCCAATCTGCAAAAGTAACCCTTGGTAGTATAAACGAATTTAAAGAGAAAGGTGATTTCTTATCTGCAGAAAGCAGCAGCAACACTAGCGAAGGACAATGGTCTGCATTTTTATTAATGCAAACACTAGCTTTCCGTTTCCACACTTGAATTTCTAGCCTCAGAACAATATTAATATCTACAACAGAACTAAATTTATGGTAATCTAATTTTATCATACATTATTTAAGTATCAGGACATTTATCCATTAATCTATCCTTTTACCTCCTTAGACGTTAATATTCTCAGCCTGCTTACAACTTCTCACAGGCAAGTCTGCTTTCTCACCAGCTGTCATAATTTTAAAAAGTATTTCTCGTATTTCTAAAGAAAATGTAAAGTAGTAAGCTATGTCACAAAAGCTAGACAGAGAACATGCTTTTGCATACAGTCACGTGCTGGTTCCTACTTGACTGAACATGATCATATTTTTAGGTACTATAATTAATAGCTAACAGCTTTAAAAGTCTCACTAAATATTCATTATTAGAGGGAAAAATGAAAAGGTCTAATCCATTTTGAATGTCTCTGACAACTGCCATTAAAGCACCCTTGTGCAATTTGTCATAGATATTTATATTTAGTCAGCACAGAGATGGAACGTAGGAGTCCACATCCTGTGTTGTTCTTCCTCTTTGAGTGGTACAAGTGTCAAATATGTTATAAAAACACCTCGCACTCCCAAGCCCTCCCCAAACACGCGTATCTGTGCTTGCAGGAGTGACGGGGGTGCCTTCTGACAATGGAGCACAAGCACAGTGCTGCCAGCCGCTGAGGCTGGACGAGATGATCCGAATCATGGAACTGCCAAGGTTGGAAGGGACCTTTCAGATCATCGAGTCCAACCATCAACCTAACTCCGACAAGAACCACCACTAAACCATATCTCTACGCACTGTGTCTTACCCGTCTTTTGAAAACCTCCAGTGATGGTGCCTCAGCCACTTCCCTTCCAACCTCGGTGATTCTATGATCTGTCCTTTTCTGACTGCTGCCCACAGGCCCACGGGGACACGCGGCAACACGGAGCCACCCCTCCATCTCCCGCTGCCTGGCCACGAGTGACCGGGACCCTCCCCGCGGCTCGGCCGAGCCGGCCTCACCGGGCGCTGGAAGCTGCCCTTCTTCCCTGGCCAGACCCAGTCCCCTACAGGCCTAAGGAGATGCTGCAAATGTCAACCCTGCCCCAAAACAACAAAGCCCATGCTTGCATTTTCATAACAATTAGTACTTTCTTTTTTCCCCTGTTGCTTAATATAGGTTTCAAAAGCCAAGGGTTTAAAAGCTCATTTTACTATTGATTGCGATTCTGCTTGGCTCTAGCAATAAGCTTTGCTTGGCCTGGAAATTGCCCATGTTCAAGTCTGATGGGAATCCACTCTACGTAAGCAACATACATGATCTCTTCGGTATATATTTTTCAAGGTTTACAATTTAGTTTTATTCCTTTTCTCACAAAATCACTTGAAAGTTCTGCTGCAAGCCTCAAGCGAAGCATATAGCTACTGTGAATTCAGGAGGCCCAGGGTGCCTGGTACAAGTCGTTTAAGTGGTATGGACTGCTCTTACAATCAGCGTGTTCTCAGAAAGCTGAAACTCAATTTTTCAGACTGAAATGCACGACTGGCAGTAATCCATAATCCTGACACAGTGTCATGGGTGCCAAAGGGCCGCCAGTGAGTGCTGCCTTTGCATTTTTAAAAATGTTCTATGAGCTCAAGACCCTAGAATTAAGTATCTTTACTTTGCAAGCAACCTGCCATCTACTAATGCTGTAGGAAAACCAAGCCAAACAAAAAAACCACAGCCGAGTACAGAACAAAGGATCTCTAACCCATAAGTAAAGTCTCTTTATCCCCAAATCCTCCACTTCAAGGGCTTGCGTGTTAAAAGCTAAGAGCTCTCAGCTTCAAGCCCATTACCATTTGCCCTTTTTTATCTGTACCAAGTTGGTTTTGTTGCAAATGAACATTAAAAAAAAGAGAGCAAGACAAACAGATGAGCGGCTGATTTCTTACAAATGATCAGGTTTCCTATTAACAATATTGTAGAATTAAGCAATAAGGAGATATTTACAGTCCTGGCAAAAGATGGACTATGTTATAGTGAATTAGGTCCCCAATCAACTTCCTAATTGCCAGACCGCAGTGTTTACTAACCTGATTCCAGAGTTACTTAATTCCCTGCTCTAAATAAAAACATAAAACAGACTATTGGTTATTTAATTAAGAAAGCTGCTGATGCAGCTCCATTTAGCACGAGGGCATGATTTTTTGTTTATTTTCAAAGAATATGGAGGCATGGAGCTCCTTACGTACAGCTATCATCTGCTCCGTCTTTCAGTCACTACAGCAAAGAGGAAAGCAAAAGGGCAAGCCCGGAGCAGCGTAATCAGGATTCTTCTTCCCCGAACGCCGTCATGAAAATCAAACATTAGTTTTTAAGGAGAGTTACTGCTGTGATCCCGAATGGAGAAATACAGAGTCGGTCACAGCCGGTATTTCATTAACATTTCACAAGGAACTGTGCTCTCAACGATTTCTCCAGGTAAATTCTGTAGATGCTTTTTCTTAAATAAAGGTTACGTATTTAAAAAAAAAAAAAGATAGTAGCACTATATCAAGTATTCTCCCAGACGGAAAAATTTCAAAGTGGTACACAGACACCTTACGCATCTTTTTTCAAGCTTTGTAACCTTAACATTTCTTAAAAAGAGATTAAAATCTCATCGCACAAACTAAGCAAGGGAGTGAGACTGAATTAGATCAGTACTTCTCCCAAAACCACCTCAAGCACCTCTCCCAAAGGGAAAGCAACGTCACAACTCCCAGCGGGATGGAGGATGGAAGCAGGAACAGCACTGGGTGCCTGGCTCAGCCCAGCCACCGCCGCCGGCCGCACGCCGGCATGGCTGCGCCTGGCACAGCTGCACAACACCCCTACAGCCACACACCACCTGCAGGAACACCAGCAGTGAGTCCGCCCAAAGCCCCTGGACACCTCAGCACCAACTGAGAGGTTCCAGAGAGCTGTGGAGGCATTTAGGTGAACTGACAGAGACAGGAACAGCAGTAAGCAGGTATCAAACCCTCAGAGACGCCATGCTTAGTGAATCTGTAGCTTCTCAGAAAACACCAAAAAGGAGGATTGAATCCTACTGTAAAGTGATGGTATGAATTATCCACCAATATTTAAGAATGCAAACCCAGCAACACGGAAATTCACTCATTCCAGCTTTGGCTCCTTTTCCTCTGTCTTCCATCTGTTGGTGCCCACCTGACACCTCGCAGCGGGATTAGTGCTTCTGTAGTCCAGAAACCACGCAACTTTCTGGAGGCTTATTCTGTGGCTCAATAATGAGCCTCTAAGGCACTAATTCAACGCATCGTTATATGAATTATTGTCACTTAAGATAATATCAACATACTGAACCTGGAGGAAACATATTAAAATTCTGCATGCGTTACTGTCATTAAACCATCACTACCACCCAACCCGCCCAATTGAGGTTAAATGGCTGTCCTTCTCTACCTCAGGATTCCTCTAACATCCAATAATGACTCAGACTGGAACATCACACAGCACGTTCATTCGGAAAAGAAGTGAGAAACTCTTAAAAACACGAATAATGAAAAAAAATTTTAAAATCATTAATAAAACGTAAGATGAGTGAAAAGTACTGGTCCCAGAGCAGAACTTACGAGTAGTCTAGCAGCTGGCATGTGAAGTTTCTGCCCATTATGATTTTTAATGTCCTAGCTATGATAAAACTAGAGAAATTAGAGGTAGGCAAGAACAATTAGGCCAAATAATCCATCCCCTGCCAATACGGGACGGATACAAACTGTTCAAGGAAAAAGCATCCCAGCACACAATGGTGACCGCCTTCACCTTGATCTGTAAGTCCAGATTCATGAAAATTTAACTTCTCAGTACTGTAAGGCACAATTACTATTATATAAGAAATACTTACAGAAAGACCCGCGATGAAGAATTCCAAGCGTTGTCTCTACTCAGGGACACATAATCAGAGGAACTTCAAATATGAAGAAAGCTGAAATTTTTCCTGAAGTAACTGGTAATTCCACCAGTCGGAAAAAGATTAAGTCACACAGAGCAAAACTGCATTTTAAGCAATTAAATTTATACATGAACTATCATGAACTTATTGATCATAAATCTACTTGGAAACGCTGTTCTGCCCTGTCCTCCAACATACTCCAAGAAGCTGCTTAGGCACATGCTTATCTTTAAGGACGTGGCGGTTGTACTGCAGATAATGTAAATGCTCAAAGACTCGAGGATCCTCCTGGAACTGAGGCTTCCTAACGAACCCCCGCAAGTGCCAAGAAGCAGCGGATGTTTACCTTACACAATGCTGTTAATCACTCGTCTGGAACGTTTGATAACCTTTTCTCAATGCTTTCATCAAACCAGTGGGTTTGACCCCAAACGGGTTCACACATTTAAATTAACATGCAAATTATACACTTAGATCACCTAGAATCTGCCTTTGAGGGGCAGAAATTGTTTGACAAGCTTTATGATGACATTTCAAGAATGATGCAGCTGCTTGCAAGAGGGTGTCTAAGATGAGAGAAAGCAGCACTGAGCTACAGAGTCATTCTGCCTGTGCCGTCGTCTGGCTAAAACCTCATCCCGGGGACGCCAGAGATTTTTAATATCCAACTCCTAATCATTATCACCTGCTAGAACAAAAAGTTTCAGGTGAAAATTATATTGTTAGGTCCAACAGCTGGCTTTGAAGATTTCGGTAGCACCTCCAGCTGCAGAGATAATGGAACACCCTCCTGGAAGACTCTCAGAAAGCAGGACTGGAACAACAGAGGCTCCAACACCTTTTTACCCAGGTGCCTCTCCAACCCTTCCTGCCGGGATCCAGACCAGGCAAAAGGCAGGAGAATTCTGGGAGAAAGAGTGATACACACTGCTAGAAACATTAGCACACTGAAAGAGCCAACAGGCACACACATACCATGCAGACATCTCCAGCAGGTATCTGAACATACGACAGTCCCTCTCCAAAACACTTCTGGAGTCAGCAGCGCGCAATGCGACACCAGGGCTTTGCAGCCCGCAGGGAGCGGGATGCCTGGCTGAAAACAGTCATTTCTGCTTCCTCGTGCTGTGTCACCAACACGAGGAGCTCGACATGCTGAGACTGGCACCAAGAGAAGCGCTGCCCCGACACCAGCAGCACCCACCGCGTCGCTGGGAAGGAGCGGAGGATGCAGCACCGGGGTCTGCGCAGGCTTCGTGGAATTTTTAAAACACATACTCTTGCAGATCACTGGAGGTGCTGGAAAGGGTCTGGATATGTTACCTTAATAGTAAGAAACTAAAAAAAAGAGGAGGATGATTGAGGTAAGATTTTAAGAATGATCTAACTACCTTTTTCAAAGCATAGCTCATGCTTCGTCATTTAAGTGAATTTGCACGGCCTAAGCCCCGTAGGAACGCCACGCAAACGACAGCCTTTCCAACACTAACACGCAGCAGTAACGACACGGGCACAACTGCCAGGTCGACAGACAGCAACACTTTCACCAGGTTTGTGCTCACAAAGAGAAAAATACAGTCACTCTATCTTCACTGAAGCTGTCCTTTTTTTTTTTTAAGCTTATCTAATGAAATCAATGCAAAGACCCACAAAGCTAGGCTTACTTCACTTAAAGATGCAGTTAAATTTCTTTTAAATTAACTTGAAAAAAACAACTGTCAAATAGATTAGATATACATACTCCTCCAGTTAAATTAAACTTCAGTGAAACTGATGGAATAATTCATCTTAAATGTCAAGAAAATAATAGGAAATGTCTCATATCTACATACAAAAACAAGTTCTGCAGAGTCCTAAACGAAGAATTTCTGTTGAACATCTGACTTCATACATGGTTAAATTTCATGGTTACCAACAATTTTAAATTAAAAATTTCCAAAGAATTTATTGTTTTGCATAATTAGAAAAAAAGTATTGCTTATAGCACCCTGGGGTAGACATGGTGATCCACAGACAATCAGACTTTTAGGAGACTATGGGTTCCAGCTGCTCGCCTTGCCTAGTAATCTCCCTAAGGTGCTGTTTCCTCATGATACCAGTAATCACTTTTCATGGGTTTACATAAAAATGCTGTATATCATCAAATCAAAAGAAGGTTATTGCTCTCTTCTTGTTACGCTGAATATGTGCCTTAATCCTAAAAACAGAAAGACAAAATAAAATGTGCATTTTTACATTACAGTTGACCTATTAGTTTTTATTCAGCATATAAAACCAAGCGTTGGAGCTGCCCATTAACAACTTGGCTTCAACATTACCTTTCAAATCATGTAAACAGAGTCGCATTTTCAGAAGTCATGCTTGCCCAGTACTGCTGACTTTTCAAGTTAGACTGAACAACACAAAGGTGTGACTTGTCAACATACTTCATCTTATTAGTTTCACTCAGCAACAGTCTCGGTCATCATGTTTATTAAAATACAGATTGTTCTTGTATCCTGTTGAAAACTATGGGAGATTTGCCATGGCAAAAATTCCCACTGCCTTGCAAGAACTTTTGAAGTTAGAGCAAATGCTTAAGTTTTCACTCTCTCTTTTCTGCATCTGACAAACAAACGTTGCATCACTTCCAAGGCACCGAAAATAGTCTACAGTTAAGTTCATATAGTCGTGAAAATAGCAGAAAACAAGAGCCTGTACTGGACGGCTCACTCCTGCTGTCAGCAGCTTCTCCGGCTGGAGCACCTGAGCCTCGCCAGTTCACAGGAACCAAGTGACCTTCCCAGAACCTGGAGCTGGGGACTCCTGGAGTCTCCATAAGCCAAAATCAACCATTTTAGGCCATTTCTCACTCGTTTCCAGCTGAAAAGTTGAATTTCAATGAAGTTATGTCGATCCACAGTAGAAAGGAAACAGAATACTAGGAAGCACCACCACCCACCCTTGGGGTGATGCCCACGCAATGAAAAGTGTTCTGGGCAGCAAGATCTAAATTAAAAGCACCAGCATCTCGCACACAGGCAAAACCCACAGCAAACGCCATCTCCCTCAAAAAGGAAAGCTGCACATACAGCATCGGAGCGTTGGGCTTGATTAAAGGGCAACTGTTTCTTCAAGGCAAGACACAGCCCCACCTGCACACTGAATTACTGCTGTTCACCAGAAACCGCTGGCAGTTGTGCAGCCGGGGCGCTGATCTGATCTGAAATCCTCTGTCACCAGGCCATTTTTCTATTAATTTCTCCTAAGGAGTATGAGTAACAGACACAGCAAGAGGATGGCCACTCTCTTGGAGAGGAGCGAGCCGGAGAGCTGGAGTGGCTAGCTAGCCCATCTGACCCCGAGCCCAAAAGCACGAACGCCCATCTCAGACCCCAAACTGATGAAACACCGAAGGGGATCGGTACCACAGATGCCCTCTCTCCCCTCCCCTCCACAGCAGCATAAATAAGGGCACGGTAGCCTTACGCTCCATACCTTCATGCCGTATTTCCCCCGATAGCCTAGAGCAGAAGTTTTGGTTGTGTTCATGCAGGTCCATAAGCTTTTTACTCTGCCACACGTCCCCCCAGACACCACACGCTGCTGGCATAAACTAGTCACAAGGGCAGCTCTCCACATAGTTATTTTTCCAATGATTATTCCGCAGCAACATTTATCTCTTCATTTTAACCAACCTGTACCCCATTGTGACACCGCACAAAGCATCTCCGAATTAACACAGAGACCTTTCTGGTGCAATAGTTTACTGCTGCTGTTCCATCAGTCCGTGGCTTCTGTGAAACAATTTATTGCTTATACTCAGAATTTTAATCATTCAGGACATTATGGCAGTTTTGTTTGTTGCAAAGTTTTCTTTTTTGCTGTTGTAGGAACTCAACAATCTGGTATTTATAAAGGTCTTTAAAATAGAAAACCTGCAGTCTAACACAGAGGCTGTCTTAGGGAGCAGGAAGGACAAAAATGGAGTTTGGATATAAAACTCCTGAAATTCTGTGGTTTAAACAGACTTTCATTGATGAGATTAACACTAAAGGCGTGACTAGGGAATGCAAAGAACTTATGTTTGCAAACAACAAAATGAAGAGACACTTCATGAAAACACACTGTTATTTACAAGGAAGATCTATCAGTGTCTACATACAGTTTAATAATTCAAACTACAACTATTACTCTCCAATAAATCCCTTTTTAAAGTGAACACCCTAACGGCACGTGTATAGGTCTTTTCTACTCTCTGAACAATCTTCTATTAAGGCTACGACCATGACAAGGAGCCCTCCAGCCCCACAGAGGTAACGGCGGACACCAGGAGCGACAGCCCTAAACCCCCAACAACCCCGACCCCCAAGCCCACTGCATCCCTCCCTCCACTCCCCGGCTAGAACAAGGGCGAGAAGTTTTGTGACCATCAGGCACGTTACAGGGCCTTTTTTAAGATACTTTGAAAGCAGCAGGGGAAAAAAACACCAAATAAACAAATAAAACCACTCGCCATATTTGGCGTCAGTCTTCACTGTCAGTGCAACTAAAAACTCTTCAAAATAACTAAAGCTCCAGAAATGTCATTAGCAAAAATTTCACACTTTTTAATGGATATTTACAGTTCGAAGCAGTCTTTTAATTACTTTTGCTATTTGCATCTGATGGTTTG
Source organism: Fratercula arctica (assembly GCA_947846985.1). Classification (NCBI taxonomy): domain Eukaryota; kingdom Metazoa; phylum Chordata; class Aves; order Charadriiformes; family Alcidae; genus Fratercula; species Fratercula arctica. The sequence continues at coordinate 1,686,004 of CANTUZ010000013.1, read as the reverse complement.
GGGAAATGTTGAATTCAGATATTAGACTATCAGGGACCGCTGGATGTAGTCCAATAAGAACCTGAGATCAGAGTAGTTAAATTAGCCATCTGTCCTAAACAAACACAAATCAGAGCTACTTCTTAATAGTCTTTCAACCCGATCTTCAGTGAAACAACAACTTTATAAAAAGCAGCAACTGTGGTAAGGTGGGCTCCAAGGAAGTTTACATCCATCTGTTTTATAACGTATCTTAGTCTCAATACTTCAACTGCGTAACTACAAAAAATGTCCTAGATATGGTACAAGAAGGCCACACGATAACAACCAGATTTCAGTCTTTAAATTGTCATAAAAATGAATTAATGAATTAAATTTGTACCATTTACTGTTCTAGTTAAATTATCACCAGGAGAGTGGATTTATAATGTGCTGGTTCCTGTTCTCATTACAATCCATTCTCACGAGAACTTACAATCAGAATTTTAATGCCTTATTCATTCTGTGAAAGATAGCTGTAAAAGTATATTAATTTGACCTTTTCAGAATTTTGTTATTTGACTTAGTGCCTATTCTTGTTTGCTCCTATCTGCAGCTCCTACATTTGCTCATATCTATAAATTACTAGAAAAGGGAAGTATGTCAGTAAGTCAGAAGACTTTTCTGTTCACTTTCTTCACCCAGGGTGAGGAGTACAATCTCGTAACGCTCTTTCAATACCATGTGCAGGCCAAAGTCACGGCCTTAAGCAATCGTTACACTTTGGGAAATGTTTCATCAATGGTAAAGGAACAGTGGCATCTTAAAAGTATGAAGAAATACAGAAAAACCCATTCAGAGTTTAGCAAACAAGCCCTTCCAATAGCCAGTCCCAGAGGATAACCCAAATTGAGCCAAAATGAATCTCTCCAGAGACTCCCCCCTCTCTGTACAGACTACAACAGGAGCCTTGAAGACTAACTTCCATTACAACATAAAGGTGGTTTTAATCCTCCTAATTGTCTTTGCTTGTGAAAACACGCCAAGAAGGGGAGCTCCCAGGGACCTGGTATTAACGTGACAGAGGTCCACGGTGCGCCAGACCCAGCCACCTGCGCCCAAGGAGCCGCTGGGAAGCAACTTGCAAACCCACAAAAACGACATTACAGCATTAAAAGGATTATTTAATATCTTGCCAGCAGCCCATGGGAACTACTCCCTCTCATGAACTATGCACAGGCTTGGAATCATTACACCAACCTCCTGTCCACCAAAATATTCCTTGATGACTTCATCTTGGGCGAGCTCTCACGGCAAGTGCAGGGCAGCCAAGGGATCAGGGCCAGCCAGCATGGGTTTGGGAAAGGGAGGCCCTGCTTAACCAACCTGATCTCCTTCTATGACCATCTGACCCGCCTTCTGGACGCGGGGAAGGCTGTGGACGTTGTCTGTCTGGACTTTGGTGAGGCCTTTGACACCGTCCCCCACAGCATTCTCCTGGAGAAGCTGGCAAATCATGGCATAGACCAGTGTACTCTTTGCTGGGTTAAAAACTGGCTGGATGGCCATGCCCAGAGTTGTGATTAATGGGGTGAAATCCTCTTGGCAGCCAGTCACCAGCGGTGTCCCTCAGGGCTCAGTTTTAGGGTCAGTTTTATTCAATATCTTTATCGATGATCCGGATGAGGGGATTGAGTGCACTCTCAGTAAGTTCGCAGACGACACCAAACCAGGTGGGAGTGTTGATCTGCTTGAGGTAGGAAGGCTCTACAGAGGGACCTGGACAGGCTGGATCAATGGGCCAAGGCCAATTGTAGGAGGTTTAATAAGGCCAAGTGCTGGGTCACACCAACCCCAAGCAACGCTACAGGCTCGGGGCAGAGTGGCTGGAAAGCTGCCCAGCAGAAAAGGACCGGGGGGTGCAGTGGACAGCCAGCTTAACATGAGCCAGCAGCGTGCCCAGGTGGCCAAGGAGGCCAACAGCATTCTGGCTTTTATCAGGAACAGCGTGGCCAGCAGGAGCAGGGAAGTGATGGTGCCTCTGTACTCGGCACTGGTGAGGCCTCGCCTCGAGTGCTGGGTTCAGTTCTGGCCCCTCTGTACAAGAGGGACATTGAAGTGCTGGAGCATGTCCAGAGGAGAGCTACCGAGCCAGTGAGGGGTCTGGAGACCATGTCGTATGAGGAGAGGCTGAGGGAACTGGGCATGTTTAGTTTGGAGAAGAGGAGGCCGAGGGGAGACCTCATTGCCCTCTACAACTACCTGAGAGGAGGGTGTAGAGAGGTGGGGGTTGGCCTCTTCTCCCAGGTGAACAATGACAGGACCAGAGGAGATGGTCTGAAGCTGCGGCAGGGGAGGTTTAGGTTAGATATCAGGAAGAATGACTTTACTGAAAGAGTGGTCAGGCCCTGGAACAGCTGCCCAGGGAGGTGGTTGAGTCACCGTCCCTAGAGGTATTTAAGAAACGTGTAGATTTGGCACTTCAGGGCATGCTCTAGTGACAGAGACTGTAGGGGTTTTTTTTGTGTGTGTGTGTATGGTTGGACTCAATGATCTCAAAGGTCCTTTCCAACCATGAAGACTCTATGATTCTATGAATTAATCTTAATTTCGTATCATGCAAGGAGGTTAACAGAAAGCAGATTTATCGGGTGGCAGAACTTGACCTTTGTTTCATTATCAATACTGTACGGTCATTCTCACTGCTTATCTCTAAATCTGGTGTTGTGCTACACAGCTTTGTGGTACCAGTGACAGGCAGAGGACCGCCGGTCCAGAAAGACAAGGTTCAGACGGTAGCTTTCAGGCAGACTGCTGACCTGCATTTACGGGTTTTGGGTGCTTGATGTGACACCAGATCCAGAAATATTTTTTTCATTGGGGTCATAACACTAAATAAACCATTATGTCCCCTTTCAATCGCTGACTTTTTAAACACTCCTCAGGGTTCCACTTAGCCAATGGACTATTAAAAGTACACCTAGCTAATTACATGTGCACTATCCAGGAAACTTGCTATAGAGTTCAGCTGCTGTTCCACAGCATATGCTGCAAACTAACAAGAGATGACACCTTTTTCAGCATCATGTCAGACAGGACCATCAGTCCATTCAGGACTCTGAAGTAAACCTCATACAAGATCAGTACTGTCCCCTCCGGGAGAGAAAAGTGAAACACACAACATCAGGTAAGTCTTTTATTCCTTGTCTGGTGGAATTTTCAGATTCTACTCATCCCGCACAATTCAACCCCTCTGTTCTCACGGCAGCTGCAGTTATGATTTCCCCCTTTTATCTGCCTTGTGAGCAAAGGCTTCTCCTGCACAGCTATCTGTGATTGCAGATCAACACACACGAAAGCGTTTGGGCAGAAACACACATACACACACACCCGCGCTCCCCCAGGTCCTTGGTTCCATTTCAGAGGAAGCTGGGCACAAACCAAAACTGTGACAGAGTAACACCTGAAGCAGTCAGTGATGTAGGAACCTGAGCTTCAGAATTACGCCATTGATGGATTTTGCTTCCTGAGTTGCTCAGCTACTTCTGAAAATTACACCCATAACACCTACCTCATCATTACTCGAATAAAGGTTGTTTGAGCCAAACCCGACTGCATTTCCCATCATATCCATCACTCAGCCGACAACAACAACATTCAGCCCCAAACAAGAACAACAGGCGAGACAGATACCTCCCTGTCTCCAGTGATTTGTTGCTCTGAGGTTTTGTCACATCTTTTAAGATGTGACATAAGTCATATCTTTTACATGACATTGCTCAGCAGCCCAACTCCTTCGGGTATGAGTTTGAGTAGCTACGTACGTGCACCAGCCAAGGGAACTCCTGAACTTCCTTCTCTATGGCAAAGCCATCTCTAAGTTTTTTGCCCATGTCCCAGTGACTTACTGGGATCTACACTTGACTTTCTCATTTCAGATGAATTCATATGTCCTACATCTAAAGACACATTGGGATGGTTTGGTGTCTTTTATGCAGCTAATGAAAAAAACCCTGAAAGCTGAATTTGTCCTGTGCAGAGATGATGTTCCTGTTATCATGTTAGTGATCCAATGAAGGTAATGGCATGCAGTTTTGGTATAGCGAAGCTGTTGCGACCTTGAAATGTTAATTCCCAGAGACACGAGGGATCGGAGATGTCAGCATGGCAATGTTTTTGGCTTCCACAGGGGACGGAGCATGTTCACAGCTCTGCTCTTACAGCAACCCCTACAGTTTAGCGCATGGAGTGGAACTGATGCCTGTCTCCATAGAGACCTCCTGTCCTGCTTTCAAAAACGGAAAGAAAATGGGAACTATGACAACAGACAAACCTGAGGGATAAGGCAGCGTAAACAAGTCAGCAGGAAGCCCACAGTAGGACACTGGGGCCAAGCTTAGTGTTTTTGTTGTTGTCTGATATTAACGCAAACAGATAACGAGATGTACCAGGGAACTGAGCCATTGGTGTAACCAGCACCAGTCACACCAGATCCACGCCACCATGGGGCTGAGCCCCAGGACAGCGGCTCGACACACGTCCAGACACTGGCTATTCAGACTGACGGGGAAATACCTCAATTTCCCTCCTGTAAAACCGCAGTCCCGGTGCCGCAGTGTTAGTGCTGTCATCTTGGCATCACACCGACGCTGACACGAACATTTAAGACACTACTAGACTTATCACATCTTCACCCAAGATTATTTTCGGTAGAGGAAAGAAGGTGACATAATGAGTTGGTAAGACAAAACCAAAAAAACCATAATTTACTATGCCTTCTTTGAGACTACTTAAAACAAACCAGTCCGATGACACTGCCCTTCTCAACAGATCTAGACAGAAAACACCCCTGCCTTCCCTGTGTGAGCCGTTCCTGTACACCTCACTGGACTGAGAGAACTTTTCCACTTAAGGGCAGAAAAATATTCAAGTCTTTTAATAGAAAACATCCCCATCTAAAGAGCACCCTTGGTATTTGTGAAGCATTTTTCAAAAGTAATTTGCTTTAAGGATGATAAAGTCAGCTCTTCATTGTTTTATTAGAAAGCATCCAGAAGGTCATTACCTCCAGCACACTGGGATCCATCGCCTGGACAGCCAGAGAGATGGCAACAGGCAGCTCTTCGGCAAGTCCTGGAAGAATTAGAGCTTGTAATCAACTTCTGGTCAATTTGTTGTAGACATAGCCTGGATGCACGGGTTCTAAAAGATGGTGCTATATCAGTCTCAGCCTCATTTCCTAAGTGTCAGGATAATAAGATTTTTTTATATATATATATATATATATATATATATAATATTAATAATAATAAAAAGTTATATATATATATGTGTGTGTGTGTGTGCAGTATTTGCTCAGCGACTCCTTACACACCTCTGCCCTCTTGCTACTGAGGCCAAACCCCAGCACCACCACCGAGGTGTGCTCTGGGGGTAAGGCAGCCACCTAAAATAAAGCTCTCCATATTTTAAAAAACAGTGCTTTCCTGGAAGCACAGGGCCTCTCCAAGATGAACAGTTTTCCCATCCTCCGTACTCTCTCTACATAAATCTCAGTGCTTGATATTTGCTCTTTAGATGTTTAGCTATTTCGCTGACCTCACTCAAGGAATTTATTAGCATTTCACCAGCCTTTCCGTAATGCACACTCATCCTCAGTTTAGGGGGTTACCATCCACTAACTCTTCCCGGCGCAACGGGCTTTGAAGCAGTGCATTGTCCAGAACTGTGCGTGCAGAAAAATTTTGTACTCATTCCATTGTCAGTAATTAAATTTGCTGTTCCCATCTGGGACACAGTCTTCCCTGAGTTTGCAACAGAATCTCTTTGTCTGATTGCACTGGTAGATTGAGATGACGCTCTCCTCACTATTACACACTTTGGGTAACAACAGAGATGGAAAAGAACAACAGCTAATGAGGTCAAATTTTCACATAATAAACAATATATTGCCTAAATATATCCAATCACATCCTAGGATGCCCTTTTGTAGGTACACATCATAGTGCAAGCAGTATTTTACAGATTTAGTGATGGAAGCGTCATCAACTGGTAAATACTGTAATTAATCAACTCTTTGTCTTGCTAGTAAACCATGACTAGTAGAAGGAACATGGCTGGATAGCTTGCTACAAAGACTCGACATAGTTCCTAATTTTAAAGGACGTCACTCAACATTTTTATTCCTCTTTTAAACCACAGATGCTCAGGTGAAGATGTGCAAGACCTGCTTTCTGCATGCTTTCACTGACCAGACCGTCACACAGAGAGACATGGGCAGAGTCAAACCCACAGACGGACGTTTCCAGGCCTGCCGAAGAGCAGCAGCACCGCCGGCACGCAGGTTATGTGACAGTTGCCCCACAGAGCCATGCATAAGTTTATCCGCAAAACACCACAACGAGATAAGGAAGCTTCATCATCTCTGCCACATACGGCAGAATCGCACAGAAAGCTCCCGAGGTCATACATGTAATTTATAGACCTATGGAAAGGAGGTGCTCAGGGCAAGCGCGAGAGCCTGCCAGGAGGTAACAGTGTGCAGCCAGGGAGAGATACCACAACACAGGAGGAACCCATCATATCAGATGTAAGCCCTATTCCACAATGCAAAGCACAACACAAGTGGTAGATGATCCATGACACAGGCTCATTTCTTATGGGTTCACAGATAAGGAGCTATTGAGGCAGACAAAACCAGAAAATTTACATTTTGGAGAGAAGTGCTTGTGCTCTTGCGTGTACCAGCAAGAGAGGCAGGGTAGCTGAGACCAAGCAGCTCCCCCTTCCCCGCCTTTTGCGTTTGTTATCGAAGGTTGCGTTTATAGGCATCATCATCAGATGGCTATCTGAAGGGCTTGAAAACCATACAGTTAGCTGTAAGCACACTTTATTGTAAACAAACTCAACCAAAAGGCTGTAAACAGTTTTAATCCTGTTCTGAAGTCCATGAGAATCAGAGACGCCTATGGGTTGCAGTGGGCATTTCATCAATGCCTTTTCACACTGGCAAACAAACCAGAGACAATACTGAAGTTACAGTCTCATGTTTAATTTCATTTGTTAACAAGTTTATTTACTATCACGTATTGGATTCCATCAATGACTTGACTGCCCTGCTAAATCATCCTCGCCAAAGGCAGAGTGCTCTACCTTCAGCAAGCACAGCGATTTATTTTCTCAAAAGATGCATCATTTTTCCATGAGAAGGGAACTCTTGCAAAAAAAACCCTAATAGCCGAGAAGCTAACGAGTTTATCTTTCCTGTTTCTGCCCTTCCCCCTACCAAATACCAGCCAAAGATTTACTCACTCTCACTTAAAATAAAAACCATGTTTTGTCACCACTGACGATTCAGAACTACCCAGCAGACAGGAGTACAACTGCACTGATTTCCTCCAAAACCATCCCAACTGTTAGAGAAAAAAGATATCCCAAGAGCAACAGCAATCCACAAGTTTGGAATGATGTGCATGACGTTTTTGCTAAGGTCGAGCTCAGGTCACTCTAAGGGTAAGATACTATCACTATAAAAAAAAGGTACAATCTCTCTGAGTTTAAGGTTCTCCTCTCACCACCTTTTAACATACTTACCTGTAGAGCACGTGTATGCTTGTATAATTTGTGATATGCATTTTGACAGGAATTTTTGGGCAGGTCAGGAGCTGAGACACTTCAAACTACTTCTCTGATCCACGCAGGCAAGGGAATTTTCACTCCACGGCCCATCTAATGATACTGAAAGGTATCACAGGCCAAGGCAAGCACTGAGAACATCTTAAGGGAAATGGGACTTACATGTGCCACAGAGGAGACCAGAACAACGCAACTGCTTTTGCCCATGAATGGTCCATCTCTTAATAGCCAAGACACATCTTATGTGATTTACGCTTGTTGGTCTGTGATTAACCACCACAGCAAGATTTACTGCAGTTCGTATTATAATTGGAAGTAAATTGACCGCTTATAATAAAAACCCTGAAAAATTTGTAATAAATAGTACAGTATAGGCTGCATTTTCTCAGAGCTTTTGCTAACAACACGTACTTGTCTCATCAATCACAGAAATGCATTTTCATGTCAATCAATCACCACATTAATAGGCTACTCCATTGTCCTCTGTAAACATGTATTTACTTTGCAGAGATGCTTACGGAAGGTGGGAATCAGCACTTACATCTCAAAGGGTGCTTCTCCTTGAGGAGTTGAGAAAGTCAGTATTTATCGAATGATGGGTACACAAAAAAAAAAAAAAATCTGATGCAAATGTTCTCTTTAGCAGGGAGAAGGAAGAAGCAGGAGCTGGGTTAATGGCCTGGCTCCTCCTGCAGGGAGCACTTCAGTCGGGAGCACCATGACATGGATCTTGTGTTTGCACAAGCTGGTGCACACTAGAAACACCCTCAATCTGCTCAAGATGGGATCACTTTCTGCTCTCATTATTTGTATCTAATTATCCTTACAGTCAACTTAGCTTCAGATTGTAGGTTCATGCCGTACAGCCTCTCAAAAAAACCTCCCCACTCTTCTATGTTCAAAATGCTTATACACCAAAGAAATATAAAACAGGCTTCTGTGAGCAAATGGTGGAAAGCCTAATTGCCTTAAGAAGCCAAGACGACTATTTCTAATTACCAGTAAATACATACACAGTGTGTAACTGACAACTCTCCATCTAGCAGAAATCAAAGCTCAGTGCCAACAGCTGAGCGTCTAGAATAAACACACACACTTTATGAAGTTCGTACAGAAGAACCTTAGGACATGCATTCCTATGTAATTGCACAATGTGCTGGTTTACCATTATTTTCATTCTTCTCTGCAGACAAGGCCTCTTACGTAAAAGAAAAGCAGCAGACACTAAGAGGAGTGAAAACTCGGACAAGATGACTGCTCATACACAACCACAGCAAATCCCCAAATAAAATCAGAATAGCAGACAGGGTATCAACTGCAATAGCGCGTGTGTGCCCTAAGGGCAGCTTTAGTTAATGTCTCAGCAAGTTACACAGGTTTTACATGACTATTTACTTCCCAACTCAATAAAGCTTGAGTAGTTACAGCACAGCAACAGCTCCTTCATCACAGGCTACCTGTGCCTCACCCCGCGACACACACCGCCTCCCAGAGCGAAGCGGTGCTTCACAACGGTGGAAGAAGCAGAACACCCACACTCGCAGTGTCACCCGCTTGGTACGGGTGCTCCTGCACAAGCGCTGCTTCAAGCCAGAGCACACCAGCCCCAGCCATGCCCACACAGCTGAAGTGTGCTACCTTCACCAAAGCAACAGCACAGCCTCCTGCAAATGACTTCAAAACCAATGATTTGCACAGCTGAAATATTCCACGTAAGCCACAGGAACAGGTCAGGAAGAGCTAAATCTGAGTTTTAGGTGCCATGTCCCTGCGAGGGAAAGCAAAGCCACATGAGAGACAACAAAGTGCTTCCTCACAGGAAAAGGACATCTAAAAATAAGATACAGATGAGGCAGCGTACTGAGCACTTTGCCATTAAGAAATATCAAGAAACTGGGCAAAAAATAGAATTCCGGCTGTCTTATGGGTGTCCTTACCTGTTCAGGAGTCACAGCCCCAGCCAGGCACACAAACTGGTTCCTCAGCATCCCACAGCAAGCACCACCTCCCACCACCCCCTGCCTTCCTTAAATCGGGTCAGCAATCAATGCAGGGCCGGTTACCTCCCAGCCCCACAGCTGCCCCCAATCCCTGAGACGATGATGGCTCCAGGTGCACATCAACATCCAACCTTGAGGTAGAGCTCTGCTGCTCCTCCTGACCTGCTCCATGCTTGGTGGGGGCTGCACCAGCCCCTCCTCACACCCTGCTGGCGAGGAGAGGATGCTGAGCGGAATCGGGGTCTAGAAACTCAGGAATTTTAGGGTTAACTAAAAATTTGCTTGGGGAGGGAGAGGTGTCTCCCATAATTTTGAAATTTACAGTATTAAATTCTACCCCTGTAGTTTACTGAGCCACCCAACCATTACATGCCAGAAGGTTAGCATCACTTCAAATGCTTAGGGAAACTCTACATTTTAACCTTTTAATAATGTGTTTCTTCTGTTCTTATAGAATAGAAATATGAAACATGGCTTAATTTAGGGGCATAGAAAGATCATTCACATGGGAAGCATAAGTATCTCGTTATAGTGGGCTTTTAATTAAGCAGACATTGCACAGTGCTTGGTACGATAAAGAAAATACTGCTAATGTTTCCCCTACTATTGCCCCTACCCTATGAAGCAAAATGGAATCACAAAATCAACTGAGAAAATAACAACTTCATTGAATTTTCAGATTTATGAACAATAGACCCCAAAGCTGTTACATGCCAGTAGATGGCAATCTTCAGATATAGTAAAAATGTGTCATTAGCAAATGCAAAATTTGAAATTAGGACTGCCTGAGGAAAAAAAAATTCCATTCAAAGACTGGAATTGCTCAGAAGTTATTCACAATCACTCAGGCTTTGTTTTACAAAAGAGAAAAAGAGGATAGAGAACGTCTCTTATTGAATTCGTTCTACTTTTCATCCTAAAAATTTAGATTTTTTTTTTTTAAACAAGTTTAAAAAAAGAGCAGTATGGACACACACGTTAAGTTGAAAACTGAATCCTTTCTTCTCAACAAGTGAAATATTTGAGGTTTTCACTAAAATTCACGTTTCTGGTTCCCTTGCAAGTCCCGCACGTGGCCATAAACATGGCCAGTTTCACCTGAGCAGATGTGGCCTACAGCCCAAAGCTGGGTACCCTGCCTTATTAGGGAAGAGGCAACGGGGAGGACCACACTGATGGAAACGAGAGAAGTTTGAGTATTTAGTTGCTATTAGGAAATAAAACTGTGTACTCAAATTTACTGGTTTAAAATTCAGCCGCTTCTCCATCTCATAACATGTTGTCAATACACCATCAGATACGCAAAAGAATACACTGATCTATATTTAATTTCTGTTCTTCAGAAAAGTTGCACTTGAAATTCTGCTTACTCTTGGTTCTTGATTTTTTAAGACCTCAGGACATCATGAAATGTGATTACACTTATAACAGCAGAGGAAACCAAATAACACTTTCAACACCCATGCTGATCCTAGCTCAGTGTGCAACCATGGGAGTGCTGTACTGTGTCCACTGATAAAAGAACACTTTACAACACATCCAAACACATCAGATTTTAAAACAAAAAATATTTGTAAAATATAAGTTAAAAAATTAAATATTGCCTCTATTACCAAATATAAACACAAACACTTGCACGAGATTTATTCCAAGATAACTCCTCACACGTTCACATAAAAGTACTTATTCTACTCACTCAAGCCCAATTTTTTTTTTTATTTTTCATATTTCCTCTTCTACTTGAAGCAGCCCCATTTTATTCAGGCATGGAATTCTACTCTTGTTCAGGAACATTACTTCTCTTTTCTATTCACACAGGCAAGATCAGAATCAAGCCTCATATACTGCTAACGGGGCTCTCAGGAACACCCTTACTGACCATCGGGTCTGATGGCCTCTTCGGGTAACCCTGGAAAGGTTTCAGCTTCTTGGAGAAGTCCAATTGCTGTCACCACGTGGAGAACCACCATGCCCTACGTCAGCTCTCAGCAGCTCCCGCTCCACCAAAGGGAATATACCCAAACGAAAATGGTTTCCCGTGGCAGGATCATACAGCGAGGTGGAATTACATCCAAAATTGTATTTGTAAAAGAAGTTGCAAATTCAGTGCCTGTGATCTTCTTAAAAAAAAATAAAATCATCTAGGCAAAGCTCAGGCACAAACACCCTCCAACTGGCTACCGGAATTCCCCAAAGGAAACCTTCCGCCTCCAGAGAACGGAAGTGGGACAGTTCATCAGCTTTAAAGAGAATGGCAGAAATGGAAGCTAAAACAAAATCCGTAACAGCTGGAGCAATTTTCTTGGAATTAAAATTAAAAAGCCTGACAGTGTCATAAAAATAAAAGATCTCAGAAAAAATGATGCAAAGGATGTTATTAAAGTAAGGTTTATGAAGTTTGAGAATAATTACAGATAATGTGTATCTACTACTCCTATAGGATCAATCTGTGGCACAGATTTTCATATCTGAAGCCAAACGTACAGATACTTATCATATCTGCAGTTATCTTTGCTCTCAACTCCCACTCATCTCCCTAGTGACACATTTACTGTTTCCATTTGTGATATATCAATATTCTTCATTTTATTTATTTCAGTGTTCTTTTTTGTAAGAAAAAAGAAGGAAGCTTATTTTAATCTTTGATAACACCCCTATGTTTCCAAAAAGACCTAAATCCAAGGGGTCAAAGCCCATGTCCAGATTGTCATACCAGGCTACCTACGTAATGGCTGATCCATTTTGAGAGCGGAGACTAAAACCCTAGAGTTAAAGAAATACCTCTAAATGTATCAAAGAGACAGAGGAAAGAGCAGATTTTCTGCTCTTTTGAGGACACCCATCCCAGCACGTAGCAGGGCAAATTAAGGCCTCTGAAGCTGAAATACTATATACCTCGCTGGGCTCCGCATCCGCACATGAGGAAGGTTATACCTAGATTTCAGTTCATTGAAGTCACAGGATCAGCTCCAGACAAATAAAAAAGACTCGGCCCTGCTCGCACTGATGGCTCTAAGCGGGAGCAGGCACGGTGTAAAACGCTGGGTAGCCATGCTGCACCCACCGCAGGGACAGCCAAGTCGGCAGAGGGTGGCCATGAGGCTCTCCAGACCTCTCTCAACAGAGGTGGAAGATGTTTTTGCCTTCTCCCTTGCTCTCCCCCAGCGTGATCCTGTTCTCCCCAGACTCCCACTCAAAAGGCACTCACGGTGCCGCAGCCCCGTCCCCCTGCGCCAAGGGCCGGGTGACGGTAGGAAGTGGCAGAGCCCGGCTTGCCGGGGTTGGCCACGCGAAGCTGTGCCATGGAGGCCCACCAGCACTGCTCCAGCCGTACGGCCGCCAGAGCTTCCTCCCCACTACCCGCATCTCCCGTAAGCATGGGCAGCACCTCCAGGCACCACTGCCGGGTTCTCCATAGTCTCCCGCAGCTCCAGCCCTAGCAGTTCCATATGGGGAGACCACTGATGAGATCCCCTCTGCAGTATGAGCGCAAGGCCCTATATAGACGCAACTGCTTTCTCAAGAGTACTCAACTCTTGCGATCCAGACACCTTTACTTCAGTTCTTAAACGAGCATGCAAAAGGCTTATCTTTAATTCCGAAATTACTTCATTAAATAATACAGAAGGCATCACTACTCAAAAGCCAAAATCCAAACACGCAGAGGGAAAGAAAACCACCACATACATATTTCTGTAAATCAGCTTCCCCTCATTATGACAAATACATAACTTCGTGATACTTACTTGCTTAAAAAACTTACTTCCTGAGGATATCTGGATCCTTTTTACCTAGCGTATGAAAAGGTTTCTAGGCACAAATATGAAATAGAACAGAACACACTAGCTATCCTCTTGGCCCAACCATGCCAAAATGAAAATTCACTTTTCTGTCTTGTATTCTCCACCCATCTTGAGCGCCCCAGTCATGCTTGTTTCCATTGAAAAGGATGACAGAGGTGGGGGGAAAAAAAAGGCATTTTGTTTTTGAAAGTTATATACGCCAGTATTCCTATACACTGGTCTTGCTTTGCATACACAACTTCTTTAAAAAAATTTAAAAAATTAAAAAAGGAAGATCAAGTAGCCAGGCAGACAAAACCTCACCGTTTTCTTTTGCTAAGAATAGCATCTTCATTTCCTATGACAAAACTTAACAAAACCTTTCCAAACGTGTTAAGAAATTCCACTACTGAACGATTTCTTTTTATCATTATATCATTTTAAAAGTTAACTCGATCAAAACACACCATTTAAACACGTCCAGGCTGTCTCTAAGTCTTGTAGCAATTACGCGGCAGTACTACAGCGTTCCAAGGTTTCCAAGAGCAACATCACCACCTTAAACACCCTCATTCCTTCTGAAAACATTCTTATCTCCACGCCCTATAATGGCACCTCAGATCATTGGAATGGAATAATTAAAGAGAAAGAAATCCATTCCAGTGTGAAACTTTGAAAATTTAAACCAGCAAAGAACGTGACCCAGAGTGCCACTGTTAGACTCCCCCCCCGTCCCCATCCCCGGCAGCCCCATCCCGGCGCTCCCGCAGCACCCCGCTCCCTGGGAATGCAGCACGACACCCACTCCCTCATACAGCGAAGGAAGAGTCCATATCCTTGTACGCCATCAAATTACCAAACCTTCAGCCTTTTCCATGGCTGCCTCAAAATAGAGGGCTGTTCCGCTAAATGCTGACATGTATTTTATTTTGCGTCTTTAAATCAGCAGGTATGCCAACGATGGTCAAATCTCTCATGGAAAATACAAGAAAAACAATGAAGACGGGAAAAGAAAAAAAAAATTAAGTCCTTTTCTACTTCTGAAAAACTTTTAGAAGAATTATTCTTGAGGAATTAATGGAAAGAAACTATTTTTTATACACAGTATTAAGTGATTAAAAGCTTGTTCATCACTTTGCTTAGTTTAATTTTAGAAAGGCCTACTTGCAGATTCTTTGAAATGCATAATTAATTGATAGCAGCGTGGTTACATCAGTACAGAAGTGAACGATACATGTGAAGTGGTTTTTCCACAAAAAAACTACCACCAGTACAGGTTACAATTACAATATCCAATTCCCTCTGCCCTCCAATGAAGCTGTTCGATCCGCACATCCGATTGCACAATCATCCAGAAATATCACTTGCATTAACATTCTTACTGGCTCGCAACTCATTTCGACTTGTGCAAGATTTTTTTTTTTTTTTTTTGTCAATTGGATCTGACAGAAAAATTAAAATAATCCTCTTTTACCTCTGCATTATCCTTTAAGTACTTAAGTTTTAATTATATCTCAAGTCTACCTGAAGACATTTTGGGCAACTTCCAATAATGTGCATAAGCAGTTGAATACAGTGTAAAAGTGCATGTAATTTCCAAGTCCCCAGTTGTTAATGAAATCCCAAACATTCAGATTTTAATTGAACTAGATAAAGATTAAGAAGCTTAGCAGCAGCTGGCATTGCGAATTAGTTCTCAGCAGATTTTTATGTTGTACTCTAAATCATTGCTTTTGTAATCTTCCTAAATTGTCCTTTATCTTGCTAATGCAGATATGATTCTCAGAAAGCATTAGGCTTCCACTGTTCCCATTGCCTGTAAAATCTTGAACTGTAAAATCTTAATAGTCTTTTTTAATAAGTATTATGATCTATATGTATAATGTGCATTCAATAAAATCTTACTGTAATTAGAAGAAAAGTTTTTAGGTTTTCTACGTGACTTGTTTTACAGATTAGATTTATTAAATAGCATAAACTGTTGGAGTTGCTTTAAGACCTATTTAGAGCCGACTGGCATCAGATGCGCAGAGAGTGCCAGAGCCAGTGCTTGGGGCTCAGCTCTCCAGGAGGTTCATGAGAAGTTTCCTTCTCCTTCTGCTTCAGAGAGTTCGGCATAAACAACGGTTTTGCTGCTTAAACGCCTGACAATACATCTTCAGCAGTGATCAAATATTTTTTTGCTTGTGAGGACTTCACAAGACTCGGAGAAGCACTCGGACCAACGCCAGTGCTCGGCAGCAGCTCCCCGCTCTGTCCCCTCCAGCCCAAGGCCACGCGGTGCAGGGACCCCGCACACCCCGGTTCTTCCCGCTGGACCCAGACTACAAACGCTGGAGTGAAGGTCTGTGTCTGAAATAACCGGGACGAACGCTCTCTCAGGTCTTGCTCATGCGTTGTAACAGCTCCTAAGAGAGTTACAAGTGCAATTATTACTTGCATAGTAAAAGGGGTTATATTTACGCATCTCAGTGTAGGATGCACTTTTCTTATTCGCACCAATGTAAAGAAAACTGGAGTTCCTGTCTTTCCTGCAAAGGTGTGGGGGGAAAAACACAGAAAAAGACATAAAGACTACTACTACCATCATGAAAAAGCAAGAAATACTTCAGTCCACTTTTCTTCCTCATAAAAAATTCTAGCTATTTTCCCCAGCTAAATGGTCTTTCAAGTCTGTTGGTAAATGACCAACTAATGCAGTTACGTATGCGCTGAAGAAGAAAATTATAAAGAGATAATACAGCCAACTGGCATTAAAGTTTTGAACAGAATGGGATTTTAACAGTTCCACTAAGGTCTTTTAATATTAAGAATCTTGGCTGCCCCAGTTTTTTTCCTAATAAAGGAAATGTCTGGCAGAATAACAAATATGAATGTCAGAAGAGAGGAAATATCTTCACCTGCACTTCTTGAATTTTATTTTTTTTTTTTAAATTAAAAGCGTGGTGGTGTCCAGACTTATCTGATGGCATTCCAGCGCATTCTGTTGCCCCAGCCTCTTCCCAACCGCGTCTTCCCTCTTCACCCCATGTTCTGAACTTGGAGGCAGCCGGTGCGCTCCGGTGCAGGCGGCCGCGTTTCCGCGGTGAGCAAAGGGATCATTAGTTGACACCTCTCTTCAAAGAATTACGTTTGGTTCAGCAAGCTTTGAGATCTTTGAATGAAAGATGCTGTAAGTAGTGCTAAGCAATTTTCTCTCCCTCAAAGTAAAATTAAGCCACTAGCTTTTCATGTCTCTCTAGGCCCCTTATTACTTGCCATTTCCCCTTAGCAATCTTCTCATTCCAAATGCTGACATTCTGGCAGCCCAGCTATTTTCAGAAACTGTTATCTAGGTTTGAGATTGTGAATTTTTTGCTCGTATTTCTTCCAAGCAAGCATTTTGCTACCCTAACTTCGGCAAACTTACAAGTAGACTCAGAGACAGAACTCTACTTACCTTTTTTTGCCATAAAACAAGGAGTTAACTTCACGATGTTGACTTCTCATTTAAGCCATTTTCTGAAGTACAGCTCTACTTCTAAGAGTGACTTCGGTCGCTTAGCCTCAATTTTCTGAGATTTTTATAAAAGCTTGACAAATTTTTCCTAACATTAAATAACATACTCTTTGGATGTTCCAAGTTCACGTAGGGTTTTTAGATGCCTGCTGCTGATTCTAAGGTGCCCTAAATTGAGCATTCATTGAAAAGCCTGTTCAGAATTTTGTCCTTCAAATTACTCCCATAAGAGCAATGGAACTCAGCTCCCAAATTGCTTCCAAGGCAGGAACCAGCTGGAGGGTTTCTCCTGCTTCAAGATAACCTATAAATAAAAACTTCGATCCAGTTTTATTAAACACAAAATAAATTATGCAAAAGCAATTGACACCAAAAGGAATTTTGTCATGGACTTCACTGGGAACACATTCAGTTGCAACCCTGAGAGTCAATCATCCCTCCCATGGCCTTATTCTCAAGTTTCTTCAAAATTTACCAAAGTACTGTCAGAACAAGAGCAGGAAAATTGGAAACATTTAATTTAGAACAAAAGTGAAAGATTTAATTTTCCTAAATATACAAAAAGGCATGCAGGAGATCAATTACTCAACAAAATATTTGCCTTGTTGCATGAAAATACGCAGGGTGGGAACTACAAACAAATTATAATTATTTGGACTCCTGTTAAACAGACTAGTGAGCCTTATAATTAGTAACATAATCACTTTAAGACAAATACACTAAATAATATAATGGATTTTCAGCACTGCTCCGCATAATAATGCTAACAATTTACGCTTTATTACTTAGCTTGTTGCTCTATCAAAGTTTGGAATTCTGAACCTCCAAAAGTTGCAATCTCCACTGACTGGTGGATTCATTCTTGATTCAAGAGACATGCAAGAGCAGAGAAGAACTTCCATCGAGTTCTCGCACAGCTTTAAGACCTGCTTGTGGGGATGTTGATTGTATAGGACAACTGATCAATAAAATTCATGTGTTTCAATCCTTTCCCTCTAACACACCCCCACTAGCCCTAATTGATTTCTCTGCTGGCTAATGACCAACGCAGATGCTCACTGACTTGAAAATGACTGACCAGCACTAGAAGGTGTTGTGGCCATGTCCAATGGATAAAAGAGACTGAAAAGAGCAAGGTTAAGTTATTTTTCAGATACATAACACAGATGCAACTACTTCTCTTACTGAAATCATAAGGCAAAGAACGCTTCATCAGCTGACTACTGTTGTTGACTACTGGTGTTATTGGAATTACCCATTCAAGTGCCACTTGCAAGCGTCAAAAATTCTTCACAAAATTTCACATTTAGGTGTGTTAATCTGTTGTCTTATGTAGGCAGGGGAAAAAAAAAGAAAAAAAAAAGGGTAAGGACCCGACCCCAAGAGGCAGAGCAGGACTGCGTGCAGCAGCTCTAAGGGGAACGGGCTGGAGCCCAGAAGGTGCCATGTTCATCACCAACATGCAAACCAGTAGAGATACTCCAGGATCAAAGCTCTTCATGTACTAAGGTGACTTCAGAGAACAGAAAAAAGGTCCAGTGAAGATCTCACATTAGAGGTCCATAACCCCATCAGAGGAATTTACTAATGAAAATCATTTTATCCAAAGAGCTCTCATAAGCCTAAGTAGAAATCACAGGTTTCAGCAAGTCTCTATAGAAAAGCAGAAAATTACATTTTAAATGCTGCACAAATTTGAAGGATTTATAAGCAATAGAGGGGCCCCTAACGTGGGGTCTCATATGCACAGAGGCCATACTGCATGACAGTGGAGACTTGCAGAACTGGGCTCTGGAAAAGGCTCAGTATCATCCAGAAAAGAGGAAGGAAGAGCAGGTTATTCATGGCCTTTGATTTACGTGATAGTTTTTCATAATATCATAGAATAGCCCAGGTCAGAAGAGACCTCGAACCTTCATCTGGTCCAACCTCAAAATTTTTATCTATTGACTGCTCAGTAAATTGGTCTACAATTTTAGTTAAAAACACAAGCTCTGACTTGCATCCACAGTTACAGTTTTTGCTGGTAGAATGATTTCAGGAATGCAGATCTCAAGCAAAATCTCCTAGCGTTTATTTTCATAAAGCCAGGAATTAAAAATTAGTTGACTATCAGTATGACCTTTATTAAAATAACTTTCTTCAAAAGACCTTCAGAAAAGGCCCATGACCAGTGGGTATTATTGCCCAACTTATTCAACAGGAGACAAACAGTACACCTGCCACCCAGACTACACAAAGGTGCTCACTGGATGCACACAAAGGCCTGTGGTTTTTTAAATATCAAATGGGAAAAAGAATAAATTCTACTTCTGTTTTGCTCTGCCTTCTATTATGTGAAAACAATTTCCTTGCTCTCAGACTCCAGCTACGATTACTTTGTTTTCACTTCATCTAAAGGCAACGAATACTCTTGGTCATGGCCACCGAGATAAAAGCCACAAGAATTCATTTGTGGTTCCACACAGTCACAAGATGCTGGTGACACCTGTAACGCCAGGAATGCAACTGCAAGTACAATCTGCTTCATCCACGGACCCCAACACACCAGCCTCCCAAATCCACTTTATTAATTTTTCCAATAATAGCAGCAGTTTTCTGGACAAATACATAATGTCGTAAGAACAGATCTATACTGACAACCAAGGCCAACCGTATAATGCTCGTCTAAGTGGCAATGAGATTCATTAATTAGGTTGCTGCTTTAGAGTGTTGTTCCCCTGCAGCTATATTCTGCTCAAGGGTATTTTCAATAGTATTGAATAGACGAAGCAATTACTAAGCAAAATCCACTAACGGATTGCCAGTGTCAGATTCCTCAGGCCACACTTTCAAAGGATGTATATGTATTTACTTGAATGAGGAAAAAAGCAAAGTAAATAAAAATTCCCATTGAGACAGCTTATGTGTTCTTCACTTTTAGGTGTGTCATCTTTAAAACAAAGCTTTCCATTCTGCAGACACAATGAAGAGGTAGAAGGGCTACCTACAGGACACCCAGCTGCCTGACCGCACATGCAAATCAGGTTGTTTGCCATCCAAAGGCACATACTTACTCTCTTAATTAATGGCAGGCAAGGAGCTTTATCTACAGTTATTTGCCCTCTTTACTGACAGGAGTAAAAGCAAGTTGTAAAAATAATAAGAGCTTGAGTCCAGCTAAGTGTTTCCTGTTCTGTCATTTGACTCACATGCTAGTTATTGGTTTATTCCAGTAATGTCATTTTTATAAGATGACATATCCCTGAGCATTTAAGTTAAATAAACACAGCACAAATATTTTGGCTTTACTGTAAACGTGGAAAGATTTTCTTCTTGTGAATTGTTGGGTTGGCTTTCTTTCCCTTTTGCTGCCTCAGTTACTATGATGTTTAGACTGTGCCTCATTAAAGTCGGGAGCAGAAGTAAACGAGTTTTCAGGCAGGAGCATTATTTTGAAAGTTTAGGATACCTGTAATTCTAACTGATCTTCCACCTGGCATTACATCTTCAAAGAACGTCAAAAAGTATCTTAAGAACTTGAGATGCCTGACTGTATACAGAGGAGGAACAGATGCACCTCTATAATTTGCCCATGAATAAGTAAAAATGAACCATCAGCTATTCAGGGATACTTGCGCGCAAGCAGGCAAACACATCCTTGTTTCCTTTTCTTTTTTGTTTGTTTGGTTTTTTTTTTTTACAGTTTTTAGACATCTTCTGAACCAGATCTTACAGGGTGCTGTTAAAAAGCTTTAAACACTCATGTGTTTCTTTTTAGTAACTTGCTACGCAGAAGTGCCATCTCCTAACTCTCATCCTTAAATAAAACCTTTAGCCACTGCCCTTGGCCTCCAAATTCAGTGGACCCATATACGGCAGTTAAAACACACATGCACAAAAGGCACCATTTCTTCTCCCAGAAATAGGCAAAGCTCAGCCTGCAAGAGCTTCCTTTAAGGTCACGGCAAGTCAATTGCTGAAAAGAAGTTAACTTCATAAATTAAACTATTCCTGAAACCCAACAGGCACTTAACTGAATCCTCCTAGTTCCCTCCCTGCTTTTGGTGCCTGGTTTCTGGGCATGTCTTTGAGCAGAAGTGCATACCCTTCTCTAAGCATTCATCTAGCTGAGCACAGAAGGGAAAAAGGAGAAAGTCCGTAAATTTGAAAGACATTTAACTAAAGTTAATGGAGAGAAGTTTCAAAAGACAGATCCCAAAATGAAGTTTCGGCCAGTCCAATATGACTTAAGAGCATCCAACTTTAAACTTCCTCTTTATTCTTTACAAATTAATAAATACATTCTGAAATACTTACTTAGGACACTGTGCTCACTCCCTCTTCTTCCAACTGATTGGATCTGTTTATCTAAAAGGTAAATATGACCACTGACACAGCAGGAGAAGTGGATTAAAGGACATGAATTTAAAAAATCCTTCAAAGTAACCTGTGCAGAAACAAAACACAATTTGTGACTTCAAAATCAGTCAGCTACCAAAACACAGGTTACGAATTCTCGTAGTAGGAAGTCCTTTGGGCTGATGGGGTTCCCGGGCTTGAGAAAAGCACGTCTGGGTGGTGATGGGATGGGGTACCATGCGGATGCTTTGCTCGTTTCAGCAGGTTGTGCTGGTTTCTGTAATGAGCCAGAACATCAACACTGGAATTACATGTCTATGAAGTAATCCTTTCATTCCCTTATCTAGAAGGAGCAGAGTGAAAAGAAACAAAGAAATCAGCTGGTTTCTGACTGAAGATTTTCAGTGTAAATTATTAAGCTGAGAATGGACCGAGATGTACACCAGTGGCTGATGGCACATGAGCCCCTGCACTGTGCTATATGATTTCCTGGTTATCTCATGTCACGATTATCATAGAATTGCCTGGGTTGGAAGGGACCTTTCAGATCATCGAGTCCAACCATCAACATAACTCTGACAAAAACCATCACTAACCCATATCTCTAAGCACCACGTCTGCCCGGCTTTTAAATACCTCCAGGGATGGTGCCTCAACCCCTTCCCTGGGCAGCCTCTTACGATGCTTAATAACGCTTTCAGTGTAAAGATTTTTCCTAATATCCATCCTAAACCTCCCCTGGTGCAACTCGAGGCCGTTTCCTCTTGTCCCATGGCCTGTTCCTTGGGAGAAGAGCCCGACCCTCCCTGGCTGCCCCCTCCTTTCAGGGAGCTGGAGAAAGCGAGAAGGTCTCCCCTCAGCCTCCTTCTCTCCAGGCTGAACACCCCCAGCTCCCTCAGCTGCTCCTCATAAGACTTGTGCTCCAGACCCCTCACCAGCTCCGTTGCCCTTCTCTGGACACGCTCCAGCTCCTCAATGGCTTTCCTGTAGCAAGGACATTCTGTGAACTCAGGTCAGGAAAACTGTGATCTCCATTTCAAAGACTACTTGCAATCTAAGCAAAGATAAAGAGGCAGATACAGAGGAAGACGCAGAGGAAGAGAAGGGCACAGTGAACCAATATTACTCAATATGAAGGCACATAAATATTAACAATACTTAAAAAAAAAAAAAAACCACAACTATTTATTTAAAAACATTCCTTTCTGGGATCACCTAAAAAAGCTAAGCTGCCACTAGGTCCTCACACGTACACCCGAGAGGGAGCAGGCTGCTAATGCTGAACGACATTCACCAACACTCTGCCACCACCCAGGTTACAGACGAGTCCTTGTGCTACAATTAAGAACGGATCTCAAATCTGTATTTGAGGAAATAGTTACAAGTAGTATTCCCCTCCTTCCATAAGCTTTGATCAAGGAGACTTAAGAAACATGTTCTACCACGCTTTGATTTCACTTGAGGGTTTTTTGTTGTTTAAAGTAGTGAATAAAGATGACAGGCCTAATTAGCACAAATATCTTGTTTCTTGAAACTTCTGGCAATGTTTAAACATCAATTGCTCAGTATTATTATGATAACGCTCCATTACCTGAGCTAGTGTGGACCCTTCTTCTGCCACAAGGACAGTTTCTCCCCCATTTATACAGGGAACGGAGGGATTCAGCCTGCAGCATCCCGACCCCCCTGAAGGTCCTGGGGCTGTGGAGCCAAGGGCAGCTGGACCGCGGGTGCTCTCACGGCCACACACATTCCACGGGGTCAAGGAATTGGATTTGGCTAAAGCCCATCTGCTGGCAGTCACTCCATCCCCCTCGGCAAAGCTCAAGGGTCAAAGCGTATTTCATTTCCCTTGGTAGCTCCCACCAACGGCAAGTCCCCCACCTGTTGGAAAAAAACACCAGGGCTCTTATCAAATTTGAGCATTTTTGTTCTCCATCAAACCCTCGTTATCCCTACTCTGGTAAGGAGACAACGATCACCAGGACAGGCCGCAAACAACCCCTGTGGATCAGCAGGACTTGATGACAAAAAGTTTCTTACGCTTGGCTAAGGACATGTCAAAATGAATCGTGGCAAACTTTATTAACGCCTAAAAGACGTTGCCGCTGGAATGCCGTCAGCCCCAAGCGTGAGGTGACAGAGCCCTCGTGGCATCGAGCGCTTGTGATAATTGAAGTCTGAAAATTTTTCACAGACAGCTGAAATACCAATTTATATTTAAGGAATATACTGAATTACCACAGATCACACAAAAAGGTTGACTAGAGCAACACTTAGGTATTTTGTTGTTGGACTTTTAGCTTAGCATTTGATGAAAGGCCATCTAGTTTTAACCTAGATAAGTTGGAAAGATTATTCACCTACTGTCTTCTCTGGAAGACTGCAGCGCCAGTGCTAATAAGGGAATTTAATTACATGGACAAGCCTTGACAGCAATCCTTTTCCAATACACTTAGTATTGAAATAGGTCTGGGTGTTCCAAGATTTATAGAAGAAATCCACTATTCGAGTTAACATGGAAAAATATCTGAAATTTTTGACTATGCAAAACAGAGGCTCTTGGTTTTCCTACGTCATTTGTGACATATATCGCAGTACATCGACGGCACAGATGAACCCCCATATCCAAATGCATAGGCTATAGAATCTGCACAGGATTGATTTTGCCCTTGGCATTAGTAAATCGCAGGAATTCCCTGGAAATCAGCCCAGGACAACAGAGCACTTGACGGCGCCTGGAGCAGGGCACCGATGGCCCCGGGACGGGGCAGAGCGGCCGCGCAGGGGGGCACGGCACAACACAAACGCCATCTCTTTCAGAGACACGTGAAATACACAGAAAAAAAATTAAAAATAAGCACAAAGGCTAGCACTTTCTAAAATTGCAGAGGGAACAAGGCTGCCAGCGGGCTGATGGAACACTTGAGAGAAAGTAGAGAAATCAATAACAATGCTGCACCTTTAAAAAACAGCAAGTACAAGGCGATCAATTCATATCTCTGTGAAGTAGCGTAATAAAAATCTGCAACTACAATAAGCTAATTTAATGATACTTTATCAAGTGCTCACATTTTCAACTACTGTTGTTCACGGCAGAATGAAGCCTGTGTAAAAATATGTCATGAGTCAATATGGCATTCTACTGAAGAGAAAAGGCCCACATCATTAAAATCTTAAGTAAGCCTTCATTAAATAAAATACATGAAATTAGCTCCTTCAAAAGAATTCAATTAGTCAACACACGCAGGTTAAACTCACAATCTGCCATTGTGGTTTTTTAAGCCATTCATTTTCTTCAAGCTTTGTTGTAAGAAGGAATTTTTTTTATTATTTTTATAATACGGGCAGAAACCACGGTTCCTTTATGAAAAGGACAAAGTATCCCTCGCGAACAGCAAGACACATTTTCATTGCTGCTGTATACAGAGCGCTGCCTTGTTAAGGCAATTTCCATCATTTTACGCATCTTCATTAAGTCTGAGATATGGTTCAGCTTTTCACGGAGAGAAACCTCAACAGCTGCAGAGAAAAGGAGGGACAACAGATTCTTAAACAGAGAAGAGGAATTACCAGCTATCTAGCTTGAAATGAAACCTCTGGGAAGCCCCATCTGCAGTCTCAGCCATTACAAATCACAATAATTATGTGAGCTCCCAGCCCATATATAAAATTTCAATACCTATGAAGAGCTGCAAAACTGCAATGTCCACAACACAAAAACATCGCCAGCTCATTTTGCGAAGCTTCAGGCTACTTGTAACGCTGAGAGAAGATGAATCAATAAAATGTTATCAGTAAAACAGTTTGATTCCTGCACAGTTAAGCGCACGGCCACTTCTATATTTCAGTCCCCTCGGGTCAATATAATTTTACACAGTTACCCAATTCTCAGCAGTGAAACGATACTGGTGGATGTTTCAGATATTCCAAAGCACTTATTTCTACATGGGGGATTAAAAAAAAAGAAATCACTTTTTTCGTATCTGGTTCAAAAACTTGGATCTTTAGCACGCTCTTAAATGCTTGCGGTTACCCCAGCTCCACTAACTAAAGTTACTCTGAACAGTTCACTACACCAAATCCTACGTGTCCTCTGCACCCAGCGCTTAAATAGGAGTTTGGGAAGAAAAGCAAGTCAAATCTGGATTTGGCCCTTCATTAAAAGTAAATCTGAGACATGAAATAAGATGTAATTTCTGCCTACTCAAGAAAATCAGCCCGTTTAAGCAAATTGAACTATTCACCAATAAATTCTGCTAGGTTACTCACCACAAGGACTGAAGAAACTGTAAATGCTACTGACAAAGACTAACTGTATAGTTAATACAACATTTTTCCCCATATCCAGATAATTCTTCCTGCATACTCTTAATTTCCAGCTTCCCACCTGGGCATGCAATAAAATTAACACCTCGGGTTAATCACATACCTCCAAAGAGCTGTATTTTTTGCATAAAAAAGAGCGACAAGCATACCTCCAAACCCGAGGAAGTAACACTCGTCATCTCGAACAAACTACAGCGCTCCAGAGCCAGGGAACACTCACAAGGATGCTCTTTCTAGACACGACTCCACTTCCCTTAATTTGACAACATCCTAATGAAATAGTATAAACCCATTATTGGGCCAGTCATGGGCACCGTGAAGTCAAAGGCAGCTGATTTCAGCGAGACAGGACTGTAGTCCCAAAAAGGCAAAAATGCCTCAATTTATTTTTTTTATTTTGCTACCAATCACATCCCATCCATTTCCCTCTTTAACTCCTGCACTACAGACGACAGACCAGCCCACTCAAAGGCAAAAAGTACTTTCTGGGTTTTATTGTAATACAAGACTGCTTATTCCTCTATTCACATCACAGAAAAAGTAAGGAACATTTTATGAACTAGCAAGTCCATCTACTTTCCTGCCACAGCTCTTTTAAAAGGTTTAGTTTCCTCAAATACTTGAAGGATGTTGGAAATAAGAGGGGCAAAGCCCCTCGGTATAGATGGTGCAACTCCCTTGCCACATTTCTCTTCTTGGGAAATTACATTAATGCATTTCCAGCACTCAATTTTACTAGTTTAAAAAAGGCCTAATCACTAAGAAATAAAGCACGCGCATTTATGAAAAGACAAAGCTGCACTAGCCCATTCGTATTTATATTTTGTTACGTCACCAACGCTGTTCTCGTAACTTTCTTCTGAGCAAGTTTCATAATTGCAAATTCTCAGAGAGTAAAACTTCAGTGATCTCCATACTCTGCTCTCCCCCTGAATAACGAGCCAAACCGGCACGGATGCACGGAGCAGGAGGAAGCCGGTCTCTTCTACCAGAAGACTGAGCTCATGAAAATCCAACCGCATCAATCCTTCTTGTATTATTCTTTCAAACTTCCCAAATCAAATAACTTTCGTGAACTTGGCTAGAGCCTTCTGAATAGAAATCCCACTGGGGAAAGAAGTTTTAGATTAACAGCACAATACATTCAGAAATCAATAGACAAACCCTTGCCTTGGCAGCGCTGCCCGATACGTGAGACTGAGCGAGGTCTCAGAAAATGGAGCAAACCACTCAGAAACAACTTTTCCAATCTGCCCACTTCAGCTTTGGCATTGAAACCACCAACGTGAACTTCACCTTTGTATCACAACTCAGAGAAATTTTGTTTAAAAAATGTTTTGATTCAATAGTACTTTTTAACTATAAAAATATTTCCATCTTGGTATTAAAGCCAGGAGGTTTTGTTCGGCAGTGCTTTATTTATTTTTAAACTACTGAGATAAAGCTGAAAAGCAATAAGGCAACTCAAAGATAACACGTATGGGGTGCCCGTCTTTCTGGTATCAGACAAGCCCCTTAAAGTGAGAAAGCAATGTGATTAGACACTCGGGCGAGGGAGGAGAGAGTGAAACTTCTGAACTTATTGTGAAAATTCTTTGAGCCTGGTCTCAACTGCTGAAGACCTGGCTCAGACAGGACCACCTGCCATTGTTCTCTATGCTGGAAGCAGGATGGCTTTTACTTTTTATCTGTCTGACCTTTTCTCCCCTCATTAACAGTGTTGCTTTCTCCATTCATCAGAGTCCTTTTTGGATGGACCAGGAGCATCGGAGGGAAGCGGGTACATCGGAGCAACATCCGTACTCGGCCAAAGACAGCCAGGCCCATTTTGCCATGAGCCACAACCGTGAAGCCCAAGTGGAGACCACAGCAGAGCCGGCTACGCCTTTCCAATACACAAGGCCAGTAGTTGCCAGTGAACAGAAAACACCCTTTTTCCTCTACCCATGTGCCTACTACAGTAGCCACAGACATCCCACTTCCCAGCTCTGTGGGACGGGAACGACCCAGCTCCCCACGGAGCGCATCCCGCTGCTTCCCCCTGGGGGCAATTCCAAACCCGCTCAGGACTGGCAAGAGATGTCCATATACTGAGACACAAAAGGAAACGGATTTCCCAAAATTCTGTCAATTCACTCAACCAGCCCTAATGGCACAACCCCCTGACCTCAGGCAGGACGTTCACTGGTGCTACTGTTGTGTTATGTTCATTAAAAACTCACGTTCATTATTTATTAGCCTGTAATTCCGTAAAACAAATCTAAAGAAACGTTGCCATGACAAAAACACACAGTGGAGTTTTCACACTAACCTGATCCCCGTGATATCCCTTCCTTCAATTAACAGAACCCCATGTTATTATATCTCAACTAGACAATCAAAATATTTTCAGTCCTGCTGGCGTTAGTCTTACAAAGAGACCGATCGCCAAATCCAAAATTCCTTTGCAGCGCAGCAGGAGAGCTTTACGCACCGCCAGACCTCTCAGATGCCGTGGGCTAGGATACCACGTTATAAGGCTGTAAAACTACGGCCCGTGGCTCCCGTCCAGCCTGCAGAGTGATTCAATCTCGCTCACAAAGAACTGAGGAAAATGGCCTGTGGGTGCTGAATCAGCAGAGCTGGAAGCCGCGCCACCCTGGGTCAGCTCCTCAGAGCGCGCTTTGTCGGCAGTGCCAACTCTGGGCAGAGCCCCTGTTGGGCAAAAGAAAAGACCAGCAGGAATATTACATGCCAGATTTTCAGTAGATGTTAAGTCAGAACAGCTCCAATGAGTTCGGGAGTTGCACGGATTTATATCATTTCAGGATTATAAGGCTTTACATCCACTGGAAGTTTCACTTCTCTTTTTTTTGTCTTTAATTAAAAGAATGGTGTAGACTTGGCAAGAGTACCAGTCTTCAACAGCCTAACATTCAGGAGGGATCTTGAAAAAGTTTTGTAAAGCTCAGGGAAAGGCAATAAGCCATTTTTAGTTTAAAAAGATACGGTGGCTAAATGAAAATTCACAGGACGTAGATAAATTCTGATCTATACATGAGTAATACATACATAACTTTTTTACATGAGTAATATACGTAACTTTCACTCTTTACACTGGAGCTCCCTAAATATAACAATGGCAAAAGAACAGCAATAAATGAAAACTTTATTCATTCGATCTGGTTATATATCATGAAAAACTATCAGCACAGATGTTATTCCTATTTATGAGTCACGACTACGGCCAAAACAAATGCCATGTATTACTTCATTTTATTTTTTTTCTCCTAACTGTAAGTGCCAAAAAAAGGACTGCCACTGGGATTAGGAAAAAACACAAGACTGGAAAAAACCCCAGGGGGTAGTGCTCATCAGGAAGCGGGCCAACTGGGGCAGAGTTTGGTTTGCTTTCATTTCCAAATAAACTCATCCCTACTACACCACGTCTCGGTGACCTCAGAGCAGTTTCTGTTGCTCATCTGCTCAGCTCTCAAAGAAAGCTCCATAATAAAATCAAAAAAGCTCTTTGCCCACAAGAGAGCATGCCTAACACTGCCCCCAGAAACCCGCACATCCCCCAGTTGTTTCCCAGGGGTGCCTATGCCGGGGCGTTTGAGATCCTTACATGGGCAACAGATTTATGCTTTAAGAGTGAATTGCGCAGGATCTGTTGGTGTGGCCACGTGAGAGCCCACCGGCAGCTGCCCTCCACGTGGTGACCTGCTCCCAAGCCAGCCGAGCCTTCAGAAACACTCCGGATCAGGCTCATAAATAAACTGGACACCATTTACTAGTGCAATTCAGCTCCCGTGTTGCACAAGAACTGAAACTGTTTCAAAAGCCACCTAACGAAAGGAAAGCTTAAGCCAAAAGGTCTCTATATTCAAGAAATGTACCCTCATTCCATCGTATCTTTTTCAGTACTTACCCCTGAACACGTCAGTGCTCGATCTCCTGCTTCCAATGAGTCCGAATTAACAGTGTTCTTCAAAGGTTCTGCAATTTTCGGAGTATTAAATTTTATACCTCCTAAGCTATTTATTAGCTGGGGAAGTACTTAATTGACATTCACCAGATATTAACTTTTTTTTGAGCATGTATTACTTATTTTGGTATATAACCTTGAGCTTTTTTCTTTTTTTTCTTCCCCCCCCCCCCCCCCCCCTCCTTTTTTCTTTTTCAGGAGAGCTCTCCTAAGAACGGTAGGTTTTCCGATGTGTGGATTCCCTATAAATTTCTCTTGGAGGTGCAGACAGATATACTGCAACGAGAGACAGTTCACAAGAGACCCCAATCCAGATGAAAGGTTGCAAAATCACTTAGACTGTTAATAAACTGTTGCAGAAATTTTCTGTTCTCTATAGGTCTCCGTAACAGGCACCACTTCTGGAGTTGCCCAGACCCAACACGACCCACGGCCCAGCAGTTCCGTGGGTACCCACGCCTGCAGGCACTCAACATCCCACATCTCTTCTTCCCACCCACCCCTATTTTAAATTTCTATTTTTTCTTCCAGAAGCAGCCCCACTCCCCAGATGTTAAACTCTCCCTCTTACAGTCGCATTGCCAAAGGACACTGCTGGTGCATTAACAGAACTTTGCTTCGTCATCACGTCTTCGCAGGCAATGAAACTTGCTAGATTATTATAAAGGTAAAACCAGCTGTGCCACTATTGCTCAGTTCTGCTGCTATTTAACAGGATACAGCCAACATTATGCCTCAATTCACAGTAGAAAGGGAAAATAAAACTTTGTTTTATTGAAAATACTGTGGAAAATTCATTCCAGTAAAACGCATTGTTTGCACGGAGCTTTGCCAAAACACCACAGTTAATTCACCACTCCCAGAAATGCCCACAAAGACTCACGCAATGGGTATTCAGTGATCAGTATGGGATTAAACTTCTAACCCCCAACCCAGCATTTCTAACTGCCCACTGCCCCACACAACCCTCCTACATGGGTTTCTTCGAGTCAGGAGGTATCAAAACCAGCCGGTACGATTAGAGTAGCTCACTCGTTACCAGGTATAGCAACCGGCCTTTCAGCTTGCAATTTCTCTTCTGTCCCAAACTCCAGGGCAACCAAAAAAAAAATAAATAAAAATCTCTTTCAGTAAACTTTGCACAGAGATAATCAATCTACTATTCAGTTATTTGAACAAGCATCTAGAGTTCAGTGATGTAGAGATCATTGAACTTCTCCTGATGAGCATCTGCTCTTGTAGTTTGAACACAGCATTGGGAAATCTTTGGGTGCGATCCAAACATTTTTGATAGTTGCCATCCTTGAAGATTTCATCACACCAAATCTTGCCATGACCTATAGTTTCTCCCTTGTCCAAGCAACCGTACATATATTTTTCCTCAACCCGCCCCTTCTCTCCACAGGAAAGGAAAAATCCAAACATCACATAAAGGTTTTTTTAAAATGCCATTTACCCACATTTCTCTATCCTCTACAGAGGATCAAAAGGCAAAAGTGGGCATTGAAGCAATTGAAAAGTGTTCAGAAGCCCATGAAAAGATAAATAAGTGGAAGTATAATTCATCCAAGTAATTCAGGCACAAAATAAAAATACTTAAAGCTTCTGGAGATGAGCAAAACAGTTGCCTTTCATGTGTAATTGTGTAAACCTTCTGTTTTCAAGGGAGCTAAGCAACCAGCCAGCAATAATTAGGCTGCTGAAAGACAAGTAGCAAGGCATACAGGACCTGAAACGATGACTTTTTGTGATTCCCCAGGGAAGCACTTTCACTGGCCAGGGGGGGAAATACTCTATAAATAATTTTCCATCTGGAAATCCGCTAGCCCTACTCTCTATTCCCCCCTGAAGCGAGATGCTCCAGAATCAGATCTTATCAGCAGAGGGAGTCTCTTCCTCTAACCCAGGCATCAGCGTGCACCTGGCTTTCTTCAGTCACCAAAACCACACAGGCATGACGGGCAAAATCAAACGGAGGTATTAATCAGTAAAATATCTAAGTGGGGGCTAGGCCTTCTAATAAGCTCTAGGAGTAACACAGGTACGACAAAAACAGGCAGTACAACACCTAAGTGCTCTGTGCAGAGCAAACCCCTTGCTCTCAGCACAGCACAGGCTCAGACAGGTCACAGGATGGGAAATGCGACGCAGCAAAGATCAAAATCCCCAACCGTCAGTACAGCGAACACAGACTCAACCGAAGAGTCCGTACTCCACACAGGTACAACACCCCCATTTTCTGCTTTAGCTTTCGTTTAATCCTGTTCTTTCAGCTCACGTTGGGATCAGTAACAGCCCCTTCAATAGAAGCGTCCTGTACCGAGCAGAACTCCCCGGCTGCCAGCCCGAAGAGCGCGTCCCGCAGCCTGCACACACGCCTCTGGCGCCGGGGCATTTAAAACACCCACAAACGCAGCGCGTCCAGGAGTGGAGGGAACCGCAGCAGCCCTTCCCCTCCAACAGCCACAGCATTTCATTCAACTTGCGTGAACCTATCCCAGGCTTTTCATGAGGAATGTTTCTAGATGGTGAAAATTCGAAGATCCCAATGTTTGAAACTCTCGTAAAACGCCTCTAATGACATATGGAGACATTTGGGGTTGTGTTCCTACAGACCCCAGCTATACAACACCACGACAGAAATGGCTCAGATTACAGGCCACTATTTAAATTTTAGATATTTCAGTAACTTTACCCAGAGCAGAGTTTTAGTGGTTCATGGCCAAAGCAGAAGGCTCTATCACATGGGCTCTGACAGTCTGTTCTGAACTGGTTTTGTTCAATGCTGTTATTAACAGAAGAGATAAAGGAATGCAGCATATGTTTGTTACATCTGCAAACGCCACGAAAGCAGGATGCAACTGCAACTCTGTTGGAGGTCAGGATTAGAATTCAAAGCAATCCTAACAAAGTCAGACCCAGCCAATAAAAAAAAAATACAAAAAAGATGTAGTGCAATAGAAGAGCAAGGTTCCTTCAGCAGGATTAATCACGTACACGTACAGAAAATGACTGGGTAGGTAGCAGTTCCTCCAAAAGCGATGTGGGAGGTTATACTGGATCACAAGCTGAACATGAGTCAACAGTGTCATACTGTTAAGAAAAAAAGCCACCAGCACACTAGATAAACCACCCAGAGCTGCCCGCAGAACAGGCGCGGCAAGGCCTGTCCGCAGCGCGGGGGGACGGGGCACCGCGCGCGGGGCCAGGGCGGCGGGGAGGGCAGCCCCCACGGCGCGCGACGGGAACGCGCGAGGGGCTCGGACTACCAAAGCGGGGAAAAAAAAATATTTTCAAGCGTGTGGGGGGAAAAAAAAATAGTGCAACAACTGTTCTCTGTGCCTACGACAAAAAAAGACAAATAGCAACAGGTTTAAATGGCATCCAGGGAGCTTCGGCTTAAGCGTGAAGGAAGGGAAGGGAAGCAGTATCCTACACCGGCTGTGGTCCCTACGACGGGATCCTGGAGACCACAGCGGGGACAAAGCCATTCCCAGGAGCTCCTCGTGCCTGGAGACACCCTCCTCAGCCCCTCCAGCCCCATGTTCTATGAGTCCCTGAAACGCCAAGGAGCAGACCGTGGCGAACACCACGGAATGCCACAAACGGCTCCCAGTGACATCAGTGAGACTTCTCGGAAAAAACCGCACGGCTAGAGCCAGCTACAGGGCAAACAGCAAACACCCAGCATTGATTTAGAGTTATCTATTAATCACCACTTTGACCGTATGAGTAACAAACAGGTTATCAAATTTTAAGCTTTCAACTAGTCCTGATTTGCGCTTTTTCAAATGCAACCATTTCTTTATTTTCTCATATCTTCACAAGCTCGTTTCTTGGTGTTTTTACTTCACATATCAATAATCCCAATATGCTTTTCCTGCTACATGGTGAAGTAACAAACATTTGTTTCACTGACCTGCCTTTTATGGTTCTCTAGTGTCGTGGGTTTGGCTATGTAAACCGACAGAGCTTTTTATGGAACAATATTTGTAATCTTGACTATTTATCTTTGGATAATTGCTATATTCATAATTATTTTAAAGACAATTTTGTTTAATAAGGATTGGAACTGCTACTAGACAAACTAAGTATAACAAAATTTTAGACTAAAAGTAATTTTTGTGACTAATCTACGAACTGCCACAGAACTGTGATTTATAATAGGCATAGTAATAGCCTTAATGATTGCAGTGCTTCCGGGTACCAATGAAACACACAGACTGGCTCATTTCAAAGCAGAAAGGGCATTATTTTTTTTTCTCCTTCATGGGTGGCCCATACATATCTTCAGAGTCCTTGGAGGAGCTTCCAACGTTCCCACTGCGCGTTCCACACAGTGGCTGCTATTACCATGCGAATGTTAATAGGCTGCAGCTCACGCGGCCCCTCCGAGCAGCAGCTACCGCACAGCATCGCTCCGCAGCGCTGAGCCACTGCCACTGCCACTGCCTCCCCGGCACAAAACGCCGGCAAGTGGCGAGGAACGGTGGCGGAAAAGTAGCGACGGCAAAGGAAAAAAAGAATTACGACGTTTGCGTTGTAAGGGAATCTAAAGAGGCTGGCAAAGAGAGGCGCTGGAGCCTGGGGTCAGGAGGCGCGGGGCAGCACGAGCCGCTGGAATCGCGGCTCCCAAGGACAGCGCAGCCCATATGCCAGAACATTTGCCACTTCCCTCTCCCTCTGTGCAACTGCAATTCAAAATTAATAAATAAATTAGGGACAATGAATATAAGCAAGAAAAAAAAAATATCATAAAGCCTGTGGCAAAAAGAAACCTTGTTCAACCCAACTATTTTTTATGTTGCAGAAAACTCACTTGGGAAAGATTCTGCTGAAAGCAGTGAAGCAGCCAGGACTAATGACAAATATTTTGGGAAAACAGAAGCTCCATATGTTCTCCTTTTATTCTACTAAAAATAAAGAGGAAGCCAAGAGCTTTTTGAATTTAAGTGTAACATTTCCTTACGCCAGGAGACAAACTATGTCCAAGTTAATTCTGGACATTAATGGAGGCAAACAGCAGAACGCTGGTCCCTGGCGTTCCAATTATTCTCTCTTTAGAGGTTACGCTTCCAAGAAGCTTCACAAATTCCCTGTAAGGACCATTTTTTTGCAGGCTGTTGCAATGTTTTCATTTAAAGCTATTCGATCTGTATTTGCAGAAGAGCTCAGTTCCTCACTCTGCCTATCCGTATACCCACCTGCGCAGCGGTTCAGAGGACCCCAGCGCGGGGGAGGTGTCTCTGCAGAGCGGCTCCTCCGAGCTCAGCCAGAGCCGGCGCCAGGGCTGCGTCCAGCTGGGTTCCGAGCATCTCCAAGAACGGACTCCACGACCCCTGTGAGCAACCTCTTCCAGTGTCTGACAACCCTCATACAGAAAGTTTCTTCCCACATTTGAGTGGATTTCCAGTATTTCAGTCCGTGCCCATTTCCTCTTGCCCTTTCTCTGCACACAACTGAAAAGAGCCCGGCTCCGTCATCGCTACACCCTCCCACCAGGTATTTATACACCGTGATGAAGTCTCCCCCTGAGACTTCTCTTCTCCGGCAGCCTCTCCTTTCAGAAATACTAATAAATAAATATTTAAACAAAATATCAAAACCAACATATCACAGCATAGTGAGCAGTAAGAAAACCCTCTGGTGGCACGGCTGGCCAAGGATGCTTCTGAGCCTTACCTGAAAACGCAACACTGGGGGGTCGTTTAAGCAGCAAAAGGAAAACTGAATGTGAAGCCAAATGCTCTTCAGAACCTTTGGCTAGTGCACAAAAAGTTTACAGACACAAAAATGGATACAGATCAAGCCCACCAGAAACCCCTATGGCAGTGCTCAAGATGAGGGTCCTGGCGAAATCAGTCTCTAGCTGCTGGCACAGGTTCATCTCAAAACCCTTATCAAACCATTTGAAATTGGATTTCCTAGGGCAAATACTGGTCTTACTTTTCAAACAACGCTTTCTGGTCTTGGTTCTTACTATTTCCATTTGCCAAAAAATAAAAAAAGTAGGTTTTGTATAATGGCACTAATTCTGAATATACCAGTAACCTCAAATTGAACAGGAACTCCCTTCTTCTCCTGTGTTACTCAAATTCATTCTATTATATGAAAAAATATTAAGAAGCAGATTTCCAATGAAATCCTATCTTCTGTAGTTTTAATCTCTTCTTGCCCTTCAAATAAGACTTC
The DNA here is from genome assembly GCA_947846985.1 of Fratercula arctica. NCBI lineage: Eukaryota > Metazoa > Chordata > Aves > Charadriiformes > Alcidae > Fratercula > Fratercula arctica. The sequence continues at coordinate 1,650,301 of CANTUZ010000013.1, read as the reverse complement.
TAAGTATTATCTACATTACTAAAATATTCTCTGAGCTATGCAGATGGCCCATGCCACTGTCAGACTAAGAACCTCACCAGCTTTAGTTTGCAATGAAATAAGCTGCCTCTAGAACATTACACTCCTTTCCAGGGTACAAATCAAGGCAGAAGGGGGCTTCTGCATACAAATATCAATGAAATTAGGCGATGAGAACTGGTACTAGGTCAATGAAAATTAAGCAAGGAATTATTTCACTGCTAGAATAAATAATTTTGATTTACCACATGCAAAAAAAGCCCAGAATTTCCAGAACGCTTTCAGCATCTGCTCTGTGAGATCAGAGCTCATGAGCTCTGTCAGCAACAGTCAGTTTCTGAACACAGAAGTGACTAAAATTAACATTTTCTAACCTTAAAAGACCTAACATTATTGGTTTGAAGTTCAAAACGACAGGTATTTCACACTAAATAACAAACTGATACTGTTCCAGACGTGGCTTAGTTCCTAAAAGCCCAAGCATAAAGAAAGAAATGAATAAATTCTTCAATAGAAATTGTTTCATTTTCTTCCTTGATTTTTTTTTTATGAGTGCTTAATTTAAAGTAGAGCAATTCCTTAAAGACAAATTCCTGAAAAAAACAGAAAAAAGAGAAGCTCTGAGTCTCTTGTTGGAGAAGCAGATTTATTCAGATAAAAATCAGTTAGCTCCCCAGAATGCAGAAAAAAGTAATTTTACTTGGGTTTGAGGAATTTGGTTCAGAGCTCTGATCTAGCAGTGTAAGGGGATTAACTCTACAGAGTGTTATTGACTACTCTGGTCTCATTAACTGCAATTTTATTTAGATAAAAATGTCATCTTAAATATCATTTCTGTGTCAGAAGTTGGATCTGAAGAATAACATTAAAAACAAATATGCATCAGCAGCTCCCCAATCCGCAGCAGCTTTCTGGGGTCTCCGCTGGAACTCACGACTGAAGCGATGGTTTTGATTTGCAACAGGCCCACCAAGAAACTGCTTTTGAAAGGAGTTGTCCTGTGGAATGGGAGAAGTGTTTGCTGAGAGGCAGCTTCACTTGGGCATGTACAAGCTTAACATCGAAAGCTGATGTCTCTCTGCCTCTTTTTCCTCCAAGAAAAGAAGGAAGAAAGGTTAGGGAAAGAGTTCTGGGTTCCCAGTGGACTTTTCCCTACTTTCAGATTTTATTAGGGAACTGTGAAGCTAATTATGTGTACGATAACTCCAGCAACTGCTTTTCATGCAGAATCACAGACCAGAAAATAATGAAAGCATGAATGGGAAAGCCTCTGTGTCTTTTAAACTCAGAGCAGCTCAGAGGAGGCAGGGGGTATCTCAGCAGGCTGCAGCACAGCTTCCCTGCTGCTACCAGGGCCCAGCAACCCCCAAGAGATGCTCAAAAACCCCACCATGCCCCAGAACAAATCCCCACATTTCTCATAGTCTTCACTTCTGAAAAGCACCCATACGACACACAGAAGGGCACTCAGACGATGGAGGCACGACAGGGTGGGCAGGCGGCACCGCAGGCACGGGGAACGCCTTTGGGATGGAGCATCCTCCCAAGGACCTTTCAAAGGCAGACCTCCAACTCCTGAAGCCTTCAGGAACCAAGCTCCTACCAAAACTAACAGCCGCCAGGTACATAAGCATTTTTTAGATTCTAGATCCAGGAGAAGTGGGAAGTCAGACGTATGGACAGGCAGAACGTCCCCATTAACCAATTCCCGAATCGGAGCCACACAAGGCTGCAGATCCACGCTCGCCTGCAGGTTACTGCTGGTGACCCCAGGGGATGCTCCTTCCCTCTGGGCACTCAAAGGGAGCAGTCCTCCTGAAAGATTTATTTGCCTCATGCTTTCACAGGGGCCAAATTTCATGTGCGCAGTAGTATTTTGGGGCTGTATGGTTATTTTCAAGTAGAGCTGTTCACCAACACCCTCTGCATTCCATTTTCTGTCACCCTGGCCACAAGAACACAGCACACCTACCTCCAGGAGGCACAGGATACATCCCCACCGTTACTGCTACATGAATTACTAATAACCAGATTCAAACATAGTTTGCAAAGGCTTACGCAGCTTTTCCCTCCCCTTGCCCCCCCACTTTTTTTTTTTTTTATTTAATGTTTGCTTCTACACTAGCCATGATGATTTGGAGCACTGGGTTTTTTTGGTCTATCTGTTCTATACTTTATAAAGAGCATTCACAGCCTTCCTAAGTTTTACTATTAGAGGCAATGAGGGCTGAACAGGATGGAAGTTTTGAAGCTTCAGTGGGGAGAACAAAAGGTTTTGGCCATGAAAAATATCCTACCCCTAAAAAAAAAAACCAAACCACCAAACTTATGAGAGATGGCCTCCAGACTGAATTCTTAGAAAAAAACAAACAGGTATTTCAGTAAAGTTTTCATGTATTTCATTTATTTGTTCTTAACCAAAAATAAAGCTAGTAAAATCCTAGCATGGAAGCAATTACATTTTTATACATTTGCATGAAGCTTTGCTACCTTTGGTTTCATACACTTGCTTAAAGCAGAACACGCTGGCACAGTTTATTCATCTTCCCGTATGAAAATAAACTGTGCTTCCACGCGCTTTTACCCAAACGTAACTGCCTACACAAGTGAAGTTATCCTGCTGCATCAGTACAGGCACTACTTAGGATGGGCAACAGAAACATGAATCACTGCAGATGAAGAGATGCACAGAAAAACAAAAAAGAGGCCGCTTACGTTGTCTCCTGTTTGTAGGGAAAACCACGAGTTACGTTGTTTAGCTGCATTTCCGAGAGGTGACCTGCTCTAACTGTGATGGTACCAGGCTAGAAACAATAATGCATTTAACACCGTGGTGTCATTCCATCCACTAACAATTGCCAGAGTCTCACAGCACGCCAATAAAACTTGAATTCCTAATTTTGAAAAATGTCTTTTTTTTTTTTAATTTCAATCTTCAAAAACCTTACAAAAATGGAAAAGGGCACAAACCCAATATCAAGAGTATCAGGTCTGCTTAGATCATATTGCACATCACTTTCAGCATCCTACTCCCGATTTCTCTCCTTCCCCAATAGGCCACCAGTCATCACCACTCCCATACACCCGAGTTAATACTCGGGGACCAGATGCCCTGAGCCAGTCCTGAACTGTCTCCAGCGCAGCACCGCACGTCACTGCTCCCCACCTCTCAGGACCAATGTTCTTACCATTTTAAGTTAACATTAATAATTAACAAAGAGCAAGAGATACCCACGCTGTAATCATCCTCTGCCATACTGCAGCTTTCAGATTTTCCCTTAGGCTAAAGAAGAAAATAGTTAACGATCCTATTTTAAACATTATCATGCATCAGTGATCAAGACTAATTTTATTACACTGCAAACAAAAACAAAGACCAAAAAATACAAACGATTACACTCCACTAACTTTTATTAAGAGCTGCAGGGACGGCATTTCTAAGGAAGGCACTGCTTCCACAAATCAACTCAGCTAACACCCCATCATCGGGCTACGATGTTGGCAGTGATGGGTAATACGTGGTATTTGTGGCACTACTGGGGAAAACTATTTTAAGTCTAATTAACATGAAATTTTTAGAATGCAAATGCTTTTCATTTATACATAAAACAAAATGCCGTGACATTTCTCCCATACATTTATCATAAACAAGTTAATTACTGTGTAACAAATAGCTCCTGCTAGAATCTGTATGTTTTGAGGATGTTAGAGAGCTGACTCAGGCAAATAAGACGAACCACAAAGTAGCAGTTAATAGCTTATGGCATACTTATAATACAACAATGACTCTGTAAAAGCTCTTGTTGTCAAATTAAGGCTAAACTATTTCCATTGGAATAAGTCAATTATAAGCAATCATTATGTTTAACTTGATTCAAACCTAGAATACTACAAGCACTTTCATTTTGATACATTCATAACGCTGCACACATTTGAGAGCTGGGTATTCCAAAGCTTAGAAGGGAAAGGCTGCTTCATTGCCACACAGCTTATCCCTGAACCACGTAACCGCCCAACTTCCCAGCGCCAGCTGACGGTCACCACCCTGCGGAGCTCTACACACTCCCTCACTTCTGATGAGCAAACCTTCCGGGCATATCAACCATCCCAGGGCTCCTCAACTTCTCCTTCCTGAGGACAGAGGGAGGCTTCTGCAGCATAAAGACTTGTTTGCCCACCGGAATCCCCCGAGAGCAGTTTGAACGACATACGCACTTCCCCCCCAATTCCATGAAAGCACCAAAAGGTGAATTCCTACCTCTGTTTTTCACGCAAGCAGTCCCATTTGGGCTGGAGATGAATTACCGAGTGCTGATGAATAAGATGGTGGTAGCTGGCAGCAAAGCTTTGCGTGGTAAGATGGTGTGAAACAGTACATATGTCAATCTATCAAACATGATAATGTAAGCAATCTGAACCCATTTTTGGTCTGAACTATTGTACAATACTTCACCCAGATGGAAGAAAGAGATAAACATTTTATGTTTCAGACATATCAAGTGTTAGGAAGTAAAATTAAATCTAAACTGGAAAACTACCAATTTTACATGCTAGAGTATATATAAAGAACAACACAAGCATGAAGAAGAATTTTATGCAGCAGATTTTCTCCCCTATTATTGTACAAATTAATTAGACAAATTTGTTCCCTATGATAAACAGCAGCATGTATTTGTAGATTAAAAGGTGTAAAGACGATAGTTTACTTATTAGCAAACACAGCTTTTGCACTTTCTTCTTTCTCCTTCAGTTGACAAACCGCTTGCAAATCACATAACTCGTGACAATGTTATCAGGACATGAATCTTACAAGCGTTGCACACATCCATAATAACCTGAGGGCCAGTTCAGCCCGAAATCAGAGACAGGTTTCCCATGACTAATGTAAAAGTACAATTGGCCCCTAAAGGATAAAATTAAATAGAAATATATTTTCATTCAAATGAACTTGACAGCCCATCTAAACATAATTTCATATTTAAAAATTATCAGTTGCAACTGAAATGCAGTGACAGCCACTATGCTGTCTTCAAAGCCATTGCCAGCTAACTCCTCTGAACAGACCTTCTGCTCCATCCCTACTGCCCACCTACAGAAACAGGCAACACAATTTAGCAAGCACGAAACTGCAAAAAATACTCCTCTTAGCAAGTGTATTAATGACACGATTTTCTAGTAGTTGGAGGATATTGATTATCAAATAATTTCCTAAGTTTTGCATAAAGTAGCCTAAAAAGCATGAAAGCTACTCAGTTTAAATACTGAGTTGTAAAGCCTTACAGTGTGTAAGATTAGGAAAAAATTGCTACTAAATACGTAAACAATTGGTATTTGGTCTCTTCATGTGTTGCTATGTTCTTGGGTTTGTCTATGTCAAATGCCTATTTGGGTATCTTTCAAACTAAAAATAAACTCCCCAATGTCTACAAATTGATGACAGGCCAGTCAAGAGAATTCCTGAGCAGCAAAGCGAAGACAACTGGGCTCAGAAATGAAACTGATTGCCAACTCGCGTAGAGAAAAAATGTCCAGTCCTGGATTCTGCTGAAGCCAGAAAGAACAGTGACAACTCTCCTTCTCTTTCAAGAAAAATCAAAGTAACAGAGCAGGTGTTTGCTCTGGAGGAAGACAGAAATCCCAGCTTTCTGGCAGAGACACACGCATGTGAGTGAATGTACTCAGGAGAAAGCAGCAAAGGGTTTATAAACCCTTGAGCAGAGCATGAAGTCCCGATGTGCTCCCCGGTTTCCACAATATACTGTGTTCTGAGAACTGCTGTAAGACCCACCAACAGTCAGTGATTTAACTCAAAGGGGGTACAGGAAGGTGGGAAGGGGAGATTTTGATTTTCAAAAATTCTCTTGGAGTAAAACAATGATTTCCTGCATCATGCAAATATAAAGTTTAATTATTTTTAACTTGAAAGGGAGAGAGATCAACACACAGGATAATCTATTGTTATTTGGATTATGAAGACGTCTTAGAGTTTACAATCACAAAAGCGGTTATAATCCTGCAATTACTATAAAGCTAATTGGTAGCTTCTTTTTGCCTGTGTTTTCATGTTGTCAGTGGGGCAGTAATGAAAATGAATGCCACATTTGTGAACAGAATGTCTGTAGGCTTGTTTACCACATTTCCAACAACAACGTCTGCTCTATCGTGCATTTCAAAGCAGAGAATTTAAGGATCTTTGAATTTCATACATAAAAGTACTTTCTAAAATATCAAATGTAGAGTTCCTTCAGACAGGGTAGGAGTGGGAGACTTAAAAGCGAAGCGATGACCTCACGTACTATAGGCAAACAATGCACCTGAAGCAGACAGCATGTGGACTTGGAATAGTTCATCTGTATTCAAAACTGCACCCAGGTAAACCACTTAGTGTTTCATCCTCCTACAAACATAATTCTGCAGACAATTTCACCATCAAAACCAGCATCTTTAAGCCTCCTTTCACCTCCTGAAAATACAGTTATTGCAGAACTTATTAAGCTTTTTATTCCACTTACCTTTGAGTAACTTCTGCCCTTCCATGATGTTTTGGGAGACGAATGCCACGTAGTCTTCTTCTGAGAAGCCAGGCTTGCATGTGGGTCTAACTGTAAGATCCCCATTGTGTGCCTGCAAAAACAAAACAAGGAGAACACACACCATGACTTTTGTCATTTGGGAAAATGTTTTGCACCCGACAACTAGGTGTTTAGGAACGGGCAAACCTGAACAGTAAAGCAGTGTGCAAGTAGAAACCGCTTGTGCTGAAGTGCCTATCTGTTGGAGCGCATCCATACTGTAGCTGCAAAAATAAAATGGGCCAGAAAATAGTTGCCTGACTACAATAGAGAGTATTGTTTGTAGGAAGGCTGGGATACTGGGCACTGTCAGCGGAGGGGAGGAAACAAAGAGCAGCAATTCATCAAGGCGAGCTGTGCTCGCACTGGAGCCACGCAAAGGCCTGATGTTGCAACATCCAAATCACTGAGTTTTGCTATTGAGAAACTGGGCAAGACCCAGGACCGAAGGAGGAGACACCCCAGGGGGCAGCACCCCCAGGAGCTCGTGACCAGCTAAAGCCCCCCTCCTTCTGAGGCTCTGCCTGCTGCTGCCCCTGTGACCCTCCAGTGGGGATGGAGCGGACACTGCTGAATAGCACATCCTCATGCACAACCTGATAGAATCCAGGGGGAACCATCCAGCTGAACACCCAGATGCTCTGCTGCAACTTCGGACTGCACAGTGGGGAACCAGCCCCTGCCGCAGGAGGGGTCAGCCTGGTCCTGGGGACAGGGCACCCGCTCCCCAGCCAGCAGGGTCCCAGACCCCGGCTCCAGCCAGCTCACTGAAAGCACATAAACCAGTGATTTATGCCTAACAAGTGCCAGGTGATTTATGCACAAACAAGTGCTAGTGGCAAGGGATTTCTAAGACTCCCAGGCTGTCGGCAGGGCTAGCCAGAGCACCGCTTGGCGATGCAGGCTGCGCCTCCGATGCCTCCAGCCCCACAGCGCAGGCTGAAGCCGGGGGACCAGGAGAGTCACTGCCCCAAGAAAGTGCAACTCCAGGCGCGTCCCTGCCTCCCCGGGGAGCGGGACACGGCTCCCTGCTCCCCAAAACACTCCCGGGCATAGACGATGCTGCATTACAGAGAGAGAAAGGGAGGGAAGAGTAGCGAAGGGTCCTTTCAGAGGAGCTTAGTAAGCAGAAAGCAAGCCAACATACTCTGCTAAAAACCAGGCTGGGGAGGCGGATGCCAGCTACTGCTGGGGGAGCGCAGGGTAGCAGCGGCTCTGGGGACTCTGACCGTCGCTGGCAAGAGGCTGCCATCAGGAAACGTTTCCAAGGTCTGAGTGACGATAACGGGCTTTGACTCTGAAATCACCCCGTTATTACTCGGGCGCTCGGGGCTCCCCCCGCACAGCCGCCGGCCCCCGGGGGCCGGGACACCCCCGCAGGTTCCTGCGCCGGGGGATTCCGGCTGGGAAATAAGCGGCTCGCGTTCCCACGGCCGGTCCGGCACGACCCGCAGCGGTCGCCCCGCTCGCCCCGGAACGCCGCAGCCAGGCGCTGGGGCGTTTGTTGACGTTCTGCAGAGAGCCCTTCATTTTGGGGTGGAAAACCGTAAAACCCCCGAACTTCCCAGACCATTAGCCCCCGGCACGGCTCAGGCCCACTCGGGGTGTTTACGGGCTGGTAAAAATAAAAGTTAAAGGCACCGCCACGGCGGTGGCAGAGGAGGGACGGCCCGCGGGGTGCCGGCAGCGCTGGGGCGCGGAGGCTCCGCGAGCGCGCAGGGCTCCGCGGGCGGCTACGCGCCGGGACGCGCCGCTGCCCCCGAAGTTTATCTGGCGCGGCGCACCACGGAGGGCAAGTTTCGCCGGCACGGCTGAGGCACTAGACTAAAAGCGAACGATAGCGCCAAAAAATTAATAACTAAAAAACTGTAACGATCATTTAAAAAAAAAAAAAAAAGAGAGGGTGACAGCGGCAGAGAGCTGCGCCGCTCCGCTCCCGCACACTCAGCCGCCCCGGCCGGCTCCGCGCTCCGACCCCGAAGTTGCGGCTGCTGCCGTGCCCGCGGGACGCGGAGCGGCGGCGGAATCCCCGCGGGGCGCGCAACCCGGTGACCACCCGTGTCCCCCCCCACCCTCGCCGCCGGGGCGCCCCACTTACCGCCGCCGAGCCCCAGACGGGAAGGAGCAGCACCAGCAGCACCCGCCAGCCGGTCTTCATGGCCCCGGCGGCGGCGGGCTGTGGCGGAGGCGGTGGCGGAGGCGGCGCGGCTGGCCGCCCCGCGGTGCCGCTGCCGTGGCTCGCTGCCGGGGCCGGGCGCTCGCTGCCGCCCCGCTCCCGCCGCCGCTCGGCGCCCGCTCTGGGCTGCAGGTGAAGCGCCCGCCCGCGCGCCGCCGCCAAGCCCCGCCCCGCCGCGCGCGGGCACGCGCCGCCTTAAAGCGACAGGCACCGCCCCGCCGCCGGGCACCGCCACCTCCCCAGGCGGCCTGCGGAGGGGCGCGGGGGGGTGGACGCCGGGCCGGGGAACCGCGGCAGCCGCAGCTCGCCTGTCCGGAGGCCAAACTTACATGTCCAAAGACGAAAAACTAACGTATTCAGGGAGAAAAACAGCATATCCAGGGGAGGGACGTGTCCACTGAGGGAAAAGGAGCATATCCACTGAGGGAAAAGGACTGTTATCCGCTGAGGGAAAAGGTAGCATTATCCACTGAGGAAAAAGTAGTATATCCACTGAGGGAAAAGTAGTGTAACGAGGGTAAAAGTAATATATCCAGCAGAAAGGTGTACCCAGTGGGGAAAAAATTAACATGCTGAGGTGAAAAACAAGCACATCCAGTGAGGAAAAAGTAGAATGTCCACAGGAAAAGCGAACACGTCCCAGGGGTGATGGGCATGTCTGGTGAGGAGAGCCCGGTCCAGGCTGTGAGGAAGAGGAAGCATGTGGAGGGAATAATTAACATATCTGGGAGGAAAAAAATAATATATCCAGAGCAAAACGAGCATACTTGGAGAGAGAAAAAAAAAATGAGACTAGAGGCAATCACAGCCCCATCATGACAGCGACCTGCTCCTTCACCCGAGGGTGTTGGGGAGGGAGAGGCCTGGCATGGTGGCCGGTGCCGGGGCACAGGCTGTGCCCAGGCGGGCTGTGGGCTCCGGGGGGATGAACACCCCGACAGTCAGCCCTGGGGCAGGGAGAGGGGTGGGCGCCACGGGAGCCGGCTGGAAGAATGGGTCATGCCTGAACCAGCTCCTCAAGCCAGCCCCCGCCTGGCCCTCCTTGCCTGAGAGGAAAATGGGCGCCAGGCTCAGTCCGTGTCCGCGTCAGTGGCAGATGAAGCTAACTCCAGTAAACTAGAGGTTTTCTGTTGTAAAAATAAAAGCAGATCCAAAGCAGGGCCAGAAAGCGAAACTTAAGTCAGTTTAGTTTTGACAGAAAACCGAAAATGGAAAGCAGCGGTTTTGCGTGCTAAGTATGGCTCCTGCTATTTTCCTCCAGCGTGACCCCGGCATCCAAATATGATCTTTTTCCCTTCTGAATGCAGCTCAACTCCACAAATAGGAGTTCTCAGGCATGTATATTTTGTGCATATAAATCCAACAACGATTTGCATAAAGAGATGCATACTATCTGATGTACGTGCAAAATCAGACATTGCAGCTGAAAAATCTGGCCATTAAGCTATTCTGTTAGATTCACACATTTCCGAAGGAATGAGACACATAAATCCACTGACTGCATCTTTGGCTATTGAGCAGATTTAATAGCATTGTGTTAACACCTAGAGATGTTAGCAAAGAACTGAGACCTCATTGTATTAAGCTCTGTAGACACGAATAATGAAAAGATTGTTCCTACCCAGCCAATTTACAGTCTTAGTGGATTATGGGGTTTATTTTGTTTTTAAACAAGTATTTCTGAGTTCGTTATATAACATCAAATAAATCCCATCATTGTATTGAATTTACTGTATACCCTTTTTTAAGAAGCACTTTCACAAAGGCAGAAATAGTCAAGTGACACCATCATAACAGAAATAAATCCTTATATGTATCTATCAAATCTAAATTTGTTCCTTTTATTTTTATCCTAAATTTCAAAGTTTGGAGTAGATGATTGTTCCAGGTTGATGGGCAGCTGCAGTTGTTGCTGTTTAAATAAAACTACAAGTACTCTGGAGACTTGCGGGGATATTTTGGATTTGTGCAGCTCCAGTGTGGCTATTTCCTTGTGAATACCCATGGCCGGTTATTTGACTCTTGCTGGACTACAGCTGTTGCTATGCATGTGCTCGCTCTGTTTGATAACTTCGTTAATATGACAAGTTCTACAAGTATTGTCAAAATAAGTCTGACACCACAACAGATTGTGAAGAAAAGGCAGAGCAGTAGTGAAAAAAAATAGAATTCTTCAACATGTTTACAGCTGATTTCTAATCTGATGGCAAATTGATTTTTTTCCCAAACTAGTTTGCCATTCCTCTTTTCCAAGCAGTGGTAACAGACTCTGCACTTGGGGAACAAGTCTGCAAAGGGAGTGAGTGTGCTCTCCACTTACGTTTCTAATAGCCCTGGCCTATGTGGGACACCGGGAACCTTCCCAAACTGGGGTGTTTCCAGAAGGATCAGAGGAGAATACAAATCCAGTGTGCAAACAATGGAAATCACTGATTTCCATATGTGGTTGTTCTCACTCTGCCATTTTCCTTCAACTCTTGACACTCCGACTAATTGTGGAAGGAATTAAAGTTTTGCTAACTCATTAGCTACTATTTCAACTAAAATACCTTCCTTCAGCTCTTTAAGGAAAATTAAAATATGCCATTTAAGTTTTTGTACCTATTGAATTTTTCACAAACTATTGCATTTAAGCACACAGGTCTGAGCTGGGCCTGAACATATGTTATTTGGGAGGGTTAGCTTCAGACTCTCGCTTCACTTTGAGTCTGCTGGGAGACTGGTTATGAATTTATATTCTTGCATAAAAAGGAAACAGGAAGCTCTACCGTCTAACATATGAATGCTACAAGATGTGGATTTGGCTGGATGAAGACATTTAAGAGCGTACACATGCCCAGTAAATCAACTTGCTAAACACCTCAAGAGCAAAAGTGCTGATCCTAAGAGCCAACTTGCTACACTGCACAACGCTCAAGAGAATAAAAGGCTCGTAGATGAGACATCTACAGAACTGACTGTGCCAGGATAATGAGGAGCATGGAGTGCACAAGGGATGTTTCTCTCCTTGATGCACACGTGTAATTCCTATTGACAGCAGTGGGAGTTACACGCACATATCAAGGGGACAATGGAACCCTTAGTGGTGGAGATGAGTATCAGATGTGAGCTGTGCTACCACGGATAGAAAATGAGAGAGAGGGAGGTGTGATCACTGAGGGACAGTACAACATACAATAAAATTGTCAAGCAGCCATCAAATATGTGAAAGCATGGGAATAACAAATTAAATGGACAGGAGGTGAGAAAACAATGTCTCAAGGGACTTTTGCCTTCCTAGCTGAGGGCTGATACCTGAATTCCTTATTTGGGAAATATTCCTGCTGGCTTAACCTGTTTAATTCTCTGATAAGTAAATGTTCCACTGAACTCAAGTAAACAGTTATGGCCTAGCTGCTAAGGATAAAAAGTGGTTTTCTTAAAAAATCTGACAAACAAGGAGAAATGAAATTAATACAGTGTGCAGACCACACCTTAGGGTTTTTCTGTATGGTCCGATGATTTTTGCTTCTTCTAGGAGACAGCTATCTGACTGGTGATTTAGAAAGTCATTATTACTAATTTGGGTTCGTGTCAAAAGTGGTAACAAAGGCAGGCATTTATACAGAACTGGAGAAACAATGATGATTCCGGATAATGGCAAATTACGAGTTTATGTCAGCAGTTCAAAACTGAAGCAAATGTGAACTGCCTTTGGATTTACTCCACATTTGGGATCATTTTAGAGGATGTGTAGGGAAGATGGGACAAGATGGAACTGAACAGTAAAGTGAAAGGTAAATCAAAGCTGTAGAGAAACTAAGGATCAGGAAAAGATATAAGCGCCTACCAGATCTAGACAGAAGCCAACATAGGAAACAAAGATGCTCCCGAGTAAGAAGAATACAACCACAGAAGGAAAATAACTAACAGTAAAAGCCACACTTTGGAACATTTCTGTAATTTTTTAAAGCAACAGCAAGTCACTGAACTACATGAATGGTTGGACACAGCTCAAAATTCTGGACTACTTATGATCTGGCTCCAGCACAAAATCTAAAGACAAAATGATGAGTCACAGAGGGGAAAGTGACTTGAAGAATGAATCCACAGGAAAAAGCAGCACGGAACAGGAACGGAATGCACATTAATCTAAGCTGGCTCTGTACCACCCTGCATGTGCTACCTGTGTGCGAGGATGGTGAGAAAGATACATCTTCCTGGTTAAACAGATCTTTTGAAGTCACATTTTCAGTCCTGCCAGACGTGCTGCAATGCCAGGGAATTTGAACTTCCTCTCTTTTACACTATCTACTCATCAGTACATTGTGGTTCCTATCGATTCTCCTTCTGAGTTGGTAATGTGAATGGCAATGAGGAAGATACAACTTCAGAGGCCCTATACAAAACCTTCCTGCTCAGTTAATTACACTGACCAAGGGAGGCCAACTTTAGTGTAGCATGACCTCCAATTATGAGACACGCTGTGGCCTCGTCACTGAACTGTGCCAGCATTAATGGCAGGGCGCCAGCAATGGCTGTATTAAAATCAATTTAAAAACCCCAATTCTATGTCTCTTTCACCTTAGGCCAGGTAACGCACCTTATAATAATGTAACTCTTATTAAAATAGTGTAAAACAAAATTGACCTATGCAAAACAGTAAAATTTCTACTTTTTTTTTTATAAAATTCATTTATTGTATTCTTGCAAAAACAAAGAAAAAAGGCAAAAGTAGACGGAGAGGTTTAATAGGTCAGTGGACTGTAGTCTAAAGCAGTGGTATTGAAAAAAATAAAGCAGAATTAGATTTCTTCTGAGAAGATACAGTGAGTGCCTATTTATGTCATAAATATGTCCCTTGTAAGAGCTTCAGAAAAGCCACCTCTGGTTCGTGGGCAAACCCGTGTGCCTCAGACACAGAGGGTCACCGAGGAGGACACACTGCCAGAGATCCCCAGCGCAGCAGGACTCAGCTCCCCGGGCGGCTCTGTGGGGCAGTGCCTCCTGTTCACGGAAACAATGAAACCCCACCGGATTTAGTAAAAAAAATATTTAAATAAATAAAAAATGAATAGCCATTGTGCCATTTTACAAGTGGGAGGAAGGCCACTGATTCCTGGGTTCCCAAAAGCCTCCCCAGAGTTACTGATTTTAAGGCACTCTTCATACAAGCATGTGTTTAAGTATGATTGGGCCGTCACCTCAGAAACAAGGAGTTACCTAAAGCAGCCATCATTTGCAGCAGATTTCACACTGTAACAGCAGCCTGAGAAGAACCTTATCAAAGCAAGATAAACCAAGTGATCGCCTCCATGCACCCCCCTCAGCAGCTGAGGAGGAGATGCTCTTTCCAACAAGTCCCTGGCATCTCCGGCACCACTGGGTCTGCTCACACATCCAGCGAGGTAGCAGGGGAAGGCTCTAACAGTTCTGCAATTTTTACTCATCACACACCAGAAAACTCCAAATAAAGATCAACATAATTAAACTTTGTGTCCCTAGTTTCTTATAGGGACTGACAAAGGAGCATGAGGGTTTTTCAGACTCGCAGCTTTTGCCGTTTTTATTGTTTATAGCAGCAATTCTCCTCATCACTTCACCATTGCCTTTCTTTCTTCTCCCCTTTTGATGGACATGGCTCTATCTACATTGAAACGTTCACATTAATATCACTTATTCCAGTCCCGACCTCAAAATAAGCTACACTGGTACAAGCAGCAGTATTAATAAATAAACACTCTTCTATCTGGCAAAAAATGTGAAGTCCAGATCAGGCTTTCTTATATTATTGACAATACATGCTTTTCTTCTTTATCAGAAAAAAAAAGTGTATGTTTTCTTCTGCACAGATTGGTAAAGCATAAATAGAAGTTATATTCTGAGCTCGCTCTGCCTTTTGCGGCGCCCAGCTTGTTTGCATGCCTCCCAAATATTTTTTCCTCCTGAATATATCCAACAGTTTCAACACCACAGCAGATACTCTCACCTGTGTGTGTCTGCATGCTAAACGCTGAGGCAGAACTCCTCAGAGAAAACCCCAGTTACCTTTTTAATATGAAGTCCTTTTCTGGAGCGGTTAGCATTTTTGGTCAAAAAACACCTGGGAGACAAAGCCCTGTACAGGAGATAGCTTTGGCAGCCTATGGATTTGAACAGTAGAACTGAAAAGAAAACTTGGAGAGAAGGGAGAGAGAGGACAAGATGTGCTCTTGTAAGAGATTACTTTATGACAAAATACCACACACACACACAAAGAAATTCAGCATATTTCCAATTAAAAAAGGTAGTGAGAAATGTACAGTGTTTGTCTCCATACAACTTCAGTCAAGTTAAAGATGTATATGAAATTTATTTGAATATCTGAATCACCAATTTAGCTATAAATGACAGCAATAATATGACGTGGAGGAGTTCTAATACTACATGCTTAAGTGAAATAAAGCCTAGAGATAAAAGCAAAGGAATTACTTAGGAAATTATATGCATAGTCTGCTGAATAAGATGGACTGATTGTAGGCCAAGAATAATAAAAACAAAGTCCTCCGCAAATGCATGAACAGAAAGGAAGAGAAAGAGTAGAGTCACACAGGTTAAATATTTGGTAATACCATTGGTGGTTATCACCTGACTTGATTGTTCAGCTGATAGATGCTATTTTTTGGTGTTGTCAGGGTTCTTGCATGATCCCAAAGAGTTCTGTATACAGAGTAACTGCAGCCTTTTGCCAGTGTCTAGAAATATCTGAACTCCAAAGATTAATTTTTTTATGTTCATGCATTCATGTAATGAGATTATCTGCAGTTATCCTGTTAGCGCTGGCCAATAGATCCTGTGGTCTCACAGCTCCCAATCTGTTCCCAGCTGCACACAGGCTCCCCAGTCAGACTGTGCCTAGGACACATGGGGAGGCTCTGAAAATATCGGTACATCCAAGAGTGGGTAACCCCCAGGGAAAAAGAAACTCTGACAGACAGTGGATAACTGTGTGGTTTCGATCTCTTTGTCAGAGAAATACTATGGGAGACATTCCTGCACCATCTTCTGTTACAAGCTACAGGCAGGCTGGTGGTTTAATAAAGCTCATTGTAAGTGACATTACTTCAGTGATTCCGACGGTGCTAATCCATCGATAGGAAATGGCAAAATCATGTAACAGGTTTTACTGTAGCCTGGGAAGAAGCACAGGATTTAGATGGGACATTTTTATTATAAGATTTTAACAATAAATACAAATTATATCTTGTGCAAGTTATGGGCTGAATTGGGTAACCTGTACTTTACCTATGCAGAGATTTCAACAGAATGGTCATTTACACAGCTGATCCTTAAGTGTTTTATGAGAGATAAATCTAATAACCTTTCTGTGGAAACCTCAGCAGGATGCGGACACTGAATAATCCGTACGCAAGCTCCCACATTGTATGCTGTCAGATGACTCAATTGTTTTCTTCCAGATCTAACATAAGCTTCTGTTTAGTAAACATGATGAGAGTCAAACTTTTACATATATATATAAAGTGCTTAATTTGCATGCAAAATTGCCATAAGTATGTATGCAAATAGGAAAAGTCATGCACAGATGACTAATTAAGTGCATTTATGTGAGAAATTACCCAATGCACGCATGGAATCTCAGTAATTGTACACACAACTCAGATATGCGATTGCATATGCATTTTGGACACATAACTGATTGAAAAAATTGTTCCTCGGGACTGTGTTGGAATAACCGATGCGGAGCCCCCCATCAGAAATACGGCAGCTGATGGGGCTTTTGAAAGAAATGGCAAAAGCTTGTGAGGAGCTTTACAGTAAGACTGGAATTTACCCTCTCTACCCTTACTGTTTTCATATTCACTTGTAATCATTGTGTGCGAATCTATGGCTTGAAAAGAACCATTGGTGTAAGTACTGTAAGGAAACACTCAGCAAAATAAAATTAGTGCGATGGCACAAGAGCCGGTGTCATTAAAATCAAACCTGCAGTTTGTATCCTGCTGTTGCCTGTCCAGTATGTGTTTTGGAAATAAATGGCAAATTTTACTTGATATGTCTTGACCGAACACCCTTTTTTTCTCATCCGAGCAGGGTTTGTAGTGTGACAGCACAATCTCTCTTTGGAAGGTTCGGCAAGGTTTGGTGAGAAAAGGGGTATCTGTCTGTTTTAATTTTCCAGGCGTTGTTGTTGTTGTAGGTTCCTTTATCCCTAACCACTGATTAGTTCTCTTTATATCCCCAAAGTTAGAAAGTTCATGCTAACATTTTTAAAATTCGAGTAAACAAATTCTTTCAATATGATACAATAAACATCCCTGACATCAACGTCCTGCAAAGAAAAATACCTGTGCAAATTGTTTTGATATGCTCTGGCTCCCGAAAGCAGGGATACATCCTCAGCCTGCTTTCTGCTGTTTCCCTGTTCTCTTTTCTGTTCGCTGTGCTGATAACCGAGTACAATAGCAGTTAGGGTGGCACCTTTTTATTTACGCATGAGATATAACAAGTTCAAACGTTTCAGGCAGCCACTTAACGCAGGCAAAAGATCCCTGGCCGCCTCCATGGGCTCGGTCGAATGAGGAACAGGCGCAGGGGAGCGGGAGACGAGAGACTGGGATGGGATGGGTGCACTGGGATCGTTTCATGCAGAGGCAAAGTGCTGGAGAGACAAACCACAGCAGCCCTGTGAGGCTCTGGAGGCGAAAAGTCAGGGAGGAAGGGAAAAGAATGGTTTGGTTTGGTTTGGTTTGACTCGGAACAAAGTTGCTCGGATTAGATTTCAGAAGGCAGTATTTGAAGTAGACTTCTGCCACTAAGTGGTGCTGTGTACAGTACAGCATCTTTATGAGACCACAATTTACACGGAGGAATAAACCAGAACACTGTCAAGCTGATTAGACTGATGTAGACACTTAACAAGTGTCCATTACGCTGATTTAATCCTTCTGTGGCACTGGATAAATCAGGAGGAAGAACAGGCCAACCCAAATGATTAAAGAAATCCAAAGATTGATCCCTGGCATACAGTATCTGAAGTGGAGGATTACAGAAAACAGTTCTAATTTTTTAAAAGCTTTGTCTGGCTTATTTTTGTTCCTTCTTAATTATTAGTATTCTTTTCTCCAAGTCTATGGGTGTTAGAGCCTGAAATATTTACCAAATAAAACTGAAGAAAAAAAAAAACAACCCAGTTTTAATTACTACTTGCAATTATTCCAGAACTAGTAATCTTCTTTTTAAGAGAGATGCCCTATTTTATATAAACTGACAAAAAAAAGTAGAACATGCTCTTTCTGGAGTGTATATCTACACGTAGATTTACTCCCTCCCACCCTCCAAAAAAGATGCCATTTAAAAATAGGGTGTGGGTTTGGAAGGAGAGTGCAGGCTGGCAGTTGTGCCGTCCTCGGTCGCAGGAGCAGCGTGCATCCCGCAGGCAGAGAGCCTCCTCGGACATTTGGACACCGTGTGAGCGCTGCCCCACGCAGCCACTCGCACGTCTCGTGTCTCAGGCTGGTGCAGCGATACCCCCTGGGTAGGGATCAGCGGGCAAAACTGCGCCGTCCCAGGGATGGAGAGCTCAGGAATCACAAAGCTTTCCTCCGGTGTTATCGAAGGAGGAGGAAGTTATTTACCTGCGTGTGAAGCAGCTCATGCTTTTTCTCCCCTCTGCCACTGGTCTGCCCTAGAAAACGAAGGAAGGATGGGGAGAAGGGATGGAGCCACGAGCACCGACGCTCCAGGATCCCACCTGGTCTGATGGTGCGTTTCTCAGATCAGGATGGGGAACATTCAGTGCTTTGTATTTTGACACCCACAAAGACGGCGTGTCTGCAGCCAGGCCCAGACACAACCTGGGATCGGATCAGATCAAAGGACCCCAAAACATTGCCTCATGCTGAAACCCACAGAGTATCTGCCTGTGAGCTGCTCTGCTGAGCAAGATGCCTTTACAAAAAGAGGTAGAACTTCTGGGGAGAGAATTAGTGCCTTTTGTGCACTGTGTTTGTGTGCAGGGTGCTGGTTTATTCACAATATTCCCAGAGAAGCGATTTAAATCAAGAGTCAAAGCCGAAAGGGTATCAAAGCTGTACAGGAACTGATTACTACTATAAATTTTGCTGAAACAAGATGCTGCTTTGCTGATTCTTTGGTCCTTTTCTGGTAAAAATATTCAGAAGATGCCAGTGTTAACTCACAAAATTGACTTCTCTCTATTTTTCATTTTTGCTCCATGAGATTATTTTTAGCTGCTGTGCATTAGCTCTGCTTCTGAAAAATATTCGTAGGTACAGGATGCAGATTCTTCTTGAAAATAACGAATGAGAAACACATTGATACAAATATATCCATAAAATTAATGTTCCCCACCACCACTGTTTTTGAATGAAGTTAGGGACAGATGCTAGAGACAGATGTGAATTTCTCAGGAGAGAAAGAAATATCATGGGTAAATCAGTTTTATACCAGAAAATCTGATAAAAATGAGTAAACCAGCTGAAAAATAAGTAAACTTTTAATAGAGGAAGGAATTCTCTTCATTTTTAGAGGAAATGGCAACACCCAAAGTAACTGTATATAAGTTATTTATATTATAGTGTAATTTCTGACCCCCAAACAATAGCTAGATGCAGACACATCGTAAGAAGCAGTGGCTGTCCAAAATGTCCTCTGGAGAGAGCAGCAGCCAGGGTCAGCCGCAGATCCAGAAACAGTATCATTCTACTGGCATTTACTTCTTTTCCGTGCACCAGCAAAACCATTAGCAAATCAGGAATTTGCATAAAGCAACAATCTAACAGGTAAACGTTAGATGATGCCAGAAATTATTCTCCATTCATACCAAGCTTTTGACATACTAAAGTAATAACCTATCCCAAACAAGGAAAAACATGAAAACTCAAAAAAATTTCCTGCCTCAAGTATCTGAATTAGTGAAATTATCATTTCAAAATTTCTGGAATGTTTCAGTTACATTTTTTAGACACCCATCTACATATTTAAAAATGTTTATAGTGGTCCAAAATTTCTCTGTGAAGTTTTTGATTTTATCAGTGGCTTCGCCGTCAGAGCAGATCCTCCGCACCTCTGCAGTCATCCTCAGGTTTCCCAAGATTTAACCGCTGTATTTCACCATTAACATCTTTCAGGTGATGCAGACCTTTACAATGTTTTCCAAGGGGTAGAATTAATTTCCCAAGGCCAGCGCTGCGTTGTGGCATCAGTCTGTCTTGCTTTTTCCTACTGTTCACGTACTTTTTCCTTATCAGGTGTGTTGATTGGAATGAATGCAATTGTAAGCAAACTTCCTGAGCTGATGAAGTCTCACTGTTATATCTCTAAGCAGACACTACAAATTCAGGAGCAGTGGCCTCAGTTCTTCAGCTGCGTCTCAAATTTTTACTGACTTAATTTTGTTTATATTCTGTTGCCTGTAAATTTGGCCTCAGCTCTTGCTACACAGAATTTACGCTGGTTTCTGACATCACCGCCTCTGAATACGTGAAGTTCAAGGAGTGACAACGTTCAGTTTATGGCTTCTGGAGCTTTGTCCTGGCTGCGCACAGCCTGGGGCAGGCCCTGCTCCCACTGCCCCAGAGGAAAGGTGTTCCAAACCAGCAGTCCCACCTAGCAGTTCCCAGCTGCCTTGTACTGGGAAATTAATCTAAAATTCTTTCCCACGTGGCTGATCCACCTTGTTCCTGGCTGGACCTGCAGGGACGTTCAGGTTATGTTATGGATCTCTTCGTGTAGGAGACAGGAGTCGCACGCTCCTGCATTAGACTGTGGACGCTTGCAGGAATGTTTTGTCTTTGCTAAAACCGCTAGAAAAAACCAAATACAACTCTTTATATTTAAAGAACAATCAAGGGAAAATTCTGGAAACATGGCTTTGGATTACTTAGAGACTAAGATATTACTTCTCGGTGTTTGCCTCATTCACTAAAAACTTGTTTAAATATTAGACGTAATTCCTACAGTGGTAGAAATGGATAAGGAACTCAAAAGCTCCTGTTTAAATTTGCAAGAAGCTTTTTGCTATGAAAAATAGGGTTAATAGATTTGGAATATAAATGAAGCACTGGGTAGGTTTTCCTACTGTAGAATGTGCACAGCTTATATGTATATTAATCTTCAAACCACTGACCAAATATTGATTAAAATTTGAAATAAAATATAAATTGTCATTTATGCCAAGTATCATAAACAACCCAATATCCTTTCATCTCTCAGTTTATGAAGAATGGAGACAACAGCATTCCCTCACAGAAACTATAAACAAGTTAAAAAGTAGAATCAATATCGTAAGAGGAACTTCTAGATGCACAGACTTAGCTCAATTCCTAGCAGTATAAAAGGGAAACGTTGCTGTTGGGCTCACTGCCTAGGGCTTTAAATTGCTGTATACTATCATGCAGTATGGACTATATTATTTATCTAATTTAGACATTTATATGGTCATCAGACAAGCGGGGACCTGGAGAGAAATCCCTAATTAAGACTTTGGAGTTTGATAAGAGGCTGTTGCTGCATGGTGATAAAATATTATTTTTGTCTTATCTTATGAATGTGTCAGGGCAGATTATGTTAAATGCTACCTACATACATAATCAGATGACATATCTCTGGCAAGGCCCCCAGATAACAGTCTGCGAATGCACATTTATTATTTTCCAGTTCAGAGTGTTGAAAGGAGAACAAAACTTGCAGATCCAGAACTACGGCAAACCCAGCTCAGCTGTGCCTGGTGCGTCACCGCCGGTGTTCTGCCTGGGACCTGGGGACAGGCTGCTTGGTCTGCGCCGGCAGCGGCAGCAGCTGGACGTCTGCTCCTGTTCACAGCACCTGGACCCACACTGTTGGCTCTGCATTGCTGAACTCTCCAGGCGTTCCTTTCTGCTCCCTGACATGCTTTTTATGCAATAGACCGTCGGTAGGTGGATTAGAGCCATCAGAAATTCAATTACAGCAAAGGAATCCCTACCTGATTGCTCCGGTTAACCTTCATCCCCTTTACAAAGCAAGGAGAACAGGGCAGGGAACCAGCCACTCCGCCTTCAAAGCTCCACATTTCATTTCATTCACATTACAGTCCACCTTTTTTGGCATTGTGAGTTTGTTGTGAATGCTGAATATGTTGCACAAAACCACCAGCTCTGAAGGTCTTTTTTTTCCTGATAAGCTTTCCGGGAAAAGTCCGAGCTGCTCTGTGTTGTGCACGCAGCCTTCCCATCCTTCTTCTCGCCTGCAGGATTGGCTTGAACAATAGTGTCCTCTGAAGGATCTCTTTCCTGAGAGAAAAGTGCTTTGCCTTCTCAAGGAGGGTGCCCAGCCGTACCACACACCAAAAGAGAGTAAGTTCAGGGAGCAAAACATTCATGACAGGTTTTTATTTTATGCTCTTGGCGTGATCCAACACTGTTGATATCAATGGTGAAACTCCTACTCTATCTTCCAGTATTGGAGCTTAGCTGTTACTGGAAAAGGAAATGTTTACAATGTTTTGTAGCTATATATTTATATATAAATACATATATGTAAAAATATATGTAATACATATATACCTTTATATACACACACTGAATTTAACACCGTAATTATCATTTGGGATTATTCAAAGCCCACATTGTAGAACTTCCATGACCTTCTACCTGGATAATATCTTTTTTCATGTTCTGTTATTTACAAGTATGCATAATACAAACTGACAAGTGCTATAGCTGAGGAGAGGAGGCGAGAAACAAGGACCAAAGGTCCTTGCTAAGTAGCAGGATGAAAGATG
The DNA here is from genome assembly GCA_947846985.1 of Fratercula arctica. NCBI lineage: Eukaryota > Metazoa > Chordata > Aves > Charadriiformes > Alcidae > Fratercula > Fratercula arctica. The sequence goes on along the minus strand of CANTUZ010000013.1, from coordinate 1,627,773 downwards.
GCTTAGTGTAATTTTGCAGAAGCGATTCAGTTTCACAGATTTCCACACAAGAAATGTGGATATTAATGGGGGTTTGCAAACAGCAAACTCAATAACAGCCCTGTTCAATTAAAAGTACATAAAGTATTAATGTATTGTACCCCAGTTTACGTTTAAGAGGCTGTAGAGACTGATGTCTCAATCCCAGGAAAAAAGCCCATTGTGTTACTGCTGTGCTGACCCCCCATGTTTGTAGCTGTCATCCAGTACCAAGCAGCACCTCATTAACATCCAAAATGTTTCTACATGTTTCCCAAAACACTGATTAGCTTCAAGCAAGAGATTTTGGAGACTTGAGTTTAACCCTCTGTCCCAGAAGCCCAGAGACACCTCAGCTCTGTCCTCTCAGCTCAGGAGTTTCCTTCTCCACGTGCAGAGGGGTGCGAGGTGGCCTTGGGATAAAGCCAGCGGATTCTGGACTGGATGCTGCCAGAATAGGATCAAGGTGGGCTGGAGCTCCCGGTGGGTGCCAGGTACACGGCTCTGTACCCCGAGAGCTTGAGGAAAAGGGAAGATTAATTGGAAGCATAACAGAAGAATAACTGATCAAAAAATACAGAAAGCTGGCTGAGGTGTAAGTCACTCACTTTCACAGTGTGATGGCCCAAGCATGAAGAAGATCGGCCACAACAAACGATGTTTTCTAATCTCCGGGTTTGAAGGAAAAGAAAAAAGCCAACCACTTGTGAAGACTTCGTGACCCCTCTGGAGCCTGTTTAACCTGGTCACTACGTGTCCGCAGAAACAGGCGGCAGAAGGAACATGACCCAGCAAAGCCAATGTGGGTTTGATTAATGGAGTGCCCCAAAGTAAAACAGTCATGCTGAAAATCTGAAGAGAAATGCAAACTTTTAATAACATTTTCAAATTATTTAATCATACAATCAGGCCTGACCTTGTTCGATATGAAACTTCATTACAGCCTGGAATGTTAATATAGAGTTCCAAATGCATCATAAATTACTGGTTTCTTCAATGATGCATGGGCCTGTCCTGCTGTGGCCAACTGCGATTTTAATATTTTCTTAAGAAATGAAGAAATGAAGAATTAGCAAATAATGGCATGATCCTGAAATTACTGTTCTAGGGATCACAGTTTATTAATCGGCTAAAAAGGATAAAGACATTACTCACTTCCACAGATAAATGATGCAGCAAGTCCTTTTTTTTTTTTTTTTTTTGTGGAAACAAACCTTAAATGCTTTTTTTCGAATAGATCCATTAATAACCAATTCAACTGACCTACCTTTCTGCAACATGACAGGCCTGACAGTCAATGAAGGAATTACTACGTGAAACTGGCAATTTTACCATCAGAAGCATTATTTTGTATACAACTAGTACCGTGTAACAACTTTAAAATTATATTCACTCTTTGAAAAGGGTAAAATAAAAACACTCTCAGTAGTGACTGGCAGAGATCCTTATTTGGAGCTTACTATTTAATAACAAAAGAAGAAAAGTGAGTGGACTACTTAAATGGCTAAAGAAAACAGAGAAACCGAGAGGCCCCTGTACTTTTACTTTACCGTACATTTTGTAAGCGATCTGCAGTAGCCGCACGTCTTTTGGAATTAAGAGCAGCCAGTTGCTAGAAGTTTGGTGGTCTTCAGGAACAGCCGGCTCCCATCATCCAGTTCAGTAATCCAGATTAATGGTTCCATTGATTTCATGTACGATTGGATTGAAATATAATTTTCTTTGCTCAATCGCCTGTCAAAGTATCATCAATAAGCGTGCGGCAGTTCTGCTGTGGGCGAGGCACTGGCCAAGGACACGTTGCACGTCGTGTGTTACCATCCCTGTCGTCACCGAGGTCTGAAGGTCCAGGCTGCGCCTTGTGTGCCCAAGATGAACCGTTTGCTTTCAGCGCTGAATAGTAACAGGACAGTCCTGGAGACAAAGCTAATAAAACACTCTGCAGCAATTAAAAAAAAAAAAAGAATTGCATTTTGTCATATAATTTTCATATAATGAAAAGCATGAGAATGGGGAGATTCAAGCGGCTTGAATACTCAGTTAATAAACATTTCAAGATTAGTTCAGTTATTATTATGGCCAGCACAATGAACCTTTCTCACTCTCCCTGTTTTCTAGATCTGTTTGTGACCTCTTCTGCAGTCTTTTGAGCCTGTACCAGACTCGTTCTAGAAGCATTTAATGTAAATAAAACACACAGGAGACAGTTCAGCTTTCCTCTAGGATAGCCATCCAAAGCTTTGCTTGCCAAGAGGCAACAACGCTGAGCAATATTGTGCAGAAGTCTGTAATTTGCTCTATAATAACCTCCTTTTGCTTAATTTTTTTATTTCTTCTGGCCATGAGACGTGTCAGGAGTTTTCATGGGCAACCCATCGCCCAGAACTAATTGTTTGAAAATCACAGTAAGGGAAGAGCTTCATTGTTTTCAACCATAATATTAAACAACTATTTAGCAAAAGGAAAGAAAAATGCAGAATAGTTATTAATTGAAGAAAACATTCAGAACACATGAAACATGATGAAACAAACTATTAGCTCCAATTGTGCCACTTCTGTGAACGTTGTAATGCTGTCTTTAATGAACTCCCATTTGAAAGCTCCATTTTCTGTTGGCCGCTGGTTCCAAACCCAGAGACACACCAGTCCCAAGCACTGGCTGGCAGCAAAGCGCCGGAGCGGGGGTGACTGGCAGCCCTTCCCCCTGCGGTCCGGGGCTGCCATCCAGAGCCCCTGCCCGGCTCTGCTTCCCAGCAAACTCCATGTCACTGGGAATCTGCACGGGCACAACGCACAACTGCAGGCACCAGCCATCCGGGAGTCTGTCAGACAGGCGTGCACAGGAGATTTTAAGAACAAAAATGCCGGATACCTTCCGTAGCGACAACCCTATCAGACAGAATTGCCACAAAAATCAAAATGTTGGATTTGCAACTGCTAATCCATGAGACAGTCTGTTTGTGAAGACTAATGCTTGAAAATGTGAGTATGACCTTGCATTTAACTTAGTGCAAAAATATAACTGGCAGAACTAATATAACCAGAAATGTAGCTGGACAGTCCACTGTGTCATTATGGAGCTGAGAATTAAAGCTACGGAGAGAAAAAAAATGTGTTTTGGTGAGAAAGTCATCTCTAGAGTCACAATTAAGATGAAATTTATTGCCTCTGCTTAACAACTGTTTTATATTTATTCCTTCTGATAAAAAATTATATCCTGGATCCAAAGCTTCGGCTTCCAAAGTTGCAGAATAAATGTTAATTAAATATTTGATATAAAGTCTTTAAAAAACCTACTAAAATTATTCCGTTTACTTAAAATAGGACCCAGCAAAATACAAAGGGTGGTATCAGATTCCATAATGAAGTCTTCCAGTTCCCTTGAACTCTCAGCATTTAATGTGAAATATAAGGGACTAACTTTTATATTTGTTTCCCTCTGGTACAAACAGACTGTGTAATGAGCTGCTGTGTGATAGAACTGGATGTCACTCAGAAGGCAACACATTCCCAGCTCACTGGTGGCTCTGCCCCTCTTAATCTTCACCTTATATCTGAGTTGTTCTTCCCCTTTTTCATGGCTGCTCATTATGTATCTGTTATTCATTCACTTTGCTGGGTTCCAATAAGTATGGACTTCTCGATATGACATAATCTACCGAAAGCTACCAGAGAAGTGAATGTTATTTGCTGAAAAGCCTCATGCTCCTGAACAGCTTGTCAGTCTGCCGGCTCCTCAGAGGTCTGTTTCCCCATTAGTGCACATTTCCCCAGTTGAAGATTTAAGGATTTTTTCCCACTGTCACAATAAAAAAGAGGAAAAGGAAGCAGGTGGTGTCATTTCTAAAGTCCAAGTGTTTTTAATGATCATTCTGTATTTCTTCAAGTGCAGAAATTTCAATTCCGATTAAAATGAAAAAATGACAAGCCATTTACAGACAGGCCTCCGTTCTCCAAACGTTCCGCTCTGAATACACAATATGTTTTCCTATATAATGCATGCACCATATTTCAATATTAATTATATGCAGGTCTCTTTTGGGTCACATGCTAATTATATCTATTTAGAATTTATCATGCTACTTCCAATAATGTGCTGTCATTGTGTCCTGTTGTTTTTCCTTGCCTGAGGCAGAAGGAAGCTACAATAAACCTGAAAATATTGCCAAGAAACATTCATTTTAAGACATATGGGGAAGAGCTGCACTAAGGGCCCTGTCCAATGCTCACTGAAATCAACAGGAATCATTATATTAACCTCAAGGGAAAATAGTTTGAACCTGTTAAATGTCCGCAGTTCTGTATGACGAGCTGTGTGCATCTCAGGGTATAATGACATGGTTATGCTACAGCCATCTGCAAACGATCAATAATCAGCGTTACGCCAGAGAGGATGTGCAAAGAGGAACTGAGCTCTTCTCATTCTGGGCTGGTTCGACTGGTACTAAATAGCCACAAGATAAAGAAGAATCAAACCCTCTGTTCCCAACCATCTCCAATAGAACTGTTTCCTAGCTAACGCATGGCATTCTGTGATCACTGATCTGTGCATGAGGCAATAACAGTGGGGTTTTAATGGCTGACACCTGTATGCTATTGCATTCAGATCTGTCACATTTTTAAATTTTGCTGTATCACAAGCGTTAATGATATCAGCACCTTTGCCAAACTTAGGAAACTGTGTTTATAGTTTCCTTTTACAATGACTGGGACAAGTCCGTCTGCATTTACCAACCCACAGCATCTTCTCTCTACAAGGAATACGGAGTTTTCTGCACAAGCCACAACCGAAGTTAAATGGCACTCCCTTCGTGCCACCGGCTGATGAACACAGAGCCAGACAGTCAGCAGAGAACCTCACTGCATATGGGCAGTTATTAATGCTGAAGATTTGTATCTGCTTTCAAGAAATAGGTGCCGGCAGGACTAAACACAGATAATGCACAGAACAAATGCGGGCACTGAAGATAAGCATCTTGGACAAAATTATGCCCCTCAAGTTTCACAGCCTTCTAAAGCGTTAGTGCTGCATTACCAGTCAGCAGCGACACGCACCAGAGAGTCAGGGACTCAGTCCAATATGCAGGAGACTGCCTCATCCCAATTTCCATGTGTCCTTTTAACCCAGCTACCGCTGCTGTCAGTCCTTTTGCCTCCTACGCCCTTCTGGCTCCCGGACACGTCAGGCCCATTCTAGACACACCGCTCTCTCATCACTTTGGTGGTAGCCTGACTCCTAGAAATAAAGCTCACAAGGTACAAACGTGAAATGGCATTTACCTGTCTGTATCTCACTGTGATTTTTTTTTTTTTTTAATTTTATCTATAATGAGATGTTTTCAGAATAAATGTTAACATTTATCCCACTAACTGTATTTTTTTGCTGGTAGCTCTCAGCAGAGAGCAAACTGATATTCAGGTACAGAAAATGAATTAGCTGAAGCCAAATGTAATTTTATTTTGGTGGGCCAACAATCAATAGAGCAAATGCACAGTCATTTCAGTAATTGCCACAGCTTCATGACAAATACTTACTAGAAACTCACGGCCAGGCAGTCTCTTTCAGCATCCCGTATCACAAAGGTGCTCAGGACAAGCAGCAGTGTGTATCTTTAACATATGTTAGCTCAAATGTTCAGAGACACCTGCAAATTAAACAAGCATGTATGCAATTAGTTTTTTTTAATATCTAAGGTCACAAGTGAGATTGACTCATCTCATCTTACATAAAAAACTTACAGCGAAAAACGAAGTTTAAGTCGGAGACTTTCACTTTAGTTACCTACATAAAAGGTAGCAGGGCCCATTATGTTGGTAAAACCACACAGGAAGCCCTGGAGGCGCTACTCCCGAGGTCTAAAGGCACAAGCCCACCTTCTCCTGGGGAGCTTATTGCTTCCATTCCTGCAAGACGTCATTGCTGTAGGATCCCTGTTGCAATTAGCTCTGCCTCACGAAGCTGCGGTAGCAGCAGGACGTCCTGCTTTGAGAAGTGTTGAGCGACAGAGGGTTCCTGCGGGGTCGCTCGGCTTCTTTCATTCCTTCTGGCTTCTTGGTAGCCCAGGGGCCTTTGTTCAGCACGAAACACTGGGGGAGTAGATGTAGCATTCCCACCTGTAAATGAAGGAAGGGATGTTGTTATTACAATAATGATCTAGAATCAGGCTGCCAAATACCTCTGTCCACAGCTGGTCTTCCAAAGTTTGGATGGTCCGGGCTGTATCCTGTGGGAGCAGCTCAGGGTGCTCAAAGGTGCTGGATATGGATTGCCATCGTCTGACGAGGTGAGGAAGAACTCAGATGTAGAAGTGATGCAGGAGAGGCGAAATGCCGGCAAGATGCTTCACAATTCTGCAGACAAAAAGCTGCATCCCTAATATGAAAAATGTGTCTATTTTAATATGAAATGGTCATGAGTTTTAACTGTGGTTCACCATAGCATTTTGGACCCTTTTGGAAGACCGAATACTGCCCTGCTTGGGGAGATTCGTGCCATTTTTAGGGCCTTTCAAAGCTCACGTAAGCCCTGATATTAGTCTATTTTTAAAATGCCTTTTAGGAAGCAAAGGGCGGTGCAATCACCAATTGTGAGGAGAATTACAGAGGAGAAAAAGTAAAAAGCACATTTTTCGAATGTATATGACTTAGGAATCCACTTTCTCCTAATTTGCCACAAGAGGCTGCTTTACTTAGATACTTCTGGATTTTTTACCAATGCCCATTTGTCAGTTTTCAGTTATGCAGATCAGACACCTGGGAAACTGAGAACGTCTTCATTTCCTTTTTTGTTCTGAAAGAAGAAATATTCTTTATATTGTCTGAGGAAACATCCAAAGTATGAGAGAGACTTTAGATATCATTTTTCCTTCGAAGGAAAGGTATTCTTTTATATAAAGGAAAAAAAAAAATCCCATTTGAAGAGTGTTCAATCAAAACAAACTTAGCCTTGAGTGTTGTTGGGAGAATAGAAATTTCTTCTGCCAGAAATCTTTCCTGAAGGTAATGCCTTCCTTAAGCATCCTTTTTCAAACGTAACAGAAAGAAGAGAGTAAGGCCTTTACTTGTAGTATAATTAGCAAAGCTTGCAAGAAGAAAGAGAATAAAATATTATACATATGTTTTTGCAGGGTAGGAAATGGAAAGAAGAAAATAATTCTGGTTGAAAAAAACACAGCCCAGTCATAATTGTACATTAAAGAAACATTGTCGTATACCTGTCCATGCAGGAACAATGTGACTGCAGCTGGTCAGACCCAAAGAAAGACGCAGATTAGATTAATCTGAAATGAGAGCGAGAATGCCTACAAACGTGCAAAGATACCTTCAAGCAGCAAGTGACTGATCGCAACCTTTGGAAGCTGTTTTCAGACCTCCTTCTGTGAACATATAAGTTCAGAGTTACAGACAATTCCCAACACCTGAAACAGGAGCATTGTTAGCTTGGTTCAAAGCGTCAACGTGTAAATGCAGCCAGTATGCTTGGGGTTTTCACTTGTTCACAGTTGTCTCAATCTGGAGCAAAGTTATTTTAGTTGTCAGAGACGAGACCCAAAATATTCACAGTAAAACCTTCCTTTAGACCAGTCTTGCAGATGGTATCTCCAATGAACTAGATTCTCTTCTGCATCCAGGTTATGCTGCCCTCAGCAGCTCAGCTGTGTTTAATTTGAGCATCGTGATATCACCTGTGCCATCCTTTATACACCTGCCCGACCTTCCTGCTCCTAATGCTGCCGGGTCTTCAACACTCCAGGCCGTGGGAAGGCAAGCTGCCAAGCTGGATAGACTGGCTCCATAGTTGTAAGGGTTTGCTCCCCATTTGAGATAATCCCTAAGGACCTGAGGACAGTTTATGCCTCTTCTGTCATGTCTGACCACAGAAGAGACAGAATATTTGTCCCATTAACTAATGACCATGTCCGGAATAAATTCTTAAGCTTCCTTTGCCCACAGACAGTATAAGACTGAACGTGGTCATTCAAGACAGCCGAGTGTTCATACTCCTGGCTTTCACGTTTATTATTCTGAGTCCATACAGAAGGGATAACAAGTGCACAAAGCGTCCAAGTAGACCTATGCCTGCAACCCTCCAGATCTGCAGATGTGGCTGCAATAACTGTGTGCACAATTGAAACACAGCTCTGTTCTGCAAATTGTTTTTACTAGCTAGCTTTACACATGGTTTTCCTGACCCATTCTTAACCAAGATTCTTCATTTTACACTGTGAGCACATGCTGCATTTGTTCTTGTTAATTAAACAGCATAACTAAAATGTATATTGCAAATATAATAATCTGACTGTTCTTTCCTGAAATGGTTGTTCTGTGTACCAAGGAATTTTAAAATAAAAAAAAAATCCAATCTAGTTGTGTTTGGCCACATGTAGCCACATTAACTTAAAAAACCAAACAAATAATGACTGATTAGCACTTAGATTTACAAAGTGTTTGTGATCTTCCATTTTTCTGCTCCCATGCTACTGAGTTTGAATGGCTTCCCTGCAAGCCTGCGCATGGCAAAGTATGAGTAAACATTTTCAGAATACATCTCTCACCCTGAGGATCCACACTTGATTTTGATATAAAAATGTTATTAACTTTAGCTCCTAGTACAAGAGGCCTTGATCAATAATTGTTTCTACCTGTCTATCTTATTTCTGTGTATCTTCTAAGACTCTTTTGGGCCACTGCCAATACATTTTGGTTTGTAAGCACATAACAGTGTATCATACACCTCAGATCTGTGTGGGTTTATCTTATCTTTTCATTAGGTAGAAGATGGGGTTTTTTATCTACATAGATTAGATTAGTTTAAGGTCACCCTGAGAAAAGAGAAAGAGAAAGAGGAGAAGAGAAGAGGAGAAAGAGGAAGAGGAAGAGGAGAGGAGAGGAGAGGAGAGGAGAGGAGAGGAGAGGAGAGGAGAGGAGAGGAGAGGAGAGGAGAGGAGAGGAGAGGAGAGGAGAGGAGAGGAGAGGAGAGGAGAGGAGAGGAGAGGAGAGGAGAGCCACCTCTTCAAATCATTCTTACTGACTTAAAGTCTAGGAATACAAGAAAGAAAACATGACAACCTTAAAGGGATCCTCTGAACACCTGCCCATACACTATCTCGTGACAGTTCTTCAAAAATACATTGTCACCATTCAGCCATAATATTCAAAAGGTCAAGTATCATGCCCAGATGATCCTAAGTATCTCATTCTGTGTTTAATTCTTGAAGAAGCAAAATCACTGCATGATTTTTCCTTTATTCCCTTTGTTGACCACAGCAGAAATACCACCAGTATGAAAACAACACAGAGCTACAGAAGCTGGTATTTTTCTGATCTTGGAGTGGGCTATTTGCAAGATTTTGTAAGGCGATTCATAAATACACCAAAATAAGTAAAGGGAGGGGAAAAAAAATCACTTGTTCTGTCATCAACCCAGTTTAATATTAAACCTAAAGGCAAGAAGTATCACCTTAAGGGTAACAACAAGCAATGTGACCCCTGTGAATTCCCCAGGGCCACCATGCTGTCAGCGGGGCTGTTGAACACACCGCTGCCTGTACAGCCTCGAGAGCAGTCACGGGGCTGGGAATCCCACTGGATGGAGAGGGAGGTGGCTACTAACATACTGAGAAGGCCAAGGGGGTAAGTGGGAAGCGTGAAGACAGTCCCTGGGGACTGCAAAATCAGCAAAAGTTAGTTTCAGTAATGAATAAGCATTCTGGTGTCTTGGCAATCATTGATGGCTCCGTATCTCATCCTCTCATTCCGCTCACACTTCGAAATAACACTTTCTTGCTGCATTCCTTTACTGGTTAAAAGTCCTGAACTCAATATGTTTTCATCACCCATGGTGGATTACCTTAGCGACGATGCACCACAGGGTGCATATTTACTGATAGCTATGATAAGAAAAATATAACTTGCTGCAACACAATCGTGAATACATTTAAAAACGACTCTCCTTTGGTAATGGAGAAAGAGCTGTGAGGACACTGTCCACAGGCAACGACAGCGGGAGCCGCTCCGCCACCTGCACACCTTTAAACTTCTGTCTGGAAAGGACTGAGCAGGAACGCCAAAAGGGAATACATCGCACACAACAGATGAAACATTCTTAAACTCATAAAATCTATTTCCTGGTACACAATACTTTTGCCACAGCTACGTTTTAGCTAATTTCTGGGTGAATTATATTCTCCTAGTGATCTGCATTCAGAACATTAGTAAAACATTAACAATTCTTCAGGGTAAGATAAAAATCAAAGGAGTTTTTGAATGTTTGGAAAACAATGCAGAAAAAGAGGGAGTGGTGAAGAGGAAAAAGAAGCAAACTTGGAGGCGGCAGGAGAGGTAACTCCCCTCTGTTCTGGTTGACGGGGGAACTCTCAATTTCAGCGTTCATTCTACTCATTTAACGTTCGAGGCAACTTTCTGAGACAAAACATAACACGAGTCTTTGAACTCTTCATTGTTGAGAGTTAGTCTCTGCCTCACCAGAAAGGGCAAAGAGCTTCCTCTTAAAAATGTTGCTACCAAGACACAAATACCATCAGTTGGCTAATTGGGTGGGAGAGGTTACGGGAGCAGGGCTCGCTCAGCAAGAACCCGCGTTTCTCCTCTGAGGTGCCTTAACCACAGATTAGACCACGTTTGTTCAAAGAGGTGAAATCCACCTCTGCAGCGAGAGTCGTTCAAGTCCCGGATGGATCTTCGACCTGTAACCTCTAACTCAAGCTGCAGTGGATTTAATTGGAACACAGCCCTAAAAAATCACCTAGCATTGATACGTTTTTAAGACCATTATGCTTAAAACATTATACTTAAAAGAAGTTCTGCAAAGTACATGATTTATGTTAGATTCTCTCTTTCTCATGATGCACATTGTTTCACAAGATCTGTGCTAAAGATGGAACTTTGGAGGCAGAGCGAGTGGGAGGCTGTGAATAGTTTATTCAAAAAAAGTTAATTAGAACTGAAATTATTCAGCATTTTGGGTCAAATTTGGCAAAGAAGTTGGGCTGATTAAAAAAAAAAAAAAGGGAGTCTTGGGTGACCATTCACAAAACCAGCAAGGCAGAGAAGGCTGCGTGCCTGCCGTGGCTCAGTAACGATGACATTCATCTCAGTACAGGGACATGTGGGTTCAAGTCTTCCTTCTGCTTGGTTCTGAGCAGGATTTTGGGAAGTGCAGCCTCCCGTGTTCCAGGGGAATGCCTAAATGCCTGACCACTGGCCTACGAGTGACAGCGGCAACAGATTCAGATCTCTTATGAAAAGAAAGAAAAAATTGGTGATATTTTGAGTTGAAATATTCAGCTGGTCTGAAACAAATGAAAGGTTCCAATTTTTGGTTTGGTTTGTTTCTTTTCCAGTGAGACAATTTCAACTTATCCTTCAACTTATCCCTCGTGAGGCATTTACCTTTCTTTTCAAGGGGAGCCTCCTAATTTCCACAATGGACTTCTCATTTATGGTCTTAAGTGGGATTCGTCTCACCTAACTTCAGATCCCTCTAATGGAGAAAATATCTTTGAATCCTCCTGTGATCGCTTTTTTGGGGTCATTCATTAAGCTCTTCCATACATCTGCTGTCCAAAAAGATGAGTCCCAGGTCGGTGGCCTGCTTTCTCCAGCAGACTATCGGGGTGGTGAGCAAGGGGCGCGTTTCCATGGGAGTTATCTGTATTTGGTGACGTGAATCCCATCCTTGACGGGATCCCTTTTCCCCACCTAAGACTGACAGTAAAAGCAAACATAAAGCCCTTTCATAATCCCGTAGCTTTGCTCTGATACCAAGATACTTTAGAAAACAGACAAATTGGTAACTAGTTATTCTAGCCCTCCTTTTGATTTCATACATGCAAATTAAAAATACTTATCTGCTGTATAAAGACTCGGCACGTTTAAATAACTATTATCCTTTAAATATATTCCAGTGATGTAGGAATCATTATTCTAACAGATAGAATAGGCATTAAATCCACAGGGGAGTCATTAAAAGATGGCTATTTCTCTCTGTTTGACCGAAGCAGCAGTTGTAATGTATTTATTCAGGATTTAGCAAATGGAATTCAATTAGAACTGAAATGGTGTTAAATTGAGTAATTCCTATTGTATTTGCCTGACAGACAGGGGTGGCATGACCTGAAAAGTTAAAAGGAAGAGTATTCGGCCAGGATCTCTGTTCTGTAGCACTTGTTGACAGAATGTCACTAAACAGGTATATACCCTGCTTAACTTCTTAATCACCTGCTTAACACCTCTAGTGAAAAATAAGGACCAAACAACACTTATTGACATTATGCGATAAGGTCATACCTTAATAGGAATAATCTCCTTTATTCACAGCAGCTGAAATAGAGCTTAAAATTGACTGTATTATGGTCATGTTTGAATCGAGCGTTCTGATACAATTCCACTCTATGCAACAAGGAAGAATTAAGTATTATACAATATCTTGTTTCTCTGGAACAGTTGCTATTCAGGGACAATGTGATTTTAAGGTATGTGGCAAAATGTTGTCTTTTTTCTTTAACGCAGTGGGAAGGCATGTGTATTTAACACCTTCCGTGCAAGTGTGTGCACTGACACACCAGGTGGAGAACGCTGCAGAGCCACGTGCAACGCGGATGGCATGCAGGGGGTCAAACACCCCATTTACTGTCTATAAAGCAAGACATTACAGATGATGTGGTGCAGGTGAGTCTCACAAAACAAGGCAGGTACGTGACTTCCCTATTTTTGTAAAACCTCCTCAACGCGACGGGATGGGGCTGGGGTGGCGTTTCCGTGCTGATCCGTGGGGAAAGCGGCCTGACGCCACCCGACACCAGGCGCTGCTACTCATCAGTCAAGTTGCATCCGTTAATGCATTGGCTTGGCACGCCTCGTGTTGTGCCTTTCACACACACACAAAATCAGTCTGGAAATGACACCCGGCACATATTGACCGCAGAGGAAAACAAAGAAAAATTACATGAGAACGGTCTAGTAAATTTATGAGCCTTGTTAAGGAAATAGCCACGCTAACGATCCACTCAGGTACTTCAGCCACTGCCTCAGATCTTCCACAGCAAAATACTGCATTAGAGCAGTAATCGGAGTAAAGGACTTTACATAACGTGGATATAAATATTTTGTTTTCATAGTGCCAAGTGAAGCAGTCCTCATGTTTTGGTTCTGAAACACAGAATGTGACCTCACATGAGGGAAATAATTATATTTTACTTCTCTATTATTTCTACAGTTCAGATCTTTCTAGCCTTAAGCACCTATATGATTTTGCTCACACTAGTATTCCCACTAGTTGCCAAATTTCTAATTCAACAAAATACTAAAGCACACGCTTAAACTTGAGCATGTGCTTTACTGCTGGGGGCTGAAAGGGATTGGGGTCTCGGTTGGTCTTAAAGGAAATAAAACGTCAGTAGAATCCTCACCCGTACCCCGTCACGATCCTGACGAGAGGGTTTCATGGTAATTAGCATGCGAGTAACGAATTTTCACAGGAACACAAGTTGCTCAATCAGGTCAATAGAATTCACAGTTGAATAAAGCTAGATTTTGTTTGTTCTCTTTAAAATGTAGATGTGATTGGTGATACTAAAAGGCATTTCTGAGAGCATTTTGGTGAGCAATTTTTAGCGGACCAAATCCAAAGCTCCCATTTCAGAAAATGCGTCTGTTGTTTGCCTAATTTAATATATCTGCAATTACTCTGTACCAAAAATCGCTTTTGATGAGTATACACTAAGTATCCATTATTATATATGGAAGTATAACATTTATAAGCTGCATTTTACAACTTTAACCTCAATTTACTGGAAATACTTCCATGTGATTTTAATACTTCTTTATAGAAGTATACTGTTTAGGAGGAAGAATTACGCCTTTCGCTGCTCTCTAAAATATTCAGATGTTCAGAAAAGGAGGCAAACATATGATAAAAATCCCGCTGGACACCACAGTCCCCTTTGGAGCCCTGGAAAGCAGATGGTGTCTTTAAAAAACAAGACAAGATCAGTCTTACCAAAAAACAGATGCTCTCCATTTTCCAGGAAAGATCACTGGCAGCTAATAAGTTCACACAATAAAATTCTGCTGACTCAAGAAACATATTAAAGAGTTTAGAATAAAGAAAATTATCGAGAATATTTCAAGGGAGAAATAACCTGAGGTTCAATAAAATTATTTTGTTCGTGGCTATTATCATCTTCACGTCGATCCAGAGCTATTTCCAAGGCAAAAGATGAAACAATAAAAGCTCCAGGAGGTGAAAATATCTAGAAATTTAGGACAAGAAGACAATACTATTCTAAAATCCTTAAGCTAAAGACAAAACTGCCAGTATAAAAGACAAAAAACTGCAAAGCCTTAAGAGCTGCAATTTTGTATACATAAACCAGACATTGGTTACTTCTAAGTCCGTAAGCGGAGGAGCACCGAGCAGTCTCCAGGACAGCCGCGGAACGCTGTGCACGGCAATCATTCTCCCTGTTTGTAAAATTTCATGGATTGCTCCACATAGAAAGCAGCGGAACTGCTATTATATTCGATGTATAGATTCAGCATGACACCCCTTTTTTTTCCAATATATACTGAAAAGTTAAAACCATACATTTTTACCACTTTTTTTTTTTTTTTTTTTTAGGATTGTATCAGTCTGTGGACTTTACTAACGCAGGAAAAAGCTCATGAAGTCAAATTTTATAATTGGGTTTTCTAAGGGAGAGTAAAGTATGAGAAACTATATAATGTAAATTTTAAAGACACCGAAGTAATTTCTACTTACACATTCAGAAGGAGAGAAACTGTAACTGTGAAATCATCTGATCACAGCAGGAATGAATCTGCATTTGTTGTTCCCATATGCAGCACTGGATCGTTGGCCAGTCGTGTTATTGCAGGGGATGAATTTTCCTCAAATATGAGATATGGACGTAATACAGAAAATCTCCTGAGTAAAACACTCCACTGACATACCCTGAAGCAGTTCCATTAATTCTGATACCATAATTACAATATATATAGTTTAAAAAGAATCCAAAAACTTACTTCTAAACACCGAAATGTATTGATGTGTCACAAGTGGGGTTGTCCTTCTGTTCCTGTCTGCCACTGAGATGTAGCCGACATTTGCAAACAACGTACCAAGCGTTAAACAAGATGCAACAACTTTAGGAAGCATTTTGGGGTAGGAATTAGGGAGTACTGCGCTATTTACTGCTGCATGTTGAAAACAAGATTTAATGAAACAAATATACCTGTGCTGTGAGAGACAAAACATCCATTGCTGGAAAAGCTGCAGGGATTTTTCATGCCCGAAAGCTTAATTTTGGGTTCTGATCTGAATCCTTACACCTGCAGCTAGACAGCGGCTTTGGGTGCCGGCTCCCTTTGCCCACTGCAGGGACCTTCGGAGCTCAAACCATAAACCTTCTCGCTCCCTTTGAGCAAAGGGCTCTCCTGCCTTGGCTCCGGCTCGCCCGTTGGCTGGATGTCATTGCCGCAATCCAGGGAGTGACCCCCAAACCTAGGTGCCCTTCTCCTGAGGTCTGCAGGCCAGGCACTGCAAAGAGGTGTCTGTCGCACGGATGCAGGGAAGAGAATGGCCTGTGACAGAAACCCGATTCCCGGTTCTTTTAATGTGACCTTGAGGAACTTATATCTATAATACAAAGACAATAATAACAATATGACGTTTACAAGGGTTATAAAAGAGAAATTCTTCGTGTGTGTGAAGTGCTCAGGCGCTCCGGGAACAGATACACAGGGATGAACCAGGTATTTTTCAGCCTGCGCACAGGCAATTCATACAAACACAAACCAACACAGGAAAAAAGGGTAGAAGAAAAAAGAATGGACTTTTCATGGAAGCTTCCTGACTGCTGCATTCCAGTCCTGCAAAAGTAATTTAAACTGAAAATCATTTCCATTCTGAACCTTTCCCAGGCCTTTCATGGGGCTCGTTTAGCTTCTTTCATAACAATTCTGCATTTGGCTCATCTTCCCTTCCCTTCTTTCTTTTACATCACAGTCAAGCTTAGATAATAAAAGTTGAAAATAGAGATATAAAGAACTTCTGCTACATTTTTCTTATTCAGGTTAGAAGATAATTCTGTTTACTTGGTTCAGGTAATACTTCAGTTGTATTGCAAGTTGCCGCAGAGGAATGAAAAATTGATTTTCTTCTTGTAAAGTGTAGCGTACACGAACACCTATAATCTTTATACATTTACAGTGATTTTAAAAAAGGCCGCATGGTACATAAGCATGTTAAAAGCACAAAATATTCTACAGGCCATACTGTCTTTCGGCTGCTTTAAGTGGAGGCTGCAATACCTGCGGATGCGAAGCCGAGCGGCAGGAGTCCCGGTGCGCAGGGATGCTGCTCCGCCTGCCTGCACCCCTGCACCGCCTGCCGTCGCACTCCCGCGTACTCGCTGCCAACTGTGGCACGATCTCTCTAGGAGCTCCAGGGCATACAGGAAGACACAGGTGTACACCTAGAAAGTGTGACTGTTCAGGTTCGTTGCTGTGGTAGCCTGTGTTAGTGCCCAGAGGAGGCCAGCTGCTTCACTGACCCACTGCTGCCCGTTGGATCCGCTCGCACCCTTGGACGGGAGATGAGTTTTTTCTTTCCCAGACAGCAAGTGATTTTCAGATCTGTTAATTTAGTCTTTTTCACCTGTTAGATCTGAATTTTCCCATTTAAAGGGTTACTCTGTTCATCACAATGTGGTTTCAGAGATTCAGAGCCAAGCGTGTGAGGTGCCTGGGAGAGAAGCACTAGATCTTTCCTTTTACTTCATTCCTTCCCAGTCATCTGGGTTTCAAATTCAGCTTATCAAAACTTGAGTCATGAAAATTACTGACTCTTTGCAAACACAAAACTTCGAGTTAACTTTTTATTCAAATGTCACCAAGATATTTATCAACTTAATTAAGTTGTAGAGAACAACAGACTCTCATTCTTTTTCCTAGCAAGCAGGTTAAAGAACATTAAAAATTATATGACCACAATTAGAGAATATGCCATAGCGAAATATGGCAACAGGCGGGTTGTTTTGTGTATTGTAGAACTGAGTGGATTTAAATGATATTTCCGTGGGGGCTTGCCACTTTACCGCGTGATGTGTTCCAGCCTGAACAGCAGCGTGGTTCCTCGTTTGGCTCCGCATCCTCTCGCAGCACCCGAACCCCCACAGCCCTCCCTTTGCTGGGCTGCAGAACGCCGCAGCCGGTGCGGAGGCAGCGGGACGGGGACGCGGGGGCAGAGCATCGCACGGGTCAGGGCTTGTCTGCACGGGCAGGTGAACCACTGTAACCACTCCTGGACCACTGCGGCACTGGAGGTAGAGCTGTACAACTCCCCACGTGGAGAATCTGATTCAGCAATCAGAGTGCCTTCTCTTTGCTCGGCTTCTGTTGCTTTGAAAGGTATAATTATACCAATATAGTCACATTGATTAATTTCTCAACATAGACAAGTCCTTACATAATGCCAGGCTCGTTTATTTCCCAATCAAATATTACAACTCTAAAAGCTATCATTGTTTCATTTACTTGTTTGGCATTTACCTTCCTTTTGGTGTTGATATTGCTCGACATATTATTCAGTCAATTGCTAGATAGAACAATTATTCCCTTTAACTACTATTAGAAATGCCATCTGTTTTCTTTGTTAATTTCTCTGCATCAAAGTTATTAACTATCCAGTCAACTAATGTTGTAACTACTACACATTTCACTGCTGAATGATATATACTTGCACCAAACATAAAAGACAAACCCTGACTCTCTCTCCCAGAGACCAATCCTTCTTCCCACTGGTTACTATTCTTTGCATCTCTTTTCTGTTCTAGGCCCACAACTAAATGAATTCAAATCATTTACTAGAGATATATATATCTATCTATATATCTCTCATATTATCAGAGACTCTGTTATTCTTTTCATATACTATCAAGCGTGGACCCAAATGCAGGATAAAACCCCCGAAACTATGTAGAAACAATTTTGAAGAATTTGCTTATAAACTATCCGTGAAGATGTGCATTGCAACTGCAGACACAGATTGCCTCTGGCAGTAGCTTCCTTTAGTTCCCATTTGTTTCAGCAAATAAAGATGGCAATATAAAAATCAGAGCTTGAATCTCTGCTCTCCAAGCCTTTGTGAGCCATTTGATGTTTGGGTCACTACAGTATTTTGAATATTGTAAGAGGCGGATTGTTGAAAGGTGTGAGCGGGATTGAACAGTCTGCAAATTTTAAACGCAAGGTGAACACCCTGCAAACTAAACCAAAAATGAAACAAAAAGTCCAAGTTTATGAAATAAATCAAGCGAAACTAATGCAATCTTACCTAGCTAGAAGAAGCTTCAGGACGTTTTCCCCCACCGAACCGAAGTGTTGGTAACGTGGCTGTGTGCTAACTAACCAGTGATGAGTCCATATGTGCTACGTCCATTTGACTAAGCTGAAATATTCTTAGCAAAACCCACAGAACTGCCTGAAGCTAACGCTAAATGTCTGATGTCCCACAAAAGCAAGTAATGCTAAAATGCTCCCTCAACTGCCTTCAACATTAGCACAGGCTGATCAAGTGAGCAGTCAATGAAATAAAAGCAGCAACACTTTTGCCAGCAGAAGATCTGTCGCGTTCATAGCCGTGAGTCAAATACCCGAACCCCTTATCCAGGCGGTGACAGTAAGGTGCAAAGAGGGATCCCTCTGATATCAGTATTCATAGAATAGGCAACCCAGTAGGACCAAGGTCTCCTAAATCTTCTACCTGCTTTTCTAATATTAAATATCCAAAAGATATGGGGAAAAAATGTAGACAGGTGGGGAAGAGAGGAGAAGATGACAAAGACAGAAATAACCCCAAATGAAGGAAGAAGTCAGTAAAAAAAAGAAAGAAGGAAAGCATATAAAATTGTTGTGGTTCTTTAAAAATCTGTTTAACGTCACTGATCTGTTTATTGGTCAAACACAAATTAAGCAACAAAAGTGAAAATTAGAGACTTTGTCTGGAGAGATCATCAGCCCCATCCAGCAACTCACCTCCTAATGAAAACCTGTCCATCGCTGCCTTTACAAGTGCGACAGTTTCTCCAGCTCCTGCAACCTTGTTTGTTCCTAGCATTTTGTTCCTTATTGTACACTTAATTGGCCTTTACACTTAAGCCCACTGCAGTTTTGCCAAATATAACAAATACAGCTTTGCTATTTACCAGCTCTCAGGACTTCAGGGAGTGCTGAGCTCCCCAGGATTGAAGCAGTTTCATTTAGAAGCAGCTGTCGGCAAAGGCTGCTGGTTCCTGGGCCGGAGGAGAAGAGGCCAAGCCACGCCGTGCTCGGATGGTCCCCTCGTGCTCACCAAAATGTGCTGGGAGGCTCCTTAGAAGTGGCTGCAGCCTAAGGACTGCCTGCCAAATCTCACAGCAAGGTGAGGTAATGGAAAGCAGCACAGGGAAGGAGAAAACCCCATCTATCCACCAAACCCTGAAGTGTTCCCCAAGTGGGATTTCTTGGGATTTCCCAGGGATTGCCTAACCAGCCCTGCACTGTGGGCCCGACCTGCAATAAGAGCAGGACACAAACCCCTATTAGCAGAAGTGGCGACGCAATCTCCTTTGTTTTAGTCAGACGTCAAGAGGAAACCTCATCACGACAATGAGAAGAGACAGTGGTGGACGGCCAGGTATTTGTTGATTTTCACTGCAAAACCTTTGTTCTCCATGTCTCAAAAGGTGTCTCAGTTACCCCGGAGAGGTAATCCCAGCTTTTGGGAAGCCCAGCTCTGTATGACCTGACCTTCCCCATCCCTAATTGGATCTTTCAATATAAAGAAGTGTGATATCCGTTTTACAACTTCAGCAAGGTGAGAAGTATCTTATGATTTACTGTCTTCCTTGGCCCTGTAGCCTCACACAAGTGCCATCCATCTCTGGCATATACACCGTAATATTTGCCCCAGCGTGGATATGAATTCATGGCCTTCTCTATACATTAAATATTAGGAGTTCTTGAGTGTTACTGCACTTTGTCAAAATAAAATCGTCTCCCCATAGAAAAGGGACATCGTAAATTTATATGGAAATAAAATTGCTCAGCAACTTTCACAAACTAGGGTACAGTGACCAAAACACCATTTCTTAGGAAGACAGCAAGGCAAAATAATAGCCCCTTTGCATTCAAAGCACTAATGCAATCAAACAATAACTGCTGCTGTTAGTGAGACTTGTCAGGTGTTCTTCCAAAGCTTATCTGAAAACCTGTGACAGGTTTTGTTGTGACTTTATTTAACACCCTAGTCACTCACTCTGTCATGGTTTGCTTCTTACTTGTTACTGTAGATGTTCCAACCTCTTGCAGTTTGGTATTTCACAAACTTTGCAAGTGATATATTGGATTTGTCAAGCAATTCTAAACTTGCAGAGTTTCTGGCCATAACTTAAGCCTACTTTTTGTCCCTCAAAAGCAAAACCCAAGAAAACAGAAAAAGCAACAAGCCCAAACCCAGTCCCATCTCTGAAATGCTGCTGGTGAATTCTGGGCAGCTTTTCTGGGCTAACAGCAGTTTATCTAAGCGTAGCCTGGGATGGATTCGCTGCAGGCTCAGCATTCCCACCAGCTCTCCGTTTGGACGTTCCTGGCCGCGGGCTGCAGGCGGAGTTGCTCACACTGCGCAGGCAGAGAGCCAGCGCAAACGGCTGGCCTGCACTGCAGTCACACCCTGGTGCTTGAAACCGGGGTGGTTTGTGCAAAAGAAAGCAGAGGGAAGATTTAGCGACACGGAAGTATTGATCTCGCCCTCTCATTTCTCCCCCTCTGATGCTACATTCAATTAGAAACGCGTTTTGCCTTTTCCCTACCAGAGCAGTTTGCCTAGAGCTGACTGGGAAACGCCGATGTTCCTTCCAAGCCTCTAAGTGCCTCTGTCACCAGCTCAAACAGCAAACGACGCCACTGCTCCGTTCCGCCCCGACTGCTCCAATGTCCACCAACCACCAGCAGAACACACTGAAGTTGTGTTAGACTTGGCACCTTCTGAGCGTCACGGACCGGTCCATATTTTGAGAAGAAGGCAGACTGCAGATGTTCAACAAAGCACATCCTGCACGTCAAATGTAATGAAAGGACAGAGCAGAAAAGCCATTTGTCATTTCTTCTCATGTGGAGGGCACTTGGTCTGGGACTCAGCATTAGCAGGAATCCCCCAGCGTATAGATTACACAGCTCGGCTTTTCTTTCCAAATACTATTTCACAAATGTCTTTGTGTTAAACAGAGTAATTAGTGCATTGGGAGCCCCAGCACACAGGCATTTACTGTACCGTGGGACAAGCGTCTCTACTCGTGTATCATATCTACTCAAATCCAACAGCATCTAGTGCTGGTGCCAACAGCTCTAGCCAGAGACCTTTCTCTTGAGGACCCTTTTCCATTCCTTTCTTCTTGCCCAATGAAGATATTACTTCTTGGGTACTAATTATACATCAGTGAGATCTAAATTACCTTCTTTTTCTGTAAGCGACACAGAGAACTGGACTCTGCACCCCACAGTCCTGGGGGCTGATTTCCAGACAATATTGCATTTTTTCAACGCAGCTTTTTTTCAGGTGCTTCAGCACTGGAGCGTTGCCACACTGTGTGAATTATAGTTTGCAAATTAACAATGGGGATTTGCACAGTGATTTATAAAACAAAGACTGTCTCTTATCCTGTGGAGAGAAGAAAGACAGAACGGAGAGGGAAGGCTGAAGGCCAGATGAGGATGCGGTAACTAAAGAGGCTGAAGTTACCAGTTTTGGGTACTAAATCACAAGCTGATTGAATATCACTGAAGTAAGGTGGTGTAAAATCTACCCAATAAATGGAGCTCCAAGCAAAATATGTCTCTTGTTTTGCTCATGTCCTTCAAATATAAAAGGGATTATGTCAACAATTTATGCCCCTGCACGGAGCCAGAAACTTGAAACAGAATCAAGACCTGGCTAGTACCACTCTTTTAAACAAAGACACATGGAAGGAAAGGCAATGACTCTTGTTTATGAAGATTTATGTGACAAGAGAATCGAAGAGAGAAGGCAGAAGGAAGCACCACATACAGCTTAGAAGAACTGGCAGGCTAAGAAAAACTTAATGAGCGATTTGGGGCCAATCAATGACTGGAAACAGCCAGGAGTGATAAGAAAAAGAACTTTCCAGTGGTGATCAGGAACACTGCGTGTTCTTTGTGGAAAAAAAAAAAACCAAAAAAAACCAAAAAAACCAAACCAAACCAAAACCCAAACCAAAAAGGACTGCATTGCCATAATCTGCATTCATCTATTTTTCTTGCTAAATGAAATAATCTGCAGCATCTGAATCACAATTAATCATTTAGGTCAAGCGAAGAGCAGCATCTGTATAGCACACCTCCACTTTTATATATGCTCTCTGTGCCAGACCAAAATAGAGATTTATGGCATGAATTATGCATTAATATACAGACATACATATGCATACATACATGTATACAGGACCATGGTTTATTCATTATTCTTAGACATTCCGGATGAAACAAGTGGAAACCAGGACTGGTGGATATACATTTACACTGACAGAGTAGAGTAAAAACCGATGCACATTATTTATGAAGCCTGTTCTGTCAAAGTATGTTGGGTTTGATGATCCTGTTCGAGTGAATGCCACCCTTACCTGTCAAGCAAGACACACACCAACCTACTGCTGCTCTGAGGGAGAAAAGAGTGCTCCCCAAAAATGCACACTTTCTTATTATAAATATGTATCAAGGCACGGTCAGATGAAAACGCAAGCCTGGATACATGTATGTTTTTAATTGGTACCATACGAAAAACGTACCCAGGCTGCGTGCGCACAGCCACACGCCACGGGAAAGCGTCTGCCGTTTTTAAATCAAGGTTTATATTTTCATTTCTGTTGGCGCTGAAGAAGGCAGAGAAATAACTGTCAGAAAACTGGAAAGCAGCAGAGGCAAAAGTAAAGATATTCTTCTTATTTGTCAGAAAATAAGAAGTTCAGATGCATCATGTCATTGAAACAGTTTTGTTCCTAATGCTTCATTTTTCCTACTTGTAGTTGAAGACTATTATAGAAACTAATAGAGGTGGGCAGCAATCTGATTTTCTGTTGTATGTGTCATTCGGAGATTTTGACAGGCGCTAGGTTTTTATAATGAAACAAAACAAAACCAGAAAAGAAGTTTATTGGGAAAGAGAATCTGATTTGTGGGTAGTTGAAATGTGTCATTCAGGTTCCAGAGATTTACATTTTATAACAAGATAATCCATTTTCACTTTTTCACAAAGAGAATGATCAGAGCTCATGTTTCTGTGAAATGTGTTATTTTGATTAATGAGAAAAAATGGAAAAACATTTCACTGAAATATTTTTGTTGTCTAGAATTTAAATTTTATGTTATGCAGGGACTCTGGCTCAGAGCGCTGATATACAGCACTACAAAAATGAAGGAAGCTCCATGACAGCGTTAAGTTAATTCTGGATTTACTCCAAAAGAGCTAAGAGCAATATTTACTTCTATGTTTTTAATAAGAAAAACTGTGTACAAGGTACAAAATACCCTCAGAGTCACTAATAAGAAAAGAAGACTGAAAAATATTGCAGAGAGGAAAGGACCTATACATGAACCAGCATTTCAGATTTTGTGGGGAGTTTAATGAAGCAAGCATTGCAGATTCTGAGCGATGACAACAAACATCCATTTTCTTTATTTGTACTAGTACAGTTTCTAAAGAATCTGACTGGAGATCAGAGCCTTCTTGAATGAGAAAATGTGTGAAGATTAAAGCAGGAAAGGTAATTATTTTTTCCCCTCAATTTGCAGGTATTCTTAAAAGACTGAAGTCCTCAAATGTTATTCTTTTTTATCAACTACAATTTTCCCCATAGCCTCCCAGAGAAAGTGTTCTCGGGGGGGTTGTGTGTGCGTGTGAAAATCTGAATATTGTCTGTTTTCATTCAATGTAATTCATCCTTAGGGCAAACTTTGCCTCCAAGTTGCACCGGCTCAGAGCAACCCCACTAACCGAGGACAGCACCGAACCCGTTCTCCCTCTCAAATCCCTAACGACAGCTGAAATCAAACGCTGAGCTTTAGTCCTCGACTCTACGGAGTTAATCTTGAATCTCCATCTGCTTAAAACCATTTTGCATCAACTTTTACAATTTCTACATGCAGCAATTCAAAACTGAATTCTCTGAAACGTCAGGTTAGAGCTGCTGACTCCAGTTTTCCAATGACGACGTTTCAACGGGCTATATAGATGCGCGACGAGAATACACAACATTAATCAGGACTGTGATGTCTGAATGGATTGAGCAACTCCAAGTTCTTATTCCATTATTCCCACCCACCAAAGATGGAGAATAATTTGTAGGTCATCCAGACTTCATGCAGCGACCCGGGAGAGCTCTGCAGCAATCACGGTGCAAAAGTTCACAAGTGATGAGATGACGTCTTTGAGCTCAGGTGGGAAATAAGTGCTACGTGGGTGTCGGGAACAACACGGTGAGATATGACTTCCTTAATTACTCATTGTACTGAAAACCATTTGCGAACAAACGCACACGTATGAATTATCTCGCTTTGGTTGGTAACGTCCTGGTTTAAGTCCCTTCAGTAATAGAAACAAGCAGTTTTTCTAGTGATTCATGTTGCAGATGTGTTGTAAGTGAAGCCAGACCTTATTAGCGCAACTGTTTTCCCTTTTTTTCCACAGACTTTGAACTCAGTAGGTCATTTTGTGCTAGAGCTAATATTTGTTCTGCATAAATTGTATTCAATTTAATAAATACAATTCAATAAATTTAAAGAAAATGAGAATTCATCTTTAAATAAACTGAAAGTGAAGATTAGTGAGTGTGGAAGCATTCAGGATTGCTTTATCTTTGAAAGCTAGGTTTGACCAGAAATGTTAAAAAAACCCATAGCGTGAAGAACTCATCTAATTTTACAGTCATAGATGTGCCCTGACCTCATGACACCCAGCTTTCTGCAGGGGAGAGCTTCAGTGAGCGGCAGAGCACATCACTTCTGTCCCCATGGACCTCGGACTCTGAAATTTGGTCCACTTGTGCTTTCATTAATGAATAGAGAGGGAAAATACTCAACTCTTAAAATACCCCTTTGCATCAAAAGAAAATTTTATTAATGGGTTTCAATTACAAAAATACTTAACGTGCTTACTGGGACCAAACGTAGCCTTCATTGTAAAGATACAAAAGCCAGCTGAGGCTGTACCTGATGGAAGCGGAGAAGCTGAGCGTGGCAGTGGTCTACACGTCTAATGAAAATAAAACTTATCATCTAATGCCAGCTGTGAACAAACCAAAGCAATTATCACCTCTGCATTTAATAAACAGATAGAGAAGGGAAAGCATTTTGCTTTCCATTTTGTTAACAACAACAAGCCCCTGAAGTACTTGCCACGTACTTAGGCAACGCTTTCAACCTTCACTGTAATATTTGCAATCATATTTTTTAATCTAAGCGTAATGTTAAATTTCACAAATAGCACATGGTACTTGTCAATGGCAGCCCCTCCATTTAGTGTTTTCCAGAGAGTAGGTAGACTCAGACAGAAAGCCAGCATATTTTTTAAAAAATCACCATGTGATACAAAATGTTAGGGAACACGTGTAAAGCATGAAGAAGAACATAAATGTCTTTATAAAATACCCCAAAGCTGGCCAAGAGTACTTGCTAATGACTACAGGGAAAAACTTTCTAAACAATTAAGAGTTTGCTGAGAACAATAGATGGATTTCTGTTTGCTAACTTAGACTAATGGCAACAACTGCCAATCACGTTTGGTCATAAGAGAAAGTCTTGTAGCGGCTCAAACAGAGCTAAAAGGCTGAAAAGTGATCTAGAGCTGGGTGCTACAGGTTACGAGAATATGCTGCATACATCAAGCAAAGCCGATAAAATGCGCCTGAACTAAACTGTTATGCTTAACAAAATGCCATCGAATGGCACCAAAGTCAATACTGTCACCGCACACCTACATTAGCGCAGCGAAGATCAGAATCTGTTCTCATGTTCTAACATCTCAGTCAATAATACGTACATTTTTATTCCACATTTCTGGTTTTAGATCACACATGCTGCAGAACAAACAGGGGTAGTGACATTATTGGCCAGGAACTCTCTACCATCTATTACCGTAACTGCTGGTACCATGTGACAGAACTGAAAATGCTGTTGCAGAGAATAGCTGAGCAAATAAAAACAGCCAATAGGTGGAAAATTAGAATGGGAC
This sequence comes from Fratercula arctica, assembly GCA_947846985.1. Classification (NCBI taxonomy): domain Eukaryota; kingdom Metazoa; phylum Chordata; class Aves; order Charadriiformes; family Alcidae; genus Fratercula; species Fratercula arctica. The sequence goes on along the minus strand of CANTUZ010000013.1, from coordinate 1,601,453 downwards.
CACAGAGGATTTGCTGGAAATCTCTCATACAGCAGCAGACAATGAAGGCAGCTCTTTTCTGAAAGACAGGCTGCCTTGCTCTTTGCGTTACCTTTGGGATGTTTAACAAGCATCTCACACACGTAGGGGTTATATTTGTATTTTATTTAACTCTCTTTTTTTGGTTGTGAATGGATTGCTTACTTATACCATCTATTATCATTATAGTCAGTGACATCTTGTTTTATTGGGAAGGCCTTTTTAATTCAGTGAGGCTGCTTGGGCAGTGCTGCGTGGCGCTAAGTATATTTGACTTATTCCGAATAAGAATTTTGATCAAATGTCCCATTTCTCCCAACTACCCAGCCCCATCCAGTCTCTTAAGAGTAGTCTCAGCAGTCACTAATTAAAAACACCAACAACCTACATTAAAACTAGGAATCCTTCATGCACTCTCAGAAAATGAGATTGCACTTTTCTGTAGATGTCTTGACACAGCCCTGAATTACGTGTTCAGGTAAAATTCTCACAAAAGTTCACAGGTCAGATCACCATCGTTTTGTACAGGAAATCGGGAGTGAACCTGGGGAGCCCACACCGCTTTCGCCAGGCTGACAGCAACGCTTGCGCTCTGTGGAAAATCTGGAATTTGTGCCCATGTTTTGTATACACCTCAGTGCCTTGGAAAGCAATACTTCTCCCCTTAACTTTGTCCCTTCTATTTGGAGAATATTGATCCTTACCCGCTCTCTGTTTTTCATGGAGTGCAGCAAACACCATAAAATTTTATTTATCTCCTTGCTTCTAAGTTGCGTTTTTCTCCCAGAGTGGTCAATAAAGGACTTGGTGTCATTCTCTCAGCCTTATCCGAACCCCTAACTGACCTCACCGGCTTACCCAGTCCCACACCTTTGTGGGCCACCTTCATCCTTAATAGCTGTTGTTTCATCTCTGTATTCTCTAATCATATACAGGACTCTGCTGCCTTTGCTAGGCAATTAAAAATCTTGTTGCCAATCCCATTAGAATAAACAGAAGAAAAATCCTATTTAAAAAAAAAAAAAAGTGTTCTGATTCAAGTCCATAATAGATACCTCCGAGTGAGGGAAGCATCAGCTCAGAAAGGAACTGGTAGAAGAATGTGTGGAGGGAAAAAAAGGATTTCCTTATTTTTGGATTGTATGTGATGCAGAAAAAAGCACAAGGGACTCCAGAGCGCGCAAAGAGTTGCTCCTCTTTCTGCAAGTGAGGAGCTGATGGAGCAGCTGAGGTTGATGATGACCAACTGTGGATCCTGCAGGTGGGGGGACTCCACATACACCGGTTGGAACGCGTAACGCAGGCTACGGCCGTGGCAGTATAGGCTGCCACAAAATGACATCAATTCTGTAGATTTCTTTAAAAAATAAGCGAGGAATAAAGATAAAAAACCTGGAAAACTTTTAGAATGTGGATTTCAAGTCATATGTAGCAAATGCATGTTCAATAACGGCAGCCTCTACACGTGCACTCTAGACCAGTTCATGTCGAGTTGGCGGCTGTTTTGAGTGAAGGCCACTAAGAATAAGTTCATATTTTCTAATGTGCTGTTCTGGGGCTTGATGCTACTTCACACTGGTTTTATACCGGATAAGCAAAAATGTCAAGTTCTAGTCACTGAAGAATGAGGCCCCGTGGCTTCCAACTGTAGGCAGGATTGGGACAACCTCCTCAGCTCAGCAGGTAACAAAGCCAGAATAAGAGCACGATGTAAAGCTGAATTTCATTCCATAGCAGCATGTTTTCATGCTGCATGACATTTTATCAATTCTGCTAGCCTTTTCACTATTGAAAGATTTTTTTTTTTTTCTGCTTTCTTTCTGTCCTGATGCCAATGATAACTGCATTTGGCTTTTTTTATCCCGGCATGATAATTTTGCAGTAATCTTTCATAAATCTCAGCATGTTCTCAGAAAGTAAATGATGGCATAATTTATCACTATTGAAAATGCATTTTGTGCCATGACAGTATAATTAGAAATTCTTTTCAGGAGACATATTAAGTATATACCAATGCATTAAAGCTACTGTGCTGCAGATCCATTTAGTTGATTTATTCCTTGTCTCTGGGTACCTCGCCTTATCACGATACCCACACAATCATGCATTCTCATTGCAAAAAACAAAACCAACTCAGGCAAGGAAGCAACACATTGTAAGAAACGGTATCTCCGGGTTAACTAATTCAAGTGGGAACAGGATGCAATTTGGCTGCACTTTTGTACCAATTCAGAGCACATTAATTATGCAGCGATCAAAATAATTTCCCATGCATAATGCTGACCTCATTCACTAGAGGGCAACAAAACCCCAGTTTAAAAAGCCTCCACCTTCTGCTTTCAATGACAGAGCACTTTTAATAAGATGCTGCATGGATTTCATAATGAATACTCTATTAATTTTACATAAGTGCAAAGTTTCTTCTGAAAGGCCCGTTCGGCTGTTGAATATAGATGATCCAGCCTCCCAACAGGTGCCAGGAAGACAGGAGTCGAGCCATGGCCCCCCCAGCGCCCATCAGTGGGTGTGTTCGTTCGTTTGGGTACTGTTGTGTGACTCGGGTTGCCCCACTGAGCTCCATTTCAGAAAGGCCCCTTGAACGTTATACTGCTTCTGTAGATCAAAGCACGTGGGCTTATCTCCAGATCATAAAGCTACCGATGTTCAAGCTACTTAAACTGTCGTAATGGAAACCTCTTACCATCTGACTGGGCTTTGCTTTTGATCAGCATGGGTTTGGGGACGATTTTCTCTGCCCCTTAGCCGCTTCTTACGATATTACCTTCTCATTTTGACCTAAGAGGATGCGTACTTTCATGCTTAGCCAAAGTGCAATAGACAGCCTTTGCTTGTCATTTTTAAGGCTGTTTATTAGGAAGTCGGAAAGAGTTGATACTATCTCTGCCAACAGTCTAACAACTAATTAGTTTACTATGGGCCACCACGTTAGCTCTGCTAATTTAATTTTGAAAAGTTCACTCTGAATAATAAAATCTGGTTGCTGGATCTTCTCCTCGAGTTGTAAATAAGAAATAGCTATTACTGTTATGGTCTATTGAGAAAGGGCTTCGTACACTGTGAAAAAATGATTACACAGACAGAGACCCAACCAATTGAAAAATAATTACGTGAATTTGTCTTTTGTCCTTAGATGCAAATAATGGCTAATGCAAATACACTGCCAGAGAAGTATTTTTATGTGCTTTTTATAGCATGAATAAGAATATATTTAACCCATTTTTGATGAAGAGCTGGATAATTTTTTTCCACTGGTTTTGTTATAGAAGATGATTATTAGGACCAGATGCAAACACCCATCTTTTATAGCAGTTGCTCCCAGAAGCACATCCTTGGCCTCTCCTTTAAAGGGGTTCCTCCCAGGAGGTTACCGGATATATACAAATGCATTCCTGTGTTTCAGAGGCAGTGCAAAGATTAGGAGGGAGGAGGGGGGCTCAGAAGGGGAGAGATGTACAAATACATTTTTCTATTACACAGTTGACAGCCCCTTGGGAAAACAAGTCTAAGAAATGTGCAACCTTGAAATGTGTGCATGCCGCAAGGGATATTTCCAACGTGAACCCTGTGTCCTGATTTTCAAAGTCCTTAATCATTTGGCTGTGCGGTGGAAGAGGGGTGTGCTGACGCTCCCAAAGCAAACAGAGAGGTTTGATTTTGTTGCCTTCTCCTTGCAGAAAGGCAGAGCACGCCACGGCTGCTGCACCATCTTGGCAGTGCACCACAGCCTGCCCGTCGCACGCCTAGTTAGCAATATTCTCCTCTCCAAACAGTGCAGCATGACACGTCCCCCTTCCCACCAAAGTATTTAACAATTTCCTTTGAAATGCAACTCATTATACAAAAGCAGAACTAAATAAAAAATACTCCAGAGAGAGAACAGATTGCTAGATATAGATTAGATGTGCAGTCTAATCCTTCACAAGCATTAAATATTTAACATAATCACACCACAGGTGACAGGAAGATGTCTGCATTGTTTAATTAGACTTAATTAAACATAAGGAAAATCTAGTACTAATTCAGGTCTAGCTTTTAAATTGATTACAAAACTCCCTTTTTAAAGTACTTTTGTGTCCAGAGAAATGTATTCTTCCTTTCGTTAGCTGGGGAACCCTTGCCGTGCAATGCTCAAAACCCATGAAGAGACGATCTGTTGTGTGCAAAAGCCCATGGAGGATACTAACTCGACTCTACCGGGTTAAGGACAAAGCCAAAGGACTTGGCACTTCCACGCTGAGATCTTTTGGCCATATTTTGTATAAACCATTACGCTCGGGACATCATTTTTTTCTATTACCTCTTTTATGGTCTTATTGTTTACAAGAAAATAGATAGAGCATTTAATTATGAGATGGACTTAATGTTCTATAACAACTCCTGTATGCAGTACATTGCCTCTGGAACTCTGCTCACAGCTCACATTAATGCGACAAACGAAAAAAAACCCAAACCAAAACAGTGTAACAGAGAAGATGCGTTGCAAGAGGAGGGTGATATCCAAAGCTGTTAGTCATTCCCTGATAATATTCTCATGTCTCCCAGTTAAAGTTATGGTTCAGAACTGTATTTAAGCACAGACGAATACAACATGTATTGTCAAAGCACCAGTGACAATTTATGACACATTACATTGTTCCCAAGCATCTTATTTAGTGACATCAAGCGCAATAGCCTGATAAGGGTCCAACCTAAAAGGAGTATCCTCATGATTCGATTAGAACCAGTTATTATTTCCTCTACCAAGCAGAAGTTAGAAAGGATTAAAGAAATCAAGCGGTAACCTTCCTAGAAATGAGTCAGTCGGTTCCGTGAGCCCAGCCCCGCCGGGCAGGCAGTCACGTCACGCTCACAGTCAGTTGCAAAGATCCCCAGACTCACCGCTGTGTGTTGTTGGTGTGGTATTACGTGTCATTGTGGGGCCTCAGATGGAATCGTGTATCGATGCAATGTTGTAACCCGAGTACTACAGCTCTAAGCTTTTTTCAGAAGCTCCTTTGTTTAGCTGACGCCTCCTTTCCTCCCCCTCTCTGGTTTCTGGGTCACTGCAACTCGTTTTTTTGGGGGGATGCACGTTGGGGAAATGGTATGTGCAGAATGTTGGTTTCCAGTTGTGTGTTCTCTGAAGGTGAAAGCTGGAGGTGCTCAGTCATTCGGCCTCACAGTGCACCCACTTACTACGCGCGCATCTCGCACACACGGAGTGTTCTGTGCTGCGCATATGCACGTGCATAGGGTTTGCATCTGGATCTGTGGGACAGAAATTTAAGCCTCCTCTTTAAAAAAATTAGATCCATATTGAAGTGCTGCTGCAAGTTTGGAAGACAGGGGCCATCTCTCAGGAAACAGCAGAACACCCATAAAAGCATTACAACGATAAATACGCATAATGCAGGTAAGGAACACACAAACTCTTGCGCTGGTCACACACAACAAAGGACTATTTTTTTGCTGATCTCTGGCAGAAGGAGGTAAAAGCTTTTTGCTTTTTGCTGGCTAACCTTTGTCATCTGGTGGGGGTGAAGCACACTCTACTTATCTGTCTGAATCCTTAGTACATACAGTTGTATGACGGGTTTCTGTCTGCTTTGTTAGATAACACAGCTGATGAAAGCAATAACCATATTCATGGTGCCGTATCTTATTCACTGTTGTCCCAGTCAAATTAGGGTTTATCTACAGAGAATAATTGGGTAGGCTCTGGAAATTGCCGCACTTACAACGGAGAATAGATAGTAAGCTTACAGGAAATACAGTTTAAATGACGGGCAGAAATCAAGGGCAATCTCTATTTTAGGCAGTTTTTTGTCCAGGAACAGGAAAAAAATAATGGAAACAAAATTCTACAAACAAAGATAAAAATACAGAATGCCAATCAGAGTGAAAAATCAGAGGGAAGTATTGTAATAGGAGAACACTAACAGAAAGATTGAAAGTGAATGAGCAGCACAACCCTTCCATATAGAAAGTATAAGGTATTTTAATACTAGACACAGGACACTATATTTGTGAGTTGAGAAATTTTTACTCACAGTAACTTGGTAGAAATTGGGAGCATTAGCACCTAGCAGAAGGCATTCAGCATCTGAAGGGAGTGGATTGGACCATGGAGGTGATTAATTCCAGTTGCACAAACTCAGCGCAAGGTTGATATAGTATATATATATTTTAGAGCTCTCCTCTATAGAAGGTACATTGATAACTAGAGACACTACTGAAGAGAGCAATAAAAATGATAAAGTGGACACACTGCTTGTCCTAGGTAGTCAGGTTGAATGAAATGGGTATGTGCCGTATGGAAAAGCAGTGACAAAAAGGGGACAGGTTACTGGCATATAAATAACTGAAGGTTAGTAACTGATATTCCAGCGAGAGATTAGTGCATTTTAAGGACTTGAGATACAAATTTCAGAAGACTGTGATTCAGTAACAGTAGTCTGTGAGGGTGCTAAGACCATCCCACAAAAAATCCCCAAAGTAAGATAATCCATAAATGCATCACTGGCATTACTTCCCATGCGTCCACCCCGCCGGAGAGAAAGGAGAGGCGGTGATCCTCACCGGGAGGAAACCCTGGTGAATCCTCTCCTCCCCTAGCCGTTCCGTATGGACGCGCTTGTGCGACGAGGCAGGAGGGCAGCGACCTGCCCCTGGAGATACATTCAGCGGGCAGCCCCGCTCCGACCGCCTAAAATGCCAAGGGATGTCTGCGGGTGAATCCTGGCAGTAATGCTCCCTTCAGGCAGGCCAGAAATTATAGTCACAGTCTGGGCTCAGTTTTAAGCCAGAAAAGGGAAAAGGCCAATACAACAACGGGAAAACAACTTCACGTGAATTTCCCTCTTATCAGTCCAGCAAGAGAAGAGAACAAAGGGTAGAACGGACTGAGCAGGAGGACTGCCGAGACAGTACGTGTTCCGTGAGCAGTGCTAACAATTCAGATGTATGTTCTCATTCATGGCTTAAGTCCCAAATATCTTTGATGATGCCCTGTTAGGTAAGCTTATGTGGCAAAACATAATCAACGCATTAATACAATGATTCAACTTTCTGTTGCAGAATATGCCACGACGTCTGGGTTTTCTACCTTCTAAAAGTTGTCCCCAGCATGAAGAGATGAGTGCAGAGCAAGCTCCAGATAAACGTCACCAGGTCTTACACGTGCCTTCGCAGGTTGGTTTCCACCCGTGTGGAGGCTTCAGCTCTACCACATCCCCTGCCTGGAGGACACCTGGAACCCACAGCTTTGTACCACAGTTTCAGTGGGGAATATTAATGTTTAAACCATAATTGGTCTGATTTAATCCGATTTCATTAACATTTTATTAACAGCTGTGTCTAGGCAGTCATATAAATCATTTAAGTATATTTCGGGGGCGGGGCAGGAGGGTTTGAGCAATTCAGGGGAAATGACAATTCAAAGTTGATTCAATCCTGCAGTTTTTGTCAAGCAAAACTCATATACAATTAAAGTTAAAGTGAGTTGGCCGTTACCAGGACACAGCATGTGCTGTATAAATGTCTTCTGACAGCATACATTCTTGCTGAACGTAAAGCCCATGAAGAATGACATACGCGGGGTCTGTGCTAAGTCCCACCGGCATATAACCAAATTAATATTTATAATAAAACCCCATAGCCTCTCAGACTTTTGAGTTGTCAGAAAAGACATTTTGAGGTAAAAACCTCAATACACTAGCATTTATCACAAAACTCTTATTAGCATGAAAAGATATTTCATGTGTTGGTGATCTTTGAACTGTTGAACTTTGTGTTGGCAGCCAACCCAGAGATAGATCCCTGTTCTTCTAATTACTAAATCACAGACATCTAAACACTTGAAAAAGACCCCTTAGCTTTTGGCTGCAGTTCTGAGACAGCTGCGATGCCCTGATGCCTTCCAGTAGAAGGCAGCCATGTGCAAACACACCAGACACTAGTGCAGAGAAGCTGCTTCGCGCTGGCATCAGATGCCAAATTTAGCAGCTGGTTTTTAACCACTGCTACGTGACGCCTGGTCCTGGGTAGAAGAGGAGAAAGTGAGCAATGTTTCACTTCTTCGGGTGCAATCCAGCTACTTACTGGGTATATAATTTGCAAATGAATGACAGAATTTATCAACATCATCGTCGCAAATAAAATCCAATATAAAATCCTCTAAGGCACATACTTCAGTACTTCCTCATACTTCTTAAACTACCTCCAGTTATTCTGAAGCTCCTAAGCTTTCGGCATTTCACAACACAATCATTTCTGGATCACAGAGAGAAAAATTTGTACATACGATACAGCACTGTAACAAATTCTGACGTTTTTAAAGACTAAAGGACTTGAGACACAACCCTTTGCCCCTCCTCCCGCCCCCCCCACCAGATGGCAACACACAACCACAACTATAAAATAACATCAAATGCAGTTTATCTCCTTCATGACACATCTATTATATATAGCAAATTGGAAGAAGTTTACAATAATAACTTCCCCTCTCTAATATGATACTTATTTCAAGCACTTGAAAACAGAAAATAGCTCAGAGCATTCTTCTGAGTTCTCCTTTCTCTTTAAATTTCTCCAAGCCTGAGTCCTCATTTCTCTTTAAATTTCAGCCTTAATTGTAATTCTTATCCTGGTTTATTCAAGAGCAAGCACTCCATCTCCCACATAAATTCTTCTGGATTTCCAAGAAACATAGATACCAGCTGAACTTGACAGTAATAAGCAAACTGTGGATTCAATGAGAGGTTTCTGATACCACAGTGACTTAGTTAAAGACTTAAATGGCAGAGAAACAAGCTAAACTTACAAAATGGAGGCATCTCTGGAGCATTCCATCTAAGCATTTGTTGAGGTACGCCTAACCAAATCGGAACTTTGATTTTTGTACTTACAAGAACAGATTTTTTCCAGTTTCCCGTTGCTTATAAATCAGAACAGAAATTCCAGAGAGCCAAGTGCTCCTTTTAGACACTTTGGTGCTCAAATCTACTCAGCACATCACCTGCGTGTGGGTTACTGAGGTTTGCAAACAGAGTCAGAGGACTCCGAGTCGCGCGAGTCTGACCCGCATCCACCCAGGCAATGGATGTTGTTATTGCTGCATCGTTCTTATTAAGCTTAATAGAGCTTTGCTGCTCAATACACCTTTTAACAAGTACCACCACATACAGTGGGACGTCGCGAACACCGTACACTGTCAAATTAACGCTGTTAAACACAAGGTCTTTGTTTACAGTGTGAAAATAAGCTGTTGTTGAACAAACGAGTAGGTAAACATTTACAAAGCTGGAGAAAAGACTGCCTGTCTAAAGCTGGGGCGAGGGTGGTACATCCCTTTCTCCTTTAAGAAAAACTAGCACAAAATTATTCCAACGCAGTTGCTTGAAGTAGAGTGACTTTTCATGGTTAGTTTTCTTCATGCAACTAAGTGAACTTGAGTAAAGCGCCAGAAGGACCACTGCTTTCTGAAAATATTTAACTTGAAAGCAAAGATGCTTTCTGTGTAGATAATGGGCTCATCAAAGAGACATCCAGATAACACATTTACATGAAGACTGGACTGAATATAGCACAGCAAAAAGAAGAGACAGTGCATCGTTACCTTCAGAAGGATAGTTTGGCTCCTTAACACCTCTGCACTCCTTCACATCAAATCCTCAACAATGGCTCTCTGTGCTAGCGCCAAAGGAAGGAAAGCCTCACCTCACGTCCCCAACAGGTATCAAAACCCTCCGAAGCACCCAGATGCAAAGGACTGTAAGGCTCCGCCACGAGCAGGCGGGCTCAGGCAGAGACGAGAGTGAGGAAGTGGTGGGGAGCTTTGTGCAGTCCCATTTTTCAGCGCACCTTTGTGAGCAGCTTGGGTCTTCCTCAAGGCAGAGGTTTTGTCAGGGTCTTATTCAAAGCAGTTTTCTATCGCGACCTCATTTAAGTGAATGGGACATAAAGGAGCAAAGTAAAGCAAATATGTAGGAGCTGTATTTTTAGCAGGCTGAACTCAGACCTTCTTTAGCCAACACAATTTTGGAATTCAAGTTCATCCCCATGAGAGACTGTCCACGTGAGGTTATTATTTCAAAGGAGGAAAAGAATGTTGTACTGCCTGTCATGTCCTGAGCTTACTGCACTGAGAAAATGTATCCTGCTAGACTGTATCTGTGATCAGAAGTAATTATAAAAGAGGTGAAAAGCCAGAAATATACATACTTAATACAAAGCTTCATGGACCAATTGCAAAACGCACCATTCATCCCCTCCATACCACTAAAATTGGATTCAATTTAGTGCCAGTCTTATTCCTGACCTGGAGTTTCTTCTGTTATTGACTGACTTTGACAAACATCCCATTGCACTTTTGAAAAGCAGAGGCTGATCTTGCTGTACTGTGCTTCCTGCCATAGAATCAGAGAGTCGCTAGGTTGGAAGAGACCTTTCAGATCACCCTTTAGCATTATTGGTACCCTAGAGCACTATTACTCATGAATGTGGCACTGAAGCCCACATAGATGAAGGTATTTTGCTCTGTACAGATCAAATACAGAGAAAGAGAACATCAACCTATTTGCATTGGCTAAATCAATCATCTCAGCTGTACCGGAGCAGAAACTTTGTCACTGCGATCAGAGAAGTGAATATGGCCATGTCAGACACCAGCGGTCCCTTTTCGGCAGAGAAGGCAAGCTACTGACCCATAGCAAAATGCAGGGACTAATCCAAGGTCACAGAATAGGTTGCACCTCTTGCCCACTGAAAATAATAACCCTCATTTACAATGGACTGTACTGGCAAGAAGGACGCATTGAGATGCTCCTTCAGCCTCAGGCCCCTGGGCTGCTTAAGGACCATGTCCCAGCTGGCGATGAGCTGGCCGTTCTTTAAGACTAGCATATCTCCCAGTTCTCCCTGCTTTTCTGTGTGCAATAGATAGCTAGGGTTTGCCGAGTAAACCATAAGGGGAAATTAGAGAAAGCTTCCATCTTCAGAAAATGAACTTTCACAGGCTCTTCATTTGCTCTCATCACTGTGGTGTCTCCATTTTGTTCTACCTACTCTCTCAAAGGCCAGACTGCTTTTTGTCCACTGATGTGTCTGTCAAGGCTGTTTTCTATTCACGGATCCCGAAACAGCCTATAGCCAGCAGTCCTGCACTCCCCGCGCCCACAAACGGGCAGGCCCCGGCAGGTCGGTGCACGCGGATCACAGCTGCGCCCTCGGGGACAAGCGCGGTCACCTGAACTCTGTGGGGTTACAGCCGCACGCACATACAGTAGAAGGTTTTTCATACAGTTGATGGATACATATGGAAATCCAGACAGGGTAACTGAGAAGAGTTATCGAGAAAAGACAAATACAAGCTTGCTACATGGAGGTAAATTTCGGGAATCAAAAGGTTTGGACAATGACATCCAATTTATTTATAGACAATAACTTACCGATATTTGTGTGCATGGAATACCATTAATATAAATCAGCTCATAATATTTTGGTAGCGATATCAGTCTAATTTGAATTTTATATTGCACAGTAGTATTGAATGCTAGACTTGATTTTTTTAAAGTAATTAATGAGCTAAGCTACCTGAGAGAAAAACAAAATGATGATTATAATTAGAAGTGTTCCGTGGCTGCTACCAACTGTTTAGATGTACTTACAGGTAGCATTTCTAATTAAAACCCTCTTGATGCTTAGACAGCTCTCTGTTCATTCGTTATTAAAAAAGTGGGATTTTTTTTTTTTTGCATTAAGGAATCCCTTAATAGAAAAATAATAGAAAAAGTTACATGTAATTACATTCTCTGTGCTATTTGTAGTGAGCAGTTCCTATGAGAAAATGAGCTGCAGGTGTGTAAGTGTGAGAAGTGCCGGATTGATTTCACTTGTTTGGAGAATTCCACCTGGAAAGAACTTTGAATTTAGGCTGGGATTTTCAAAGGAGCCTGAAGGGGTGAGGGGGGTTTTGGGGAAAAAGAGCCCTTGAGGGCTCTGTGAAAATTGCATTACTTGGGGGAGAGAGGAAGACAAATAGATCACCCCAAGTTCTTCTGCTCAGAGCTGTAAAATCACGGGAAGTTGCAAGCACAGTCTGGGATTTCTTAAAAGGAGCCCGGCTCACGTGAATGTCTGACAAAGACAGGCTCGCAGAGAGTAAGTTGATCAATGTTTTCCCAGTCAAAATACACTTCAAGCCACTGCTTCCAAACAAAAATTCCAGTCATTCTTGAAAATGAAATCTGTACTGCTGCAGCAGTGTTCAGTTGGATTAGTTACCAGCCAAAAGACTCCACCATTCAAATTTCCAGTATAAGCTTAAATATTCGACCTGCAGAGGGGAAAGAAACAACCCCCCAAAACCATCTGTGACCAGATTCGCCACATTTTGAGGCTGGCAGTGGAAGTTTCAGTTACAGCAAGGAGATGTCTTTCTGCTAATGCCCTAACAGGACGGCACGTCTTGTCTTCTCCCATCCTGAGGTCGGCGTCACTTAGATGCGGCTGGTTGCCACTGGTGCTCGCGTTACCCACGCCGTTACGTTTACGATTCTGAAGCTCATTAACTTCCAGTCATAAAATGGACTAATGGAGTAGTCTTTCTGCAGACACAAACTGTCATACCTTTACTGACTTCACTAAACCGATGCTGGTTTATATCACATGAGAGTCTCGCCACATAATTTGCATTGCTATCCTTTGTGAGCAATAGCAGTAACGTTAATAAGCTCTAGCGCTAGTAAATTCTGCCTCCCACTTTACATCAATGCCAAAAGGTGAGGAGGAAGCTGAAATAAGGTATAATTAAGCCCAGAACTGCGTGTTTGAAAGAGCAATAGCAGCTTCAGATGATCTGAAGAGCTGGGAGATAATCCGTTTCCCCACCAAAATCCCTCTCCTGGCCCAGAACTTGGCCCTAAGTACAAAGGACACAAACCCAGCCTTCTCTCCTTCTCCAGACTCTACTTCTGTAGGACAGGGAATTTGTACACGTTTGCTGTGTTCAATCACTTCATGATCATTAGGTATGAAGTTTTTTTTTTAAAAAAAAATATTTTGAGGAAACATCTTAAAAGGCCCTTGGAACAACAGACGTGACTTTGAAGATGAGCCAGGGAGCGCAGGGTACACGCTCCCGTCTCCCACACCACCGGGAACGTTGTAGCCAGAAAAAACAATATCACAGCGTGAAGTGAGGGAACCTGTTTGCTTTGATAGTAGGTGCCTTGCTGTCCACAGCTTGCACATCGGAGAGCGTTGGGATGGGATCACAGGCGCTGGAGTGCCAGAGAAGTCAAAGTTAGAGAGAAGGGTAGAGAAAAGGAAAGGAAATGGGTGAAAAAAACTCCACGACATTGCTCACTTTGAAGGGACAGGCGTGTGGAAAAGAACAATGAGGGAATAAAGCCACCCCGCTAAGTTTAAAGTGCTCTTTTGATATCAAGTATGCCACTTGGTGCTGTGGGAAGAACGAGGAAAGACAGCTCTGATGATTTCTTACTGATTTAGAAGGGTGGGGCTTGCAGCTTAATTATCATTAGTTTCATTTGTCTTCGTAAATTACAGCATGTCAAAACTGTTCTCAGCCACAGTCGTGAATGCAGGAGTCAGGCTGCTTTGATCCAGGTCAGCACAACCCAGAAGAAGAACTACCTAGACTAGAATTTTTATTAATTCATCGAAAATGTGATGCTTGCTACTACAATAGACGTAGAACGCTGTAGACAGACACTTAGATTTATGTTGTTACTGACCATTTTTGATCTGGATTTGGCTAGTGGAATTGCAATATTCATAATGGGAAGTCCTTGGCCTGACTTCCGAGATCCTCTCTCTTTCCAGTCACATGCACTACGCTTCCTTATTCATCTGGATCCCAATGGCATCGGGTGTGCAGAGAGCAGTGAGCTGCCGGCCGCCTCAGTGCTGGTGTGCCGGGCACACACTGCGGGGTACTCACCCTCCTTTGTGCACTGGTATCCACTCATACACCACTCTCTTCTGTGAGCTAAAAATCAAGACTAATAAGGAAATATATTCTGCATATCTCAAATAAAAATTAAGCAAATCTGATGTGAAACAACTTCAAGCTGTTTCGTTTAAAATAAGCTGTTGTGCAAAATGCAATACGGGCTCCCTCTCATTTACATACTGTGCAATCCATGCCCTTTAGGGTAATTAATTAGCCATGCATGACATTTATCTACTGAGGTGCGTACCTTAACATCATGATGCAGGTAAGGTAACTTTTCACTACACAGAACTAAGATCTCATCCCAGCTGGTGAGTCCAGGAAGCGGGTACCCGTGATGTCCTGCTCCGTGACACCCACCGGCTTCCCGCTGTGACCTGCCCCCGCGGGCTCTTACCCCACTCTATACGGTCTTATGGAAGCGTGGCACTACGTGTAACAACGGAATTATCTTTAACCTTTACATGCTTCTGCAGCCACTCAGCTATCTCCAGTTGATGGCTTAAAAAACAGGAGTGATACAGGTAATTTAACACATTAGGAGAAGGGAGAAACGTCTTTAGGCTGTAGTGGTGTAATTAAATCTTTTGCAAATCCCAAGATTATGTTATACGCCCATCACGAGTTGACTACAGGTTCAGTATTAGGAGGGAGACTTAATAAAGGGGAATGCTGTTTCACTCGTGCCAATGAAAACTTCACAAACACCTCCACGTACCAGAGAGAAATGGGGGGTAATCATCTGCCACAGCTTTTTATCTTCTTTTCCTTCCCCGCTTACTGATGAAACAAAAAAAGAGGAGGGAAGGAGATCTGAGCCACAAAGTGAGAGTGCAGATCCAAAGCTTCCTCAAGCACAAGGATTCGGCCTGGCTTATTGCACAGGCTAAAAGTCATGACATTTGAATGGACTTTCCAAGGTTAAAAGATGTTAGGTTTCAGGCCAATCTTTAGTAAAAAAGTTTCAAAGGCATGGAGGGAGGTTACGGAATAGCAGGCAGTGGGTGAGGGAGCAGCTATTGTATTACACGCTGTTCTGTTGCCAATCCCCCTCTATCAAACTCTACTTTTTCTCTTGAAGTGCCGCAGTATCCAGGGCCGCGTGTGAGCAATGCCAAAGGGCGCGATGGCGATGGCAGCTGCAGCTGCGAGTGCCAAGGAACTACCAGAATCGCACTCCTCGCTTCACAGCGGCGCTGCACTACCCGTGCACAGAAGTCTCCGGGAAATTGAATTGTATTCTGAAATTCACTACACAAAAAGGAGATTTGTTCCTCAGTCCTCCACACCACAGTCTTATCTCCATTGTGCATGAAATCCCGGGAAGCGCACTGCCTCATTCAGACCAAAACGACAGCAAATAACGCTTACGTTGTCATTGGGATATTCATACTGATTCTACAAAAGTAGTCCTGGTTCTCAGACCAGGGGGAGGGAGCAGTTATGGGGAACACGTCCCGAATTGCAGATCCACCTCTGTCAATACCTTTGAGTTCAGAGATTCACGCCACAAAAGAAGACATAAATCTGGAGTTATTAAAAATATGCCATAGAAATACAGTTCTCTGGAGTATGTAACTCAGTTTAACAATGAAAAAATTAAATTCCAGAGAAATGATACACATAACCCAACTAGCAAATGAAGCTTATTATTCTGATAACCTGGGTGCAAGGCCAAGGTAAAAGCCAGTTCATTTATTTTCTGTTCTTCTGAGCCAGCTGAAATTCCGAGTCCTGATTTTCACAAGCAGCCCCAAAGAAGTCAGCAAGAGGAACCTCCCTTTGAAATTATTTTTCATCTGAGGCAGAACGGAATTATATCTTCCCTGACACCACACAGCCGTGTTAACAGCAGAATTCAATGTAAGCTCCCTACACTGCTCATTTCCTGGAGAGCTTCTTTTAGTGAGTATCAGGGTCCGAGCAGCAACAAAAAAGGAGCATAAGCTTCTTCTGTATTGCAGCTAATGAGACCTAGAAACTATGCACCATGATCTTAAGTGGATTTCTGAGATATATTGAAAAGTTCTTGGCGAGTAAATGAGGCATACACCGGTCAGCCTCGATGACAATACCCACCAGAACAGATATCGCAGCCAGCCGTTAAACACTTACAGGGACAAACTGAAAGACAAACCGTTCCTATGACATTTTTGTAGGAAAGCTGGAATGGGATTTAAAATAGTTAAATATTCAGTCACGAAGTAAAGCATTTGTTTGTCATCCACCTCGTGACAGCTGCTGTCCTGGGCATCAGCGAGCTTTGCCGGAGTCAGGCAGTGAGGCATTATGCTCCTTGTGGGAAAAGTCTGCAGTGGGAAAAGTTTGTTTGGTTTGTTTATGTTTGCCTGATGTCGTCCACAAAATTAACCACAGGCAGAAAAAAATCACAGTGCGTGTACACGTAACTATGAGATTTCCACACTCAGCCAAGCAGTTACGGGTCCCAGGGTTCTTCCCGCACAGAAATGGGAGGGAGTCACTTCCCAAGAGAACAGCCCAGCTAGTGCTGCAGCCTGACAACTCTGACTGCCAGAAGCAGTGCTCCTTAATTAGACTAAATGTGAGAAGGGGAGAGGTTTCTGGGATATTCCTTCTTCTGGTTAGGTTCATAGGCCTTAATATCTGCCTTTTGTGTGTGTGTGTGTGTGAATATTGGTTGAACTAATACAAAGTATTAGCACTCCCTACAAGAGCCAGAATATATTTTCTAAATCTGCTCATATTCTGCCAAGTACCATCCCCAAAAATTTCAGTTTATACATGACCAATAAAAAATTCGTTAGAGTTTGGCACCTGGAGTCTCTGATGATTCCTCCTGTGCTGGCCCTGCTCGATGCAGCAAGACACTAAGGACTTTCCCTCTTTCCTTGTCCCAGCTGCCAGGGACTAGAGCACTACGAAACAGCAGATCCGAGAGAAAAAGTCCCTCTGGCAGAGCCTGAGCGGCACAGAGAGAAGGGAACAGCCACAGTGAAATTCTCAGGGGGAGGGAGCAGAGAGGGATGAGGACCCCAGGGGAAAAGGATGGGTTCTGATGCTGATTCCAGTGAATAATGGTTCAGTACATCTCTGCAAGCCATTTGGAAAGAGGACTTAAATATAAAATAACATGGCAGTCTGGAACTGAAGAATATGGTTTCAAATAGCATTTGTAACCACTCTGGAGTACATATTTTTCATAATAGAATGCAGCCTGGATCTGCTATATATGGGTACTCTGGGCGAGATAAGTAACATTTCCCAAGGATCCAGCAGGAATTTCACGAATGCCATTTTATCGCTATCATCATCTGTATTAGTTCCCAAAAGCTGCAGCCGTAGATCACAATCCCGAAGAGCAAAGCCTTGCACAAAAGGCCCATGACAAACCTGTGTCTGTGCCTCCCACAGCTTACAACCTCACTTGCAGATAACTCCTTTTCTCACCTCTAATCTGTTCTCCAGACATTTTTACAGCACCGTGACAAAGCCATACAAGGAACTTGCTGCAACAATGCCAGGAGTTACACCAGCCTGGTCCTGGACACTGCAAAAGGTTCAGGTGATGACCCGACTGCACAATGCAGCGTACAGAAACCCCACAGCCGCCGTCGAGGGGGCACGTCCGGCAGCAGCCGAAGCCAGAACAAGCAGATTACCGGCAACAGCGGGATGTATTGTAACGTATCTCTCCTTTTTGTCACTAAGCCATATGAAGCATTTGCTGTAGAATTATTCTTACATCTCTTCTGTTGATAAGCTACTTAGCGAGGTGGAGTTGAAGCTAATCTGAGTACAGTATGAGAAATGCGATGTGCTGTTTCACTGTGCCACTCTTTGATATTTGGTTGCCTTTTTCCAGGCACTTTTTGTGAATTGCAGCTGCTGTCTCAAAGCTAAATCCTCTGGCCCATACACAGGTCATGAAAAGGCCCTGAACGTAGAAGCATCTCCTGAAAAGAGGGAGGATAACACATGTTCTCTTAGTGTGCGTCCGTAAGCAAGGGAAGGAATTCGGTGTCTTTAAACAAATTCCTTCTGAACTGCGCAAAAAAGCAGTAAGAGTCTGCTGTGCTCAAGTTTGATAAAGGACTTATTAATACCATCGACTCCCCTGCATAAAATCTATTTCTGAAGAAGGAAGTTCGTGTAAATGCATCAGGCACCATTCCGGTGGCCATGTGACAGATATTCCATGGTGCAGGCAGTATCTTGCAATTATTTTCTACTGTAAATCTTTTGACAGTCTAAAATAACTCAATCAGAGGTTTTCAGCCACTAAGTTTATAATTTCAAGGTTTTCCCCTCCTCTAATCAGCAGTTTTATAACCTACTGATCTTCCTTCAAAAAGAGCTGGTGATGATCAGTGTTTATTCCAAACCATTTAAGAAGGCAGCTGTTTATTAAAGTGCCAACAGCTATGATGGATTTCTGATGTTCACGAGTGCATCTGTTTTCTAGTTAATGACATCATTGCAAGCGAGCAGATACTGCAGGCTGGGGCTCTAATGGAGAACTAAAGCAGCCATGCCTTCTCTATAAAAAATAAATCTATTTCACTCAGAAAAAGATCTATTAATATGTCAAATGTTCAAGTTACATTCATGCCAATTGGCATTCTTATATGCAACTGGCATTTCCTCAAAAAGAATCTGTGGGTTAACAGTGTTTATATTAAAATCTCTAAAGAGGACATCTGCTAGTTGAAATTCCGAAAGTGGTGACTGATTTATGATCTAGTAAATCACATCTGTACAGGGAAAAAAAGGACCGAACTACAGTGAAACTAACATCTGTCATCAGGCAAACGCAGACCACGATAGTGAGTGAAAAACTGAAGTATTTCAGGTTGGGGGGGTTCCCCTTCATTCTCCCCTTTTTGTGGTGCTTGAGATAAGGAATAAAAATGAGTATACTCCCAGCTCCACTGTAACTTGCAAAAGTAATAGCATTTTAAACCTTATTTCTGAGGACTGAATTCCCATCTGGTATAAACTAGCTCACTTGTTACTGGCTATAACTTCTTCTGCCTCCTCAGGAATGCGCCGCAGACCATAGCGTTGCCAAGAAAGCACTGATGTTATCTCCTGTTAAGAGTCTCTTTTTAATATAACTTTATTTTTGTTAACATATAAAGAGCATACGTAACCCTTTCCTGGTATGCATCCAGCAGGGACATGGAGCTAAGAGCACTGCCGCCTACCTGCCTGCTCCTGGAGATCTCTAGGAAATGTTTTATATTTTATGACAACTGGGGTCTGATGTGCTCGGAGCCAAGGCGGTGACAGGGGAACCCCGGCTGGAGCAGCGCCTGCCCTGAGCAGAGCCTGAGCGGGTCTTTGCGGGGCCGCGTGGAGCGCCAGGACGGCAGCTCCCCCCGGCAGCAGTTCTGCCCCCCGCTGCCACGCGCCTGGGCGCTGGCCCAGCTCCATCCTCTGCCATTTCCTTCAGAAGTCCCTCAAGTCTCTGTCTCTTCAGTGTGTGCTTCTTTGGGCATGCCTGACTCCGCAGCACTGCGTATGGGTGCAAGAGAATAGAATGAGAGGCAACAGACCTTAAAAAACAGCTGTTTAAAATTCTGTACACTGGAAAAAAGTTTAAGGGGAAAAAAAAAACCCAGAAGAAGTGAAATCATAGTTTGAGGCTTGAAATAAAGCCGTCGAATTTCTTGGCTTTTGAGTCCTTTTCTCCTCTTCCCTGGCTCTTGACCCGAGTAACAGCAGCTTCTGAAATTTGGAAACTATTCTACAGCAATGCCTGCTTTCTCCCTATTATTTCATTGTCTATGCTTTTCTTTCCACCTGCATTCTTCCACAGGAGCACCAGGGAACATCACTGTTCTCTTTACAGAAAGCGAGAGATGGCCTATTCAAAGCCTAATGAGTCTCCTCGTTCAGGTTTAAATCTTTAACTTTGAGGCTAAACTTTACCCTACCCAGCCAGTTTTCATCCTTTTTTATTTTCTAACTTTTCTCTTGTATAATAACTCTGCGTCTCATATCCTTTCCTAGCATCGCTCATAAATTTAATCCAACTACAAATAAAGTGTGTCATTCCCTATTTCCCATTGTTTTCTTCCATCTTGAAATAATTAGCAAAGCAGATTAGAAACAGCAGAAGGCACGGGCGAGCCACTTGACTCCAACAATCTATCCATGGCAAAGGGTGTCGATGTTGGCTCTTTTGATTGAGATTGGAAATCTCCTCGTCTGACCTGAAGAGGCTTCCTGTGGCACAGGTCGATCCAAAGCTGGCAGAAGCACCAGATTCTTATGGGCACCAGAGAGCTTGGAGCCACGTCTCTCTGTTGCTCTCCGTAACAGGGTGAAATCTGCAGAAACCTTAACTTGTCTCGACAACAGCTCCACGCAATCGTTCGCAATCAATAGGGGACAATAAAACATCTGTTTCAGAGACAGATGCTTCCACATGGTCCACACACCTATGTGTAATGCTAGGTACTGGGTTTAGTTTTCAGATAGGGAAATAAGCTTAGGGAATGGCCTGAGAAATCTTACCCCGGGTCTTCAGGGAATTCTGAGACATGAAATATCCTTTCCAATGATCACAGTGGAAATATTTAAAATGGAGGGGAAATAATGGGCGGGGGCTCTGAGCAACCTGGTCTGGTCGAAGATGTCCCCACTCATTGCAGAGGGGTTGGACTAGACGGCCTTTAACGGTCCCTTCCAACCCAAACCACTCTTTGATTCTATGATAATTATTTTACAGTAAGTTTTGATAATTCTTACTATCAAATCAGCATACTCATTTTGCAATGCTTGATATGTTTTGTTATATTAATTAGACAACATATTCAATAAGGAAAACAAGCTTCTTACAGCTTTGGAATAAGGAAAAAATTAGGCTTGCTTTGTGATGACTTTTCTTTTTTTATTTTTGTTCTTCATGAAATTTAGGGGAGAAATTCTGAACCTTGACCTTTTCTACAACAGCGTAGTGCATTATGCTGCCCTTCCTCCATGGGTAAGTGCCTTTCTAAGCATCCCTGATGCTGAGTTTGATATCCTAAACATTTTCATTAAGCTCATTTTTTTGGGCATGCATTATCGCTTCAGGTAGCCAAGCAGCAAGCGAACTTCCCGCTGTGATTATACACAGCAAGCCATCCGACATATTCAGGATACACACAGCAATTACGCAAAGGCAGCCGCACCGAGGCAGGCCCTTCCTAAAGGTGGTTTGGAGGAACATATTGAAGGAGTTATGACTGGGGAATTATCTAGCGGCAGAAACAGCAATAGCACTGGAGCGGATTAGATCGTTTGAGAAATTATATTGACAAGTTTTTAAATCTTGTAATTTCATTGCCATTGCTTCCCGACAAACCTAAGATCTGGTTTATGGGTGATGTCCACGTGAGCAGGTTGCCACCGAGTGAGAAGCCATTATAGGTGAGCGCATCTGCAGAGGAAGCTTCTGCAGAGCAGATGACAGACATCGCATTTACACAAGGGTTTGCCCAATGGTTATCAACAGACTTAAAATACCAGAGGGACAGAAATGACTTGAGGGGACTGCAGGGGACTAAACTGCAGGAAATCACGTCCCATTAATTCTGCTGCTCAGAGGACAATTCAGGGTTTTCATTTAGTTTTTGTCTCATTCTCAGATGACATACGGCTATGCTTTCTAAATATAGCCTGTGTTTAGACATTGACTGTAGAAAGAGAAAACACTGCCATTATTTCAAAGCTTTAGGGAGGATAATTTTGCTGCCCAGTTACCCCTGATTTTGAGGTGGGGAATTGCCAACTGTCCTTAAGCAGCTGACCAGGGTATCCAGACAGATGCATTCAGCATCAGCACATCGTACGCTTTCTCTGCTGTGACTTGAATAGGAGAATAACACGGAATATATTATTTCTGCAGACATCAGATTAGCAGTAGCTTGTTGGTTGGGTTTGTTTTTTTTTTTAATTCCTAGTAAGGAGAACATACAGGTTCAAGATGAGAAGAGAAATGTACAACAAGGTAAATGTATTAGTCTGATCCCTAAAGCGCTGAGCACCATATGCACATGTTTGCGAGGGATTCTGCTTCAGTGAACAACTCGAACAACACATAATTTCTCTGATCCTGTTTGATCCCTGGAGAAACACTTGCAGGTCGCTGTTTAAATGAGGAGAAAATTGGTTATAAATCAACTTAATTTTCAAATGTATTAATCCAAAGAGAACCCAATTTTGTGTGAAATGGTAGCATTTAGAAAGGAGTATAAGAAAATCTCAGAAAGAAAACCCTTTGACTTTAATCTTAGCTAGCATCCAAATTTTAAAGATATTGTCTCTCACATTTTTCAGGTCTCCAAATTTCAGCAATTATACAGAACATGAAGGTATAATTAATTATAAACAAACTACTCACATTTTTTGTAAACGTAAGTATGACGGAATATTTGATCCCCCCTCTTCTGTCTAACTTTGGGATGAAGGACAGGCTATCAAGAATAGCTGTTACTTGTAATTTTTGAGGCCTTCTGAAAGGAAACGGGTTTAAATAATCAGAGCAAGGTGACATGGCTGCTTTAATGCCACAATTTTTAACTAGCAAGAATATATCTTTGAATTTAGTGACATTCAGTGACATGTTTTTCTCTCTGTTCTGCCATGTACGTGCTGAATGAAAACCAAACTTGCGATTGTGTCCTGCAGGGGTGCGCAGGAACGCTCAGCCCCCGCTCCGCTCCCCAGCAGCTTGGTAACGGTTCTACCTCTAAAAGGCTTCTGCTTACATCACAAAACCACTACACAACTCATCACAATCAAGCCGTGTTCAAAAGAAAATGGGCTTTGATATGTCTTCAGAGCTTCTCCTTTCACTCCCTTTCCATGGCTTAAGCAGAGAAGAAGTAGAAAAAGTTTTCCGGCTAAGATCCTACATTTGTGCATTCCGTTATTGATGGAATTTTTCACAAGAAGAGTTCACTGAGGGGGCTAATCCTGCAAAGCGCTGGCTCTAGTGAAGTGGAGAGAGCTTGCCAGAGACGCTCAGCATCTCACAGCCCAGACTCCGACTGACAGCACAAGAACAAAATGACTCCAAGGTCGGAGAAATGCAGAGACCTTAAATCTCTGCACGCTCCAGACATCAGCTGAGCGGAGTGCCTATATTTCACGTTAGAAGTTGCCACATCATTTTTATAACAATTTTTGGGAAAATACAGAAAAAATACCGACAAAAATACAAAGCAAATAAGCTTCAAAGACAAGAAACTGAAGATTCCAGTAAATATCTACTGAATCGTAGGCAATGTGGAGGATGTGGCTTTCTCATTAGCTGGAGGACAAATTCTCCTCTCTTACGCTGATACAGCTGTTGCAAAGCTAATGAGTAAGGTCTGGTCCAACTGGCTTACTGAAGCCAGCGTTTTTTCATACCAATATGTAGCATGCTGATACTTAGCAATGTGCGTTTATCTCTAAACATAACAGCATCTCAAAGATATTCATAAACCAACAAACCAACCAACCCATATGAAAAATCCGAACAGTGTTGTAGTGATGCGCATCTGAACCCATCATCAGTTTTGTCTTCCCAGAGGCAGAAGGTCCAGTGATTAAAGTGCACAAATAGGGCTAAAAATCTCATTTAATCTCCACAGCGATTTACCGTGTGACCCTCCCCACCTCCTTTCAAGCAAATTATGTAGTTCCTGTCACTTTTTTTTTTTACCACATGGTCAGGAAAGTACTATTCCCATGTTTCTCTAGCTCATACAAATTGTGAGAACCAATTACCGTTTGTGAAATGCTTTGAATACACATTATCTGAGCACAACTAAGGAAAAGAATGGTAATTATTCATAGCTTTCATTTTCCAGCACATTTAAAACAATTTTCTGTGCCTCAGCTACAGCGATCACACCCAAACCTGATCTCCTCAAACCCCTGCTCTCAACATGCAAACATTATAGTGCAAATGTGTAAAACAGACCAGACAAGTCTCAGAGCCTTTAGTAAATATGTTGGCTGTTCGATAAGATGAATTACAAAGTTATTTTCTTGAGCATTTGCATTTACAACACTTTTATTGAATTCAAGCCATTCAAATACAGCTTGACTAGTGTCCTTTGGATAATGATGTCTACCGAAGTACATTAAATGCTTGAAAAGGCAAGATCTTCCTTCCTGAAGGAGACAGAAATGTATATACAAATACATTTATAGATATATATGTATAAAACACACACAGATATATGCAAGTTATGAAAAACCTGAGTGTTACAGAGAAATCAGGTATCTATAGTAACAAGATGCTGGTATTCTAATGTCACTGTACTTTCTCATAATAGGACCATTAATGAAATAGTTGTTTGATGTTCCCTCGCATATAATGATAGCTTTTTGTGCCGTAAGTAGGCAGCTGTACAGATGTGTGCGGAGACATTGTTATTGCCAAAAAGTCCTCAGCAGGGCCATTAGAAAATCCCATCATTCTGTCCTCGCTTTCTTTGATTTATAGTTGAAATATTCCCAACGTACATTCAATATCAAAAATACCTGCAGTTTTAAGAATGCTATGGTTTCCTGTATGCTGCAATGCTGTCCCTTTCAGTCTCAAACTAGTACATCCTCAGAAATGCCACACTTCTGCCTGTTATCCCTACGCCTTGTGCTTCCTCACCCACGCTGTAACTCCAAGCAGACTTTTCAGGGATTCGGCTCTTAGATTTACTGCATGGAACAGACTGGTCAGCCCTTCTGGCCACAAAGAGCACTAAACCTTCTCCATTTTATGCACAAACCCCAAAGGGATTCAGAGCACGTCCAAGCAGAAGCAGCAGCAGCAGCAGCAGCAGCCTGCCCCGCGAGACACAGAGACAGAAGAGAGTTTCATGTCCCAGGAGACGCCCAACCTCAGGGCCTTTCACCGATCGCGCTTAGGGATTAACCTCCGCAAGGCTTTCTGGATATTTGGAAGGTGCCTGTCTTCTGTCACTTGTATGAAATAGATTCCCCTCTATTTCATGCTTACGTCATCGAGGTTGGACTAAGAGCCACATCACAGAGCCCAGAGGCGGACGTCCTACCAACCAGCGTCGACCAAGGAGGCTACAGGTCCTCGTGACTGTCCTCACACACCCTTCTTATTCTGTATATTTTGCACAGGAGTTACTCTATTGTATTTTTATTGGCTAGAAAATTAATTACTGAAAGAATGTTACAGATACAGAAATTAATGCTTATTAATTTTTTAGGACATGTGTTTCATTCCATGTTCTACTGCACATATGTGTGAATATTTCTGCAGGAAAAAAGGTAGGGACCATGTTGCTAAAGCAAAGATACATGCAGAGCTTTTATAACAAAACAAAAGACGGACGTCTTGCTATGTAAAATACATTCTTACTAAGGACATTTTCACCTTGAATCCCATCAGCCATCACTTTCAGACGAATTCTGTTATTGTTTGTGTGCACTCAAACAGCAAAGGATGCTTTAGGCAGCTACAGTTTTATAACTGTTTGCCCTTGGCCTAGGCCCATCGGAATAAGCAGAACTAGTAAACATCCTGCAGAAACACTGCATTTCTTTTGTTATCTGAATTTAAGATGTAATGAGTCAATTTTTTTTCCTGAGTAATTACAAAGCATTCTAAGTTTTCAAACGTTTATGACATATAGGAAAATATGACTTACAGCAGAGAAATAATAATAAAAACTCTCTAAAAATTTATAGCCTCCTGCATGTTGTAAAAATGCCTCGCACATTCATTATATCTCCCACTAGAAAATTATTTCCACGGTATGCTTTAATGAATCTGGAGATGGTTTCAACACCTAGATTGTTGAGAAGCAAAACTATTATTTTTCCTATTGATAGATTGAGGCAACTTGTAAGCTTTCATCCATTCAGTAGCTGGAACATTTTCAGACACAAAGCTAAATACTACTCTTTCCTTATAAAAAGGGGGAATTCAAGACATTGTTTGTACGCTCAGTGCTGAATTTTGGTTTCTCAGATATGGCTAATTAAAAAAAAAAGGTGGGGGGATGAAGAAAAGCCACAAACTATGCAGAGCTCTGGATTACTGAATTTGGAATGCAGAATTAATTTCAAATAAAGAACCTAAAGAACCACAATTGATTTTAACCCAACTTAACACATCTTTATAATGACTGGGATAGATAGCACTAAATAATATTTTGTCCATAAGCCTGAACACCAAAGCATAGGGTCTAGTCAGTAACAACTCAAATTCACTTCTCCGAAAACTTATTTAATCCAGGCACAGAGATTTTTCCCATCCATACGTGCAAGGAGAGGGACCTCTGTCCGAAGCACAGTCTTTGCGCGTCCTTGCAGAGTAAGGGACAACGCAGTGCAGAAGTGGGTCGTGTGCTGGTCTGGGTACGCCTGGAGCGCGCGAGTAACGGAATAACCAACTGCCACCCTCTGAAGTGGAGTGGAAGAACAGGAAAGTCAGAGCGGCCGAGTTCACTGTTCAGTGTTGGAGTGTGTCTAAGTGCGGCCAGAGAGGCGGCAGCGCGGGAGCGCGCCGGGGCAGCAGCCTGTGCTGGCAGAGGGTGGCTGTCGCCCTCCCTGCTCCAGCCAGGGCGGCCCGCGCCTTTCCGTGGGGACCGCTGGCGAGATGGCTACAGTCGGAATCGTACCTAACGGGCACAGGGCCTTCTAATGCCTGGAATAATATTAAAGGTAGATAAAAAGTGACAAACCCACATTGAAATATTTTGTTGAATTTTAGTTTTGTTTGCAAAAGTTTTCAATTATTCACATGCATTATGAAAAAAAAAAAAATAGAGATTCCCAAAGGGCAACTCCTATGTTACATTTTTATGGCATAATGAAGAATTCCAGATTAATAACTTTTCACCAGCACTAAGTTCAGTTTATTTACTTGTGCATTTTTCTAAAAGTCGAAACACAGCAAGTAGGTATTCTAAGTGTCTCCGTGGAGATTAATTGTTATTAAGGCTTTACTCAGTTCTGTCATGAAATGTAAAGCTTTTCTTTGAGCTAACCCAGAAATAAATCACAAGCATTACATTTGATGTCATTTCAATCAGGTCTCTGTGACAACTCTGAATTGCACGGGGGATATGAAAGCGAAATGTTGTCTGAGAGTAGTTTATTGCTGTGAAGCTCCTCTCTGCATCTTTGTTTTCTGCTTCCAAACATATTTTTTTTCTTCCAGAGGTGAAATACTGTGATACCAAGAATCCTGCAGTTCAGCTTTTCAAACAGGGCTGCTTCTGGGCCCGTGCCCGTCCCTCTGGGGGCCGGGTCTAAACTGGACACCGCTTCTTGCCCTCGTCCCCAGCGTGCTTGTGTAATCCAGCTCCCACGTCCGCACCAAGAGCTTGCTGCAGATCAGAGCCAGCTGTGCTGTAACGTAGGCAACGCCCGCTCTGAACATCCACAGAAAGCAACAAAGAACCAAACTCCTGGCAAGGGAACTGGTAGTAGCCTGTGCTCCCAAGGCTATCATCTCCAACAAATGATATTTCTCCCCATCAACGTTATTAAAGCCTTTGTGTTCTCTGATCTATTTATCACTGTCTGTCTTCCTTTTCTCATATCACACATCTTGGTCTAACCAACTTCTTAACATTAAGCATCTCTCATGAAGCAGCAGTTACAGCCTTCCTGTCTTTTCCAGCTATACACACATAATTAATAATAATAATAATAATAATAAAAAATAACTGTGTGCAGCTGAATGAATTATGCATAAGTGAATATAACAAACTGCTTGGCATTATCTTCATCTTCATATATATCCAAGAAAGAAGATTATGTATCTTTCAAAGTCATTATTCTGTTAGATAGAAGAGTAAGGGGTTTGGCGTGTGCAGAGTTAGGTACGGTCAAGGGAGCCAAATGCAAAGCAAAACTTACCCAAACCCCACACAATTTTTGCCAAACCGCGCAGCTGCCTATGCAGACAGCAGCCTTTGCACGTACTACCAGAGGAGTTAGGCACACGTACTGCCCACAAACATAGATTAATTGGTAAAGTTGTGCAGATATGCCCACTTTGATTTCTTCTTCCATGAAAGCTACTCTGCCTGACAATTTACCAATGTTTTTATATATAAACTACACACTTCCCTCCTTTCTGCAGAACTGCAATTTTGGAAACTGACGAAGTGAGTGAATTTATTTTTTTCCTATTTCCATTATACTGGGATCATTTTAACAAAGTAGAAGAAAATGCTACGTAATACATTCTTCCTTATTCTCTTTTACACTTTAAAATACAATTATAGTCTAAATGTGACTCTAAAAATGGACTCATGGGACCAAAATCTCAGACACCATAAACTGGCACAGATTCATTCTCTTCAGCAGAACTAGACTCTGCAGCTGAGAATTTGGCATAGAAGCTTTATATCAATGAATTCCCTTAAAAATGCAATAGTTTTCAAGGAAGAAGTTTTCCTGCTTGATAAACAAAACTTGTAAATTTAGTATCAGTGTCCTTGATACTGTGTAAGCAGCAATAAATGATAAATGTAACCAGAACACAACCAACAATTCCCTTACTGCTGGATGAGCCAGATTCAAAGCAGACTCCCCCAGCCAAATCTGCCTGCCCTCTTTGCAGGACCGTGTTTCGCAGAGCGCCACGCAGGCGCAGCGCCGCAGTCAGGCAGCACTTCACGCTGGCTCAGCACGAAATGTACCCCTGATGTTAGGGGCTTGACTCCAGCGCGTAACTGTACTTCTGGAGGTTTTACCCCTAATGTCTCTGGACTTGAAGAAGCATTTATTTCTGTCCTGCAGACCTCCCACAATATTTATGGGTGTCCTCCAGGAAAGACAGCAAGAAAAACACAGCTCTGCTAGTGAGCAGCCACGACAACACAAACGGCAGCGCTAAAGCCGGTGGCAGAGAAAACAAAGAGACTACGCTGTGGGATACAGCCTTCTAAAAAGTAAATGAAGTCCTCGTTCAGATCTGCTGGACAAGTGGACAAAGCAGTCCAGCCACCAAAATGAGCAGCTTGATGGAGAATAAGAGACAGCTCAAGATGTCGGAAGGAGCGGCGGCTCTGCCCGCACCTCGGGGCAAGCCTCAGACATCTCTCTAGCTCTAGCTCGTCGGCAGATGTGTGCCAACACCGGCTCACTCACACAGAACACTCCCCTGCCTTCAGTAAACACTGCTGTCTCTCACAGACAGTTAACTAGTAAGTTTCTAACTATCTTCTCAATAATATGAATAAGGAGAACAATTTATGTTAAATAAAGCAAACTCTGAAAAAAGTCAAGCGCATTTTTACATCTTTCTCATTTCCACAAAATGGGATCTACCTTTAGGTACCTCCAGGCTCTAATACCTCCAGGCTTCTAATAATAGACCTCTAATATCAATATACAGTAAAAGCAGGCAGAATTATCTAGGTCAAATTATTTCGCAACATATTTAAGACATGCTAGTGATGTAAACCAGCGTAGCTCTGCTGACGGCAGTGGTTCTGGAGGAAGACGAGGGCTGTACAACACGGGCTGCTCACAGGCTCGAGGATATGTTACCATTTAGAAACTTAACTGGGCAACCTGGAGAGTGACTGCACTCTTTCAGCATGGCTTTCCATTTCAGAGGCTCTCCTCACACGACTTATCAGAATAAAGTGTTCTGTTTATTAATAATTACCCTTATTACTATAGAAACAAGCAAAACAATCAGAAATTACGTATAATTTTCCATTGTGGAGGTTCAAATGCATGATTGTGCTAGTGAAGTAAATTCCTAGGAATACGTGAAAAATAATATAATTATCTCCAAAATCTGCTAATAGCCCCGAAGCAAATGGCTTTTTATTGCATTTGTTACTTCTGACCTCTCAGCTCAATAATTCAGGAGGTGGCTGCAACCACTTTCAATCTAACAGAAGGAGTAAATGCTGTTTGATTTGTGGTTATCTCTCGCAATCTCAAATAATTATTTCTCTAAAACAGAGAAAGCGATACTAGCTAGAAAGGTGCGTAGCTGAAATATTATGTAGCCACAGGTTAGTGCTTTGCTACAAAGCAGCTAGCCAGGAGCGGCAGCTCAGTGTGAAAAAGGACTTTGCACACTCTTCAGAAAGAAAAAAGGCTGCACAAAAGCAATACCTGATTATTAATAATTCATAATTGATATAAGCAATGACTAATAATCCACAATTAATTGCTTTTTCTAATGGAAAAGATTCAGAGAGGCCCAAATCCCCTACTGCCCAACTGACCTTTAATAACAGGCACCACCAGGGAAATGGGACATTTTAAGCCTTGCCCAACACACAGCACATTCTCCATCCCCACTTCTTGAAGACATCTACTAGTCTGCAGCCTTCACCTACAGAAGACATTGTCTAAAGGAGATCCTAGCACAGCAACTGGACCTTCCTCCTCCAATACGTTACTGTCACCACCAGTTTGGCACCACGGCCCTTACCCAGTAAGCCTGTCCGACCACCACCAAACCCCAGCGTGACACTGCGTGGCTCTGAGAGGCGAACCAGCATCACTGACAACCAGAGGCTGGGCTCTCGTCTTGGTGACACCAAGTTACGGGAAATGGAAGTTCTACAAATAGGAAACACGGACTGTGCTGCAAAAGCAAAACTCACTAGTGACGAGAATATGTGCACGAGCCGTATGAATTTACATCTGCATATCTACATACTGTCATACACAAATACGCACCTTTGCATGCCTGTACTACAGAAGATGTAAGAAAGCTCTCCGTTTGCCGATTCCTTTGGATTACACCTGCTGGCCCACTCGCTCATGTCGTACTACCACCTTCTCCCTGTCTTGCAGTTCAAAACCTCCAAAGCTAGTTTATCGTTTATTACAAAGACTGATTTTCCCGCCCCTGAAAATTTCTGCTTCTATAAACTCCATCAAATAATATGGCTATTTTAGGTTTCAGTCTGCTTTAAAAATAAACAATAAAAAACTGCAGTAACAGAGACCCCAGCAGACATCTTCCTTTGTGATACCTTTCGTCTGCCCTCAGATTTTTTAATTAAACAATTCATTGTCTGATGGTGGGAGGACAGGACAGGGAAGAAATTGATTTTAGAATTCATCATTAAATGCCCTTGGGTTTTTTTCCCTTTTTTTCCCCCCTTTGTTTTTCTAATAACAGTATGGCACTGTCAGCAGACAGAATCAAAGAGAGAACTTCAGAGAAGTCAGAACACTGGAGGGTCGGTGTCTATATGTATGTTTTAATGCTTGGAACTATTGTATAAGGTATTTTCTGGGAGCTCTTCACAGAAACTGGTTTTTTAGTGCACAAAAATATCCACACATTCATGCACACACAAAAAATGGATTTTTCGTTAAGTGCTCTTGAAGCGTATGGGCTGGGCTGGCCTTTTCATCTCTACCGGTGGGCAGGTCAACTGCCTTACTGCAGCGCGACTGTGGGCTCCTAAAAGCATTTTCAGCTTTATGAACAAACTGATATAAAACACGTTAAGTCTGACCCCGCAATTATGTTGCATTGAGCATGATCAGCACAGTTATTGCCTCTTGCAATCTTCCCTTTGTCGGTTCAAATGCAAAGAGCACTGATAAACATTAATGGCAACCAAGTTAAGCCTCAACATTCATTTTTAACCGAACTATTTCAGTACGAAAGTCCAGGGACTGCGATTTAAAGAAAATGAGACTGCTGTCAATGGCATGGATGTGTTATAATCACTCAAAACTGCATGGAGGACAGAGGAATCGGCAGAATGTATAACCTAATTTTATAAAGATGCCAGTGTCCTCAATTATGTTTAAAAAGTCTCATGGGAAGCACTGGTTTTTCCATTTTGCCTAATACAGCACTAATAAAGAAATAAAAAATGTAGGTGTGTCCCATCATAGAGATCACCTTGGGTTTGCAATTTCCGATAAACATTAGCAAATGTATGTAAATATGCATAGGAGATGAAGTTTTCCTCCACGGACAGAACATTTGCCTTGAGAAAGGCTGTGAGAAGTTCCGTGAGAGGCAGCCCGATGCGGCAGAGCCTGGGTCACCTCGACTCCAGCTGAAGCCGATGGAAGCCGAGAGAACCCAGCAGTGTCACCCCGAGCCGGTGCCCGTCGGCTGAGCGGCAGCTTCGCAAGGACACCTAGAAAGCCCCTTACACACAGAAGCAACACTACGGCG
Source organism: Fratercula arctica (assembly GCA_947846985.1). Taxonomy (NCBI): domain Eukaryota; kingdom Metazoa; phylum Chordata; class Aves; order Charadriiformes; family Alcidae; genus Fratercula; species Fratercula arctica. The sequence goes on along the minus strand of CANTUZ010000013.1, from coordinate 1,569,330 downwards.
TCAGCGCCACCACAGCTGGCATTTAGTCTGCAGAGAACACGTAGCAATTAGCGGGAGCCTGTCAAACTGTGCATGGCAAATTACATGCATCATGAATTTTGGGTTGTTTTACTCCTGTTTTCTAAATCGTTAAGAACTAGTTCTGATCTCCCAAGAATGTATTTTTAAATTGAATCACTGGAGTATAGTTTCTGGTTTGTTTATGAGCCAATCACTTTAGAAATCTTAGCCATGAATTTTATGATTATTATTACAACAGTATTCGCATTATCTCTTCAAACATGGCAAAAGGTATTGGGTGTCGTCTGAGCCCTCCCTCAATGCACACTATTTCTGATTGACATTTCTTATTTTAAATCACGCATCTACAGTTCCTGTGTCTCCCCTCTAGATCTGGGGACTGATCTGTAGATTTGCATGGAACAGAAATTTCAGGACTTCATTGTGGAGTAATCGCTCAAAGTTATTGCAATTTAACCTAATTTTTATAAGCGTTTTGTCCACACTCATTCTTTTATCTCTCCTGACGTTTTCTCTAGATACCACTTAATATAATGTTTTTAAACTGAAAGCATATGCTTTGGAAAATTGCTTCTCAGAGCTTTATACCCTTCATCTCGCACATCCTGTGATTCAAAGGTACAACCTTTCTCAGCTACAAAGATTTGCATCACATGCATGTAACATTACCTGCCTTCATACCTATCCGGATCATTGTGTTTGCAAATTTAAAGCAATAATTTCACTCATATTTTGGTTGGTTATTACATAGTTTAAAGGATTTATTAGCAAGGTTCAAAAAGGCCATTAAACACAATTTTTCAGTTGTGGTGAATAGAAAATCTAAGAGAGACCAAAACTAACAAAAACCTTAAAGCTGGTTTTAAAATGAGAAAAATCTCCTGTGGTTGCTGACACACAGTGATCATTCTTGTAATTTTAAAAATGAGTTATTATTGTCAGTTTGTCTATCAGGAAGTGTGATCTTTCGGCACTGCACATACAGTTACTGATGTGAGTCCTGGTTTGCTTTCCTGAGCTTTTCGCTTAAGGTAGTTCCCATGTGGAACCCTGCCAGAAACAAAGGGGTGAGAAAGATCCGGGACAAGAGGTTCTCATTCACAAAACTCCTAGAGATACGTGACAGAAGCTGGACTGACTAAAACCTGCTCTGAGAAGAGACACTGGTCACTCAGATCCAAACCTGTTCCTCAGTTGCTTCCAGAATATCTTTTTATTATTATTTCCTTTGTATTCAAAACCAGCTCACAGTTTGGAGGTGAAGGGGATCGCTGTTGGCACAAACCTCACCGTCTCAGTTCTGTCACCTTGCAGCTCGGCTCCTGTACCGCAGGAAGCCCACTCAAACCCCAATAAATGCTAACGGCAAAGGCGGCACCATTTGTACGTTCATTTTCTGAAACGCAAGCCGGGGGCTGCCTCTCCTGCTGCTGCCGCCCGGTTGAGGATAATCCTCCTTCCAGAGCACCTTCCAACGCAGCTGGGAGAAACTGTAACCAAGCAACAGGCAGTTGCCGGTCCCCAGCCTTGCCCAGGACTGAGGAGGGGGTTTCCAGCTGGAGCCTGCTGCCGTCGCCACCTCAACAAGCGAGTCCCCCAGACGTGAACATTGACACAACAACTGCCGCTCTGCTGGCTGTGAGTTGATATAGCCTTACAGTTCTTTGTCAGACGGGCTGCACCCATGCCCATACAGGATACAGGGACTGAGGAGGAGCCGCTTAAGGCAGTGCAACTCCATCACAAATGAGACCTCTGCACGGTGGCTACATCAGTACGGTGTCACTTATTGGTCATCTCAATGAAATAAAATGACTTAGAATCATAGATTCATCTTGCCTGGAAGGGACCTTTAAGATTATGGAGTCCAACCATCAAGCTAACACTGCCAAACCCATCACTACCCCATGTCCCTCAGCGCCACGTCTGCCCGGCTTTTAAATCCCTCCAGGGATGGCGACTCCACCGCTTCCCTGGGCAGCCCGTTGTAATGTTTGATCACTCTTTCAGGGAAGAAATTTTTCCTAATATCCACTCTAAACCTCCCCTGGCACAACGTAAGACCATTTCCTGTTGTCCTATCACTTGTCACTTGGGAGAAGAGACCGACACCCCCCCTGCCCCCGCTACCCCCTCCTTTCAGGGAGTTGCACAAAGCGATAAAGTGTTCCCTCAACCCTTTTTCTCCAGGCTGAACACCCCCCCTCCCTCAGCCACTCCTCGCAGGACTTGTGCTCCAGACCCCTCACCAGCTCCGTTGCCCTTCTCTGGACCTGCTCCAGCTCCTCAATGGCTTTCTTTAGTCTTGACCCATTCCCCCATGGCCATCAGGGGCTGTATCCCTGTGTACAGCTTGTGACCGGTACTAAATATCTCTCAGCCTCAGAGGATCAGTTGTCTTCTTTCTGCGGTGTCTTCAAGCCTGAATGCTAACACAAAGGCTTTCAGTTTCAGTTTACACAGACCCTCATCGGTAAGGCTATTTCTCAGAGAACTTTCCAAGCTGAAAAGGTAGAAGAGAATTTATACCATGCCTATGGTGTAACTTAAGAGCTCGGAGTTACAATATTCTCTCTCTTACACGCTGTATCTGTTTTTATCCGTCTGTGTCAATGAAAACACACAGGGAACCAACAGCTCTAGCTATAACTGGTGGGAGCTGGAGGTACAAATAAAAAACAGTTTTTCTCTTCAGTATATACAACATACGGAGCAGTACTGTAGGTCAGGAGAATTATTTCTCAGCGTTCTGTGGGTAGGTTTCTGATAGCAGTTTTATTTTTTGGTGTTGCAAACTTTAAAAGAGTTATGCCGTTATCGTTTCTTTCTAGATTGCCTTGATTGAGATCAAAGTTCGGAGTTGTGTTATGTTACCAAAAGATTGCTTTGCTCCTGTTGTTTTCACAGAATTGCATGGATCTGTGCTGAGCAGCTTAAGAAGCTGTAAGCCTTGACTTCATTCTTGCTAGTATTAATGAAAATCAGGAATAGAACAGTAAAATATAATTAAGCTCGTGTAAAAGAGAAGAAACTCCAGCCCACACACTTTTTCATTGTTTTTCTGCTTTGTTATTTACAGAGTGCCTAAAAAGAAGTTGTTACTGAAAAGATGCAACTTGTTTCAAACTGTTTTCATTATTATATTGTCTTTCACTGCTTCTGCTTTTCAAGCCAAAGACTTTCAGGGTAATTCTGACTTCAATGCCCTTTATACTTATCATATAACTCCACAAGGGAGTTATTATATGCAGTGGATAATTAAGCATCTTTGCTGATGGTAGTCTTTGACTATGGCAAGATTCTTACAGCATTAGCCTTATTTTCTGAACAATTTTGTCATTCACTAATTAGAATATGGCCTTAAGGTCTTCTAGAAACATTTTCCTAAACTCATCTTATTATCCAGAACTTTTCTGTGCGTTTTCCTAGCCGTCGTACAGCAGCTAATTGCTAGTGTAAACAGTCACTTATCAACAGATGCTTTCTCCTAAGACAGCAGCCCTCTCCCACTGCCCTCCTTTCCTGCAATGAAAAGTTGAACCCTGTTGCACTGAGGACGGACAACTGATTTATTGTCAAAGAGAACAGTGTTCTATTGCTATTTTAGTGTTAATTCTCTATGTGAATGTCCTGAAACCTCCGAGACAGGAGCCATCTGAAACCGAGGGCTATGCACGGTTGAGAAGATGTGTGCTACGAAACACAAGATCACTCCAAGGTGGAATCATGACTTGGAAACCATGGAGCAACATTCAGGGAAATGGAGCAAGATTTAGAGCTTAATTGTGTGAAAACTCTATTCTGTTTTATTTTACACACATGGATTTTCCCTGTAAAGCTAAAGAACTACTTGAATATTTAAAATTAAGCACACAATTAAATGCTTTTCTGGATTCTAGCCAGACTGCTCAGCAACTTGCTCTGGTATCCCTCTGGAGAGCAGTTAGTTTGTCTTTTGAAAGCCAATTTGTCCACCCTTAATGAACCACTTCTTGCCTCTGTCCTGTGTTTTATTTCATTGGTTTTTACATACACTTTTATGAGATGAAACGACCATCCTGCCACCCTTCAAACACCCTGACAGCCAAATACTCAGCCGAGGGTAGCATTGAATCCAAATTCGTGGCAGAATCAAGATCCATAACATTGCCTCAGGAGTACAAAGTGTGAAGTGCGGAATCGCACTATCTTTGCCAAACTTGAACAAAAAATGAAAACACAGAAAATTGCAGCTCAGGAGGATGAAAAGGGAAGTGAGTCAGCCACCGTCCCAACTTCATCACAATACAATGTTTCCGTTCTGCTGTACAAAAATACAAAACACAAGAGAATATGAAGAAAAATCATACTAACAGGCTTATATACTTCATAAACACATACCTAAGAGAACTGCAGCTCTGCAAACAATCTGCCTATGACTGACAAAACATTTATTAAATCAAACAAGATGCTGTTGGCACTTCCAAAACAATTGAAATGAGAGTAGAAAGGATGAAGTGAGGCACTTGGGCCTAGTGAAGCTATCTGAGGCAAAGGTATCAAAAACACACAAGCCACAGGGCCCTCTAAATGTTATTTTTCCTCATTGTCTAGCAATCCATTTTGCTTTAAAATAGGCATAAAAATTTATGACAGCCCAACTCTCTTACCCACTAATTCTTTCTCATGACAAAGTACACGCTATACGGTTCTTGGTTCACCCCTTCCCACCCTCACTACAGTAAAACTAAAATGCTTACGTTTAGTTACAAGAAGTATTAATGCGTTCCCAAGAGGAAAAAGAAAAGTTTAGACAAACTACAAAGCCTTTGCAACCAGTGACTGCCTATAAACTCAACCAATCAAGAGCTCAGTCAAGCCTCTCAAATGTCAGAGAACTGTATAAAAGTTTTCAAAAAACCTGTCCCACCATAGCAGCAAAAATTTAGCTCTTCCCTTCTGTGTGACCAGCTGCCCCCTCCGCGGCGGAGGCTCCACCTGGGATGTGAGCGCAGAGACCCGAGCAGCCCCCACGGCTCTCCTGGAAATTCCGGGAGTGATAAAGAGGAATCAGGATGTGGGTGAGATATTTTAACAGCTAAAATAGCCCCTCTATCTGATTTAAAATGAGGCTTGTAATCCAGCTGTTGGGTTTTGCACCTCCGGTTCCCCTATCTGATCGTTATCGGAAGGATAGAGCTGACGAGCAGCACTCGTCTGGGTTTTACCCAGAGATTAGTAGCAGAGTAGCTCAGGCAAACTGGTACATGAATGACGACACCGTTCTGTATCTTTAGCTTGTTAAAAATTGCCGCTTGGCTTTCTGCGAAGTAATTCCAGCACATGATCTATTTTTCAAGAGAGGCATGTTAAATCGATGGTAGCGACGCACATTCTGTCAAAACAAGGAAACATTTTGCTTGCATTACAAACGTGCTGAAACACCATCTGAAACAGAAGGCTTCAGCTCATCCCATCTACTGTATATTCATTGTATGCATGAATACTCCTCGGAACAACAAAAATTAGCCCTTGGCTATGAAGAAAGTATAAGATGGGAAGGCAGATTTTATGCTTTTACTGAGTACCTGACTTGTGGTGGAAAGGCAAAGCAGCTGTGGTAAGGAGCATACTGGGTCCTACGCCATGCGAACAGTCTAGAGCAATTCAACACATCGATGCAGATGGAGTAACAACATCTCCCCCTTTTAATAAATTTATCTCTCCCCATTGGATAAATGTGGTCACCCGCAAGAGTTATATTTCTGACAGTCTTTGGAATTAGCTGTGCTAGGAAAGCTGCTGTAGGAAGTGTTCGGGGGGTCCGTTGCTGAAGTGGATACTGTAATACTGAATGACATTTTATATTTTTGGCACAAAAATGGAATTTAGTTATTTTAAGCTATCATATTCCACCATGCAATGGCAGAAGGAGCCAAGATGATAAAATACCAGCTACAAATTCTGAGGCCTATTCTCTCCATCTATTTTTAGGTATTCAGGTTGCTATCAGCTCTTATACCATTACTAGGAGAAATAACATGACAGACCAACAATTCAGTGGAGGGACTTAGAGCAGCCTGTCAAGCTCAGGCTGTCAGAAAGACCCAGTTTGTTGGTATTCAAATTACTGGCAAGCCAGATGACCTGAATCTAGCTCAAAAGGCAAAAAAGAAATCACCTGCCTGAATAACCAAGGAAAGTCTTTGCAAGAGAGGTTTGTAGGAAAATAAATACTGATGAACTTATAATCTTCTTCACTTACCAAAGTGAATATTACATCCAAGTCATACTCGGGTTATTGAATTCCAACAAGATAACCATCTCTACAGACTTCCCTCAGATGAGGACTAAATAGCTAAAAATTGACTCTGGAATTCTACTTCTGAAGTTTCTAAAATCAAACAGTTTCATAATTGGATCTCCGATACCTGTGATCAGCTATGAGACTTGCAGCAAATTCTGAAAACACACACATTTTTGAGGGAACAAGAAGAAATCTTTTTCAGAGGTTAGCAATAAAATAAAAGGAAGGAAATGTCTCTCAACCTACCTCAAAACTCTATCTATTTAAAATTTCTGGCTATATCTCAGCACAAGTACCCATAACCTTTAATACCGTCATTGTTAAGATTTGCCAACTGAGAAAGTGCTATTATCTGCCTATTATAGATAGGGAGAGTATACAGAGAGCCTGACTAACTTCTTCAGTGTCAGAAAGGGATCACGTTGTAGAGCCAAGAGTTAAACTTTGTTCTCATAGCTCTCAAATAAATGCCATTGTTTGTGAGTTCTTTAAATAAATAGCATTTAACAGGGAAAAAGAGGAGGCAAAGGAAGAGGAGTATTTTATCATTAAAGAACTGGAAGTGTTAGCAGGAACAAAACTCAGGGCAATTTAATGTAGGAAAGTACTATAAGGAATTTTTAATAAATTTAATAAATTGATCTGACCACAAGAAAACTAAGCAGGAGGAATATTTTAAATTCTATATTTAAATTGAAAAGCAGATTACATTTTTAATACGAAATGGAAAATCAAACATTATTCAAGTGATATCGGAATGTATCATAAGGTGTTCGTAGCATTTGAAGGAGAGTTCTTCTGATTCAAACTCATTATCTGTTCTACAATGGTTGAAAAGATCAGCAAATTCCACCCTACCTACATACATTTATTATGTTATCATTTATATAATGATAAAAGCTAATCAGTTAGGAGCTGCTCTGTGAGAATGCAAGGTTGAAGAGAGTGTTTTTCAACTTGAAATAATCAATAATTTAGTTTTGATCAATTCTAATTTCTATGCAAATCAATTATCTAATCCTGGTCCATCTATTAACTGAAGCCCACACTGAATAAACTTAATCACACAAGTATTCTAAATTAAAGTCAGGCCTCTAACTTGATATTAAAGTGAAAAATTACCCGTGATGGTCAAAAGCTGATAGATGGACTCGGTCACGTAGCTACTGGGAGTCTGGCTCGCTGGTAGCGTTAGAAATACCGAGACCTTAAGTGTCCCCAATACCCAAGAAGAAACTAAGCAGCACAGTGGGTGATGTGATATCTTGCACATTTTTTTAAAAGATATTCTCCATAATATGGTAATTTCCATAATACTGTTACACATTATTTATTTACTTATGCATACCACGTATTCATGCCTGTCAGGAGATGTCTGCATGAAGATTTGTTTTAGTGGATATACTATAGTATCCCTCCAAATGATACCTCTTTTACTGGTGTTGAAACACAAACAACATAGCTTCTGATGCTTTAAACTGATCCCCTTAACACGACCTCCTTAAGCAGTTAATTCCTGTTCTTGGATATATTTGCAGCACGGCTGTTACATAGCTTAAGGAAAAAAGTACTATAGAAATCCGCAATCTGGCCTGTCTCCAGTGTTCCCCTCCAGTAAATATTTTCTCTTTGCTTCCTCGTTATTCTTCAGTTATATTCTCCCCTGTAACATAATTCACATAGAATGGTTTATGTTCGTCATCGTCTTGGATGACTACAGTTAAAATCTTCCACTGCTACTAAATGTTGCCGCTGTTGTGCGTTCACTAAACAAGCATCGTAAGTGAACAATGAGGAAGGAAGAACACTCTCACACACAGAAACACACAGAAGAGACAATAACACAGAAGAAATCCTGTGCACTTTCCTCCTTAAATCACAATAAAGATCATAAAACTCCCACAAAAACAAGGGAATAATCCTGAATAGCTAGGAGCTTACACTGACAAACTGGATGAAATCTTCTTTCTGGTGCTTCCTTCCTCTCCTTTAATTTAGCTGTAAACTAGCTTGGAATACATTCTGGATTCTCCGAATACGCATTAAAGTTAGTAAAACATAGGGGAAAAATCTGCTTAGAAATAATCTGCATGTAAGGCTGCGTTGTTCACAGAATCATTTTCCAAGCAGTTCTCTGACTACATGTCCCCATGAGAGAGACTCCGTTCATCATCTAAATGGCTGTAATTAATTGCAAAAAAAATAACTGAAGGCGATTACTGGGAAACACATGGGAGGTGAGATAGACTATTAAATTTATTTCCAAGAGGAGATGTGGAAAGTATTACATTTCCCTGTCCAAATAACCTTAGTTAATGTACATTGATCAACTACTGCTTCAAATATATGCACGGCCTATCAGTTTATCAACATCTCAAGGTTTTATGCCAATTGTTCTGACATGTTCTCAATAAATATAATAATAGCAAAAGGACAAAAAATAAATGGGGAGATCCATCTTTCAGTGACTAATACCCCCTCAGTAGATCAATACATGTCATAACATTCTTATCATTTGGGAAACAGAAATCCTTTTATGGAAATAAAGCTTTAGTATTTTAGTTATTAATTTAGATCAGTCATGACAGACCCAGAAAATTTCAGATTGGCACAGGAAAACCACAAAATTCACCCAAAATAGTTGTGAAAAACATTTGGGATCTCAAGTGAAAATTTCCACCTGTTACGTGGGTTTGAGATTTACGTCCAGATTTTCAACCCCCTATTTGAGGGGGCAGATTCCAATTTTACCATGTGACAGAATTCCGTAAAATAAGTAAAATAAAGCCACTGATGTGCTGCTTTATATTACTGTCATTGAGAGAATAACCAAATCCTGCTTTCTAGAATTGGAACATGAGAATTGTCATACCAAATAATATCATACTGCCAAACACAGGCGAGAGTCTTGTTCTGTCAGCAGCGGGCAATAGTAGGTGCTACAACAGAAAGTGTTGAAGCTTTTGTGGGTTTTTCCATATTTGGGGATCCCAAATTCTCCTTTCTCAAAGGGAAAGAAAACAAGTTGTTTTAAGTGGGAGGGTTGATACTCCTTGTAGTTTTAAATTCATCTAGTGGAATTGGATATTGGATATTGGATATTATTATTATGCCTATAGCTATCTCTATTTTTGAAAGCTGCCAGTTACAATTATGACTATATCTACATGGTACTTTTTATGTGGAAGTCTCCAAGCAGTTACCAATTACTAATTTTTCCAACTCGAGTGAGAACTAAGTTACTAAACCCTTTTGGCATATGTGCAGGCTAAGACACACAAGGGTTAAATAAGATTCCCAAAATAAGTCAGTGACAAATAAAATCCAGGTCATCTTGACTTTTAATGTTGTAGCTCACTCAGCATTTTTATAGAGTGATAAATGGAACATTTTTCCTGTAAAGATAAATTTAGCTCATTTTTCTTATTAGAGTAAACATTGATACCTACTGTCTGGTTTTGCTAAACAGTGATACAGGTATCCCTGTCATTATTTTTCAATTAACACGGAATATCAATCAGGCCTTAAAAACTAAATATGTGTTATTCCCTTTGAGCCTGTGAACTGCTACTTACACTGTGAAGGCTGGAAGGAGGCTTAGATATAAAAAGTATATATAAATTTGCGTACGTTCGTGAAAAAAAAGATGGTAACAAATATAGTCAACTTTTCTCTCATCCAAGGACTGGAATTTATATAGGGCATATTTCAGGAAAAGGCTATGGTTGTGTTGTATATTTGGCTGCGCTACTGTGGCGGCAATACCCATCCCTGGCGCAGGGGAAAACCGTCATGTCAGACGAACTCCAGCTGTGCACCCCGCCTGTCGCTTCCTTCAGCTGCGAGTTTGTAGCAGAGGGACAGAGGGGTCTGTGAGCACATTAGCGTGGACTCGGCAGCAGGGACCCGAGGGAGAGGAGGAGGAGGAGGAGGAGGAGGAGGAGGAGGAGGAGAGGAGCCCGCTGGGTAGGGAGGAGGGAACAGGGAGAAGGGGACAAGTACATTAGAAATGAGAAAAGTGTTAGGGCAGGGCAGGATGGGCAGAAAATAAAAAAAACCAAACAAACAAGAGGACAAAGCCACTGGATGTCCCTTAGGGGCTTTTTGGAGAGAAGAGGAGGTTGATACACATTTATTTTTAAATGTCCTCAGTGCGCAGGTTCTTTTAAGGTAAATCTAGATGGCTCTCGGCGGGCTGCCATGTCACTCTGAAAAGATTCCCCCCCCAGAGTAATGACATCAAGGCATGCGTGATGGACTCCACCTGATGTCATCGTCTGTGGCTTTCAGACACGTGGCTCTCAAGGAGCGCAAAGCTAAAATTTGTGGAAGGCTATTCAGAGAGAAGAGCAGAGAGAGTGTCAGCAAGGGACATTTATCTCTTGTTAGAGAAACATTATCTCTTTGGACCCCTAAGTACACACGTCTCAAGGTGAATAAAACCTTAAAAATCAACACACATAGGTGTTCTGTGCTCATTAACACACAGAACAACACAGGAATTTTAGGTTCAGGTTCACTTGTAGAGCTTTGGTACCAAGTTTATGAAAAATCCAGCTTCTGGATGTTTCTCCAGTTGGACAGCATAATCACGAGCTGCTGACCAGACAGAAAACGCTCTGAGCACAGAGATGAAAGTGCAGTTCAATAACAAATCCTCTGCACTACTTTTTCATGACCCTGTTCTTGCTTGCATGCAACAGCCACTGGAAGGGAATCAAGAACAAGCTATTGATGTTGAGACATATAATGCATTGAAGAGGGCAAGGGCTAGCATGTAAAAGACCAAATGGCAAGGTGTCGCGCACCAGAAAGCACTGGGTCTCAGTGCTCATCTGAGCTCATCGCCTTGCTCACCTTGGCAAGGAGGTCTGGCACGCTTTCTGGTGTCATGATGAATAGCCAGGATAAGACAACCATTTCCAGTCTGTGGAGAATGACTTGTAGCCTTTTCATACTCCGTAGAAGAGTTTCTGTGGTTGGGGAAGCTGGAAGAGATTTTTGACATGGGTGTTCCTACACTTCGTTACGGTGGTAAACATCAGTCCTGCCTCAAAGACACTATTTCTTTGTCAGAAGAAAAAAAAAGTCCTTTGAAAATGCTTGTTCACACATTATTCAGTCTAAAATATTTCTGAAAAGTATTTTTCCTATGTTCAGATAGAGGTGGATATAACATCCATCCACAATCGAGGGCATCTTCATCCAGAGATAATGGAACAAGTAGCCCAAAGGCTGTCTTTCCCCTGCGCTTCTTATCAGTGGTCCTGCAGCTGGTCTCGAGGAAAAAAAAGAAATAAAAAAATGTACTTGCCTTTGAGTATTAAACCACTGAACATTCTTTGCAGCTCTATACTTAGTCTAGTACTTCCTATTTCTCTTAGTTTGATAAAACTTTGGTCTATAATTAAGCGCCCCACAGCGTCATGCCAGTTTTCAGAGGTCTGGAATATACTGGCATATGCCCTTTTGGGAAATTTTAAATTGCCTTCCAAGCTTTTCTCATAAGTAGTATGTCCTGTACCTCTGAAAAGATTTTCTTTTCAGTATAAAAGATTATTTCTTAGGAAAGAATAGTATCTGTAATGTCATTTAATTGTCTTTCCAGAAGGGTCCTCCCCTTCAGTTTAGCTTTTGTTTAACTGCTTAGAACCACACTTTAAGCTTTTCAGATTTGCAGATGTACAATTTTGAAAGGCTGGTTCATTAATTTTTTCCCCAATTATTTCATCAACTGATAATACAGTGATATGTGATGAAACTTAAATTCCAAGGAACAAATGATATCAACCTATAAAAAATATGAGAATGACAATCAAGAGACAAATAAATCTTAAACCTATTTTTCAGTTCAAAGGAAAGCAGTATGTTGTGCTTTTATAATATTTCCATATTTCTATTCTCTTTGTCAACAAACAGGAGATTAATCTTAAAGGAGCTAATGACCAATCCCTACGGGCTGTTCAATGAAGTGGCACAATAGGCTGAATAATACTTGGAAAGAGTCACAAATGCAATGCAGAACTGAATCTGCTGCATTCAAAATAGCTAACGCAGACTACAGGAATGTGTTACAATCACACATTTTTGCTACAATAATGACAAGCAACTCTCTCAATATTTTTTCAGTCCTGGAAGGATTTGTGTCTGCAGTTGCTTTTCAGTAGTTCCGTAAAATACCAAATTTACTGACTCCTTTCGCTGGTGTTTTAATTAAAATATCAAGATCACATACAGAATATTTTAGCTAATTTCAGGACATGTTCGCAGTGCTTTTATGGAATTTCATTAAAACTCACTGCAGGTGCATTAAAACTTTGCAATTTTATTTTTGTCTATTTGTTTTCTGTGAGTGATGTTTCAAGGGCATATCAGAAACACACTAAATCATGAAAGACTCTATTCAGCAAAATTAAGCTTTTCCAGTGCTGAGTAATTAAAGCTCTGCAGGCTTCCATGGCTCTGTACAGAGCTTAATCCTCACTGAAATTTACAAGTAAAAGAAATAAAAATCTGTTTACCACCATTACAGAAAGTCTTCATTAGCTTCGTATTCTTGACCCTACTCCCGAGAAGTCATTAGAAATCTGCATTACTGCTACACAATGGGGGAAGATGCTCTCGTAGCCAGAGCGCTGCCCCGCGTTCAGGAGATAATGCTCTGGCCTCGCGGGGTGGCCACATACATGGTGGTTGACCTTTCCTCTCTCTCAATCCTAGCTCCTAGTTGTCAAAATGAGAACAATAATATATTGCTAAGGCACAGGAGTTACAGAATGCCAAAAGGCCTGCACCCCCTTGAAAACAACAAAAAAACCCACCATGGTTTTAACATATTTATGGTATATCTAAAAAGAGCTGCATATTTATTAAAAGGAGTTAGTACCTAGAGGAACTGAATTCTAAACTGTCAAAATAAAGAAATGCTGAAGAATACAAATAGTTAATCATTATCCTGGGAAACTGGATGGGGTAAGGTGACTGCATTTATTATAAAGCATCTTTTATGTCTTTCTATAGCTTCCTATAGCTTCGGCATTGCCAATTCCACAAAATGAATCTGTAGGCTGAGCCAAAGTCATTGCATAAAGTTAATATAGTTTAGTGTCTTGCAATATATGAAAAAACCCACAAATTTTCTTTCACAGTTTTTCATTTCTCCAAGTCTAAATTAAAATTCCAACATCGTATGCTGCATAGAGCCTGGAGCTTCCACTAATATACCTGTTTCCACAGGAAGAAGCAATTGTTTCCCAAGAAATGATTGTGCAGCCAACAGAAAGAGGGCGGTGATGAATTTGGAGAGGACGGACAAAGTGGAACTCAGCCATTTTTGCACGCTCTATGCTGCTTCGCATTCTTGTGTCATATAAAATGTCCATAATCCACATACGTTGCCAAAAATACACAACTACGACAAAAGAAAAAAAATCCCTTGCTTCTCACACGTACAGTAGGTCTTAGCAAAACCCAAATCAAGTGATGAACAAAATGTAATGCAAACCTGCATTTGCACATTTTGTCACTTGGAGTCATTTCCACCGCCGCAGTCAAAACCACCTGTTCTAAGAGCCCCCACAAACCAAGCTACAGCTGCTTCACTGGCAGTGTCCAATGTTAGCAGCAGCTACCATGTTCCAACAGAGGACGCTCATTAATGCTTGCAGTCTACTGTCGCAGTGGAGGTGGGAGATGGTGACCCATGTGCTAGCAAAGACATGAGGAGTAGTGGTAGGTTGGCAACTGCAGAAATGTCTGAGCGCGGTCAGGTGTGAATAAGGGCTTGTCCCCCCAGTAAAGGCAATTAGCCCAGCTGAAGTGCATCTATGCGAACGCACGCAGCACGGGCAACAAACAGGAAGAGCTGGAGGCCATTGTACACCAGGGAAACTATGATATAGTTGCCATCACAGAAATGTGGTGGGAAGACACGCACAACTGGAGTGCGGTGATTGACGGCTACCAACTCTTCAGAAGGGATAGGCAAGGAAGGAGAGGTGGTGGGGTGGCCCTCTATGTCAGGGGCAGTTTTGAATACCAAGAACTTAACAATGTGCATGACAACATTGTTGAGAGTTTATGGATAAGAATCAAGGGGAAGGCCAATAAGCTGGACATCATGGTGGGAGTTTGTTATAGACCCCCCAACCAGGATGTAGAGGCCGATGAAATATTCTGTAAGCAGCTGTCAGAGGTCTCACGATCACTCACTCTTGTTCTTGTGGGGGACTTCAACTTCCCAGATGTCTGCTGGAAATATAATACAGCAGAGAGGGAACAGTCCCGGAGGTTCCTGAAGTGTGTGGAAGACAACGTCCTAACACAGCTGGTGAGGGAGCCAGCTAGGGAAAGTGCCCTACTGGACCTGCTGCTTATTAACAGAAAAGGTCTTGCAGGGGATGTAAAGGCTGGAGGTCATCTTGGGCAGAGTGACCATGAAACGACAGAATTTTCAATTCTTGGTGAAGCAAGGCAGGGAGCCAGCAGAACTGCCTCCTTAGGTTTCCGAAAGCGAACTTTGCCCTGCTTAGGAACATGGTTGAGAGTATCCCTTGGGGGACAGTCCTGAAGGGCAAAGGTGCCCAAGGAAGGCTGGTCTTACTTCAAGGAGGAACTCTTAAAACACAGGAGAAGGCCATCCCCGAGTCCCAAAAAATGAGCAGACAGGGAAGAAGACCAGCCTGGCTAAATAGAGAGCTTTGGCTGGACCTCAGGAAAAAAAGGAAAGTTTATGATCTTTGGAAAGGAGGGCTGGCTACTTATGAAAAATACCAAGATGTAGTGAAGCTATGCAGGGTGAAAATTAGAAGGACCAAAGCTCAAGCAGAACTCATCTCGGCCACCACGGTTAAAGATAACAAGAAGAGGTTCTTTCAGTATATCAATAGAAAATGAAAGACTAGGGAAAATGTGGGCCCACTAACGAATGAGATGGGTGCCCTAGTGGTGGAAGACACAGAGAAGGCAGAGCTACTGAATGCCTTCTTTGCTTCAATCTTCACTGCTAAAGCCGTCCCTCATGAATCCCAGGCCCTGGAGGCAAGGGGGAAGGTCTGGAGAGAGGAAGAGTTTTCCCTGGTAGAGGAAGATCAGTTTAG
Organism: Fratercula arctica; assembly: GCA_947846985.1. Taxonomy (NCBI): domain Eukaryota; kingdom Metazoa; phylum Chordata; class Aves; order Charadriiformes; family Alcidae; genus Fratercula; species Fratercula arctica. The sequence goes on along the minus strand of CANTUZ010000013.1, from coordinate 1,553,925 downwards.
AGACCACTTGGCCAAACTGGACATCCATAAGTACGTGGGCCCTGATGAAATGCACCTGCGAGTGCTGAGAGAGCTGGCAGATGTTATTGCTTGGCCACTCTCCATCATCTTTGAAAGGTCATGGAAAACAGGAGAGGTGTCTGAGGACTGGAGGAAGGCCAATATCACTCCAGTCTTCAAAAAGGGCAAGAAGGAGGACCCAGGGAACTACAGACCAGTTAATCTCACCTCCGTCCCTGGGAAGGTAATGGAGCGACTCGTTCTGGATGTCATATCAAGAATAGCAGGAAGTTATTGGAAGTGGTCAACATGGATTTACCAAGGGTAAATCATGCTTGACCAATCTCATAGCCTTCTATGATGTTATAACTGGTTGGCTGGATGAGGGCAGAGTGGCAGATGTTATCTACCTGGACTTCAGCAAGGCTTCTGACACTGTCTCTCATAATATCCTCCTTAGGAAACTGAGGAAGTGTGGACTAGATGAGGGGACAGTGAGGTGGATTGAGAGCTGGCCGTGTGACAGGACTCAGAGGGTTGTGATTAATGGAGCAAGGTCGAGTTGGAGGCCTGTAACCAGTGGTGTCCCCCAGGGGTCAATACTTGGACCAGTATTTTTTAACATATTCATCAACAACCCGGACGAGGGGACAGAGTGTATCCTCAGTAAGTTTGCTGATGATACCAAACTGGGTGGGGTGGCTGACACCCCAGAGGGCCATGTTGCCATCCAGCGTGACCTGGACAGGCTGGAGAGCTGGGCAGAGAAGAGCCTAATGAGGTTCAACAAGGACAAGTGTAGGGTTCTGCACCTGGGGAGGAAAAATGTCAGGCACCAGTATAGGTTAGGGGTGGACCTGCTGGAAAGCAGCTCTTAGGAAAAGGATTTGGGGGTCTTGGTAGACAGTAAATTAGCCATGAGCCAGCAATGTGCCCCTGTCGCCAAGAAGGCCAACGGAATTCTGGGCTGCATAGGGAAGAGTGTGGCCAGTAGGTCAAGGGAGGTCATTCTCCCCCTCTGCTCTGCCCTGATGAGGCCACAACTGGAATACTGTGTCCAGCTCTGGGCTCCCCAGTTCAAGAGAGACAGGGAACTACTGGAGAGAGTCCAGTGGAGGGCAACAAAGATGATGGAGGGAGTGGAGCATCTCCCTTATGAGGAAAGGCTGAGAGAGCTGGGGCTCTTTAGCCTGGAGAAGAGAAGGCTGAGGGGAGACCTCGTTAATGTTTACAAGTATCTAAAGGGTGAGTTTAAGGAGGATGGAGCCAGACTCTTTTCAGTGGTTCCCAGTAACAGGACGAGGGGTAACGGGCACAAGCTGGAACACAGGAAGTTCCCATCAAATATGAGAAAAAACTTCTTTACAGTGAAGGTGACAGAGCCCTGGAACAGGCTGCCCAGGGAGGGTGTGGAGTCCCTTCTCTGGAGACTTTCAAGACCCGCCTGGATGCAGTCCTGAGTGATGTGCTCCGGGCAATCCTGCTTTAGCAGGGGAGTGGGACTAGATGATCTCTAGAGGTCCCTTCCAACTCTGAAATTCCGTGATTCCGTGATTAACAGTATACATCACTGCCTCTAATCACCTGCAAAGGAGGTTCAGATAGCCATTTTGGGTTCGCCTGTGACAACCGCCTGCAGACTGACATTAGCGAGCTGAGGAGCAGCACCACTGACTCACTGAAGGTGAGAACCCCGATGGCGCAGTGGAGAACCGACGATGCACAAGCTGGTTGGTAAAGCAGTGACGCAATGTGGCTGTAAGAGACAACAGCACCCAACCACTCTGCCCGCGCTCAGATGCAGAGGGACAAGAAGAATCACTGAAAACCAGCAACCTCTCCTCCCCTTGAGCACCCACAGCCAGTGCCGACGGAACAGCACGCCAGACCCGGGCAGGACTGAGGAATGAGGCTCTGAGGTTAGAGTAAATCTCACCTAGCACGCGGATGGGAGTACAAGCATGGCACAGTGGAAATAAACATTCTTAGACTTGCCAGGTTTCTGCACACCACCGAAATCTTGCTAATTCAACGGTGAACACTGGCTGTAGAAAAGGCCGGGTAAACAAAATGTTAAAAGATGTTTTGCTTGAATTCGGTCCAACAAGAAGGGAGAGAGTGCCCAGACGATAAAGGAATATATGGATTAGTTGCACACTTTGTTCATGCAATGCCTCTGTTCAGGTAAACTTGCCCTTCCTGACCTGCCTTCAAGATGCGTTATCATATTTTCTCTGAGTATTATTTTGGAAAAAAACAAGACAAGCAATTCTTTCTTATTGATTTCTTCTCCCAGGTTTCTTGATGCAGAAGTACATTTTATGATCAAACTTCAGTCTTTACTTTTGTGGTGGTAAACAATATATGGTGCTGGGTTTTTTGTTTTTTTTTTGTTTGTTTGTTTGTTTGTTTGTTTGTTTGTTTGTTTTTAAAGAAGAGTATGTGCCTACGTGATGGAGGAGGTAGAAGAAATGCGTTGTTTCAAATCATTCATTCTCTATATATTTCCTGTTCTACTACTTCATCCTATTTTACAATAACCGTCACTAGAGGTTATCAGTCTAGTACTGCTCAGAGGGTAAAAAAAAAAAAAGTGGAAATCAACTTCTTCAAAACTTTCCTTCCTAATTGCCAATTAAATATGAATTAAGACTTACTTAATATGTGTATCTGCAATGCAGCTAAATGCTACCAGAGCATGAGTCACAGCTCTCTGATGACTGGCTAATGAAGTCACCACTAGGTAAGCATGCACGCACACCCGTGCAAACATTTACAGCTCCTGAATTTAATTCCTAGTGCGTTTTTCCCTTCTTGAGAAACTGCCCTTTAAGATATCTGCAGACATTGCTGTCTCTCTCATACAAAAGGAGTGTTATGTCTCTGGGGGAAGGCTTTGCAGGAGAAGGCCACATGGTTTCTCACACAACTTTGAAAGAAAAGGACTGGCTAAAACCCAAAAAGATGTAGTAGGTATGTACTGCCACCTTTAACTGGAGACAGTTTTGATGTCTCCCAGAAGAATATTCAACAAAGTTATTTAAAGAAACATAAAGAGAAATCTGCTCTTCCTTTAAGAGCTGATCATATGTACTGTAAAGGAGTTGAAAATAGTTAATATCTACTAGGCATATTTATAAAATAAAGCTAGAAGGGAGCGGTTATACTGAAACTCAATCTTGTATTTAGTCAGAGAACAGGCAAGGATGGAAGAAAGGATCACATGCAGCACCTGACTGCTACAGAATGTGGAATCACAGCATTCATCTATAATTTACGAGTTACTGCAACTGTTCACATACAGTTAGATCATATAGTTTTCACCCCAGTAGCCAGAGTCACTCTGGCAGAAGGTTTTCTATCCTTCACAAAATGATAGTGATCATTAGTTGCATTTCCGGAAATTCTGGCAAGAAATATAGAAATACGCAACCCTACAGATTTTTGTAAGCAGCACTGACTGACAGAATTACTTCAAGACCACTGAGTTCTTGTACAATTGTATGTGGTGGTGGTGGGAAAGCAAAGAACCTGCTCAGATTGAAAAGGGGAGAAGCAAGAAATAAAAGCAAATGTTTTTCTATACACAAATCTAATATGAATACATGAAATCATCATTTTTGAAATTGCTTTTTAAAGAGAATCCGGAATATAATTTCAGGGGAAACATGAATTAAATGATCGGTTATTCAAATGCTGGATTCTTTACTTGACAGCAATTGTTGAGTGCCAAGAAACAACATGCCACACGGCTCCGTCACCCGGGGCTGGCTGCACACCTTATCATTAGGAAGACACACAAACAGTGAGGTGTGTGTTTAGTGCTTTCCATCGTAAAGCGAAAAGCATAGATTTTCTCTAACAAATATCTTGGGAAAAGAAGCTTCTTGTTGTCAAATACTGAGTAACTTAATCAATATGCAATGCTAGAGAAAGTAGAAGCGCTCTAAAATACCATTACCTCAGCAGGTATGAAAAGCAAGAGTTCAACCTTACAGGTTTTGCAGTGGGGGTGGTGCGGCAGGTTTATTTTTAATTTTCAGGACAAAGACTATCACAATAATAACTGGCCTCAGTAGAAGCCCTTATGTACATAACATTGAGGAAATAATGTCAAATACTTACTTAAATGTCTAAAATCTGCCTTAGAAAGTCTTTCCTTTCCCAGCTTAATGAAAAAACAGCCCTTTCTTCATATATAAAAAAAGAATATGCCTCAATATTTTCATGGTTTAGTAATTTTTAGAAACTTTGTAAATATGCTACAAATGTGGAAAAAAATGTTGATTTGTTCATGGTACTTTTCTATCTTCAAATTTGCATTTAATGTCACGTAAACAATGCAGAAGGAAATAGAGATGTCAGTTTTCACTGTTCTCTATTTTTAAATACACATAGAATAATATAAACATCATGTCTTCTCTGGTTCCTCCACCACAAATGCAGTGTATTCCCATTTCTCAGACCAAACCACAAGTATTTCCCTGAGAGGTACTTTGTTGACTCTTCTGTTCAGTTCTGCTTTTAGAGTGTTTTTATCTCGAATGTGTATATACATATATTTACACACACACACTTTTTCTAGATCAAGGATCTTTTCCTCAGTAACTGGGCCCTTGCCAAGAAGCGGCAATCCTGCAAATAGTGAGACAGATTCTATTCCTACTGCCAAAACTCTCACTGCCGGGATGCACAGAGGAGATACGGGAGGCACGGAGGAGACTGAGATCATTCACGTCTTCCAGTTACCAGAGGTGCAGTCACTCGAGGAACCCCAATTGTCACGAGATTTCCACCAAAATTCCGAGAGTTCACAACAGCCTTTTCCTTGGATAGATGTCTCTTGAGATAGGGCTGAACTCTCGGCTCTTCTGCTATTCTGGCACTACGTCTGCAGGTTATTACTGTAGCAGGATTGAGCAAGCATCTTCCCTGCCCCTTGGAGCAACCCTTGATTCTGTTGTTAAAAGGCATCACATAGCTTAATTTTGGTTTGGATTTCTGGGCTTCTCCAAGCACTTGTATAGTGAGAAGACTTCAAAGTACCCGCTTTGCACCTGGCTGATCCTGGCTGATGACCAAGGGCAGGCGCATGCTTTGTGCCAGCGTGTCAGTACTGTTTCTTCTCCTGTGTCACCGTGCAAGCAGGCAGAGAGCTTGCAGCACACACCAGATCATAGAACTGTCTTCCACAGGACTCTATCTTTGGACAGAATTAATAACAAAAACCTGGAGAACCAGCAAATTGTTAAACAACAGCAGCAACCACAGAGCCGGGAATAAGGCTCCAAAGGGTTTGCACAACGAGCCACTTCCCGAACAACTGCCGTTGCACCTACTTGCAAAGAAGTGCAATGTCTCTGCCAGGCACAGCGCAGTTCTGAGATAAGGATATCACTCCAAAACAACATTTTTGTGCTCCACAGAGTCATAAAACGTGGCGAGACCCAGTATGCGGTGCTGCAGCTCAAGCGAACCTGGAAGCCGATCTGTACCAGCGCCGCAGGTGCCCTGCCGGTAGCTGGAGCGGCCTGCTGCCTGACACAGCCTTTTCTCAACGGATGCACATGGTGTATTTTCAAAACCAATTTTAAGTTAGCCTGGAGGCCGCTTGACCTGCCCTCCAACCAAATTATTTATTGGTGAAAATTAAGATCCAAATCACTAGAGACTGCCAAATGGAAGGTACAGCTCCCCACACATTTTTTAAAGGCAGAAAACAAGCTAAATGCAAACTGAGGTTAATGCAATATATACAAGAAAGAGAAATAAGATTAGATGTGATGTATGTGCCAAGAGGCCTTCTGCAGGCAAGGGAAGAAAGAGAATAAGGTTAACATCTTTGATTTTTCCCCTCCCCCTCCACAAGAGCTGAGAGGAGTCTTCACAGCAGCAAGGTCAATTCTAATCTTATTTCCTTATTTCTCACAGTTATTTCATTACCTCCATTCCCATTTTTTAAACTTCACAGCAAAAATATTTTTTCCAGAAATCTCTGCAATTCAGAATCAGTTAGATATCACAGTAGCTCATTTAAATAATTAACGAGACATACAAAGAAAGAAACCACTTTAAACAATAGACACCTGCAACAAATACTCTAAGAAAATGCACCCTTTTCTTCTTCTGAATAGTTGCTGCCTCTCACGAAAACATTAACATTTTGCACACAAAAAATGATGTAATTAGCAAGAACTTTCTCTATTTCTGTTCTCATTATTGCTGATTACCAGAAATTATCAGGCAAATAATGGCTGCTTTCTGTTTTTGTGATCAATTTGTTCACCCTCCATCTGATTCCTTTGGTGATGAACTGAAATTTAGGTTCTTGTGTCTACGGCGCTTTATGAGAGAGAGAGAAAATGGGGTGAGGGAGAGAAATTAAACAGCAAGTATGTGTAAAGTGTCAGAAAGCATTTAAATTATCTGTGCCAACTTACAGTTTTATTTCAAGCCCTGCAGTATTTTTTTACAGTTTTGTTAAAATCACAGCTCCTAGAATCACCTGATTAGTCCAGACTTCATTTATTAATTATAACAATAAATAAAACCAGCTTGTCACATGGCAAAAAGATTGAGAGCATGTTTTTAAAATAAGCTTGAAATGACCGAAAAGCTGGAAAGCTCCAGACGAATAAAGGCATCCCCCAAAAATCTTTAAAGAGAGACCCCCAAATCTCATCATTTCAAAGCTACTCTCATAATTTGGGGGTGATAATACTGTTTTTCCAATAGGAGGCCAAGACTCTGTTACCATGGCAGCTGGCAAGAGATGGGGATTGCTTCCACTTAACTACCAAAGCACAGCCAAGTTTCAGCAGTTGCAGCAAAAGCTATCTGGGAACACTGAAAAAAAAAACCCCAAACCTACCCAAAAACCTGTGCTGAGTTCTACGTTGCCAGAGCTCTACTGCCATTACTATCCAACTCCCTAATTTAAATCTATCTGCATACATCTTTGCAAGCCGCAGTCAATGTCTGGACTATTGCATAGTCACCCCTTTATTTTTTATGAGGTTAGGAAAGATTTCTCTTGCTTGAACCTCTTAATACCCTGTCGTTTAGGGTGCAGTCGAGCAGGCTCATCTGCTGCCTGGGAGGAGACCCCCCAGCCCCCCTCCGGGGAGCTCTTCCCTGCGGGCACAACTGCAGTTCCCATACTTAAGACCAGGCGAAATGATTTGCTTTTCAAAATGGAGAAAAAAAAAAAAAACTATTCTCAGCCTGAGACTTTGCATTTTAAGCTTTAGCCTGGAGCAAATTATTAAGGCAGAGTTACTGTCTAAATCCCTAGAAATAGGGGTTTATAGTGAAAATACTGACAGATCCATAACTATAGCCATGCAAATACAGCAGATAAAAATATGTATAAATGATAATGTAATTTAATGGCTTAAAGTATTTTTACTGGGGAGGAGGGTAACGTCTGCTTTATTTTGACAGTGTAAAATGTCAGAGCAGAATCCAAGGATGTAGCAGAGTCATACTCTATCCTTCTTGGAGATTATTTGACAAGAACAATTTCAGTGTTCTATTTAATGCACTTAGGACAAATTTAAGTGATGAATTGATGCCTGAGAGACAGTGTGGCTAGAATTAGGAGAACAAATTTTCTTGTTATGGGAGCAGCTACAGGCCAGTTCAGTGCTGATAGGCATACTATAAGTTAGGTAAAGGAAATCTGAAAAGAGTATTCTGTCAGCAGCTGCGAAAGTGGAAAGCTATATATTTATTAAACTGTAATGTCACCAGGTTATACTTTGAAGCACCTCAGAGGCACTGACTCCTCAAAGTTGTGGATACAAGGAAAGGATCAGAGCCTTTTTGGAAAAGTCAGCTTGCTAAGAAAAGCAAACATTACTGTACCTCTCCAGATGTCACTTTTAGTCAAATAGCGTATTATTTCATTGATCTCCTCTAATATGGAGTAAAATTGAACAAACCATTCTATAAAAATGAACCTTCACTTAATAACAGTGGAATGAAGTCAGGCACCTTTCCAGAGGTCTCATTTTTATACCATTTTCCATGCTCAGTAAATAGTTACAGCCACACTGAAATCTGCAATTACCGGAGGTCTAATCCTGACGATGTTCTAGACACAGTATTTCAGGGGACATATGCATCCATAAAGAACATTGTACTGGACAGTTTTGAAGCATAATGGCAGAGAAAAGCCATACACAAGAAACACGCTGTAGAACAACCTAAAAACGAATCACGCCAGCTTTCAGAGATTTTCTGGGCAGAAATCTTCTGACTTGAGCTTCACCAACATTACCAGGGGCATGGAGACATCTGCCCTTGGTTCTCAGCACAGGAAAACTGGTGACCTGTTTCTAGAGAATCAGGAGCTTGAGCTGAGAAACCACGTTTGCTTTGTAGGATATAACAAATCTCGGGGAGCTCAGTAAAGCAGCCAGCAGTGAAAAACCTGCATCTGGGTGTACAGGCCTTGCAGAATGGTTAGTATGTGTATGACCATGCATTTTCAACGATCTGTTTTGAATTATTTTCCACTGAAGTTGAAAAATTCTTACTCATCGCACTGAAGCAGGCATGTACAATAAAATGCTTATTTCAGTGTGCTGCATCCTTGAGAATCACCACAGAACTGGCGTCAGCAGAGATTTACATTAGGACAGAGTCCAACGTGGAGAGAGAGCAGAGATGCACGTTGCTCTCTTCCAGGACTTTCAAAGAAGGAAGAAAGGAGTAACGCTTGCCATCGGAACAGCATCTTGGGTATTAATCTGAGAAGAGCACACAAAAAATGGCTACTCTTCTGTAGCAGATTTCATCATTAATGGCTTGGACTTCAGATAAAAAATTAAAGATGCTTCACCAAATGTAAAATTTCAAAGAACGTCAGGAAAAGCTGGACTGAAGATGTGGGTCTGAAACACAGGTGTAACTCTTGCCTCTCACTTGAGATTTGATAAATGGGATCCATGAAATCTACACAGAAAACTCTATCCCGTTCATTCTGAAAGACTGAGCCTTACCCAACAGATGGGAAGCATCAGTACCTTATTACACACTGATTACAGCTATTGCCTGTTGCCCTGATACATCATGGTATCATAATTTGTGCAATTACCGCCTCACGCAGATCATGTAGCACACCCTCGGGAATGACGATTTAGGGAGACGAGACACATGGCTGATAAGTACTAAGGGCAGAGCAATCTAAAATGCAGGGGTTGTAAAGTGCTGTTGGATCTATAGGCTCAAAATAGTCCACGTTTGCAGGAAGTTATTGGAAAAAAAGGATGGCCAGTGGGTGAAGGAACAGGGCTCGGGAGATCTGGATTCAGTTCTTAGATCTGTCAACGCATGGCTTTAGCAAAGTAATCTGTTGCACTTTTTTGTCCATTTGTAAAACAGAAATTATCTTTCCCTCCCAGACTTTGGAGAAATATGCAAATGCAAGTACAAGAGACCATTTACTCTGCACAGGCGTCCCTCAGTTCAGGATCTGCAGGCGCAAATAGTGCTGACATCCTTACGAACGCTGCATGTGTAAATCCGGGATGAAGCTCGGAGTGCAGATTCAGACTGAGAATCAGACTAAAAGAAGTTCAAGGTGAATAAAGCAGAATCTGCTGCTGTTATTGCTTCTTCTAAGCTTTATGCATTAATGATGTTAGAAGATAGGATGAAACAGACCATATATGCTTGTAAATATTGTAAATGCAAACAACAAATATTTTTTTATACATTTTTCATATTTAGGGTCCATTGTAGTTGAAGAGTTATGCCAGATATAAGGACTTAAATGCAAATATAAAGACCAGCCTCTCTTAGTCAAGAAGAAAAGCGAACAATCAATCATTCAGGTAGCATCCCCATGAAATCATGTTGTTGAGTCTATGGAGTCATCTGTCTATGCTTGTGGACTTCATGAAATCTTGAAAACCAGAGTTGTGATTCTCTCTGTGTGTTCATGGTCTGGCCTATTTTCTTCCATGGAGAAATAAACCATGGATCCATTTGATTTCAGGTCATTTTACCAACCAGAAACTAACTTATAATTGTATATACTCAGTTTACAAGTTGGCTTACTCTGTTTGTTTTCAACTATTGACCTTGTTGAACTATTTACATGATGACTCCTGTCCCCAAGCCTAACTCAAAAATTAAAGCTCTGACAGTCAAGTTGGCTTCAATTAAAAATAACAGTATTGCTCCACCACTGACAGGGACTACTTCCTATGAGATCTGGATTAACTAGGAAGATACATCCATGGCAAATCTAGAGCACAATGAAGTTATCCCGGACCAAATCTTTCTCCTTTGTATTCTCTATCAGCTTTATGGTCACTTACCCAGCTTTGATGAAGTTAAAAGAAAAAATGGCAATTATTTATTGATATCTCCCCACCCCCATCCCTCTCTTTTCTAACGGCTCTTCCCACTAACATTTAACTTTACATTATAGTCAATATTGTTACTGTTTGAAAAGAATGGAGAAAATATCTAGCAATTTAAAATAAAAGTCAAAAGAGGAATTCTCCCAAACCATATTAATACTTAGGGATCTGAAGTCCATAATTAAAGCAAGAAAAATTTACCATTGCTATATTTTTTAATTCCCATATTATTCTCTTCTATCAAAAACCAGGCACTACGGGATCAAATTAATCTGAGGCATTTACAGCAGGGACCATGTGGTAGCTTGCATTGGTTGTTCACAATAATTTGGACATGGCAAGTAGCCAAAGGACTACTCACAAACATACGGTTATTTATTTCCACTAATCAGGCACTAATACAGCCTGTTTGCTACATTGCTTTATAAATATAGCAAGCTTCAGAAAGAAAAAGGAGGACAAGTGCACAAAGCAATTAACAAAAACAGCCCAAACCAGCATGTAGCACCACCAGCATCCCCAATCCCAAAGGGATTTGCTAAATTCTTTTTCACTATCACTCAACAAATCCCCAAAGACTGGCTCAAGCTTAATCTACAGGATCATGTTTGACTCCTATGTTTAATCACATCTGAAATGGCGTCTTCTAGAGTGACACATCAGCTGAAAAAGTTTAACTGCTGTTCTGAAAACAGCATCGATCTCTGTTTTATTATAAAGGCTGTAAGACGTGTCTTTCTGTGAAAAGAGAAGGTGAGGGAGTGAAGTCCGTGTAAGTGGCAAGAACAACTGGGTAAATTTATTTTGGTTAAGAAATAAATTCACTTAAAAATGTATTCCATTGTTCCAACTCTTTCTGTGAACTTAGATTCTCTCTTTGCCAAGTGCCACAAAAGAAATCCTTAGTGGCCCAGGAAATGCTTGAAGTCAACCAAAATAAAAATTCATGAATGAAAACTGTATCAGCAGAAAATATTTTAAAAAAGTTTGAGTATGGTTCTTCCTGATTATCCAAATCACACAGCTTTTGTTTACAGTTCCCAAAGCAATCCTGCCACTGCTGCTTCCCAGTCAGGCAGAGCTCTGAGGTGGATCCATCTAGGTCTTTTCCTTATTGTTAGCAAATCAAAACCTGTTTGTTTTCAGAATGCAGACTGGTATGATCACACTTCTTAAAAGAGAGAAAACTAAAAAGTAAACCAGAAAAAAGATAAAAAGAGTTTATAAGCAGGAATCTCCCTACCAGCTGTGTCCTCGTAGGGAAACTCTCGCTTCAAGACCTGGGTTCCGAAAACTGTGCTTGGTCCCATCTAGCCTCTAGGAAGCTTCTCCTTCCACCACCCTGAATACTGGTGCTGTAACATCCCTGAGCAGTCTTGGCTTGTGCCAACCCTCCCCTTCCTCCGCTTCCGTCAGGCCAGAGCCACCCATTCCTGCACATCATCTGTGACTCCCAGAGTATCTCCTGCTTCCAAAATGCCCTACTTGATCCAGGCATAGATTTCTCAAAGGAAGGTAACACATGTGCTGAGGGCAAACAGAAGAGAGGCTTTTTTGTCATAGAATCATACCATTGCATGGTTTGGGTGGGAAGGGACCTTAAAGATCATCGTGTTATCTAGTTCCACCCCCCTGCCCTGGGCAGGGACACCTCCCACCAGCCCAGGTTGCTCCAAGCCCCGTCCAACCTGGCCTTGAACCCCTCCAGGGATGGGGCAGCCACAGCTTCTCTGGGCAACCTGGGCCAGGGGCTCACCCCCCGCACAGCAAACAATTTCTTCCTCAGATTTCATCTAAATCTCCCTCTTCCAGTTTAAAACCATTTCCCTTTGTCCTATGGCTCCACTCCCCGATAAAGAGTCCATCCCTATCTTTGCTGTAGGCCCCCTTTAGGGATTGGAAGGGGCTATAATATATTGTCACATATTCCAGTAACTTCTAAAGGCAAAACACAAGAAATTCAGCACATTTTATGGCACAATTTTCTAAGACAATTGTGTAATCGAGGATGGGAGGGCAGGAACCTGACCCTCTGATGGGAAACATCCCACTTCTGGACCACCAGAGAACATTTTCAGTTTTTTTGAAGAGACAAATTTTAGGCTGGAGGAGCGAGTGTTGAATCATGGTCTTAAGTAAGAATAATTCCCTCTGATGGGATCTCACTAGGGATCCTCAATAGCTCATCTGAAACCACTACCGCACAAATCACCGTCACCACAAGACCTGTTGTATGCTAATGAAGAACACTGGCTTCACTGTTCAGTTCTTCAAGATCAAATGACATGATTTACATCAGAAAATGCAGCTAGAGATTACAGATTCTGAGGCTGCCAGAACGAAGCAACAGCAACAGACTAATGTTTGGATTGGGCATTCAGTGAGGATAAATGTTTAAGGGAAAACACTGGGAATAGGTTACAGAATATTTTCTCTGTATGTATAATAACTATATGACCTACAATGTCACCATCATTTACTCTTCAGTCTTTTGCAATATACTAATAGCTGATAAAAAAAAAAAAAAAGGCCAAACACTCTGTTTTTAATAGGAACAGATATTTCTCTGTTAAAGAAACTAAAAAAATCATCATGATAAATTGGTAAGCAAAATATTCTTTTACTCTCTTCTAATGAAGAATAACTGAACATTTAAATAAAATTTTATGAAGCATTCAGTCCTTGCATGAATGTACAGAGCCAGAGCTTCATCATAAATCAATTTCCTGGGGTTTAAGTTCCACAGAAAAAGTTCACTGGAGAAGAGAGCTGACACAACCTTATCCATAGTAGCACAAATAATACTAAGTAATTACACTAGACGATACGCTGTTGTTTTAGAATTTGCATATACAGAAGGCTTATTAATAGTGATTACTAATTTTTATTTATCAGTCATTCCCTTAAAAATTCCATGGCTCTCAGAAATAAGGAAATGAAGGCAGAAGAAAGGAGAGACAGGATATCATATTGCCAACCCTGAGCAAGGAACACGACAACGTTTGCAGCAGCAGCAGCTAAATCCTCACAAACAGGCTGGTTGTCGCACTGGGGGATTTTGTCACCCAGCGGTGGAAATGCAGGGGCAACACCTGGGACTGTTGGGCAGTGGACACGTGCCAAACCTGCACAAAAGCACGAGACATCCTGGAGAGGAAGAAAAAAGGAAACTTACGCTGTCAAAGTGCCAATGGTGTTTGTAAACTAAAGCCGGTGTAGCAGACAGCGGGACTGCAGAGGAAACCCAAGGCAACAGTCAGAACAGTCAGTGACCTTCCTAAATTATTCAAAATGTGTCATTGTTTGCAGCCTGAAAACTCACTTGAAATTCACAATCAAGATTTGAATCCCACTTCTGGTTTTGGATAAATAAAAACTATTTCTCCACAATCCATTGAGCCTAATTTGAATCCTGCTATGGGACTTTCCTAATTAACCCATTGGGTATTTTCTTCCACTTTCTTTAAACCACTATTGACGTTTGCTTTAGTACATCCACACATGGGAGCACCACTCAGACTCTTCTTTGCTTGTATAACGTGCCAGATTTAAGCAACAGCAAAACAACCAAATAAATATGATTTCAGCAAAATAGTTTTTCCTCTCAGGAAGGATGTATCTCAAGTTGACCTACTGAAAATCCACGGAATTCTATTTACTATGTTAAAGCTATGGAAATGGAGACGATAAAGATCAAAAGAAAACAGGAACTGCAAAAGTAAAGATGTGACCTTAGTTAAATAGTATTGGCTATAAAGATCTATACACCTAATAAGAAAAGCAAGGGCGGCTGTAGGATATGCTTAATACTGCTGGTTTTGACACACCCTGGTCCAGAATCAAGCATGGAAGCTAGTCTGTACTTATAGCCCTCCTTCCTTAAATCCAGCTGGTGTTTAGCTACCTTGACGACCCTTCGAGGCGCTGTCACTAAGGGAATGCATGGTAGAAAGCAGACTTGGACTTACGGAACTCAGAAGACAGCGTGTGTTGATGATGGCTTGCCACCTACTCTCCAAGATCTCCCAAACATCAGGACCAGAACTTACTGAAAACGAAACAGTTGGGACGTTAGTACCCCTGAGTCTACTTAGGATTCTCAATAATTCAATTTTTTCAAAAGGTCAAATAACTTCATTGCACCAAAAAAGCGTGGCTCATCAATGGTGCTCATAGCAGCACTGAGCTCCAGCAGACTGTCTCCCACTTTAACCAAAGGCCGTTTGCCTTCGGATCCTGAAGTTCTTTCAGGCAGAACTTCTGAGGACAAGGAGACTTTTTCTAAGAAAAGACTTAGTAGTTGATTCCGATGACAAACTACCCTAAATTTGAAGTGCACTGTTTCCAGCAAGACAGTACATAAGTTTGCATAATGCCTCCCTTTCCTTAACAGTGATGGGCTTGAACCATTTCCCCACTAGAGTGTCCCCAAACCTTCGGCTATTCAAAAATTATAATTCTGCTTTCTCACCACCATGTATTTGCACTTACTTTCAATTCAGTATACTGGAGTCTGTGATTGGAAAATATTGGAAATAATTTAAAGACCTTTTCCCTCCAAGGTTTGCCAATTTATACCTTTTTTACTAATTATGAAGTACTAGCATCTTTATAAAAATATTTTACTGAGATACACATCTAAAGTTCAAAACACAAATGCTGCATCAAACATGTACAGCATTTTCTCATGTGTCAAGCTATAAGACAATTTGTTACCATTTTATTCTTCTATACTAACTCCAAAATTCAAACCAAGGTTTCTCTATTTTAAAAGGCAAGATTAGTTTAAATTTCTGGGAGTGGGCTTTTTTCCATTATTCATATTTAAATTAAGTTCCCTTGAGATGGAAGAAAAGCAAGGAATTTTTATCAAGAGACTAATAATATAACCAGTGAAAAATCTGAGTATTTTTATATTGAATTTATAAATCATGCTAGCAGTAACCAAACTGTTTAAATAATATATAGATTTTAACTATAATGTACTTATTGCCATAAGTAATTTTAGTGCTTTTTAATGTAACAAATCACTCAGAAAATAGCCTCAGTTAATCATTAGCATACTCAAGCCTAGAGAGAGGTGTATGTATTGTTCACGTCACAGTTTGGAAGGAATGGCTGGCTCATAAAGCCCCATATTCTGTGCCAACAGATTTACGATTTCCTAAAGACGTTTGGGTACCCTGACAAACTACCAATCTATCTCTGCATTGTAAGACACTATCTGCAGATAGAACAGCACATAATTAAACTCAGGAGCAGGAATTAATTAAAATATACATGTGTGAGAGTGCATAGACATATACTTGTGTTTATTATAGAAACAGTAAAAAATACCTTCAGGCACAGATATGGGTGAAATGAGCCTCTTCCATATCTTCACTGTTTGCTACCATATTTATCACAAAGTCAGAAGACAAAAGCTTCGTAATAGTGCCTACACCAAGACACTGGGGGCAGGGGGTGTAACTTTGGGCTGTGACTGAGTCAGGCAGCAGCGCCCAACAGATGTCCTGGTCTCACCCTGCACGCGGTGGTTCATTCTGAACATCGAGCCACCATCCGCCCCCACCCACCCGGAACGGCAAAACCTGTGGCTCCTTGTGAAGCAGCAGCTCCGCGATATTTAGAGGGCTCGGAGCTTGTCTGTGTAGCTTCCCTTCTTCCCTCCGACAAAGGAGCCACAAGAAGGGTTACACTGTGTACAGCTCACAGATATTTTCTGAACAATTAGGTGGAATCCACTTAGAGCATTCAGTGCGAGGAGGGACCAGAGCTCAGAGAGTTCAAACCAGACATACTCTATTGTCAGCCTCAGTTACGTGACATGACATTTTAATTAGAAAGGGTCAAAACTAAGAAATTTGTGTCAAGACCCAGATCTGAACTTTCCCAGATTACTATCATAGTAAAAAGTTGAATTGGGTGTTGTTTTTCAGTCCTGTCTCTCATTTTCATATTGGAAATACTTCTCTATTCGGGTTATTACCAGCATTCACCCTCTAACTTTAAGTTTTCCCTAAAATTTCAGGCATCGTCTCCATTCTTGTTCTTTCAGTGACAAATCCCTGTTCAACTGACATAGTTATTGTACTAGGAAAGTATAGATCTTTGTGAAAATCATTATTGGAAGTACAAGTATTTTGAGATAATTACATTTTACTTTTTTGGATTTTGCGTGCCAAGTCGTTTACTTAAAGCATTTTAAGGGAAAAGAAATACCTCGGACGACAGTGAAAATACTGGCGGCTTCAGGTTTACCAAGACCAAGATGCCAAATTCACATCCAAGGTTTTAGCAGAGACAAATACCCTGATTCAACATATTGTGTAGTTTTTATGCTACTGTATAAAATTAATTGACTTACTTTGTTAAGGGTATTGTATGATTCTATGATGAGGTCTTCTGTAATTAAGAGATTTGAGGTGAAACAGGGGGTTCGAAAAAGCTGAAAACTGCCCCTCTAGCTTCAGTTTATTTTTTAGGCCCAAATGACAGATTACCAAAGACTATTTTGTCTTCAGATGTTTAAATATTAAAATGGGCAAAGTTCAAACAAAATATAGATTAAAGTCAAAACAAATGTCTTCCAAATAAATATGAAAAAGATGAGGGTAGCCATTACAAAAACAGCATAACACAATTCATGTGTAACAACTGCTTGAGATTATTTAACCTTCATACAATAGCCTTCGCACATTAACCACACCTTCGAGTTCAGGAGAAAAGCAAGAGTAGGTCCATTGAGATCTTTTGCTTAGAGCAGTGTTTCCACTGCCTTGTATCCCTAAGTAAAAACATCTGCAGAGAAGCAGACCAGAACACTTGGAAAGCAGAATGATTGCGTCTCATACAGCAGCGTGCGAAGAGGGAGTCCCCTATGCAGTCAGCACGCTGCAAAAGCAGTTCGAGAAGCAATACTTCTCCAATATTTTAGTATTTCTAGTGTATATCTTTTCAAATAAATTGATGGCTTCTTAAAATGTTCCTTTGTAATCCACTGAAAGGGATCCCTGGAGCTCTTCAGAAAATGTCACATGTTAGAAGAAACTCACTCAAATACACAGATGTTTCATAGGAAATTTTATCTGATGGGTTCCAGGCTGATAAGAAGCCCAAACTGGGCATTCTTTGCATTACGCTCTTCTGTAACTTCTGTGCTCCCCAACATCTAGCACATCTGTCTGCACATAAACCAGCCATTTCTCTGTACTGAGCTAAACTTTCCACTCTGATTCCCTTCATCTGTTACAGAAAAACGTAATTCATTTGCATTATAAGTTCTAGTGGACAGGAATGCTTGTCTTGATTTTATTGTAAAGCACCAGGGACACATGTGATGACTTACCAATAAATAATATTATAACCTTAAGTTTGCGTGGTCAATAGCACTGCGGTAACTGGAGGCAAAAGAATGACATTGGTTGAATTATTCTGATCCTTTCATCACACTCAACTGAGACACCAATTTTTTTATTGAAACGATATGTCGTGCTTATAAAGACAAATCTTTCAACTGTCATATTTTCTCCTTGGCTAGAAAAACTTATTCATACGAACTGTGAGTTTCCCCATCCTTCAAGTCACATCTCCGGCTCCAGCAAGCCCAGTCACTTTGTCCAAGTTGTTCAACAGTCGTCTATTAATTTCAGTGTGATTGGAGGATACACTCCAAATATCTCGGGGGACTCTCATGACCTTGTTATATGAGCCCTGCAAATGGATACAAATTTTGTTCCGTGGTTCAGCAGACATGGGTTCTATTCTTGGGTTCGTGATGTGAATCTAGGAAAAAAAAAACACTCTGAGGGCCATGATATTCCAAAATAGAAGCATCAAGGAAGGCTTTAAATCTCCGTGTGTGCTCCTGAAAAAGTGGCCAGCAAGCAGTCCTTGTACCTTCCTACCATCCATCAGAACTGAAAGAGAAAACAGGAGGCACATTTCCTTGGACCATCTACATCGCTGAGCAAAATGGACTCCGAACAGATGCATCCCTTGTCTGTTGAAGTGTGCTACGAGTTGGGTGCTGTATCCCAGAGCGTACGGTCTTGCGTGTGAATGGCCCTGGCACTCTGGGCAGCTTTTAGCTGTCTCACCCAGCTCTGCTGGAATCATAACCACATAAGGGGAAAACCACTAATTTTTACAGGTAACCACATCAGGGCTTTTAATAAACATTTTTTGCCTGTCTTTGGAATGTAAGTCATTTGAAGCACGTATTCTGGAGAGATGAAGCATCCACAACACAGCTCTCTGAAGTCAATAGTCCAGCTAAATCCACATCACGAAATGAAATGCTAAGCCAGATTTTCAAAAAATTTGCTTTCAGTTTTCACTGAATTCAACAATAAAAATCCTAGTCTTAGAGGGAGCAGGCCACGAAGATGATCAGAAGTCTGGGGCACCTCTGCTATGAAGACAAGTTGAGAGAGTTGGGGGTGTTCAGCCAGGAGAAAAGGCTCCGGGGAGACCTTAGAGCCCCTTCCAGTCCCTAAAGGGCTCCAGGAAAGCTGGGGAGGGACTCTGGATCAGGGAGGGGAACCATAGGATGAGGGGAAATGGTTTTAAACTGAAAGAGGGAGATTTAGATTAGATATCAGGGAGAAATTCTTTGCTGTGAGGGGGGTGAGCCCCTGGCCCAGGTTGCCCAGAGAAGCTGTGGCTGCCCCATCCCTGGAGGGGTTCAAGGCCAGGTTGGACGGGGCTTGGAGCAACCTGGGCTGGTGGGAGGTGTCCCTGCCCAGGGCAGGGGGGGACTGGGTGGGCTTTAAGGTCCCTTCCAACACAGACCATTCTGTGATTCTATGAACACCTTTCAGTTCCTTTTTGCGTACTTTTCAAAATACCTCCCTCCAAGCACAGCTATAGATTTTGTCTCCAGGGCCGCATCTTAATATCAAGGAAAATTTCTGTTTAAAGGTGAATGGAAAGGATAAGATAGATATTGTGCAGTCTTTCCTCTTCTGCTGCCTTGTCTGCAAATACACACATCCTGGGGACAAAGGATTTATTACAAGATAAAGAGGAACATTTTTGTGGGTGCCCTTTGACAAAAGGTACCAGTGCTACACTGCACGGGGACAAAATAATACAATTTAGCCTATTGTATTCTTGCAAAGGAAAAGGTTAAAGTTGGACCAAGTTTTTATGGCTCAGCTTAGAGGAAGGAACAGCTAGGAAAGGTTGTTGATACCCACTGAACAATACCTGCAGTTGCCTCGTGTGCTGTATTAATTTTCAGCAATAGAAGGGCAGCCAGGGCAGTTAGAGAAGGACAGCCGGACCCCCAAATGGCTGACATCTCTGTAACACCCAGGTGATTGCCTACCAGGGATCACAGACGTGCATTAAGCATGTTATAATATGAGATAAAATCCTTTCTGAATCTGACCAGATGGAGTGCCATTTTGCCCTGTCTAGTACCTTCAGTCAGAAATAGGTAGATATATATCTTAGGAAAAAAATGTTTAAGAGCTTCTGCTGAGTGAAGGATGTGGTCTGAGAACTCAACCCAAACTTCTATGGGGCTTCTGCAGGCATTTTAAAACACTGAAAGGCAAATACGCTTCAAGGACCGTGCTCTGCTGAGGTCCTCGGTTCTCACAAAAGACAGAAATCCCTAATTTTTCATTTTTAAAAAAAATTAAAGCCCTACCTAGTCAGGGACTTTCAAATTTACTGACTTTGATAATGCAGAGGTACAGTTAGCTTACCTGAGCCTGGAGAAGATTACAGCAAAGTAGATAGCTTACAGCTGATAATTCAGGGCATTAAGATGAACAAGAATAAAACAAAGGGAAACTAGCTGGCTATTTATTAAATCTGTGAGGAAATATCCATGCTGAATACAATCTTTGACCAGCTTTCAAACTACACATAAGAAAGGCAAGAAGTCTTGCATCGGACTTCATATGCGTGGGAAGACTTCGTCTTTCAGTCTGTTATTTTGGGCCTGTAAATTCCAAATAACGCACAGCTCGGAAGGCCTGGTTTGGGACATTTCAAAAGCGCTTGAGTTTTTTTTAGAGAATGTGAGACAGAAAAACCAGTAAAAATTGGAAGAGGGAAGAAGATGGGGAGGAGGGGTACATGAAAGGGTTCCCCCAGGCATGATCGGGCAATAAACTTCTTAAGAGATCTGCTGTCTGGCACAGGAATATGTTTTGAATGGGTTCTCAACAAAGACAAAGTAGAAGAGAAAAGTAGCCGAGGACAAAGCCCATAGTCATCACACATGGTCCGATCTTTTTTTAAAAAAATCAGTTTCTTGAGATCTCTCAGCTTGAAAACACAAGCAGTGGACACAGCCCAAACTACTACCGATTCTCAGAATTCATAGCCCAAGAATACCAGGGGGGAAATGTAGCAAGATGCTTAATAAGCGTAAGCAGCACACTGGTGTATACATTTATCTTGTTTCAAGAGATTACATTTTTTAAAGATCTGCTATTGGCCATACAGTATTTTGCCTCCTCTATTTCAGAAATTTAATTTAGTCTCGTTCTTAAATGTTTAGCATGCATGATGGTTTATTTCCTAATCTACCATGAAAGAAACTCAGAAGATGTTTATATTTATCTTTTTTGTAGGGAAGGGAAGAGAAGGGAGGTAATCACAGCATTGTCTCTAATGTAGTTTCATGCTTTCCTTATAGGCACTATCAGATTAATCTGATAGCTCTCAAATTTTGCCACCAGTGATGATCCAAAGAGATTTTCAATTATAACCTTCCATACGCATGTCAGGATTATGAGTTACTAGATGGAAGAACCATGCAGTAAAAGCCTTCATTGAGGAAGATTTCTCATATCAATGTTGAACACATTTTCACAAAGACTGATTCAAAGCAGAAATTTGTCTATCAACTAGTGTCTTCAGTCTTTTGCTATTGTCACTAGATAAAATGGGGGGGTTTGCTGTTATGTTTTTTTCCTGTCAAGAAAACAATATTTAATTCCTTTGAAGTACACGGATAATATCAAACAGATCATGCCACATTGGCCTATTTTTTCTAGCAAGACCAGGATCCAATCTTAATGCCTTTGCCTCAGCAGAATAACAACTCTCAAAGCGTTCTGTGGTTGTTTTTCTTGCTGCTGCAAGTTCTTTGCAGTTTTAAATGAACTAAATGGGTTTTGTGAACAAAATCAGTATAACAAGTCGTATTCTTTCTGCCAGCATGTTGGCATTCTTGTGGAGTCTAAGAAAGCCTGTGCTCAGGATTTCTTTTTTATCTTCTACCAGACACAGGCCGATACCACGGTTGTTACTCGGCCTATTCCCACGTCTCGGTGAAGGCTCAGCTGTGCGATAGTAAGCAGCTCTGCCTGACGGAGTCTCATTAAGCTGCAGCTTTTGTGACGGTTTCACTGCAACTGCCATTTATCTCGCACCTGAAAGGAGACGCTTCCTGTGAGACAGGTGGATTTTAAGCATCCTTTTCCTGTCTCTAGTGCTTTCACTCACTTGCTAAAAACTTGTAGCAGATACTGTAAGTTATTAGGAGCAGTCATCAAACAGAGGGATATACTGGGGTCTGCAAGGAGTCTTAAAAACCCAGGGTTGGATACAGGAAGGTGCTGAGAAATGTAAAGTCTCTCTGGTGCCAGCAGAATTTGAGGGCACTTGGTGCATCACAGAATCTGGTTCTTAATACAGTTCAGACCGAAAACACATTACTGTTCGTCCCAGAACAGGTGGAAACAAATCCCTTGCCTGGCTTGTATGGCTTCAGTCTGTATTTTAGGCAAAAAACAGCAACTAATGATTTTCTTCGTAACTTTAAACCCACAGAGAAAAAGCAAGGCAAGCCAGTGTTCCTTGTTTGGAGCCCAATGGCATTCTGTAAGAAACAAGAATTGATCTGCAAAGCTTCCCCCCCTCCTTTATAAATCCCACAAGCAAGGAAGGAATATAATGGGAGAAAATTCAACCAATAAATGGACATTTGAATTTTAGCCTATGAATAGAAAGTACAGTGCCAATGTCATCTGCAGCTCTTTCACTTTTTTTGCAATACACCGTTAAAAGTGTAGCTGGTCCTCTGACTTTAAATGTTTGAGAAACACAGGCTTCAACTGTTATTCATGGAAATATAACGGTCCCAGAGAATTCAAACAGCCTTTATGTATTTGCCAGCTGTAGCTATAACCGTGCTGCTCTCCCACAGCACGCTGAGGGCACGCCTGTTTGAAAGGTGTGACTGTTATCTTCAGGTCTCCGTGTTTTAAATATAGGTAGTTTCCCAGAAGGTGGCAAAATCTTTCTCCCAATAAAGCAACCATTAATTGCAGTCACTGCAGCTTAAACCCAAACAATCAACTACCCTTTCTTTATCAAGTTATTTAACACAACATGCTTCTGTGAAGCTTTACACAAACTAAAGAAGCCTGTGTGCACACAGGTGGACGTACACAGGTGTTTGTGTGACCATGCCTAAGATCAGTACCGTTCCGTGCTGGTGCCCACCCGACCCCAAGCCCAGATGCTGAAGGTCTCGGCAGGCAGCGCCCAGCTGCAGAGGTTCAGCTGTGGCACCCGGTGCCATTCAACGCCACGATCCGTGGCAGGGGTAAGACGGCAATGCAACCCCCTGACAACCCCTCATCCTTCTGGTGTGGTAGCACGTGATTCCTGGTGTTCACAAGGAGCACTGAAATAACTACTATTATGTTACAAATGCACAGATAGAGAACAGCCAGCAGAATTTTTTGTAACACAAATAACAAACCCAATATATTCATGGCAAATAATTTGGGAAATATAGGAGATAAATACGCCAGACTGAGATCAATGATCCAGCTGAAGCTGGAAATCATCTCAGGGATCAAGGCCACAAACTTGCAGAGGTCTATGCATGCGCCTCATTTTATAAAATGCTAGTATTTCCCTTTGTCTTCAATGGAAATATTCACTGTGTAAAATCACACAGATGCCTAAATCTGTGCTGGATCTGTTCCCAAAAGCTGAACAAAGCAGCCAAGAAGATGGACTAATTGTATAGTCCAGAACAGACGGTTCTAAAAGGCAGAAAAAGATTATTTTGTAAGGAAATGCTCTAAACTTTATCTGGAATTTGAGCATGAACGGCATCTAACCACATTAATACTCTGCACAATTATAGGTTCTGGCCTTGTTCACCTAAACCTTTTTGCTGCAGTATTCAGAATTAATCTAAAAAATTTGCAGTGCCCTTCCCCTTTTTCCCCCCTTTTCCCTGTAGATGACCAGTGATAGTTGAGATATGGTAAAGAATAATTGCTTGCGTTTAAAAGGCACGTTTTCAAATGCTAGGCTTTATTTTTGGGGTACAATTTATACCTCCATCTGCACATGAATTCCTGGTGCAAATATTAACATCTGAATGGAAAATGACCTGATTTATGACTATGTGCCAGGTTGCTAGCTATGCAAGTGCTAAATCCATATCCCTAATTCCAAGGGTAAGCACATTCACTGAAGCTGTATCTCAGCCAGGACAGAAACAAGTTCCTTAAATATCTGTACCCACTGATGGCAAGGTGCGATTCCAAAAGGCTAGAGATGGCTTATTCTGGAGTAGAAAAAATAGAGGTATGGTGCACAGGTATGTTATAGGCAATATTTTGGCACAGGTTTTACTTCTTTAATTCTAGGAAGAAAGAAAAATAGATTAAGGCGTCAGGCTCAGAAGCACAGGCATTCTCCATTCCAGAAGAAGTGTACAGACTGCCCTCGGACTGCAGCGTGGTTCCATTGCAGCTGACTTGCCTTCAGTTCTAGCCTGCCATTTACAACTCCACCTTCTACGGCCCACGCACTTTGGATTTACATCAAATCCTTCATCTCAGAAGTTCAGGGAACTTCACCGGTAAAGAATCGGACTCTTTCTGTGGAACACTCAGGCTATATGTAAATGAAAAACTAAAGCGCAATGTGGATCAGTAAATTCTCTGTAGGGCTCCTATGGGTAGGTTTCAGTATTTCCATTTTCATTTTCCAGTCTGCTCCCTTATTTTGGATTAATAAACTTTAAGTATACAAAACATTTGCTTTCACAGTTGAAAAAAATATATTTACCAGGGAGTACAAATATCACCCAGTAACCAAGGAGGCTGAGGCAATGACATCTAAGTTCCATCATTTATAAAAGACAGAAAACTTTTCCTAACTCTCCTGAAGTCACCGAGCAAGAGTCTACTGAGATGCAATATAAAGGACAAAATGTGACATTAAGCCTGTAGAAAATTTAAACCAATTGCACAGCGCAGGAAGATAGAAAAAGAGGAGTCTGTCTGTGAGGAGGGAGCTGTAAGAAAGCACGTTCATGGATCAGCAGAGATCAAGAAGTGTCTGAGACCTACATGTGCACAGAAGGAAAAGACTCATCTGTGATGATTTAGGCTGTATTTTGCTTTTTAGTTAAACAAGTTCTTGCATTCAATTCGGGATGCCCACACAGAATTATCCGCATGCTGTTGCTACTAACACGAACACCCTGATAACTGGCAAAACTCGGGATCCCAGCGAAACTCTCCAGGCTGCCGCTCAGCAAGACGCACTCGTTCAGACAGTCCAAAGGAACTCCCTCCACAGCTTCGATTCAGGAGGACACGGGCAAGAGCGTAACCTCCAGCAGTGCTCGGCACAGGGCAGCAACCTTCCTCAGAAGAGTGGGGCCGGGGCCAGAAAGCTCTCACCAGGGCAGCGGCCAGCTCTTGGCAGCACAACCCTCGTTCAGACTTCTACTATATCACAGGCAGATAGTCAGTATAATCGCCTCTATAAACCCCTTTCTAATTAAACTTTCAAAGAAAAAATAGTAATTACTAAGCCCATTTGTTCAAACTTCTTAAGATTATGTATATATGTTTGTTTTAAATATTACATTAACAAATGTTGGCGGTTTTCCAACTAAGAAATTAGAAGCCTGCCAATAAAAATAAGTAAAGGGAAACAAAAGATCAGATTATGAGAAATAGTTTCCATAGCGCCTGAACACCTTTTAGAAGAGAATAAAGGCTATTATTGAACAGTCAAACTGTCCTGACTCAGAATAACAAAAAAGGGATGCACATCTCTTTTCTACTGGTTTGATATTCCCAGTGTATTTTAGAGCTTCTTTTCTTTTTTGACAAACTATTTAACCTTGGCAGAGCCACTGAGAACACAAAGGCTGAGAGACAGCATTATTTTACTGCACAAAAGTTTAGTAAGGAATGATGATTTTTTCCAGTTTTCATCCATTCAATTTTTTAAGAGCCATCTGATGCATATTACTATCAGTCCTTGGGAGGAATATATTCAACCCAGCCCAACGTGACCCTAAAATGAAAAATCACCATCCTGCTCATACACAGACAGATCTAAAATGTAAAATTCCATGGATGCGGGTATTTAATGCTGAAACATGCTCATAGAATCACCAAGGGAAGCGGAGGGGAAATGTCTCTCCAGATGAAGCAGGAAGGCATTGCTTAACCAGTCAAACACAGGAGATAACACTTTGATCTAACAAAATGTCACACGCCCCCCCAAATAAATGAGAAAATGTTCCTCTCATGTAGGGGAGTGGCAAGTTATCTCCTGAACAGACTGCGGGAGGGGGCAGTAAGTCTGACAGGCCCCTCGGGAGCGTTCCCGGAGCCAGTGGAGAGCTCAGCTCAGCAAGGCTGAGCTCCGGCGCAGCCCGCGTGTGCGGGGACGGGCAGGACAGGATCCCTCACGAGGTCACGGCAGCAGCTGGATGCAGGGAGAGAGGCCTTCAGACTTAATCTAGGTATCGAGTACGGTTTTCTCATCCTTTCCTCGCCCGTGTCTGTAGTTGTATTGTCTTCTAAGAATATTGGATGTACTTTATTTGCATTTTATGCAGAGTTAAGAGCATTTTCAAAGAGACTTACTGATTTCCAGGCATCCTTCATCTGTGAATACTGAAAACTTGTAAAGCAGAGTGCTGGGGCACCTAAACTAATGCTCCTGCTCCTTGACACCTTGGATTTTTTTTTTTTATTTTTTTTTTTTAGATACCCACAGGGTAGAAGAGTGAGCTCTTTGTTCAGGTGCTGGTACCACAGAGATCAGGAAAAGAAGGAACGTCTTTCAGTGAACAGTAACAACCTGGAAGTTCTCACGCACCAAGATACTGGGAAATACAACTGAATCAAGTATTTAGGTAGCCACACGTTAAAGTCATCCTTTTATTCCATGCATTTCTCATACTATTTCTTATTTAGTCAGAAATTCATGGAGATATGTGAAACTTAAGGATATTGGAAGGTTTACTTTTCAATACACACTATGTGTATGAAAAATATGGAGATGCAGAAAGACTACGTGATTTGCTAGAGAGAGTGAAGAAATACTATTGCAAGAAGTGAGCGCACACCATTGTATGCAGGTGCTGCACTTCATCCACAAACTTCATATTTCTGTCTGTGATGTCGAACATAAGAGGTCTCGTAAGATCCTCTATTTGGTGTGAGTGAACGTTGTAGAAAAAAAGAGGTATTATTTATGTTCATAAGATTCTAAACGCATCCTTTTTCATGCCTGAAGAGGTCTGACACTTGATTAGGCTGAACCAGGCGATGCTGTCAGACAGACTTCACTCATAAAGGTAACCGTCATGTACTGTGACTGTGCCCCAGTTAAAAGTTTAATGATCTCAGGGGGGTTGCATTTCTGAGGTGAGCTGTGACGTTAATGAAAGGATCACAGGAGATACGGCAGTTCAAAGCTTGTGTTCTCCGTGGAGTATTGGCTATTCTCACAACCAAAGGCCGAGAGACATATTAGCTAAATGCAAAGATGTGTTACCATATTGCATTTATCAGAACCAGTACTATTTCAAAGTTCTGAACTGAACAAATTTTGGAAAATACATACTAATTATATCTCAGATATTTTGCAATACTTAATGTATAGATTGACTTATTACAGGGAAGCGTTCATTCTTGGTTCTATCTTTTATCTGAACAAGTACATTAAGATACAGTAGACTGAAATCTTAGTAAGGTAAATTAATATATTTCCTCATATTTATAAGAAAATATGCAGATTTACACTGACAACTGGCATCTACAAAGTTAAAAGAATAGTAAACCTCTGTTGAATGAACTAGAGCACCAATGAAAATAATACTACCTACAAAATTCAGCAGTCACACCGAATAGGCACAGCTCCGACACGCCAAGGTAAGCTTTCCTCCACCAAACTGCTGATGCAGTTCTCTGTTGACCTTACAGACCTCTGCCATAGACTGGCAGATTATTTCATTGCTCTGAATTGATGACTGAAAACATCTTTTTTTCTGTCAGTTTGGTTCTTGGTTTCTCTGCTGAGGACATCAACTCAGTGGGGAAATATTCTGAATTATGCCACTGAGGTTTTCTGCTGAATGCACATATTACTTCTCCAACTTCTAGCAACTCATTTCACTGCAGGCCACCAAAAGCCGTGAAGATGATCCAGTAGAAAGGAAATAGATCTTATTTAATCTGATCCATTTCACCCAATCCAAGCATGAAATAATTCTACAAATATAGTTAAAACTATATAAAGCACAAGATGAAAATATTCTCATGTGGTGCTTCACACGCTTGACCTGAGTCTCATTAAAGGTGAGTAGATGGAGGCACGCA
Organism: Fratercula arctica; assembly: GCA_947846985.1. Lineage (NCBI taxonomy): Eukaryota > Metazoa > Chordata > Aves > Charadriiformes > Alcidae > Fratercula > Fratercula arctica. The sequence goes on along the minus strand of CANTUZ010000013.1, from coordinate 1,525,928 downwards.
GTATCCCAGGGAAGCGCTGGGGCAGCACTCACGCTGCCAAACGGTGCGGGTGAATGTCTGAAATCAGCCCGAATGCCACCGCAGCTAGATCTCTGCTGCCACCCTGATAATCAACAACTTATTCTTGGAGATTTTGGCAGCCTCACCTGGTTACATCAACGAATCTCACTCAATAGCTGCTTGATTTGTTATTGATTTCCCAGAGGGTATATTTGGAGCAGCAATTTTAGTGATAGATCTTCAGCGTGGAAATGCAGGGCAAAGAAAAAGCTTTGCTTATAAAGAGGGACTCAAGTGGTCACACTCTAATAAACTGAATTCAGGGGATTTTTCCAAATGAGGGAAGAAAATCTTCGCAGAAAATCTGCAGTCTGGGGGAAAATGCAAATAGTTTCAAACACATTATCTGCTTTACCAGAAATCTGAACTACTTCAAATTCCAACACCTGACTGTTAGCAGATCTGAAAATAGGTATCTTATCTTAAACCTAGAATATTTGTGACAGCTGTCATATTTGCTGACAGAGATTGAACTGTGGAGCTGGTGAAGCAAAAAAATGAATGCCGAGCTAATAATCCCTTGATCGGGCTGCAAGCAGATTCTCTCCAGGTAAAGCGCAAAGCAAGTTACACGTTCAGTTGCTAACACCAGCTACGGCATTATGACAGCTTCTACAGGGGAATAAAACTGTTAACGTTCAAGTAACTTGAATGGAACAACTGAACGTACTCACACTTGTGGCGTATCTTAAGGTATTAGTAACAGAGATGGCTCCTGTGTAAACTGTGTTTTAGGACTGAGCAGAGTCTTTCAATCTGAGTTCAGAAGAACATGCAGCACGGAGAGTAATCAAAACGCCACAGGCAAGAAAAACACAAAAAAGATCTGCCCTTTTAAAGGCTTCACCCACAGAGTCTTTTATATATGTAAATCCATAATATTTATTATGGCTGCAAACAAAATGTATTTTAAATATGAATATATTAATGGAAAATGCATTGTCTCTATAATGACCTACAAGTACAGACTTATACAAGGACCACTATAAGATTCACTGAAATTACACACGGAGTCTTACACCACAATTTAACTCTTTACTATTAGATTGCTTATACATACCACTATTTTTTGTAGACCAGCATCAACATTTTGATAATTAAACCTAAAGTGAAAGTGCAGCAGTATTAAATGTGATGATTTCACATATACGAGAGTCTGCATATAGACAATGGTGGTTGTTCTGGGGGTGGTGGTTGTTGTTTTTTAAAAAAAGAAAAGTTACATCTGCTCTCTGAGCCTCTAAATTGATACCATCATAATAATTTCAGACGGCAGTTATTCTAAGGTTCCTGTGCTTTTCTAATCATTAAACCAAACACATTTGATGTATAGTAATGCCTACTTTGGAATCATTTGAAATTAAAAAGAGCAAATCTAGCACAACTGTGAAGCGGTAAAGAACTCATCTTTGCACGCTCCTCCTTTTCCTCACCGCTCTCCATCCGCTCGCTCAGGGCAGCTCCAGCAGCTGCTGCCAAGAGAACACGGAGGAGACACGATACGTTTGTCCTTGTAAGCTCATGCCAGCCCGTTTCTAACGTGATAACCTATTTTGTTTGATTAAAATGCATGAAAGTAGCTTTTAAAGCACATCCTACTATGGAGTTTAATCCTTCCCTAGCAGGGGGAATAATGAAGATTGTTGTTGCTGTTACATATGCCAACACTCAAAATAATCACAATGCTTACATTTGGCTGGTGTTAAAATTACTTGCCTCCCATTGCTTGGCAATGATTTGTTATTTTTTCCAGGTTTCAAAGTTTTATAGAAGTTTGACTCTCTCACACACAAAAAGATTAGGCAAAACTAAGCACAGCAGATCACTGAGCTCTGGAGGAAAGCTGCTGTGACTAAGAGGAAATACATTTGCTTATATATACAACACAAATTAAATAACGGGAAAAAATGTAAAAGAAATATTTTCTTGAATTTATTTATTCAATTATCTGATATGCTATGATTTCAGAGGTAACTTTTTCTTACTGATATCAGCATGAAAAAGAACAAAATAGAAAGCCAAAGCCATGCAACCTTTTCAAACACTAACCAAAATGTCTCTTAAAACAAATTGGCATCGAGTTTTCCCTACTTCTTGTTACTTCAGTGGAAGCTCTGTTATCCTACAATGCCCTACTTATGACCTAGTTCCTTAGATAATTGAAAAGGTGTCAATTTTTTACCCCAGAAATCCCACCATACGCTATTGCAGGATTTTGTGTTGGTGTATCTTCTCATTTCTGGACAAACACATCCGTAAGAAGTTGATGCAACATTGTAAATAAAAAACTCTGTTATAAGTACAGAGATTCTATTATTGTAATTGCTCTCTGAACTAAGATTTTCAGGAATATTCATGATAAACTTTCGGAATGGAGAAAAAAATTATTTGACAATTAATTTCATTTTGCTATAGTATTTATGAGTCAAGAAATACAGCCATCCACTTTTTCTGATATTCATGTTAAGACCTATTGTAAAGTACAAAGAAAATTAGTATCCACCTACTTTCTCAGCACTCTGTGAACGACTTAAGCTTCCAATTACTTTACATAAATGCTTTTAGGTTTCTGCAAAACTGAATTGTGCTAATTCCTAGTTGCAAAATGTGGATTTTACTTCTTCCTTCTGAGGACTTCCACTTAACACCAGTTGCTCTGCTTTAACAGCTACAAGCCACCAGTTTCAGCATATTTACTCTTGGTTTGCAGATGTGTAACTAAGATGAAGCTGAGTTTCTCAAAAAGAAGTTTCAGACTAAGAAAACTAATGGGAAAAACAGATCTGTTTTCTCCCTTAGTAATACTGACTTTTAATGAATGCAATTCATTCAAAGCTGCTTCCCTCCTCACAGAAAGTCTGAGCTTTAGGAATTCACAGCTTTGAGAAAAACAAATTAGCTCAGAATTTTAGCTGAAAAATCACATTGTGGCATGTGATGTCAGGTTGCATCAGTCTTGCTTTTTGTTACGATACAATTCACCAGGAGTGACACAATCCAAAGTGACTTTGCACAATACAACGTGTCAGCTAAAAAACCTGAAGCAAATTACTTTTATCAACATTATAGCTGAGACAAACGCACTTTTAAGAACAAGAATTCACTACCTTCAAAAAGCAAACCAAAAAAAAAGATAAAAGGATATGGCTAAAATGTTTATAAACTATATAAAGCGACTGCTAGACATTTTATTACTCCTCCATGTCATCTACACATTCTAGTGCAAAACTCACCCATCTCTCATCTGCCAGCTGCCTTTGCACGCATGAAGCCGATGGAAACCTAATGCAGTAGAAACACAAGCGAGCATTGCCAACGCACCCCCGCTTTCCTAAATTGATCAAACGTTGCTTCTCCAGATAGGACTGAGATCAATTATCACCTCAAATCATTCCCCTATTAATGCAGTTCCGACATACCTCATACACAAAGGCTATTTGGAATTTCCACAATGTGGTTTGCTCTGATTTCTCATGCTACACCAGCTCCTTGCTCACTGATTTTTGAAACAGGGAGCTTACTTTCCTCTCATCTCTTTGTGCTAGTGACTGTACCTTTATTAAGGTAGCAGACATAATGCAGAGACAAGAATAAGGTTCACAGGAGGGCTATTCGGTCAAAACAGCAAGTCATGCGTACCTAGCTAAAAAGTTAATTGATGTATTGTAACATTACCCAAATATTTCTGTTCTTTTATTTCTCCTCATGCAAAGAGTTCCTTTGTGTCCTCCCTCCACCTAAACCCACAATTTATCCAATTATAAAACTCAACTGAAGCAAAATTCAAAGTCCGTATATTAGCGCAGCCTGTGATTCCATTGCAGGTAGGTGCAACGGGCACCAGGTCAAATGCTGAGACGAATTGCGCTTGACATCTTTCAGGGACATTCTCGCACACCTGAATTGCAGACTGCGCTCTGTGCCAGCTTAATTCAATCGCTAATAGAGGCTTCATACTGACCACGACGCATTTCACATGTACAATCATTCAAGCACAATGGGATTTTCTTCATAGTACATTTCTGGAAACATAATGACTTAGGACTACATTAAGAGTGTGGTACAATACAAGCTTAAAATCTAAGTGTTATCTTTAGATTTCTTGGGAAAAGAGCAATTTCTATGCATTTCAGCAGGTCTTTCAGAAACATTCTTAAAACAATAAAGTTACCTCCACACCACTGAGACACTAAATATATTCAGTAAGAGGCAGAATTTGCTAGATATTTACAAATATGTACTCTGTATGTGGAAATACAGGAAACAATTGTATTTTCTATAATCTGTCTGGACTCAGTGGAAAATGTCCTGTATAGTGTCTAGAAATACTACTTGCTATTAGGACCTCAAATGCCAGCCATAATCTACACATCTGTAATTAGCCAATCAATACTTACTTTTCATAAGAAAATAAGATAAGAAACCATTTTCCATATATCAGCTAAAAAAGAAAGCATTTAATTCTCCAGGATCATATGCCTTTTAAATTGCTATCCCTAACTTCACTCCCACCTGTAAATCAAAAACTAGAAAATGTACCAATATTTTATGCACTGCACCATAAAAATGTAAAATCAGATTAGAAAACATGGTTGCCACGGCACCTGAGAACTACACTTTCATGCAAAGCAATTTAACAGATGCAAAAGAATTGAACCTTACAGCAGGCATGGTATAATTTTTAGATAAACTTAAGGAGAAGCTGTAAGGGTATTTCCAGCTCCGTCAGACGGCTGGATGGCTTCTGGTTCCGTATTTCAGGAAGTTGCGTCTCTACATCTATAACTGCTTCAAACGCTCTCTAAGGGCTGAAATGTTCCTAGGGTGAAATCTTGATGTTATTCGAGTCAATGGGGGTTTTGCCACTGACTTCAAACAAGACAAGATTTCCCCGTGGCTCTTTGAAGATGGATGGTAAAAAGAAACATTTAGGGAGAACGGCGGTCTCAAGCCAAGAAGGTCAGGCTGAACCGCAGTATGGCGTTGCATCTTCGCTCACGGAAAATGTTCATGCAGCCTGTTTTTACAAAAGCTGCTTCTTTGGGTCCCCTGAATTAAATTTAAGGGGAAAAGGTTCACACATAAATGAGGTTAATTTCTATTTTACGGTATGATTTTAGCTGTTGTACACCTTATTTCCTTTGTCCAGGGGCATCACGAAGGAGAGAGAAGAACAAAGAAAGAAACATCAAGAATTCTCCGGCAAATAAGGGCCAGAAATAATAGGGACTAAAAAAAAAGTTTTCTGTGCAATTATGTGCCAAAAAATGGCATCTTTTTGTATTGTTCTTACAGGAACATTGCATTGGAGAGCTCCTTCGTGTGACATCACTGAAATGTGATTCAGAGAGACATCCAAGTTGCCCAAGAAAAATCTACTCCTTTGACAGCTAAGAACCACCTCGACAGTCTATTAAATTACTCTTCAGAAGTCTGGGCTAGGCTTTCAAATTGTTTAACACTTACTATTTTCTCTTCTGGCAGCTGAATTAGTGGTCTGGAGAGGAAGCTGGTCATTTTTCCAGATTTTTTTTAACCTCGTCAAAAGACCACAAGTTCAATGCTTTTTAAACCTTAGTCAGTTCAGCATGACTGAATGTTAGAAACGTTGCTTTAAAAAATCTGTTCCCAGCAGTTTGCTCTGTGCAATTTATAGAATTTGGCCTGTGAGCACGGTAATAGCGAGAGCGGGATGTGACCATGAAAAGCAGGCTGCTCTTTTGCCGTGCCACCAAGAGGCCGCGCGCTCTGCGTCCCCCGCACTGGGTCATTCCGGGATGGGGCTCCGTGCTCAGCCCGGGGCAGCACAGTGGCCACTACGCAGCTAAAAAAAAGGAACACGGCAACAGCCTCCTTCGACGCTTCAGTGAGGTTATTTACTCCAAACGGCACACTCCTAAACCAGACTCCTGACCATGTCACGAACCACACGGGGTTTTGTACACTAAAAAAATTTCAGAAAAAAGCCAGCCAACAAACAGGGAATCTGCCCCAGACGGGTGACTGGACTGTGGTTATTCTGCAGCCCAACGGGATTGCTGAGCAAGAGAAAAGATAAAGGAGCCCTTTGTAGGTACTTGCAATGACACAGCACACGTGTATGCGCATCATGTAACACCTTTCACTGCTTTATCCTTTGCTGCTGGGGTTTGAAGGAATTATCTCACTTTATAACACAGAGAATTGCCAGTGGTTTAAGTAAGGCTTTTAGGTAGCTATTAAGTCCCTTTAAAAATAGCATTGTAACAGACAAAAGGAAAAAAAAATCACAAGTCTCACTCCCTCAATGAATCATTTAATTCTGCCAAGAAAAATTAGGTATTGCGTTGGGACAGCAGCATAATAAGCTGCATCAAGTTGTGAACTGCCGAGACAATATCCTGATACCAAACTTGAAGAGCCGCATTCTTCGCTGCTCAGATGTTTCACCACCTCTCCTACAGCCAGACCCCACAGAGCCACCTTCTGCTCAGCACTTCTTCTGCGGCAGAGAGGCAGAAGGTGAGGAACAGGGACAACCACCCACAGCAACCTCCATTTTAAATACTGATGGCTATGGCTAGAACACGTATTCTTCAAGAAAACTGAACGCACGAAGGTGACCATGCCTTGCCATGCCAGGTCTGTCAGAGGGAGCTAAGATACGCTCCTGATTTAGAGGACACACAAAAACTTTGGATTTTTAATTTCTTTCCAGGTTGCAAGGCAAGAGGAGCGTCCGTCACCACCTGGTGCCTGTCCTGCAAATTCAGGGAGGGGATGTGGGAGGGGAACCCCGTGAGTGGCTGCTCTGGGAGAGCCCTTCCCTTTCTGGCTATTTTCTAGCACTTTTTTCCCTGCTATCCTCCAATCTGGTTGCTGTGTCTGCACTCAGAGGTTCTGCCAGCCAAGAACCGAGGTCCTGGGCCAGTTCCTTCCTGCAATGCGCTGCTGAGGGGCTGCTCCAGCTTCCGTGCAGAACCAGCGGTGACGGGACATGGAGGAGGAGATGGGGCTGTGACAGGGATCTGCTGCAGAGTCCCATTTATGGGACAGGAGGCTATCTGAGGTTTTTAAGGCACTATAAGAGTATTACATCTCCCATGGGAGGAAAAAAAAAGGGTTATTAAAGGTTGACTTATTTAGGAATTGAACTGCAAATGAAACAAAGTTTCTTAAATTCGCCAGAAGAGGTAAGATATCATTGGGACTGTTTTTGAAGTGACTGGGTTTTTTTATTTTTACAGTTCTTCGTAACTACTTTTTCTGGAAAATGAAGTAGTTTGGGACAATGGAACTGCAATAATATCAATTGCTAACCTTCGGGGTGCTGGTTTTGGCAGCCCATGACGACTTCTTGTAGCAGACGGGGAGTCAATGTGGTAAGTTCCCACCAACGAAGTGACGCCTGTCTGCAGTCCATGCGTTCTCTTTGTACTAAAGCATCTATCTCTGCATTTCACTCAAGCCTCTACTGTTTGCATAAATGAGAACAAGGCTCAGCCTTACATTTACGGTTCTAATTAATAAGGCTGTAATAGTGACATACTTGATTTGTAGGGGGAGGCAACAAACGTTTCCATTTCTACTCTTCTTTTTCTTTCCTTGTTACCGCTCAGCCTACTCAGAAAAATTATATAAGGTTCAAACTGTTTAATTCCATTTTGAAGAACGCATTCAACAGCACTTAAAAAGTGATACCATTAGCTATTCATTTTATCCAGTACATTTCTTATTAACAATAATCTATCATAGTCCATAATGATTATTAAAATCTTAGCAATAGGAGCTTTAGAATAAATGAACTGGCACACTTGACTAACCTTGAAACTTTCTTTGTAGATTAAAAACGCTTTTTTGCCATGAACACTTCAGTCACTTCACTTTCCTTATATTCTCCACATCTGAATTGTGTCTCCTACCTTCCCCTCATACACTTGATTCTATTCAAAGAAAGCCCTGAACGTACCCCTGCTCACCGAGTTTCCTACTTTTAGGTCATCAACAATGGGCTCGTACTTGCGCTGAGGTTCTCAAAGCTTCACCAGGGAACGTACGAAACCTGCATTCACACAGACATTGAGAAATTTGTAATATATTTATCTAGGTGGTACATTTTAAATTTTTATCTAAAGAAATTTACGACTCATGCACTTATCCCCAGTTTTAATGCTGACCTCTAGACTTAAAAAGGGATAATTTAGAGTATTTAAATTAAGGTATCGTAGGTATAGAATATTGTGCTTCGTAACTACAGTATAGTATGAACTGTGACAACAGCCTAGAATTGAAAACTTCTATTCCAAAAAAACTACTTTTCTGTTAGAAAAAAATGGAAAAGGGGGAAAACCCCCCAACAAACCAGGAAACAACTCCCAACAAGATATTACCAAAAGCTTATAATTTACAGGGCACAGGAGGAAATATTAAAATGAAGATAAAATGGATAGGACATAACAACATAGAACACAGTGATAAAAGAAAAGAAAGGGGGGAAGAAATGTAGCAGAACTGAAAATAAGCACACGCCTGTATGATTTGTGTACACACACAACTGAAAGGTAAGCAACCAAAATTACACGACAAATCAACATTTAAAAGGGGGACTTGAAACAAGATAACAAGCAAAATCAATGTAAAGCTACTTAAAGTCCAAAAAGAAATAAATCAATAATATTAAAAGGATTAAAAATAATACGCTATGCCTATAATGCATTTCCCTGTGTTTTTTTTAATTAACATCTAAAGCAAAGAACACAGGTCACAGTGCTGCAGGTGACTGCACAGCAATTTTGTCCTCTAAGGAAGGCTTTCAAATGTCTTAATTTATCTCGTTAGAAAAACAAACAGCTTTATCAGAGAGCAGCACAAAAGCCTTTGCCATTCTGAACCCGTGTGGAATGCCCTGGTGCTCGGGAGCCGTACGCAGCCCTGCAGCTCCCACGCAGGGCTGGGGTGTGTGCGGGAGAGAATTGTTATACCCCATGCAGACAGATAAAGGACCAAAATTCCTTCCTGCAGGAAGTGGAAACAGTCATGTTTGCAAGGGAAAGAGACCTTGGGAATTGTAGCCCAATACACTACTCATATCCATAAATGAGTGTATTCTCGCAAATGCAATTGGCTTGCCCCGCAAAGCAGGGGAACAGCTAAAAGCAGTAGGTGCAGCGAGCCATACAGCTGTCATTTTTTTCTCATTGTTGCTCTTCCAGCTTCTCTGGCTACTACTTCCAGGCTCTGATGTGTACCGGTGTGTAAGACAGATACCTAGAGCATGAAGTGTACAAGGTAACAGCCCTGTGTGCCCCTCTTCCATGTAGCAGCAGCATATTTGGGTCCAGTAGAAGTCAGGGCCTTTGGCCATTACAAAAGGGTATAGGATGAGAAAAAATGGTTATTTTGGCAAGAAAGGGGGAAAAGAAATCATAGGAGGAAGCGTCAGGGCTCATATTTAAAAGCTACAGTTCTTGACGTATTCTTATCTTAGAGGATAAAATTATTCCCTCACGTTCAGAGATCCACATTCTGCCCTGAAAATAAATTCCCCTTTTATTTTATGCTAAGCCCCAGCTTGTTTGCAAGTCCATGTAGGCAGCTGATTCCTGGCACTATCTGGCCAAACAATGACTAATTGTTACTGACTTCCCAGATGGTCATTCTAGTAAGTGGAGAAGGGCAACCAACCCAGCAATCGGGTTTCATTTAGTTGAAGACAGCACAACAGCTGCCTTTTTCTTTCCTACACGCTCAAGCAGAGCTTGCTGTTGTTCCAGTTCTCCCTTGAGCACGCAGCGAATAGAGCTCCAATGAGCTGGAAAGTCCTGCTTTAGATGATGCTTTACTGAGTTCTCAGCCCCTTCTCCTCCTTCCACATTACTCTGTGCTTCTGTCCACCACAGCTGCACAGCAACTTCGGGGTGTGGGGGGGGGGCGTGAGCCATCTCCAGCCTATTCACAGCTCTTGGGCTGAAAGGCAAGCTTCTTGTGAGGGAACACGCGCAAATCACACAGAAAGCTGTAACAGAGTCTCCGCAAACTGACAATTCAGTTCAGGCAGTTCTCACCCAGCTCGGGATGAGCTGGTTATTCCCCAAAGTGAGAGCAGCCAGCTTGCACGAGGCCTTGCTGAAACTGCCCCGTAGGATCTCAGGGGTGTAATGTGTAACAAAGTCAAGATTCAAATTCTATCAGCCTCACAGAAGCTGGGATATCAAGTATGGACATAGGAGCATTTTTAACTAAGTGTGAATTACAGTGGATTCTTCCAAGCTATATCCTGTCAGGGCCAGAAAAATTCAAAACCTAATCCAGTTAGCTGGCCTCTATCACGATACATTTGCAGGGACCAGAAGGGCACTGGGTTTGTCTGTTCCTGCAGCTCCTGATATCATTCCGTAAGAAAGGCACAGATAGCTCGAATGGACAGGTTTTTCCTGAAGAATATTACGGCAACGGAAAACAAGAGAGATCAAACCTTTCCCTGGTACAAACTGTTCTGGCTTAAAGGCCACATAAGTCAGAGGAACCTTTGAGGCAGAGACAGTCTGGCACACGCTCCGATACAAACACTGAAAACCAGGATGGTGTTCCCCAGAACCGCTTTGGCCATGGCAGAACTAAACCTCCTTCAACTGTGTGTTTGCACTAAGCAGAAAATCATTTATATCCTCGATGTATCTTCTGAATGTGTTATGGTCCCTGACTTCCAGCCTGAATACACTTCAGCAAAGTGCTAATCTCACAAAGTTATCGGCTACTGAGCCTAACGTTACCTTGGGTGAGAAATCTGATCTCCACCACGGAGTTTTAATTTGTCACATTTCTTTCCATGGCTTTCCAGTCTAGCCTGTTGGATGACATATTTTGGCTCCGTATTAGCCCAGGGGCAGCAGGTTTAAAAGCCCACGTGCAGGGCAGGAGACCCAAGGCGCACGCCTCTGAGAGCCGAGGGAAGAGGAGGTTGTTCACAGGTACGACGTGGGGCAGGCTCGCCAGCCGCCCCCGCTGCCGCGGCGTGGCACCGCTTCAACCCAAGAGCCAGTTCCCGGCAGTGCTGACAGCACAGGCCTGCGCTGGCTGGCACCTCCCGGGGCCAGGATTTGGATTGCCCTGCAAGTCCTGCCGCAGCAGAGCTCCTCCGCTAATCACATACTGCAGCTCTACCACTGGAAACCGTCCCCAGAACAAGTCTCGTGTGACCTACCCTACATCAGCCATTTGCAGAACAATTACAATGGTAAATGCTACAAACAGCTAATCCCAGCACAGTTCCCTCTTTGTTTCTTTTCCTCCCTAAAAATACCACATCAGTGAAGTCAAGACTCACAACACAACGAAATTCCATAGTACTGCTTTCCTCCTAGTTTTTAATTGCAATCCTGTTGGAAATATAAAAATGGCATTATGAATTGTTTCTGAAATCCTTTCACTGTGAAATACTATTATCTCAACACGAAGAGATGAATTTACAAATAAGAGAAAAAGTTACTTGTATATATGAAGGGGAATTGATTACCCTAAATTTTTGAAGTAAGCTGCAGCCATTTTTTTTGGCTTCACTTCCCAGCTAGACACAATTTCTGCAAATGTGCATATCAGATGGTCTGAATGATTAATTTTCAACTGCTTTTTATAAGCTGCATGGCTTTTATACATATCACTTTTTATGTGTAGCATTTCCTATGAAACCACATAGGCACATAACTCTTGCTTACCAGAACTGGGATATCCTAAAGTATCTGAAATTTTGGGATTCAGAAATTATTGCGCACCCCTCCAGCAATTATCCAGAATTACAAACAGCCTTAGTGTGACTCAGTGACTCTCAGTTAATAAAATGAAATGAAATGAAATAAACTATAAAATATTCACTAATATAAAAATAAAATGCAAAAATTTACAAAATATTCACTAATCGGTGCTTTTATTTCCATTTGGCATTTTTATACAAATATCATTGGTGCTAGAGTTTCTGATTTGGGGTCTGAAGAGCATTTCAGCGATGTGGAGCCCAGGTGGGGAGGGGAATGTAATGCGAGGGCATGTGCATTTTCATCGTTGCTTGAACTGCATGTGAATTCTTCAACTTAGAATAGGAACCTGTACCGACTGCGCTAAGAGTTTCAACTATTAGCGTGGGAATGCAAAGAGTCGGCCCCTCCATAGACCAGCCCCAGAAAGGGCACTTAACATGCTGTAGTAAGTAGCTGCGTTTAGGGAGACTGTTAATGCCCAATAAATATTTATTTCTTCAGAAACATCTCCAAGTAGGATCCTAACTCAAGCCAAACATATCTGAATCTGAATATGAACATAACCTAATAAAGTGTTTTTATTTTTAAATTATACATTGCATTCAGGATTTTACAATACATCAAAAATTCTCTTTGTTAGCTTGGATTAATATTTTAAAGCTGGAAGTATGACAAGGAGACAAAAGGAGTATTGTAGCAGATTAAACTAAAAACACCCTTGCCACATTAAAATAGCTTTTAGAAATAACGGGACAGCTGTTCACAGGATGAAAAGAATTTAGAATAAATGAAACAACTACATGATGTCTTGATAGCCTGATGCATACACTCCAATGCCACACACCTCTCTCTGTACAATATTTATATTTGTTTCCCAGTGAGATTAACCGTGTTCTTATTATTCATTTGCATTTATGACTCCGTTTCAGAACAGCTCTCAGACCCCCCCCACATCTGAGTTTGGCCTCTAAGTGTGAGGGGGGAGAATAACACCACGTGTGCCCTGCAAAGAGCAGAGTGTTCTTGCGGAATATACCCAACAAGAGGCAGGACACACACTTTTTTCTGTCTTTTTTTTTTTGAGAAATAGTCTGAGCACTGGTATATTTTCTAATTTTACTTCCACAGCAACAAAAAAAGCTAAGATTTTCTGCAAGCTCCTTTGGATAAGTAAAACTGCAAGAATTCTCCCCTGTGACTGTACCCGATTGCCCAAGGGAATCCTACAAGCGCCGGCCCTCGAGCTGAGGACAGCTCATGGCACAGAGGCCACAACTGTTAAAAGCTCACACACAGTCACGTGTGACCGCAAGCCATAGAGGACAATTTTTTTCTGAAATGTAGTTAGGTCAAACATGAACCACATTTTTCCCCAGCTGGCTAGACAATTGGTTTGATTTTAGAGCTAGCAGTTCACCCATGCAGCTCAGAACAGGTATCTTTGCTCTAAATCCCATGCGCGCCATACGTGGCTGAGGCAATGTCTTACTGTCATGGGAAGAAAACCCGAGAGGACCTCGGCTGCTTCCCCAGCCCACTGGGAACAGCGAGCACAGGGATGATGCCTTCTTAAAGGTGTCCCGTGACTCACCAGAACCTGCAGAACATCCAGCGAACAGCCACTGGCGACCCACAGGAGGCATGCACTTACTCGGGTCATCATTGTGTCTCAGTCATCAAGTCTTCTCCACAGCAGCGTCCTAACACCACGCGGCTGGCAGCATTACCGCTAAGCCTCCTCAGCACGTGGAATTACTACTCCTGTAGCGCAGTTCTCAGGGGACGTTCCCCTAGGAAGAAGGGAATTGCCTATTCTCTGCCAGTCTGGGGGACTGCTCCTGTGCCAGCAGCTGCCTGACAGTGGGGAGCTGAAGGTGACCCCCCATCTCTCCCTTCCATCTCCAGCAACGAGAAACAGGAACAGCTTGCCAAGGGGAGCGGGGCGTCTTTAGCAGAGCACTAGGGTGAATACTCGCTGGCTGTGAAGTATTACAGGTACCTTCTTGCGCCGCGCTGCTGAGCTATTGCAGCTGGTATTTACCCTCTCAGCAGCAAGACAGACGGCTCTGGAGAGCTCCACAAACAAAATGACAAAGCAAGAGGGCGAGGGTGTGCGGGCGAGGGCTGCACTCGCCACTGCATCCCAACCCCCATCCCTTGTGCCCCTTCTCCGGAAGCCGGTCGTACCCCTCGTGGCGCTGGGGAGGGTGTCAGCACCGCCTGCGCGCACGCTCTGCACTGCAGCGGAGACACAACCTTTTGCAGACGAGGAAAGTATGACAAGACACGAATAATTTTCACATTCAAAAATAGTTAATGGCCTCAATTCCGTGTCTAGCTGTACAATAAGGCAAGACTGTTTAAAATACTTCAGGCTTTTATCTATTCCCAGTGATCCATATTTTATTCAAGCAGTACAGGTGTATTGGCCCATATCCTCTAATTCACTGTAAAAGGGATTCTATTCTGTCTCTGCTAAGTAACATTTCATCAGTTTACCCTTCAGAAACACACCATTTTGTCTGCTTGCAAAATTACTACTTGGAATATTGATCCATGCAGACAGTGTTTTGCTTTGAACTTATTTATTAGAAAAGGATTAAGGTGGGCAGCAGAAAAAAAGAACTCACCAGACTTTGGAGTATATAAGCAGCGTGTTAGAAATTAAGCACCACAAAAGTGAGTCATAGGGTAGAACAGATCGATGGTAAAATTCAAATGAATGCACTTGCAGCTAACAAGTGATCCAGAGATGCTGATTCTCACTGCAGGGCAAGTGCTAGGTTATAAAGAAAACAAAACAAAAATGAATTTATCATACTGTTCTTCACTTGAAGCAAAGTGTGAATACTTGGTAAGAAAAATATACAAAGTTGAAAAATAAGATTAATGTAAAACAATTTTGCTTTGTTTTTTTTGTGCTCCTGCTCACAGTGAAGCCACGCTCCACAAATTATTAGCCCAATATAAACCAAGAAAAGTTTCAAGAGAAATCTCTAGAGAAGTCTTGGAGGCAGAATGGGAAATAAAAACCCAAAGAAACCTGATTTCCTGCCTTGTACCTTGCTGGCCCAGCACCGTCCGCACACCTCCTGCCTCAGACAACAGCTAGCAGGAGCTACACTTCATTTTTGCCTCCATGAGTAGGAAACATGCCCATATGCTGAGACACCCTTTCGTTGTCACTGCCTGAAGCTCCTTAAAACAAAGGACAGATGTGAATGTACATTCACATACAGGCAGAGGCTGCTCCCAGAAGCCCAAACTCAGGACAGGCTTGGCACAAAAGAAAAACTGCAAAAGAATCTTTTCATATGATGTTCCACACCCGAATAAGCAGAATCCTGAACCGTGATCTTTCATTTAAAACCAACCAACCAACCCACCAACTAACCCACCCACCAACCCGCCCACCCTCTTTTATTATCAGCGGGCAGAAGAACAGGTAAGTATTACACAGAACCGCACGCACAATGGCTGGGGCTGGAAGGCACCTCTGGAGATCAGCCAGTCCCACACCCTGCTCAGGCAAGGGCAGCTGCTGGGGTAGGTTGGCCAGGACAGCGTCCAGTCAGGGTCTGAGTATCTCCAAGCATGGAGACTCCGCAACCTCTCTGGGCAACCTGCTCCGGTGTTTGATGAGGAAGCCCGAGCGGCTGAGAGCCAGCCACATCAGGTCTGTGCCAAACCCCTCTTGGTCTCCAGCCCCGAGGGACCCTCAGGGAACCCTCTGCCGTACTGCTAAGTTTGGACTGGTGCAGATGAGAGCAGCCTTAAGGCTGTTTTAAGTTACACCATGGGATAAACAGGCCACCAGCTAACCCAAGGCTTGGGAATCATAAAGGGTCAGAAAGTTGCTGGGTTTTTAATGTTTTTATACTGCCTCCACTACAGGTGAGGAGTGAGTCCATTATTAGCTACGCTGTAGGACAATTCGGATGCATCTTTTGAACACCAATATTAATGTTTGGAACTATTTTTACTCAAGATCTCTCAGCAAGTGTGTGCCAAAACAAGAACTATTAAACGACTGGCTAAAGCCTCCTGTTTACCTGAGAAGTTACTTCATGGCAGACACAGACTCTAAAAACTTGGCATTTGTCTGAAAATGTATGTAATAGTTACTGTATGTTTTAAGGCAAAAAATCTATACATTAGCACAGTATGATGTACGAATAGTCTTTTCCCCAGCATTTCAGTGTCACAGTCCTGCCACATAGTTTGGGGAGTCATTGGTTACTGGTTGATAGCCTAATGGATGTGTGACACGCACGTTATACTGGGCCTGGGGCCTGAATCTCACTGGTTCAGAGCCTGCACGAGTAAGGAACACGTGGTAAACACGTCAGGGGTTTGGACATATTTTCTCAACAGGATTGACAGAGTTGATCTTTGTTATTTTCAGATTAAGCTCTTTTTCTTTGACTATGTTAGAAATGAACAGCAGAGACAAAATGAATCCCACACTTTTCTGACTGTATCTGCTTTCTTCCATTGAGCCATGATAATGCATTGCTTCCTTGAGCGTCTATTCTACCTTGATGGTTTCCAGTGATATGTTTCATATCACTTCTAGAGTTGTCTGAAAATTGTTCAAAAGGATTTTCATTAAAATCAAAACAAGCTAAACTATTTCTAAGTGTAATTTGGTAAAAACATAACAAAAAAGAATTTGACTTGACTATCTTGTGGGCAAATACACAAAGCAGCTTTAGTATGTAAATACAGCTACAGGAATTATTTGCAAATTCTATACTATAAATATGAAGTAAAAATAAATACTGTTATAAAATACTAGATGTAGGGTTACAGCTAAGAGAGGGACCATTTTGCTTGTCCGTGTTTTGTGTCCACAAAGTCAAGCATTATTCCCACATGATGTCCGTACCTCTTGGCTTAATTTGCACATGCTGCATTGCAACATAATGAAGAATCTGTGGCATCTCCAGATAGTTTGGAAGCTGCATCATCAAGTTATCAACTAATTCTGGGTAACCACATCTAGTCCCAGTCAGTAACCGCATTATATCATTCATTTCAGAACTGTACTTCATTGCTTAAAAAAATTCTTTACTGCTAACCAGAATTTTCCTGGAGCCAGTTGTCATTTCTTAGATCGTGTTCTTTTCTGTTACAACTGAAGAACACTTTTGTCATCAAAAATTATTTTCCCCGTGGCTTTTTCCAGAGGCAAATATTTTCTTATTTAATGGTCAGTGTATGATGTAGATTATAGATCATTCGTACAACTATACATAATGCAATAAACATCTTAAGTATCAACATTAGTATGAAATGAAATGCTAGGTGCAAGCATCTTCAAAATTTATACGGTTCAAAAGTCAGGGGAGGCTTTATAAACGCTCTGCTGGCTATTATTCAACTCTATCCACTTCCTTTCAGGCAGAATACCTTAATTATAGTCATTGAGAAGAGACACTTAGGAGAGAAGGAGGATAAGAAACTAAATGAGGGAGCTTGATTAGTACATGCACTATAACACATAAGAAACAACAATTTAGATAAAGCTGAAGGGAAACAATAACAATGCTGTTCCACAATATTTGTGTCCCCTGACTTTCTGCACGACTGGGATTGTCCTGGTTGGGTTGTCCCCAGTTTTTAATGGTTAATTTACTTATGAAGGGGCACAAACAAACCCAGTGTAAACCAAGAGTTTTTAATAGGACCACAGTTTGTCCATATACACAATCTGTGCCCATATGTATTTTTAGAACTGAAAATAATATAGCAAATACATTAAAGAAAATCTAACTGAAGCTGAGATTTCCCCTAGGCATCATGATGTAAACACAGTTGTTCTGCATCACAAATAATGCATTCAATCAATGTTCAGCCTTTGAAAAATCTTGAACAAAGTTTCTTTCGGAATGATCAGAGGCAATCACCCTGTGGGTTGCTGCTTAAAAGCTTTTACAAGTGTGTTCACACTAGGTTTCTTGTGGCTTGAATACCTCCTATGGTTATCTTAGAAACGTAGCGATGCTGCTGGATACGTCCCACGGATATTTTGGTAACTCTGAAGCTGGTTATCCACAGAGAGCAGGTCAGCTTCGTGCACTGATGCTAGAATGCCATTTAGCCAGAAAAATTCTGTAGGAATTAAACAGCAGGACTAGGCGAAGCAATTACAAAAGAAAATCCGGCATCTAGTAAAAGAAATTTAGAGATCTAGATTTCTAGATTCCAAAAATACAGATCCAAGTATTACGCTGACAGTACAGTAAAATCTGCAAATGATCAACCCCCTGATTATAGCAATATCACATGAACTACGTACACGTTGCAGAGACACTTACTGAGCCCCCAGGCAGGAAGAGCAGAGTTTTCTGACAAACGTGTTTGATTTCTGTTGACACACACAGAATCTGATGCCCTGGTTCTTCTTGCATTGCGTAGAGGGTTATATATATGCAAATACAAATACCGACGTAGCGCTTCTCCAGCTAGCCTCGAATCTAACCCTAAAGTATCTTCTGGTTCAAGAGAGCGGCAGAACCCTCCTCCAGAGAGCAGAGGTGCTGTCTTTTGAAGAATGCCTAGTCTAAGCCTGCATTTATTAGAAAACCCGGCCGCTTATCCTGCAGCCTGCTGCTAAGACTTGCCAAACTAAGTTGACTTCAAACAAGCATGATCAGCACTCACTCGCTTTATGCTGATATAAAAGCAGAATTCAGCTCTGTCAGATTGCTGCGGTTGGCTCCTACTGTTGTGCATGAAAATTATTGATCAATATGCAGAACACTTGGGGAGACAGCCCGAAGAACTGGGCATGAAATACCCACAGAAAACGTGACAATTACGCAGATATTTCAAAAGTTCACCGAAAGATAAATGACCTTTGTGTAATATTAGCCAATGATTTAAATAATATTTAGATTTAAATAATAAAGATAGAACTCCCTGGTACGGAGGAATTTCTTTATAAATGGGAAGGGCGTATTCCTGGAAGAGAGCCATCCTCAAAATGGCTATTAATTCAGCTATAAAAACATTTTTGCTTTTAAGGATAATAGCTGTAGCAATGCTGGTCCCTTTTGTACTTCAACTATTAATAAAGGAGGAAGAATATTCATAAACTTAAAATGTCAAAACCAGAGCCTTGACCATAAATTTCAGCAACACGCAATACTCCCCAGAAGTTAGTTTGGCCTTGCCATTTTGTCCATGATAACCAGATGCTGTGGGGACAACGACAGAGTCACAGTTGTGCAGAAAGATTATAGATTTCATCCATTCTGTCTAAAACCAACTTTTTATAGCATCGCTTATCCTAAGCATTCACAGAAGTGGCGGTCACCTCTACAACAGAACAAATGCTCCACATTATAAAACAATTAATAACTTTTCTACACAAGGAAACTTTTGTTGAATGTCATTGACCGAAGCGGGAATTTTGCCAGCACGCTGGGTTAGTAACTGCCTCTCTAACAAAAAAAGCTTCCCTGAGAATTTTAATGACCGGAGGTGGCCAGGGCCTTAGTTTTATACTTTGCATCTTACAGCTGGCACCGCCAGCCACTCTGTGTCTCCTGGAATGACGTTGTGACTCTCGGAAGCACCGTCAGGAGACAGAACACCATGTCCTGCTCACAGACATGTAACTAAGGTTACAGATACAGCTCCGTTGTTAAACACGGAGCTGATCCATCCCAAGGGTATTTTTACACCCTTTAGTGCCATATGTTATAATTCATTTCAGATGTTACTTAGAAGGCTTAGATGTTACTTAGAAGGACTTTCACTTCTTGAAATATTAGAACCGTTTTTAGATATCACAAAGCCAAACGATAACAAAGACTAGTTGAAATCAGCTTCTTTGACAAGATCACGATCAGCACAGAAAACAGTCTTGGTGGCCTTTCCATTACTGCGTTACCCAATATGTAGAAAAAGCTGCTCTGGCTACCCACGAATTGCTCCTCCTAATATGACTATACTTATTGAAGTAATTCGTAACAATATAATAAACGCTGCAACTGTGTGGCACTGTACGCTCCTAATGTCTCTGTTACACTGTAAACTGCAACATAAAACTTGCTTATATACCAGATTCTGTAGGAACAACAAAAAATACTCAGTGCTTGCTTGAATAAACCTCCTTAGGTATTTTATTCCACAAGTCCTAAAAACTTTAAATTCAAAAAGTTGTATGTATTGGTTAAATCATCAATAACCAGTGTTAAGCCCAGCAATTCTTGTTTTCAGTTAATACAACACTTGTCTAAAATCTCTTCTTCTTTTACTTCTGTCTAAAATGTCCTCGTTTTTTGTACACCAACTCTTGTGAATGAGAGGTACAGACTGTGGAAGGTTTCTAGTGTCATGATCACCTAATTGTTAATTATTATGTAATTTTCCATTGCTAGAAAATAAAAAATGTCACAAACTGTTGTAAAGACTTATTGTTCTTCCAGTTACTCTAGACCAACAGCCAAATGCACTAGCCATTTGCTTTTAAGTTTCAGGGGTACGTTTTGACAATTAAGACAGACATCAAAGATGTCCCTTCCCCTCCCCAAAAATCTGGAAATGTTTTCCCCCGACTCCACCTCCTGGCTTGCTTTTGGCTCTGCCTGTCGGTCTGGAGCGCCTCCCCTCCAACAGCAGGCTTCCTGACTCGCTGCCTCACTAGCCCTCTCCTGCGGCCTCCTTCTCCCCGGGGCTGCCGGGTAGGGTACAGCGCCTCCCTCCCCGCTCCCTTGTGGAGTTCAGTGGAGAACACCGCGGGAAGGAGAATGACGGCAAAGTACACGGAGGTACTCGATTCTCTCCTTTTATGTACAAGCTATGCTCAGAGTAATGGAGAAGAGCAAGGAAAGGCTCCTTTCCCATTTTAATAGAATATAAAACGAGCAAGTAATAAAGTAACAGTTCAAACAGAAGAACAGTTACAGAAGAAACTGTAGCTCCTGTATCGTCCCTTTGCGGTTGGTCTCAGCATGCCCATGATGGACGCTCTGCTCTGAGTGAGAAATGGCCTAAAACTGCCCCCTCCAAGGAGCCGGCGACGACAGCACCTCCAGATGCCGCTGTAAGAAAATGCTGCCTGCTTCAGTTTCCCTCCCAACTGCTGCATGTCATTTTTGGAGTAAGACAATTTTTCTTTGTTACAGAAGCCACCCTGAGTGCCAAGCAATTTTGCTGTAAACCAGGTAACAGAAGACAATGAACCTCACTGACAACCCCATGCTTTTTTTTTTTTTAAAGTGTTTCAAGCCACAGCTCCCAGAGGAGGTAAATACCTTACTATATAATATTAAGAAAACACCAAAGCTATAAAGTTTTATTAGTAGGACCTAGAGGTTCCTAATTCAGTGGTCTCCAATTTTCTTTTTTTTTTTTTGGAAGTCTCACTTGCTCCCCCTTCTTGCTTCCGCCATCCAGATGACCGCTTCCTCTGTGCTGCCCCACTTCTGTGGTTTGACTCCAGCTGCTTTCTTCTGGGTCTCCTGGGCCATACCCCCCGGCTGTCACAGCTCTCTGGGACCATTCCCCCTAACTGGCCTCCTCAAACTGGCTCGACTCTTGCCTCTTGTTTCGTCCCCTCCAGAGAGCTTGTTATCTTGGACTGATTTCGAATGCGGGCTCTCCTCACGACGGTCAGACACCCCAAAATCAGTGGCGCTCTCGTTTGAACCTCTCTCTCACAAAGGTTTCCTTACCCAGGATGTTCTGCTACAATTTCACAATTCTAGGACAAATTAGGCAAGGTCGGGCTCTTTGGACTGCTTTGTTTGTTAACAGAGTCCCAGCAAGTCCTTGTACACAGAAAACGAGCTTGTCACATTTTGCAGGTAACGGTGAGTTATGAAAGGCTAAGTTTTTGGTTTTTTTTTTTTTTAAACAAGCAATGAGGTATGATTTAGTCTGGGTTTTCTGAAGTGTTCAGCCCTTTGCAATCCCCACAACGCATCACATCGCAGATTATTCTGTGAATTAAATACTGCCCTTATTAAATACAGGTGCTCTACCTGACTGTATGGCTTTTGTTCAATGGAGAAGATTGTGAAACTTCATCATCCTGAATCCTAATTCTCCTTGGAATTCAGGCAGAAACACTGCAGAAGAAATGCACAAGGCCTTGATACTATGAGCAGGTCACATTCCTGGTGTAAACTCTACACATGAATGGCTGAAGATTGGAGTAAAAGTTTATAGATACTCATTTTCTCGGACGGGAGTTTACCAGAAGAGTCAGTATTCAATATTTAACATCTTCCCCCCTCCAAATTTACACTTCGGTTGAAGGAGAGCTTTAAATAAAACATTTACGTGCATGATGTCAGAACAACCTGCTCAGTGGAAGGGAACAGAAAATAAAAAATATTGAGATGTGGAGCCTTAAACACATCATTATTTCTTGTTGGCTTCTTTTATGTCTCAAGTTTTGTTCTCTAGGATACCCATAGGCTGTAACCTCTTTGTATAATATACTGCTGCTTCTGCTTTCAGAATTTTTTCAATTGATTTGGGAGAAAAGCAAGTTTTAATGATTTTTTTTTCCCTAAAGACACAAAGACAATCTTTTTTTTTTTTTTTCTGTCTTCAGTTAAACATTCTCAAGATCCAAACTCTCTCTTTAGTGTCCTTACTTCCCCAATATTTACTTCCTTGTTCATGTCATGTGGAAATGAAGATTAGTTAAATAATTCCTAATTTCTCCTTCATCCATCAACCCATAGGAATTAAAAAAAAATAAATATATTTTCCCCACCCTTTATAAAATAGCCTTCAGAAACAGATTCCTTCATGTCTGAAAAAAAAAAGCTTTTGGCAGTCCTCGCCTAATGAAATCTTGCCATTAATGATTACAGTCTAAACATTAGAAAAGCCTCACTTATCACATACAATATGAAATAAATATCAACAGTCTGCATGTGTGCTGAAAAATACCAAAGGCAGAGTTGGCTGGAGGCTGCAATTAAACCCACCATACATTACTCACAGCAGATCTGATTCTTTTTGGTAAATAGGAAAAAAAACTATTAAGGGAGATTGAGAAGGAGCAAGCCAGCCAAGAGATAAAACCGTTCTCATTCGGGCGCAGAGCTAGCGATTGCATCGGCATTATCAAGCCAGATAATGCTGCTTTAACGCCTATGCTGCCTGCCGCGTGTTTTTTCCCCTCCTTTGTGGGGCAGCTCCCTGTGTTTCTCAGCCTTCCCCTCTGCTTTCCTACTCTCACTTTCAACAGTGAGCGCTTCTTTCAGCTGTGCCACACAAGCACAGGTATATCAGAAAATCGTTTCACATCGTGGAGGGCAAAGGTCGGAGAAAATCAGAGAAAAAGAGGCACTGCTGATAATATTTCACAGGTCATAGATACCACATCAAATTTTTAAATGCCTAAGTGAATTAGGTAAACACATTTAATTTCAACTGAAAGCTGGGCAGTTATAAAACCCTGAAGTTTTGAAACTAAAGCGAAGTAACCTCCCTAGGGGCAAATGCATAATACTAAACACACAGACCTGCATAAGTATTAGCAAGATGAGGATCTAATGCTCTCCGTTGATTGTATAAGCAGAATACAGAACCCAGTGACACCAGAATTACTGTCACTGATTAGGGATGAACTTCTATAACCTACTGAACTTATGTTTTTGCTTTGTCATTTATGCATGCTAATGTTAGTTCTGTTCTGCTTGAAAAGAAATGATAAAAAAGAACTTGAATGCTTGAATACCTATAATTTTCTAGATAGAATCTATAACACTGTAAAAGAACTGATGTGCAGGCTGAAAAGGTAAGAGAGAAAAAATAAAATAAATTGGTCCAGCAACATTTAAATGATGGCAAATGTAAGTTTAATATAAAACCATATTAGAACAATTGAGAATCATGAGAGGCTGATTTATTATTTATATAGCACACTAAAAGTTATCTGTAAAGGAAATTGTGTAATATGCAGTAAATTAGACAAAGCTGCACTATAAATTGGGATTAAATCTTAAACTGGTTTTAATATTTAATGTGCTATCATGACTCACATTTTCAATAATGGTTGTTCAAAGTTCAGGAAGAAGCTGGAAAGCAGACAGAGGAGGATGCGTTGCAAAACCTCGCCTCCTGGTGATACAAATTAAATCAGATCCTCTCTTCATTGCCAAAACCAGACAAAACTAGCACATATCCTCCGTTGAGGACCTGGTCCAAAACTCACCAAAGAGACTGGAAAAACTCCCATTAAACTCAACAGAGTTGAGATCGCAGTAACTGCAAGTTCCATAACTACTAGGGCTAGATAAATTATACTACACAGGAATAAGATAATTACAGATTCATTTGGTTTATTTTTAATGATTGTCCCAGTGGAGCACTGGCAAAATTCATCTTTTGATGGGAGCAAAAGTGGCATGTTAAAAAAAAAAAAAAAGATTATCCCAAGGGAGTATTCAGAATTATGCCGTTTGACTTGAACAAAGTCAGAGCTGAAGTTCAAGTGCCCATTTGGGTTTCAAGCTACACATTTAAATGGGCAATATCTGGGCATGAAGTGACGTGATTATGCTTTTTTTAAAGTGTGCAGGGTGGAAGACGGTGGGTTCTTGTATATACTAGAATGCATTTCACCAATTAAAACTACTTTATTTATGAAGTTTTACTTATGGCCATATGGTACCCTGATTTGAAAGGTTTTGATCGGCATGGCTTAGAGTCCAGCTTTAGACATTATTATTTGTGAAAAACCAATTCTCTCACTCATGGTCTATGGCCTTAACACACTGTGCAAAGAAAATAAATCAAAGTCCTTGACCGAAAAGGTTTCTGAGAGAAGATGTCAAACAACAGACAAACAAAAGCAGGGACAGTTCAAGGAAACCATGACACAGCTTTGGTCAGCAATTTAGTCAGTGGTCTCAGCACATTGGCAGCCTAACTCCTGTCGGGAGAGCTTTAAAGAAGAAAATGGGTTTGTTTCATTGAGGGTTATACAGAGGGTCAAGAGCAACGTGGAAAAAGCACCAAAGCACTGCACGTCGTCTACGGGGGTGGTTGCCAGGCTGGGGAGAGAAGTCAAGCTACTTCTGCTTCCGAGAAGCTCACAGGAAAAGTAGGATATGGCTTTACAGAGGGAAAATGATTAATATTTGATTCAGCGGAGTAGAAGGAGACAATCACATAATCCAGGGTATGATTTCAGCAGCAATAGTCTGAATGGAAATGAGTTGGTAACATTAATATCGGTCAATATCAGAGAAAAGGATGTTGCACTAATAATCAAGATGTGAAATGATATGTTACCTGCAAAATACTTAACTTGTGGATTACTAAGAAAAGTCATATCGCAGGGACGATTATTTAAAGAACTTGCAAAATATAAATATATTTATATCTGCTTGTAAGAATAAAGAAAATTTAGGGTAAAAATACCACATCCTTCAACTCTTCTCTAACATATTAAAATGTCAGATGTCTAAATGTATCTATGGATCAATATGCTGAACGACAACTAGACCAGTCTGGCTGTCAGTAGTATAGTTCGATGGTTCCACATTAAAACAGTTCTCTATTCCGTTTTGTCCAGACAAACCCTTGGGAGTTTTGTTTGAGTGCCTGGGCCACAGTTTAACTCCTCTGCACTGCTCTGCTCCGTGCAATGTCACTCCTCTGAAAACCAGAGAACTGTGAGCGGAGCAGGCCTAAAGAGAAGTGTAATTTGCAGCTTAGACTTCACTAATCCGTTTAAGGTTAAGGTGTTCTGCACGGGAAATCATATTTAGTTGTCTGGAATGTTTTGAGCTGCTTAAAATGCCTAATTGTCATTTTGATGAATGTAAAATAGGCATACAGCAGATAAATGTGGTCCACAGTGAATTGGCATTACAAATGATATTACTTTCTAGCACTGCCACTGTAAGAAATGTCGATTTTAATTAACACTTTACTTTAAAAGACATTGTTTGCACATGACACGTTAGAAAAGGTCTCATCTGCGTGAACTTCAGACTGCTGAGCCAAGCAGCCCGGCCAGAGTTTTCTTTCAAGCACAAAGGAGAGCCTCCGTTAACAGCCCTCATGGGGACATTGCCGTTTTTTCTACGGTCACCTGGTTGTAGGACGGAGTTGCTATATTAAAAGCTGTTTCTATCACACAAGACAGCTGCCTCCTTGAGTCACTCAGCTCTTGTAGTTTATTTCTTCATTAGCTCTAAAACTAAGGTTTGTTCATGGCTAGTTATGATTCTAGTCAAATGTGAAACAAGTCAGAAATTACAGTGTATTAATGGAATATACAGTTACTTATCTGTCTTCCGTCAAGATTGATTAATTTATCACACTGACTGTATACTATTAATGCAATATCTGGGCCTAAATAAACAACGAGAAAGATGATGTTATCAAGAAAGACACATATATAGAACAAAAACACCCCTGAATTCACATATTTTTTAAACCAGTAGGATTTTTTTTTCCTCTAATTTCAGTAAGATGTTTAGACATTCCACTAAATAAATTTTTCTCATTTATGACAGTCACTCTCATTAAAACTCCACAATAGTACAGAATCTAGATCGTACTTGTATCTTTCAGTAACTCCCCTCCTAGCTTTTCTTTATTTACATCCTTGTTCTGTCCATCCTTGTTTCTATCCAGCTCTATCCGAAAGCCAGCAGCAGCGTTTGGGAGTTGGCCTCCTGTAAACGCACAGCCTAACTAGTCTGCTTTTTACTCTCTAGCAAAACTGGGAAAAGATAGGAGGATACCTTTAATTCCCAAAGCTAGGTAGTCACTTTATCTGTTGTTGAAGGAAATGTGACAAATTCTTGGTTTTTAAGGGAAAGGCGGATTAGGATGTAAAGTTTTCCATGAAAAGTACACTATTATCTTTCTGCCTTATTTGAACCCATGTTTATTGGGTGCCATTTATCTATGTATTTTCCCAAACAATATGGTAAACTAAAGGGTTTTTGGGTTCTGGAAAGTACAGGCTTACACGGCAGGCTATGACAAAACCTGCTGTATTTCTTTTACCTAAGGACATCTCATGTTCAGAAAGTAAAAGCTTATAAATGAAAATTCCAGACATTTTCTGCACCTGCTGACTCTCGACTCAGTCCCAGGACAATAACTAACTGCAGCCACACCAACAGCCTGAGCCTGACAGCAATGGGGATGAGACCCACCCTTACACAACAACCCCCTCCGTCACGAGCCGTTTTAAGGGATATTCCTGCTCCCCAGGATTCCTATGGAGCATGTCACCAGGTGGACAGGGCACCTGGACCAGGCTTGTCAGACCTCTGCTGACTTCAGCATTTGGCTGGATGAGTGTGGCAGGGTGGAAATGGGGATGTGGCTCCACCTCCACCGGGCTACGTTCGATGCACAAAAATAATCACGTGGCATCTCCTACGGGAGGAGAAACTGCTGTGTGTTTGTTCCCCAGGCCAACATCCATAAATCCCTCTCGCTACAGACCAAAGATGATAGGATAGACAAATAGTCCATTAAAATATTTTCAGGTGTGTATCTCTATTTATTATTACCTCTTTATTGACAAAATATAGCTCAGATAAATGTAAGCTAGCCTCCTTATGGGAGAACACACTCTGAAATATATTTCTGCTGCTGATTATAAATACTGAAGATAATTTATTTAAAAAAAAATATCTCAGCAAGAACATATCCAATCTTCATCATGATATGAAAAATCATTATGATTTCCAGCCTGGTATTACTTTTATGAGTTCCATTCTCTCTTAATAGAAACTTGAATAAAAACTGGTCTGGCCAGACCTCGCTATTTTATTTCTTTTATTGTAACCATTAAATCAGCTTTCATTTCATTACTCTAATTGTGCCTGGGAGCAGCAACTGCCACCTTAAGGCACATAACCTAATTTAAAATGCTCACAGCTCATTCCACCTTAAAATATATTGCAGTACTTAGGATCAGCGCAGCAGGTCAAGCTATACAACAACACTGTTGTGATCAGAGGACTTTTTGGCAGTTAAATCCAGAGAAAGACTGAGGCAATGCAAAAAAAGTAACATTTCTCTTGCTTAAAAGATACACAGCAGTTGACATAACCATTTTTTATTTGTACCTCAAGTGTCTCCAGAGCATTCTTATTTAGGTGGAGATTTCTCACATAAGGAACATTTCTCGGCACAGCACACAAACATCTAATTCACTAGGATGATTTTTACCATGGGGATTATACATGTTAAAGAGCCACCTTGCCGGGCTGTGAGGGAAAAATCCATAATGATGATATATATGTCTATTTGTGCCACTTGTGTGGGCCCCTCCTCCCATTGTTTCTGACTATCTCTCAATCTTTATCTGCTCTAAGCCTCGCTGTAAATTGCATATTACCTCCATTTTACTGATGGGGAACTGAGACACAAAAATTAAGCAACTACCTAACATTACATAGGGGTGCAAAGACACAGCTGGGATTTAAATTTAGGTCTCCTGATTCCTAGGCGAGTGCTCCATATAAAAGGTACTGTTGTACCTCCTGCTCCTTTCCTTTCTCATTATATATTTAACAGACTTACCTATATTTCTACATCCCCTACAGCATTGTTTCTAAAAGACTTTCCTCTGGCTAAATGATTCCAGCTCCTGTAAACAAGACCATAAGCTAAATATCTTGCTTGAATAGACTAGGGGCAGATCTTCATTAGCAAAAAGTGCAATTACAAACCTAAGGCTTGTCGTAAAGTTGAATAAAGGGGCAAACCAACAATTACAGTCCTTAATGTCTACGAGAAGACCAGAAGTGCATCCTACCCACCTCGCAGCTGCTAGCTGGAACCCTGCCCACGCCGCCGCGCAGGCCGTGGCAGAGGGAAGGGAAGGACACCAGGGATGCCAGGAGGGAGACAAACGCAGGAGGGAAACCGGGATTTGTGAGATACGAGAGGTGTAAAGGAGTTCAGTACAAACAACTGATAAATACCTGCTACCTGATTGTATGCCTTGGCGGCAAGAGTGGGATCTTTTCCTTTGTCTTACAGTCAATCAGCTCGCTAGGAAACAACTCACCACCGTTCCTTGGAAGGCACCAGCTAAATAGTTGCTCATTTTATCAGTTAAACAGATACTAATTGCATCTCAAAGCCAAAGAGGGTGATAAAGGACCAAGCGGTCACTGGACTGCACCTATACAATGATTGGATCCTCCTGCTGGTTTGGACGTGAGAGAGCAAGAGATTCATCAGTGGATCTTGGTCGAAAAAAATAAAACCCCCTACTTTGGACATGTGCTACAATGTAACGTCTTTATAAGTACTTGTATAAACATATATACATACATGTTTCTAAATACACACACCCACCATCCATCTATAAAAAGTTCTCAGGAAAAGTACTCACACTTCTGTTCAAATTTGTGTTCAAAAAAGTAAAATATAAATTTCAAAATTTCTTCAGAACGTTCTTTTTTGTGGATATTTTAAAACATTTTTTTCCCTAAAAAAAAATCAGCATATTTTAAAAATTCTTCGGTTGAAGTGTCATTGATGAAATACTCCAGGCTCAGGAACTTCACTATGTGATGAGAATGACTGAGCTGATAGCTTACGCGTTCCAAAATGACAGTTTTCAGAAAACCCTGATGCTGTTTTCATAATGTAAATCAGATGATTGAGTGGCATATGGTTACCCTGTTGTTATGACATAGCATGTGTATCTTCCTTTTCTCTGCATCAATAAAATTAGAACTTGAAAAAGGCACTCATTTAAATTGGAACTTGAAAAAGAGCACTAATTTAAACACATCGTACATATAACGTGCAGGCATAATGCATATACATAAGCTTGACACCTGTTAGATCTGACACAACTTTAACCCGCTTCAGACATAAAGAGGCAATAGGTGACTGGGGACCCAGGGTTATTCCATCAGCCAAACTGTTAACGCTTCCAGCATCAGGTTTTTCATTACCCTCAGGGCAGGAAGAGGCTACCTTTCAGAATAGGGTGTATATTTATTTGAATTCCTGACTGCTAGGGGCCTGATTCTCAATTGTTGTTTTTAGACTTTGAATTGTGACCCAGAATAGCACCAAATATGGTGAAAATACATTGTCTAAACTTGCAGTGTTTTCCCTCAAATACTATTGATCCCACCTTCAAATCCCTTGATGAATACTGAATTATTTTCAGAAAGTGCACCAGCCCAGGCAACGGAGACACTAACCAGTTGCCTCCGCAGGTATTTCAGGGGCAGAGGTTCAATAAAGCTGCTACAACTCTTCCATATCCCCATGACTGCTGTCATCTTGCTATCCAGCAGTGGAACATGGGCATCTTCTCCCTCCTAATTGACTGTGTTTAATGTGTGCCCAAATCATGCAATTTTAACAGGAAATCTTCAGCAATAAAACCAGTGGATCATTAATTTTGAGTATCTTCCCTAGATCTTTTCTCTGAGCAGCTCTGGAGCATAACACAAACATCTCATCCTTAAGGATTATTTTTTAGCATAGAGATTATATATGGTAAAATGCGTCGTGTAAAACCCTTGTGATGCCCTAGTGGGATCAGGGTGTGGGGGAGAAGGTTTACTTTTAGAGGGTTGCTGGAACGTAAGTGAAAAATATAGTTACCTGCAAAGGCAGAGGAACCTGCGAGCATCAAGGCTTTCAGCCTACGTTCAGGCAGAACTGGCAATCACCTCAGTCACAGGCTGGTGGCTTCTGCGATGCAGTAACTTTTTTGTGCATATTGGCAGCTTGGTTCTAAACTCAACTTTGTAACCCAAGTCTCTAGCATGTTTAGAATTGCAGATGTGTGTTCTGAGAATTTGCAGCGTTTGCCAGAAAGACTCTATATGGTATTAGCACACTTGGTTCTGAATTTTAAGCCCAAATCTGATGTGCTATGACTCACAGCCTCAGGAAAGAATTAGATGAATAGCTCATAAGGGGAGAGACACCGCCTGCATATCTTTATAGAGGAGATATGCTGAATAATAACCATTATCTCCATACCACAAGCTACCATTCTATTTAGGATATAGTGCGCTGCTATACAAGCAGAGAGTGCCACACAGATAGTCATATCTGAATTATCTTTAATATACACAGAGTACCAGGAATGAATGAAACTGCAACAGCACAGACCTCGCTGAGGGCTTGTTCTTTCAGTTCATGTTCAGGATCCCTCACCGACACCCTTGGACAGCCCGTTCTGAAACCCACGCTGTCACAGCAACTCCACAGTCGCTAGATAAAAGCTAGCCCAGGTACCTCTGCTCCTGGTGTAAGCACACCTCTCCTCGCAGCGTGGGCGTAACCGCAAATCAGGTACGATACAATGAACCAGTATTTGTAGCATAGAGGATATTTGCAACATCGTCTCAAGCTAGTCGGCCTTTCATTTAGTTAACGGGCATTTAATTTACACGTACATCTTTCTTGTAGCAAAAGTTCCTCATATTACCTAAAAACAATAGGTACAATGTGAATCTGGCCCCAGGTAGATCTGGGAGGAATAATATAGATTTATTTATAGAAGAAAATAAAAATTTATTTATAAGAGTAAATAAAAATATTTAATACATATGATTCTTAAAAATCAGGACCATCTCATAGACTATGGTTGTTTACTAAACCTAGAATGACCTTATTTTCAGGGTTCCCAGATTCTAGCATGGGGTAGGGTTTGCATTCAGCATTCCTCTCGCTTCTAAGGCTCAGAAGCACAATAGGTGGCATCAAGAACTTTAAGTAAACTGTCTCCAAAGAATTATAACCCAGAAGTGAACAACAGCTTGTGGTGTTGTAAGCCTTGTGGTCCCATACAAGTCAATCTGCTCCAAGCATCACCGTTATAATTCTTTTTGAAAGACCCAATAAATATTTATAGAAGCTGATTATAAATCACAAACCTTTTAATGACTTACAGGAGGACGCTGCTTTGCATGGGGAGGAGGTGCACTTTCACTTGGCTATCTTTACTACCTAACTAGCCTCACATCTGGAACATCATGATTTATGGCACATTCTTAGCCATAATCCTGCAAAAGTACCATGGAAACAGTTCCATTCATTCTGCATTTCTAGAAGATGCCCACATCAAACTATTAAACAGTAGGTGGGTTGCTACCCTCTGACTTATCGTGTATTTTATGTTTCTTTTTTGTAGTGTGAGACCTCATGACATTACTATCAAATGTCCTGAAATTCAGCAGTAGGATCTAACGGAGAATATCGATATGCAAGTAATGCTTTATTTGCTCTATTTAACACAATAGCACCTAAAATTTCTCCAGAAATTGAACCCCCACTGTACTCTGGCGCTATAAAAAACCAGTGTAAAGCACCCTTGTTCTGGAGAGCTGTATGTTAAATAGTCCGAAAGGACAGACAGCTTGGAGGGGAAAAGGTGGGTTAATTTGTGTTTTGTAGACTTTTAGGGGTGGTGTGGTGGTTCAGTGTCTGCTTACCTCTTCCTCCTTCACATTTCTTTATGCCATTGCCTTATTGGATTCGCAATCAACCTCTGACTCAATCTTTGCGCACAGGAGAGGGAAAATACTGGGGGATTCCCTGACTTGCCTTCCAATTTCTGATCACAATTACTATGAGACAGCAGGGAGCTGCAATAGCAATAGGCGTGTTTTAACAAATACCTGGCACTACTTCTGTCTCTGTACTTCTTCATCCCTGTTAATATTTCTAGACTATACCCAGGATGAGTTTTTGTGGTAATGCTTGCAGATTTGGCTCATGGAAAATGTCTCCATAAATAGGATGTATCTTCTAAACCTCAGTCCCTGTCCTTCCCTGCTGTGCAGCATGTTTCATTTTTCACAAGGTGCAAAAAGAACCTACTGATGATAATGTCCTTTTGCTCCTCTAGAAAAGGAAACTCTTAAGCCCCTCCAGCAAAATATGTCCCTGTTTAACAAGTGACTGAATAAATGCAAACTCCGTGGGACTTTGCTTAATGGGGCAAGCAAGTACCTCTGCTCACCAAAGCTGAAGAAATCATGGATGCTAACAGCAATACTCCATTCTCCTGAAGTTCAGCTCTACACATAATCAAGGAAATAAACTCAGCTAAAAAAAATACAGTTTTGCACACAAAAAAATTAATTCTCCATATCTCAGGTTTTTTTATCCCTTATGTCCCTGTGCTCTCTTTTTAAAAATTATATACATACTGTCAAGTGAACAATATCCAGATTTCTTTTTTTTTCACTTTTTCTTTTGTGATGCTGAAATTTCCAGCTATTCTTCAATTCTTGCAAGGATACAGAATGGAAAAGGGAAAAAACCAAGAAATGGGAAAGGGAAAGAATAAAGCAGCAGGGAAGGAATCCCAGTACCTGAATAGCAGGAGGCAAATAAAATCTGAAGGCCTTACTAACAAACTAAACATCCTAAAAATACTTTGGTATGTGTACATAAAGTGATTTTTCACTAGAATGAAAAAAAGACGTGACTTTTCATCAAGAAGTAGGCTGGAGTGAAGAGACTTGACTGACCGCCTGAGTACAGCAGTGCTAATGAGGCACTGGCTTTGCCAGTCCCATAGAACCTCCAGCAGAGCCTTCATCACTCAAATACTAAACTTTCAAAAAACCTTTTGTTTTCTCCCATGCTGCTCACCTAAACGAAACAATTAGTAAGCATCTGCAAGGGCACTTCTTGTTTCCCTTTACAGCCCTCCTTAAAATCTTCAGTGCTGTAATGGACCTACAAAAACAATGTCAGCTTGAATTGGACAGCTGAATATCGATGCTGCTGTATTGCGTCTTAAGAATGTTGTCTCCTGGGTTATTCAAGCTCTTTCATAAGCATCTGTGGTCTTTTTCTACTCCTGAGAATGCTTGAGACTGGATATTTAGACTACAGTTCTTAGGCACAAAGCACCGTAAACACGAAAACAACAGCAGCACCTCAAATCCTCTCATTTCTTACTGCGCTGTCAGATCTGAGAAGGTACGAGTTTCTCTCCTGCATAGAGAGGACAACCTTGAGAGCACGTACAACACCCATGGCCTACAGCAGGTGCCAAATGGCAATGTTCAAACACATTCCTTTCAATGTCATCTGTTGTTGTTAAGGATCTCTTGGACATCATTTTGAAGCTCGTGCCAGAAGTTGTGGGGTCCAGAGAATATATAATGTGTGGCAACGTAATAGAGAGCTCTCCAGAGAACCATGGTTTCTGGAGAAAAAACATGAACCTAAACATTTCTAAGGGAAAAAATTAATGGTGATAAAGTGGTAACTAGATTTAGTTGGATAGAACTAATTATTCATGTTAGAGGATGTGAGCAAGGGCTTGCTTTGGCAATAAGCGCGCTTACTGAAAGCAAGAGAGAGTAATAAGCCCAAATATGTGCCTGCTTAGGGGAAAGATTTTTGAAATTCAGTGTATGGAAGTAATTAGACTAGAGAGAAAATTAGAATGGGAAAAATGGCACCAAGTCACTTGGAGTCACAGTATTAAAAAAATGTAGATTCTCGTTATCCATGACATACACAGTGGACTAAACCTCCTATTTTCTGATCAATCTTGCTTTATCACAAAGACATTTATTTTCCAGTCATGAATGACTGAATTCAATTAAAATATAAGCTGACCTGTCAATTAAATTCAAACAGAAACTCTCTTGACATTCAGAAATAAACATTAAAGATCACCAATTACTACCAGAGGCTACTATCCTTAAAACTACCCGTGCACAGGAATAGAATATATTTTGTTACTGGATTAATGTAAAATGTGTACTCTCTATTACCCTGTTGGGGGTTAATTTAAAGAAAGAGAAAAGTGATAGCCCTTTCAAAGGTCTAAGGATTTATTCAATTATTTTTTTTTCTTCCAGCAGCAAATATTAGCACAATGTATACACGCAAGGGTATCATAAATTATAGGGAACTTAATAAGGCAATAGGACCTCGCATCTACGCTTAAAACCTGCCAATTCTTTAGTGACTTTATTTACTTAAACTGCCATTTCATTCAGCGTAGTGAAGTTTTGCTGACATCTCAACTGAATTGAGCTTACTTAAATGGAACTTTATTACATTTAAATATAAGTGTTCTTAGTTTCAGGCTACTTCTAGCTTATTCCACATTGCTAAAAATAAAGTAAGCTATCTGTTGATATATGCACACTGAGCAGAAAATTTCCTTATGAATTTGATCTTGAAGTTGTACTAAAACACCCTTTTAATCTCCTCTGGAGGAAACAAATATTAATATTTCATCTCTCATAATTCCTAGGATCCATAGAAAATACAATGCCTCTCCCACAGATTCCCAAAGGGAGACTGGGGGTTACGGAGGTTACTTACTGCAGCTCCAGTCAGTCCCTGCCTTTCACTCACCCGTTGGGCCCTGCAGCTCTTGAGGACCAGTGCCCGTGGTGGGCTGATGCCTTTTTGTGGCGTGATCTATTCATCCTACTGCAGAAGAAATGCTCTTGTTCACTCTGCCTGCCGTCAGGAGAGACCTGCCTTTAACCGCAGCAGGGACAGCCAGGGACATACCAATGGAAGCTGGTCTCTCGTGGGAAACTTCACTCCTCAAGCAGTATGAGGTTATTAGAACTTTACAAGGATTTCTCAACTGCCAGGAAGCAGAGCTACAATTCCCTTGTTAATAATAAGTGCTAAGAGATACACAGCGGAAAGCAGCATGGTGTTAAACAGCTTCAGGTTTGTTATTGCTGGGCTTTGGCGTTTTGTTTTTTCTTTTTTTGTGTGTGCCTTTTTTAAAAGCAGACAACCAAAAAGGTCACTTCATGCTTCTCTGTTTTTCTTTAGTTTTACGTTTAGTAGGATTGTTCTTTATTCCTCCCATTCTTCTCTTGATCTGGGGGGAGAGGAGGCACCGAGGGAAAATGACAAATAGGCTGCATTTGTCCCTTCCCTTCTGTCATTTGTTTCACGGGTAAGTGAGTAGAAATGAAGATGGCATGTTCCACGCCGAATACTGAGAGCACAGAATATGGCCTCTAGCTAAAGCACAAATAATTTCTATGCATGATGAATCCTTTCAATAACAAGAGCCCTGCTAATGTGGGATCAAATCACAGTCATTAGCTCTTGGCACTGGTCTTAAAAAGATGATATAAAAATCCAAACAGCATCCAGCCATAGTCCGGTAGCACACACACTAGCCAGTATTTCAGTTGGTAATTTACTTTTCTCATCAGTGGGCTGGTATAATTAGAAAAAACGCCATCTGATAGGATAAACTCCTCTAAAAGCAATAGCCTGCTTAAGGAAATGATGGATCATTCTGAAATAAGGGGCTGTGGGATAATTCTATTGAAGGATGAATTGACTCTGGGACTATACCAAGACCTGTAGCCCTGTGTGATGAGTGATTTTCTATGGCAGGTAACAAACTTTTGAAATAAAATCCTTTTTTCCTTTTTTTTTTTTTTTTAAATAAATCCTGATTCTGTAATATTTAATATGTGTATATATATAATATGTAGCATGTGCATTACTGAAACGGATCAGCTTTCCCAGTTAAACAAGTAGATTCACAAATGTCAATCTCTTCCTGCAAGCTCTTCTGACTTTTAGAATAATTCTTATTAAGTGACAGAATCAAGAACAGAAAAACCAAGTTTCCTAT
Organism: Fratercula arctica; assembly: GCA_947846985.1. Classification (NCBI taxonomy): domain Eukaryota; kingdom Metazoa; phylum Chordata; class Aves; order Charadriiformes; family Alcidae; genus Fratercula; species Fratercula arctica. The sequence continues at coordinate 1,489,547 of CANTUZ010000013.1, read as the reverse complement.
TGAAGGAGAGCAGGAACTTTTTATGTGCTTTCTTGTCTTATTTTGTCTTTGTACTATGTCTTATATGATGCTGTTAAAGTTACAGGTAACTACGGGACAGTGTATTATTTAGGAGCCCATGAGGAGTAGACTTGGTAACCTCAAAGCAAGAGGAATGGACACCTTCTCCAAGAGACCCTGCTGTGAACCAAGTTCCAAACGTACAAAATTGTCTCATCACCAAAGCTGCTTTGAAGTCACTGCGGAACTGACACTACGCACCAGCTATTCTAGTGCTTCTTATTTTCAGTCAACAGCGCCTTTTGAAACCATGGTAGTCACAGGAGTCACACTTACTGCAGCAAAAATACTTTCAAACAGAGTTCAGGCTCTTTGACCGTGATCCAGAAGCTTTACATAGTCATTTAGAAGCACTTCTCTTTGCCTCACGCCGTCTTTTTCCATATTTTTTTGGGGGGTGGGGGGGTATTATTACTTTTATATAGTTAGTAGTTATTTTCCCATTTTAATTTATAATTCTATTATTTAGTATTTTATCTATTGAAAAAATTTCTTGTTAATATCCTGTAATGTACGAATTATATATTCTCTTAAAATCCCCAAACAATTACTTTTCCTCAGTTTAAGCATACATGGTATTTTATTTTTAAACAGTACTTTCTTCTGCGAATTTTTTGGGTTTTTTATTTGCACTTTCTTTCAGTAATTGTGCATCCATAAAGGTATTTTACATTTCATTCTTAATGGATTTTTCCATGAAAAGAAAACTAGTAATTAGTAAAGCGTTCTACTTAGACAGCTGCTTCTGTATTCCCCATGTTACTGTTCTCTAGGGAACGGTGTATGGTAAAATAGACACTATTTCATAAATGAGGTTCCACAGAAAATTCAACTTCAGCCTGTGTGCCACATTCTCTCAGTCCAGATAAGGGATGTCACCCATGTATATATATTTTTTGCCAGTAAATGCACTAGAATAACTACTGCTTTCATAAATTTCACACTGCTATTGGATTTGCTAGTTTGATACACCACTAACATCCTGGTCTGTTCAGAGTTTGCGAAATAGAAGTGGACTGCATTTATTACCCAATTAGGCTGCAAAAAAAAAAAAAAAAAAAAACCGCTAGTTAATAAATTCTCTTTAAGTGCCATCTGAAGAGTGAGCATGTGGCCATGCTGCCCACCAGTGTATGGAGGGAGCCCCCGATACCATGTTTGTGACCTTTACAGGCATCCTGGAACATGCAGTTCTCACGCCACTTAAATCAAAGACAACCTACTAATAAAGACTGGCCTTCTAGGCTGTGACAAAAATCCTGCTGACCAAGTAATTCCAAAAATCCTTGACACTTAGATAACTCCAGAAGAGTCAATAACATGAAAAATCAAATACTTGAACAAAGAAGGAGACGCTACAACTGATCCACTGCGATTTAGTGTTTTAGTCCAACACAGAACACGCTGCATTTTAGATCTAGAAAACAACCTAAAATGCTGGGATTTGACTAGCCCAGACTAAGACACAGATTACACCCTCCCAAGCCAATATTCAGTAACATAACAAAAGAGATAAAAGGGTGGTGTGATGGTTAGCTGATAACTTTCCCTGTTCTCTGAATGACATATAAACATGGTCCTGAAGCAGCCTGGTTTTAACTGAGCCAAAAAAAAAAGGATCAAGTGGGATAACATTTTAAAGTTGAATCAATACATGCTTATTTTGAAAACAAGTTTTTATGATGCTGCCATATGATCTCTTCTGGAAGAGGGTACATGTTCTGTTCCAAACCTCTTTGGCTGACTTTCTATGCCATGTTGGTTAAAAATAGATTTATTTGAAAGTAAGTTCCCATTGATATTTATATTTGAAAAGAAAATGTAATTTTTTTTAAAATGCCTTGACTTTTCCCTCATTTAAAAAAAAAAAAAAAAGCATAAACTTTTCCTTAAAAGCTTAACGTTTAACAACAGTATTCAACAGAAATAAAACAGAATACGCTAGACATAGCAAACATCTAGGACATAAGATTCTTGTTTGAATCTCTTCATACAGAAGAGAGACGCCATTCACATCCAAATAACTCAGTGTGAGACGCTTTTCAAGTGTGACACTAGTGTTGATCCGTGTAACACGGAACTGAAGCCCCGTTCCCCCTCAGCCCAGGCTCCTCTCCCCCGTGGCCTTGCTGGCCCTTCCGTGCTGGTTCCAGCCACCGTGACCTGCAGAGCCGGCCAGGCCCTCCCCCGACACAGCGGCAACCATTACAGCTGGCAGGACTCAAGAATTTTTGTCTCTGGTCCATCTCATTCCACGCTTATTACAATGTCTGAAGAGGGAACCAGTTTATCTCCAGGTGCATTATCAGAATCATTTAAAGAGATCTATTATTTTTATTATACTCGTCTTGCTGCTAAATTTATATAACAACTGGACATTATCAATGACAACCACTGAATACGTCTCTACTTTTTCTTCTGTAGTTCTACTACAGAAAGTGCATTAAAACAAGAGGATTCTAACAAACAGAAGGGAAATACAGTGCCTCTAGACTGCTGTCTGTGTCTAATGACGTAGTATTTTGAGAAATATAACTGCTTCTTTGTTTAGGAACATGGGATAGCGTTCCGGAAAATACCATAGTGATCGCTGTATGTAGCTCTCTTCTGTCGTAAGCTACCACATTTTACATGTTCGCTCTTAAAAACTAGTATTAATTTGCTATAATGTAATACGAAGATCAAAAATATAACAATATTTTCATCTTTTATTCAGTCAGTTTGTCTCATCTAAAAGAAAAATCGCAGCTTGAGCTGTGTAATCTCAGGAAAAGGTAAATCTCAGTTTATTATGTACCAAGACTTCTTTGTGAGCCATTTGGCTGAATTAAGCTCATCTTTCCTTTTTTGTGACAACTCATGTCATGACATTAAAGGTCATGTTCCTTCATTTCTGTCACTTTAAATTATGCCATCAATATAATGAAGTGATTCAACAGAGAATTTAATAAATGTTACAGAATTATTAACATCATACTAGGTGGCTGCTTTTCATATATTCATGCAGTTACTTTTATGATTTCAGCTAACACTTACATTCTTAACAGGAAAAAACAGGTACCTTGAATAAAATAGGAACTAAGTCAAGGATGCAAGTCTGGGGAGGAGAAGCAACTTAAATTCCAGTCACGCCATGCCTATAATCACAGCAATAGCACCATGCATGCATTCATTAAGGAAACATTCAGTTACCCTCTTTGCAATCAGGTTTAAAATGATTTAGCTCAACACTTTATCCCCAAAAGCATACATCTGTACTAAAATAAGAAATAAATAATTTAAAGGTATAAATGTTTATTGAAAACATTTGCATCTGACTCAATCAAGTGCTTTTCAGTATGACTATTTTACTTCCATGTTGTTCTTAAGTTTTCAAATGAGAAATTTAGGTTCCATTTTTCAAACGAAGAACCTTTATGTTCCCCCCACCTTCTGGTAGATAGTCCCAATCTAGTTGCCAGAAGATGACTCTGAGTTCCCGCTGGAAACACAAATTGAAGGTATAATCCAACTGTATACACACCATTTACGTTAACAGTTGTGAAAAACCAACCTGGAGAATTAACTGCCACACAGTAGCATAACGTGCACTTCCCTTGTCTGAGAAAGCAACAAGTACTCTGGGAGAAGGAAATAAAATAAATTTTTTTTATCTGTCTGCAGATTAAGAGACAGCTCTTTTCCATGGGTTTAATTATTATGGTGTCACAGATTCCTGCTTTGTAATTTCTCTTCCCTAATTGATTCATACTTCTATTTTTGATTAAAATTCTGCATCCAACTACATGCATTACACGTCCCAGGAAGCAGAAACAAGGTCATTCAAAGAACAACTGACCAGCTGGATGCTCACTACGGGTAGAGGTGAACCATGCATAGAATTGGATAGATCTTTTATTAAAATCCTAAAATCAAAGGGTGGAAATAAACTTCATATGACACTGGAAACATCTGCATGGAATAGCCTTTCCAAAGCAAGCCTGACTCATCCAGCAGAGACGGTGCTTACTACCCTGGAGACCAGAAAATCTCCACAGGATTGTGACATGTTTATGTCAAAGTAGGTCACTTTGAAGAGGAGCTAACACCATCCAATCTTTCTTCATATAAGAAATTGGTACAAACACTCCTGATCTCTGTGTGTTTCTCTGGTATCACGACCTTGCCCATCTCCACAGATCGGAACTGTTGTAACATCGTGCATCATCAGTTCCTGTTCGGCTGTAACATGTGTTTCGTCCAAGTCCAGAACCATACAACGTGAATGGAAATACTCTGTTTTCCTCTGATCTATGTGTTGGTAGCATCTCCAATAGCTGTCAGGGGAGGTGCAAAAATGTTTTTCTTGACTGTGCTACTCAAGACTCAAGGCGTAATAGTTTTCTGAAACTGAGTAGCAGAAATTGAGTTGCACTGAGTGAGCCTTAACCCATCCAAGATCCCAAGGAAGTCCCACCCAAGGAACTAGATAACTTGTTCCAAAGACAGCTAGGCTGCTCCCATACTCGCCAGCATTATTTGGTAAGTGAGCAGCAAGGAATGCAGTCAAGAACATCTGCATCAGAGATGAGAGCAAGTTTCCCAAGGAGGGAGCAGACATGGAGGCAGCAACAGAATCAACACCCCCCCGCCCCCGTTGCCACTAAGGGTTTGCCTGAGACACTTCCGTACCTAAGCTAGTTGAAGACGACTGAGTCAGACTGTGGGATCTACAAGTCTGTGCTTACCTAAACTGTCGGTCAAACAAAATTTAGTCTTCAATGGGGAATTTACTTTTGCCAGGATTTGGCTGTAGTCAGTGCAACTCCTATGAAAGGCATGAAGGATGCTTAGATACAGTCAACTTCACAAAATGAAAGCCCACATTCAGCACAAAACAAGCAGGCAAAATCACCTCTGTAACCGTTTGGGTTGAAGTTATGAAGTCACTTTTTATTTAAGACATTCGAGATGGCCCTTACAAAGATTTTGCACACTAGTCACAAGAATATTTAAACTCATTTTTGTTTTCTGGATCACTCGCACTCAGGGTTTCATTGTTAAATTTATTAGATGTTGAAAAAGTTCCTGGGATACTACAGAGGGTGAACATACCACTGCACATAAATCTGATTTCCAGAATCATTGGTTTTCAGATTTCATATTGTTCCGATCTTATTTGTTAAAACTGTTACAGAGCACAAAATTGCTTGCTCTGGGCTCCCACCTGGCAGCTTAGAATACAGATATTTGCTTCAGTAGTCAAAAATCCCACAAAGGAAATTCATAGCTATTAAGGAAAACTTTGCTGTGTCTATTTTAAATCATATTCTTGAATATCTCTGAGCATCCAACTTCAAATCTAATCGTTTGAAGGACAAACTGGAATAGCTATATAGGATTAATGTTTCATTATGAAATAGGAATATTCTAAAACATTATGATAGAGAGGATGCTTTATTTTTTTTCCTGATGAAAAAGGTAGATAGAATATTCTTAAGCATAACTTGAAATTTCATTATTTGCATCCAGAATATTCTAGCAACTTCTATTCTTTTTTAGCCCATGCTATACTACTTTTGTTCACTCTGTGATCTTCTCAAAATCATATAGTCAAATCATTGTGAGCTTATGTGTTTGCTTTCTAAAATGCGTGAGGAGAAAGCAAACCGAGGCTTTCCTGCCTAGGAAGCAATGACTATTAAACTACCTGTTGTCTGTCTAATTACAGTCAACACCACTTTAGAAAATTAGAAGTAAACAAAGCAACAAGGCCCTTCTTTGTCTCCCACTCAAGCCTCACCTCCAGAAAAAGCAAGACGGATCCTACAAACCCTTTTGTGTATGCGTAGCCTTTATTCATGCAAATATTCTTAACAAAGTCAGTATTTCAATTATAAAGCCAGCAACTATTCACACGTAAATTTTTACAGCACTGAACCCACTAAAAAAATTACAATGATGCAGAACCAGCAAGCTGTATATATGTCTCAAAAACTTTTGACTTCATTAGCTCAGCAACAAGGCTTGCGCTGCATGTTAATCACTCATTCAATGCACCTTTCTCGGGAAAAAGGGCCAAGTCAAACATATCCTTTTTCTTTTAAAGGAACATATATATTGTGTGTGAACTATATATAGTTTTGAACCACAAGAAATAATCAGGAGTAGTTCACCGGGCAGTCATATTCTGCAGGGAATTTTACACAATGAAAAGAAAAAACTCTGAATAATTTACAGTAAAATCTGCCTGATTTACAACCTTCTGTTCTATCACTATGGGAGACAGTGTATGGGAATGAATCCTCACAGTAGATCTACTTTTAATAAAAGAAAAAGTTACTAAGCTCCAAAGACTGGCCAGGGCAACTTAAATAGCCCGGACAACTAGATAGCTAAATCCTGGAGCCTCTGAGAAGGAAAACAAAGACAGAGCTCTTCCAATAGCCGTTTTGAACTCTGGCCATTCCTGAGTTACCACAACGCTGTGACACATCTTGGCCCCACTGTGCCAGGCGCCGAGCAAATATGGAACAAAGAGACTCCCAGGCCAAGGAACTTGCAATCAAAGTACAAAACAGAAAAAGAAAAGATGAATAGAAATGAACACTAGAGGCCAAGGCAACAAACCCACAGCATTAGGGAGGGCAGCAAGCCTTCCCACCGTTACATTTCGTGTAGCAAAGGAGAGTCTGAAGGAGAACAGAGGAGGAGGAGAGGAACACGTCTCCTGGATGTGTACAAGGAGCCTTTCTCAAGCAGAAGAGCAGCCCAGAAGAAAGCACAGAGACAGTCTGCTCCAACGCCTCGCGCTGAGCTCACAGATGCCAGTATCACTGGCCACTGTCCGAAACCCCGTATTCCAAAATTTCCACCAGTTCTGAAGGCAAATGCTTAGACTTTTACACAGGTAAAAACACCACTGGACAAGCAAAACGTTTGCCAGAAGACAGAATGAATAAGACCCTCAGGTGGTGTAGCCTAACTTTCAGAAAAGATTCCTTTTTAAAGATCTGGGGACATTTAATGCAGATTTGTCTCTGTTGAAAAAAAACAACCTCAGTTTAGTCTCTTAAAATCCTACTGTTTAGCAGGAGATGAATTCTTGAATATTCATTATCTTCCCGAATTGGAATGAATGTTGGAATATGAAAAATCAGGAGATGTCAGAAACAGGGAAAACAGCCAGACTTCCTCTGTGTGAAACATATGTGCTAGATTTGTTGAAAAATGAGAAGAAAGAAGTTCTTTAGATTACAGCGCATAGGTAAGCTATTTACAAATACAAAACTCAAGCTGCGATCTTTGCCTTTCCTGCAGTCTATTCTTTGAGATCAACTCAGGCATTAATTACATAAATGACCCTGCCGCTAACAGCCGTATGCGGAACACAGGGTGCAGAGATCATCCTCCATTTGGGAAGACGGGAATTTGGCCTTCAGGAAGCTTCTGAGTGCAGTCAGCGATTGATAGTGGTTACTGCTGGACGTATACAGCAGCTATTTACACTGCATATGTGTTAAATGAAGATATCTGCTGTTTATGGGGATGAACAATACAGACAATAGCCATGAACACAGGAAAATTGTTTGTTACAGCTAAAGAGACAGCTTTCTGAAGGTGTTCTGTAGCTGGAGAGACTGGAAAGGTTGTACCTTTCCTTCAACAGAAGGCTCAAACTACTAGTGTGGGGTTTTTTAAAATCTATCCTACAAACCAAACTCTTAAGGATCAACTGCCAAGGATCAGCTTTGGAAAGGAGGTTTAGTAAATCTCCTCTTCAAACACAAAGGTGTAAAAGACAAAAATAAAGCAAACTGTTGAAGGGAAGGAATGCAGTATGTGGCGCTGATGAGGATGCTGAGAAACGAGACAACTAGGAACGACTTTCCCCATGCAGTACCTTTGGCTTGTACAAGGTTTCAGTGTCCAGGTGTGGCTTCTATAGACAGTTTTTCTCAAGGTACAGCACCTTTGGAGTCTGTTCATAATTACCAATGACAGACTCACTAAGATCACCTTCAAACAAAGCAACATAAAGAAGGTGAGACAAGCTTTGGAAACATTTGATGCAGAGTAGTAATGTAAAGACAAAGCAGATCCGAGAGGACTAATCCAAAGCAACATGGAATAAGGGAAATTTCTTTTTACTTGAATATGGTCTGAATGATCCAAGTAATTTTTCAAAGGCATATACTTAGGGGACAAGGGAAAAATGCAGCTCTATTGTAAATCAAGTTGTATGGAACATTTCTGAGCTCATTTGCAGCTAGGTGGGTTTCCCTGCAAAAGTTGCTTTGAGGAGTAAGGGTTCCTTCTCTCCAGCCCGTTGGTTTTACTTCATGCAGTAATAAGTAACAGTGTTAATATTTCTGTGCGTCTGAATTCCTGTGTTCATCTCTCCCAACTCCTTTGCTAATATGGGGGAAGGACAGATCAAACTTAGAATTACTGATATTTTGACCAAATTAAAACACATCCTTTTTCACCTTCAAAACTTCTAACATTCTGCATACTACGGTGGACAAATACATGTTCCTCCCTTAGCCTGACTTCCTCCAACCACTGTAGTTCAAGTTTAGGTTCATATGGAAAGATCATAAAAGATAGGAAAAGGCAAATTTCATATAAGCAGAAATTACGTATATCACTCAAGGCTAGGTTTGCCTATCTTTTGTTGCTGCACAGTAAAACGGAATGGCTCACAGCAGAGAGCCCAAAAGTCAAGAAGTGTAGCGACTGCAGGGGGCTTGGACATAAATTGCTTCTTCATTTGAAAAAAAGCAAACCAAAACAAAACCCCAAGCCCCACCCAAAACAAATCAAACCCCAAAACACCAGCCACCCCAGCCAAAATTAAAAAATACTCAAGGTATAGATTTTTGTCTGTTTTTAAAGTAGTTTGAGATCTGTTACTAGAAAGCTGCATCCAAATACTAGATATTATCATCAATACGGATACAGCAGAGGTCTTATATTTGTTGTTATTCTGCTTTTCAAAGGAATATCCAGTTCCCAAATTTAAAATCTGTTGATATTTTTCCTACATACTAACAAATTTTATTTAAGAGTGCTGATGAATGAAACAAGAATCTCCTGTGATACGTTCTGCACAGACAGCATTGCCTATGTAAAGGCAGCGAGATGAACTGGAATAACCTGCGCCTCTGGCTCAGACTGTAGGGACACAGGAGCGCAGGCATTCGGACGTGGCCTTCACATTCAAAACGTGTGTAACTCTCACACTGTTTAAGGTATTCCATAATTTTGTATTACAGTTTTAAATGATGGAATTTATGAGAGAGACAAGACTGGCATTCCGTGTTTCATATGAAATTAATTATTTTATGCATTATAATTATTCTGATCAGAGGGCTGAGTTCTGGAATAGCCTTTCTCCCTGCCTTGGGCATTCTGATTATCTGTAGGAAAAAGGACATGGGTGTTTTAAAGGAGATATGTTTAGGTTCTGCTAAAATACCATGAAAACCTTCAGAATTATTCACTTTCAAAGCTTTTCCAGAATAATCTGTAAAGAAACATCAAATATTTCATACTATTATGGCAGAAAATGAAAAGTGTTCCATTTCATGCTTAATTTATTTTGTAATTATAAATCTGTTGGTAAACAGTACCATAATAGGCTTTGCTTTGTGCCTGTTTATGCTCTTGAACTATTTGAGTTTTAATATGCTTTCAATACAAACAACATGATAATAACTGTTCTTGGAAATTACTGGCTAGATGGGTTCATCCCAAAGTAAATTTTAGCATTCATCACGTACACCTGCTACTAAGGGACATGTTAAAAAAAAAAGATTAAAAACAGTCTAGCAATTTTTAAAACTGCAGAACAGAAGAAATCATTTATAACTAGAACAATTTAATATTAATTCTACCACAACAATAGTTGTTTCAGAAAAATTAGGGAGACAGTTTTCAATTAAAACCACTTTTTGCATAAAAAAGTTAAAGTAGCATATAGGTGACATGTCACAAAGCACAGTCTCATATTTTCCTATACTCTCTCTGATGTGCTCCTGAAAATAAGAGTTTTAGCTTTCTCCTGACATATGAGTGAGTATTTTGGCTTTCTGTTGCTCCTTTTGGAGCTTCACAATCACTTATTATAGTGGAGCTGGTATTTAAACATTTGTATTACCAAAATGAAAGAATGTGAATACATTAACAGACAGCGTGTACTGTATTTTTAGAAGAACATCTTTCATTATGCTTCATTGTGGCAGTACCTTCTTTTCCTTAAAGCAGGAGTAGGCTCTCTCCATACAGCTATATGCAAGTCAACTATCAAAGGAGCCTTCCTACTTACATATGCAAACTATATGTCTAATTAGAAAGATATTGTGAAAAATAGTCTCTCTTCTACGAGTCGGTGCCCCTGTCTGCATTCAGTCTTTATTGATCAAAGTAACATCACGTCCTCTACTATTTCTGGGATAGAGTAGTAGTCTCTGTAATTTCACATTTGCTGCGTTGTTAACAACTTCATTCCAGCCCCCACAAGGGCCTCGGATTTGCAGAACAGGCAGATATTGGAACTTCTGTACCAACAGAAACAAGCACAAATACTTGCAAGAGATCAGAGGGTCCACAGTTCAGTGACAAGCATTAGGAAAAGCAGGGGTTTGTATATAAGACAAGTAGTTCAGGTTATATGGCCTTACATATAAATTCACTCAGCTTGGGTGAATAAGAAAGTTCAAGTAGCCAGCTCCTTTCCACCATTAAATAATTTATCAGCACAACCGTACAACAGACTCTAAAGCTCTTCCATCACTGTACCCTCAGTAAAAAAGGAAAGCCTACCACGCTGTATTTCAGCAGAGCGGTTACCCTTTCTGAGAGAGTGACGATGTTATGAATACAAATTCAAAGACCGGTCTAGGTAGGTGTTTATGAAGTAGAGTATTGTGGCGATTTCTCACCGAAGTCTGTCAAGACTGCATAATCCTGAAGACATGGTTTTAGGAAGGGAGATAGCGAGCTAGTTGTCACTCAAATAAATCAAAACATCAGCTGCACAGAGCAATTCTAACCTCAGATGGGAATTCCCTTATATTTGCTCTCCCAGTAAATCTGCTCCTAGAAACAGTCAGAAAGTGACTGTGTAATTTTATAGTGAAATATATATTTAAAGCAGTCTGTAATAACAAGAAATGACTGCACAGGTACGTAGATAAAGAACCTGAAGTCAAAATTTGAGTGAGAAGCTAAGGTACTTTTTGTATACACACATTGCCCACAAGTTTAAAAAAAGTCTTACAAATATTGTCCTTGTCTTTTAACAGAACATGCTCTAGAAAATAATTTAACAAGTAATCTTTCCAGGTTTGCTTCTTTCTATAATCACTGTAGGGGTAAATACCTTTATTATATATCGGTACCTTTCAATACACAAACATCTGGATTTATTTGTAAAGTCCCAGTATGTATTCTCTACCTTTTGTCAGGTTTTAACATTGGTTAAGAGAATGCTTTAGTTCTCATTTTGTTTCTTGGAAGCATTATTATACCTTTCGGTGTTGTGACTATGACAAAATTGAAACTGTATTTTATGCACCTAAGTTCTGTTATCCAGACTAAGGAAACCCCAGCCATTTAGAAGATGGAAAGTATGTATTTTCATGTCATCCTTGGGCAGTGTGGTAAAAGACTGAAGTTTGAGAACTTAACTGTTATTCGAGGATATGATTAAATGATTTTCATTTATACAGTTTACTAATATTAATCATAATATTATTCCACTTACAACAATAGAAATAATAAATCAAGTTGCATAATTGCAAAAACTATTCATGAGCACATTGTTGTACCAAATAATCCTACTATTTTAGATGAGGTCAACATCACTTTGACTTCCCTCATGAAGTCCAAAAATTTTCATCATTAACTTCATAAATTTTCCTTAGCAAGAAGTAATTACCCATTATTCATAATTTATTATTCACCTGAAAAAAAAAAAAAAAAACCACAAAAAAGCCCCAACCCTGTAATTCAGGCAGAAGCTTTAAGTAATTGATTATGGAAGCAACAGTAGAATAGAAAAAGGGAAGGTTTTGAACACATAACGGGGAAGTCAGTGTTGGAAGTCAGTGACAGCGGCGCTCCTCTTTTCTTTTCTATTTAATCCCGTCCCTCCATGAACTGCAAACAAAGCAATTCTAAAAACAGTTGATAGCATAATTTGCAACCAGAAATAACAAACACATTTAGCAGTTATGCCTATATTTATCTGCATGTGTATATACAAACAAAAACAATCAAAAGAAAAAAGGGTATTTTACTGGGTAAATTATTTGCGACAGATCATTCCACTAACTCCTTAAAAAGTTATTAAAGTGATTCTAAATCATGTATTAAGAAAATATGCAAAGAACACACATGCTTTCTCCGTGTTTACACAGTACTGAGAACACAAGGATCCCGATGCAGGACTAGCAGCTTCTACATTTGTCATTTATTGCCTTTGTTCTCTTCATGAGAACAGATTTACTTCTAAAAATCGTAATGGAACTGTCACTACATTATGGAATTCGCATTAACAAAATCTTTCTGTACAGTTATAAGGAAAATTTCTTGGTATATGATGTTTACTGCAGTATTTTCAAGAAAGGAGACAAACTTTTTCTCAGTGAAAATGCTGAGAATGATTCCAACAAAAGAAATAATTAAATATCTACATAACGACAAATTATACCCGTGGGACCTCAGGGTTATGATGGACAAATAATAAGAAGTTGAAGATGACACCAGTAGATTAGGTACTGCAAAGCGGAAAGCATTCTTCCCCTGGAAATGGGAAAATTATGCATCAAAAGCAAATTGTTTTTAATATCAGTATAACACTTTCTTAAAATCAGATTTCAGAAACCAATGATCTCTGTGGGTCTACTTTAAGTATGTGGTTAATATTTCCAAGTTTCCTGACTTCACAGGTATCACCTGGGCATCTAATTGCCAACTGGGGGCGTACACTGGAGCTAGGGAGGCTGGAATATGTCACAAGAGCGAGACACAAATACAGTGCTGCTTCCAGGTGTAGCACACACTGATTTGTTGGCACGTGCTCAGAAGATTGTTTGAAATTATGGAACTAAAAATTGCCCCTGTCAACTTGTAAAAATGTTGGGATCAGTAAAGCAAAAGCCTATCATGCCTTTAGAAATTCTGGGATTTTTAAAATATAAGTGTGGCTTTCCAAGACCTGCAATGCTGATCTCTCAGACAGGACACTGTTAAACTGAAACACTATGTTCCATATGCACAAAAATCTTGATGATTAATTTTCTGATTAAACAAAACGTGAATTAGAAATTTCATGCCTCTCTGGGTAAGATAAACCCAGATTTTCTACCTTACTATGGGGCCATATGGTCAAAATGTATACAATATTTCAAATGGACTGATTGAGAAAGGCTCTAGGTTTATCTTCCCTGTATCACCCAAGTAGAAGGTCATTTTAAAATCCTTTAGGCTCTTCATTTTGAATGATTTTGTCATGAGAAATTAACTTATAGGCTTGCGGAGTTTGCAGAAATGATAGATCTCTAAAGACTTTTTGAGCAGCGAATAATGAACTTTGTCAGCCTCCTCAACACTCTGATTTAGTTTCCTGAGTAAGTGAGGCAAGTGGCGGTCTTCTCTCTACACTGAGGTCAAATGACTTCTGATTGGAAGCAGCAAAAAATAAAAGACAAAAATTTCCATTTACTAACACATAAGAACAGAGCTTAAGACCACATCACTTTCTTGTACAGGAGCACAGTTCAATCTTAATGTCTTCATCAGTAATTCTTGAGAATTATAAACAGGGAACCTTTGCTAAAGTCTGCCAATACAAAGTAAGAGGTCTATTTTCCCTCCACACTCAAGGAAAATTACGTTTGAGATCTGAAAGGTGCTAATTTTCTTCGTATTTTGAAGCAATTCCAGAATTGTTTTCAGCTTTTGATATACAACCTCTTGTCTTTGGCATTGAAGACGTTGTATCTAATCACTGTAAAGGCTATCATTTGGGGATACTTTTTTTTCACTTCATCCTAATATTTCCTGCATTAAATCCACTGCATTAATGCAAAGGAAACGGAAGATAATTTATATGTCTCTGACATTGAGGAACACTTTAGGGAATGTGATGGTGATAATAAGAACTAAATCCATGGCATTGGCTTAAGCTCGGTAATACGCAAAAACCTGAACAGCTTTGATTGTCCCGGGCTGTTATCCTAAATCAAAATCAACAGACATCATGACCAAGGCTAACATCTGTCTATATATATATTTATACCTTTATCAAAATCTTGCTCTTTCCATATCGCACTTTACAGCTCTAAAGGTCACCTGTTCAGTATGTTACACTCTATCCATGTTGCCCCAGCACCATCATGCATTATAAATCCCATGATTCTTTAGAATACATGAATTTATAGCCTCACTTTTGTCCCAGAACCAGCTACATTTTGATGAATGAGATCTCAGACTAGATAGGTAAATAGAAAAAGGGTGAAGGATGTAAGCTTGCAATGTATAATTTATTATAAGCGCCACAAAATACCGGTGCTGAGAGAAAACAAATTATTGGCCTCTCATGCAGTGACCATGAGAAGGTGATAAATTTTTCATTATATAGTACTCATCAGGCATTTGAATAGCTCATCTGTCCTATTTATGCCAGCTAAAATGAATTCAACCTATCAGCAGCAAATGTATTTTTAATGTTCTCTTTACCTTCTGTGGAAGAGGCAGCTAAAAAGTCCATCTTCCACAAGAATTACATTATTCATTTAATTACATTCTGTAAACTGTTTATTCTTGAATAGGCTTTTCCTGTTAAAACCAGACCTTTACATCTTCAGGAAATTTTGTCTCCAATGCCCATTCTAGTTACTAGGAAGGAGAAGTTACCACAGTTATTTTCTATACCGTAAAAACAGGTGTTTTCCCATCAAAATGCATATTTCATACTAAACTTTAAAAACATTTGGAGTCACCCACGGGAAGTCACTCCTTTGCAAAAGAAAAGCCAAGCTGGATAACACCATTTTAGCTTCTTGAATGCCTCCTGAAATTGAAACATTACAATATGTTTTCGTGCAACAGGGCATCAGTTCTCATGCCAAACATTTCAAGTTGTTGCATCCGTGTAATACCATAACTTTTAAACTGTGCCAATTAAACAGTCAAGAAATATGATATGAGCAATCTGTGATGGAGGGGTACCTCAACATCTTGGGCTTCGGACTGCATCACAATAAAAGGACCACCCTCCTTCTATTGACTATAAATGAGTTCCACAAGGTCCCCAAAACAGTTCTTTATTAAGAGGCCATGTAATCAGCACTCAGATGATTTGAATTTTATAGCTTCTACTACTTAGAAACTCTACCTTGAAAATACATCCTGCATAGAAGCCATGCCTTTGAGTAAGCTTTTAAGTGAAAACAGAATGTGGTTTTTAAAATAGTGCACTGTTAGCCTTTCAGCTTCTTGGAATTTCAGTTCAGGACGGATATACAAAGAGCACACAGAAAGTGTGAACTTGGCCTCGTCACTGTTCGCAGCGGAGCTTACAGCATGGCTACAACGTACAGAGAGTCCCCACGCGCAGGAACACGAATAAGCTTTATGCAGTAGCTGAAGACAGACAACGCACCGGCACACACCCCCTCATCCATGCACACATTTCTATGGGAAGTGTGATGGTCACCACCACGTTCAATTTCAGGTAGGTTTACAGAATTTTTAACATACTTTTCTTGTCAGCACTGATGTGAAAATGGCTATCAAATAGTACTGGGAATCCAAAAATAAGGTTGAAAATCTACGTGCAAAACTTTTGACCTAAAATTTGGCTCTAAGAGCACACAAGGAATGGCAACCTCTGGATATGCAACTTTGTCCCTGGTTTTAAAAAATAAACAACTCATACAGGGTCATAACTCCAAGTGGCCTTTGGTAAGAAATACAAGCTTGAAAATCAGCAATTGCCTGAAGAAAAAAGGCTAATGCCAGTTGAATTTGCAGCTGTTAACTCTCAAGACTGTAAACATTTGTTTCCCAAATGAGAGCAGAACTTTCAAAGATATTCAGGAACTCCAATAGGGTCAGGAAGTTATAAAAACCTGTTACAACTCACTCTAAGAATAATTTGAAGCCAATATTACCAAGCCTCAGTTAACCTCTTTGGAATACGACAAATACTGTAAACATTCACTTTATTGTGAGTTCTTGACTCCAAGTACTATCAGCTTAAGGCCCTATCATAACCCCAAAAATAAGATCAAGAAATTTGACATTTCTGGTACTAGGTCTCAATTTACTTTCCGGAATTTACCTCTTACTACAGTCATTCAGGCTGCTAGCCATACTGTTGCTAATCCTAACTATAATCCTAGCTTTAACATGGGCTTCAGATGCCAATATAAATCAGAGATCAAGACTAAAGAATTCAAAAGACATTTATGTCAACTCTCAGTTTACCCTTCTGGAAATTCCTGAATACCACAGTTTGTTCAGTATCAGGAGCTACTAACTGCATCCAGTTAGAGTTAATGTTGAATCCTAAACTTTTCTGAAATATAGGAACTAGCCAGAAGTAAAGAATGATTAATTCAATTCTACTTATGCCAGGCCTATGGTTACATATTTGGATCTTGTTGAATACTGCACTTGTTCTGACATACAGCCTGCACTTTTCCTAACCCTGTCTTTATTCTGGCCTTAACATTTAGCTTTAGCCCCACTACAAGCTAGAGAATTTAATAAGGAATTCAAAGCCACTTACCTCTCTAGAACTTTGCTAATACTGCCCGCATTGAGCCTCCACAGATGGTTCTTTTCCTGGTTTTATCCCTATGGATGGAACAGGCAGGGGAAAAAGAAGAATTTAGAGTCCTGAAAATATAACTACCAACAGCTATTTCAAGGTTAGCTTTTGGGTTCAGAAATGGGGAATTCCTTTCATTTCTACACATCTCTGATATCCTTTGACTTGCATTACTTATAATCATCCCTCTGTTGCCATGGTGCGTATCAGGCTCGCAATAGCGAACGGGCTCACTGTCTCTACACTGGCAATAACAAAGATCACAGGCGGCCACTGCTATTATTTCCACTCCCTCGGTGTGTCCTTGTGCACTTGATGGGGTCTGGAAAATGCCTGTTTTACTCCACCCATGTAATATTGACCACCACAAAAGCTGTTGGAGCAGCCATAACAAGATTGAGCACTAAGAATTTCAAAAATTTCTGCTTCCCAGTAGCAAAAACATATGAGCTCTTACACCAGACACAGAAGGTCCCATCAAGGATATCGAAATGAAAAAAAAGTAAAAATGTGCTTTGATAACAAACACCTGCTTAGATGAAGCAAACTCAACAGTAACCTGGGGCTGTTGACAGGGGCTCAGTTCTCTAGTCCTTATTTGAATCAAACCACCATTGAGACCGTGAGTAGGTTAGCAGCAATAAACCACAAAAGATAGCATTGTGCCAAGAATCGTCAGCTGCTAAATGATTGATCAAAATACAGCACAGAATACTTCAGTTTTTCATGTTCCTCATATCCTGATGAAACTTGCTGTCTTTCTGAGACTTTTCAAAGGTGTTCTGTCTTAGCTATACTTGGGAATAGGTTTCTCTGGTGGAAGCAGAGTCTTTTGGTCGCTAGTAAGCAGAGTACATCTATCAAACCTGAAGGATAGGTTACTAAATAATTGCTGTCAACCAAGCAACTGTGAGCTGTCAAAATATTCTTGTGGATGACCAAATATTTAAATATCAGAACAGCTTAATTTTAAAAACAAATTTTGATATGATGTGGAATTTTTGCCTTAGTACTTTGTGTTTGAACACTCTGGCTCTGCTGGTCTGCATTTTCCAATCGACCCTACCATCAGCCCTGTCTCCTCACATGCCGTATTTTGTGGATGAAAGCACAGGGGTTTCAGCTTCCAACGAAGCTTGTATTAACTTCAATGCCAGTAAAAGTGATGATCAAAGGTCAATTTCAAAGTTCTCTTCAAACACTGCAGAATGAGTTTCCATGTGCCTTCCGTGTAAATACAATAATTTTCAAGACAAGCCGAATTCCAGGGCTACTTTAAAACAGAATTGAACCAGGGCTTTACAATGACATCTACCAGCAGCTGTAAGTATATACAGGTCTGTGTTTCTCTTGTAGGATTTTGGCAGACATAGAATCTCTCACTTTTGACGAGCTGTACTAGCTAGTTCTTAGCAACATACTCGCTTTCTGAGAGCCTTTGTTCCAGCTTATCCTCGTGGCAATACCTCTCTTAACAGTTCAGTAAGTGTCTCTATATTTAAGGAATCTAATGAAGCTTTTACTATTAAGTTAAGCTACATCAAGATCGGCCCAACAGTTTATCTTCAACCTATACAAATTTGTTGATTTTTGTTTCTGATTGACAACAGAAGAAAGCAAAAAGTCTGAGGTTTTCTTTAATATGCAAGACATAGACATTACATCCACTATTTGCAGGAGAATTTATGATAGACAAAAGTGTTTTTGAAAGTTATTTTCCTTAAAGAATTGCTTTTTCTTCTGATGCTCCACTGTTTTGCATTTATTAGCAAGTGATTTATGAAGGAAAGCAGTTAAATATTAGAAGTTCTGTATTTTTATAGTTCATATTTTCTCAACAATTCCATATATGCTTTTGCTGTGTTATGAATTCTGAGCTCCGTATTCAGTAATCATTCTTTATGACAACCTAAATATGTACGGCATTATTTGTGAATTAGAGAGCAATTTATTTAGGAATCTCAGAAAATTACTTTTCTTCTAGGTGCTATTTTACAGTCTATCCATTTTCTATTCTATCGGCGATTGCCTCTTTTATGTCACATGAGCCTTAAGAGATATTTCATACAGATGTGAATTGCAGGATTACCAAAAAAAAGTTTCAAATAAAAGATCCAGCTTTGATTGTGTGCAGAAGGAAACGAAAAGCTCTATGTATACTAGGCAATAGCTGAGTAAGAAACCAGGACCTTGTACAGGGCAACTGTTAGGGATTGTATAAAAATATGTATAATGAGATGCCTGCAGTCACACAAGTCTGGATCTGGTAATCAGTTCTAAGTTCCTATTTCACTATGAAGCAGGATTGCCCCAGCATCCTCCTAAAACATCTTTCAGGAATTTCCACACTGAGAGATACTTTTCCTATGAATTAGAAGACTTCGCCTGACCCTAAAGTATTCTTTCAGTTGGATTTTGTGAAAGCTCTTCTTCACATACTGAAGTTAAGTAAGCATTAAAGGCTCAGTTCAAGACTCACATTTCCACTGGAGACAACTGGTGCATAAGTTTAAATAAAATATGGCTACAAAAAAAAATTCACATTACCCACCAAGAAACACTTGGCAAGCTACACCATACACACACAGCAGCTAAAGAGAAAAATATTTCTCCTACACATTTAATGTGCTAATATGAAGCAAAGTAAGTAATTAACACTTAGAGTTGAGATAATGGTTTAGCAGTTCTTTTTCGTGTGTAACCCAGGTGCCAAAAAGGCCACTTGAGTTTCTATTGCCTTCTCCTTCCTCACTCTAATGAACACTGCATATAACGGGAAAGGAAACAAAGGCTTTCACAGCTCCTCATTAAGAAATTCGGTGAATTTTTAGCATTTCAAGAGTCTGGACCAAAATCTTGGGCAGAAGGCTTTATTAACCTGGAAATAAGGTTAACCTCATATCTTTTGCCTCTGTTCCAAATCTGCAAATTTTACAAAACAGTTCATATAAAAAGTACAGAAATACAACATATGCAGAAGACGACCCACTGGAAGGAGGAAAGACTTCTCTCCAGCTGGTCTTACGCTAAAAACTAACCCATCTGAAAGTCAGGAGCACGATCCTCATCCTGGCTGCTCACCACATGAATACTCTGCCCAAAGCTCTTTCCTCCCTCTCGCCACATCCCATCCACTGGCCAAAAGCTGGTTTTGCACAACTCCTCAACCCTTCCTCTCCATAGGGAGATGCCCCAGCCGGCCGCCTACACCAGCTCCCAGCTTCTTCTGAGCTCCTCCAGGAGCCTGAGGGGCCAGGACAAGAGCTTTTGTCTCTATTCTGACTCAAGTTCCAGTGTGTGCCAGGTCAGAGATTAATAAGACTTTGAATTTTCTTCAGAGTCACATAAAACTTCCTGTGACCATGGCGCACACACTGGCAAACGTCTGTGGATCTGATTTATTGATAGTAACTTACTTACAACTCAGTTATGAGAAAGAGCTGATTGTAGACCTGGAATAACAAGTTTAACTTAACTCAGCAGTAATATAAATGACAGGCTGAACTAAATGATGATCCAAAGCGTGAATGCAGGCACACGAAATTAACTTCCAACAGGAAAACCAAATGAAGGGCAATTAACAAATAGGGATGCAGTGGGGAGGCAGAGGGACCAACTGACAGAAGAGTGCAAAAACCAAGATGCACCAAATTAGATTCCCTCTAGATTATGAGAAACTAGGGCATGACAGCCACGTCATGAATACTACCCTCATCTCAAGCAACTCACTGAGTAAAGTTTTCTCCGGCAGAAGTGCCCGTTTGGTAGGGAGGGTTCGCAGCTATAAAGGTGCTACAAAGGCCTCACACACCCCTGAAGACTGGTACGCATAAACTGCACTGGAACCTTAACTTATGCATCAGGAGTCTTGTTTTGGGAATTTGTAACCAAATTACAACCACATTTACCAAAAAAGAAATCTGGCCTATGACTCCTGTGTGTGTTTTGGAGTCAAACCTTTTTACAGGCTCCTCAGTAACATTTAATTGGAAGTCGGTGGTACATTCAGCCTTGTGTCAGCAAAACGTCTTGGGTAAACAGCAGTAAGCAAACTTCGATGGGTTTATTTACCACACAGTTAATAACTTGGGTGAACTATTTGTCTTGGGTCTAATATTTATTTTGGCAGAAAACTTGGTACAAACGCTTTATTCTTTTTGACTCTTATATATACGTAAATTTTAGAACTATCCATTGACAAATAGCAAAGTTCAGAACCTTTTCCTTAAAATAAACACTGCTCTATTGCTTTTGTATCAAAATGTTACTAAGCATTGAATTCACTCAACAGAAAACAGAAGGTTCTCTTACTGTCTCATACTTGCATCCTTCACTTCTTTTAAACAAACAGTAACACTCTCAAGAGAACGTGCAGCCCACTGAATTACTTTATTTTCAATAAAATCCAACAGTGGTACTATAGTTACTGTCTTCACCATGATTAATGTAGGAAATGTTTGGAAAGCATGATATTATTATTCTAAATTACATTTTGCTTGAATTAATTTTTATGCATGGTTACTAAGATATAAAGAGTTCTGAATTGCTAATTAACATTCATACTCGTGAGATAAGATGAGATTTGAAGAACAAGTACATGTTGCTGAAAGATTTTTAGTTTGAGACTTTGCAAACCAAAAAAAGGGTGCAAAATATTGTAAAAGTCAGTCTGCAGCCTATCAAACCAAAAGATTATAGTGCAAATGACATCCCTAATTAAAGATTTCTGTTAAACTCCAAGACTATAATGTACTTCCAGCTTAATGCTGTAATGGAAAACAATTTTATTCTGCACTTATATGCTGTTTTCCCTGTCATCACTAATGTTAAGTGTTAAATCTTCTCTTTTGCCACAACTGTACTATGTTTCCCAGGCAAGGTAATGCGCTTACTCGTAAAGTTGTGATAGATTAAGATGTACTTGGATTATCAATCAGACAATACACAGAAGGACATGGGCAGCAGTTCTCACTGTAGTTTGCAGATTGCTTTAATGACACCTTTGGAAACCCTTATCTTCAGCCCGTACCTTCCCCAGTAAGTGCATGTTTTGCATATACAGAGAAGTAAACAGGTGGGATTAAAGAGAATATGGAAAAAACATTAGACTCCCTCTCCTATATTTTCCACAGCTGTCAACAATTGATCCTACAGAGGACAGACCTGGAGATGGAAGGGAACAGAACTATGGGCATATCAGGGAGCAGCTCTCCCCTTCTCCAGCAAGGGAGGAAGCACACGAGCAGGCACCAAAGATTTCATAAACAGAAAAGCCCATTTGCCACAGTCTTCCTGAGTAACAGCCAGACTAAGTAGCCAGAAGAAATCGCTTCCCTGTTTGTAAGCAGCTGTAGCACAATTACACTTTTTGTGTAAGGATTAAAGCTGGTGAGAATTGAGAGATGCTCAATTCTAATAAGACAATGGACGTTGCATCTGAATTTAGCACTGCTGCACAAAACTCCCTTTCAATAGCAGTCAATTCAGTTTCTGACTACTTGGCCCACAAGTGTCCTAAAATCCTAAATATCAATATCGGAAACCTGACGTGCATCAAACCCCATTGATTTTAGATAACTAGCATTAGCACAGTTTTGAAATGTATCTACAGAAAATAATCCATAATTCATTTTGTATTCTGAAACACTTAAGTGTGGAATACTCAGAGATAAATCAGGAGAAAAAAAAAAGAGAGAGAGATTTAACCCTAAAAATTAATCAGTTGCGGCAAATAGTCCTGCTCTGTACTTGCAACTCTCCTTTCTCTAGCTTGCACTCTAATTATTCCATGCTTCAATATCCCAAAGGCAATTATGCATTTTTCACAAGTTACTGGATAGTAATAAGTACTTCCAACAAGACTTCCAGACAAAGCCTACCCAGTGCTTTATTTATTAATAATGGCACATACTTTGATTTATTTTGTATGCATTCAGCAAAGAAACAGACTCCCTCTTGTGGGAAGAAAGCTCCCTCATTTAGCAGATAAAGATGTTTCACCTTCAACCTAGACAGCGTTACTGAGAGGTCATCAACAGTCAAAGGAAAAACTGTGGTCGTAGCCCTGAAGAGAAGAACAGGCGGATCATGAAAAGAGGAAGTTGAGAGCAGGGAGTCTGTATGGATTGCACAGAAATGTACCCAGTTGCTAATATCATGGTACAGTTATCGCGTGCATGATGGTAGCAGTCGCATTGTCACCCTGGCCATAGCTAGTTGTATTTGCATCTCACTTCTCTGCCCCTTGACTTCAGTGAGCACCAATGCAAATTCGGTATTTGCCATCCTCTCAAAGAAATTGTCCCTCTTCCCTATTGTGGCTCTCCTACATGGTTGAAGAAACAAGGAGATTCATGATTACCTCCTCAATCTGATAACAACTTTGCTAGCTAAGATCTTTCTAGACTGTGCTTCCTATAGCCTAGTGCTTATTATTCTTTCCTGCCAGTTCAGGCTCCCACCTACACTCAGAGGACATGCTTTCATAGACTGCAATGAGACATTCGCTTGAGAAAAAGAGGATTTAAAGACCACAAGGAAAGGTTTCTCCTTATGAAAAGTGGATTGTCATATTGCCTGCTCTAGAAACCACTCAAATATAGTGAATCAATGTCTGTAGTTATAGGAGAAACCATAAAATTATTTAAAAGGAAAGTAAGAGTGTTGTAAGGGGAGACAAGGAAGAGAAAAAAAACCCAAACAACAAATTTAAAAATACATTACTGGTATCCACTTGATAGTACCTAACTTTTTGGAAACCCTTTTATGCTTAATACATACCACTGATTTCTTTTTAGACTGAAATACTCTGTGCCCTTGAAACATTTCTCTTCAAATCTCCATTTGGAGAACATGGCAGCACAAAAGAATGTGAGTAAACCTGGAAGGTATCTTACATTCTCGGTCCACTAACAATCATTTTTAAAAAATAAAAAAAAAACAACACCCAAAACAAAAAAAAAAACCACCCCAAAACTTTTTTGCTTAGGATATTCTATACCACTGGAGTACCTGTAGGGTCAGCTACTTGGAAAAATACCATTGATCCACCTTAGATCCTCAAAATATTACAGAAGCATTTACCCAGAGAGCACATTCAGAATGAAAAAATGGAAGTTCTGCATTGTTCATTGCAGACTTACCCACACTGTTAGTGGGCTGAATTCACACATCACCATGATATACAAGATGTTCCTACGAGCTCAGGGACAAGATTCAAGAACACAAAATACAAAGAAGTTTAAAACACTTTAGGTATTATCTTAGGTACAAGGCCAAGTGCAAGGTTCTCCATGTGGGTCAGGGCTAATCCCAAACCCAAAGCCAGGCTGGGTGGAGAATGGAAGGAGAGCAGCCCTGAAGAGAAGGACTTGGGGGTGTTGGCTAATAACAAGCTCAACATGAGCCAGCAACGTGTGCTGGCAGCCCAGAAACCCCCCGCAGCCTGGGCTGCATCCCCAGCAGCGTGGGCAGCAGGGCGAGGGGGGGATTCTGCCCCTCTGCTCCACTCGGGGGAGACCCCCCTGCAGCGCTGCCTCCAGCTCTGGGGCACCAACAGCAGAAGGACACGGAGCTGTTGGAGTGGGGCCAGAGGAGGCCCCGGAGATGCTGGGAGGGCCGGAGCCCCTCTGCTGTGGGGACAGGCTGAGAGAGCTGGGGGGGTTCAGCCTGCAGAAGAGAAGGCTCTGAGGAGACCTTATTGGGGCCTTCCAGACCCTAAAGGGGCTCCAGGAAAGCTGGGGAGGGACTTTTTACCAGGGAGTGGAGCCATAGGATGAGCAGAAATGGTTTTAAACTGGAAGAGGGGAGATATTAGGAAGAAATTCTTTACGGTCAGGGTGTCAAGTCACTGGTCCAGGTTGCCCAGAGAAGCTGTGGCTGCCCCATCCCTGGAGGGGTTCAAGGCCAGGTTGGACGGGGCTTGGAGCAACCTGGGCTGGTGGGAGGTGTCCCTGCCCAGGGCAGGGGGGTTGGAACCGGATGATCTTTAAGGTCCCTTTCCAACCTGAACCATTCTATGATGATTCTATGTGGAAGCCAGCTTGTTGTCAATGACTGACAAAACTAGAACAAGTATAGAGACAACTTGGAATGAGGAAATTCTCCCCTTACAATAATGAAGGCTGAGATGGAATATTATTGTATTTTATAAACTAAATGAAGGTGCAAGCACTGGAGAACAAAACCACCTATTCAAGCTAGAGGCCAGTTTGGCACTGACATTTTCAGACTTCAATTGAGAGAATATTTATCCTCGGAGATATTCAAAACTTGACGGACAAGGCCCTGAGCAGCCTCATCTAGGCTGGCCCTGCTTCAAGTGGGGACTCAACCAGATGACCTCCAGAGGTTCCTTCCAGTCAACTATTCTAGGATTCTATTTTAAAGTTTGTAAGTATTAAAGCCAATGGTTTTTAGAATAGCCCTGTAATGGAAGCAATAAGAACTTCACTGCATCAAAACAGTATGGTAAATTCAGGAAATAGACTGTAGATGACAATGCCACCAATAGGAAAGAGCATGACTCAATGCCCAAGAAGGTCTCTTCCAGTCTTGTATTCCTAAAAAAAAGGATGTTAAAAAAACAATTCCAGAACAGCAGATATTAATATCCAATAGACTTACTCATTTCACTTCCATCTGGCCTAAATTTCTTTCCATTCCACTGAATTACCTGCATTAGTAACCGGCATTTCAAAGAGAGACTTTCCACACAAATGCTCTATGTCACTATGATTAGTTTAGCTTTTACACTTTAAAAAGTCTGGGTTTTGTCTGGAAAAATGTGAACGCTAACTTAACAGCCAATACCTGTAAGGCAAGGAAAAATAGTAAATGGTAAGATATTAGTGTCTGGACAGATGCTGTTGAGGAGTTCATCTTAAATCACTGCAAGGCCAATATATTTTATGCCTATAATTGCTGCTCAAAGTTCACAGTGGCATTTTGCTGATGTGCCTAAAATAGTCTTCATGGGTGCTGTTAGAGTTGATTTGACAGTAGTTAAGGTATAAGGGGCAATGATCCAGCTGAATGCCTGTCCGAGTCATTTTGATAAGTGTACAGCCTGTGCAGAAACTTCTTAATTGCTCCAATATTCCTCACTTGTTCCTGTTCATAGAGTCTATGAGAAAGGTCATCAGTCATGGAGTATGTGAAGTTTTTATGTTTTGCTTGCTTAACAAAATACATTTTAAAGAAAGTAAAATCAGTTAATAAGAACTTAAGGAGGTTATGATATTGCCTTTCCTAATAATAATTTTGGAATGTGAATCATTTAGTGTCTGTATTACCGGGGAGGCAAGTGGTTAGTACTAAACCTTGCTCTTACCTTGTTCTTCCTTTGCAACAGAAAATGTTATCTGTCTTATTTAGATGCAATAATAGTAGTAAATAGATACACAGTAATTAAAAACTTGTGGTATACTTGAAAGGGGCTGATGACCTAGGCAAGTATGAGACAGGATATCAGGAAATCCCATATTCTGATCCTGGGCTTACCACCGAATCAAGCAGATTTGGACAAGTCTTTTAGTAGCGTTAAAATTTTGACTAGCCATGAAAAGAACACAGCAGATGTATGGTGGCATGCAACATGGCTGTGGAGGTGTGGAAACAGAGCAACTTCATGGCTTTAGGGATCTCTCATCACTACCACATCACCAAGACACTAGCTCTTCACCTGGGGGCACAAAGAAAGACAAGCCCAGATGCGTGTCACCTTTTTCCCGGCTACAACCCAAATGCAGCTGTGAAGAAGGCGACACAAAAGCTAGTAGGTTGACTTTGTTTCACTGGTCAGTCCCTTTGCTTTGGAATAATCTTAATGCATAGGAAGGTGCTTTTATCCTATGAGAGATACCAGGTCTGAATTTGACCCTTTATGTCTAACACTATACATTTCAGATCATATCAAGGTTACCATAGTAACAAATATACTTGTATTGAATGGCAGAAAATTTAAAAAAAAAAAAAAAAAAAGATGTATGAATCCTGCATAATTTGTTGACACTAAATATTCGTTGCCTGAGGCCTGTATCACATGAAAATTACACATCTTTGTTAAGAAAGAAAGGGAAACCTTGACAAAACAGTTAAAATTTTACAGAATATTCACATTTTTTCCACTTGATGCTTTTGGAAATACTTATTTTTTTTTATAACATCTCCACTTAGGGAGCTCTCCCTGGCTCTGCCAGTGGGGATTTTAAACAGAAAGAAATCTGTCATTTATGTAAAAAAGTAGATGAAATCAACATCTACCTTCCTACTTTCCCTTTATATTTGCCCTTCCAGTCCAGTCTCTCATTTTAAGAACGCCTGAGATATTATCTCTGAAGACTCTCGGTTTTTAGCATTTTTCTCTTCCCCAACGTGAAGTAGCCCAAAAGCTAAACTTTCATTATATTTCCTTTTGTTGCAAATATTTTCATATCTGCAGCTACAATGTTTCAACTTCAATGCCTTTCCTTGTAAACCAAAACCACACCAATAAATTCTTTCCCCCAGTCTTTATTTGATATAGTAACAGATGGATCCCAAACTGTAGAAAGACACCCACTGACTTCAAATCTGTAAAGTTTTAAAGTGCATCTGTAATGTGCCAATCCCCACTGCTTTCCACACTGGTATGGAAAATTATAAAGGAGAGGATGTTTGGCCCCTGATATAAGCATCCTGGAAAATCTTCTGCTCCAAAACGACAGGGAAGAAGTACCTGCACCTTACCAGTTTTCCAGCTGCCAACTGCAGTTATGAAAACAGAGATTATGTGAATAGGCGGAGCCTGACCTGATGGTACTGCACCTCCCCTGGTGACTCCTCACTGACACGAAAATCCGCCCCACTAAAGATCTCATATTCTCCCTCCCCGTTTGCTGCTCCCCCAGCATCTGGCACCATCAGAAAACCCACAGCGCTACACGCTGAAATTCCTGTAACTGCTCAAAAGCACAATTGCTTTCTTTTGGGGAAAGGAACTATTATCTGAGGTTTGACTATGAATAAATGAAAAGCTTTAGCATCACAGTGGATTAAAATTGTGCTTTATATGTGAAAAACTGGAAAGTGTCCCTTAATTCCTGTATACAGTTCTTTTTAGGTGCGTTTCAGACATTGGCTCACCTAACACCATCGACACTGGAAGAGGATTACCAACGTTTGTAGAACGTGTGCTGCATTTCCACAACTACAGGATCAGGTTTACTATATGGTAAACAACAGTGAAACAGCCTCAAGTAGTTTTATGACAGGAGGGACACGGAAGTCTCCCTCATCTCACAATGAGTCCTAATTAATTAGTAATATTTCATCTTTCCTTGCAACGCAGATGTAACAAGCTATGTGGTTTTCTATTAAACTTAGCAAATACCTAAACAGTTTTCTCCAAAAGATACTATTTAATTTGTTTCCTTTTCAGAACAGGAACTATTTTTTGAAGAAGTATTCTGAAAGTCACCCTTAGAACTGCCTTTAGTGTTCTTTGGACTTGAAATACCCTCAGGAGCATTGTGAAATTGGGCAAGAGAAAGAGATATTTTCATATCTGTAAAGAAATTCTACTGAATAGGAGATTTGGTGCATTTTTGTTCCTCCGAAGAAACTAAGAAACAGAATTCTGTAACTGGAACAGATTCAATGCAGCTTTCATTATACAGAGACCAGAGAAAAATTACGCATATCTGGAATGTCTGGTGCAACAATTAAGGAGTCGAGGAATTTGCTATAGTCATCGACAACTAGGAACAGCAGACACACAACACGCCCTCCCGGGACTCGCAGCTGCTGTTACACAGCACTGGGCGATACAGCTCCGTGACTTACTATGATCCGGGATTATCACCTTGCTGGCATCTGCAAGCACAGTTTTTCAAATTCTACTCTGTTACAGCTCTTTGATAAGTTATGCAAAAATTTGGATTCTCCTGCACATTTTTGTATTCATAACTGACAGCAGTGCTAGTTCCATTTGCATGATATTATATCAGTAGATAAATGATATTGAGATGAACATCTAGACCTTTGCCATGCAAGGCTAAAAATTAATTATTAAAATAATGGAGGTCAAGATCACCTAGGGTACACTCTTGCCTCTTCATCAGTTAATTTAAGGACTGCAAGTTGGAAATTTTGATGACCTGTGCTCCAGCTGACTGACATACTCTTACATGAGTTACTTCCACTCTATTCTAGACACCGAGTAGACCTCATAGTACTTTTTTCAGCAACATTAAAGAAAATGTTCACATATCCACCAAGATGAAGCTAATGGAACAAGGACCACAGATAGAGGGTGTTCAGTTTTAGTTCAATGATAGGGAAAAATATTCTATTGTACCATAGTATTTCCCAGTTTTAAGTGAGGATACCTGTCCTCTCAGCTGTGGAGGAAAATGGAAATAAGCTATTCTGATATTTTATTAAAGCTGAGCATTCCTTTCACTAGCAAACATTTCTGCTTCAGAGCACTTGTATCTTGGCCTATGCTATTCACAGGAGGCACTATTTATTTTTAACTTTACAAACAAATAATTACATTTTTTAAAAGCTCTTTAAAATATTATACTAGATATAAATGGGTTGAACTTCCCCTCTTGGCTGATGAAGAATGTCACCTAATTAAACAGTTTTGTGTTACTGCCATAGGCTTGGCAAGACATGAAATAAACAATACCAAGCAATTGTATTTCCATAAACTGCAGGAAACTGTTGACTTCCCTGCATTTAAAGAAAGAAGTCATTACTTAAAGCAGAGGCAGAAAAGATTTTCTTTGAATGAATGAAATTTGCATTCTACATGAGAAAAAGTAATGTCAAGCATAGTTGGTAGAAGGTAATCTGTGTAGAGAGGTGAGTGAAGCCACTTTCTTAGGTAGATATAAAAATTCTGACAATTAATATTTTTAACTTTTCTACGTAGATGGCACATTAACTTAGGGATCGGTGTCAAATAACTTCCATATATTGCAGATGAGATGCAGGCATAGTAGCGTCTGACACTGCAATTCCATATGCAATTCCATATATTCATGACATGAATGGATGAAGAGTGCAGAACAGCATCAGAGAAAAATAGAAATGGCTCCCACTATCTATGGAAAAGCCAAAAGAGTCCAGAACAGAGAAAACCAGTTCACTGACGTTCTCTATCCTGGATAGTAAACAGAGAGAAGGAAAAAAAGAAAAACAGAAAAAAAAAAATTATTCTTTTTCTGGATCCATTTCTAGACATGCTGAAAAGCTTATTTGGAGAGGAAACACCTGGTGAATTCAGGGGCTATTTCACATGTAGGTCTAAGGATATCTAAACATCAGTTTCAGTCTCCTGTTCACCACACCAGCGTTTTGAATGCTCTGTACCTATAGGGACTTGCCCACAATCTCATCCAATATTGAGACAGTATCTCATGCTGCTCTTTTTTGTATCACATCCACATATGCAGCATATGGCGTTTCTAATCTAGTTTTTGAATTTTCAAAACATCGGGGCTTACTCCCATAAGAATGATCTAAATTAATCACTTGTGCTATTAATTCTTATGACAACAGAAAGATATAACATAGTACAAGCTTCTAATGCATGTTCTGTGTTTAAAATAACAATATTCACCTTTTCTTTTCCTTTCGATAAAAGCATCACAAAAATATTTTGAAAACCTGAATAGTGTTGTTTTATATCATCCTACCACATGGCTTAAAAAGAATCATTCAGGTTCCCAGCATGGCTAAGATGGTATCTTGTATTTAAAAGTTGTAACTGAGCAGAGACATTTGGTGCAATGACATCTCCCCATTAACACATGGTATTAACATTAACAAGAAAAACTATAGCACTGGCTATCTGACTTTTACCAATTATCTGGCAAATAATCTCTTACCTTGTCAAAACCATAAATATGTATTGTATTCCAGAAGCAACTTCAAAAATTCTTATTCTAGCAAACACTTCACAATCAATGCACATTGACCTGCATTGTTTCCTAAGACTGAACACTAACAAATGCTCCCACATGAAGGCAGCACCGTTGTGTGTTCTAGTAGACAAAAAGGCAAGGCCAAGCCTTGGGACCTGTGGAAACGTTGCTCTCTGAAGTTACGGTTTGTAAACAAACACCAACAGATTCCTTTGGTCTGAGTGTTTTATCAACCAATGCTAACAGATGGCCTGGTGGAGATGTATGGGTGGGAAGCAAGCCTGGAGATGAACACAAAACGCGCATTAACCCTTTCAACTCTGCATTTCAGTGCTAAGAAAGTTTCTGCCTTTGCAAGACTGCCCTGCCTACTTAATACCTGCAAGATGAGGCTTTGCAGCAACAGCTTGATATACTAAAGTGTATCGGCACCTCTGCAGCAGCCCTGGCAGCAAAGTGCCCACACATCTAAAGTGTCAGGCGCTACTCTGCCTGCATCTCACCTGAAACCTTACCCCTCCCATGGAGAGCCCCTGCAGAGATGCATTCTGCAAGGCCAATCTGCTGCTGCCAAGCCCAGCCAGCCTTGGCCTCCCTTCCTCAGCCCAGCCCCGGCCTCCCCTTGCCATCCGTACCGTGGGATAACGCACTGCAGCTGGACAGAAAAGAATGCAGCAGTGACAGTGGGTGGTATTTTCTTAACAGCAAGCATTTTAAATTCATTATCTCTTACATTTTAAACAATGTTATCATATATAATTATTATTATTGCTTTAGTTAATTCTCTAGTTAACTCATGCTTCAGTCAAGTCAAATTTTTACTTCATAATTAGAGTCTTCCGTTCTGCCTATTAACCTCTTAACATTTTGCAAGTAGTTAAACACAAAGAATCTATTCTTCCTTCATAATTATGAAGAATTTTATTTTCCAGTCTGACCTGGGCCAGCAGGGGGGCCCAACAAACCTTTAGAGGTTTACTGGAAGTGAGTTCCACTCTCACATCCGAAGAAGCAGAAGTTACTTCCCATGGAAGAGCCTGCTGCTCCGGTGCAGCAGTGAAATCGCACAACCAGCAAGCCATCTTAATATTTACAGACACTAACAAAAACATGTTTTGCACAGGAAGCAGTCAGCAAATGAAGTTATTTTCCACTACTAACTACGAAGGTCACAGAAAACTGCAGAGGCCCACAGGCAATACCTAAGAGAGGTTTTAGATAGATTGAACTTCTGTTGTGCTGGTCGCAGAGAAGAGAAGGATTCCCCAAAAAAGCCTTCTATCAGATGCCTCACTCAGAAGCACATCAAATCACAAAATCATTCCTCTTACTTGCATTGGATAAGTAAATGGAGAGAAGAAACAATATTACACGATCAATCACTACCAACCACCATTTGCAGCGCTGACTTTGCAGCAAACCCTTTCCACAATCAACAGAACTAGAACAAAATAAACTGCAAACTTTATGGAGTAAATTATACTACCAAATGAAATCATTTTGATCTTTTTGTGGACATTCTAGAAATGGAAAATAATTTATTCCCTAATGTCCTTGAATGTTGAATATTTGGATTTATTTCAGAAGGAATCAAAAGAGTCAGAGAGTGTGTGAACGTAATGAATTTTGTTGCTAATACTGAGTAGCTGCACAAATGGATCTATCATCTTCTTCTTGCCCATTAATGCTAATGCATGTGCATTAAAAAGAGACTATCACCCATAATATATGCACAAAATCTGCATTATTGTTGGTACAAGAGTTATGCTTGTCCTTGGGCTTCAGTAATATTCACTGCTAGTACTCTTTTGTTTAATAAAAGCTTCATTATTTTTCCTTTTAATTGAATATTTATACTTCAGAGCAGCATTAGTAAGACCATTTTCAACTGAATTTTTACTATAACTCAACCATCCTCCTGTTTATATCTCTTTAGGGATGACTGAATCTGCCTCCAACACTTGATAGGAGCCAAACGTGATTGCCTTTGATGGTTCAAAAAAGTTGAAAAACTTCTCTTATGAAATAATTTTCTAATTTCTTCAATTCTTCAGCCTTGCATAAGAGATACAAATATCCCGCCGAAGGAAGTGATTTTCAAGAATACCGCTTTCCAGCCCAGCAAAATTCTCACTGACATGAGCTGGGCCCAAGATCCGACTCCTTAGAATATTCCTTAAAACAGATTAAAAATGAATAATTTTAAAAGAAAACAAAACAAGAAAACACCAAAAAAGAGATTTCCAGATCATGTTCCAAGCCGGAGAGGATTAGAAAGATATTACTCTGTGCATTCGGGTGTTTCCTTTACTGTTTTTATGTCACCTGTTGCGTGCACTGTATGAGTTTTCGTTGGTGCAGTTGTCACAAGTGTCACCAGTGTAAGGAGCAGTAGGAGTCTTCTCAGAATTAGGCTGAATTTGCTAAAGTTGATCCTTCTGTGAGAGATATTACAGGTGCAGTGACTCTGATTAAGTAGGGTAGCAGTGTTTCTGGAAGAACTCCACCATTTATGGAAACGTGAAAGTCCCCAATATCAGTTTAAAAATTACAGCAATAAAGCTATAGCCCTGATTCTTATCTCACAGGTATGGAAAAGACCAACAAATACATTCATCAAGCACATTTCCAGCTTGTTCTGCTCTTACTGCAGCCCTCACAACTCCACCTTCAACTCCAAACAGCAGGACTCTGGCACGGTGGTCAGACAGGACTTTTATGAGAGTCCAACTTGCACTTCCAGGAATGCTTAGCCAGGATAATTCTTTGCTGTATTCTTTACTTTACCTTTACAGTAAATTCTTTACTGTAAGGGTGGTGAGGCACTGGAACAGTGCTTCCCTGGGCAGTGCCTCACTTGCCTGGAGACACTGTGGCTGCCCCATCCCCGGAGGGGTTCAAGGCCAGGCTGGACGGGGCTTGGAGCAACCTGGGCTGGTGGGAGGTGTCCCTGCCCAGGGCAGGGGGTGGGAACTGGATGATCTTTGAGGTCTTTTCGAGCCCAAACCGTTCTGTGATAAACAAAACGAATGAGTTTTGCTTAAAAAGCAAAGAAAAGAACAAGAATTAAAACAAAAAACCTCCAAGAATAGCAGCTGGGATAAAAAGGGAGAGAACATTTTAAAGAGATGGGAATACAGAAAATATAAAGTCTTACTACACTCTTCAAAGCTCTCCTCTCTCATCAATGTACTATTCCTTAGTAATTAGAGTTGAATTTCTTACACGATTCTGTGATTCCGGGAACTGGAATATTAAAAACTACTGGTCCTGTGAAGACTATCTGTTTTTTCCCAACGTGCCCCTGCCTGCTGCCACCTGCAACGTGCCCATGTCCTACAGCACAGCCCTGCCTTGCGCAGAGCAGACCCCGCGCAGTGAATATAGCGTGAGCCATGGCCTTTCCTGCTCTTCTTTTAGAGAGAGAAAACGAGCAGCTGTTTCTAGCACCTGAATGCAGAATCTGCACTGAATTGGAAATGCCACAAAAACGAGGAGTTACTCTCAATACATAAAGATTTTAAACAAACACCACCAACACCCCGCTACTGGCAACATACAGAAAGAAAGGAAAAATCTGTCTGTGCTTGTTCTTCCTGTCTTGTCAGACCTACTAATTACAAATGGGATCTCAATAGTCCACAGCAAACTTTTAATTCCCTCATAGTCTCCAAGCTAAGGTGAGAATGCACTTTGGTTTGTTCTGGTCTCATTTTCCACTCCTTGTTCTTTTGTGAAACAAAATTGTCGCTTTCCGCAACATCAAAGTAAAATGTTTCTGCCTGTACAGAGGGGAAAGTCCCCCCTGATAAACCTGAACAATTCCTGGGCAGAGAATGCCATCTGGGAAAAGTGTTTCTAAAAGCAACAGTGGCTGATACGTTCAGGTAAATTACTATATGGCTTCCTCAAGCAATTTTATGTTTCCTTTTCTCCAGCTGAGGTACTCGAGGGGGAAATGTCTGCGTTTGGTAACAAATAAGTATAGCAAGTAGTGTTTTCACTAACTCCCCTACACAGATTTCAATTTTACAAATGTTCTATAGCAGCCATTATTTAACAATTCAGGCGATGACAGGTAGTCTTCTGAGCCAAACACCTCCCGCCTCCTGAGCTCTCCCAACTTCCAGCTTGTAAGTCTCGGGCAGGAACATTTCATTTGAATGCTTTTCTAACACACCTGAACAATTAAATTGTTCGGTTTCTCTCCTTGGGTGGATTTGGAAACAAAGAGCCAAAATACCCCCCACTGCACGCTCCAAACTGTTCTGAGTGTAGGGGCAGGTTGAGATCAAAGTTGCAACTGAAGGGGAACGGGGGGGTGGAGACCTCCAAAAAATTGCCTTAAGAAGTAAATTATTTTCAAACCACTTAGGTATTGCTTCCTACTCAATAATAATGCTAGGTTCGGAAAATACTCTGAACATGATTTTGTCCTGTGATAGGAATTCCATTCTCATTTTAGGTCTAATAATGGAAATGACCCTAATTCAGATTCTCCAGAGAAGATGTTTGCCTCTTGTCATCAGCTTAGATTTAATTTAAGAGAACATAAAAAAAATAAATATTAAAAGGTATAAATCACATCCCTGTGTTTGCTGTACTAACATGATTTGTGTGAGGGAATGTAAAAGAAATAAGGAGCAAATAAACACTTGAAATGTTTTAACTGCAAAAGTTTGCAAGAAGGGTTTCTTCCTGTCACAATAAGATGTCAGTAATAGCCGACTTTCCTAAAGATGAGACTTAAGGACATAACGGCCAGTATATAAATGAATGGAGCAACTGGATCCTTGCAGTTTAATGGGTAAGGACTCCAAGATTTCATTCCCCACTTTGCCAGAGTACGAAAACAAACTTACAGACAGACAAGAATAATTCTTTTTTTTTTTTTTTTTTTTTTTTTTTTTCCCCTGAAAGAGAAAAGAAATAAATAAAACCATCCCAAGAAAACACAAGCAAAAGCCGGGTAACTTATATTAGCGGAGAATCGTGCGTAGCAGTTTTGTGCTTCATCATAAACATCCTGTTCCCTCTATTTTCTTCTGTCACATTCCCCTGGCAAAGTCCCAGCACCTCTGCGTTTAGCAAATTTAGCACCTCTGCGTATAGGAGTGTGTACCTGCATAAGCTATAAGAACAATTGGTTTAGTAAGTGAAAACAATAACATCTATGTGAGTACAGACACCAGAAGGGCAGTGCAATGTTTTAGTAGGCATTCATCCCACAAACGGCACAACCGATGTTGCAGTTGCACAGACCTCCTAGAATCTGATTGTCAACAGCTCCTATATTGTGTCTTAAATTGTGACATAATTAAAAACTGGATGACATTCTTAAAATCTGCATTTAGATTATTAAATACAGGTTGAGTGGTTGCACTCGAGGCAATCATTTTGGGAGAACTGCCATGGTTTTTTTCACTAGCAAGTTCCAGTTCTTACTGTCAAGCTTAGCAAAAGTGCACTGAAAGGATGCCAACAAACACACAATTACAGATGATCAGAGTAATCAAGTAAGAAGTTTCGATTCCTTATTTTGCTACCTTAAAGTAATACAAATGAAAAATCATTCTGATATCCCACTTCCAAAATACATTAAAGAATAAAATCTCCTTCCACAAGCTTCCTGCCGGTAATAAGCATTCTGCACCCAGATGTACAGCACAGTAACACAATTTATTCTATTTAAATGTAAAAAATATATACAAAATGCAGCTATTACCTATGTTTCTGAAAAGTATTTACTCCCAATTCAAAAACCCTTAAAGATGTTTTAAAGCAATTAGTTAACAAGCAAGTCCTGATTTTCGATTTCAATGAATGCAGACAGCATTTCAGAAGTAAAATAGGAGCATTAAGGCCCATCAGCATAGATGTGATTTCAGGGAAGGTGGGTGGCTTTTCTCTTCTGCATTCCTGCTGGAGTCTCACCCAAAAAGGGAGGGAAAGAGGTCTGAGAACAGAGCAGTTTCTTTCCCCAGCAGCACGGGGGCTGCCCATAGTGCTTAGACCTCCGCTGGCCGATGCATTTACCAGCTCGGCTCAGAGGCTCAGCCCCTTTTGAGGTCCCCGTCATCAGCTCTGTTCCCATTATGTCAGGCAGCAGCCAAAGCTCCGGGGGGCTTTGCAGCGGCTCTACAGGCCTGCCATTTATTCATGGCTTACTAGCAGCTAAATTATTTCTATAAAGGTAGCCCCTCATGGAACACAGTCCTTATGGGTGGGAAAATAAAGTTGACTGGCCAATATTGAAGTATTTGATTGTGTTCAATATACAAGGGACAGAACACACACTTCCATGGTATATTGTGATTAGTCGTGTATCCTGATAAATGACAGTATTATATTTAACTCCGGGCAAATAGGGGTGGGGTGACAGGGTGTTTACAAGTATTTTAAGTTAATATATCCCTTTAGAAGGACCAAGGTTATTTTAATCACCTTTTTGGCAGGTGGCAGAAGCACAGAGTATCTGCTCCGAACACAAGTAACACCAGTTCTGTTCAGCATGAAGTTCAGTGCAGATCTGAATTTGTCTCCCAAGTACAAATTGAGATCAAGTCTTTCAACAACTGCTCACAAGCTTGGGTACTGATACTTCCCATTGGGAAAAAAAAATAAAAGGAAGAAAAAGAAAAAAAGGATTTAAAAGATGCCACTCGGTTCTCATAGGCTGCTGTTCCAATGCACAAGGAAAACAAAAAGAAATGAAAAAACATATTTGTATCTGAATAGCGCAGAATAAAATAATAAATCGCATCAGACAGCATACAAGTTCCTGTCCCTTTCTATTAGTGGTGGCTGTAGGCAGACCCAACGTTACAGAATGCTTCATTCTGCTGTTTTCCTCTAGGTGTCACATAAATTAGCCAGAAAAAATATTTAACTTTCCTCAGGAACAAGCTGTCTTTGTCACTTTGTCTAGACTTTATCTGTGTGCATTAGACGCTGCCTGAAGAGTTCTTGAAGGATCCTCAACATCAGAAACAGAAGCTTCTCCGGTTAAATCATAGTAAGAGCAGTGCCCAACTCAGCTGGCAAAACAGAAGGAAAACTGTCTCAACTGCAACGTTCCTGAGGTCTACACTTCAAAATATTGGGTATGTGAAAAACAGGAGAATTTTTCCACTCTCCCATTCCAACTGAAGGCCAGGGAGAAGTCACTACAGACCAAAAAGTTTTCAGTGACTTTTTCTTCTTTTAAGTAAGAAATATTCATTTGTCAAAACTACAAGTACTTACAGAGATGCAATGATGACTACAAAATGCTTAGGGGAACGTGATTTATAACAACTTCAGAAGTTTTCCTTCTATACCAAGTTCTTGTATGTCTTTGTAATGTGAATAGAAAAAAAAAAAAAACACGTTGAGCCAAGTCTTTATATAGTAAAGTGAACATAAAAACCACTGAGTTAGTATTATGTCACTGTGACTCAAGACAATTCAAGTCATTGAAAAAAATCATTGCATAAGTGAAGGATAAAAGGGATCTAGATCTCTGGGATGAAAGGCATTTCTTGTTGAATCTGATATCAGTGTTAAATACCTGTAAAATTACTCTTTGAAAGTACTCTTTAAAAAAAAAATTAGCACCCACAAAACATAGATAATTCTGACTTAGCGAGACATCTTCAAGTACCTTGGCTTTATAAGACTAACCATCCATCAAAAGAAGAGAGTTCTGGGGGAATGGATCGCAGAGCAGGGGGTGTGTGGGTGGGGAAATGCTCATGTTGATGTTATACTATCACAATGTGTTATTTATCATGTGATGTGTTATCATCACAATGTGTTATTTTAGTTCTAGTATAATGCTTCCTCTTACAAAAACGTCAAATACAAGATTTTACTTGCAATTATTGTCTGTTTCGATAGATAAAAAGGATTTGTCTTAACAATAAAGGAGTTTGTAAGAGGAATAATAGCCTCCAAAGGTTAGTATGCATACTTGCATATCCCTGTAGAGAAATATAAGTGGAAAAACACCTGTCTGAACATTGCCTCCTCAAAATAAGACTGTAGTGACCAAAAATATTTTAAATTGTATGTACCTCTATGAGCTAAGAGATGACGAAACGCATTATGTACGTGAGTACACTCCAAAAAGAACTTTGAGGGAAAGACAAAAACCAAACACTGAAGCATTCATTGAGTCAGAACCTGAAAGACTACTCACTGTTAACACACATTTCAGATGTAGAAGACCTAAGTTACAATCTCTGCTATGTATATGATGGAATAAACTTTGACAGCAGCCGCCCACACCCCTGGTCAGTGCTCTGCACGCTGGACCCTTTCTTCAGCTCCCTCCCTCTCACCTTCCCCACCCCACAGCAGAACAGAGCGTTCAACCCACTACAAAAGCCTAGGTTTCTCTGCAAAAACACTTATGTCATTCCATCTGCTGTGACAGATGCACCATCATCCTGGTAGTTAGCAAAATATGGCAGCTACAAGGCCAGAAAGACACCGACATGAACTACATAACCTTCCACTGGTCCACGTGCCAGAACATAGCAGTGTGTCCCCCAAGTCCCAACAAATGGCACCACAAATTCAAACCTCATAGCCTCTTAACCTACATATTTTAAGTGTTGAAACAGAACACGTTTAAGGGACATACTGAAGATTATAACAACCTACCATACAAAGACAGGCACCAAATTTTACAGTAACCCACATGCTGTTTTAATGACACCTGTTAACATGTCAACATTTCACCATATGCTGAACTGAGAGAAGCAACAGTGACCAAAATCTAGTGGTGGTGGAGGATATACTGCATCAAGCAATTTCCCTTTCGTTGGTCTGGAGTGCACTACACACCTACCAGGTACAGCAGTTTGTAGGGAACTGTGCATGTATGTGGGCAACTGGGTTGGGAGAACGCTCCCAGCAACTCATCCCGCAACACCACCCCTGGCAGCAGCGCTTTGCGCTACTGTTCGCTTGGGGGCATGAGCCACCAAAAAATTGCCCCCTCTACTTTCCTGCTCGCATGAACATGGTTAGCTCCTTTTGTGGCTGGATTTTGGATATACAGAAACCTGTTCTTAAATACAGAGGATCTACTGCACACGAAGGACCTTTTGGGTGTGCCACTGTATGCGTTAGATGCGCTGTTCAG
Source organism: Fratercula arctica (assembly GCA_947846985.1). Lineage (NCBI taxonomy): Eukaryota > Metazoa > Chordata > Aves > Charadriiformes > Alcidae > Fratercula > Fratercula arctica. Next base: position 1,449,619 of record CANTUZ010000013.1, on the reverse strand, counting down.
AAAACTGCACATGGTAACTGGGGTATACAGGAGACTGATTTCAGCTGAAGCTGTTTCTAAAAGAAGCATTTTCTTTCTCTGATTGTGCTACACTTCAAGTGTCCATACATAATTTAAAAACAATATATTTTCAATTATTTTGAGCTGCCTAAACAAGAGATTTTTTTATGGATGTTAAATATAACCAGGTAATCATTAAAATGTTGCTTGTGTTGCAATTTTTTTGCAGTTCAAAAGCAATGTTAAATTTCTTAGTAGTAAATGAGACCCCTAGGGAGGAATGGTTAGAAACAGGTTTAATCAGATTTTCCAGAAGGAAGAGGAAGAAAAAAATCCAGCAAAAATAACCTTCAATTTTCCTACTCTTCTGGAATCAAAGTCAAGCCAATAACTCATCCATACTAAAGTTACTCCAACTGCAGTATGTTCCTAATTTCATGAAAAAGCACTATCCAGGTGAAGATAACTGCATGACCAGAAGTGTTTCGGCTCTATTGTCCGAAATGTTCCAGTTTTCAGCTTGACATGACCTCATTATTACCAGATTAAATCAGAGCCTTGTAGGATGTTTTGAAATGCCTGCCAGAAGTTACTGAACTGACAGCCTAGTAAATACTATTGCAGTGACACCTTAGTAAGAAGTCAAAAGAAATCAGCTTTATCTTCCTCAACTGATAGTTCAGTGCTCAAACTATTAGTAGGCTACAAATACTGTGCATGCAAAAACATGTCACCTATCAAAGATGGACAGATATGTTGAGTCTCACAGTTTTCTTGTAACTATAACTGATTTCTCATTGAAGTCCCATGTTCATATGTAGCATTTCCTGGAAGCTGATTTTTTTTTTTTTATTACAGGGGAAGAAATTGCGCATCATGCATTCAGATCACCTGCTGCTCCAATATTGAACCAAGTTTTCTCTTTGCTGTTCCCTTTTACGTTTCTTCAGGTAATATTTTCAAAAGCACCAAAGCAGTGAAAATTCCTTGGCTGTTTAAGTACTTCTGAAAAAGCTTCTTTTTTCATTTAAAGGGAACTGATACACTAAGAAAAGCTTGAGATAAGCTCTCAGTTTTCACAGCACACTTTGAGACTGGTAGGTGTCCAACTCTGTGAAACAGTCTTATTCGCTCACAGGAGGCCCCTGAGACTACGGAGCCTTATTTAAATAGATGCAACATATCCAAGAATTGTTTTAGTTTTGGAACCTATGCAAGTTTTCTTATCTTCGCTTTATGCATGGGTATATCAAAATAGGACATCTCCAGAAGTCTGACTTGGAGAATCTTTTACCTCTTGGCATTATCAGATGCACAAAAAATGCGCAGCTATTTTCTTATCCACAGTAAATGGTGAACTCCAGGCCTTTGTTGTCAAACAACTCGATATAGTCAACCAATACTTGAAAGCAAAATACGCTTTTAAAGAAATAAAAGAAGGAAGAAAAATTATATCAATACACGCCAAAACACCTCCTTGCTGTCTGAGCACATTCAGACAACAGCTTTTACCTGCTTTCTTCAGAAATCCTTAGGGAGGAATTAGGAAAACATATCTCAAGGCACATAGTTACATGGTGCATAAATTACATTTTATGCATTCAAGGTTAAGCTAAACACAGGGGAACAAGAAGTGTCTCCACACTTCCAGAGGAGCTTCTGAAAAATCCTGCAGTCTTTATGCAAGGACCATGCTCCTGCAGGGAGGGAGTTTTGCTTCCTTTTCCTCCACTGAACTTTGGAAGAAAAGAACCCGTTTCTTGATTTTATAAAGTTACTCAAACTGCAGTTGTATGTGCCATCCAACACTATCATACAGTCATGGGGCTTTGTATCTATCTGTGCTTTCTTGACATTTAAAAGCAAGTGTATAGGAGTATTTGGTCAAAGTTTACAGATTGTATTAAAATATACCATTAAAGACATGACAAGCAATATTAAATGAATGCAGATAAATCAGGAATGCCCTGTTAGCACAGAACTCTCCATTTCTGTCACTAGAAAGAGGAGGAAGAAAACGTAAGCTCCATGAGACAAGATGACTGTCAGGTTCATCAGAAGATAAGAGATAAGTGTTTCCTGTCAAAATAAATTAAACTGTCTAGAGTTCCTATTAATTTGTTTCTTGTACATTGAAGCAATTAGATCTGAGAGGCATTCAAAAAAAGAAACCTGATCAACAATATTAATTTTGATGTGTAAATAGCTTGAGGACAAACAGTGATAATCTCCAGAGTCAGCAGGATTTGTATTTTTTTACTGAAGAAAACAATATATAGTTCTATAAAGCCTGTTCTTAGTAAATTAATTCAACCTTGATGAAACACATATGGACTTGAATTATCACCAGGGCTCATGGTTATTGAGGTAGACCCTTTTAAACCACACCACACCCCCTTCCTTTTAGGGCAAGAAACCAGAAGTAGCAAAATTTAAGCTACCACTGGAACTTGGACCTGTTTTGCAGTGTTTGCCGGTTTACAGGTGTGGTTCCAGGTAAATTGTGTGAGAGGACTCAGTGTCCCATCTTCTCTGTGAAGAAATTGTTTCTAACCAAAGAGTCTGCCAAATTTAAGGGAAGGAGTAAACATGTCATTTGGTGCAATCCAAAAATTGCGTAATCAAATATTTTCACAGCATTTTAATATTTAAGCAGTATATTAGCACTAATTATCATCACAGAAGTCGACAGACAACTTATTTCCTGCCATAAGCACTGACATTGGCTTCTGGACTACATTATGTCTGGTGCTGTCCAAGCAGGGATGATAAAACACAGAACCAAAAAACAGATCCAAAAATATATCCAGAGTCTAGGTTACTGAATAGTTTTGGTTTTGCTTATCCTACACACAAAAGATATTGATGAACTCCATCAATTACAGTCAGGAAATCACCTTCTTTTTCGATTATTTCCAGACAGAAAATTTTCCAGATAAATCTTCATGTAACCACATTTTCTATATCAATGTACTGTTTCAAACAGTAAGAATTCTCTCTCCTATGGAAAACTGAAGCCACCATTGGACTGAAGACATTCACCTGCTAGTAGGATGGTCAAACTTCTCCAAGCATGTTATGTACTTCAGAATAAAAACTGGGAGTTAAAATTCTTCCCATTTTTTAGATTCCTCTTCAGTGCTTTCCCCTCCTGAACACAGGGATCACAGAAGACATTTAACCCATTACGCTAGCTGCTGCCTTCCTCCCTTAATATTGCATTGGCAAATCTAGCGAGCATGAAATGTTTTGGTAAGGATTCCCAGCAGTGACACTTGGCATTGGGATTTGTTGATGTGAAATCAGTTTTACTACACACACGCAGTTTGAAGACTGGATCTTAGGAAATTAACTGGATACATGCTCTGTGGTTTCATGCTGGTTGATTTATTTATTCTTTAAAAAGCTCAACATACAGTTCTGAAAAGTAATAGTCAGCATGGCAACTTCTTACTCAACAGATCTCTTCTCTGCGTGCATTCAATCAGTTCTGCCGACTAACTTGCCAAAACCCAAGTCTTGCTGGTCTAGTGTTCCAAGTCCCAAGAGGGAAGCCAAGGCTACACCCATTTCACACTGAAGACACAACTCAGTGAAAGGCTGAAGACAAAGATTAGGAGGTCAGGATAGAAAAAGAGTATTTGGGGAGGAACTGTGAGGAGCGGACAGAGGGAAGATGGTGAATCAGGACCTGGTTAAAACCCAGAATGAAAACATTAGAAAGAATAACAGATCTGGAAGGATGTATAAAGAAAAAAAAAAAAAGAAACAGACACAGAGGAACGCTTTATCTCATTCTTCAAATATAGTGATAAACCAAAGTGATATATATCTAGCCAGCTAGCACAGAAGAAACAGGAGAACTGAAACAGAAAAAGTAAAACATGCAAAGAGTCCATAAATTATTTTGCAAGTTATGGTATGATTTTATAGGAAACAATGCTAGGATGTTACAATAAATAATCCAATAAATAGTAATATTTCTATAAGGGACAGAACGAGCTGTGATTAGAACATATGCTGAAGTTCACGGAGGGCAGGGAAATACCTAAAGCAGGGCTGGTGCTGTGCACCATTTGGGGAAGAGATAAAGCCAGAAAGCTAGCTTCAGTATTGTAAATGACATGAGTTTCTAAAATATGCATCAAATGGAATACCAGAGAGATTAAAAAAGCCCCTCTTCAGCAGTAAACTCTAACTTTGCTGCCGAGACAGAATGCTAGGGAAACAGCCACATATGGGTAGCTAACTGTGGAGCTGGCGTCTCGTCTTTGCCTTGAGGGATGCTTCCCTATCTATGAGCACCATTTATTTTTCATCTAGCCTCAATGAGCAGAAAGTGGTATCCTAAACAGGCAGTATAATTTGTTCCACTAAGAGACAGAAGATTTGCTCCATGAGTACTACAGATCATACTCCTGAATTACCTGATTTAATTTTTATTTTACAAAGTTGGGCATCTCAGTGGGAAAAAGGTAGTGAATGTAAGCCTCCTGAACATTTTGGGAGAAGTTTTTTCAGGCTGAGAGCATGACCTGAAAGGACCTGTACAGTTACAGCTGGTGAAATGTTACAATATTTGTTACTATTATTACAGAACTCCTGATTTGATTTAACATCACTTAGGACTCTGTTTAATTCTTATTTCTGAATACTAGAACAACTGCTAGATAGCTCTTATTAATACAAAAATAAATGCTTCCCATGCTTACACAAAATTATAACCCAGATAAACATTTTTCTAGGAGTTGCTATTAGTAGACATTGTGTCCTGTACATGATGCACTATGTTATGTTGTGTTTTATGGTGTTATGTGCAACTGAAACTTAAAACCACAGGAAAAAAAAAAATCATTCCAAAGCAAGAGAGAGTCATATGGGTTGGTCTTCAGAGCTCACGTTCCAAAACCTAGCTGACCAGAGCAGATTTCATAATCGAGCCCTGAGCCAAATACTAGTTCTAATGTAGTTGGCAAAAGCTTGTAATTGCAGAGCATATTAAAAGAACTCGAAATCCTTAGGTGTTTGTCTAGATGCATGCATATGGGCTGTACCTAAAACCCACCAGGAAATAGTGGTGTTATCACTCAATAACAATTAAAACATTAAGGAATTTTGCCTTATTAATCAAACACTAGTAAGTCACTGGAAGACATGTAAGTGTGTACATGTGTGCATATATATATATATAAAAATGAACTCATGTTTCATGAAACAAGCCCCAAGACATAAATCCTGTGTCTTTTTTTAAACTTTCTAATTTGTTTCCTGGTTTTTTTAATCCGTGTTCTCAGAATTGAGGCAAAAAAAAAAAAAGCAGATATGGATGAAGAAAAATGAATCTAAAAAAATTCATGTCAAGTCTCTGCTTAAAGAAAACAGCTCAGAAAACTCTTTTTGAGAAACATGGAGGTGTTGCCCAAGTTTTACCTTGTATGTCAAGCTGATTTGATATTTAACATTCAAAGTAAACCAAACAGTGCAAACAAGCTTCCTTTAGAACTGGAGATGAAAAGTAGATAGAAGCTTATTGATTCAATGAAACTACCATTTTAGTACAAAGTTCAGCTTTAAACTCCAACCAGACTGCCTGCAATGGGAAAAAGGTTATTTAAAACATATACATAAGTTTATTTTTGGGGGTAACGAGAGGATGATGCTGGCGGGTGGGGATGGCCCATGGACACAAGTGGTGAATTCTGGTTTTATTAAAAAGGAATAAAGGGGAAGGGGGAGGGGAACCAACACATCAAAATGCCTTTTTCATATGAGTCTTTTCTCCTGTTTACTTGACCTACCTAGACCAAATTTGTTTGGATGAGTTCTGTATAAGGAGCAAGCCTACAAATGTTTAGCAGCTCACCTTGAACTACTTCCTCCAAACTACTTGAACAGCTTTGTTTCTTGAAGGCAAGGAAGCAAATGCTATGGATTTGCTAAAATTGTAAGTTTCCGAGGGAAGAATGGGGGTCACGAGAAGGAAGTTATTCTGTAACGCTCTGATTCTAGCAAGGTTATAAATTCCACTCCTACTAGCTTTCCAGCTTTACATCCAATAGCCAGAAAACAAACAAGAAAAGCAAACCACAAGGCCTACCAAATCAGTAGCCAAAGTTACAGCAGTGAGTAAGTACAACCTATACATTGCTTTGCCAAATACAAGAATGACAAGTAATTTAGTGTTATGAATCAGTAAGTACTTTCCACATAGGAATTATTATTTTTAATGAAATTTCCTAAGCTAGTTATGTAGATATCAGGCTACAGGACTACCTGAACAGGGTAGAGACATGAACAGACAATTTGATCATCACTGCAGCGCTTTCAAAGTCTTTTTTCTGGGTATGGATTATACAGACACAGAAGCGCTCTCCCTCGCACAAGCAATTTCAGATGGAAACACTGCAGAACGCATACAGAAAGCCCAATCATCCACAGATTATTTCAGATTCAAGCTGTGTGTTCCAAACATTGATTCATTCTATTTTTCAATTTTAGAGCAATATATTGTTTATTTAAAAAGAGAAAAGTCAATGTGCGCAGACCTATGTATACATATATACGTATGTACATTCTGTTTTAAAAATCTTGCTCAGCGGAACAAATTGAAACACTAAACCAGGTGTAACACAACTTAAATTTCTTGTCTTTTCTGCATAAAAATAACGTAAGTGGGAGTCTCTGGATACACGTGCGCTTGAGTAACTTGGCAGATACTCGCTCTAGGCTTAGTGTCTGACACAAAAATCTCACAGCCCTCCCTCTCAGATGTTCTTTAAGACAAATGACCATGACAATAGAGTTCACCAAAACCCAAATAAAAGGGACTGGAATCATCCCTCCTGCCACAGGTCTTTGTTTCACAAGAGTTCACTGCCCACACTTTCCAATAGGCGGCTGGCAAATGTTGCATTTCAAGAGTTTGTTTTACTTCCTATTGAGACAGCAAGTTTTTTCCAATTCCTACTGTCCTCTTTATGGCTCTGTACACAGCAGAACACAACAGCTTTCAACTCCCAACTGTGTATCAAAAAATCACTATAAATAAGAACTTACGTTGACTATTACACCTGTGAAAATACTTCGATAATAGGTAGATAAAATATGTGAAAAAAGGATTGTAACTACCATATATGACAAATCTTAAACCACATCTCATTGAGTATTTTTGCTTATGAAGTGAAAGGAATAAAAGCCCATCTGTTAAGTAATAACTAATTGTTCACAAAATACATACGTATTTTTTCTGATTAAAGTGGACTCATTTTTTGAGATAAAAAGAGAGAAAATTTTGAATGAGCCACAGAAAACATTTTGAGCCACAAGAAATAAAACAGGTGTAGTCAATAATGAGGTTGGGCTGTAACCATTTCTATAACATTATTGCTGAACTTTCCTAAGACTACAGTGCTTACACTGCTTACCAGTAATAATACTAGAAGAAAAGCTTATGTTAAAAAACGGGCAATTAAAAAGAGAAGTCGTAAGCAAGGAATAAACGTACTCTTTTTCATTTTAGATGCTCAACTGCCAATCAAGTAGGATTTTCCTAACACATACACCCGAATTACCTCTGCAAATTGTCTGCGTAGTTAGAACACGTATCTGACCACGATTAATCTTGCAGTACTGTACTTGGGAGAGAAGAAAGCATAAAAATCCCTCAGATAATTTGGATTTCAACATTTAAGTTTCTTTTGTTCAGGACCTATAAAAACCATCTACAACAAAAATGGAGGAATCTTAACCTTTACAGTCAGCCAAACAGAGAATTACGTTGCTGTTCTCCACCTAACAGCAGTGCTACTGGCCACACGCGCTCAACAACCACCATTAAAAAGTCACTGCTCATATTGTCTAAATGCCAACAGAAACATTACCATGCTTTCCTTTGATCCGACAATGCATCACCTTCAAGTATCGTCAGATCTCTCATCATTCTTACAACTGGATAAATACTGTCCTGGATATATCTAACAGATACAATGCACCACACTGGGACACGTGTGGGCTGAAGGACTGGCTGGCTTCAAAATAAGATGTACTATCAAATTATAAAAGGCATTCATTGCTAAGAACCCTAATATTTTACAGTATCACAATTTTATATTATTTAAAAAAATCTAAACGAACAGGAATGGGATTCTCAAACACAATCCATTATTCTTTCTTATAGATCATAATGTTCAAATATTTAAAACATAATGCAGTCAAAATATAAACACCTGATTAGCCAGGTCACTAAACGACAGTAAGCTCAGCAAGATGTCTCTCTTGGATTCCATTTAATCCATGAAGCTCATACACAGTAAGCAAATTATTGATTAGGTGTAGTCAAGTTATTTATACTATTGTTGTTCAAGAGAATTTCTTAAATGCAGCTTATCACCCGTTATGTCAGAAACATTCTCATGTTCCATGTAGATGCTGAAGAAAGGAAGATGCTTTGTCCTTGTCAGAGTGCAGCGAATACAGGAGAGCATATGACAGTGCTCTCCGTTTCTAAAGAGATAAGCAATAACATGATCTTGAATATTAATAAATCGAGTCTACCAGTCTTTCACACTACATAAATGATGCCATTGTCACCAAACAGCAAACATAAGGTGGAGAGATGAAGCTGATGTTTCTAAAGGAAGGCTCAATGAAGCTGAAAATGTTCCATTTTTTGGTTTCTAGACGTTCCTTTGAATTAAACCACCACTAGATAATGCCTCAATATTTAAAAATTAACAACCTGCCATTTTGTCCTGTAGCATGAGATAGTTGCTCAATGAAATTTTCCTTTAGCCAAAAAGCACATATTCAGAGGTTGTTAATTATTTTGCTAATTGGCCTTTATTAAGACCATTATTATCTGTGTTCTAAGTTATTGCCATCAAGAACATACTTCAATTCTATGTAAATACTTAAACTAGGAATCTATGTGCTTGACCCAAACCTAGTTTAAAAGATTTGCTCAAAATCACATAAGAACTAAGACATTAAGACATGGCTTCTAACACCATGTGAGTTTTAGATCATTTGAACATTCAGAAGACAGTCACATGTCGAGTTCCTCATGTAGACTTAAATAGCCCCTTGGGCAGACTTACATAGTTAGAATGATGGAGATAATCTTTGAATTCATCCCTCAGAGTCCTCCTGTATTTGGCCCATCGATATAAAAATGCATTTCTCTTTAGGTGCTCAGCTCGCTCCTTCCTCTTGGGGGGCTGGAGGAGTATTTTGTATGAGCCAGTCTGAGTCCTTCATGACATGTTACCTCTTAGAAGTTTCCATCTGCTCTAGAAGACCATGAGGCATTTTTTTGTACCAATATTTACACACAGTAGTTTTAGTTCAAGGGGTAAAACTCTTGTCACAAAGAGCATCCGTGACACAGACTGGAAGAAGATCAGCCAGGAAACGCCGGAGTTACTGCCTAGGCCATTTGCAATTTGTACTGAAGCAAGATGAAAGAAAGATCGTTGTGGTTTAGTTATTCAAGTCTTGCAGTTTTGCTGCCACAATTCATTTCCTTAATTATACTGAAAATCATTTGCCCTGAGTGTTAACAGATTATTTTTTTTTTTAAATGGTAATATATGTAAAAAGCCTTTGAGGATTAATGAATTATGTAACGTATGTTTTCCTTCACTAGGACTGGAGATCACTTGTGGAAATTTCATAAATATAGGGAATTATTATTATGAGAACTTGAGGAAGTCAGGTTAGAAAAGTGCCTACTCTGCTGATTTTTTTTTTTTTTTTTTAAATTTCTCATTCTTGTTAAATAAACCAAAAGCAGTACAGCAAATCCAGTGTGGCTTTCAGATCCCTCTGCGAAGAGGAGTATGCATCTGTAATAGCACATCAATACATTCACATATTTTCAAGGATCATGCTGCACTTCCTGCAAACCTCAGAGCTGGACAATATGTGAGATTCTGAGATGCACATATAGGGGGGAAATAAATCTGGGGAAGTAAGCGAAACAAACGCCAGCAACCCCCATCTTGCAATTCAGTCCCCTTGTAACTATGTCTCCAAAAACCTTTTAAGAGTACAGTTCCTTCACAAGCTTTGAGTCTGGAACCTTTCTTTATTTAAAAGGAAAGCTTCGAGTTCTGCATTTCCTGTAAGAGCTAGGAACTTTGAGAGAACTACGGATAAAGTGATAGGAGACAGAACATAAAAACTCATGTCTTGCTATCACAAAATGGGTACTTAAATGCTATTGTTATCAGCAGAGATTATACACTTCTCTGGATTTTCTATCAAAACCAGAATTCCTCTAAATACAGCTTTCTGAGTAATTGTCAAAACAGAGTTAACTACAAATGTCTCATGTTCTTTTTCTGCTCTATCGTACCCCAACTTCATTCTTCCCAGGAGGTGGAATGTGGCAAAAAGGGATGCACAGTCAGGGCAGAGGCATCTGCCAGTAAGGACAGTCACTTCAGCAGCCTCATACACCTTTATATTATTGTAGTACCAGAATGTTTCAGGGTTTATGTGAAACTTCTCAGATTTTTCATTTCAAGTGAAAAGGCAGATTTTTAAAGTAGTTCTATCAACAGCTAATGATAAGGGTAATTCAGGGAACTTTTCATATTATCTCATTGAGTTGAAACAGGAAAATACTCCTCTCAAGGAGACAGAAAATATACAGAAATTCAAAACATAGAGGCCTGAAGTGTCAGAGTTTTCAAATCTGATTGTGACAATATCAGGCAACTGCAGGCATTATGTTGAACGCTACTCACTGATGCAATTATGGAATGAAAAAAAAAAAATTGGTGTTTATTGGCCACAGAGAGTGGAGTTCCACTAGTGCTCCTTTCTTTCAGTGCCGGGAACGATAACTACATGAGGATGAGCACATCAGCTTAGTACACTACATGATTAAAAAAAAAAGGCAAGAAGTCTTTAATTATCACAGGAACAGAAAACGTTTAGTAAGGATCAAAGTGAATGACAAAATGTAGTAAACAAATTGCTATTAAAAAAGCAAGCTATTTCAGCTCTATCAAGTTCAGCAAGATTATACTTTCTTCATGAGAAATTCATCATGGATGTGAAGAAATTTGGGTTCAAAAATAATACCAATTAGGTCTCAATTGTTGCAATTAAGGAATGAAAACATGCAAGGGAGAAAAGGGGAAACACCGTAGCAACCAAAACTGGGCATTGGGGTTTTTCCCCCCCCCAGCTCCTTCTTACCATTGTGGTCTCAGCATAACACCACCTCAGCAACTGGTCCCCACTGGAGACACAGTATGTTTCCCTTCTTGGAACTCTTAGAACTACACATTTTCCCTAACGCCACATTTATGGAACTGTTAAAACAGTAGAGACTTGTAACGGTCACTTTAAATGCACAACCCCTTCCATAAAAAGGCAAGGGACCAAGTTTTTCTCCCTGGAAAACAGAATTGATTGGTGTTATAGTAAGTACCAGTCACCTCATTTTTCTCTCTAATCTCCAAGGACCTTGATGTTGTACTTAACGTACGACCTAACCCCACTCCAACAGCCACACATTTTAAACTCTCTGAATATTTGGTTGTGCCTTCAGTGAACATGATGAAAAAAGCCAAAAACCCAGCTTAATTTGCAAGTGTCATGAAGTTCACATTGTCACTTTGCTTCATTTTCTTAATATTCTTAGTCTTGCACTTGTTCATCCTACTGCGCTAATTACATCAACACCACTCAAAAATAGCTGTGCAAATGAAGCTGCCTACGGGAGCAAAAAGGAAAACTGGCAGGATATCAGCAAAAACACATGAAATAAATAATACAGTGCATTCTTGTGTTCTCTCACAGTAACTGGACACCAATACTTTAATCCATTTTCACAAAATCTCCACAACATCTGATTTTACAGCTCTAAAGTCACTCCTTTCCAGAAATCCTCTCTTGTCCTCGCGCCCCCAGAAGAGCAATGGCCAATGAGCTGGATTATCATAAATTCAGCAATCAAATTTACACGGCTCTGGAGATGCAAGTAAAATGAGTATTGTGTCTTCATTTCCTTTGTGGCACTTTATCAACCTGTTCCTCTGCTGATGGTAGAAGTCAATAAAATCCTATTAACACTAAGATCTTGTATTAAGTTTGACAGTTTACAAATTGCAGGGGTTTTCATTTCAAACATAAGCAGCTTGAGATACTGTGGAGTTTCACTGTATAAAATTGTTAAAGTTTGAATAAAGTTGATAAAATAATTTGTGTGTATTTTTTCCTCTCCTTTTAAAGAGGGCAGCAGAAGCAAATCAAACAAAAAATCCTTCCTGAGAGACTCATACTATTCTAACCAGGAAGATCGGAAGAATCATAATGGATCTGTATTTAGAGCAAAACATTCCCCTGATCTCTCTGCAGGTCTGATCCAACTGCTGTTGGAATATAGCACAATCCTTTCTGTGGACTTCATGGGGTTTGTATCAGGCTCTGTTGCTCTCTGTAATCACAAGTAACCACTCTTGCAAAATGAGTAACACATCCTAAGAGAAAAAGGCTTAAAGTAACTGAACCTTTAAAAAGGTAAATAAATAGAGATATCAGCAGCAGGGATGGAGTTGGCACCTGCAGAAACAGCAATCAAGGGTATGACTGACCAGCTGGTAAATGAATTAGGAATTATGCCAGAACAAACTTGGGGACAAATCTAAAGCTATTCCTGCAATTAGGCAAATTGCCATAATTTCTGCACTTATCCACCTGGTGATTATATTCCTGTTAAATACTATTTGAAGAAAACAAACACCAGTCCCAGCTGATGCTATTCTTCCAGTATTAACTTACTTTACCAAAGAATGTTCTCTCAGAGAGGAACACAGTAGCAGAAGGCATTTAAGCAAGATCTAGAAAGCTCTCCTAAACAAGAAATGTAAATCCAGAGCAGGTGACTGGAAATGTGAAAGAAGACAGAAGGCAAAAAAAGGACCAAACTTGGCCCAATTTCAGGAAACCATGCAAGAACTTGCAATATACAAATCTCAGTGCAAATCTAAATAGCCTGTGAGGGTAAAAGGGTGAAGTAAAAAAAAAAAAAAAAAGGGGTGGGGTGGGGGTTGAAAAAGGAGAACGTAAAGAAAAGTAGTGGAAATTAATTATTAATTAGTTATTATTAATTTACTGAATCAGGACAGCACCACTCAAATAGATGATCCAATCACAAAATAATTATGGCTTCGTATCAACACCCTTTTCAATACCAACAATTCAAAAAAATCACATGGAGTTTGTGGCTATAGATTCCCCAGATCACCAAAGACAGGCTTGGACTGTTCACAAGGCAGAGTGGGAGGTTTTATTTTGAAGCAAACATTGCCTCTAGTAAGGATGTTTGCACACAGGAAAAACTTGCCAGTGTTTAAGGCCAGAAGCGTTCCTAACACCCACTTATAAACATTCAAATATCTTTTTTGCCTAGAAACTGTACTTTATGACAGAAAAGAAAGCTTTTCTTGCTTCAAGTAATTATGTCCAGATATGAAAACAGGTGGATCGTATTTAGCCATCTATCCGTTACCCTGACTAAATACATATTCATAGAGACTAATAGTGCATCGTGTATCCACAGACACTCAAAGTTGCTGCCCTGACATCTGATGCTGCCTACTCTCCTTCTGCTGTCCTTGAGCTCCGGGTACGAGGACAGAGTGGCAGAATTCTGTGAATTCAGCACCACAGTTAATTTATTGGCGCTATGACTTTGCTGTTTAAAGTGGTTAGAAGTAGAATCTTGCAGGCTTAAATTTCCCCCTAAGGAGCAGAATAAAAAGATGCCTTTCTATGCTGCTTAGAGAACATAATCTGCTTGTGTAGGTAGAATTTCTGGGGTGAAAACCAAACAATATATGTAAGTATTTATTTTATTTATTTATAATGGATGACCTATCTAACTTGCCAATTAAAGCTTAGAGTACGACAAGTGAAACCTTTATACTCCCAACCTACACTCTAATGCCAACCACAGTTAAGATCAGGATTTGCAAATAAAAATCATAAACCCAGGAAAATAAAAACATCTGAAAGCCTTTCTTCACAAGACATTGGTTGAGATTTGTACTATGTTACCTGATCAAACCTTTGCAAAGCTACACATTCACCATGTAAAATCTGGTGAGCCACATTCCTTTAGGTACCGTGTATTTTTGAGCAACTGGTGCCTGCTGAGAATAGATTGTGAAAAGTGCCCGAATCTCTGAAGAAAGAAGAGATCTTAGTATTGCTCCCCAACCAAAACTGAAATAACTGTAGGCTGTCAAGTTAGCAGTGAAATATAAATACAGTGCATAGGACTAACCTTCTCTCTGCCATCTTGTGATACCGTTATGAGTGATGCATTTTTAGCTTTATATCAGGAGACAACATCTCATCATCCTTTGGTATTTTACTGCTGTTTTCTGGTTCATCAGTTTCATGTTCTTATTTACTTGCCATACGTTTTAAATCTGATGGTACCCAAGGCAGGCAGCTCAGAATGCGCTGTGTTTAAAAGACATTGGCTGACTTAAGCTTTGATTTCATACAAGTCTGTTTTCAAAAAATTAGCTGTGTACATGTGTATTTTTTTTTAATGCATGATGTAACAGTCAAACAAAGGAGAGGCAAAGATAGAATGACAGATTCTTCTGCATTTTCCAACCTGGGGAAACACCCCGTTGTGCCCTTGCAAGTTTATTTTGTACACTCTGCTGGAACAGGCATGGACTTTGTTTCTTTGCTGCAAAACTTGACAATTCAATGGCCTCACATAGAGGGCCAGCTGCTCAGCTAGCACAAAATGACAGAAGCCCATCAATCTTCACATCTGACTGTGTGTGCCTCTAATTGCACTCCTAAATTCGACCAAGGAGAGACAAAGTCTCCAGCGGGTTCCGCTATTCCACCAAACTGCTTTTGCTCATCCTGCGATTTCATATGATGCTGGGAAGCCCCCACCGCACTATTGCTTTGCAGTACGTGACAAAATAAGAATCTTTTAACAGTTTGCCACTATCATAACTTGAGTGATTTTGCTTCACCTACCAGAGTAATTGATTTTGTATGATAATCAACAACGGCCATATCAACTGCTAGACTTACTGTTTAGCAGTGTCCTCTCTGAGGGGCTGACAATATGCCATTAAGTTACTCAAGAGGTAAGAGAGTCATGTTTTCAAACAGGAAAGAACAGTATCTAATAACTGGGTTTAGTTCCTCTCACTGAAATAGTTAACATGTTGCAGATACCACAGAATATTGAAGTTGAGACCAAACCACCATTTCCTGCCATTAACGATTTGGATTTAGGAATAACTGCCACTCACAGGCGGAAAGAAACTCCATACCAAACAGAATAATCTGCTACCTGTAGATGATAAACTGTTAACTTCAAAAGTAACATTTACTTTTTTTAATTAAAAAAAAATATTAAACAAAAGCTATAAGTGTACTTCAAAATTGTGGTTGGGTTTTTTTTGTTTGTTTTATTTCTTTATTTTCTACATGAAGACTTTATTCTTTCTTCCCGATTAGGCTCTTTTATCTATACAACACATTTTATCAGAATTTAAGAGAAAAGTGTGTTTTCAAACAATCTCCATCCTGTCTAGATTAGTGGATTAACTGAAAGCCTTTGCTCCATGTGAAGCTAGTATGTGGAATCCTTGACTTTATCTCCTCTCTATAAGAAAAAATAAGTGTTTTACAGACATATGCCTTTAAAAGGGAAATACTCTGCAAGGTAACAGAAAAGATTTAGGTATACATCTGCCTGCCTTCATTTCTTAGTTGGTTTTTTTCCCAGCAACACAGCTCGCTCCTAAACCAACAGAACTAATTTGTTAAGTCTTTGACTTCCTTAGTCCCTTATGCTTTCACTGACTCAGCAGGAACACTGTCAAACACCTGGTGCTTTGCTGTTCCTGAGTGGTCCAATTATCACTTGGATTGCATCAAAATTAGGTTCTTTTTACAAATGGATCAGCTGCCCTCTCTTGAGATTATTTTCATGCTCAAACAGTGGCTCTCGAACAAGGGGTGGTGTGCAATGTATCTAAAGCAAATTTCATCTGCCTCTCTTTCTCTTCTGGCTTCCAAACTACACAGAGCAACTGAGCCTGGGAATCAGAGGCAAATAGGAGCAAAGATGTGAGAAACCGAAACACAAAGGAGACAGAAAGCCACCATTACAGAAAATAGAAGAAAAGAGGGCAGTCTAAACGGGTTGAGAATCACTGCAGTAGAACTGCAGGCCGGGTTAATCTTCTCTAGATCAAGAGCTAGGGGCACTGTAGCTCAGTATACTTCTTCCCACTGCCCCTTTCCCTCCCTACACTACTGTCAACATAGGCAAGGCTCACCAGCACACAGCTCCACCCCTCCCCAGACGCTTTCCAGCGGTAATCTTAAAAGTGGTCAGGGAAGGACTTTACCCTTACTCTACAAATAACACCATAAGGCAAATACAGAGCATGTTCTACGCTGTTGTATAAAAAAAAAAAAAAAAATCTGTTCTGGCTACTAGTCAATATAGTATGAACAGACAGTGGCAATATTTTCTAAACATGGGATTATTTTAAAATATATTTTATCCACTTAAAAAAAACCCACCAACTTTACCCAAAATCAGTTTTTAGAGGCTGTGGATGATCTGAACAGCATTCTTCAAGCAAACACTAAGTATAACTCAAACCACGCTTGTGAAGAGAAGGGAATGTGCAGCAAGCACTCACAAATAACTCGGCAGTCTTAGGTTACCTGTAACATTCTTCTTCTAAGCAAGTCTCATCAGATAAGTAATAACAGTTTACTGCTGGAATTGGATGAAATGGTAAGGCATCTAGTTTAATAAAGTGTCCGTGTTCTTGATCAGAATACTATACTAAAGCTATGGTCAGGTTAAATTGAATTCTTTAAAAGAATAATGAAAGAGATTTGGCCACAGTGCTGAGAAAAATGATTTCATAATAAACCAAAGTACAGAGGATGTATTTGAGGTAATGCTAGGAATAAGTAAATTCATGTGCTTCTCCCTTTAAGAAATACAATTTGCTATTACACTAATCTGATGCTTTGAGGTTTCTTTATGAATTAAATTGTCCTCTCTTTAAAAGCTCAAGTTCAATAAAACTCTCCTTTAAGCATTGAGCACACATAACATTTCCTCATAAGAACATTGTCTTTTCAATCTGAAAAAAAGTAGCCTAATTTGAATAATGCACAAAGTTAAGATAGGCACAGGGATAGTTACCTTAATTTTCTCTAAAACAATCAAGATAACCAGCCATGAAAACTACAGGGTTATTGGAGTTATAAAATCTGCTGATCTGACTATCAAGACAAAAATCAAAGCAAATAAACAAACAAACCATAGGAAGTTTGGTTTTCGATATTTGCTGTATTTGTTGTCAGGTGTTGTGCTGGGACAGGCTGGTTAAATCCTATCTGCGAGTTCACAGTCAAAGCCTCTATCTTAGCTATGAATACAATTAGTAAAATCCTGCCCTCAAAAGCTTTATGTTTTTTAAAATCTCAAACCATAACAAAAGAATTGGAGGCTGATATTATAGAATACTAAAATACTTATTTCAGGCTTTGTGCTTAATCATACTTTTTGTTTGAGTCACTTCAAGTACAGAGCTCGTTTCACATCCAGTGCTGTTATATAAACAGCCACTTCCTTTTTGCAATTGATTTAACTCTCCCATTCAGTCATTTTTGTGTCCTCCCCCAGTGACTAATTATTTTTGAGACAGTATGAAGTGTATAAAAATCACTTTACATAAATAAACACTTTTCAAAGTATAGTGGACCTAAGAAATTATGCCACTGACAAAAGTGAAAGGCAAATAAATACTCAAAAGTTAATCAGTTACCTAGAATAAAAGCAAACTTCAGTTTCTACAAACTACAAATTGGATTTCTCATATAGAAATATACATAAAAAGGGATCTAGGAAAACACCCGTAAAATAAAAAGAAAGATGTATTCATAGGAAAACCGATACTTATGCAAAATAAATTTATAATTTAAACACAATGTTGAAAAAATTAAGAGCTTCATTCTCCTGCTGAACTCAGTGGAAGTTTTGCTACTTCCACCAGCTGGGAACAGAAACAGAAAAAACAATCAAAAAATCCTGTACACAGGAACTCTTACGTAGCCAGTTTGGACTACTAGTAAAATAAAGTTTTTACCAAAAAATTCAGGGCTTTTACTATGTCCATTTAGGATTCCATGTCTATTTAGGAATGTACTTCAAGAGAATTCAACATAATACTACAATGTAAACTGTGCAGCAAACATGCTGCTTACAGTCACCAGCTACAGCAAATTTTTGCTTATCAACAGCTATTTTACAACACTGACCAGGATTAAAAAGGCAGCTCCAGTTATAAAAGAACATCTCTGCTTTCAACCTCTATTCCCATATGTTTACACTATCTGTTCAAAGACCTGTTAGATCTAAACTCTTTGATACATGACCAGCTACTTCTGCACAGCTTTTTGTTAACTGAAATCTAAACCCAGCAGGGAAAAGGACAAATCAGTTCTTTTATCAAGTGTTTTCAGCATCAATTTACTATGAACAGGCATGTTCTTTGCTTTGTTTCTCAGTGCTCCAGTACATCATGAGTTTAAAAGAAGGACAACTGAAGAATAATAGATTTCAGCTGTTTACTAATTCATTTTTAAAATTATTATTCCTGAGTAACATAAATATGAACAGTTCTATTTTTGAATAAAGAATCCAGTGAAAATTTCTGGACATACATGTTGGCTATGGGTACTCGTATCCTGACAAACACCTCTCCTGAAGTGAAAGCCAGTCTGTTGGGACCTGCTCGGACAGAGGTAACTTCTGCCACCAAATCCTCCTTCTGCAAAATACTTAATTTTAAGAACTGAGAAACAAGCTTCAGATTTAGTTCAGACATCTACCATTTATAGAAGGTATGAGAGACACATTAAGTCAGGAATTAGTAAATAAGAAGCATCCAGCAAGTCTTCATTCATTCCTTGAACGAAAAGAGAGCTTCTCTTTCAAAACCAAAAGAACTCATGAATTTTGGCATGACTATGCTTTATTCTGCCTACTATATCCCAGAGACAGAGCCTAAAACTACCATATACTACTACATTAAAAAAAAAGAAAAAAAATCAAACACAAAACCAAACCATCACAAAAACAAGCAAAAAACCAATCCACACACACCAAACTCTTATTCCAAAGTCTTATTTCAAAATGGAAAAAGTAATCTTCCAACTCAAAGGCAAAACTAGACTCAGGATCTATGCAGGACTGAGAAGTGGGTCTTAACTACACATACAGGTACACCAGGAACAACCCATCACTGACGGTGTTAAAAACAAAGCCAAACACTGGCAGAAAGAATTCTTCAGTGTATTAAAATTAAGACTTCTTCAGTGTTAAATTTGGATTTTATTTTTTTTCAATAAAGTGCAGTTCTGAAAGTAAACAGAGCACTTAATATAAATTGTTCATCTCGACAATACTCCCTAAACCACATCCACAAAACAGCATTTAAAACCTGATTTATTTCTTCAAGAAAGGGGTCCTCACCCAGATCTCTCTAGCTCTCAGCTCTGAATTTTAATTGAGTGGACTTCTGCAAACTAACTAAATGCTGCATGAACGCGTATAGATTCAAAGTTCAATTTCTTCAATCAAAAATCCGGAAAGCACTGACAAAGTAGGCCTAGGGAAAAAAAAAACAAAACTGAAAACCACACGAAAACCAGCATCTGCTAATATTAAACTCAGACTTTTCCACTCCAAACAGAATTACAAAGCCTCATTTAATGACAGACTAATTAGGCATACATAAAGCAATCATTGGTACATTGTCAGAAATAGAGTCTTTAGAAAAGATGAGATACAAATATCAGCACTTTCACTAGCATTCCCTAAGTCTCTAGCTTTTGCTTCCCCCGACTAGCTCCAATCAATGAGTCAACTGCAGCAGGTCGAAAGCAACTGTGATAAAATGCCACCTTATGAAGTAACTGCCTTCATAGATCTTACCAAATGAGTCATAAAACTATTCATCAATATCACACCTTGTGCAGCACAGCACCGTTATGAGGTAAGCTCAGGGAGTTCTCTGACCAGAAAAGCTTACACTGTTATTCCATTTTCAGGCTATAAATCATGATTTCTTATATTCGGTACCACCATTAAGTAAGGAATGAAAACTTCCACTATCATTAGTTGACAGCTAACAAGGCATTAACATTTTCATTAACAGTGTTGACAAATTCAAATTGATTTTAAAAGCTCATTTGCATCATATCCTAAAAATGTGAAGGAGAAGGGAACAGGCTGACAACTTGATTATATGCTATAGCTTAAATTTTTGTTTTTCTACTTATGCATAGATGGGAAGTATAGATCACATCTGATTATGCTCTAGTGCCCTTATAGTTTCAGTTTGCCACTGCTGTATTAAACTTATAAACTTATGCCCAGCAGCTATGTGATGTTCCAACTTCAACTTGCTTAAATAAATGCTTACCACCAATCATAAAAAATGGTACATATAAAGGAAATGCCAAAAAAAAATTGTCTTTTTCTAACCTAAGGGACAGAGAAAAAAAGGAGAGAAGATGGAAAAAGTATAGTACTCAGCTAACATCAGATATGCAACACCCAGAAACACAAAACCATAGATGTTTCAAAATGTAGAAATCCTGTTTCATTCCAGCTTGGAGTGGCCCTTATAGAACAATGCAATTACCTCTGACAGCAACGACTGTTCTCCATTACTGTTATCAAACTTGAGATTATGTAGAAATTATGCATCAAGAGGGGTATGATGAGGAACACTGCAGAGATAAATGCTCTCATGCACACAAAAACCTGAAATACGCAGGGGTGTTAGCTTTTTAATATATTTAGTTTGTGAGAGACCCCAGTTTGAGCCCTCATTTCACCTCTACTAGACCAGAGACAGGAACTAGCTCCTCCCACACCATGGCTCCTGGCTTTTTGGATGTGTAAAACCTTCTTCAAGGAATTGGGAAGCTACTGTCCAGGGTCAGTCCTAAAAGAGATTGTACAGCCATCCAAAATGAAAATCTATGATATACAGTAGACACTGGTGAAGTTTTCTTTCTAGGTTCCAATAAAATATCTGCTATTGCATTCAAATTTCATTCAAAACCTTTCACTCAAATTAAGCACTACTACAGAAGGGAAAAAAAAATCCATAATTAAATAACAGCCACTAAAACAGGCTAATTAAATCATGTTTCAACATTCCAAATTTGGTACATAACTACAGTTAATCTTATTTCTTTTTTGCCAAAACACTTTTGATATGACAGAGAACAAACAGTTCTAAGAAACAGATTCATATGAATGTGTATTCAGGAAAGCAAGAGTATTATGCAACTTCAAATTTATAGATACCTTAACAGCAAAACATATAGCACTTATTGTGGTCATTAGGGAAAATTCACTTTTCAATTATGTAGTGTTTGGCTTCAGTCAGAGAAAAATGCATCTGGCAATACGATCTTTTAATTCTAAGTAACAGAAACCTGCTGCAGCCACAAAGAAAATGACAAGATAAAAAAAACCGTTCTAGAGTTGGCACCTTGGATACTGCGATGAGGCAGTTTTACCGTAAGTCGTGGTGCTGCAGAGCCGATCCTGCATTACTGTTGACTGAAAATTCTACACTGCCCATGCTCAGCACAAGCTCACATTGTGCAAACTGGGTGTGCGGTGCAGTCTCCATCAGTTGCTCTCATTTGTCTCAAGAGGAACACACAAGCAGGGATCAGTGGTGCATTTACCTTCTCCCATTTCCATATGTAGTTATCAGGTTCAAAGATGAAAGAAAAACTGCTACTAATTAAATGGGCTTTGAATTAGACACCGCTTGCCCAGAACAACTGCTTCATAATTGATTTCCTAGAAATTAACCTTTACAGAGTCAAAGCTAACATGTTTTGCCATTTTGGCAGCAGGAAGCTGAAGAGCATCCAGTGGATGGTGTGGAAGTTGGTATCTTCCCCTCACTAAGGGAAAAAACTCTCAAACTGACTTCTCTCTCTCTGGCTCCACTGACTGTAACGAGCAAAGGCTTATCTGTGCTGCGCCCGTCACAGCCCTGTCCCTTCAACAGGACAAGTTCTTAGGAAGGGTGCAAGGTAGTACAAAAAAAAAAGGCAAACAGAAAAATATATTTGAAAATACTGGCAGCACAACATACTGTTTGAAGATATTTTTAGAGCATTTATGCCAAAAGCAATATTATTGATAATTAATCAGTGTTCGTTTGAAGTTTCTGATATTTTAATATTCTTAAAAGTCACACCAGGAAGCCTTTTTCAAGAGCCAGACAGTTCTACCAGAACTAGCCAATTCAAGTGTTTGTTATTTAATATCAGTTTCCTAATAACTTCATTTTACAAGTTTTTTTTTTCCTAAGTAATCTTTAAAAAAATTACTTTTTAAAAAACACCTCAGAAATTTTAATTTTCCATTTGCCAGTGCTTCTGCACCGTGCAATCTTGTATGATCTGATATTTTCACAGTTTATGTAAGTCAGCATGTGCCTTTCCTTACATTTCTGTAATTAAAAATAACAGGATCCATGCTAAAACTAGTTTTCTTAAACTGCAAGAGATAAATAACTTTTGAGCTTAAGTTAACAGTCCATGTAATCAAACACAAATTTCAAAAACTACACCTTCCCTTTTCTTACTGTATCCTCAGGTAATAACATGCCTTCCTCCCACCCACCCCAAATCCCCTGTAGTTTCAGCAGAATAAACAACGCAACAAAAATAATACAAGTTGGTTTTAACTTTTTGCTTGGGACTTAGAAGGAAGATTAATATAGAGCAAAGAGTGGGAATAGGCCAAATTACAGACTGGGTGAGTTTCCCAAAGGGATACTGGGAGAATTAGCCAATAAAACTCAGATTAAGATACCTGAGACTGCAGAGATACTGCCAGCTGGAGCTGAACTTATAAAGTAGCAAATGTGTCTTTTAAAAAGTTGGCCCACAGCTCTAATTATTTATTTTTTTTAATTCTATTTATTTGGAATGTCACATTTTTGAAGATTTTGTAAGAACTTCAGCTATAAGGTCTACGTGGCAGTATTTTTCTAACCACAATGAAATCTAAAAGGAAGAAAAGTTACGCAGAAACATGAACAAAGACAAAACTTAACTTAAAGAATAAAGTATTTTTTCAGCTACCTCTAATACTGATTTCATTATTGTTAACTACTAGTCCTACCTGGCTTATAATAAAAATTTGATTCGTAATAAAATATAATTAGTGTTAATGTAAGATGAGAAAGTCAGTTATTTCATATACTTAAGTACACACATACACATTATTCCTCTAGATAAGGAAATGGTACTTTAAGTTGCCTAAAGGCAAAAAGTAAAAGATCAGGTTTACTAAAATAAATTACTAAAATTTAAAAAAAATGACAGATTTTCTAGAAAAACTAACATGAACTACCAAATGTATTTTTTTAAAGATGCCGTTTTCTGTAAAAAGGCTTGTGATGATTAAATAGTAATGTAAAAGTATGAGACATAATTAATTCTGATCAGAATCTCTGAGCTCGTGATCAGTTTAATGCCAGCTACCCCAAAATGTTTTCCATAGCTTGCAATGCATCGTTCATCCCAACAACTCCCAGAATAAAAAAAAGTACAGGCACAAAAATAAATTCTATACAGAACCCTCACTCAGTTTGGGCACAAAAAAGAGCATTTATGAATTACTTTCCCTGTAGTAAATCCAAGGTCTACTTCAATTTACATCACTTAACATTCAAGAGAATGAACATTTTCCCGTATCTGACTTGCCATAAAATGGAAGAATCTAATAAAACTGCAAGAATCACGCCTTCATCTAGTCAGGGAAATACAGATTTACAGCAATCTGAGACAAATAACATCATTTGTTAAATAAAGACTTTGCAGTCTGGGATTTTTTCATACCTAACCATTGCAGGAAAGCTGCTAATACCTGTTCCACAGGCACTAAATTGCCTGAGGTAGAGTCAGCCTCCGCACATGCTCCGTGGTCAGATTTACTTAGGCTCTAATCAATATGTTCCATGCATCTTCTCTATATTGGAGCTCTTCTTATTACATGCTCAATTGATTCACTGAACAACAGCAAGCTGTAAAAGGCTGTACTCCCGTGGCTAAAGCAGATGTTGTTCTGACCTCCACCCACTGACTCGGATAGCTGGTTTTCTCTCTGCCTTCAGTAAAGAAAAATATCCCAGTTACACATTTTGCCCTGGAACAATAGATATTACCTTCATTATACAGAAGTTCTTGCTAACTTTCCCCTTGTTTTATTTTTAAAAAACAAACCCCCCCACAAACACAAAAATTATAGTAAACTACTTATTCCTAAAAGTTTTAGAGAAATATCCTCTATTTTGAAAAACTTGAAAATTTTAAAAACACGAACACCAAATTCTAGAAGGCAACACTAAAGCAAAACAAAGACTAAGTTTTCTAAATTACTGTAAGCTAAAGATTAACACAGAAATGCCACAATATTATAAGTGCCATGGAACAACCTGGGAAAGCTTCTGTTACTTGAATTAATCATTATCTTTAAAATTAAGGCAGCACAAAAAGTAGAAATAAGATCCATCAAATAACAACTGAAAAGGGGGGGTGGGGTGGGGGTGGAAATCCCCTTCTTGTGAGAATAAGGGAATCTGATAAAAAAATAGAAAAAAAACGAAACAGGATGTACAAAAAGAGATCCTAAAGATAGCAATAAAGGAAATGGAAATATAAAGGGAGAATTGTGATCTGAAAGGATCGGATATTGCTTTTGAGCATATCTGATATAGGGAAGACTGAGCTGAGATACTGATATATCAAATATTTGCTACATTTAGAAGATTATTTAATAGGTTAACCTGAATGCTGGGAAAGCTGAGGGGCAGCCGTAAAACACTAATCTCTCCCAATATCCACATAAGAAGTGTGCTTAAAAGCTCTTTCACAACTGTGAAACAATAACGCCTGTATCTGCACTATGAGGGTCACTGCTAGTGCCTTTGAATGACAGACAAAATAGATCAGTGAGGAAAACAAATACATTTCTAAAACAACACACCAGAGAGCAAAATATATGAAATTACTTAGCACTATAAGTGCCACAGGAATTAGTAAAAACCCTACAAAACTGGACAAAGTTTCATGACCTTAAATGGTCCCAGAGATGACTTTAACAGGACACCCCTGAACAGAAGGACTTTACAAGAAGCTCAGCTGTTATAATTAAAATAGTTCACACAGTTCTTTACCAGATCAGATTAATTCCTAACAGATTTCTCTTACCAGATTTGAGGAATTTAGAGTATTGGGTGGTTATTGTGATAAAACCAAACTGAAGTGTTTGGTTAGCGGCCTTCCTGGGCTGATGAACATGACCCAGGTACTTCAATTCCATTCATTCAGGATTAAGGCTTAAACTTGTTTCTAGTGAAGTCAATGGAGTTGTATCTGTACATATGCATTTCAGGCCCTTGCTTCTCATTAAAAAAAATCATTTGATAGAGATAAAATTAGAAAAGAAGTCATCTGGTTTCTTCATCCCTAATACATATTGACAGTATATCCCCTTCTCATGTGTCAGATTGATCTGTCTTCTATCGGATCTCAGGATGCCTCACCCCTTCCAGCTCCTGGAGCACAAAGCAGCTAACAAAGAACCAGAGCACTGTCTCTTGGAGTCTCTGCGAGGGATGAGGGCATCTGTGAAGGTTCCGACCCTCGTTACTGGTGCCCTGGAGGGATAGTAGAAGAGTAGCAGCTACAAACTTCAAAGCTGAGTTCTTGGAGAGTTTTTACAGACTAACCCAGATAGCTTCTAGAACATTTCTGATAGCAAATAAACCAAGGAAAACCTCATGGACAATTTGATTGGCAGAAAGCAAAATTCTGGGCTTTGAACTGTAAACTCTCTAAGGCACCATCCACATACATACATATTTTTAAAGGGGCTGGAGAAAGGAGGAAACTGTTTCTCTTTCCCCTTCTCTGTATATTTTGAACCAGAGTATCAACTTCTAAATCTTTTGTACAAACCTTTTTAGATCATAAAGTCTACATGCAGCTAGACATTAGCGAAAAGCCACTGAATCAATTTGGAACTAAGGTTCTATTAGGATTTTAGTACATACTGTATTACTAGAATGTTATTTTTAAGTAAATTTTGAAGTGAACCTTTTAATTTTTTTTGTGATTAAAGAAAGTTTTGTTTTTAAATAAAGGCAGTTCACCATAGCTATACAGAAGCAGGTGCATTTCTAATCCTGCCAGGGCTACTACTAAAAATGTATGGTTATTAGAGAATTCCCCTTTCTTTGGTAGTCTGAATTTCATGTTTTTCCCCTCCCACTTGTACAATGATCTAGCACTACAGAGCCAAAGAACAGGAAACATTATTTCAGGATCAAGGTGTCTCACCAGGAATTGAAAGTAAGTAAATGGTAACATGTAACTGCCTAAGCCTTTCTCTGACGAACCCCATTCTTAGATTAGTTTCTTTTTTTTCCTGGACAGCTGCAGTAGTTTCTAGCCCTCAGCTGTTGCATTATCAGTAAAAGAAAATGAAACAAACTGCTACAATTACTTGTCATTCCTGCCATTGCCCAATGCCAGTAAGCAGCTCTGTGATTCATTTAAGTGGGCTGCAGCTTGGATCAGGACATGAAAAGTATTCTTGTCTTAAGCTTAAGAAATTCTTGTGTTTATAGGTAACAAAATCCAGGTTCCATCTCTGGAACACACATGTTACTCCTTACTAAATTTGAAAGAGAATGTCTATAATTTCATTATGTTCCCTCTGCGGGTGTAGGTGTAGATAATCTTATTCACTCGAGTGGAAGATTGGGGAAAGAAGTACAGAAGAAAAAAGTATAGCTGAGGATATTGCAGAAGTGATAGGTATTAATTATTCTGCCTGATGGGATATTTGTCACTTTTCTTGCCTTGTTTAACGTTGCTACAAAGATATAAATGCATTTTTCCCCTCCACAAAACTTTCAGAGCATTGATGTTTGCTTAAGACCAAATGAAATTTGGTTTCATAAAACCAAGATTAGAAAAATCAGTGAAAAAAAAAATCTTCATTCTTTAGCTGTTCTTATTCTCTTGCACTTGCATTAAGCAGGGAAATAACAAACAAACAAGCAAAAAACAGAGAAAACTGGCTTCAAAAGGATGCTAAAACATCTTTTTCTATACTGTATGTATAGAAGATTGTATAAAAGTAATGTCTGATACTGCTTTGAAGCCATGTTCCCTAAGCTTTGCCAGAGCGTGCTCTACAAGGAGCACGAGAATGTCAGCAGTTTGGAGTAAGGCCGATGAAGCAGTAAGCCCAGGGAAGCAGCCAGTGTCTGGATTAGAAGAAAGGAGAGGTTGATCAGAAGATAAAAATCACTAAATAGACTTAGTCTCTGCTTTTACTTTGCATTTTGACACACCCTCTGTGGTCTAGTTTAAAAAGTTATGATTTACACTTAAGCCATGAGAAGAAAGACTTCCTTTTTATAAAATACTAAAAATACATATGCTGTGGATAACTTGCCATCAAGTTACTACAGTTATCATGATCTCTTTAATCTTCTGTGCTTTCCCCTGAGTATTTGTGTCCATTAGTCATCTTGCACTCTTCACTTACATTATAATCACTTTGTGACAAACCCTGTTCCTTAAAAGCTAAGGCAGAGTTCAGTGAAATGAAGGCCTGGCACCCGGCTGAACTCTCGCTGTGCCATCTCGTTTTAAACAATTATGATAATAAGCAAGATGCGATATGTCTGAAAGGAACTTGATAACATTATAATAGTTTATACATCCTATTTCTACTCACCTACAGTTTTAATGAGATGCATCACATTTAGTATAGTTGATCTAGTCTCTGGATTTGAAATAGCATTAACTGATGATTCTCCTTTGATTTTTATTTTTTTTTTTTCAAAGGATAAATAGCTTTTTCCAGCTGGGGATCACGAAGGGGAAATGTTCCTTTATAGAGTAAAGGGAAAAGGAACTCCCAGATAATTACTTATTATTCTCTTGTCAAGTGCTCTCATTGTCCTGCCTACAAAGTGAGAAGAGAAGCAACACTGAATGGGCATTTTATGATAAAATAATAATTGATACAGGATGATGTGTTCTTGAGTTTTGTTACAAGACCTGGGGATCCAGGGACTCTACTTCAAACCTTTAATGGTTTTTGAAAAGAACTCAGTGTATGCTTAATTATCAGGAAATTAGCCATGAACAATAGAGTTCTTTTCAATTTAAACCTTCGAATTTAAAGGATGCACTAAGCAAAAGAGAGATCCTACATAATTTAATGTAATTGAGGAAGAAAATTAAAATATAATTTTCACTCTTCCATCTAGTAACACTGCTCTTTCAAGCTCTGGGGATGTTGTTTAAACCAAAGGTGGTGGTTTCCTTGACAATTCTAGGTAAGAATAGATATCCTTAAAAGAAATGAATAGAATAAGAGGGCACGAATAAGCAGCATTTACTAAATTGAGGGTTAAGGAAATTATAAGAGATCCCTGAAGAAGCCTTAACATTGAAGATATAATATTAGAATGAAGAATAAAATGAAGGTTAATCTTGATAATGAAGGACTTGAACCCAGAGAAAATGTCATTATCAACATGTTAACACGTGCAGAGTCGGGGTGAGAATTGGATGGCTTGAGACAGCCAAGGATATATGTCGCTTTTCATTTGCTGCTCATTAGGACAAGATGTAAAACACCTCGTAGAGAGTGGCTGCTTGAGAGAGGACCTTCGCAAAAGGTGGCCGTCTGTTCCAATCAAACTGGGGGCAGGAGAGTTCAACAGACCAACCAATGGCTCCATTATAGTACCCCGGGGGATAGGTTTACTTTGGGGTGAAAGTTGTTATTTATTTTCCAGTTATTAAAAGCCCTGACGACAACTCTGACCTAGCGTAACCATTAGCCCATTACCCTGCAGTGCAGACCAAGCTTGAGAAGACAAATACTGACAATTTTAAGAACAGCAGAACACCACAGGCCCTAACAGATACCTGACTAAAAAGCCCTAGATCACAAAGTTTTAGAAGCAGCTCATGACACCCACTGTGTGTAATCATGAGGCAATATCTCAAGCTTTCTAAATCCTTATAAATTTCACTGTAATGTTTTTGAAATTAATAAACTGCATGGATGCAATTAAATATTTAAAAACTGAGAAGAATCTGCAAATATCACTATCCCTAGAGGTTCTTCAAGTGCATGCCTCACTCCATAGCAGTGGAATGCAAATGTTGCCATTTCAAATCATATATGTTCTGTCTACAGCATAATGCATAGACATAAATATGAACTAGCCATTTTTTAAAAACCACACAACAGGATATGAGAGTTGTATAATTAATGGGGGTTGGGGGGGTGAGGGGTGTTATTCCAATGAACAGTGGCACAGGAGAAATAGGATTAAATATCTGTTTGGAAAAAACTTGAACACATTTTTTCCTCCAGAAAATTTGGTTAATGACCAGAATTATTTGAAATCCAAGGATAACTTTAATTCTCTAAAATATATTCCTTAGTCATTCTTAATAAAACAATATTCAAAATATGACACCTACAATACTTTTACAGACCAGTATTTTTAAAATTCATTTGGCTGTGGAATGCCTGTGTTCAAACACCACTTCCCAAATCAGAAGACAGATGCAAACTTCAGGCACTCAGTGAGTACTTTGATCAAAGGGATCTCTAAAGAAAATGTAACCAGTTCATCTCAGGACAAATACAGACAAATCCTTCCCGAATTCTCTTGTACCACGCGACCAAAGGTAAAATAGTGGATATGCCTGAAGAGATACTGTGATTGACTACAGTACATAACTGATGATGCGTTCGTTATCTAATAGCCAAGTGATTAAGATTCAGTTCCTTATCCTCTTCCTAGTATATTTCTTCACTTTTGGACATTTAGTATATGTGTTTTGATGTTTTTATTTCATTTCCTAGCATTTTTCTTTAAATAAATGATCAAGTGGGTTTTCCAAATACCAACTGACAATACGTTATCAAAGGAGGACTGAGTGTAGGAAGAGGTTCACAATTTATTCAAATCTCTTATTTAGACTTGAGGAAAAAAAAGCATTCAAATATGAACCACATCTGACTTCCATAAAACAAAACCTGGTCATGTTTTCCATGTGCACTGACAGTGCTAATCATCCGTTTTCTTGCTATAGTGCAATTTGAATGGTCTAACAGTCAAAACATTTTAAGAGACTGAAGATTTACATCAACCATAATTATTGAAAAAAGATCTCCTGAAAACCAAATTTACAAAGGTGGTCATGTATTGTGATAAGTAGAGTCTAGATACTTATTTCCCTTGAATTGGTTCTTTTTTCTTTATGGAGGAATAAAATTCCATAAAACAAACAGACACTTTTCAAGTTATATTCTTTTCTCACACAGCAAAAACATATCTTGTGTTGAAGAACAACCTTTTGTTTAATCTGTCCCCCCCCCACTCCCACACTTTTCTTATCTATAAATCTGCCCATCACTTCTTCTGGAAAATTGATACAATTTATCTTTTGCTCTTCCTTTGGTTTGTAGAGTTCTTTTTTGTTTTCTTCTCTTAATTACTTCTTGCCTCAAAAACCATAATTCTCTCTTTTCTGTTCTTCCCAAGTCCCTGTTATCTAGATATCACAGTCAATGGTAGGTCACATGAGACCACTTTTACACATTGCCTCCAGCCTCGATGACTCTATTTCCTATTCAGACATAATGAGCTCCTACTAACTTAGGTTCTCACTTCAGTCCCGATAACTGCACACAGCTTTTCAGAATAGGGACAGACATCTGACTTCTGCCACCTCATCTCTTTAGAGTCCTTTCCCTCTGCCTCTCTGGTCATTTGCTTCCTTTGACTTGAAACCTCTTATTCTCATACACTGAAAGCAATTAATGTGTATTGAACATTCTGAAAAAGATACTTCGTTTTTAACTATTATTTGACATGCAACTGCATGAGTAAAATTTTCAGGTAGCTGCTCACTCCATGTTGTTTGCACAGTTAGCATGATGACATGCACACAAATCGGGTAACTGTTAATTCAGTACTTTAAATGTATTATTGACGTAATTTTTTTGTCTTCTACAGCACATACTGCAAGTTTTACTGGTATTGACAAGCTGTAAAGTGTAAAATATGCAAAAAAAATACAGCCAGAAGTTCGTGAACCTGCCCACCTGCTGCAGCATTTTTAATTTGCCTTTTTTCCTCCCAGAAATCAAGGTATTTGTTGCCCTTCTTAAAGTAACAAATAAAGGAATTAGATTACCATATAAAAAAAAAAATCTTGGGTTGTTTTGTTTATTGTTTTTAACTGTAATTGATGAACTCCTAGTTGTTAAGAAAATCTTGTAAGCATTAAGTGATATACCTAAACTTTCATAAACCAGATAGAAAATAGAGACTTTTTAAAAAAGATTAAGTTCTGGAAATACAGTGTTTTACTTCTGAACATGAGGTTTACAATACTGCACAATTTCAACACTAAGACACAGGAATAAAGTCAAAACCAAAAAATTCCTCTCTCCAAATGACCACTGATAAGGCATCTTTCAGCTTATAAGAACGAGTGGATTTTCAGGCTATGGAGAGTGTTGCTAGCAGCCATCAATACGGAAAACGCTACTCAAATCTTCCTCTTAAAACTGAGTGGTTTGAGTCCCCCTCCTGAACGCAGCTGCCACTGCATTGCAGGGGAAGAAGCAGTTCCTCAAGCAGCAACAGTTGGTGGGTTATGGTTTTCGTTTTGTTTCGTTAGTTTTTGATTTTAAAGATTCCTTCAATGCATCCAAAACCCGAATGACAACCCTTGTGGCTGAACCATCAGTTTATAGATCTTTTTATTCTCTAGTATTTTGCCTATATCATCATAACCATTTTTTCTTAAATCACATCCTTTCGTATTTCAGATATTCTGTCAGAGCAGGTAGGTTTCAGTATTTTCCTGCACTATGTTATTTGCCTTTCCTTTCAGAAATATGCAGAGCATAGCCGAGATAATTGTATTTTCTCAGCAATGTTGATAATACACAATAGACAATACTCGGGCTTGGGGAATGGGAGGAAAGGGGAGCACTGGAAAACTTTCTTATGCCAAATCCGTAGAGCTCAACAGGGAGAAGGAAATATTCCTCAAACTGTAAGTGAAAATAATTTGTCATTTAAGCGTGTGACAAAAGAGCAAGTCATTATGGGTTACTCTTGTTTAGATTAATCATAGGAAACAACTTTTCACACTGACCTGTCAGCTATCAATAACTACTATACTAGATGTTACTTAGCTAGGTAATTTTGAGCTCTGAGCAATGTCTCCAGCAACACAAACATGACTATCCAGTTCTTCAACAAATATCTGCAGTTTTCAGCAGCTGACAATTATTGATTTATATCTCTCTTTCCTTAAAAAAAAAAATATCAATGCAAATGTCCAGTTAAGACTCTCAACACACTGGAAATAGCAAGCAAAGGCAATGACTTTCACTTTATCAACCATTCCATCAGGGAAACCTTCACAAGTGTTGGATAAAAGTTTCCTGCTATGTAATACCTGTTTACAGCAGTGCTCAATACATAGGAAAACCACCTTACGTAGTATAACAAACCTCCCTTCTTTGCTCCATTTAGAAAAAAGTCTAGGATCTGCTGGTGCTGTGAAGTTCATATCAGTTTTATTCATCATCATGAATGGTTTTAAGTTGATGATGTTTAATGAGATCTAGATCATTCAGACAGCTTTCAAGCTGTGACTCAGCAAGACATCACCAATTCTGCCTTTCTAAACATACCTTTACCTTCCTTTCTGTGACTATTTCATGACACAAATTAATGTTTCATTGAGCTAATTGGATCCTTGCAGCTATTAATTTTTTTTGCAGGGATACTATTTTGAAAATAAACCATGAAATTTCATCTTAGAATATGATACCAAATGTTCATTCTATTTATCTGCTCAAGGTAATATGAAACTACATCTCTCGTGTTGGAAGTTACAAGCTTTTTACTTTCTGGTACCCCAATCTGGATATTCTTGGTTGGTTAAGTAAATTTTTGTTAATCGATATAAACAGGCAAACCCAAGCAAATGATTTACTGGGCCCAGAAAATAAATGCAGGTAGATGCAAGTACTTTGCTGCTGAACCTTGCACTTGCATACACAACCATCACATACAACGGCACAGTTCATGTTTCTTCTTTTTTCCCCCCAGTTTTGTAAGATATTTCTATGCAATATCTTTTAGGGTATGTCTTCAAGGTGTATTCTGCAGACAAAGTACCTGCCTCTGCACATGCCTCAAGCTGCCTGGATAAGAGGCAGCTCTGACCCAGAAGCTACGGAATTCCTTTTAGCACAGTACTCAGCTCAGCCTATGTCCATGTCTCAGAGGATATTCAGTTCAACAACCAGCAACTTGCATGTGCCCAACTTCCAATACGTAGCTGGCTGACTTCAAACAACAGTCACATCAAGTCAATGAAGGCAGAGCTCTGTTCTATTTCCAAGGTAAAATTCTACCTTGGGATATGGATTAATTTAAAACTTTAATTTTAATTTTTTATTTTAATTTTTAAGTTGATATTCTTTATATTAAGTCTTTCTTTAATTCTTTAAGTCTATTCTTTATATTCTTTAGGTCTTTAATTTTAAGTTGATATTCCTCCTTTGATATGATATGCTCACCTGCAGAACAGTCTGCAACACTACTCATTCATTCTTGATAAGAGCAGACTATCACTTCTCCTGCAGGACAAGTCATCTCTGTTCAGCTCTGGACAACATTCTAACACAACAAAACCATACAAATCTCCTAGCTATTTTTATAGTTTGTTGGTACTTTGTGAGCTGAGAAGATATTCTGGATCTGCCCGAAACAAAGGAAACCCATGTAGTCAACTGTCAGACAGAAACAGGTTGTTAGCTCTAACAGACAGACGGAAGTCTTTACAGGGAGTCATCAGAAATAAAATTTACACCCATCATCTTCACTCCCTTTGTTTTCTAACATAGACAGAACCACCCAACTCACCGTGGCACATGACACAGATAAAACACATGCTTAACTGTACAGCATGTCCCTGTATTTAGCGATCAAAGCAAACATAATAACAAGACTTTAAAACAGGCAAAGAACACGCTTGACTGGACTTTCATATCTGCTAGCGCTCACTCCACTGTTTTCAGTATTTCACTAAACAGTATTTAAATCAAGATTGTACTACCAACCATAACTTAGTAGTCCAGTGAAGATTTTCTCTTTTGACCTGTCATGCAAGATGTTAGGCTGGGTGACTGTAATAATCACTTACGTATCTCAACCTTAAGCTTTGGAATTATGCCTTTATGAAAACTGCATTTTAACAGCCAACATTTTTCAAAGTATTTTCAGAATATGCACATTGAGCTCCAAATTTTCATAACTTTGTGATCAGTTTGGCATATACTGTTCTCCAGACAAAACTACTAGGGATTCTAACCATCAAGAGAAAAGCAAACAAATTTTCTGTAAAGTCAAATAATCGAATCACACATCTTTTTTTACAATTGGTACTTTATAGTAGCGATATGTCCATTTCAACAAACTAAAAACAGTTCAAGGTGTTCCAATTCTTGTAAACAGAACTACCATTCAAGAAAGGGAATAGAATTTTAAGGGCGTCTCATCTCCCTGCATCTCCACAGGAGTAAAGAAAAAAGTTAGCAAAAAATTCTTCATATGCTGCAAAGCTTCTGTTGAAAAGCTGTGTATAAAAATGTTAGGTCTCTAACCTTCTTCTGAAAAGAGCATTCAGCATGATGCACTGTGGCACGAGAACATTTAGGATACCACTACTCTGAAATCCTTCATATGCTATACTGAAAACCTTTAGATATTATGCACAACAGTATAGCTTAGGAGCAAAAATGTTTGCTGAATAAGCAAAAATATAATATTCAATAATCAAGAGATCCCATTGAATATGTAACAACTTCACATAGAATTTGGAATTCTCTTTAGTTGCTGTAAAATCTGAGAAGCAACACTCACTTCTGCAAATTGAGGATTTGGTTCATTTTGATATAACAATGCTTAATGGCATAGCCCCACCCCCTGCACCCCCCAAGTAAAAATTTACATTTTATGAAAACAATAGACTGTTTCTGACCTAAAATTGGCTGAACTAATAGTTTTCCAAGCAGAGTGTTTTAGCACCATAATAGAAATAGCCATTTCACTGTATTACTGAATAGAACAAACCTGATGCATAGAAAATGCATGACACAGAAAAATAAAGTCCATAATTTGACATATTCTGTTACATTCCATTGCAAAGTATGCTCCTTGGCATAATTTGCAGATTTGCATACTCCCATTCTCTGGTCTTACCAATTCTTTAGAAATGTTTCAGACAAGCCTTCAGCTGTCCAAAGCCTTTGTCCAAAGTCTGACAACAGAAACACTGAAGAGAGGTGGGTTTTTTCATGGTTTTATCAGCTTTACTGCCCTGTCACAGAATTCAGTGGGGGTTTTTTACCACAATTTTCAAGCCCCATGAGGTAGGATAATAACATTTCTAAGCTAAAGTATTTCAAACCTTGGTATTCAAACTATTACACAAATTAAAAATTATGTACGTAGATCTTAGATTAAAAACTATTTTTATGTTCTTTTAGTTCCAACCACTTACTCAGACCTACTAAAATGCACTTAACAGTAGAAGGTAACATTCGTTAAACCAGCATCAGAGTCACACTCATCTTTTTATTTTCTTTTATAAGCTACAGAAAGGAGCTATTTTATTGAGTTGTTTTTAAAGAGTCTTCGTTGTATGAATACCGCTGTGCTAGCTACAATCTCATCAGCCTGAGAGCTGTTCTTCAGACACTTCAAACGTTCAGAGTGTAAACCATGTCTTCCCACATCTACCCGCCAGATGACTCAAAGCCTGAACATATTGCTAGAAGTCTGGGTAACCTGAGTATTACAAGTAACATTTGTATTTATGCCTGAATGCTCATATGGGAAGAATGAAGTCTAGTATGTCAAAGTGTATAGAGAATACTATCAGGTTAAGTCGCAAGTAAAACAGCAATAAAGACTTTTTTTATATTCACAGTAAGATAAAACAACTTAATGTAAATCTAAATTAATATTTCAATTTAAACAATAATAAAATATATATTGTGGATATTTGTTCAGCACATGGCACTTAAAAGAATTCCTTGTATCCTGATTGGTTTTTTTTTTATTAGAGTGTAGCTAACCAGTATGCTTTGTGTTCTCAGCAATAACTTAAGTGCTTTGGTTTCTCTAGGGAGACAGCCTGACCCTTGAATCTGTATATATAATTTGGCTAATGTCCACGCTTGCCAGTCCTAGCACATTCTCGACAGTCTGGCCACATCCACATCACACAGGATTTGGACAGGTTCTCTCGCAATCCCAGATGCTGCTCCTGGGACCCTGAGACACAAATTTTATGGGGGTTTCTGTTCAGAATGCTTGAGTACTACCAGTTTGAGAGGTTTCTTATCGACTGTGTGATGCCTAGGTTCAATTAAGAGAGAATTAGTTGATTAGGAAGTCTAGAAATAAAGTAGCAGTGGACTAGAACCTGGGAGCAAAATGAGAGTCAAATTTACAACCTAGATCCATTTATATAGCACAGTTTTGAAAACCCCAAGGAGCAGATAATCAAAGAAAACAGTAGCAGTTTGGGATCCTGATACTGAAAAGTGTTCAAAGGGTAATGCAACTCTCCATATCCTTCCTGGATCCCCAACTTAGACACTGATTATTTACAAAGCAGACACAGGAGGCTTCAAAAATATAAAAGTCCTCTAAGATGACCCGAACAAGGGTCTCTGCTCCCAAAAGTACATCTGATTTTTCTAACTATATCCGATGTTCCAATAAAAGATATTTCCTCTTGTCCTGTCAACGACCTTTAGACCATAACATCTACAGCAAACTACCACTGGAATGATTCAGTTCATCATAGTATGCCAGTACTCAATCTCCAATCTCTCTAGTTAGGTAAGAAGAGGGGAGTTGAGGGACATTGTTCATTTTAGTCTTCACTTTAACCTTTTCAGGTGTTATGTTTGTATCATATTAGTCCCAGGAAAGTAACCCTATACAACACTCTCAAGTATTATGTGTATTCCCAGACTATATACTTGCCCGCAGCAAGCACTTTCAGGAAGTGATGATGAAAAGGTGAAGGAAAAAACAGGAAGACTTGATGGTATGAAAATAACACAGTCCTTGAAGAACAGGTAACTCACAGGCTGAGGTTCACAGGAATTTGAAACACAATAAGACAGAAATTACAGAACTAAAAGGACTGAGGTTTAAATAAATTTTTCAAGTAAATAAGGAACAAGATGCTGATGAAGGACAGAACAATGCTTCTGAAGGACAGCAAGAGATATTTACTGCTGAAAGAAATATATGTTCTAAAATTAATTTTAGGAAAGAAGATGTGCAATAGACACAGAGCAGCTGTATTTAGTCAAGTTTAGACTACATGAACATCTCACTTAAGAGTTCCAAGCCCTTTAATCCTTTTCTATGCTCAATCTATAATACCTCCAATACAAGATCCCTCACTAGTAGTGGGATCCCAGCAGCAGCTGCCCATAGGAAGTCAGATGACTCATTTTCAAAGAGTTAAAAATTGTTATGGTCGTCAGCATACAAATACGAGTTACTTAATAAACCCCATGCTCAGAAAACAAGTAGAACCTGAAAAAACATCATATGTTTTAAAAACTGTGGAAATTCAATTTTTTTTTTGTTCTTTTATCTTTCTTCTTCACCTGTTTTTGAGGGGTTGTTTGTTTGGTTTCTTAACTTCAGGGTATACTTGGGTTCATGCTTCATGCTTTTCTCTGCAGCTATGACAGCCAGATATTTACCTGGAAAGGAAGCTATGATTCAGTCATTTAATGACTCTTGAAGATAAACCTTTAGGAATATCACCAATTACTGCAAGACAAGTGCTAGGAGCCTGTAGTAGCAAACGTATTTCTACACTTACTAGGCTCATACAACAGATCTCTTACACCAAATTCCTTAGTTTTCTTTTCCTCTGTTAAAGAAATGCTGTTTGCTTTGTGGTACAGGAGTTGCTACACAGGTAAATCAGAACAGATAATGTAAAATACTGTAAAATTTTAAAGATTCATTTCATTTGTGTTCCTGACTCCAGTATTCATTTCCCAGAAAAACTCTAGTGGGAGGAATATTTTTGGATGTATTAGAAAGTGTTCAAATTGTAAATATGGAGATGCTTTTCTGTGAAAATTTCACATTTTTATCCTATTTCTAATTGGAATAAAAATATAACATGCAACATAAATGATCGATCTAGTCAAATATTCCCAAAATGATCGATCTAGTCAAATATTCCCAACTTACTTTGAAAAATTGCTTATAAACCAATAATTGTTGATACTGAAGCGTATGAAAAATACTGCAAGCCATTTTTGTGAACAGAAATGGAATGCATAAAGACAGTTACTTGTCAGGAATTACTTTTCCACAGATACTAGGCATGTATTTAAAAATCCTTTCCCTGGTGTGCAGCAGCTGGAGAGTGGAAGGAGAAAGAGGTTAAAGATGGCTTTGGAGCATCTTTTACAAAAGACCTACAACTGATGGCTAAAAAAGCCTAAAGAAAAATACAGAGATGTTTTCCTCAGGGTGTAAGAATTCTGCTGAAAAGGGTTCTGTGAGACTGGAGCTGGACCTTTATAATCTTCAACAGGAACTCAGGATAAATTTGAAGAGAAGTGTGGTAGAAGAGTAAAATGTTGTCATACAACCATCCCAGGGAAAAAATATTTCCAATACAGGCAAATCTCACCAGTGTCAAAACAGATATAGTACAAAGCATAGGAATACTTGTAATCTTGTGTATGTTGGCGTATTGCTTAAGTTTGCATTTTCTGTTTGAAAACTTGGAAGAAAGTAAATGAACAGCACGTCTAACATCATCCCTTTTAATGACTGTTTTTTTTCCCCGCAGCCCTTTCAAAGCAATAAAATATTTACAAGCAAATTGAAGAAACCATATATTTCTGAGACCTTGATATTACAATATTGCAGTTTCACAGAGACAATTTTTGATTCTTGAAACACGTATCTGTTAAAGGCAGCCGTTACTGACTACAAAAGTTTTGTTGATTGAGCTGAGTACTCTATTCAGCTTATTTGCAGGACTCTCAGTTCTGACAAACCTATTGCACCAATTCAGTAGCAGTGCCACTAACCACACTTCCAGAAAAGCACTTGGGATTTCCTCAGTCAACAAATAAAGTTTGGATGATCAGCAGCACTGTGGCTATAGGATGACCATTTAAAATGCAATATTGCGATGTTTTTTTCAAGGAACTTAGCTTTGTAAAGAGAAGTATATGAAGTTATCAAAGATGTGCTTTAACATTCTGAAGGTAGGAGACTGGTTAAGTAAGTGCCTTATTCAAATCTAAGCACAAAGGACCATGAACTTTAGGTGAGCAAGATCTGGTCATGTAAATAAATTTCCTTGAACTAGTGTTTTGTTAAACTCGATGAAACTTTCTGTAACAATTACTAAAGACGACACCAAGGGTAAGAACTGGTAAATAAGACTGAGAAATAATGCAAGTCAGGCATTGATGAACAGTAGTTATCCTTCGATAAAAATGGATTGCACACTGGTTAAGAAAAAGTATAATTTGATTGTCTCCTTAACAGTACTCACAGTTATCTCAGTAAGGTTAACAATCGAGTTTCATACTCTTCTCACAACCTTTTTTTTTTTTCCCCTCTTTAATGAGAAAGAGGCAGAATCTCATAAGAACCAAAAATTATGAGTTATTCTTCTTCTCCCAAAGAACATAGTTGAATTTGAGAGAAAGGTTCTGATTCCTTTGGTGTTGGAGGATTAAACTCATCTAAAATCTTTAAGAAGTTCTGAAATCTCAGAACTGCACATTCAGCGCATGACAGCACTAAAAGATTAGAATTCAGATTATAGAAGACCTAGGATACAAAGTGTGCACATTCAACTGCAGGCATTATTTAAAAGTCTGTTTGAAGTCAACTGATGACTTTCCAGTTAATTTGATGAATTTGGGAGTAGGACACATGAATATATGATACAATAAACATTATATACAGTTACTGTCAAACCTGTCAGTAAAATGAGACTTCGTAACAATTCATTCATGTGGCTCAAAGCAAATCAGCCCTTTTATAGGAAGAAATCTTAAAATAATCCAAATATAGACAATCTTGCACAAAGGAAGATTGTTGTAGCCTCTGTAAGATGCTATATATTAGCAAAGTGTTAATATTAAGATTCTGGTATGGGTGCTATCCAGATTTTTATGCTAATTGAACAGAACATATTTTGCTGATAAAATTAGGTCAATGATATTTAATTGGGTCCATTAAACCAACTATAAACAATTTGTTGACTTCAGTTATCAGACCTTTCTTCATCTCAAAGTTCCTTGGTTTTGTTCCACTGTTTCACCTCCTATCCTGCAGTTCTAGTCAAAGATAGAAACTCCTCTGTCAATACCTCTCTCAGAGTTTCATCCAGTCTGCATTGCTTCTCCAGTGAAGTGAAAACAAGATGATCTGGGGATCCCTTGACAAGAGGCATATGAACATAGCTGAGCAAAGGACTACAGTTAGCTTAACTAAAATTGTAGGTTTCTTTCATTACTCTGAACATTCTACTTCAATCTAGATAATATACCAGCATTCTAAATCTTGACATTTAATGTAATCTTATGTGATCACTACGACTGACAACCATAATTGTCTACCTTAACTTAGTCATCTTCTACAATCAGTAAAATCACTTTAGAACAATCTTTCCTCTTGCCTTTCAACTGTTTTTGTTACTTTCCTCAGAACTTGAATATGCTTGATCTTGAATTTTCTCATTATCTTACATGAAATCTACCCTAGGTCTTTTAAGACTCTTGTATGAAAATATCATGCTATCAAAAAACATCAAGAGAATCATGGATACTAAAGAAACACTTGTACCATGCACATCTTTTCCTTTTTAAAAAACTCCAAAGTCTCCAGAAGCACCTGAATCATAAAAAGAGGTTATCGGCAGCTACACATAAACACAGTTCTCATGATTCTAACTGTTATGCCTGTTCATGCTTTACATTAAGATTAAAAACATCAAAAGAAAGTACATCTTATCTCTAGTTAGCTAAAATTAGTACAACTTTTCTTCAGACCAACACTGTTGTCTATTATTTTTTTAAAGGAGAAAACTTACAGTCCTGAAGTAATGTGTAAACATTTTAAAGTGAAAGAGAACTTCAGGAGACTGAGAAAGTTTAGTCTCAGATCAAATTACAATTCTAAAAAAATATAACTAAGCTTTTGTGAGTCAAGATGCATGGAAGTTTAACATTAGTAAAGAGCAATGAATTATGATAGTGAGAAAATAGTTTTGATGTTGTACATCTCTTCCATTCTAGTTGCCCTGTTACATAGGCACAATGTCTTATAACTTTCAGATGTTATTAAATTTCTACGTATTTGTATTTTGGCTTTCATTTAACAGCAGCAGCAAGAACACCATGTAGTGGTACTCAGCTGTACAGAATCCAGTCAGCAGTTGCCCACAAATGTTTCAAAACACTTCCCTTGGTACATACTTGTCCCTATATGTAAGTCAATTAGGAATTAAAGCATTGAGGCCCATCAAAAGGGAAAATTTCTTCTGACAAACTTAATTTTTGTCAGGACTTCAGCAAAAGTACAGGATGTCACATCACATGACAATTAGGTACCTGAAAACAACATATCTTTTATCAAAAAAAGTCAGTTTTGATTATTTGCATGTTTTTTTGATGCCTCCACCATTAAGATAATTTCTTTAAAGGTCCGACCTCAATGAGACTGTTCCGTGGAGATCTAAACGACAGAAGTACAATTTCTGCATGTAGGGGTTTTTGCCTGATGTGACATGATATACCTCCATTCTTTTACTAAGGTCCATGTTATTTCAGAGCTTGAGAAATGGATACAATGTGGATATTGTATCTGAGAAGCAATAACTATATACAGATATTAAAAGGAACAACCTTGGAAGAAAGACTCAGAAGTAAAAATTTTAATCTGTCTGAATCAACGCTTTTCGAAAGACAACTTGCATGTTTATGTTAAATACATATTGCAAGTGATAATAAATTAAAATTGCTCCTAAATGTTCCCCTGTATTCTGTTTCTTAGTGGAAGCTCATAAATATAACTTCC
Source organism: Fratercula arctica (assembly GCA_947846985.1). NCBI lineage: Eukaryota > Metazoa > Chordata > Aves > Charadriiformes > Alcidae > Fratercula > Fratercula arctica. The sequence goes on along the minus strand of CANTUZ010000013.1, from coordinate 1,407,245 downwards.
CAAAAATATAGTATATATGAGGTATAAGATTTAGTTTCAGACTATGTTTGTGTTACATTTCTAGCTCATAATTTGATTTTTCCGGCAGCTTTCCTCAAATTTATGTGGCCTTACAGTATACACAGAAGAAATGTTCTAATTTAAAATGCTCTAAATAAGTTTCAGCTTTACACTCATGGCCATATTGGATATAAGCATTCCTTAACTCCTGATAGTGTCCATTATCTGTAAAAAAAAAAAAATATATGAGACCGATTCAGTATAATCTTTTTCTAGACTATTAGTCTCAAAGAATGTGTCATTTTTGCCAGCTACCCAGAGCAAAAGGCACATGGGAATAACTGCTTTTTCTACTCATTCAACCACTAAAATTAGAAGAAAAGATGGTTTTCTTTAAATTATGAAGATGCAATAGTGGATCTTCATAGACTAAGTGAATATTGATATTGATTCCTCCTACTATTCCCTTCCAAGGACAAAGTATCTCCTCTAATGGATAATGTAGTTAGAAAAAAGTTTGGTCATCAATCTTTAAGCTTTTCAAAACAAATGCTTAGACCATTTGATCTCTACCCCACAGATGCACAAGATAGTGAGAAACATCCTTTCATCCATAATTATTTTGCAAGTTTTTTTTCATTTGTTCTCCTGCTCTCATGACATCTTGTTAAGAAACAGCAGTTACTGGAGAGTTTTGAATGTCACACTTAAAATATCTAGAGCAGAAGGAGAGAGGAGGGTTGGGGGTTTTTTTTAGTTATAATTATATCCTTATAGAATGATATGCAGCATTGATATTCCTTCTTAGTGGTTATCAATTTGACCTCTAATGAATAGAACAGATTTATGGGAAACTCATTTAGGAGTCAGGTTATGACTTCAGTGATTCATACTGGCTGATAATTAACAGCATACACTGAACAATTTATGAGCTCTAAAAATTGAACTTCTGCACTGTCAACTATGGTATACTACAGAGACAAGATGGTTTGGGTAGTGTTTACTATTAGCTGTTCACAGGAACAACAGGAGAAAGCTGTGGTCAGTCTCATTTCCCAGAAAGGTTTGTTGTCCAAGTGCTCCTTTTTACCCAGTCACTACAAGAACGCATAGTAAAAGACAACCAGTAGCTAAGTATCAAACTTTGAAGGATCGCTATAACTACTGATTTTACTTAGTATTTATCATAAAATAATTCAAGTTGTTTACTGTAACATTATTTCAAATACTTTAGCCAAATAGGGACCCAGAATTCTAGTTAACTATTTGCTAAAATAAGAAGTAGTGGTTGGCTCCTTTTTCAGTTCCTGTTGCAGACTGACGCATGCACAGTGTGACCGCTCTCCATACTCTCCTCCACCTAAGCTTTCCTGTGACAGTAAACTAAATTGTCACTTGAGTTATCTTTGTATATATATTCTTCAGACATACCATTATTTTATATATATGAATAAGCATATACAAGCACAGCAGGTGTACCAAGAGCTGCAAATATAAGGAAGCATGCATTCCTATAGATTTGTGGCCTGCGTTCCCCACTTTTCCACAATAGCCTTAGCTACCTATTTGCCACATTCCCTAGATGTCACCCAGGATCTTATTTTTTCATTGCCTACCAACACACCTTGACAGAAGAGAGCTTTTTCCTACCTTTCTGTATAGAAACATGCTAAGAAAAACATAACAAGATGAGACAAGCAAATCCATGCTTCGGGTTAGATGCTGTTCTTCATGCTAACAACTCATGACCTTTCATGAAAGGTCTTCAGTGAGTGCTTCTTTAAAACAGTAATGTTGTGCCATGTTTCAATATTTGAACTGGAATAAATTTTTTAAATATGCTGAGGATCAGGAGGAACTTGTAACTTTTAGGTTTCAGTTCAGTCTTTTAATCAGTTTCCCAAATGTCCTTCAGGTTTCTTCACCACAAAATATTTCTTCTCAAGCAAGATCTTTCAGACACTCGGTTTTAAATTGCAGGCAGCCTTCCCAATTTTAAGAACTGAACCCCCAAAATTCTATATACTCAAGAGCCTCAAGTTACATACTTCAGGAGATGATAATTGCTGTTCAAGAGAAAGCAATGCCTTTCCATAAGTCCAAACACTGCTATGGGAGTAGGATGAAAATGCAGCTGGTTCCAAGGATGACTCAGTTAACTCCCTAACGCTAGCCTCTCAGAAGGGACCTTGCTTGCTCTTCAAGCTGAGAATTCTACTTTCACCAGCAAGCCCACTGCAACCTGTGAGATACAATTTTCACAAGACTGGTACCCAAACTGTTCAAAAACTGTATTCAAGCTGTCCACTCTTGACTGAGTAGAGACTGGTATTTTCAGCAAAGGCTTTAGTTTTTCCTCCACTACCTTTTTCCCTTATCTCTAGAGGTAAAAATAAATACATCTACTCTTAGCAACGCAAATGCAGACTTAGCGGCATCCCATGTGGCAGCAACGCACATGTTAAGAGCCAGGCTTATTTAAAGAGAAAACTTCAGTTTTCAGTGAAAATGTGATCAACTGAACACAAGTTACACAAGCACTACTACCTTATCCAGACTGAGAATATACTACTGTCCTTTCTAACAAAACGTTCAGAGTGTATCATTCATACATTGCCACTAGAACAAAATGTAATGGTTAAAAAAATGAAAATGTATTTTATTATTACTGTAGAAAAATTTGAGACTTTCTGGAGGACATGGCCCCACTGAAATCACTGAGAATCCAATTTTTACAAAGTTTTATATTAACTATTATGTTATTTTTCTTATACAGAAGAAATAAATCCAGTGAGGGACTGGGGCCCTCACTGTGCGCTACTGCTCAGTCTTGTAAAAATTAAAAACCTGGTTTATTCATGTGAACTATCTCATTGATGTCTCACATGCAGAAAGCTAAAGGTGTGATTGACTTTTTTTTCAAGCAAGAGTAGAACGAATGCTAATTCAGTCCTGCAGTATTATTCTGGTTCTTGTTATGAGAAAAATACATTGTCTTTCAATGTTTCCAATTGTGAAGTACAAAAATAGTTCTTTAGGACAAAACTTTAAGAGCAGAAGAAAATCAGTTTCTTAAGTTTTCTCCAAATTGCACAGCAGTTACATTTGATCATCTTGCAGGAACACTTTTTCTTCAGAACAGAATAGCAAGATACACACACAAAAAAAGTATGTAACATCAATACTGAAAAACTATTCCAAGTACTAACCAGTGGAAGGAAAGAAACAGGTTTACCCAATTCATGCTAACGGGCTATCTGTCAGATTCTGTTGTTTTTACTTCAGAGTGAGATAGTGGAAAGGCATGAAAGATTACTGACGACCTGTGTATTTGTCCTCCTTTTTTCTACTTCAAACACAGACTGACTCCTGTATTCATGCCTTCCTGAGACAAGCTACAGATCTAATGAACTGCTCTATTTTTATTTCCTTTTTGTGAGAATGTTCTTTGACATGAACAGCTTTTTTAAAAAGCTAGTCTTTTTAATTTACACTGTTGGAAAATGTGACAATTACACTATGTAGACAACTACAGCTGGATTCAGAGCAAAGTTACTTTGGATATTCTTTATACTCTGAACTCCTTTCTTCATTATATACTAAAACTGCTGTGGGAAGATAACCATAGTTGTATCCAAATTCCAATTTGAGACCCAATGTAAAGCATCTTTCCAAGAATGCCTAATTAAGCAGCATTTGTTAGACTCAATTTGAACACATAAATTATTGAACATGGGTTAATTTTGGTTGGATTAAAAGCACCACCTGCTCACTCCTATAAAAAAGTGCCATAATTTCTGTTTCAGTGAAGTATTTAATCCTTACATATTTGGTTTCATCCTTTCCATATGCAGTTGGTTTATGAATATCCTCCAGTACTGAGAGAGTCAACACATGCTCCATTTATTTGCTCTCCACATGCCTGATAGGGAAGCACTACGATTCCAAATGTGTTTCCCAGGTAGGGAAAGCAACAGAGGTCAGAGTAGCTTGGACACATGTACCAGTGTGTGTAAAGGCTTAAATGGCTGCAAGGCAAACTGCTGTTCATCACTGAAGTTCAGAGCAGTAGCAGTAGTTACTACTTTATACGGCAACTCTTGAGATGCAAGACTTAATGACTGCTAGAAAACAGCTACTTACCAAAGCCTTTCACATGAGTTGTAGCATCCTGCTCCTCTCAGTAGCTGTCATACACCAGATTACCGTGGAAAATGCTCCTTTCACCTTCTCATGTAGAGTTGTTTCCGAATGACAAGCTTGAAAACGGTTTTACAACTGTGAAGTTTAAGAAGTGGCTCAACAGTCTGCAGTGAGTCACAAGCAAGCACTATAAAGGTTTCAATGCAAATCTTTTTCCACAGAATCTTTCATCTCTGATGGTAGGATGAACCATTGACTTGCTTAGCATCTGATGAGATGATGTGAAAATTCATGACTTGGGAAGAGAAACAGAAGATAATAAGTCACCTATAAATCTGTGGGTCCACAGGACATAGATCCTGTGGTACTTTAACCCCATTGACTTTGTAAGCAGAGAGTCACAGATATACCTTAAAAAACAGACCTGTCATACTCTATTCTATAATTTTTATCTTTAATTAGTGCAAAGTGTGTATCCTATACAGTCCTGGGTACCTGAAAGCCCATTTTATGAACTTTTTGCCCTGTACCTTGATAAGGTAACATTTGTTGAAATAAGAGGTTCAAGGAAAATATTCGTAAGATGCAGTTTGGGAAAAAAAAATACCAGTGGAAGAATTTACCCAAGAAGTTCTCCTTTTAAAAGTATTCTAGGGACACCGTCAATTCTTAGACCAAGATAAACTGAGCTGTAGAGAGTACAAAAGCATTACTGCCAGCAGCATGAGATGTTCAAAGGAGAGATACATTTAAAGCCTTTCAATGTAGGGGGCACTGTGGGAATGCTGTGGAGGCTGGGATCAGAGACACCCTCTCTTCTCTTCTAGCTGTTGAATTTAAAACCCCAAGTGTTCAATTTCATCGCTAGAGATGTTGAAAAAGCAACCCAAGAAAACAAGCCCAGCACAATAAAACCAAGGCTGTAATACACGAACACACTGACAAGGTAGCAACAAGATTAAAATATTGCTCAGAAAAGCAAAATAATAATTTTAGGTTCCCTGACAGAATAGAGTGAGAGCACAAGGCAACATGCATGTGTAGGAACCCTCAGAGTAGCTGGCAAGGCACTCCATCTTCCTCCTTCTTTATATCAAAATTTAATTCTACATCTTGAGTGTTTAAATGGCAGAGAAGTGCAAAGAAAGCAAAAGCTTTATGAAGGATGTGTATGACAGGAGAAGTAACAGGGACATAAATGGAATGAACTAAGTTTTGGAAAAAAGTGAGTCAGGCACTTTTTCTTTGCAGGAGTTTGGGCCCTTGTGCTCAAATATATTACTGCAGGTAGCTTTATTGCCATAAGCTTAAACTTATTATTACAGCTCTGGGACCTCAGTCAGAATTCAATAAACTGATATGCAAAGTATTGGTCCCTCAAATCCCAGAAGTCTTGCCAGAATTACATATACTTATTGATAAAAACTCGGTTATCCCATGAAATTCACTTCAAGTCCTGAACTTCTAGAAACTCACTCAGCTGAACAAAGAGTATAGACCTTTCTTACAGTACGTGGTAGAGACTAGCACTAAACGCTAAAGATAAGTGACTGCTGGTGACCTCATCCTGTAGTTATTCATGCAAAAAATTGTTTTTCTCTTTCACTTCCCTCAGATCCAGACCTTTTGATTCTGGTTTGATGTGTGGATTCAAAAACATAACTGTGAAATCAACTTGGTTTCACCCAGCTTGAAGTCAAAGCCAGTCAGTTTTATACACTTCCCATAACACTCAGAAGCCTGTTCAGGCCAGCCAATCTTTTCTTCATGACCCTCATGCAAATTTCCAACTTGTTCCTGAGTGGAAAGCAAACCTCATTGATGTAGGAGGCCTGCACAGCCCCCAGTTTCTCCAAGTCTAATTTACCTAATCAGCACTACAGCTTACAAGCTCCAGTGTTTATAAAGCATTTACCACCTAGTTAAAAACAGTATAGTATGTTTGTTAAAAGTATTTTTATTTCTATAAAGTACCTGGAGAATATTTCAGCATATTTTTACATCAAGTGCTATCTACCAAATATCCACTTTTTTATTCAAAAGAATGCAAAGTAAGTGGAGAGACTGCATTTGTAGGTTTATTATTCTTGTTTAAGTAACTTCTTACATAAATCCTCAGGTATGTATGATTAATTATTTGCTTTCTAATCCTTGTTCAAAAGAATGTATCTGCTTTTATGTTTAAATCAGGTTTTAGCATCCTTTTTAAAGCATTTGACAAATTAAAAATGCAGATACCTGTACATTGAAAAGAACTCTTGTAGTACTACTGATAAGTCATCTGCTACTTAGCACGCCTTTGTGAAAGCTGTGACGAGTTGTCACACATTACCTGTTTGCTATGATATTTGCCTCAGAGTTCAGTGTCTTTTCCACTAAGGTTTACAATCACACATTTCACAGGGGAGAGACTGGCATTCCGAGCACTAACGCAGATCTTGGATATTAGGCTAAAAACTTAGATGTTAGGGAAAAGCTAAATCATAGTAACATACCCCAGGTGTAACTGTTATGTTTAGAGAATCCCTTAACCAGCCAGCCTGTGAAAGTTGTCTTTGGAGTAAAAATACCCTTGACAAGGCAAATCTACATACACGGACAAGTCTGCCTAGATGACCAGTCAAGACCTTCCTGAAAATACTTATGTCCACTATCCTACAAACCTAGTTCAAAAGGAAAAAGCTTGTAGCTGAAAAACACACATACATCCAGGCATCCGGACTTCCAACTCATGCAAACCGTTCTGTTGATTTCTCTTAGCCATTTCTTTCCCGAGTTCGTTCAAGTTACACACGTGTCTAATCACTGTAATCCAAAACAACGGCTGCTCCAGGCTTAGAACTGCTTCTGCAAAGGCCAGCAAGCTATCTTCTGACCTAGGCTTCCCTGAGCAGGAAGCCGTTTTGGAGTAAAGGCACTAGTTATGATTTAGCACCCGTTCATGAAGAGACACGTATACGTAAAATGCTCTTGCAGCCACATAGCCTCCAATCCATATAACACTTCTACTAGTCTCACCGGAGGCTCAGAAAGCATCTGCGGATTGTGGATTTTTTCTAAACTGAAACTCAACACCTGAAACACTGTTTGTATCAATACTTCCTAGCTTCTGCCTAAACTGGGACTTCCCACATTGGATTTGGGTCATGAAGTTTTCTTTGGCACTTAATTACTCCACATTTTATTGTGCTTCATTATCCGAAATAAATGTAATACTTGTCAAACCGTTAAGTCTCTTCATGGCAAATGTAATACAAAGGCTTGTTACATCAAGCTCACTGCCAGCAATAACTCAACTATTCTCCATTCAATTATAGAACATACTGATTTTCCTGCTGAGTCACCTCAAATTCAATTTCTCATTGAGAATTCAACTAAATTACTCGTCCATGAATTAACAATGCTGAATGCTAACACAGACATTGAATTATATTATATTTCAGTGACTAGAAGATGTAATTGCAGTTGACAAACTCTGCTTTGTTTTTTTTTCTTCTTTTCCAATTTTGACTTACTGATCCTGCCTCTTAAGTTCAACACTCTGTGGCAAAAAAAAACCCATAATTATTTTGTAGGATTTAGGATGTAGCCCCCCAGCAGGTCACACACACAAAACTTCTGTTGCATCTACTGAATAGGTTCAGACATCTTCTCTAGAGTGATGTAGTGGACTACAGAGAAAACAGTGTTAACTGTTCCTGGTTTTAGAATCATAGAATAGTTTGTGTTGGAAGGGACCTTTAAAGGCCACCTAATTCAACACCCCTGCCATCAGCAGGGACATCTTCAACTAGATCAGGTTGCTCAGAGCCCCATCCAATCTGAGCTTGAATGTTTCCACGGATGGGGCATCCACCACCTCTCTGGACAACATGGGCCAGTGTTTTACTCACTAATAAGACCTATTATCCTGAAGCTACATTTCAATGTATGAAACAGTCTTTGATTTGCACAATCACCTGGTGGCAATGTGAAATGAACATATAAAATGGATGCAATCTGTATAACAGCAGATAGAATTATCTTTGCTGCTTCCTAGAAGAACGAGCATGTTATCTACTATATGTTTTTTTCTTTAATCTCAAGTGCTTCTGCTCACGTAATAAATACCAAAATCCAACTAAAATTAAAAATCCAATCTAAATTACAGTGTAAATTCCAAGTGCCACCTAGTTAAACTGACATAATTACCCACAATCCTGTATATTCATAGTATCTAACCAAACCTGATGAGCTACGAAAATTAAGCTGTAATTCATTACAACAGCATTGCTAGTGAAATGGAAGTAACACAAGATTGTTATCTGCTACAGTATTTTGAACATATTTACAGTAACCCAACCAAAGATGCACACAATTGAATGCAATTATTACCCAGAATTTTCAAACCAGCAAGATGTTTAGTTTCAGAGTCTGATTTTGTTTTTATTTAATAAAGATTGTCTACTTAAAGAAAATTCTGTGTGTACCTCATACTGGAAGAGAAACCAAAGACTTTATAGCTGCATGAATATTTCAGAACCTCCTATCTTTCAGGAGATTTTCTTCCCAAGAAACCAGGAGAGCCTCTCCAATGAGACTGATGGGGAACTAAGACTGCAGAGTACAGTTGATTAAGTCTGACAGGGATTTTTCAATTGCTATCTCTTTTACACTGGAGTTATTGGTATATAGTACTGATGATCACTTGATTAATGCAAAAATAATACACAGGTATTGAAAGCTTAAAGCATACTTCTCCATTAGTATCAGCAGCTTTCTTTGGTAATGATACCAAATTCACATGCGAACAGACTGCTATACAGACTTTGTATTTAGTTGAAAATTCCAAGAAAACACTTTCCAACAGCATTTGCTGCGTCATCAAAACTCAAACATTTTTACAGAGTAGCTCAGTTTCAGGCAGAATAAAAGCCACCTGGCTTCCTAGCAATTAGCCCAGTTACACAGTTCCAGTATAATAGCCTAGAAATTGCGGACTCTAGAATACTTGCAAAGAACTTAATGTTTTAGTTTACTAAGTAGGTACATTCACATATGCAGTTCCTCAGTTCCTAACTACATTTCCCTATACCATATGTGAAAAGTACACTTCTAAATAGCAGAAGAAACTTGCCCACAACATACTGAGGACATTATTCTTCCATATAGATTACAAATGCAGATAACTTCTGAAAGTTAAGAAAGTGTACTGTTTCTTTTATTTTGATATTGTTCTGGATTTTGGCATATTCAGCCTCTAAATACGTTAGTGCCTGAAATGCTTTATCTGCTGCATTCTTAAATTAACATGTTACTGTAAATGGCTAAACAACTATTTTTAATGACAAACAACTATTTTTAATGACATTTAGCAATAGATGTCAAGACATGTCACTGCTATGACACTTTTTGTACGTTTTCAGGCTTTGTTTTCCTCATAGTATAAAGTCACTTTTCCTGGTCTTACTTCTTAACATTAATGGAAATTTTAGTAATCAGAGAGAAAATTCCAATCTTTTTTTATTGGGCTTTCAATTTTAATGGAGGGATCTGCAATTTTAGTAGTTTAAGTACATTCTTCCATTCCTAGCTCTGGTGACATCAACTTGGCTTCTGAGTGACGTCTTCCCATACAAGTCATTGATACAATTTTCCAGGTGAAGTTAAACTAGGCTGGAAAATGGGATTATAGCAAGATACTCCTGGACCCATTCAAGCTGCATTATAAAATCGATCCTGTAAGGGCCTGCTGTTGATTCCAGAAACCAATTTAGATACTGTCTGTAACGGAAGCTGCTCCTAATGGGCCAAACCGGCAACCGTTTCTGCTCCTACCCTGCTGCAATAGTGTTGGCAGAGGTTCCCAGAGCAATTGATCTTTGAGATCTCCAGAAAACTGACAAAATAATAAACAAATATACGAGCAAAATGCTGTTAATGCAGCAAACATGGATATGTACCTATCAGAATGTCAGCTCTCAATTGCCTAGGTCTGTGGTGGGTTGACGCTGGCTGGACACCAGAGGCACAGCAAAGCCACTCGGCCCCCCACTGCCAAAACCTTGCCACGCAAACCGAATCCAAGGTCTTAAGCCACAAGGTAGAAGAGTAACTTTCCATCAAGATATGTCTTCTTGTGGTCTTTCTGCGTTCAAGCATTACAAGCTCGTGAATTGTTACAAATGCTGGCACTGGAGGACTGGCTAAACTTGTGGGAACAACGTACTTCTCTAGATGATTACCAACCATTCATCTGGCTAATGTGAGGCCAAATCTGGCCTGACTGCCCGGCTCAAGGGAATATAGTTATCTCTGCAGTCAGGTTGCAGCTGCGAAGTAGGATGAGCCCCAGGAGGTGCACGCATAGGAGAGAGAGCTAATGCTGCCACCCGGCGTACAAAAATGGACTTGCATGACAGTCTTTTTTTGTATCAAAAGGGTGTGCACATCAAACACCCCTTTAAGGCAATCAATATAAATAGAAATATACGTATACCTTTTTTTTTTATTTTTTCCTGTATCTTTGACCAGTTGGGAAATGATTCCTTACATTCTTCCACCAAAACTTCCTCACCAGTAAGGGGTGACCTTAGGAAACTATGTTTGAAAACAGCTAAGTACATTTAAGTATTATTGATTGCACAAGTAATAGCGCCAAAAGTGATTACACAGTGTGGTACTTGCAAAAATAATTACACTTCAGAAAATCAAAATTAATTTGTACACCTCTACTACACTTTTAAAGTTGTTGACATTTCATTGTAGTGCTCCTAATGAAATGAAAATTATTAATAATTGTTTCTACTTCAGTGTGACAAATGTCATTTAGGTTAGGATGTGAATTTGTCAGTACCTCATCAGATCACTAAGCTGACTTTTGGTTCGTGTTAGTATTTGAAGGGAGGGTTCTTCGTATTTATCAGATAGGAGTTTACACAGGCCAACCATATTATGATCAATATGTGTGCTGATTCCTCAATGTGAAACATCTTGGCTGGTGTACTCCTCATTTCTTACAAATCTCTCTGAAATGGTGTGAAAACAATAGAAAATGAAGTTGCCTGGACAGAAGATCAAAATTGTATTTCTTCAAACCACTGTAACAGTGAAATAGTATAAAATAAACTAGTGCAAAGTGTAACACCAGGGCCACTGCCTGAAGTATTATTTCCTTTTATTCCCCCATCAAGCAAATTTAGTCTTATTTTAATATATATAGTGAATCACATTGTTCAAGTATGAAAAATTGTCAAATGAATAGCAAAAGTGCTGAGTACAGAAAAAGAGATCTACTGTGTAAAGTAAAAGTTAAATCATATTATGCCTGTTTTCCACAGACAACATATCACTCCTACAAACAGTTATGTAACTAGTAGGGGAAAAAAAATATGATTTTGAAATACTGCAATAAAAACACCAAAGGCTGAGTACTTTAAAAGCATTAAATAATTAAAATTCACACAATCCATCTCTGAAGACCCTTACTGTTCTAATTTTATAGTCAGGTGAACTGACCAGATCATTTCCCTAGGCAATTATGGCAGACCAATCAAAAAGCTGCAAAAGGTGTTTTGGAAGTCCTGTCTCTAGGCTGCTGAGACAGTTCTCACCTACTGCCCTCAACTTTGACAGCAGCCTTTGCCTCAGGACACCCTACCAGGACTGAAGTTACATTCCAATAGCCAACCTAAAAGTGCATAGAATGAAACATCCGGGATTTGAGGATTTTAAAAAATCCATTACAAGAATATGGAACCTTAATTATTTGGAACACCCCTTATATTTTTCACCACTGCCCTGAATTCATGGATCAACAAAAGTGGATAATTTCTGTTTAAAGATCAGTACAATTGTTTTGCCTAAGTGCTGTTTGAGCAGTACTTTCAGTCATATGAAAACAATTATGTTAGGCTAAGATAACTGCCCTGGATATGCAGAAAGAAGTATTATCAAGAGCCAGTTTTGTAAAATTAAAGCCTCATGCAATGATAGCTGTATTAATATTTTAAAAGTTTTCTCATTTATCCAGAACTTATTTCACTAGCTCTGATTGATGGTAAAATCTTGGTTGTAGATGCCACACAGAATATAGGAACCTGTCCGAGATCTGCTTTGCCTATACTTGGGGAATGGGTGCTCCTGCTTTTCCAGTTGTTACCATAAATCCAAATGGCATATTGACAGGTTTGAAAAAACAGCTTGCATAAAGCCACCTCTTCAGTAAGTGTCTTTGTTTACAAAAACAACAACAAAATGAAACAAAAAAAAAGTAACAGCATATGTGTTTTTAACACCACCTAGATCTGGGTATAATTTTTATTCCTTTGTTAACATTGCAGGCACATCATCAACATGATATGCTTTGATTTGATTTCTACTATACTTTGTTTGCAATTATAGACAGCAAAGAAAGGGCTATTTAAGGAACTTGTTTTCTCAGAGATACAAGCAGATATCCAACGTGGTGACAAAAAACAGTGTAAGTGTTCAAACTGCAGCAGCAAGTAAGCAGCCAAATAGTCTGGTGCAGCCAGCTATCTTTTGATTATAAGAATGACCTGCTTCTCACCCACTCTGATAATAAGCTGTTTCAGAAGATAAGCATAAACCTCCCCAAATAAAATGCTTGCCTCAGTTCTCCTTTTAAACACTCATTAGTAGCATCCCACTTTGACGTTTAGTTAATAAGTTAAAAAGAAAGATTAAATAGACTAGAATGCTACATTTTTATTTCCATCTAATGCTTTCTTCTTTTATCACATTCACCTATAAAATCTCTAGTTTAGCCCTGTTATCACACTCGTGATATTTAGATTGGTGGTGTTTATTTCTCCTACAGCCCCAGTTCTCAGGCTCTTCAGATTATTTGAGAATCCCAACTTCAATTTAAAAATCCTTATATTGCTAGCTCTTAGGTTCTGGAGAACAGTACAAAAGTATGACTCAAGTGTACTCTAAAAGCTCTATGTGAAAGGCAAAGAAAAGGTTTATTCTGAACAAAACAAAAACCTGAGACTACGTCCTTAATGTATTCTCAAAATTGCTTCTTGGAGATTTTTTTTAAGTACTAGATTTCATGAAGCAATTATGTATAAGTACTGCACTCTGATCATAAACATATATTTTATACAAATGTCACAAACATGGTGCAGTGCATAACAGGCCAAGTATTTCTGAAAAGCACTGTCAGGATGAGCAGAGGGTTAGTAGTAAATGGCCAGTAAAATCATCTCACTTGTATCACTTTCTCATAACAGCAATGTATAAATGGTGATAAATTAGGGTAGGTTTTACTCCAGTGACATAGCCTACTTGCTTGCGCAAGTTTTGCAGTCTAGCAATGCCATTCACATTTAGTGGCCCCCACCAAAATCTTCATTTTATCCTTGGGGTGGCTTAACACGCCCCTGTCCCTCAGGAGGCCAAAAAACACCCCAGCAGGAAGAATGTTCCAGACGAAGCTCTCTCATACGTTTCCCATCACAGGGAGGTAACTGCCAGGGCAATACCTGCTCTGTCCCAGCTGTAGTAAACCTACTCAATAGTGCTACCTTTACCCCAGCACAACCCTGCTAAAGAATACTCCTATGTGGTTTTTTTTTACAATAACATCTAAAATATCACCTCAATTTTTTCTTAATTAGTGGACTCTAAACAGAATGCTTATTATAATTACAGCTGGCCAGCAGCCCCTACCTCCCCTGAGGGGAAACCCTCTCAGACTTACCTTAGCCAGCTGCTCTTACTTTCTAGACAGGAATTAGCCTTGTCTCTCCCTCCAGGATTTATAGTGCAGAGACTGAGGAAACTAGACATACAAAAGCAGGAAGCCAAAGCGCTTTTGGGCCAGAGCAGGGGTTGCCTGTGCCCTTCACTGTGCTGGGTGAGAAGGGAGCAGCTGGCACCTGTGAAAGGACTGAGGCCTGTGAGGGAGGGCTGGCTATAATCCTGCAGGTGCCACTCTAGCTCAACTGGGCACAGCTGGCTCCAGTTTGAGGGTGGGGTTTTTTTTCAGAGCAGTTGTTACTGTTTGCCCTATTATCTCAGAGGCTGTGAGAAGGTAACAAAGCTAAAATGGTCTCTAGGGGTGTTCCTGGTGGCTACTAGGGGGTTTCTCTTAGTTCTAGGTTACCTCAACTAGGCTACATCTCACTAAGCCATGGCCTCCTAGGGCTTAGTAGTTCAGCCTTCAGCCGTACCTGAGCGGTAATGCCCTGGGCCCTGGTGACTCTGTCTTTGGGCCTAGCAGGCTCGAAGTGCTCAGTTCCTGCCTGGTATATGGCTCCAGTCTGCCTGCGGTGTGCTGCCCTGGGAGGGATGGCTGGGGGTGCGCGCCGCTGTGGAGGAGAGGTAGGTAGCCAGGGCCCTCAAACATTATATCAGGTATTTGGCTTTTGGTAAGCTCCCATGGGTTGGTTTGTGAATCCCTGACTATAGGCTCCAGAGTCTGGAGAAACAAAGGAGTTTGGATTTTGACCTAAAAGCCCTGATTTCAGAGACTAACCAAGAAATAATATGGGTGGTGTTGCATGTCCAGTCCCACGTGTGGCTTGTGATGCTTTCAGGTAAGTCTGACTCGTGTCCTCCTTGCAGAAGGCCTTGGGCCTTGTTTCAGTTGCTTCCAGAGGAGCCCAGGTGTGAGGGAAGCTGCTTTTGTCTGAAGCTGTGTTCAAAAGACATGCCTATTTGGTTTATTGTGCTGTGTGTGGAACATTAAATAAAAATAAATGTATGATTTTATTTTAAGAATTGGGCTGTGTGAGAAATTTGCAAGGTAAAAAGGCCTGTATTTTATCTGCTTAAAAGCTGTGGCCTGATAAGGAAGGGTAGGGGGAGTCCCAGTTGCCACAAGTAGGAGACAGGTAGACAGGTGCTGTGTGTAGTATTGCTGTTTCTTTGGTTCATAATTGCTTTACTTCTTTCATGGGGTTGCTCCAGAGTTTGCAAATAAGCTTTGAGCTCTATATAAATTCCTGTGTCTGGAGAACTTACAAGCTGGTTCGCTAATTACAGGACAGGGTGGAAAGGTTGCAGTTAGAAAACTACAATATAGGCAGATCTGCAAAACTTAATTGTACTTTAGTTTTATTCCTGTTCAGGCTACAGTTGGAATATCATTTAGAGGTTAGTATATTGCTTAGAGGTACGAATAAAAATCCTTAATTAACACAATAGTGAAGAACTTTGGTTTCTTATTTTGTCTGAAATAAAAAAAAGCTGGTTAGCTGAGTAATTATATATTCCCCTGAAGTGAAAAATTAGCACCTTACTAATATTTCTTTCAAAACCTCTTGATTTTAAATTAAGAATAGTGGTTTTGCGATTAAATCCCTGGGTAGAAATTCAGTAGATTTGAGTTCCATTCTCAGATCTGAGCCAGACTCATTATGTGACCCTGTGTTATGTGTTAGTTACCAGGGCTAGCTTTTCAGCACCCATCTGCTTTCAATTATGAGTACAGTGCAGTTGAGAAATTGCAAATGGGGCTAGCAGGAATTTTTGCATTAGCTGCAGTTGACTTTGGATCAGACCTTTTTATCTGTCTGTTTCCTGAATGTATATGTATGGAGAACCAGGCGTTCTACTTAACTGGGATATTGGAAGTGTGTATTAATTAGCATTGTGCACTGCTGAGATATTATAGGGAAGAGAATTGTATAAGTAGAGAAATACATTTATTACAATAAATTAACATAACATTAATACTACTGTCCTGTTTTCTTAATTCAATTTGTTGGGGTGACAATTTTGCAACTTTCTAAAGTTATCTCTTAAGTATAAGACACCATCTCTTAGTTTTAGAATCTCTAACTTTCTATGCCGTTATGAGAAGACAATAAAATATATATCCAAATATTTCCAATCATTGGAGTGAAGGGTTTGAAGAGAGATTAGGAACTAAAGAAGCAAAAAAATTACTTAAAGAACTACAGGTAAATAATTGTAGACTGTATCTTCCTATTTTTTAGGACAGGATCTTGTTTCTGCTATACAAAAAGACACTTTAGAGTTTCTGTGATTTACAGCTTTTTCTTTCCAAACTTAGGATGTCTACATATGAAGAAACTCATTGCATGACTACTGTAAGAGTAGATACAGCAGACAGTAAATTGAACCCATTCCCAGGCAATGAAGGTTTCAAGAAATTCCAGAAGTTAAATTTTTACCACCTTCTGAAAGGTAAAATTCACTTAATTGTTATTGACAAGCTTTTGATACTGCTAACTGCATCTAATAGCTCTGGTTCCTGGGATGAAGTGATTGGATGAAAAATAATCTTAAATTTAAACTTTGTAAACTACTGTTGTCATATTGTACCTGAAGGAAAAAAAATATTTTGAAGCCATAGCATTTCTCTTGAAAGTGTGGGAATTTTATTTCTTTCTTCAAGCTGCACATTTGACTAGACAGAATATGATGAGATGCATCTGAGCTGAAACTTAGTTAGGTAGCAAAGATGCTTATGATTGGTAACACATGTGCATGAAACAAGCATGCTTTGCAAGGTCTGAACAGCTCTGGTTTTTCTTACCATCACCTTGAGAAAGAGACTACAGCAATGAGCCTCTCTTTGTTTTGGGCCAAAGATTGGCCCTAGTGACACACCTGTAGTCACTTAAGAAGGTCAACATCAGGTCAGCACCTTCTAGGCTGTCTGTTCTCTCATGAATGCTTTGATTAAAAAAAAAAAAAACAAAGAGTAAGGTAAATTTCTAGACTATGAATTTGACATTTGTTTCCATCTGAGTTCAAAAATGTCACTTAATGAACAGAAGTGAAATTATTTTATGGAATTTTAATTATCTTGAGTATTTATTCTCTTACTACTTGATTTGCTGTTGCTCCTTACTGTTTACTGTATATTGCTTTGTTACATGGTAAGTATTTCAATGTAGTATGATGAATTGGTACATCCATGCTAGAGAAAGCAAGCATGAATCTCATTGTGTGAAGTGATAAGCAACTTGTGGGGTGCATTCCAGTTCCTCCTGTGTATAAAGTCACATCAGTTTGATAGGTTGGATGAAGAGAGATAAAGTAGATTAGGAAGTAATGACTGGAGGAAAAATGTATTAAGTTATTTTCATATTTAGATCAGGATCCCTATAACCATAAACTCAGGAGCCATTATTTTAAGCACTAGTGTGTAATGCAGTACACTACATTAAGTTCTATGAACAGCTTGGATCCTTGGTAAGACTACTGCAAAGTTTCCAGCACTGCTAGTTTTCACAATGACCTTTTGTCTTAGTTAGGCAATACTCTGAAATTGCTCTCAGTATACCGGTATGGATTCTTTGGTAGTGTAAACTAGAGTGTGTATTGACATTAATGGAACCATTCACATTTATTAGTGAAAATAAGTTATAGTATTCTCTCACATCATAAATCATAATGGATATCAGGAAAGTCATTTTGCAAAACTGATGTAAAAACGAGAAAACAATTTATGTGATTATTCAATGTTTAGTACCAGAAATGTGTGTGAAGCATGTATATGTATTTCCCAAGCTTCACCTTTACATGATATGAAGCAGTAAATGGACAGGAACAGGGACAGAGGAAGAGTGATTTTCATCACAGCATTCACCACTGTCTGACCCTTCAGTCTTTCTGTTCTTTCTAGTTCATGCATTTGCCCTATGTGTAAAAAAAATTAGGCATAATGATACTAATCACCTATGCATGCACAGATTTTGGTTTTGTCTATTAAGTGTACTGATAGCTCAGGTAATGTCTCTATTGATAAATAAATTAGTGAACTGTGTTACAAGGTCACCTCTGGCTGCTAGGTCATGATATCTGCTCAACAGAGTATGACAACTATTACTTGTGGTTTATTTGAGAAGTAAAATGATATTTAGAATTTTAGGCTCTAGTTCAAATAGAGAAAGTTGTTGGACAGAATATCCCAAGTCTAAATCTAGAGCCCTTATTGTTACTGACAGCTACATTAAATAATTTGAATTTTTGAGGTGCTACTGTAAAACAAATGTATAATACAAATAATAATTCATAGGTAAATGACAGCTAGTCAGCCAGCCTGAGCATCTGTTTTGTAGTGAATGAACATTGAACACTTCTGGCATCTAGTGCTCTATTTTTACCCAAAAAATCCATACAATATTTAAACCCTTTTCACGCTGCATTTTGATGACTCATTATTCCATATTGATATCATACAAAGCTGTGATTTCCTTATGTATAAAAAAGACTTGCTGGGTTTATTTGTCAAGGGAATTTGTAAGAAAAACTTCTATAGAATATAGAAATTGTGAGATAGCAGAAAGTGTTTAATCATGGCGATGGCTTTTTCAAGTGATTTTTCTTTGTGACAAACCAAATATGTATTGTATTATTTGTGGATCAGTATATCTAATGTCAGTGCACATTTCTGTTTATTGACTCATTTTATCATGCTGAACTGTCACAAGCTTCTTATTAATCTGTCTCTGAAGGATCAAAATGCTTTAATAAATATGTTAGTTCCTTTAGATCTTAGGCTGAAATGAAACTGTTAGTTAAATGTACTGTGACTTTGAGTGAAGATGCCTTTAGCGAGATTTAAAATGGGAGCATGTTATATAAATCTAAGACTGACAAAGGAGGATGCATCTTTCCTTTAGTGTCCAATTAGGACTCAAAAAATAAATAAAAGCCCTTTTCTAGAAAAAAATGTGAGACTTCTTTGCTATGTGGTACAACTGATTTATCAAAGGGTTAATTAATTTTGCAGTGAAAACTCACTGCTTGTGTGGGCTATTCATTTACATCAACAGATTGATGTGCTTTAAAGTCAGTACATGTAATGTAGCATGTATGACACAAGGGCTCAGGAAGGTGTCCACCTTTCATTACTATAGTAATATACTTAGACACATGTAGTTAAGAAGTTGAATTTTTACTTTATTCAAGGATATGAAAAGGCATAGTACTTTCTTCAGCTGGCAGGGACAAAAAGGAGGGGGCCTGAAGGAAAAGCAGACACTAAAAGGACTGTAAGACCTTATGTACTTCTGCAGAGGGAAGTGAGTGTACTTGACTAATGGCAGAAAGCTAATTTTTTGTGTAGTCAAAATAAACGTGCCCTTTGAGCAAAGAGCAGTAAATGCTTGGCTTCTATCAGGAGATCAAAATATGATGCAAGATGTAGGAGTGGTCAATGCAAGCCATTTCAAAGGGGAAAGATATTTGAAGAACAGCATCAGATGTAAGAAAAAGAAATGAGTTAAGATCTTCTATGTGATATTGTCATTGATCATTGTAATACAACTTCAGGTGCCTTGGTATTTCTCAGTATGTGAACCTACAAACCTTTGAGTATGAACTCACTGCAGCATGAGCAAGTCTCTTATTGTATCTGTGTACTTACTAGTATTCCTGGGTATACATTTCAACATTTATAAGAATTACACCTTAGATATTTCCTTTTGTTGGTCAAATTTATTTGCTTGATAAGATCTTAGCATCAAGAGTTTGGGTTTTGATTTTATATATAGGTTTGGAAAATAAACACCCATGTTTATTTGGAAGTGCCTGAATCTTTCTATATATGCCTCTTATTTTAAGACTTTACATGTCTTGATTTCAACAGAGAAATATTTTTATTATATGTAACACTGGTTAATTCCACCTTCTGGAAATGCCCTACAAGTATCAGAAGTTTGTCTTTTTGTAACAAACTGGTCTTTGATATTATTTTATGACTACTTTGAAATGGTTGTAGTAGTTAACAAGTCAGATAATTTTAGATGAACACAATTTCATTGATGTGTACAGTTGTGAATATATTGCAGATGATCATGTGTGAATAGCCATGCCTGTAAAACTTGCCAGTATCACTCTTGAAAAGCAAGCCCCCAATGGCTGAAATTAATTTGCTTTCAAGTGCAAGTGTACGTGCAGCTGCAGAAGAATGCAGCTTGTATCCACTAGGGGTTAGCTTGCACAGACCACCCATCCACCAATCTGCTTCCTTAGAAATGTTAACAGTTTGGCACTACTTTCTTTCCATTAAATCTTAGCATCAATCCATGATATTGTTACAGTGCATTGCATGCCTTTTCCTCTGTGTTATTGTGTATTGCCGTTGGGAAATGAAGCATAAAAGGGTGGCCATTAGAGCACATCATTAAATAAGACTGCATGAATTCCAACTGTTGAACGATTGATCAGTTCCATTTTGAGCCAAAGAGATGTTTTATCCCTATTTGAGTTCTTTTTACTACAAAAAAAAAAAAAATCATGTTTTAGTGGTGCCTTTAATTTCCTTTAATTTTTCTTTTAGAAATTGTGCAGTATAATATCAGCCTCTGTCTTGTGAAGGTAAAGATCAAAGCATACCAGAACTTACGTGCAAGTGCTAAATGTGAGAAAGGTAGAAATTAACTCCCAAGTGCTGTAAGTTTTCTGAACTATCTGAAAGCAATTCATGCTGAGGGGTTGTTTTAAGATGCCCTTTTTTAGTTGGATGCAGAGCATAATCACAATTGTCCAATTAACTGCAGCAAGAAAGACTGGAAGAAAGACTTTCGCAGCATTTTTTGATTGTGCTGAAGTTGTTCAGTTGTTATATTCAGTTTGCTAGTTCACTAATTTTGAAGCTTTGGCACTTTGCAGGGGTAGATTTATGAAGTTCTTCAACTATTTGTCTGGTAGCCTATTCCACAGAGACTGAAATGTGCATGTTGTGAGAGTAGATCAACAAGAGTAGACAGTGTAGACAGGTGTGCATATAAATATGCTTAAGCAAGGACTTTTCCAGCTTTTCTTTCTCTCCATGTTTGAACATGACCTGAGCTGTCTATATCCTCTGGCTTTTGCTTAAGTGACTTAATGTCACTACTTAGTCAATAGTACTAAAGTCAGTTGTACTGCATTGTGGCTGCAACATCACAAAATTAGCAGCTGCTTTCTCTGATTGTATTTTAGCATGGCTACAAGAGCCAACTAAGTCTGAGACAATCCAGAGTGGCCTGGAATTGTTAAAAGAGTTGGAAGGTGCAGGGGAGAGTTTACACCACTAGTGGCATGGCTAAAAAGATCTTTTCATGGAATGCCTGATTAAAGGAAATGAGCAGTAAAATGTAAGTGTTTCTGCAATACACAAAACAGACTTCAGAACCAGACCCTAATTAAAACATTTTCCTTTCACAGAATAGTAGCTGAAAGGCATATACATAAGGCTATAATACATGTAAAATGCTTATTGGAAAAAAAATAATAATCAAGCTATAATGTTAAGACTTGTGCCTAATTTTTCTTAGATAGGATCTCCCCTTGCATGTGTCTGGGATATAAATATATGCCGATTGAATGGACACAGAAGACTGTCATTAATTAAATACAGATTTTGGTGTTGAAGTAGTTTCTCCTTGGAGATGTTTTATATAGACGATTTTGATTCAAATCTATGTTTTTTTCAGTACCTAAGAAAGTTCTTTAATGCTGAAAATAAGAATTTAGTACTAGAAACCTATATGAAGAAATTGGATTCAGTGAAGAGGGTATAGCTTGCCTATAGTGCTACATTGTTAGTGGTGGCACAAAATTCATGCTTCTGTTTGAAAAACTGAGATCCAGTGCAAAGTCAAATCAGCCTCTCCTATAGTTAAACATGTGATTAATATCTTACATTAATGAATCACTAGTGTTTTGGGAAACATAGCTAACGTGTATCCATGATTGTTTAACAAAACTCATAGACTTCAAATTTCCATCTCTGCTTTGGAGCAAGTCAACGTTCACCACATTTTAATCATTCACCAAAGGATTAAGCTTCAAACATGTAATTTGAGCTAGACAAAAGGGCTTTCGGGTGTTTAAATTAGATAGTAGCACTAATGGTGACAAATGTGTCAGATTCCACACCAATAATGACCATTAGATCACTGTGTGCTGTTATTTTGTTCTGAAGTGTATTGTGATGTTTTTGATCATGAAGACTGTGAATCAGGATTCTTGCTGGAATTACTGTACTTTGGAACCCTAAATCCATCTTGTTTCATGCTGCATGGCAATTGCCTTGTTATATTGTTGATGAGACCCAGTGACTCAAGAAATAATAGGGAGCAGGGAGCTAATAGAATGTTCTCTTTATTCTCAAAAATTCCAGCAGGTACTTAAGAATGTCATCTACCTGTCGCCTGGTGCTCAGAATGAGCTTATCACAGTAATTGGTCAAAGAGTGCATACCAGCTCATTTACTACAATGAGTAAGGTTACAGAGCTGCTACTGCTCTCAGATACCACTGTATCTTTAAAATATCCTTGCATGTTATTATAGGTATCATCAAATAGAAAAGTGATTCACAGTGGTAAAATAATGAGCATTGAAGTGCATTCTAATGGAATATTGTGTTATTATGGGGTACCAGAGGCCTAATCCAAGCTTCATTACCAGTTTCTGCCTAAGTGATCACCAAACAGTAAAAATTGCTGTAGAATCCTATGATCCTTTCTTTGCTTCTTGTGGCTGAGGGATGGAAGTGGGTTCTCAAGGGCTGTAGGAGTAGAAATATGAGCACTTTCTTACTGTGGGAGGATGTAAAAGCTGAATATGTGTGAAGTAGTTATATACTAGTGTTCCTGAAGCCAGATGGTTGAATTCGGGTTAAACCACTCTGCTTTTTTGTTTTTTAAACTGGTCATCATTCAATTAGAGTCAAATTTGAACAGACAGTTTTCTTTTGAAAGCTGCACTATCTGTCTCAAATTGTGTTGACAGCAAAAAACTAGAGCTCTGCCTTTGGATACTTTACCTGTTCTTGTCAAAGTAGGATTTGCAGTTCCTAGAACTGGGATTCACAGAACTTGAAGGACAGAAAGTCTGTGTCACAGTATTCCTCCTGCTTTATTACGCTGATGCTTCCATTGATTTTTTTTTGTGTATTCTTTCAAATGTATTATGACATTTTACTTCAGTCAGAATTCTTTAACAGTTCCTTACTAAATAGCAATTGTTTCACAGTCTCCTGTTGGGTTGTTTTGTGATCCAGTCTTATGAAACCACATTCTGCAAAGAAGCTGTCTAAAGCAGGCTGCTCTCTCCTCTGAGGGAGAGCAAATAGGCTTTTTTCACTAAAGACAGTCTCTCCGTTTCCTTACTAATACAACTCCTCTTTTTATCATTACGTGCATGGCTTAAAGTCAATCAGAAGCACCCACTAGATTTTGGTGGCAGGGAATCAAATGCTGAAATCTTAGACTTCTGTTTGAAGGATTGATTTCTTTGGAAAACTGTATTAATTTGTGTTAAGTTGCCAGTAACCTTTTTGAAAACCCTTTCCCTGTTTATCCACCATGCTGTGTTCATTGTCTGAATTTTGTTTCCTAGTTATTTGTAAATCTATAGCAACAGTGTGGGGTTCTTCTCTTGTGGGATCACTGTTCTGTCTTCAACATCTGATGTTCGTACACTTGAAAAGAAAGTACTGGTAGAAGTACTGGTACACATTGGACATTCAGTCCAACAATAGGCCACACATTCCATCAAGCTTAATTCAAAAACAATTGGTCTCATGGGCACTGCAAGGTTTGTGAGAGCTGGGATTTTTTTTGTAGCACAGGAAGAATTTTGAAGCTTGAACATCAACAATACTTGAAAAATAGTTGAAAGTTAAATACCAGCAATGCTTGAAAAATAATTAGTCTTGAAAAACAGTTAATAGTATTGTACTACTTGATGCAATGCAAGACCTAGAAAGTTGAGCTGGCTTGTACAATGAGCCTGACAGATCAAACAAAATAATCTTTTAGACATAGGGAAACGGGTACTACTTAAGGAGTCATAAAGGTTGGCACCATGGAGATGACAAAGCTGTAAGATGGGTTTTGTTATATGAGACAAAACACTGTTTGAAGTGGAAGCTGTATCTGTTGATCTAATCAGAAAAAGCAGCTACCTAGTCAACTTCAGGATGATTGTCTCTAATGAAAACATCAAAGAGCCAGGAGGCCAGTTAATCTAGCTAATTTAATGGTTTCAGTTAGAGCAAATTTACTTTGGATGATATTTAACTGAAGCTCTTGCAAAAAAACTCAGCTTGGCAGATGTGGGTCAATGTTTGATTGTATGAAATGCCTTAAATATTAAGGCCCAAATCTTGCCAGTAAGGTACGTGGCTGCTAAATTTAAATGTGTACATCTGACTGAACAGTCAGATGTTTCTTAATTGTCCAAGCATGTCCATGTAGAAGTTGCACCTAAGGTGTCAATGGAAATGACATGTGTACACTTAGTTCTGAGCACTTGCCAAAATAAATGCTGCAACTGGTGAAAGATTTTTATTAAAAGTTAAAATAAACTGAAACTAAATAGTATAATTGGCCAACACCGCCTTCCCCAACGTTCGAATAATTCCCAAACAGAAAACAAGAGAAATAGAGGAGAGATTTTGTTTGTTTTGTTGTTTGCGGTCTCTCCCATGCTCTGTATTCATGTTTCCTGTTACAGAAATTCTACACCTTTGTTTGCCTTCCAATCTAAAAACTGATATTTATTTACTATTCTTTCTCAAAGCTATGTAATCTTGATGAGAGGTATTTAAATATCTGCTTATCTGTTTCTCCTTCGTGAAGATCTTCTGCTATGTGAGTGCCTCTGAAATGATACCTTTTTCTTCCCATAAGGACACATGAATCAATGATCTCAAATCAGTGAAAAGACACTGGAACCAGATGTTCTACTATCTTTGATTTATTCTGCAGCATTATAGTGCTTATGAGATAGTAGAACATCCTCTAAGTGTCAAGAGGACTTGCCCATTTTGTCAGCCTGTAGCAGAGGGTATTGGTAATGTGGCATGTGAGGCTATGGCCTCATCTGCATTTTGACAAGAAGTTCTGTGAACACTCTGAAGCTGGAGTGTAATACTACCCAAAGAACACTATTCTTTCTGTGGAATATTGCGTTTATTAATGTTTGCCCCATAAACAATAAAAGTTATTGAGGCACGAAATATGTTTGTGTGAAAGTGCTCATTGCTATGATATTGAGGCAGAAGGAATATATTCTGGATTCTCAGTGATATAATGCTATTATGACTATTGCCTTTGTTAGAAGAACAAATATTAGCAGAGGTTAAAGGGAAAAGAGTGTAATTCAACCACATCTACAATGTATGCGAGGTATTTAAATTGAATCTATTTTCTATGAACATTTTGATCTTTTGGCATATGAAAAGTAACTACCATATTTTTGACTGTATGGAAAGTTCCCCTTTATGGTTTAGAAGGAAGCTGCAGGAGAAAAAAAAAAAAAAAAGATGGTCCATTGTTAAATCTTCAAAGAAAAAGACTCAGGGATGAAAGTAAAATTGAGATACAAAAGGTGTTTTAAGGTATTTAATGTTTCAAAATGTGGCTCTGGCCCTTGCCTACTGGCCAGTTTCAAATTTACTGTCTAAGAACTGGAATTTCAAAGGTGATTTGGAAATGCATTTTTCCCTGCATTAGCTAATGTGAGGGCATATGGCCCTTTAGTTTGAACACGTGACACTAAAAATACACACGTGTGGAGTGCTTTGTTTCACAGAGTCACATTTTTCCTTTCATTTGTTTCTGAAATCAAAGGTTTTGTGTTCTTGAAAAGACCGAGCCTGTGTAATGTCATGCTTTGAAATACTGTTCTCTTGACATTTTAAGACCATGAAACGTAGAACTTTGACTAGCTGTATTATTCCTTCACCTTAAAGAGACATTGTCAAGTTTGCTTGGCTCTAAATATGACCCACCTAGTTTTGTTTCCTTTATCTCTTATTCTATTACAAAGCATATTTGAATTTTTTCTACATAAAGTGCTTCAAAGTTTGCTTTCCTTAATAAAATTAAACAAATAAAAATCCAGAAACTTGCATTTCAAGTGACTTCTGCATAATTCAGATCAATGTAGGCCGGTGATTGTAGTGTGCAAACTTCATCTCAACTGGCTAGTGCTTATCAAACAATGAGTGAAAGTGATTTAGAAAAGTGATATCTTTTGATGTGTGGATGTAGTGCTGATCAAAGTCAGTGATAGCTGTTCATGCGAATCCCAGGACAGGCTTTGTCCCCATTAAAAATATATTCCATTACAGTAATTGTCAGACAACCCCCCTCCTTTTTAAGTGAAAATAATTTGACACCTTTACGTCACAAATGCAAATCAAAAAAACCCCCAATTGAAGCACATACTTTCATTTTAAAACTGAGCACCTCCATCCAAGAAAACTAACTCCCTAATGTTTTAATTACCTATAATGATCTACCTCACAAATATTCTGTTTATTATAGCCCAGAAAATGTTCTTACTGAAAACCACGTGCCACCTTTGTGCTTAATAAAGTCAGCATGATATATATAAACACTGTTTCTCGACAGTTTCTGCAACTGAGAGAGACATTTGTTTTTAAGCGATCCCATTGTCACCTTTTTCTGAATATCTAACTGAAAGTGTAGTTTAGATCTTGGTACTTACCTGAGTTCCCTTAAGTTAATAGCTGTATACAGCTGACAAATTAGTTTTTACTGCTCAGAAAGTTGTAAAAGCTCACTTTTGTTCATGCTTGCTATATGTTGAAAATTAATTTTGGAAACTTAATGTGATAAGAAAACTCCTGATGTCAGTAAAAATCATTTTTTTGCCTAATAGAAACAGGAAACACCCAAGGCTTCACTTTGAAGTCCTTGAAACCCAAAGATCTGAATGAGTCTAAAATATCCACAGTCCTATATAGCTACAGTTATATACCTCAGCGTCTGTGGCAGGCTTAAGTTCCTGGCTGAATATGTATTAAATCAATGGTTAGAGAACACTATGCATTTCAAAAAAATGTGCAGATGGTCCGATCCATAGACTACTCCTTTGTCATTGCCCTCTTGAATAGACAATCAAGAGAGAACCCCAGTGTTATTTGCCTCAATATTTTTTTTGTGAGAGTGCCTGAATATTGTGCTTGATGGGGGAGCTCCATGACTTGCCAGGTCTTAAAAAACAAACAAACAAACAAAACCAAAAACTAAAAACTACCAGAGGGATGTAGATTAGGGAGTTGTAATAGATGGGCAGACAATTGAGAAATTAATCTAATTTCATAAATTGCAGATTTACTCCCAGATCGGAGTGCGCATTACCACAAGGTTTGGTGATGTATGAGGAAAAAGTAGAAACAATCTTCTTTAGTTCTACTATCTAAAGTAAAATTGAAGCGACATTTTTCAAATGAGAATACATTGTCTGGTTCTTTCATTTCAGCTTTGTTAGATCTTTTGTTTCTTTGATGCTCAGAATATTGCACCATTTGGCTCTAAAACCTACATTAGAAGAGCATTAATTAAAGGCAGACACAGTGCAACGGAGACACTGTTAAAATTATGCTTGAAGGTACAATGTAATTAATTTTGTACAAGTGAAACATAACAGAGAGAATGAAACCAGAGGAAATAGCAGCATATCCTCACAAAATGGTAATGAGAAATACAATTGCAAATCAGACAAAATATGAAAGGAAATATAGAATAATTAGACTTCAAGAAAGAAATCAAAACAAAAGGTAACCTGTGAAGTGCTCATAAAAATTAAGTGAAGAATTTATAACTAATGTTCAAGATTCTTGGGTTTTGTTTTGGGGTGTTCTTCTGTGGAGCATAAGATTTGTATTAAATACCTGCCAGTAACATAAGGATGTAAATTTTACATCATAATTTCCTGACAGGTATGTAAAGACTTGAGTATCTAGTTTCACTTAAGAACAAGTTCTCTAATATAAGCTCTCTAAGAAGATAATGAGTTGGAATCTGGATTGTGGTTCCCAGGTTGAAAATAAGGGCACATGACACTATTACAGTTAATTATGTCTGTATAGTAGAAGAAAAAGGCTTTAGGAAAGTGCTTTATTTTAATTGGTCATTTTAAGTAACAACTAAACTTTTCCAATTCTTTTTAGAACCCCCGTGGTTCACCTTCAGTTGTGAGTGTTCTTCAGTAAAGCGGTTTAAAAGGTACAAAAAAGTGGCTTGAACATTCATCCTGTACTCCAGAGTTTAACTGAAACCAGAGGTTTCCAAAGGTCTATGATGGCAGTCTTTTAAGTTTAGCATAAAGCAACATAAAACAGAATGAAAAAATTATCGTGTGCGTAAAGATCTCTGTTGCATGTGATGAACTTCTTTCGATGGCTGGGATTGCAAAATTGTTGGTTGGCGTGCAGAGCTTTCATTTTAGTTGTATGGAAGCTGTTTATATATTGGGATGACCATTATGTTACCAGCTACACGAGGACAGTACTACTTGTGTATTAGTGGGAGTGGATTATTGGAGTTTTCTTCTGCTTAAATTTAAACAAAAAATGCAACAAAAATGTCAGAATGTCGTTCCACGCACACACCCGTTGCCTGGTGGCACAGCGTAGCTTCTTTAAAATATATACAACATAGGGGTTCTGTCATCTGGGAGAAAGCAGCGCTACTAGAAATTCTTCTAGCAAGTACTTCAGTGTTTCCTTTGCTGATGAACACAG
Source organism: Fratercula arctica (assembly GCA_947846985.1). NCBI lineage: Eukaryota > Metazoa > Chordata > Aves > Charadriiformes > Alcidae > Fratercula > Fratercula arctica. The sequence goes on along the minus strand of CANTUZ010000013.1, from coordinate 1,378,623 downwards.
TAGATGTTTATAATGATTGAGGGAGAAACTCTGAAACTTCTTTTAAAGCATTGTATGGCTTTATGGTACACTACCTTCCTGAAGACTCTGTAACTTCTTGAGAATTTGAAACATTTTCCAAAATGTGGTACCTACTTAAGTAGATTCTAATAGTTGGGTTTTTTTCATTTTAAGCTGGGGTTCCTCTTTTTAATTGTCTGGATAAGTCAGTTCATTACTGTCCTCCAATTCATCAGAACCAAGATGAAAAATGGCCATTAGGAGACAGGGGGAAGGATTTCTAGGTAGGATCAGCTGAAGTATTGTGCGGTCCTCCAGCTGTGGGTTAGAAACATGCACACTGTTTTCCCCAAAATAGCAGTTGAATAACAGCATTCCCAGGTCATCCAGAAGGCTTCTTGGAAGAATGGGATCATTGTCCACAACTTGAAACTATGCACAAAAAAGCACAATTGTTCCCTTAACATCCTGTGCAATGTTATTGGCCTTTCTACATTTCTAAAGCTTTCTTAATTAGTCACAAACTCCTGAGCTTGAAAGCAATGTAATTTATAGCATAATAATGCCTTCTCTGTTGTTCGCACTTTGTCATTTATTGGGATTTTAAAGAGTTTTAAATAAATCCAAATCCATTATTACCCTTTTTTAGTATTGTATAGCACAGCGCGATAAACTCTTTTAAAATACGTTACTTACAAGGTGGTCTGTGTTTTGCAGCAATGCAAAGGACAATATAGGTTTCAAAACAGAATATTTTTTTAACGTAAAACCCATTAAACTGTTTCCAGTGTATGTAATTATATTGACCAGTCCATACTTTTTTTCTCTGAAATGTCAAATCACACAATTTCAAAATCAAACTGAAGGAAAAATACATAGTACATTTTTTTGGCCTCTGTAGCAAAACTCTTAACCATTATCATTCAAAAATATCTGAATAAGAAAAGGGCTTTATGAAGTATGGTATACAGCAAAAATCTGAAGATCCTTAATCTTGTGAATTGTCTATTTTGTCACGATTTGCACAAAATTGTAGGAAGATAGGAACTTAAGAAGGGCAGAGAATGTTCACCCATTAATTTTTATAACAACTTTAGAGACAACTCGTTTAACTGAAGTTTAATCTTTGTTCCAGTGTCAAAACTTTCTAAATTGTCTGATATAGTAATTATCAATGTGTTGCTGGGCAGTTATATGTCTTTAGAAATATCTTTCAAAGGTCATTATTGCACCCATAAAAATTGTCCAACTAAGAAGCATAACCCTCCAAGATAATATCTTCTTTACAGCTTATTTCTACAAACATGCTCCTGTTGCTTGAGTAAAACATATGTAGGAAATTGATTCTCTGATTCACTTCAGTTTACAGAATTTTTATTAAGAGCAAATTTTGTCTCTACCAATTAATCTTTGCAAATTTTTTTTTTCTCTGCTACATGAATGCTCACAGAATTTTGATAACAAGTATTTCTAATTCATTGCTTCATGAAAGGGCCTTTTAATCTCTTATGTTTTACACTATTTCCCTGAAGAAACCTACTGAATTTCAAAGCAGTTATGTTTTAATGCCATACAGATAATATTTTAAAGGGTAAATGTATTTTGCTGCTGTTAGTGATGGGGGAATATCTCTTCCTAATAAAAATGCTGCTCTTAGTGTTGCACTTAAGGATTTTACAGACAGGTTGTGGAAAGTAACGGGAAACTCTGATCTTGTGCAAGTATAATCAGAAGGGCTGGACTGCAGGGGAACATGCCTTCACCTGCCTCTCCATTCCGGCCACATTCAAGAGAGATATTTTGCATATCTTACTGGGTTGCACACTAAAGGTGGTTAGCTTAAATAGCACTGTAAAATTACACCTTTCTTCATTGCCTCTAACCTCCTGAACATGCTAGTGCTTCTGCGGCTGCTGCTGTTGTGGAATCTGAAATGCAGAGAAGGATTGTCTGCATATTATAAAAGTGAGACAGAGAAACATGAAAGACCTCTCATGACTTCAGAGCCTCTTTTGGATAGCAGAGTGTTAAATTCTGGCCGTCTGAATACATGAGTAATGCCTTTACTGTGGAATGATTCTTTTTGTCTTCATTGCGATTAAGCTTAGAAACAGTGTATGCCATTTCTAAAGTGTATAACTGCATGCAAAAAACACAGGTATTTCCATACATAACAAATCCATAATATTTTGAAAGCCTCACCTACTGTGAAACTTCAGAGTGGATGAGCAATTTTTGTTGCACCTTGTAATTTTAGCTTCTAGCTCATGTAATTCATCTTTTCCTGTTTTGGCAATCTTACAGTTATGGTAACAGACTTTGTTAAAGAAGGATTTCCAGAGTAGACTGCTTCTTGTATTGTCATTATTTCTCATCAAAATGGATGCTTATGATTTTTCCTATCCAGTAAGGAAAATCCAGTGTGTCCAGTGATGAAGGGCATGGCAATGAAAACCACACCATTGCAGTTGAGGGCATTGTGTTTGTCCTAATACAGTTTCTCAACAGCCCGTGCCCAGTTGCTAATGCAATTGTGTGATGTCTTATAAAAGTCTTACAATGACAGTTTTCATTCATCCTCTTGAATTAACACAAGATGAGTGCTAAACAAGCAGTAATATTGTTGCTGCTGTTGAATAACACACTCACTGGAGCAGCTGCTAAAGGCAGTGTCAATGGGAAGGTATATCAAGCACAGTACTCAAAATTTACTGTACCTTGGTCTCAATTGAATTTCTCACTTCATTCAAAGAAATATGCTTCACAGAATTCAGAGAGTTACGTGTCTTCAGCCAACATTGCAGCTTGTTTCAAATTAGGTTGTAGTTGTGGCCACCTGTCATTACACTGCCAGCTACTATTAAACCATCAAAGCAGTATTTTAGTTGCTTTGATGTAGACTGGAATTGTATCTACTGCTGAATGATGATTAGATTAAATGTTACAAATGTATCCAAAGGGAATAGAAGCACTAGTCTACTCTTGATCCCCCACAATTTAATTTTAACTGTTTCCTTATGTTTCTGTTATCACTGATGCATTCCTTTGTATTTATACATGCTAGTACAGCAGAAACAGTCTCTTGGAATATCATTAAAAAGCTACCATTAACAAAGCCTTTCTTATTAATGTGGTCTTTCGCATACCACAACTTCCAGAAATAGATCAATAGATACGATTAAGTGTGTTTGGGATTTGGGTGGTTTTTTTGTATTCCTGGAAAGACTAGATAAATCCAAAAGCTCTAGAAAATGGATAGCAGAAATGTCATTTCCCCCATTTTAAATGAAAGCTTCTAATAGATATGGAAAAAATACAGAAGTAAAATAAGTTCTTTTGCTCAGGTTTGGTAGAAAAGCCTAGCTTTTACTTGAGACTTACTGGCTGTGTTCATGCCATGCCTGTTTGGTCAGTTCATATTCGATTATGGTATTTATGCTTGGACCCAGGCATCCATTTTATCCTTTGACAGTCTACAGGTGCCCTCTTACCCACAGGTCAGCTTATATCAGGCTCCTTTTGAGGATGCTGGGGCATCCGCAAGGGTTGTTCCCATTGATACTTCCTGGAAAGGAGAAATGGCGTAACTGGCAGCTCAGACTCTCCACAGAATAGATAAGCATGTCTGAAAAAATGGACCAAATGTCAGATGTACCTCAGGTTTCCTCTACAGGATATCAACAGTAAAGCCCCAGAACCACCTTCTGGTGCTTCTACACGCAGATAATGTAGACAAGTGTATTCTGTCTTTGAGACAGCCTTGGAGGACAGCACTTCGTAGCGTACAATGGCTAGATCTAATCTCACTCCAGTGTCTTCATCAGAACACAGATCTCATGCATTTGGAGTTTTAAAATCAACCAGGAAAGTCCTTACTAAACCTCCTGGGTAAGGTTCCCAAGAGGTACAGACAACTTGTAACTTCTTTCAGGGAACACTGGAAGAGATGGTCTGCTTGCCAAGTGCAAAATGTAAACCAAAAGCCTAAGCATGCAACAAGACAATAGAACAAGATACAGGAACAATACAATACTAATTAACATATTAAGCATTGTTATATCAGCACGTGACTGGCTTGAATGAGATCAATATTTTTAGGCAGTAAGTCTTGATCAATATTTTATATTCAAATTTTTACAATCATTTCAGATTCATGTAATTATTAAGGAAGATTGCTGAATCAGTGTATACAGATCCTTTCTGGGTTTGGATTTTCAGATCTTGATAACAATTCAGTCATAAATTTCAAGATCACTAAAACTGGAGTTGGCTGTAGTGTTTTACCACCTGCCAGTTTCATACTAATTACAGCAGACTTTCTGTACATATTGGATTCACTTCCGTTGTATAGATTTTGAGTACTATCCACTAACTCAGTCAGGGGAATCCTTTCTGAAAATTGGAGGTTATGCAAAAGTGCATTGAAATGATGGCAAATGTGTCATTTACCTGCAGAATTCTATGGTGACATCTTGAGATTATATTCATACAAGATCCTGTAACATGCCTGGAGTTGGTAGCAGCCAAAATAGTAATACTTGGACCATTGTTATCGGACACAGAAGCACCGAGAAGACCATTGGTATATTTCAGCAGCAAACATCCTTTTCCTCATTGTGTGAAATTTTCCCATGTTTAGGGCAAAGAAAGTCGTCTTTGAAAATTTTGTAGCTGTATGGAGAAAGAACTTTAATGAGATGAATACAAGAATTCTGGGTTCAAGCCATAGATTCAGACAGGGATTTGAACTTTCATCTCATATAAGCATCTGATAAGTTTCCCTGTCCCAGAGTAAATTGTCGGCTTGTTGTGAAGTAAGAAACACTTCAGCAGGACAGACTGAAAGAATTGCACTTTAAATTCTAGTGGTGAGACTCATACAGAAGTGTAGACCACAAAACATTGCAGGAGAGAATAATTCCAAATCTGAGTGCTGCAGACTGAACCTTCCACACCACTGTGGTAATGAGAAAATAATTTTTACAAATTTGCTTTCATAGTAATAAGATAATTAAACTAACCAGTTCACAGAAGCAGCTTTTTAACTGTTCCAGAATTGGTTTGTAACTAAAAAAAACCCAAATCTTATCTGAATGTGTATTTGGCAGTTATTTGAGCATGTGTCTAGACCCTGGCCATGGTCTAATTGTTCATGTCTTCCTAGAAAACATAATTCAAAATGGGATGCTGACAGCTCCTTCTTCTGGGAGTGCTACCTGTATCTGAGTTAATGGAAAGAAGACACCCATTAGTAGCTAATGCTGGACTTGATGCTTTTAGTGTAAAATCAGTCTGAGATCAGAGCCTGCAAACATCTGGCTTTTTGTTTGAGGAGAAATTAATGTTGTATAATTACAGAAGGGCAAAGATCCAAAGAGAAAAAGAGAGAAGAAAAATATTACTATAATGAAACGTCTGATGCTGCATGATGCATTTCCTTTTACATAAGCAAGAACATTTTTAAGCTCAATTTCATGTTTCAATGTTTCTGATTTTCAGCAAACTGCAATAATACAAAAAGGTTAAGTATAGGCTTCAAATGAAGGCTGGTTTTATGATTAGGAGTATAGAAAAGACAAATATATTTTTCTCTTGTTTGTTTCTGGCTGATTGCAATAAAATGTAGACACAGACCTATTTCTATTTAGACATTTTCATTTTATTTTCTACAGCAAGAGTCAAGTGTACTTCAAATCACCCTTCCAAGTAGAACATCTACATGATGTTCGGCAAGTGGCAACGTTTTAATTGTGGTAGGTCATGGAAATCTTTCAAAATGATACATGAATAGGGCTATGCAGTTTGTGTAATGATTTGTCTAAGTGAATTCTCTCAATTGAAAATGGGTCAATTTAAATTGTGAAAAATTAAGAATTGTCATTGACATCGGTGCAGCTTCAACCTAAGTGTTCCTGATTCAGTACAGTCCAAAACAGTGTGGAATTGATATTTAGGGCTAGATGAACTGGATTTCACTAAAACCTATGAAAATGTTGTAACTGACTGCAAAAGGATTTGGAATGGCTGTCTTGTAGTCAAGCACAGAATCAAATATCTCAAACACGCTGCAGTAAAGAGATGATTTTACACAGATCTCTGTGCAAGCAGCCTGCAGTGGGGTGCATCTTTCTTGAAGGTTTTCAGTGCCTAATTCATATGCGAGAAGAGCGTTTGAAAAGCCCTATCATTATTTGTGTTGTAGAACTAAAAGTTGCATTCGCTTTTAAAGAAGAAATAAACTTGAGTTAAAATGTGTGTTCTACTGAGAAAATGAATGGCAAAACCTCATCACAATTACATAAGGATATGGAGAAATCTGAAGTACTCAACAACTTGTTTGCCTCAGTCTTCACTAGCAAGTGCTCTAGCCACGCCGCCCAGCTCACAGAAGGCAAAGACAGGGACTAGGAGAATGAAGAACCACCCACTGTAGGAGAAGGTCATGTTCAAGACCATGTAAGGAACCTGAAGGTGCACAGATCCATGGGACCTGATGACATGCATCTGTGGTTCCTGAGGGAACTGGCAGATGAAGTTGCTAAGCCACTATCCATCAGATTTGAGAAGTCGTGGCAGTCTAGTGAAGTTCCCATCAGTAAATAATAAGCGGTATCCCCTTGACTCACCCAGTCTTTATTATGGCTCTATTCTCCAAGGTGCTATATTTTAACCACATAGATGTTTCATCTGTGTTTTCAAATAAGTAAATATCTAAGAAAATGAACAGTTAGTAGCCCTAAGCAAATGGGATTTTAGTATTTCTGTTATTCTCAGGAAGGAAAATAATTCATTAACAGGAAAAATAATTTCTGCTTAATGATAATTTAGATGTGCATTCATTTCCTTCATTGCTTTTACTTTCCCTGTATATGTCTGGTATCTATGGCTCAACCGCTGCTGAAAATAAGAGTATTTGATACCTATATCTTAAAGACAGAAATTCATTGCTTGCTCCTCCTTATTTCCCTTTTACAAGAGAAAGGTTTTTGAGGTTCTTTTCACAAATTTGATGCCATAATAATGTCTCTTTGAATAGCTCCAGTCTATTATGTCCTTCAATTTAACAATCAAACTCAGCCTTGAACAGTTTGTTTATTATCCATCAGTAAAGCTTATATAAGTGTTGAGCTGAAGTGGATATATTTTCTCTCACTACAGAAATCTTCTGCTGTACTCATCACTGTTTTAAAAATGTAAACACACCTTGGTGTGCTAAGACCTTCACCTGAATGACTCTCTCCTACAGTGAGCAGTGAATGTATGGTATACTTGAAATAATGGGATTTAAAGGCTAGAATATTAGCTGGTGTGAAGGCAGGCAGTGGAAGGAGAGTGCCCTGGTTAAATCAAATGTTAACATAAGAAAGATGGCTCAGAACAATGGAAATGTTAGGAGATTCGCACTTTTCTGCTCTCTTTATGATGTAAGGCTTCCTTTTTACACATCATCAGAACTAATTCTGATTGTCAAAAGAAAATGTGTTGGTTAGTAGCTATGGGACAGTTGCTCATGAGTGATGCATAGGCTCAGCTGTTGAGCTTTCTTACCCTTTTCTGGGATGATGTGGGTATCTTAATTTGATGTGATTTCTGCTATAAAATATATTTAATTTTCTCACTTCGGATGGGCAAGACATTTGAAAAGAAAGGGCCCAAGTAGTTGGGCTTTAGTAGTGGGTCTGTCATGTTGAGTTCATCATACTTTAGAAAAGCTAAAAATACTAAGAGTAGCCCACTAAAACTAGGGAATTTCAAGTTATTAATCAATAATGAGAGGAAGAAAAGGCTTATTATCCAAAAACAATGGAAATGTGTGTGGGCTAGGCATGGAAAAAAGAAGGATTTGTGATAGCTGGAAAATAAAAAAAACAATGAGTTGTCAATTTTGGAGACTGAAAATGAACAGAAAAGTAACTGTAAAAATGATGTCTTCGTGTCTTGTAGTCATTCCCTGTCAGTGACCTCATATCAGATCTATAGCATTTACAAGTCAAGTTTTTTGTGACAGTTGTACAAACTGGAATATACATCTAAAAATTAAGGTATGTTTTTCCTGCTTTGTATTTGGATTGGTGGGACAAAGTGAAAAGTGCCTTTTGCCACTTTTCTAGTTTGCTGTGGTAGAAAAGGATGACTTTTTTTTTTTTTTTTTTTTCTGTAACCAAGAGGTTATAAAAGACTATAAAACCTAGACAATTTTTGGAATCGATAAAACCGGAAGTCAGAATATAAAGTCTAACAACCAGGTAGAAAGGACCAGAACATGTATTTTAATTTCCTCATGGGAGCAAAACACTAACCAGATCTCCAGTTGATACAACCAGTTCTGTTTACATCTGTGTCTGATTAAATCTGCTAAGGCTCTGTTTTATTGTTTTGTAAGATCATCTACAAAATCTTAAAGTTAAAAAAAAAAGAGTCAGAAGATGGAAGTGTTAGGATGTTTGGGGACTCAACTCCTTAAGATTTTGATGGCTGCTTCTTCAGGAGATCTGAAGTCTGAACGTCTCCAGCTACATTGTAATCATCTTCAATTCAGTAATGCTTTTCCCTCCTGTCTTGTTCTAGACATTTTTACCCCCTTGCATATTATAAAGTATTCATTTTTGTTCACAGAAACCTTATGTTCTAAATAGCAATATTCAGCACTTTTACTTTGGAGTAAATTGTTGGGGCAGAAAGATTCATAGCAATTTTAATCATATTGTCAAAACCAGAATAAGCTAATGTATCAAGTTGAGAGTTTTTTCCAGGTTTATGACTTAATTACTTGTGTATTAGGCCCACAACAAAAATAATAGCTCTGCAGTAACATTGTTTTTAAAACTTTATTAGTACTATTTGCCTTAAGATAAAATGAGTAATTACCAGCCCATTAAAAATTGACAGGTAAGCAGTTACAAGGCAGACATTGTCAAGTTATTTCAGCTAAGTAAAATCAATCTTTTGCTGGTATTCTTAATTAAGGTAATTCCAGCTTGGTGCTTATGTAAAGCTCTTTTGGAATTGAGAAAAAATAATCCTTGGAAAAGAAACAATACTGCTATAATGTATAGCATTTTGCAACTGAATAGTCAATAGTTGTTTGTGGCCTTTCATAATAAAATGTAAGGTATCAAATGACAAACCTTTCTGAAAATCTTCCCATTTTATTTACGCGCTATGGGTGAGCTAGGTTTTTAGAAGATCTGGCTGCATGAGTAGATTCATGATTGAGGGCTGCCAAATTCTAAAACTTTCAAAAATCTGGTGTTTGAGTTGTGGGGTGGGTTTCTTTGATTCTGAAAGAACTAGAGGCCGGGAGCAAGCTACCACTAATGCGTGACACGACATCAGTGACGTCAGTCCACACCTGCAGAAGCAGTCACTGATTCTACTTCCAGCTTTCATGCTGCTGGACACCTGCTTTTGTGATGAAAATAATGTGACTCTGGAATTCACTGTGAATGCCTAAAGCACGTCTTATTGTCTAATATTCAGCACCTATCACAACTGTGAACAACTTAAAAGTTGAGCTAAATTAATTCATAGGTAAATTGTTCTCAGTATGAAGATACAGTCTTTGTCTCTTGCCGTAGGAACTTCTGCTTTAATTCTTGCCCTTGAGTTTATTCTGTCTTTGAGATTTGTTTTATAGTGTCTAGAATAATAAACAAGTAAACAATATCTCATTTCTTAAATGCTGGAAAACTGAACATTGTTATTGTAAAATGACTTTAAAACCTAATCTGGTGATTTTTATGTAAACAAACTGTTGCCTTCACTTGTGTGGAAGGGACAGACATTTAATTGGATGGAGGGATGAATTATTTAAGGCAACGCTTGGGTAACTGTTTCAAGCCTACACAGCCTGCAGAGTGCAGTCAGAAGGAGAGAGTTCTGCCAGAGAATTGTGGTACAAGAGATCATAGGTGAATCAAATTTGGAGCTTACTTAAGGTTGTCAATGAATATTGCAGTATCATTGCATTACCTGCTCTGGCATGCAGAGATTTCACAACTTGTTTGGAATAAGTAGGAGAGCTACATATGCAGACTCAAAGACGAATTTGCTTGTTTCTCATGGAAAGAATGTAGTTATAGTGTAGTAGGAGACTAGGTGAACTGGTAGATGTTCATATAACCAGAAGCACTTTTCATAGGACAGCAAAGCAATAATGCACATCTAAAAGGTTTATGCTTGAGGAGATTAACTTCTTTTTGAAAATATAAACTGAGAGATCCTCTTTCACAATATATTAGGTGTACAGAAAAAAAGCGTTTAAATATTTTGGGGTTTGGCAACCAGTTTGATAAGGCTTTTCAATCAGTATGCTACTATGTTATTACATTGCATGTTAACTAATGTAATCAATATAATGCATACTCCATGATCTTCACAGCAGCTAATAAACAATTTTAGGATTCTATGGAGAAGTATTCGTAACTTATTTTCTCTTTCCTTCTCCCCCCTGCCCCCTTGCGGTGTTGATGTGTTCGCTTGTTGCAGCATATTCTTTAGCACTTGTCTTCATTCTGTTATTTACACAGCACCACCTTCAGTGAATCCACCAGGTCTTCTGTGATGTAATATATATCATTGCTAGGAAGCTTTCTCTTCAAAATAATTATATTCGTGGATAATTGTTTATTTTCAGAGACTGTTCCATATTGTGTCTGCTCACCCCCAATCTAGTTTTATTTTGATGGACTAGAATATCAGCCACGCTGTTCTCATGCCTGAAGTTAATGTATTCATTAGTTATAATTGCTTCCAATGTGTCCTCACCAATCTTAGTCTTTTGGTTACTTAATGGCTCTGATTGGATGTTCAACACTTTTATCCGGGTTAATTTGCTATTCATAGTACAATGATGGATTATTCATTTTGTTACCCAGATTACAACTGTAAATGGAGTTATACATCATCAATGAGAGCACCACAGAATCATTTAGCTAAAAAATGCCTTCTAGTTATCTTGAAGCAGCAAAGATAGTCACATAAAAACTTTGTGGCTGGCAGCGCTTCCTGCCCAAAGATGGCTGAATTCGTTCTCCTGCTATGAATTGCCATAAAATTCTGTAAATGCTACTTTTAAACACTGTTTTATGTGCCTAAGTGCACACATGTGCACAAATTATGTTGAGGGAAACTTAGTAAAATGTGAAACTAAGCGAATGGTAGCAGGGAGTTTATAAAGGGCCATGGACTGGAGCTTAGAACTCTCAAACTGTTCAATACTTTGCTGGATTTAAGGAGTTGACAAAAACATTATAAAACCTTTCAATTGGAGACACAGAAGGAAAGATGCCTCAGGTCTAATACCTCTACTGTCATTAATGTAACAAACCCCCTAGCTATAGTAGTGCTGGCAACTGATCTATTAAAGATATACATCACATTTATTCTGGACTAGCCTGTACTGGGTTTCAGAGTAATATATGAGCACCTTTGAGTGATGTAACTAGTATCTTGCACCTTTTAATTAGTAATTCTGAATAAATAATTATATTTTACTTCTTGGAGGCTCATTGCATCACCATTCTATTCAAAAAAACTATTGTCCTGGTTTGAGTGACACAGGACTAATTTCCCTTCTAATGCTTGGGGAAATTGCACTTTTAGAAGACTCTAGTGTCTGAATTGGTGAAAAATATTTACTTTATAGCCAGCTAGGCTATGTGGGTTTCAAGGTCTCAGTGTTTTCGAGTTTAGCCAGGTAGAGGGATGAGGAGGAGCGTGACCCAGGCGCTTGACCCAAGCTGCCAACAGGATTATTTCATACCAAGAACGTCACATTCAATATAAATTATAAAGTTTGCTGTGAAGTTCTCCCTTCCTTGATGGCTGTGGTCCAGAGAACTCCTTGCCCCAGTGCTGGAGCCCTTAGCCCTTCCCTTCCTCCCGAAGACACAGCGCTCGCAGTGTCCCACATTGGCTGTCCCTGCTGGGAGTGCACGGCTTCCTGCTGATAGAGTGGGATGAGTATAATCCTTGTATATTTTATATTGGTATTGGGATCGACACTGGTTCTTTTAGCATTATTAATGTTAATTATCTAGTTTTTTTCGATTAAATCTGTTTATATTTCAACCCTCAGGTTTCCTTGTTTTTTCCCCGATTCCCCTTCCCCGGGTGGGGAGGGGTGATAGGGTGATAAAATAATTGTCTAAATGACAATAAATTGTTGTGGGTTTCTCAAACCATCACAACTGTATTGATTCTTCCAAATAATTCTTAAATGTTAGCAGGAAAACACTACTCGGAAAATTAGTATTTTCATTTAATGAATACTGAACTCTTTCTCAACTATTATGTACATAGGCATCAGATGCCTTGAATTCCCACACTCTGTAAATATCTGAGCACTTGTGCTCGCTTTGCCTAACACAAGCATTTCCTCCAGCTGATTCAGATTATCAAACCAGATGATCACTATGTTTCCTTTGCTCCTTAGACCAGTGAGAGTACGAACTAAAAGTTGGTAAAGACAGCACTAAGGAACTGAGAATTTTTAAAAGCTTTTCGAAAGATGCATAAGTTTAGCATTGAACAGATGTTCTAAAAATTCAAAAATACCCACATTAATCCCTAATTTTTAATGTCCCCTTTCATGCTTGCAAGAGTTCATGCATTTAATTTATTCTCCAATGTCATCAATTTTCTTCAAAGATGTATTTCTTTAATTAAAATGGTTATTATAGCTGTCACTGATGCAACATCATCTTAAAGTTCCTGTTGGGTATGTTTGCAGCCGAGTATTCATTGGAAATCTGACTATTGTCAGTTTGGTGTTTGAAATCTTGCAGAATTCTGGGACCATTTCAGTGCCTTTGGAAGTGAGCCCAGGGAAAAAAAAAGCATGAAGGAAGTCTTTCATTGTTAGATTTCCTATTAAGTGCCATAGTTTTACCTGACAGTTGGTGAGTGGAAAAAATAGTTTGATAAATTTGTGGAGACACGGTAGAAGGCAATGGGGGAAAATAGCAGCAGAGCTAAGGATGTCCCAGAATTTATGAGAGTTCTACTCTGATCTGATAATCAGATCCTAGCTATTTAGCAACAAAATAAACTAATGTTTCTTATCAAGTTTCAAGATTTGTGGGATCTTATTCTCTTCTTGTGATGTAAATTAGGAATAAATTGGCAGTAACACCATGGTAGCCACAAATAAGCTAATGGCAGCATCACTGGGTCACACCGGCATTTTGTTGTCTCAGAATCCAGTGGTCAAATGCATCTGTTATTGAGATCTGGACTGGGTCCCGAGTCAGCATAATTCATAAAAGTCTGAAAGACACAAGAATCGAACCAGCCGGTATGGGAAGCACGAGTGGTGTAGAATATCTTCTCCCACCTCTGGAGACTACTTTGAAAGAGAGTGTGGAGAAGTTTTCACAAAAAACTCCAGCAAGCTAAAATTTAATCAAATCAAGGAGGAATAAAAAGTGAGAAAAAGTCAGAAATAAAATGTAAAAGAAGAGTAGTAAATTCTGAAATGAATTCTAGAAAGCTAGAGGAATTTGATGCCAATAGTCATTAGTCTGAAAGACAGAACATGTCAAAATAAAGGGAGTATCCTGCAAGAAAAAACAGTTCAGCATGAGGAGTTTCTTGGATTTTTCAAACCTAAATGGATTTATGGTAAATGATGGACAAACTTACCTGTAGTTGCCTTTTTTTTATTATTATTTTTTAGTTCTCCAAAGACTATTTTAAACTGTCAGATTCTGAAATCCTGTCTTGAGTGGTATTGCTCTTGATTTCAAGAGATGTGGTCAAAAAAAGAGAAAGAAAGGGGATCAGAATTCTTGCTGTACATAGGAAGCAATAGAAGAGCAGCCCTTGCAATTATGCGCGCTTCACTTTTAGTGCTCACAAGGAAAGCATTCATGATGCTTGCAGATGCACCCGCTTGGAAAATCACTGCCTTGATAGAATGTAATGGGGAGAGAGATGAAGAAAAAGCACGTGCAGAACTTTCAACAAATACCTTCATTGTCCTTTGCATTCAACCTGCTGTGTGTTTGGCAAGATCAGTCTCTGATCACTGAGAGGTTCTGCCTGAGGCATGACTCTGTATGGGGACGTTTTACCTGCTTGCTGTATTCCTGCTAGCAGCCAACCTAGCAGAGGGGTTTAGGGTTTTATTTTAGCATCTAACCTTAGGGGCAGTGAGTTTTGGTTCAGAAAGAAGCAGTAAGCACAGACTGATTAGTGCCTTAGAGGGAACACAATTTCACAAGTATGTAAAGGATATTAAGTCTGGTGGGTTTAGGGATCTTGATCTTTTGTGAAAACATGCCTGAAAAGCATTGAAATACAGCCATTTTCAGTTTTATCAATATCTATTTCTTTTCATTCTGAGATCGATCCTTTTTTTTGAGAGCCACAGGAGTGTTTAGGAGATGCTCTGAATTGTCTCTCAGACACGTTCCATGCAAGTTCTTGTTGCATTTGTTTGTATTAATAAGGGTTTGAATGTCCTGCATCACGGACAGTTTTACTCAAATATGTGAATAACATACATGCATATGAGTTTTCAAGATGAGAGCCCAGAGAGTTCTGCTGGCACAGTAGCTACTACTTCTACTTCTTAGTAATCTGTGATCTGAAAAAGAAACACTCATACTCTGGTTTGGTTAATAACATTTAAAAAAGAAGTTCTATAACTCAAATACTAGGATTTGGCAACCTTAATAAAAGGAACAGCACCTGATTAACTGACGAGGAAATAAACAGCAGCAATATAATGTGACCTTTAAAGAGCAGCTCATGAAAATCTTTTAAAACATTTGGAAAAATTTCTACTCAAAATGTATATCAAGAAAATATTGTCGGTAGTCTTTCTCCTCATTCTGTATTACTACTTATCTGACACCACGGCATTTGGGTTTTGTACTATGAATTCCCTGTAACTCTAATGTTTCACAGGCTGTCGTAACAAAACACGGACTGGGATTACAATTACAGTCTTATTAACCAAAGCCCCATATGGGAAATACTCACAATTTCCTTGCAATTTTTAATATAAAAGTCTGCTGAATCCCACAGAATCTATCCTCCATAACATTGCTTGTAGTTATGAATAAGCAGGAACTTCATCTCTTTCATTGACATTCCTTACACTTTCATTACCTTATACTTCTGCTCACTTAGTTACTGCACGCGCCCATTACTCTCTTCCTGGTTTGTTTCTCTGGACTGCTGCTGACCGTCAGCAGTATGCTGGAAGTCGATACTTTCCCACCAGAACTCAAGAAACACCAAAAACTTCAGGAATAATTTAAAGGCCTCCAAAGGTGCAGCCACCTGTGTTCCTTTTCCTTCTCTTTATTCACACAGAAGCAGTTGACTCTCAAAAGAACATGACCCAGATCTGAAATGCAGACAGGTCCTTCCCTTAATTTGCATTTAAGTATAAAATATTTGTATATGAAATTTAATTCAATGCAAAGATAAACCTGGAAAAGGTGATTACTGCCTCACAGATGCCCTTTCTCAAATAATTTTTTTTTTTTTTTTTTTTTTTTTTAAAGCTGGAGAGGGATCCAAGAGCTCCTTATCTCCCTGGGGGTATTGCTTTTTTCTCCCCCAGAAAAAAACCCTTATGTGGCCAGTACAAAGAGAATTGGTTATGCTTTTCTGAGTGAATGCCAAGAAAAAAAGAAACAGAAAACAAAGACAAAACCCTTCTTGAATTTGCTGCTTTAATTTTCTGACAGTCTGTCACATAAAAGCATAAAAATCCTAAAAATTCAGTTTATATATATATTTATATATTTCCTTTAAAACTATTTGGAAAAGTGAGTGCGTGCTAGTCATTGAAGAGGCTATAATCTGGGTTGAAAGCATAAGAGGAGGCATATTAGAAACTTTTCTCTTCCTTTTGTTTTCGCTTAGAAATTGAATGGGACAAATCATCACAGTACTGTTCTCTCAAATGCAATTGAACATCTGCCACAGGATAAGGATTCTCAGACTTTATGCCTGTGTCTGTAGAACTTTCACACAATAATCTCTGCTTTTCCCTGACAGTTGCTGTTCATAAGAGGATGTTACCTCAAGTTCCCCTGTTTCTCCTTTGTCCATCTCCTATCATCCTTCTTAGCTTCTTTCTTACTTCTGTCTTTTCTAGATCCTAGCTTTTTCAAGACCTCTTGTTTTCACCATTTTGATAACAACAAAAGTGTTATTCCCTCAGATATAATTTTTTTTAAAGTTTCTTCTAATGTTATCTGTATTTTTTTTTGTCTTTTCCTTTTGCTTTCAGAAAGAAATTGGGCTTATACTGTTAGTGGTGACTGTTCAGTTACCTGTCTCTATCTGTCAGGTTTCCCATCTACTAGTTACAACCAAAGGAGATGAACAGGGATTGTAACAGCAAACAGAAGTTCATGCTTTTGGTTTGGTCATTATTTTGGCTGGCACATATTCGCCAGCCCATGAGCACACCCGTAGCTCAGAACTGTATATTATATGTAATAGTATATGTAGAAATGTAAATGTATGATGGATTATGTAGATTTTGTGGTACAGACATGTACCACATTATAGTTTTCATACATCGAGTGTTGTAATAAGTTAAATAATAAGAGTATCCACAGCAAAAGTTATGCAAAGTAGATGTTTTAAGTGTAGTGAGTGTTATTCATCCAAGCAGCTGTTGCTTAATCACATTCTCAGCAGACCAAGGTAAAATGGCTAGAAAACTTTGCAAAAAAAAAGAAAACTTGGAGGTATATGTCACAAAGCTCCCCAAAAGATTACTTGTGGAAATGCTGCTTCCTGGAATAAAATTGCAATAAGGCAGATAATTTAGATATCTAGAGCAAGCCTGCTACAGATACGGGGTACAAATATTAAAGTACTCTGCTGCTTCTGTGTTTAATCAAAACATGTTAATTTAAAATATACATTTCAATCCCAGTCATTTCATATTGTATATATATGTATTGGTAAAATAAATATAGTTCTAGTATTGTTTAATAAAAGAATAACAAAATTATTCCTGACATAATCACCTTTAAGCTTACCCCTGACCTCATATATTTTAATTATGTATAAGAGCTAGCAGATCTCCTGTGCAACAAGGAGCCCTTCATTACCTGTAATTCCTATTTTATAACTTTTTTGTTTGATCTGTTCCAGGATTCATTCTGAAGAAATTCAACAGAATAAATTATCATTCTCCCCAACCATTTGACTGTAGCTTTGAATATATAATGTATCCACCCATGTATATTATTTATGAAAGATTGATTATTCTTTCATCTCAATATCCCTTTTATGCCAAGCGAATTTCAGATTTAACACTTTCCTTCCTAGACATAAAGATTAGCTGTCCAAATGTGTGACTGCGTCCCACATGGGCATATCTAAGCTGGCTGAAAGCTCATCTGGGTACGTCAATGTGAGTTGCGGGTTTGACTCATTGTAGGCTACTGAAGATAACTCAAGGGACAGGAAGGTGAATAGGTGAATGGACTTCTTTCTTCTAATCTATGCCCTGATTGATGAGACATGGGCTTTTAAAGCTGGATCAACACAGAATTTTAAATTAGACTTTTGGCTCTGATTTACTGCTTTGCTGCACCAATTTTAAACCAGTAAGTGGAGTAGTACTGAGCTGAAACTCTCTTGGAAATCAAGGAAAATGGGGATAAACATGAACTGAAGGTATATAGTTGGAAGCCATTTGGGTTTCACTGGGTTTGCTATGTTTCCATAAATAGCATGAAAATAAATGAAACAGAATGTTTGAGTTGGGAAAATTCTGCATTTGCTTTTACTTCCAGGTTTTGGTAAACCTGAGAGATCTGTGTTTCTCAAGGACAGATGGCTTCATTACCACTTAGACTGCACTGCTCTCACTTGACAAATTTCATACCAGACAGAGTAAGGTGCTGTTTCCTTATCAAACAACGGTGAGAACTTCTGTCTTGTGAATGCATTATCTTTCTTTAGACTGTTCTCAGGATGGTCTCACAGGAAAGGGTAAATTAAATATGCTTTGTATTGGTACGGCTTTTCAAACATACGTGCACACGCAGTTCTCAGCAGCTCAAATCGGATATCGTTTCGGTTCCTTTCTTAAAGAGTACTGTGCTAGTTACTGATTATGCATGGATGTAAGGAATGAAAACAGGATGGTTGAGAAACCCAGGAGCACTCTTTAGCTATGAATTAAATTAGTCTCTCAACCAGAAAAATCTTCCTTGTGACTGCAAACTTTTCAAAGTCCTTTCTTCCGTCCACCCCGTAGCCTTGTCCAGTTTGGATTCAGCTTCAGCTGCTTTTATGTAGAAGCAAATCTTATCTAAAAGCCAACTTAGTGACAGCGAGGTGGGTTATGTGAAGAATACAGACTCTTATGCGGGTCATCTAATGTCCAATGGTGTCAAGTACACTTATTTGTGAGGGCTGGGTCTTTTTGTGGTTTTCTTCCCGTTTGTTCTTTTTTTTTAGAAACTACATTTTACCTCTAAGATGTCAAGCTTGACTCGAAAATGGATGGTCAAGGAATAATCTTGTAATTCAAGGGTTAATGTCAAAGGTGTCATTCGGAACACTACTGCTTTTTAAAATACATCTATTGGCCCTGTTAGTTATTCCTTTGTAGGTGTTTTGTCGAATGATGAGCTTTGCAAAACTTGCAGCTGTTTTGATTTTTTATTACTTTTCAAGTGGACAGTTATTTTCCCTCCCTTTTTATCTTTTCTTTCTAGTAAAGTTATAATTATGTGTTCATACTTTTTGTAGACAGTCTGTTTCAAGTTACTGGGCAAAATACGTGGATTTTTTGTTCTAAAGCCAATGTGAAAATAATTTAAAAAAATTTTCAGATCAAATGAAAGATGGGTTTCCTAAATTATGACTTCTAAAATATAAATAATGTAAATGTCATGAGGAAACATATTTTGCAAACGGTGGATTAAAACTATGATTTAAAGATGTGGAATCAAAAAATTTTCATATTATGCCTTTTGGGGAGGGAGGAAGTTCTTTTGGTCAAAATAGTTCTTGATAGAAAGCTGAAAGGCTGCTGCAGGTTTCATTTAAAAATGAATCAAAACATTTCACCTAAACATGGGTTTGCATTTTATGATAAAAACATGTTGTCAGGTTGTCCAATAAGGTTATCTTTTTAAACGTGTTGCCTAAGTAATAAGTAGAGTAGAAATTATTCAGTCATCACCCTGTCAAGGACTACATGATTCCCACTGGCATTTTGGAAGATGAGATGTGCAAACCAAGGCCCTAATTCTGTAAAGATATCACGTTCTCTAGTTTATGCACAAAACCGGACACAGTAACTTCCATGGGCTACACTAGAAATAAACTGCGTTTGCTAGCTGCTTTCCTGCAAGGTGGTGTTGTAAAATTCACTCCCATAAAAGTTTTTTGTGTATCTTAATTCCTGCTGCTTCTAAGAGCCATATTCTTATCAATAAAAGAGACAGGAAGACAATAGAGTCTGGTGACCTGTGTGCTCGCTTGGAGTTCACAGGAACAGCCTTTCTTTCCGAACCTGCCAAGTATTTGTTGGTTGACCTTAGGAAGTGACTTCAGCTCACTGTGCCTCAGTTTCCTCCTCTTTAAAACTACTCTTAACACCACCTGCACAAAACCACAGAGAGCACCATCTGCAATGAATGCAGGTCTTTCATTGGTTTTCAGCAGTAAATAGTTCAAGAACATCTGTGATATTAATAGCTACTGTCATGGGGAATGCAGCAGTATTGCACTGTAAGGGTATGCATTTACCTTTCGTATTTAAATTGCACCAGAATGTGTGTGTCCACGGTGAATATATTGTCCACTAACACGACTGGTTTGGATCTGACTTTGTACAGCTCTTGTAGCAAAAACCTGTCAATCCTTTTTATTTTTGGTATTTTGTGTCCCTTGGTTTCCTTTTTCCATCAGTCTAGAAAGCTTCGTCCCATTTCTGTATCCAGTCACCTGATTTTCTCTAGTTGTTTTGATTATTTATGTGGGGAGGGGCGGGGGTGAGGGAGCAGAGAGGAAGGAATAGTTTGGGGTTTTTTAAGGTTTCTGCCCCATTTAAATTCTTACTGCTTTTTCCAAGAACAAGAAAATTCCTCTTCCCTTTTGCTCCACGCAGTGCAGTTCTACACTCATATGAAGAAAAGTTTTCTGTATGGATTTACAGTGTAAACCACAGAAAGGCAGTCCCTTCATTAGTAATACCTCTGCATGACTTAATCTGATTCACCGGAGTTAAACTTAGCTGAAGTGGTTTGTGGCTAGAGGCTATTATTCCTCCATCACAGAGAGATTCTGAATTGCAGTATTTGACGTTGCTGGCTGGGGATCTTGTCTTCAACAAACACAGTTGATGCTCAGACATAGGCTTTTGTCTGGCTGTACTGTTCCCATCTGTTTCCATGGCACTGTTCCTGCTCACAAGGTGATATGCCAGTTCTAATAGGGCACAAGTGCCAAGTATAGATTGGTTTGGATAGGTGGACTCATTTATGCTATAAAGCCCCGTCTTATGCAAGAATTACCCCCTCTAGAACCTTAAATGTCAGGCATGCACTGTGCTTTTTTCCATTCGTTCTTGCTAGTTCTCTCTGTACAGCACCTTTTCCTCCTAAAGGCTGCTCTCTCAAATGCTCTGAAGTCAAGGATGCCCCCAGGCATTAGTTTGCCTCCATCAGCACACCCTGATGAACTGGAGACGGGGTCTAATTCAGCTCCAGTGAATTATTTAATTTCTTTTAAGAGCTAACCAAGAAAGCTGTGGTTGATTATGATATCACATCCTGTTAGTTCTTAGTATATCGCACTACTTCTCTTACTACATGATCATTGTCCTATCTCTTAAATAAATATTGCACTACCATGCATTTAGTTATTCAAAGAGTAACTTTGTCGGTAACTATAAGTAAAGGGCTTTCTTTTCATGTTTATAATTAAATTGATGTCATTGTTCTAAGGTCCTGAAGCCATTCTAATTGATCCTGAAGCTCTCAAGGTTAAAAGTTCCCATCTTTCAAAAGATATCCATTTTAATAATTTATCTGTTACTCTTCTAATATGCATTTCTTTTTGAACTTGTCTTATCTTTCAGGGGAAAAGACAGTTAACAATGAGAAAAAATATATTTGCAGTCTTAGAATCCTTTGTTTTTTCTAAAGTACTCTCTATTTTATCCATCCTTTTGTCAAAGCCTGAAGAATTTGTCATTTTGGGTCCGCTTCAATTAAAGTTTGTCAGCATGGTATTAGGTAGCCGTGCTAAAGATGTGTAGCTCAAATTTCCATGTGGGTCTGCTCTGTATCTAGATATATTCTGAAGCTGCGTGGAAGGTCTCCTGCCATTGTGGCAGCACCGGTGCAGCCTTCAGTAGTGTTTTAGCTGTGATCATGAGATGAAAAATCAGTGAGGATGGAGTTATTTTTAAAAAGGGAAGAAAAAAAGACTGGCTAGAGAAATTGTTATAAACAAACTGTAGCATGAATTGCAGAAGGAAAATTAGCTTGCTCCGTGGAAAATGAACTATGTACTGGTAGACCAGGAAGGGAGACCAGGCAGTTGCTCAGGATATATTAGTTTGCAGTAGCTCAGTATCTCTGCTTCCCACGTTGTTGACATCTCTCTCTCTCTTAATCTTATTCTTCTACAGAGATTTTTTTCAAATTACCTTTTCTTTACCTTCTCCATTCAAAATTAATGACTGAATAATTATTAATTGTAAATTAGTATGCCTGAAGATGAAGAGACCAGCACTAAAGCTTTTCAGGACTGAAATAAAGCCAAGGCTCTATCGCTTCCCCACAACATTCCTGGAGATTTCCAGTTGTGCACCACAGTTTTCAGCAAGGAGAAATGCAGACTGTACCCTTTAAAACCCAGTCTCTCTGTTAGACTTCTGTGCACAGGGAGAAAATGAGCGTTCTTCCGACACCATGTGTGCTTCAAGGGTTAACAGAGATGATGAGACAAGAGCAGGAACAGACTCCAGTGTTCCTTTACCAGCTTTACTCTGCAACTAAAGCCAGATCAGCAAACGGTTAGCCTCAAGAACGTGTTTTTGCTTAGTTCTTGTTTATACATCGTGAGATTAGCTAATCAACCTATAAGAAACCAACTGTCTTAACTGACTAATACAGAAAATTGCAAAGCGCATTGTTCTATTATGGCCCTTTATGGATGTGAAAGACAATAGCTGTCCAGCCATGGCTGCTTTTGGAAATTTGAAGCAGGTGTTGGCCCTGAGTTTGGTGGGCAATGTTCAGTTTTTTCTCAGGAGCATTGAGAAAGTGGGACTCAGCTGAAATAAATGGGCAGAATGGATTTGCTGGTTTTCTCAGACACATAGGCAATGTCAGATCTCAGTTCTGTGGCTCTTCTGGCTTTTATTCTTTTGCACAGTATTATCTGTGTGCAGTGTACAGTAGTCTGAGCCAATATCTGATCAGTTGCAAAGACAGATGAAGACCAAAAGAAGCCTATTTAACTTCAAAAATCTGAACTTCTAAAGCTAAGTGTCAATTAACAACATGGAGGAATAAGTAATGAACTGAGAAGAAATTTTGAGAAGCTGTGCTGCACACATTTCTTCAGAGGCGTGCACCATGCACGAGTGCGCTGACAGGCATCTCCTCTGCTGAGTTTTGTTGTCAGATGTCATGCAGGAATTTACTGATATGTCATATACACTCTCACTTATAAATAACTAATATGCTTGCTGGGAGGAATCGTGAGTGATCAACACAACACAGAATGTCAAGTACTGCACTTCTTTAATGAAACCCCTGATAGCAGAGTATCAAGTGCCTAAAGAAGTCCTATTGCTCTTTCAGCAACAGAAAAAATTGCTCATGTCATTTGCTGTTATTTTTTATGTAAACTGTGACATTACAGGTTTTTTTGATACTAAGTTCTTTCTTTAATTTGTGTTATAATATTTTATTATAATTTGATAAATTATTGGAATTGTTAAGGAAGGACCGGCTCAGAGAAGACCATTTGAGCGCTGCGTGCACAATAGAGTGTAATAAATAGCAGTTTTTAAACGTGTACTTCAGATAGTTCCTGTACAAAGTGTGTGATTCACATCAGCCTTCATTTGAATATTATTAAGAAATTTCAATTAATGGCTCTTGCACTATGCATCTCAAACCCCTTCTGTTGAGGTTATTGCCATTTGGTCAGCTTAAATACCAGGCAAACAGAGATGGAAATGACGACACAGTTGACAAACCGTCTGAGTCAGCAGCAAGAAATTGTTTTAAAGTGGCACATCCTGCATTTGAAACTGTACAAAGGTCAGGTTAAATGCAGAAAAAATCCAATATTCATGGAGCAATTATAAATTCCAAACAGGTTTGATTATTTTGCACAACCATTAAAATGTAGAGTTCCTACACCAGCAGGAATACTGGAATAGCCTTTCATTTCCCTGATGATGAAAATGGCAAACTCAATACTTAAAATAGCCTATGGATTCTTCTTTTTTTTCTATGGCAATTAAGAAAATTTTGGTTTTATTTTTCTATCAGAATTTCATGGATATGGTGGATAACAGTTATGTGACAATGTGGCAGCCTTAACAGAAACTTCAGTACCTGCGTTTGGGATGACTTATTTTTCACTATAGTGAAAAATGCAATGGAATGTTGTATCAGCCATCATAAATGACTTTATTAAGCAATAATAAATGAAATACAGAATGAATAACTGAAAGTCTTTGAAGTCAAGGTGATGACTGTAATATATATTTTCACTGAAGTACTTCTCCCTGGGTAGTAGGATGTCAAAAGTCTCGCTGCAAAATAGCAGAGGACTTAAAGCATTGAACATCTGAAGCCGGAATTCTAAAAATAGATGGATCAAAAATCTCTGGCAATTTCAAGCAAAGGGTAGAGAATGGGCCACACTTTAGGCCCTATGTATATCTTGTATGATCCTTCCCAGTGTCCTTTATAGCATGGTTTTCATAGCACATTCCATCCTTCTAAAGCATTTGCAGAACTTTGAAGGAAATAAATTTATTACTATTTATTTGATTACAGTTTGTTAACATTTACAGCCCCGAGTATGTACTTCAAACTAGTATGGGTACAGAATTTTAAATTCCAAATGGCTATCACAATATTTAGAATATCTATAGAATATCAGCAACTCTAGAATATCATTTCCTTCTACTAATGACATTTGTGCTGTATATGTGAATCAAAAAGTCAAATAACATATTTCATTTTCATCACAACATGATTTTGCTGTCTGACATTAATACAAGGTCAAATAAACATCGCACGGGAAGGAAATAAATCCAAATTTGAAGTCTGAAAGGGCAGTCATATTTCTTGAATGTTCTGAATGTCAGCTTTTTGATAGAAAACTAATACAATAGCAAGGAATGTGTACATATGCCAGCTCGAGTTGTCTTTTGTATTCATATCAAAGTTTAATTCCTTTGAATCCTTTGTGTTTCCTGTTCAGCAGTATCTTATGGCATTTATAATGTTTCTCTTAAACTGCAGCAAATGAAAGGCTTTCAAAGGTCAGACATTCTTTACCGTCTAAAATAAAATAAAGCTAAGTTAATAGACATTATTTAATAAAACAGAAAATGATGTTTCACATACATGTGTTGTTAAAGATGAAATTCCCTTAGAGTTTTGGTACCACATAGTGTCTCATAGATTCTAAGTTCTTATGATAAAATATTACAGTGAGTGTCCTAATAATAAATATGATTTTTTTAAAAACCGGGCTCCGTTGTGCCCTGTGACTATAATGGTAACGTTATCACTCAGAGGCAGCCAGATTAATGCAGTTGTCCTGTGACCTACATGTACTGGAAAATGAAACCTAATGTCAAAAATAAGAACAGTAAATTAATATTTCATTCAATAGCTGAGAATAGGCAATATTCTCTCACTTTGTAATGTTAGACTTTTGTTTGATTTTATTTAGTGTGTATGGTAATAATAACTAAACATGAACTTCAGTATAATATTTCTCCAAAAGATTTTTGGTTTAGGGTTTTCTTGAGGGTGTCCACAGTTATTTCTGATAAAAAGCTGAGACTGCCACTCTTCCTTGCCGAAATGGGTCATAATATTCAGCAAATTTAGCTGGTTTTCTTTATAGGGTTACCTTATAATGGCCTGAATTTTCTATACCTACTGATGAACTGTAATGAGATTTGGGGGTTTTTTAACTTGTTACCTTATTCCTAAAAAGCTTAGGGCATATTTTTCTGTATACTGACTAACGATTTTCTTCGAAATAATCCTCCTAGAATGAACGGATGTGTTCAAGATTATAAGCGTCTGCTCCTAACAAATAAAACAAGGGAAAAGTTATCAAGAGGAAAAGTAATAAAAACTGTAAGCAGTTCAGAAGACAGTGCCCTGTTCTCCTAACACTGGCATCTCCAGTCCTCTTAATGCTTACAGGTTAGGTGTTACATAGGGCACTGCTATCTCCATTTCCAAGGCCCAGATTTTCCCCTAATTTAGCACACATCAGTTAACTGAGCAGTCTAACCTGAAAGTATCTAAATGATTGTTTCCTAAATTTGCGGACAATCTGCAATTTAAAAGGAAAGTGAGTTTAGTTTTGCAACTCTGATCTTCAACTAATATTTTAACTAATGAGGCATTTGAAGAAAACAATACATCAAATAAATTTTCTGCAAGTTCTTTTAAAATGCAGAACAATAATAAGAATTTTTATTATGCCTAATAAAGAAGTAAATTAAAAAAATGAAAGTACTGTCTGACATATACAATCTAGTAGGCAAAAATATTCCCATACCCAGAAAAATGTTGATCCAAATTCTCAGGTGAGCCAAAGAAGCCCTGGGAGCACAGAGGAGCTATTGAAGCTGCTGCCAGGCACGGAGCAGCCTCTCAGGCTTCAGGCCGGGGCACAGACTGCGCCTTTCCAAAGGCAGGGTGATGTGAATCCCGCGGACAGGGCTGATGCTCAGTCCTCCCTCCCTTGCAGGCTGGACCTTTCAGTAACAAGGAAGGGGAGGTTGGAGGATGCGAGCTTTAACGTTTGGCATACAGCAAAGATTTTTTAAAGGTGTTTCCTACCTCTGAAAGGTAGATGATCACATTTGGAACTATAAATTTGTAATTTCAATTGCTGCTTTTTTTTAAAAAAAAACAACCTAAAATTCATATAGGAAGAAACTGCCTTTGAGATTTTTTTTTCCTCATTAGACGTTCAATACTTTTAATTGTTTTCATTGTTCCAAAAGCAGAGAAACAACTATGGCTGGAAAGAAAATCTTCACAATCCCTAGTTATTTCTTTAAATAAAGACCTAGATAGAAGGGATTTAATCTCATCCTCTTTTATTATTGCCTGTGAAATGAGGTGAGAATATATAATCCTCATACTTCTACCAGTGGCTCAGCCAGGACACTGTGCAAGAACCAATTGTTATAGTAATTGAATTTCAGCAAAATTTATGAATACTCTTCAATAACGTCAAGTTTATTGAAATCTAAAAATAAGAAACAGAATACTATTCTGAATTATGACTTAAGAAAGAATTGTAATGTATACAACTTGGAGCACCATTATTAATACAGAAAACATACTGTACTTCACAGGAAATTAGTTTTCTGACTATTTATGCTATTGCAAAATGTTAATGCATGTAATCATTTGTAAGGAATATTTTCCAAAATTTATCTTCAATGCATTATCCAAAACATTAAATGAAGATCAGTGGAGACTTCCATAGCATCGTGTTGGTCGTGAATGAGGGAAACGGAAAATAGAACATTAAAACCTTTATATCAGGATCGTCTGGTGAGGGGCTGGACAGTGCTCACATACACAAGAAGTTTGGACACCCTGAAGGAATATACTGTGGTGTACATACAGCTTATTATTATTACTATTATTACCTAATGTGTGGGGGTTTGCAGTGTTGGAAGAAGGAAGGAGAGAGAGAGATGAAAGGCCGTGGTAACATGTAGGATCAGCTGATGGCATGGATGATAGAGGAGTGACGGGGAAGCGGTACCTCGTGGTGAGCGGGGTAGACAGGGAATCTGTTCGCCCTGCACCCATTTTACACTCTGTCCTCTTCTCTACGTATTGTACTTTTCTCCTTCTACCTTCTCTTCCTCATAATCTCTTTCTTCCATGCCACCTTTCCAGACTAAATTCTAGAATTTGGCACCTGTACCTCTTTGATGACTTTAAGAAATGCAGCTTTCTTCAATAAAATGTCAATTGCAATGAAACTTCAGGTGGTCAAATCGATTCTTTCCTTAAAGTACTAGATGGATTTCTTCCAGAAGGAAAAACTGGATCCTAGCTCAGAAAAGAAAAAAAGACTGTTCAAATAAAATAGAATGAGTGGAGTAAGAAGAAGGAAAGCAGAACAAAAGAAAGTTTCTGACACAGAGAACCAGGGCTACGGCTGAGGCAATAGTGCAGGGCTGCTTTATCCCTGCAGCCTGGTCAGCAAGAAAGATTGTTGATAACTTCCTCACATTCCAATTCTCCTCTTCTCTAAATCTTTGGTGATAAAGAACGTCAGGAGACATTTGTTCCATTCCGGGTAGAAGCAGCTGTTTGATGGTGGTTTTGGAGGCTGTTTTCCAGATTTGGACAGTCACTGTCCCATAGACTTCTTAGTTTTAACATCATCACAGAGTAGAGCTGTACTCCCATTTCACAATAGTTATGAAGCCTGCCAGTTTGGTTTGTAATTGGTACAGATTAACAAGTAGTATTATAAAGCTGATTCCAAAGGGAAATGAATATGAAAGTTCACAGCTCAGGTCATGTATAGTTTCAGTCTTCCTGGCTCAAAACTCAGTAAGACAGTACTTGTACTCGTTTACGTATAGGCATCTAGATTTGCAATGAGGTAGGCTATAAAACATGCTTTTTATAAAAACTGAAGTTTAGGGGTTTTTGGAGACCACTGAAAATTCTGACAGCCCATAAATCTATGAAGTCCACACAGTTTGGTTTCATTCATAAGTTTGCATCAGTCAAGAGTTCTGCTCCTTCTTGGATGGAAAGGTGGATCCACAAACCTGAATTTTAACATAAAAATGTAATCAATTCCTACAAAACAATGATACTGAAAAGACTAAATCAAATAATGAGGATGGGTAGAAATAAATACAGGCTTTGGGTTTTTGTTTAAGTTAACAAATATTGGAAAGAGAAAATTAGAGAACGTGCATTATACAATGGTAATCAATTTATTGCCAGTCACTGCTTGCAGCAGGACTTAACTAGAAACTGGACCATTATTATTTCGTCTGATCGATTACCTATACTGTTATACTGTAACAATTACCTATGGAATGATTGACCTTTTTCAGTAGAACAACCTGAAGTATTTGTCATGTCAATAAAGTGCAGCGTGATATTAAGTCTGATTTTGTTTCTAGTCTACAATCTTAAATTTAAGAACTAAATATACTAGTGTTAGAAGATAATTACAAGAATGTGACAGAAATGGCCAGGACTGTCTTTAAACTATCGCATAGTTTGCAGCAGTGGACTTTTCAAAAATGGGCGCTACTGAACACATGATGATTTGGTTTATCAAGGACCTTATACAGCTCACTAAAGTATTACCTGTTGGTTTTGCAATGTTTGGAAGAAATGTCAGCAGAAACCTCTCTTTAGAACATATAACATTACAGTCATCTCCCCACTGCTGTACCAGAGGAATTCAAAATCCGTTTATGAGGACTCAGAGAGAGGATTTAATTTGTTATAGGCATATTTTCAGTGGGCTGAACTGATACCTTCTGCTCTAAGATTGAATCATGATGCTGGGCATCTGCACTTCACCGTTCTCTTTAGCCAGAGGGTCTGATAGAACGCCCGTCAGTCTTTCAGCAGTAGGTCCAGACCGTAAGAGACATAAAGCCGAACTGTATTGGAAGATGGCTGGTAGAGTTCTTAACCCACCGCAAGTTAAAGTCTTCATCCAAAAGCCTGATTCATTTGTGAACTGCTTAGATTCAAGTTGCTAACACAGAAATCTAAATGCTCTTCTGCGTGCGTTGTGCCTGGAGGACAGAGCATATTTTCATTAATATAGCAGTGTCACCTATGATTGGATTGATGGAAATGATTTGCAGAGGATTAGGAAATCTTGTTCTGTTTTACCAATAAACAGTGTTACATTATCACATTTCAATAGCTAATTCTATTGCTGTGCCTTTTCTCTTGAAAATTAACATGATTTTCAGAGGGAAAATAATTACATGTCATTCATAATCCATTAACTAGATAAAAAAAACAACAAAAAAAAAAAAAAAAAAAAAAAACCCACAAACCAACCGGGTGCTTATTTTCCGAGGGAGAAGTCTAGAGTATCTACGCTTCCCTCATGTGGTATGTTAGTGTAAAGGCTTCTAGTAACCCTATTGATCAATAGCAATCTGGTAGCTCACATTCCTCTTATTTGAATCGAATTATTTAGGAGCATCAGAAACAAACTTTAAGAAAAGGAGCTTTATTTGAGGACTGTTGCCAGTGCTGATGCTGGTGAATGCTGCAGGAGTTTAGCTACAGAGATACTGTGATTTGGCAAGAAAAGCAAGTTGGAGCACATAAACATGGATGCTGATTTTTTGTGCAACACAAGCAAATAAACACTAAAAAATGCAAGCAAAATCGCTAATGTTTCCCCCTTACACAGGGGTTTTCATCAACAAGTCCCAGGGGTGTTTTTTACAGAAAATATCATCAGTCCTGTTTTACAGATCAGGAAGCAGAAGCACTAGAAAGGTGAGATACAGGCGATTGTAGCACTGCTTTGAGATCTAAGCACCAGTCTGTTCCCCAACCAGCCAACGCTGCAGTCACTGCAGTAATACAGGTTACTTCTACAGAGACTATGCGAGTCACTGGGTATTTTTACAAGGGACAATTTTGTTCCTTTCTTTGTTTTTTCACATTTTTCTTTTTCAGCTCCCAAACACTTTAGGAGACAATAGCTTCTTTACTTTTTTTGTTTTTACTCTAAACTGGGCAGGCAAATGTAATGATTTTCCAAATGCATTTGTTGTTTTTAAGTAGCACTTGCCAAAGAACCATTAGAGCTATGATTAATTCCTTCTGTCACAGGAAAAAAAAATGAAAATAAGCCATGAAAAAGCTGCGAGGCTTTTAAGTATGAATAATTTGCTGATGGTCTAGGAAGGGATTACAGTGCTGAATACACATCTCTATAAATATTAAAATAGATTTTTTTTAACAAAACTATACTTCAGGACATGCTTACAACAGCTAAAATAGCTATAGAATTGTGTTTTATTCCTGCCTTCTGTCAACTTTCAAGAAACTGATGTTTCAGAAGAGCTGTCATGCCAAGATATTTAAATCAATCTAACCCACTTCAATTTTAATCTTCAGAAATCAGTCAGACTTCATTTGATTTCTGACCTCATGTTGGAAGGTTTACATAATGCTAGATTGTTATTCAGTGTTTTGTTTCACTTGAAGAATTGCATTTGTTGGAGATCTGAGCACAGCTCCACACGTGCCTCTGTTTCTCCACTATTTATAGAGGAGTATAGTCTTCTAACTTGAGTGTACCACTGAATATTTTGGTTTTCCTCTGTGAAGGCCCAACCCACTGAAGTTGGTGCAAGGGTTATCATTGTTAGCAGCAGACTTTGATCTTTCTGGGCTTATACCAGATAGTAGTATTTACAGTCATACTGTAAATATAGCAGTATAGAAGCAATGATAGGAATTTTGCAGAATTTTCTTGTGAAGAGATAGAGTCTGTGATAGCAGGCATGCAAGAGTTACAAAGTAGGAGAAAAACAGTCACTATTGGTGTTTCAATGATAGTGTGTGTCACAAAGCAGAACAAATGTCTGGGCATATATTGTGGGCAGGTGTCAGATTCCACCGCATAATATCAGTTTACAGAATGTTTTGATTTGCAACAGACAGATGTGGTGGGGATATTTTTCTTCAATACTTGAAATGCTTTGCTTCCACAGCTTAAGCTGCTGATACTTTACTTCTCTGTCCTTCAGAACTGTGACTTATGCCTTTAAAACAATGCAAGACTTAATGTGTTTTTGCTTTGGAGTTTGGTTAAGGCTGTGAATATGTGTGAGGTTTGAAACAGCAAGGCAGAAGATCTCTCTTTATTGCTGAATTGTGCTGTTCTCGTGATTTCTGAGCACTGAAATGGCTTGTCTCTTGCAGCTAGCTTTGAGGTCTGTTAGGTACGTAAACAAATTTTAACTATATCTATGTGGCCCAAAGCTGATTTTGTGATAGCTATTGTTTCTAGGCAATGTGACAAACTTTTAAAATAATTTACCCATTTTCTTCACCTGTCTCCCTTGGAAATCAATTTTCTTTTCAAGTAAAGTTATTGGTAAAAATAGGGTATTTTATCCCACTTTCTGGAACTTTACAGCACCATATGGATCATTAAGGCCTACAAATGCTTAAAGTAAGGCTCATGAGGAGAGTACAAGTCGACTTTCACACTCATTGAATAGTCATTACTCCTGAAGTATTATCATACTGGGGATTAGTTTGTGAGGAACAGAACTATGCAATGAAAGAAGTATTAAATGGCCAGCAATTGACTGCAAGCCAACACAGATGTGCTCACTTGATAAGAGTCGGTTTATTTAAGAGACAAATGATAATTGTTCATTATGGAGAGAAAAAAACATTCACATGACGCTATCTGATGCAAAGTCCCATTTCACTGCAAATCACAAACTGAATAAATCAAAATGATTGCAAACTTCATCTTCTTGTGACTATGGAAGGTAAGTGGGATTTGCTGTGAAATTTGTGTTTCTAATGCAGCAGTTGGCAAGAGGTTGCTATGCAGATTCCCAGTATCCAGCATCCCTTCAATTTCTTGGCCATTTTCACCTTTCTTACTGGCTTCCCAGCATCTCTGATGCTGCTGTTTTCTGGGCTTTTCCTAATACAGGCTATATGCTTCTTGTCTAATCAGTATGGGTGTTATTTTCTGTTATTTCTGCCATCTTAGTCCTTCAGGCTCACCAACTTCTGCTTAGTGTTCTGTGTCCTAGCTAACACTAGGCTAGAAAGCTCACGTAAACCACGTACCAATGTGATCCAGGCAAAATACTTCCTTTATCTATAACTATAGCCATCCTCTTTAACCAGTTAATCTCCAGGTATATGGATTAAGCTTTGTGAATTTTCTAAGCACAGACTTAGCATCTGGAAGAACATGCACTCAGCATACCATAAAGTAAATAAAGGCTAAATCCAGATTTGGTATTCTGTAGAGTTTGAATATTGGATTTGTTAATTGTGTTGTTTTCATGACATTCAAAAGAACTGAAGCTTGGCTAGTTAAGGCAGAGCATGCAGAATAATCTGCTAATCTGGACTACTTAATAGAAATAATTCAGTATCTGCAAGAAAGAGAAAACATAATTACTAG
This sequence comes from Fratercula arctica, assembly GCA_947846985.1. Taxonomy (NCBI): domain Eukaryota; kingdom Metazoa; phylum Chordata; class Aves; order Charadriiformes; family Alcidae; genus Fratercula; species Fratercula arctica. Next base: position 1,346,202 of record CANTUZ010000013.1, on the reverse strand, counting down.
TATATTGCTATAACCAGCCATTGAGATAAAATCACAGGAAACAGGTTAAAATTTTCAGTTTTAATAAGTATTAAAAAATGCAAAATCGTAGCTGTTTGCCCGAAGAATTTCAGCTGGATTTTGAATAGAATGTAAGTCTCATCTTGAGTGCAGTGAATTTAATAGAGTCATTCCATGAATTTTGATGGCACCTCAGTTGAGTTGTACCTGTGTATTGTACAGTCAGGAATCAACAATTTGGAGTGACATTTTTCACAGTCTGCTGAAAGCCGCATGCATGAGTGCGACAACTGCAAACACCTCTCCCCACCCCGTGAATGTTCTTGGGTAACTCCTTCAAGCCAATAGAAAAACTTTGGCAGAAGCTTTCTGAGGCTTTCAGTTAAAATTATAGGAGTGAAAGACTCTGAATAAATTACCCACATATCTAATTCATGCTCAAAATACAGCTTGTTCATTCCATCTCCACCCTCTGTATACAATCTCAGTACATAATACATAGCGCCTTTTAAAAGTGGAAAATTGACTTGATAAACAGGTGTACCACAGATGAAGTCTGTTACGTGTCTTCAGTTTTGTGTGTTAAATGTCTTAATCACGATTCATGACACTTGATAACCTATAGTTAGGTATTAGCATAATCAGGTACGATTTTATCATAGATCTATGTACAAATTATGTTAAATAATTGTTTTGAAATCACTTCTAATCACGAGAAACAGCATCCTGGATAACACTTCAAACACAGTTCAGGTTACAGTCCTTTCAGCTATCGAGTTGATAACTAGTTTTTCCTGCACCTAAAGAAATTCTTTCACCCGAAAACATGAAGGCCACACAGGCCTGGTGGACTTGCAGCTTATCCATGCAGAAACATATTTAATTCATCTGTAAGCAGGAGAGATTATTTTGTCTTTTCAGCTGTAGCATTTTTCTTGATGGAGAAGTCACTGAGATCAAGGAAAGCACAGTGGCTCCACGGAGCAGATCAGGCTGCGGGGCTGGGGCCTGTGTTGAGAAATGACAGTACATAAGCTCAGCAAAAGGCAGCAGGAATGAATTAAAGGTCCTACCATCCAAATACCCCTGTATTTTTAATGAGTCAGTATTTCTGAATAAATAATTTAGGAAATAAATTTAACCTCTTTTTCCTGCATTCAGAATAGTACCAAAAGGAACCTATTATGTTCACATTTATCTATTATTCGTAAGTAACTGCTCCCCTGAGACTCGTCACTGTTTGTTCTTTGAAATATTTGCTGTAATGTTTCCAGTGAGTGATACGATGTTTGTATGGGTCTGGATGAGTGCTAAAGAAGCCCTGCTGTGTGTATTCAAATATAACATTTCTATAAAGAACCATGTCCAGCTATTCCACGTGGGCTTTTCAGGTATCCTTCCATCTCGTGATTGTCCTTCTCAAATGAGAGCGTTAACAAAATTATGTACCGTTCCATACAACAATATACCACTTTAGTTCTGCAGCTTTGAAACTTCACGCTATGGCTAGCTTCTGGAAATGTTCAACCTCACCCAATTCTAGCAGTTCAAACATTACACATTTGACTGTACTTCCAAATGTACTATTTATAATGAAATGGCTACAAATATAAAGTTGATCTTTTGAGCAATGTAACTAAAAAATCAGTAGTTTTCATAATAGATTAGAGGTCACTTGGACCTTGAATTTAAGAAAAAAGTAAGCATAGACATGTAATATCATATAAGAAAGATTATATTGTCTTTATTAATAAAGTAATAAGCTACTTAGAACTGTATTTGGACAACATGCCAGAGTTAATATACAGCATTAATATGTTAGTCTTGACTTTTTTTTTTTTAAAGAGGGTATAATGATTTTCTAGCATTGTGCTCTTGTACATCATTTAGATATATTGTCAAAGTTACTTAGAAGACACTTCTCACTATTCGAGAACATTGTATGTCTAGAAATGTTTTGTGAATAATGTAAAAGAGGTTGTAGAGTCTCCATGCTGGGGTGCGTTTGAAGCCCAACTGGGTACAGTCCTGAGCAACTTGCTCAATGTGACCTTTCTTTGACTGGAGCCTGGGAGATGGGACTAGGCGATCTCCCGATGTTCCTTGCAGCCTGTGGGTCTGTCTGTGATTCTGTGGTGTGTGTCATTGCTTAAAGCAGCTAGAAATTATTGGGACCATTTCTGAGTTCCAGACACGTTTGCAGTAACATTTCATTTTTGGAATATATTTTGTGATTGGTTTTCTTATTTTCTACATCTGCATATTGTAGGGGCTTTTTTTTTTTTCATTGTTGTCTTTATTTTCACTCTAGAACTGGGTATATTTTTAAACGGCTACATTTCATGACTACAAAACTGTGATTTGGGGACATCCCATAAAGCATTTTTAAACAAATCCCAATTATGATTCACATTCCAACCTACTGCCCACTTTTTCTCATGATCGCTTTTTTACATCTCCTTTGAAAAGGTTAGTTGTTTACATATAAAAGCTTTCTGATAGGAACACAGGCTTTTTGAAAAAAATTTTCATCAATTTTTTATTGGAGGGTGCTTTTTCGCAAGGCAAGTAGATTTGTTTTATGGGACTTTTATAGAGCAATTACTATTGTGAGGGACTTTCACTGTGCAATTAAGACAAATGTTCTGCCACATTCGTTAATTACTGGAACACTGAAAACACCAAACAAAACAAAGCACTCCGTCTTGAAAATAATTGAAGAATCACTTAAGCTAGAGCACCCTGCATTGGAAAATGTAAGGTACTAACAAGCAGGCTGAACATCTGCTATCTATATTACTTCCTTCTTCTATAACAGAACATGTCAAAATGAAGATATTAGAGGTGCTGCCTTCCTGCAAACACATCCTGCTTCTGAAAGAGACTACTTCTCAGTAAAAATTCATGAGGTTTGTAATCACGACTTTAACATTAAAAGATGTAGTTTCTGTGATGAGGTGGCTCAGAAAGAGGCATCAGATATATGGACCTTTCTTCCACATAATTCAAATACTGAGTCCAGCCTCCATCTTCCAATCTCAAATGAGGCTACTTGGCACCTTTATTTGTCTCAACAGAAGCCAAAACATAGAGAGGCGAGTTGCCTCTCTCCAATCTAGCAGTTATTTTGATGCCATGAAAAGTTTATGAATGCCAAGTTTCAAGATCGTGAAGTTGATAGTCATTTCTGACTGCCATATATTCCAGTTTTCAGACAAGAGGTGATTATCAAATCTGCAGTAACCATCAAATCAGCTTGCCTCACAGGATTGCTGGGAAGATTTTCAGTCTTTATGCCATCTTTTGTCCATGCAGTTCATCACAGTGCCTGTGCACCACTCAATGTTTAATGTATTTACCATCACAAATCCCGAGTGAAGTATGGAAGCAGTGTTAACCCAGCACGGAGGAGGTAACTGAGGTATAAGAAATCTGCAGTGGAACAAAGATTGCATTCTGGTTTCTGAAAGCTGTTGCTCCAACCACTGGATCAACCATAATCTGCAGATTCTGAGGCTCTGACAAGGCTGCATAACTGCTATGTGAGATTTTAATCATAAAAATGATTTTACTTAATAGGAAGCTGGGTTTCTTTCTCAGGTTTTGGATGGGAGAAATACTGAAAAGGTATTTCTTTGTGAGGAGTAATCCCTTACAAGCTTTTCTCTCTACTGTTTTGCTTTTCTCCTTGCTCCTCATTAACTGCATTAGGCGTCATAATCCCATTATGGAAATGAGTTGATGAGCTAGGAGACATCCTCCCCAGAAAGCATCTTCTCTAGAGAGTTGAAGAAGAGGGGAAGACATCATCTTAAACCTATTTCCAGCCAATCGGAATAGGTATGTGAGCAATCAGTGACCAAAGCCATATTATAATAAGGGAATTAGAACTGAAACCATAGTGTTCAGAAAATCCATTTTCAGGCTTTAGGAATAATTCTTCCCTGATGACTCACAGTTTTCAAGGCTTGTTTGTCTGATAACAATGAGAAAATTCACTCTTGTGCTGCATAATGGAGTGCCAAAATATACAGCACATCCAAAAAATTCATTTCAGTACTGAAATAATCTGTCAAGTGCCATAATATCTATCTTACACAGCTGAACAAATTTGCCAATCTTTTAGTAGAATATGATAATGGTGATGAATGCATTGACAAGGTGTCATGTGCTCCAGCAACAAGCAATATTTCAGAGAGGGATTTTCCTTCTAAAACAAAGTAAGATATCACAATCAACCCTGTGGATAAATTGCTGCGTAGAAATTGAGGAAGATTCTTGATGATCCTCTGTCAAACATCCTTCACTGTGTAGCGGTTAATCCTGTGGCAAACATCCTGTCTGAGCAGCCGTGTATTCCTGCGCCTGCCACGGACCAAGACTGCCCTAATGAAGTTTTTATTGTAGACAAGATTGAAATCAGGGATTTTCTGTTCCTACTGGACTGAAATAAAAGATGTGCAGATACAAGACTTGCCTACTGGAAAGTGCTAATGCTTTATTTTTCAAGCAAAATGAAACAGAGTGCTTCAGTCTTACCCAATTTCTTATTGAAAAAAGTTCCCATTGTGGCTTTCCCTAGGTAGCCTACGTTGTGTTTCTGTTGTGCGCACATTTGGGCTTACCAGGCACCAACCCCTGGTCTGTATGAATGAGGACTGCGTAGAGCATTGGTCCCGTTGCAGAACATAATGACCTTCAGTGACAATTTGGAGACAGTGTAAGAAAACAGAAAGGTACTTGCTGCTAAAACAAGGAGATTTAAAGGTTGACATGGCCTGAGCTGCTTCCTTCCCTAGACTGTTCTGGGGTCCTGCTCAGGACTTGTGCTCCAAACTAAGTCATTGTTTAACCATTAAAGTACATTTCTTCTCTCTGAAAATGCCTCCCTCTCAAAGCAGGGCGTAGGCTTTGATGTGTAGGAATCAGCTGGGATGGGGGTTTGAAGTATATTGATAGAATTGATTCTCCAGCTGCCTTACATTGGGGATCACCGAGTGCATGGATTTGATTCCAACCAAGAAGGCGTGGGATCTGCTTATTCTAAGGATTTAAACCTCTCAAGTTTCATTACCATTTTATTATCATAAAATCTTTACTAAAAAGGGGAAATCAAATCAACAGTTTTATCACAGATGACACTGCCTAGACATCTTAATAGAGTAGGTTGTTTTATTAAGTTTTTCTGCCAATCCATAATTTTGTATACTGGGAACTACTCATTTGTGCATCATTGAAATAAGCGACTGTTAGATGAGAGACAACTTGAGACCCACTTTCATTTGCATTTAGCGAGTCAAGCTGTTGTTTTTCACATAATTTATTAAATGAGTTTCAGAAAGATACACACATTTTAATATCCCAGGAAAATACTTGTGATTTATCTCCTGTGTCTGTTCTTACAGATTCCATAGGAAAAATCCCACGTGTTGCGTTTATCAAAATCTATCACTAGAGACTAAGAGGAGAGCAGTGTAAAATATTTGTATAGTACCTTCTCAGTGGGCTACATGATGTGAAAGTAGCCCTCCCTCAAGTTTTATTACACGCTTGAAATTAATTGCAAAATATTAATCAAAGGCCTGTTAAAGTAAAAGAAAATGCATTGTAAAACAGGCATTTGATTTTTTTTTTTTTGTCTGAAATAAATGGAAGGTTGAAGGATGATTTCAGTTGCTGACCTGAACAGAGCAGGAGGGAGGCACTGAAAATAAATCTCCCCATGAAGCACGGTCTCCACCTGTCTCTTTGCCTTGCCGTAGGGAAGGAGGCAGAACTTCCCTACAGTCTTCCCTCTGCAGCAGCTGAGCCCCGTTTGCAGCTCTGTCCACACTTCGACTCCCCCATAGATGATAGTGCTTATTTATTCTGGCCAGTTTAGAGATAGAAAATATGATTTGCTTGCAGTGAGTAACAGCTCGTGAGCGGTGCCCCGGCGCAGAAAGCAGTGCTGTGAGCATGGCACAGGGTACCGGGCCACTCTGCAGCCTGCGCGCAACCCCCCAGCACAGCCTGGGCAGCCAACTGCGCCGTCGGCACACCGGCTACGGTGGGGGCGTCCGGGTTCTGGAAAGCAGCAGCCACAGGTAAACTCTATGTAAGGACTGAGGAGATGTCACAGTCACCTTACACGGACCCACAAAAAGTTAGTTTAGCTCCTGCAACTGAAGAGCCCTTTCCTGCCGTTCTGCAGTGGCTGCCCCTCTCTCGCTGCTGCCCAGCATCAGCCGGATTTACCCGCGGTTTCACAGAATGAGGGAGACAGCTTAAAACAGACATGTTCAGAGAGTGGTTTTTACATCATATTTATAAAAGCACAGATATTTATAGAATAAATAGTATAGGAAGGTTATTAATAGCAGCAGGAAAGAAACAGTTTCCCCAGAATAGGCACTACGTGTAGAAGTCTGTTAGCGAAATCAAGGCTAGGGATAAATGTGGTGTGTGAGGTAAAAATCCTAACACTTCAGGCGCTAATGATTTCACTTGCATCTATTCAGCAGCAGAAGTGGTATGCAGAGGAGCGAAGGACAGTAAGGTTGATAAAGCAAGCTATTTTAGTAAATATGATTTAGAAATAACCTCCAAATGCAAAATAGGAATTTGCTAGGGTAAGCTCAGCTTCTGGTGATTTGGAAATATGTGTTTCCAATCTATTACTAGTCTTTTAGAAAATAAACTTTTTTCTGTTCTTTGAAACGAAGACATTAGTAATGAAACATTCTATTCTTGCTCTGTGGTGACACAGATCCTCAGGGAATTAAAAAAAAAAAAAGAAAGACGACACTTAATGGCAAACCTATTCAGCAATCTAATTGTACAAACTACTTCTGAAGTTTTATCCTTTTTATCTTAAACAGTTAATTCACGTCCATCAAAACCTTTTCATGAGATAGATTTCATCTCCGAACACCATTTCATGCTTCATTATACTGCATTGATGGGGATTTTGGGGTATTCATTACTCACTTTTTTTTTTTTTTTTTTTTGTTTAAGAAATGGAAATATGTTAATAAATCCAGAGAGTGGGGTTTTTTCTTCCTTATTCCAGAAATATAACTCCAGGGAGCTAACACATCAACTACTTAAATAGTGTACGAGAGCTGCTTTGTGCTGTGCCTTGTGAACATTGTTCTTGCCTGGCTCGTGGTAGCTGTCGTGAAACACCGAATTCTTGGGGAGGCTCCAGGCTGGATCCTCACAGTCTCCCGTGGCCCAGGCGGGGTTCAGGCCGTGACTTACGAGGAAGTCAGGCAACTGGCACTTGTGTGTGTGTGCCTCTGCCCTCCCCTGCATGGAGTTAGAATTGGTTGATTATGTACCTCTTTTTTCAGACAGCTATATGAGGTTGTATTTCTGGAGTTAAAGGGTTGAGATTTTGGCTTGGTGATACTGTAAGGCTGGATTGTGCAGCTGCTTCCTAAACAGGACCCAGTCCCAGGAGCAACCCTGCAGAAACATACAGAACTCCTGCCGAGACAATGGCTTTTGAAGAGCTTGTGTAACTCGGACTACAGGAAGTTTTAATCATCATTACTATGCGTGCAAAGCAGAGATGACCAAGTGGTAATTAGCTCATTATTGATTTCCTAATAGAGTTGTCTCTTTGTTGAAAGTAGGGTAATGTAAGGAAGATCACTTATCCCTCCTGACAGTCTGCTGGAGAGGTATACTCATCCTGCTCGCCCCGAGGCACCTTTCCTTTCCATGCCGCCTTGCTGGAAGATTATTTCCAATTTTTATCTATTTGGCTAGGCCTCTCCAAGAACATCCTGACCTCCTAAAAGCCTTTTCACCTGTGAACCACTCTCCAAAGTTTACATCTATACAAGTCAGCATAAATCTGCCAAAATTGTTTCAATCAGAAATAGCCCAGTCTGTACTTAAATTACCCAGAGTTCTATATTTGTGAATCACGAAGATGAAATATGTGCACTGAGGCAGTAAGAAATGTATCCTCAGCGTAGATCACGTTTTTATAGTGAGTATCTTTGAGTCACTTGCTAATTCTTCTGGTTAACTGAAAGTGACTTTTGAGGTCTTTCTCCTTCTGCAGAGTACTTACTGAGTTTTAACTAGTGCCTGTAGTCTCCCCAAGATATATTGTCCAGGGTTTGAAAAATTCCCTGTGCATAAGGTGAGAAAGAATTTGTTTTCTCTGTGAACAGTTGTAGTGTCGGACACCAGAGTTTATGAGCAGTGTGGAGGTGGACGCCAGAGATGTATCATAAGAGAGAAGATGCTTTGTCCTTTTGCCTCTTCTCATTAGAACCCGGAGGCAGGATAATATAAGCCTGAAGGAAACTGCTTCCCTTCACAGTCACTGTGATTGTGGCTGCTGGAGCATGTAATTACATGGAGGGAAAAGAACATGCAATGAAAGGTTGTCGAAAGCCTCAGGACTCCTAATCTCTCTGCCTGTTGTTGGGAAGGAAAGCCCTCTGTGGCAGAACACGTTTGGGTAATTGGAAATGGGACACCTACTGCTTTCATTAGCCTGACTGTACTGATGTTAAATAAATGTATATTGACAGTATTTTCCTAATGTCCAGAAAGTTCTTACCTCCAAAGAAAGGGAAAACAGAGGCAATATTTTATAATCCGTACAACATTCTTAAAACTATCAATTTAATAATGATGCAACTGATAATGAAAGCAGTGTGTAACATTCAGAGGATATAGCTGGACAATGCTTCTTTGAAGTTCAAGAGAGGATAAGTGATGGCAAGGAAAAGGGGAGAAAACCAGCAGTGGGGTAACATCAGAACATCCTGACTTCTCTTTATCCGGTTCATCTTTGTTTAAAGAGAGGAAGCTAGAGAGAAAACTTTGTCTATCTTTGTGTTGGGCAAACAAAGTTTTGTAAAACCAAGAACAAAGTGAGAATGTGGATTCCTTTGTCACTAAGTTCCCCAACCTTCAAACCAACAGAGAAATTAATAAACAATTCTGATTTCTTACGTATTTCAGATATATAATAAGCAATATTCTAGATGCCCAGGATACCAAGTAAAAATTGGGATGTTTCATTCTGCCCCAAGAATGGAGATGGAACATGTGAAACCCACAGGACAAAAATATCTCTGTTGTCAGTGAGTTCAGCTGTCATTCACAAAGTCACAGTGCCCTTGCACTCTCATGCCCAAAGCAATATGTCCTTGTGGCAAAGAATGCTAATGGTATCCTGAGCCGCGTTAGACAAGATATTGGCAGCAGTTCGAGGGTGGTGATCTTTCCTCTCTACTCAGCACTGGTGAGGGCACATCTGGAGTGCTATGCCCAGTTCTGGGCTCCTCAGTAGATGAGGAGATACTGGACATACTGGAGAGAAGGGCTGTGGAGGTGGTTAAAGGACAAGAGCAACTCTCGTAAGAGGAAAAGGCTGAGAGAGCTGTGACTGTTGAGCCTGAAGAGGAGACAGCTTGGGGAGGGGGGATGTCTTATTAATGTATGTAAATCCCTGAGAGCGGGGGTGCAAAGAGGATGGAGCCAGGCTCTTTTCAGTGATGCCCAGTGAAAGGACCAGTGGGAATGGGCACGAACTGAAACACAGGAGGTTCCATTTGAACATCCTGAAACACTTTTTTACTGTGAGGGTGACTGAGCACTGGAACAGGTTGCCCAGGGAGGTTATGGAGTCTCCATCCTTGGAGATATTCAAAAGCCATCTGGACACAGTCCTAAGAAACTGGCTCTAGGTGACCCTGCTTAAGCAGGTGAGCAGGTGGCTTCCAGAGGTCCATTCCAACCTCAACCATTATGTGATCCCATGATTCCATGAAGTCTCTAGTTTGCTGTAGCAGGAGAAATAAGCTCTGACAGCAACCCATTTAGTGCTGCTTACTGCTCCATCTGAGATGGCTACCATTTTGGGGGGGATGGCTTATAAAACTCTACAGTCTGCTCCCTTAAACGTCATCTCATCATGCAAGAACTAAATCCAGGGCAGGAAGAAAACGCTTTGCTAACCAATACAGCAGTACCACAGGGTTCAGGATCTGGCTTGAAAGCAACGAAGGGATGAATACTAGAGCTTCCCCTCCTCTCCTCCTTCACTGATGGGAGATGCTGCAATTTGACACCACAGCTTATTTTTTGTGCACTCAGAAAAGGGGAAAAAGAGGCATAGTTTATATATGCCAAGCTCTTTCTTATAAATAAAACTGTGAGATGTGGTTCAGCCTACGTACTATGCAGGAGTATGGATGGACACCAAACATGTTTTACACACTCCTACAAAATACCTTTTTATAAATACTAGATCAATGTTTTCTCAAATACTCGATCACAGCCTTCCCAAGTCTCTAAAAGGGGTCATAAAATGTTACTCAGCAGAGTCAGCAGCAACTCTGCTCCTACAGGGCAGAGGAGTGTGAACAGGCTGTAATTACTGGCTTTAAGTGTTGTCAGTAGTCAGGGTCCTATTAGCTGTCATTAATTGGTGGCAACAGTGCAGACAATTGAACGAAGACACATGAGCCAAAAGGACATTGCAGGTTCCAAAGCTGAAGAATCACAGTGTCAGAGCAATGGACCTACTCGGGTAAATTGCAAACACACCCCAAATTCTCCCACAGATACTAGCACTTGTTACCAATGTGATTGCAGAAGAGGCGTGTGTTACTGCCGTTAAAGGAGTGCAGTGTAACACGGCCAGCTCCATTGCATTTCCATTTTGCACTCGAGCAGCGTTAAGGAGACATCATGAGCTAGTGAGCAAACAGTGGCCCAATAACGAACTCCTCCGACCGATGTGTTCTGCAAATGCTGCTTTCAATAAGCAATGGTACTATAGCAGAGCGTCTGAAATATAGAGCTCTTTAAAGAAACAACCATAGAATTGTTTGAATCAAGTCAGCCTTCTTTAAAAGAAAGGTGAGAAGACAAGGAACTCCATGTTCTCTTGTTCACTGCATGCTGTTAAATACATTATTTATTGTTATTTTAGTATAGTTTTTAAAATATTTTACAGTCGTCGGCAAGATTCTCTAAAGACATATACTATAGTCCATCCATGATGAACTGAAGCTCCCATTAATGTCAGTGAGAGCTCTGGATCAATAGCGAAATATAGCCGCAGGGGTCTCAGGTATGCTGCAATAATCACTGTGTCTCCTTCGTGGGGGCTGGAGGGCTGAAGGAGGAGAACTGCTATAAGTAGACAGTATTAATATAGTCAGGTCCTGTATTGGGCTGGTCAACATCTGACCTCAGGTCTCATAGTGACAGAAAAAAATCTCTTCCAGAAGAAATGTGGGGTTTTGTTTGTTTGTTTGTTTAAAGAAAGGATTTTCTCTTTCTAAACCACTGTATCATGCTTTGGCTTTTATGTCTCTGACTGGGCACGAAGTCATGAGAGCTTTGCCATTTACTTCGGTTAGGAGAAGAATTGAGGTGCTTGAATGATCTCTTTGGAGGAAGGACTATATTAATCTAGGTCTTGCATAGCTCTTTATATATTTATGAGGCTGTTTAATGGATCATTAATAAAGTCTCTTCAGATCTTACATGCTGTCATCATATTCTCCCTGTTTCACCAGTGACGCCAGCTTTAAGAGATTTTTAGTAGAATTTTCCAAAAGCATCTTCTTGTTTCCTTGCGTGCCTGGAATGTGATCCCTGTGACAGTGTCTGAAGTTTCTACAGTGCCCTCCTCTAACTTTTCCTGGTAACTTGCATCCACTACGGCTCTGTGTGAAGAGCCTGACAATGCTGTCATTCTTGTTACTCTTACTAAAACCATCCCTCTTCTACTTTGTGCAAAGACCATCTTTTCATTATAGAAGTGTACCTGAGGGTACCTGAGGGACTGTGCGGTTTCAATCTGAAGAGAGTGCCATTATATATTACTAAAATTGTGATCAGAGCTGATTTTAGTCATCAAATTGATAGTACGTTGTCGTTTATTAAACTAATCATCAATGTGCTATCTTTTAACGGTTTTAAAACAGTTACTAGTGCACTATGTTTATACGCACATATATTTTTAGGAGGCCCAAATGAATTCTAATAGGTATATTTTTTCAGCTGTCACCAAAGCCTTCATTGTTAATAATTTTTGAGTCAGCTCCTGGAATGTCCTATGCAGCTGTGCGTCTAAAAGCAAGGGAAATGCTTCATTTCTGTTACTCTCCCTAGCACCTGCAACAGGTATTTCCCTGGGATGCAGGGAAAGACGAAAATACAGTATAAGGAAATGATGGTCCACTTTCAAGTAGGTCCACAGAAAAAAATTATATAGTCCTGTCATCTTTGGGAAAGAGGCAGGTCACGTCCTCACCCTCATTAACAGTGGGAAAGCTACAAGTGTTTAAATGGGCAAAAAAAGCCAAAATCTTGAATGCCATCGTGGTCTTTATATACGGCACAATTTGAGGACAGGAAGCCGCTTACTCAGGCTCGTTCAGTCACTGAAGACTTAGCCCTAATAAAAATGATAGTCCTTTATTGATTAATCCATAGGTCATTGCTCAGGTAAAATTGCTGTAAAATGCCTTTCTTGGCCATTTGCTACAAGTAAAGGCCATGATTCATCTTAGCCTCCTGTCCCATAGAGAACAGAGAAACACATCACAAACACCTGTGAATTTCTGAAACTCTGATCTGATTTTTATCTCACCTTTTCCTGAAACATTATCACACAAATATATTTTTCCAGTCAGACCTTGGTTCTAAATGGATAAAAGGACCAGAGAGAAAATAGGATGTTTCATTTTGTTGCTTGTTTGGGTTTTTATATATATAAATCTCCAGTAAATAAACCTCTGAATGAAAAATTGATGCAGGTTTTCTTTTTTTACCTTTCTCCCCTTATCAGAAATGCACTGAGCCTTATCTCGCTGAAAATATTCACTGATCTTGGCTATTCATTAAAAGTAATGGAACAGCTAAATAACTTTGGTACACAGCAGCTCCAACATCTTTTGTTTAGTTTCTTCAATAAATCATGTTGTCAGAGGTTACTTTATTTTACTATTGTGTCACTGTAAAAGAATGAACTATATTTTGAAAATTTCCATCCCTGTTGCTTAAGCTCTGCTCTACTAAGTTTAATACCCTGACAATTCCAGCCATAATTTACTCCTTGGAACAGGTCATTAAGTACGCATTGCTGCTTCAGACTTCTTCTTTGATCCATTGCCTTTTATAAAATATAGAAACAGTCTAAATAGTCTTCATAGAAAGAATTTTCTTTTAGGTTGGCATTTAACTATGAATCATAATATGTAATTCACCCACCCATCCAGAAAAATTTCTTGCACCACACAGATACGTTGCTTTCACTCTCAGAAAGCCATATGGTGCTTCATCATTTGCCACAGTGGACTGATTCAGAAATAATAAGGTTAATTGTATTACCATAGCTAAGTGAGCAGGTAAAGCAGGTAGTATCTTCTGTGTTACCTGCAGATAATACAATTGCTCTGTGGCAGTCCGCCAGGGATTGTCAGAGCCACTTCTGGGAATCTGATGTGATTTGGTGTGTAAAACTACCAGGGGGGCCTGGTTGGAGATGCGTGATAGTGTTAGAAGCTTCTCCCATGGGCAGATCAAAGCAGTTAATAACACATCAGGGAATGGTCACTGTGATGATACAGCTAATCTCTAGGGAGGAAATGTCATCTTTTTCCTCTGGGGAATTGTACTAAATCGCCACGAAGTATGAACATTTATGAATGAAATAATTATGTTGCAGTTATGGGATCGCTTCTGTCACTCCCCAAAACCTGAGCCTTCAGAGCATCCCATTTGGGTCTATTAAATTAGTTTAAGTATTTGCAGGACCCTGCGTAGACAAAGCATCTATTTCTACAGTGATAATGGGTCAAATTGCATTATCCTTATTATGTTGATAATATCTCTGTCCAGAACAGGTCTGGTTCAAATAATGGCCTTTAAACTGACTTTAGAGACAGACAGTTTTTAAGTTAAGAGAGGTTTTTTTAGAAAGACCAGTGTTGTCTATAAGTAGGTACATGGTAACTGCATAGGTCATTTCATCCTCCTAATGTACAAACAAATTTTGCTATCCATCATCTAAATAGTCCATGAATCTTCACCCAACACTTCTAGTTTATCCATTTTTCATGTTTGGTTTTTTTTTCATAGATATTAATCATTTTAAATCTATTTATAAAGGTAATGTATTTGCATGTCTAGACATCTGAATATTCAAGCTCCATTTCTCATTCCATGCAGCAAAAATTGATTAGCTGTACCTAGAGAAAATTTCTCAGAAAGTAACTGCCAATATTAACATCTGCCAGCCAATCTTCTTTATAATCAGCAGCAAAAAGAAGTGATTTTGCCTCTTGGGAGAGCTTTCAAAGTTTCCTGTCTCAATTTGCAGTTTGTGTCTCTCAGGGGTGTGAACATGAATAATATCACAATTCTCCATAGCTTTATCTATCAAATGTGTAAACCGATGACAGGATCCTGGTAACAAAACACTGGGACAGTGGCATTCCCCAGGCTGCTCTATTAAGAGAAAAAACAGAGCCAGCTTAAAAGACTTGTGGTCTGAAATGAACTCTTGGGGCAGAGTTGACCCAAGGTGTGCAGGGTGATAAAAAAGAAAAGATCAGTGCAAGTACAGAAACAGTTCTCATGTCTCAGTGAAAACAATGTTAGATCTTAGCAGCAATACGCAGCTCAGGGTGTGTGCACTTCAGACAAGCCAACAAACAAACCAAATGTTAGAGCTGAGACACCAAAACCACAGAGGCTCGGTGGATGCCCATTCCTATTAATTTTAATGGGCATCTAGCATCCATATTCCTTGGAATTGTTTGAAATTCAGTACAAAGCATTAATAAATGCTTATATTCCCCCCTGTCCTCCTTATTCACATCAGCAGTGACTCTTAATGTGGAAACTAAACGCAGGATCTAGCCAAGGAGAAGGTAGTTCAGGGTTTAGTAGAGATATGGAGATGCCTTGTCAGGCCAGGGGCAACTTGGGTACCTTTGTAATAGCTTCATTCCTTTCCCTGTATTCAGAATAGGAATCGAGTAAAAGGTACAGTAGTCCTTGGTATGCTAAAGAGTGGCTGGGGGAGTTCCGAGGCAGGTCCTCATGAGCAAAGATGGGCAGTGTGGGAAGCCACTGCCAACTTTATGCCAGTCACTAACGGGCCAGAATGTTTCCAGTAGTTCCCACTTGCTCACAGACCTGGGGCAGCTCAAGCTGGAGTACACACGGCTCTTCACAGACGTAGGAAGTGCCGGGAGGACTGGCTTGCAGTACATGTTTAAAAGCAAAATCAGAAATCTGCTGCCTGTGCCTGCCTGCCCAGAAAAGCCACTGCCCCTGCAAACAGGGCTGCGCGTCTTCCATACCCGCTGCGTGGTATCCGCCTTCCCACACCTTGGCAGGGCACCCACCTTTTCTGAGCCCCCAGCATGCAAGAACACATGGAACCCCAGCCAGGAAGGTTACGGTGCCTAGGATCTCTGTGGTTACGCCGTCTTTCCCCTTTTATAAGCCTGGATATTATGACTGCTGGAGTATTCATCGGGGAATTTAAACTGTAAACTAAAAGGTTATTTCAGAATTCATACTGATGTCTCAAATGGCACTTCACAAAACTGTTGGAATATTCTGGTCTTTAATGATGACCTATTTAAAGACTGGATCTGCAGTGCTTAAAGCAACTAGCCTTAAAATCTTTTACAAAAGGAATATTAGGATTGCTTCATTTCTTGTATTAATTTCCTGCTGGACCATTCAATAGAAGAGCAAAAAGCTTGAGGCAAACTAGTAGTTATTAGTCATATACAGTATTTATTAAGAAAATATTTTGGGAGATAAATTTATGTTCCTTAGTTATTTTGAGTTGCCTGAAAAGAATTCTTCATCATACTGAAATTCAGATTATAAGAACTAATCAATGAATCACAAAGGAGAGCGTTTTCCTTGGCTGTAAAGTATATTTGCCATCCTGCAATACGCAATAAGAAAGGTAGAAAACAAGTAAGATGACTGAACCCACTCTAAAAGATTGCTTGTAGACTGGCCATCACAATCAGAAAGTAACTGAACAAAACGTATCCTCACAAATAGTTGTAAATTAACATAGTCTGATTGACCTCAGTGCAGCCAGACTGATTTACAGCAGCATCTGTCCCCTTCTACTTAGTCTATAGACTAAGCAATGATTTTATTCATAAGTGTTTTTTTCCTAGAGATAAAAGGCTATCTTTCCACTTGCCCTCCCCTTATTTTTTAAAGAGGCTGTTGGCATATTATTTGAAAAGCCAACAACTGACTGAACTGTGCTCAATATAAAATCATCATTTATACTTCGACTTGGAAACATGTGCACCAAGATTGAAGTTATTTTACTCCCACGGGGGTAACACTCTATTTTAAGTGCCCATTAACTAATCCCAAACAGCAGTGGAAAATCAGTGGAAATACATGTGACATCTACATGAATACCAAGTGAATTCATGAAAATTACTGCTGAATACAAAATTATTCCACTATAGAAGGGATACTTAGAAGAAAAAGTTGCTGAAATAAGGGGCTAGTCATAAAAAATGTGTCCTTCAATACTATTTCTTTTATATTATATGCCTCTACTCATGGCAGTTGGTCTGTATTTCTGTTATGAATCCTAGCTTTTAGGGGCTTAAAACTTGCCTACTAAAACTTAGTCTGTGACTTGGTAGTAACGCGTATGTGTCTGGGATTAAATTATGTTTTAATAAAAAATATAACAGCCACTTATTAAAGTTGAGTGAAATGTTAAGGGATTCACATGCTGTTTAGCATTGTTAATATCTTGCTTTTAAAATACAATTATATAGACACCTTCATATGTATACTTGTTACTGATTGGTCCCACTAAAACAGTTATGAGAATTTCAGGCAGTGTCTGGCTCCGCTCACATGCCACTGGCTGCTTGAAGTTCTCTTGGTGCCAGTGGAAGAGTGTGATCTATGGAGTCTTAGTATCAACATGAGAGGCAAAGACCCAGCTATTTATTTAGCTCCCAGCATCTACGTGATTGTTAATAGACCTCAATTTCTAATGGCTTGGGACTACTTTGCTAACAGTATTTAGATGCTTAATCTGTATGTAGGAAGCTTGTCTTGTATTTTAGAAGTACTGAGTTCTCCCAGCGCCCGCTGAGTTTAAACTGGGCCAACAAAACCCAGTGGATGTCAGCATAGGTGCCTAATTCTATGTTCTAAGATTTGAATGGATAGTCCTGATTAATGCGAATAGCTGGTACTTTGTTTTGCTGAATCTGATGCTGTCTGAATATTTGTACAATTACCTCATAAACTGTATGGGAGGGAGAGCTTTAACCCACACCGTCAGCACTGTCAGTGATAAGCAGGAAGAAAAGAAAGAGATTTGCTCACTACCTGCCTCGGACAGAGTTCTCAGGACAATTCCATTCTGAATGCTAACCTGAATGCCGAATGCAGAATCCAGAATATAATATGCAACATGGGAAAAAGCAGATTTATAATTATAGTTGCTGTAATCTAGACATGTTCAGAATGATGAAACACATTTAAAATCTGCCTTGTTATTATCTGCTAACCCAATTTACTACACAAGTTGATTTTCCAGTCAATTTCTCTGAGTTAAAATGACTAGGATGGAGTACATAACACATTCACTCACATTTATTCCAATATCTGTATACAAAAGGTTCTTGTCTCTCTCACTCAGTCGTTCTTTTATAACCTTGACCCTAGCATAGCCTCTCTGTGCAAACATTCTCCCAAAACATTAACTGATATATTAATGCCATTTCCCCATCCTACTCACCCTGAGATGATGGTTCTTCAGAGGGTGAACAATGCTGAATCTCATAGAATTACAGGAAAAGGGCTTTTATGGAAGGTTAGCTCATGCTGGTGTGATTTGAGGTAAAGACAATCTTTTTTGCAGTGTCCTCACGCTGCGTAGCAAAGGGAGGTCCACATTCAAGACCAGGAAACAACATGCTGTATAATGCAAATGATCTTGAAAGTCATGTTGAGAACTAAACAGCAAAGAGCTGAAGTGCTTGCCCTTCCAAATATTTCTGCAAAACAGAGCAAAACAAAATAAAATCCCCAGGAGGAAAAAAATAATGGATGAAGTGAATTGATCTTAGCAAAAGATGTGATGTTTTGATAAGAAAGACCTTACATGCGGTAGCCAAGTAACACATTGGTTTTGGATGGCTGGGTTCCTTGGTTAACACACCGTCCTTTGATTCTGAAGAAAACCCTCATGGAAGATGTTGATTATTTTTTGTTCATTTACTGTGGTTTGTAAAGTATACGCCAGACATAATAATAAAAAAAAAAAAAAATGGAAGTAGATGTAGAGATTCAGAGAACTTAAGTGAGACTGAAAGGAAACTGAAGGGAGACCCTTGCGACAGCCCAATTTAAGAGGAGGTTTACAGCTGCATTCTTTGTTTCTGGCAGTCTGTATGTCTACATTTCTTTTAGAATACCTACATACTGCTTTAACCAGGAAGTTATGAAGATTATTGAGCTATACCTAACCTAATGTTAAATTGGAGCTCCGTTTACAAAACTGGTTTAACACGTTGACAAGAAGCAAAGCTGAAGTAAAACTTACTTCTCAGATGAGGTTCTCATATTCTGAGTTAAACAAAAGGAAACAGTTGAAGGAAAAAGTACATATCAAACGATGTGAGGGTAACACATCACACCAGTTAGGTTCTTACCATTTCTTCACTTAAATAGGAACATTTAAATATGTACCTGATAAAGTTAACTTTATAGTCTCAATTTTATGAAAGCTTATCTACTTCATCCACTTTCTTAATTGACTTTCCTAAATCCTTTGATAAATCTTTCCACTTCCTTGAGCGTTATGAAGAACTTGACAAAAGCTGAACAGCTGGTGTGTGGTGCCCCCGCGTTTTCCACGTAGACCAGAACTGCTGCATTGTTTGCTTTGAGCTCTCCCTGACCATTTTTTGTGTCCATCAGTTGCCACTTCTCATTTCTAATCTACTTCACGAATAAGGTTCTGGAGTCAGATCTTGGGGTATTTCTTCTGTTTGTCCAGTAACTTCCACAAGATCATGGGAGAGGAACATGGTGTGTAGTTGTTACTGTAATACACTTAATGACAATTTAAATACTTAAAGCTTTGTATATAATTTTAAAGTTTTGTGTGAACATTGTGCTAGAAAGCTGTATATCATCCTTTATTCCTGTGTGCAGTCATTTGTTTGTGGTTTATCGTCTGTCCTTTTTCTCAATGTGTTGAATCATAGTTGATTTAAGACAGTGAAAGAAACATGGAAAATTGCAGTTACTTCTTTCAAAATTTTGAATGGAAAATTACAGTTACTTCTTTCAACATCAGGACTAGCTGCCATTTTCTTATACATCGTACATGAAATTACTAATCTCAGCAATTTTCTCTACCATTTTTACAGTTCTCAAAGAAATCACATTGTGCTGAAACCACTTTGTCTGGATCAAACATTGTTTGCAGCTTTTTTTTTATAGTCCCATCAGTACTAACAGGACAACTCCGATTTTTTTGTTGTTGTTTATTGAGTACAATCATTTACTGATTCTTTCCTCCTCCTTATACCCTATCTGTATGCATTGCATGCTGTGCATTTCCTGTAATTAAATCACCAGATTGCTGTCAAACCAATTGTTTTATTTAGTTATTGTGGAATCGAAGTCATTTTAGTGCCTCTAGTCATTTGTTAACTGCGGGGGAAGTAGTTAGGTACTTTACTTGACTATTAGCTGCAAGAGTCAAATGATGGCAGAACAAAACTATGTAAAATTGCTTTGATTTTTATGCAAGAATTAGACTAAAAGAAGTGCAATTGCCAGATTTTTTTAAATATAGTTCATATGCCAGCACAACCCTACAAGTTCTGAGAGCTAAGGTGTGTTACCTGTTTAAGGACAAATGAAAATCGAAACACATGTCCCTTTGCAGAATCGAGCTCTTTCGGAAGCAGTCAGGCAAATCCGATGAGGTGGGATGGAGCTGGCCCCTCGGGAAGATGCTTGCATTGCTGTTGTAGCTCCTGAACCTGCTGCTCAATGCGACACAGGGCTTAGCTAGTGCGTCGACGGAGTCACGAGTGTCTTATGCTTCTGCTCACCTGACCTCTAGGTTCCTTTCTGAGCTGGCAGGACAATTTAGTCTGTGGACTGATCATTGAAAAAGATATCTCATAATTCAATTAATATAAAAGTGAAAGCCATTATTGAGACCTCCAAATGTGAGTTCCTGTTTACCATGGAACACAAATAATTTTGTTAAGAACTTAAAGATCCCTTTCAGCTGTGTTCTGCATGGTTTATATGGCTGTGTGTGATGTGGAACCACCAGTTACTTCAGTCGCTAGTTATCGTGAGAATGGCTTTTGTTCACTGATCCGAGTCAGAGCCTCTCAGCTCTGGTGGTATGTGTATATTCTTGTACAGGGTTGCTGCATGCTTTACTGGGGAAATAAGAAAGGTCCACGTTTGTCCTTCCTCACTGATGATGGTGACGTGGACTTCAGCGTAGAACACCCTGGGTATATATTTATTTACTTCAAAAATATTTGATGTGCTATTCTCTTGCTGTCCTCAATTAAAGCTAGAGCTACTGCATTTCATCCGCCAACTGCACTACGATCGTAGTGTAGCTGTAACCTTTGCAATTCTGGGACGAGGTTAAGCCCCAGGAAGCCGAGTATCACATTACACACAGAGTGTTGAATCCAACTTCTGAAAATCCAGGTCCTATTCAACGAAGTTCAGAGCGTATTACGGCTTTCCTTTGGCTATTGTGTACCAGTCCTATGTGTGGAAGGAAAGCAAAATTATTTTCATGCTGCATTTTTTAAGGGGTAAAACATTTTTATAGGTGTCACTGGGAGAAAGTATTTAGCTAGCATTCCAAGCAGCCTTTAGGAGAACAATATGTAAGCTTTACACCCTTCTTCAACTTAGCATGTAGGCATTCTCATCTTATCCATTAACAAGCTCTTTTTATTTTGATTCTTCATCAACGTTTATCTTCGAATCCTGTGGTAGGATTTTTTGTGTTGGGGTTTTTTTCTCAAAAAGACTACATTTGGTATTCTACACGGCCTATTTTTCCTAAGGTGGATTTCATCTCTTACTCATCTTCCAATGCAGTGGTACCCATGAGCACATAACCCTGGGGCTCCACTTTCTGCAACGTCTCTTCACTGAATACAGCATCGAGTTTATTGCAGTGGCATGTAAAGATTTCCGTGGCACAGACTCAAGTTACCTGGAAGGCTCTTTCTCCCTTTCTAACTCTAATCTCCATGGTTAGAAACAATAGAATTCTCTACCCCTAGACACGATCAGTGAGTCTACATTATTTTAAGCAGTTTCTGATCTTGCATCTTGCTACTTAATACACAGGAATGAACGTGTAATGCCATTCAGTCATCAAAGTCAACATTTGCTAAATTGGCAATGTTATGCATTAAAAAAAAGGAAAACAGCATGCAAAAAGAGGATAAAAATGCCTTCTTATAGAAAGCTGAGTCACTGAAACAGAATCCAGAGACTTTGGTAATTTAGTTCGTGTTATACTTGATATAACCATAGCACATTAAGCAAGATGGCACCCAAGCCTAGTGAAACGGCAAATCACATTAACTTGTTAGGCCACTGGGTCAAGATTTCACCAGGAGATTTTTCAAAATGAGAGAACAGAGTAAAAATACTTGAAAGCAAAAGACTGTATAGATAATTTGTTTGTGTATGTAATTTTCTAATTTTCTAATATGAACTGTAATGCCACTATATATGCCAAGTAGCGCACTCTCCGAATGCTTGATTGTTTTCTGGTGTCTGTAATGAACCTAAAAAGTAAAGGTTTTTTTAACACTGATGCTAGGAAATGCATAGAGAAAAGTATTGGCCATGAACAGCAGTAGATTTTAGTGATATGACGGAACTGAAGCACACTACGTACTTCTAAGTGCCATCTACTGGCATTTCTTTCATTAGGTACTACATGTATTCATATGTAGAGAAGTCCAGGAGTCTAAGCCATAGTCTGTATCATTAAACTTTTTAGCTTCCCATCATTATTTTAATTGTGGCCTTATTTTCCCAGTCTGTATCTTAAAGTATGCAGTTTTCAGCTATTTATAGTTGCTTTTTATTTAGTTCATCACCCAGACAACAGTGGTCAAAGAAATAAACACTGTGAATCAAAACTCAAAATGAATCATCATCCGGGTTCTATCATTACCTTGTAATGTTTCAAAGTGTATGAAAATAGCACAGAACAAACTTGTAATTTGATCTCTACCTTCATCATTATTCTGTATTAATAAAAAACTAAAGTAGTCAAGAATTCAAAATCCATGGTTGGAAAAAGCAGAGACAATTTTCATTTGCAGAAATGTAATAATTTGCTCGGCTCATGTACTCAGCACTTCATATTTATGTTCAGTAAATCACTGAGAAACGTGTGGTAATACAGCTTTTTTCTGGCCAAATTGGATCAACTCCAGTATCAATTTTCCTGCAGTGATGAAATCTGCCTTGAAAATTCTGTCCTCAAAATGCATTTCCTAGTGGAAGCGTGGAATGACGTGTATGCAGGGGGTGTACGTGTGCTCTGATAAAGAGATTAAAATAAAGAACTGAAGGCCCAGCCATGCCTTAGAATCATGATTGCTTCTTCTGGGACAGTGAAGGTATTTAAATGTATAATTTGCAATGTGTCGGCCCATATTCCTCATCTTATTCTCAAACCACTAGGCTTGGATACAGCTGCTGTGCCATGATGCTCTTTCATACCATATAAACCCCGAGGATGGGTTTGACAATAGGAAACATTAACTAGCATTCATTTTAATTTTTTCCATTACTCTGTGTGAGACCCATGCATGAAACTTATTTGCTAACATTTTTGTAGCTTTATTCTAATTTCTTTATAAATATCTGTGTCTGTGACAAAGACCGGTATCAATAAATTACTTTCTCAATTAAAAAAAAAACCAAAAAAACCCCCCAAAACCACCAAGATGTGGAGAAAAGAGAAGATTCTGGCAGACTTCCTCACTATGATTAATATCTTAGCATAAAAAGTCCCATTTTCATACTCCAACTGGGATTTTTTCCTCACATGTCTTGACAAAACGTTTGCCATTTCGTGGCCACAGTCGCATTGATGGTTCGTAGTCGTTCTGTGATGAGGTAGTATTGCCAGATCTTTCTCCGCCGCTGTCATTTTCAAGCTAATGAGCTCCCCAGTTGTACCAGAAATTCTTGTTATTCATCCCTAAGTGAGTGGTTGTGCGTTTTGTACTATTACATTCCATCCTATTTCCATTACTCCAGTTCTAAATGTCATCCAAACTGTCCTGTCGGGTATTCCACTCTTCCTTTGCATTCATGATGTCTCCCAACTACGTTTCAGCACCAAACGTCCCAAGCATTGTCCCAAGCTTTTGTGTCAGCTTAGCAATTAAAATGTTAAATAAAATGGGCCCTAACACTAATCCATTAAAAAAATTCCACCAGCAATCTTCCTCCCTAACGAGGAATTTAGGCTGAGCAGATGAGTAACTCCGCTGGAGTCAGTAGAATAAATTTTTCTTATGGGTAGTTTTTATTCTGTTGTAGTCACGGTAAATGACCAGTGTTGTGAGAAGGGAGAGCTAAAATCAATGGTAACTATTTAGATGCTTAAAGTTAAGTGTGTGCTCCAATTTTTAGCTATAAATATCAGAGGTAAAATTTCCCTCTTAAACTTTCTGCCTTGAGTGGGATCTCGTTGCCTGTGCATCCTGTTGCCAGAGCAACCTGTGCTGGCACTGGTGCAGTGGCAAAGATCAGCTCCTGCTTTCGGAACAGGCATACGACATAAAAGTCTGCATTAGGCTTGAATTTTCCAACACTCAAAACAACATTATCTATTTTCCTTATTTCATAAAAATACAGAATTTTTTTTTTTTTCACATCTGAAATTAGTAGGGAACAGCGAACAGAATTCCTTAGTAAAGAACATCTGATATTATAGCTTTTGCTAATTGTTTAATAATTAACATTATTATCTGAAATATGTGAGGAGAGGCAATGTACTGGTATCAATCTGATGTCCACACTGACAGGAGATGCAAAATTGTAACAGATATAGCTTGTGATGATGGAAGACTTGAAGGAAAATTTGCAGAAAGCTTTTTTGATTCAGCCTTTGATCCTCAGCTATCCGCAGCTCACAGGTCCTGCATGCCCAAAACTTCCTGGGTTTAACTACCCCCGAAGAGACAAAGGAAGGTCAGAGCATACAAGGTAGGTAATTCCCCTCTGAACAGAGCCCCGGCTGTACAGGTTCTCTGTTGCGGCTGAATCTCCTCACACATACACGCTCCGGTGCCCACTCAATTAGACGCTTGGTTAGAATTTTATTTTCATTATTTCATCTGCTGCTGCAGAAAAAAAGAATTAATAAAATTATACCTAACTGAATGTCTAGCTTGGTTGGGTTTTGTTCAGTACTTTTGTAATAAAAATAGCGAGTACTAAAAATTGTCAGTCTTAATTACTGCACCAAGGAGCACAAAAATAGCCACACATAAACAAATATTGAAGGATTATCTCCTCTTGAAATCCCGTGCAGATTACTGTATAGCATATACAAGATTTTAATGTTCAATACAATTAAGTCTTCTGCTGTGCTGTAAACTTTACTGAATACGCTGGTGAAAAATAATATAAAAACTCGTCAACTATTCCCAGCAGACTTTGAATGCGTTTTCTGGGTGTAGCTGCATCAATTAGAATGAATTTTGTTTCATTATAGACAGTAAAAAGAAGGATTAACATGGAAATCATTTTCAGTGAAAGTTTGTCATGAATATAGAAAACACAGTGCAGCATTAACTAGATAATCTGAAGAACCTCTTGGCTTTTGACATTATGAGAAATACTACGGTCTTTCCTTTCAGAACCTCTGACACAATTTTTCTATACTATTTACAATATTTTTCAAACATCCTTCTTTTCAGTCCCGAGCAATCAATGAAGACAGTGATCATCTCTGTTTCATGATGCTGAGATACCAGCTGGGATTGTTATCCTTTTGATGGAAATTGTGTAAACCTTTACTCATGGACAAGTGCATCAGAGTAGCTTTTCAGTCTGGAAACGTACCTGTTTCTTCTCCTTAGGTTAATCCTGTTTTTCACCATATGATGAGGCAAAAGATCTGTAAAACAGAAAATGTCCCTTACATAAACCGCCCAGAACTGATTGTCTTTGAAGTTAGCGTGATGCCCATCTGGACCCGTGGCGGCTGCAGAACTGCATTTCCACCTGATGTTCTTCCCGAGCCACATCACGGTGCTGCGAACACTTGAGCATTTTGCCTGAGTACACTCGGGTTTGAACACGTTTCTGAGCCCACACCGTGAGTAACGTTCACATGCGATGTTATTAGTTGTGATGCATGAGCATGTGTGATCTCCATCTAATGTCAGATATTTAGAAACAAAGCCAAGCACTGTTCAATAGTGTTATCCCTTTCTCCTGAATGAAAACCATTTGTCTACTTTGCTCAATTTTCCATCTGCACATTTTCTCCTTAAATTATAAGAAACATTCTTTTGCTAGTCTACTGGGAAATATACAGGCACGTGGTCTCTTACAGTCTACTGTGTTCAATATTTAGTATTTATCAGTTTATTGGGTCTGAGGTATGTGTTCTTCCCCACAGGATGGTAGCAGGCAGCAGTAACCAGAGGCCAGTATTTATGCTAATAAGTAAAAAATATAGATGTTCTCCCATGCCATGATTACAGATCGACCAATTATGATGAAAACAGAAAATAAAAGGAATGTTTTCCCACTGTACATTCTGCAGTGCAAGAGAATTTAGGGTTTATCCAAATTGGTCAAAATTTTCATAGTTTCAGACAAAGCAGAAAATTTACTTCATATCTACCTGGTTTAAATAAAAGTAAATCTCTCCAGATTATTAGTTTCCAGTCTTCTACAGTTTATTGCTTCTTCTCTCTTCATTCATTCTTTAAATACAAAAACCGGCAAATATCTCGTTTCACTGCAGCTTACTGACAGCTCCCAGGTGTACCACACTCTTTGCTCTTAGCAGCGCTTACAGCTCTGGCCCACGACTTCAGCAGAATTATTCCTGGAAATAAACCCAACACGGACTAAGGCCTGCACTGTGAAGTCCTAAATGTGTTTGCTAAGAACTAAAATTAATACTAGCCTGGTTTCTGTATTCTAAGCTTCTTACATCATGCCTTTTTCCATGGATGTTCTGAAAATTACATTAAAGGTCAGTTGAAAAACCAGCTGCAAATGTACCTGCAAGGCTGAATGGTTCTACAGATTCTGTAAGAACTTGTCTAATATTATTCACCATTTTAAGCACAGTTGCTGAGGTTAATTAGATTTCTGACCCCTAAAAATTTTAAGTGTCTCTGATGACTTACTTTCCAACTGATAATTTTGTGTGAGAAACAGAAAAAGAATAACAAATAGACTATGAATAAATAAGCTCTTCATGTTCATTCATATGAGGACAGAGAATATGTTTCTGACATTTAATTAAATACCCAGACGTCCACGAGATCTATAATAAACCACTTTGCAAGACGTCTAAATGTCAGAGAAAAACACATTTTACATGAAATGTTTTTCTACCACTGAAGCTGTGAAGAAGATACAACTTTTTTTTAAAAAACAGAAAAAAACAAGCACATATTTTATCTTGAAAGTACTTTTTCAAAGGCTTCTGAACAGCTAGTTGTTTGCAGTATGATGAGTGGAATTATTTTAATTTATCACACAGGAGTTTGAAACATTACTTTTACAGATATGCCAGGCTGTTCAAATATAATTCAAGTCCTGAGACTTACGCTATTCGATGCATAGCAAAACACTGGAAACATTAAATTGATTCTCTTACTTAGCTTCACCTGGCACATTTCACTGGGATCTGAAGATTTTTTCCTGTATTTAAATGCTGCAGAAAAACTCTTCTAACCTATTCCCCACATACACATGACTTCTTCCTTCCTTTTTGGTCCAAATCTTGACGACACGCTCTGAGCTGCTGCGGGGCTGTGTGCTTTCCCCTGCCCCCCCGGGCTGGGCTGGGGCTGCCGTAGCTGCCCTGTGGCGTGGGGCTGCCCGACACGGCCCCCCGCGGCCAAGGAAGAAGGGAAAGCTCCAGCTCCTTTCCTGCGCTCGTGGATTCAGCCGCAGAGGGCAGCCCACTGTCAGAAAGTTGACTTGCCAAGATGACAAGTGTGGCCAGATTTGCTGTGACTTGTCTCTCTGCATTTTAAAAATACAGGGGAAGTTTGTCTAAAAGGTGGTGAAGTTCTGGCCAGGATGAGATTCATGTGCAGGTCGTCTTTTACGGAGACATAGCATCGCTCCTGAAATGCTGGGAGGCTTTCCCCTTCTTGCGTCGGGAAGATCATTGTATATTATGGTCACAGCTTAAATGAAAGATCTGCAAGGTGGCACGAACAGCAACTATAGATGAAAAAAAATACGTGTCATCATTTTCAGTGGAACTGCAAGGGAAAAGGCCACAAAGAAAATCATACAGGCATTATATGGAATAAGGCTCAGGCTGTCAGTTTGCTTCTCTGGAGTAGTTGCTTCTGTACAATCATATACTTTTGCATTGTATTTCCTTGCATGAGGTATTAAGGGTAGAATTTAACTACTCAAAAATGATGTACATTCCACTTGACCCCAGTATACGTAACCAGTATTTCCCAGCAGTTTAGAAGTGACGTTCTGGCCGCCTGTTGGCAGCACTGGCTGCTGCAGTTGACCTATTGGTAAATCCCTGCAAAACGTCGTACTGTCTCCTCGAGACCGGAGGTGCAGCAGGACAGCGTTGTCTGGAGTTAGATCCTCTCCAGTGGCGTCATCCCGCCTGCCCTGCCAGAACATCATGCGTGTGGGCATCAGGCACTGCCTCTGTCCCCTGGGCTCCCAGCCGGGCCGGCTAGCTGCTACGTCTTCCCAAGGGCAGCTAATGTAAACCTCATTGCGTTTGCTCACCATGTCAAAGCAAATACAATCGTTTTCACATGTCACTCACCACTGTGGCTGTGCTGTTACCTGTAGTGTAAATGGATAGCTAATTAAATCGCCTTTATAGAGCTTTGTAAAAAATCTATTAAACAAAGAATCACTGGTATAAACAAACAAACCTGGGTCAGTTTCAGCCTTTGACCTCTTTAGTGGATTTTCTGGTTTTATCAGGAGAGCTTCTTTATATTTTTCCTAATTTGCCACCAATATTTTAAAGCGGGCTTGTTTTGGTTTTTTTTTTTTTAAGAAAAAAGAAAAAAGAAGGATAAGATTTGGCACTGATTATTGTTAGTCTGTTCAGAATACAGGAGGAAGGTTAATTAGCTTTTCTGACCTGAAGAGTCTAGGAAGGTATCCCTGGTGACTCACTTAATTGCTGCTCAATGCATAATAGTGTCTGTGAAGCAAAGTGCATGAAGCTAGACACTGATAATAATGTTACTTTGATTTAAAATTCTATACCTGCAAGGACATACTGCTGTTTCAGTACAGCATGCACTCCACTGATAGATCTAAATATTCCCCAACTATTCATTTATTTCATTGGCAGTGCTGGTCACTAATCTTAATTTGAATTTATACCAAGAACAACTGTGTTTCTCAGATTGAAAGTAAAATGCTATTTAGGGTATCGTTAAAGCATATTCTGACAGTATTTTCTCATGCATAATAAACATGTTTTCCATTAAGACTGGTATATGTGCTAGAGTGAACTTACTTATTTAGCTATGCTGATATGTCACACAAGGAATACATAATTTTTGACAAATAAAAATAAAGAATTAGTGTGTGTTAGGAAAAATGTCTCTCAACTGTGAGAGATGGAGCAATTGTGTTATCTTTAATACTGGTGTGAGACGAATATAGCACAAGGAACCTTAGGAAACATACGGCATCACGCTTACAGATGTTTGAGAATTGTTCCATGTAGGTGTCCTGCCTTTTGATGTCTATCAATTGACATATAGCAGTGAGGATTTTGATAGGCAGCAGAGATGTGTACTATTAGTTCGGTTAACCAGTGCCTGTCAGGTCTGGTTTTTAAAAGTCCAGAAGAGAACAAAATACAAATTCCCTCTTCTTAGAAGGTCCTGTAGGGAAGTTTTCTTGAATAGCTTTTTGTTTAGAACTGTTTAGTTTGTTTAGTAACTATAAACACATTTTTCATGAAGGATTTCTCTCTGGTACTAGTGGTGCAGCTTTCTTTAGGTAGGTATTCTACAGGTGCTCGTCAGATTAGTTGTGAAACATTTCTTCAGCAATCTCTCCTCCCAAAATACATTCCTGCCCGAACATCCAGGTCTCATTTGCATTAGGTGTATCACTTCCAGTTTCCTGGTCAGTGTTGGAAGAGCAAATGTGTCACTCACAGCTTTGACTACATACACTTTGCTAAATCAACAAGCTGCATTCATTCAGTGACAAACTGTAGGTTTAATTGACAAATCTCTGATACATAATCCTTCTGCATTAACAAAAAAAAATTGTTTATGATATATTTTCCCTCTCAGCAGCTTATATCATAGTTTAAGGGGAGTTTTGTAGCTACCCTGAGGCATCTGCCAGTTTATTCTCCACCTTCCTTTCTTGCATCTATTCTGAACCGAGCCAGGTGATAAAATTGAGCCAGACCTATACGTTAGGAGGATGCTGATCCAACAGGAAAACCTCATCTACCCTTGCCAACAGCCCTCCGTACAGGCAGCTGGCAGCAGTGGCAGAGCCGGGAGAGGAAGCAGTAGAAAGGAGAGAATGTAAATGTTCAGACATTTCTTCTGTTAAGGCTGGCACATTGTTTATTCCTGTTCTATTTCTGAGCTATAAATGAAAATATATGGCTTGAATGACACATCTGCCCTGCCCACTGTTTCTTTGTTAGGATAGCTTGCCAGCATTGAGGCAGGACGAGGGCCACGGGTGATTACTTTCCCTAGAAGATGCTTCAGTTACAGAACAAAATACCAGTTCTGGGAAGGTTTCTGCTTTCTCTTGGCAGAGAGAAAAGCATGTCCTTGCTGCATGGACGTACAAGGACATCCCATCCCTAATACTGCCATTCTTCAAGGAGCATCGTTCGGTGCTGCGTGAGGGAATGGGATCGCAAGGTCGCATTGGGAGTATCTTTATCCCTCGTTCCGGACAGGGTCCCTGGTGCTGGCTGTCGGCTGTGGACAGCAGCAGGAGCAGCGCGGGTTTTCCTCTGTGTTTTGGCAGATGGAAACTACAGCTCCTGGGGACACGAATGACTTTGCCTGAGCAATCTGCAGGATGATAGTTACTAAATCAGCATTGTGGAAACCATATCTTTGTCCTACAGTCTTCTTTTCCCTGTCATTTCTGTTTCAGCTCAGATATCCAGTAGCTTGACAGATAAGATGTTGTCAAATCACAAAAGACCTTACCAATATCTTGAATTTCCTGACTTACCTTATTAAGCTACAATCTGTTGCACAGAGTCACACAATAGATGTGTTACAATGTAACCTGACATAATAAGTTACTTCCATGATAAAAGACAAAAGACATGCCAAAAGTGACTATTTTTCTTATCAGTTAAGCAGCTCTCAAAGCAAGCAGGAGATCAAGTCAGTTGAATCTAACATGTATTTAATTTAACAAAAATTAAAGCAGGTGTCTACTAATGTACGGGATATTATTTTTAGGCTTCTTCTGAAGAGTATTCAACCTGCAATATAACCCCTTATTCATTACATTATCTTACTGCTCATGGAATTTGAATTATTTTCATCACCTAAAATGAAATCCTGAGTTCTTGCTCAGGGCCAGGTTTTCTTACCCCTATTCACCTCTTAATTTTTATTGGGCATGATTGGGCCCCAGCGTGACTCTCCTGCCCCTCCACATAGGAGCTTTCCGTCCTTTGCATAAAGTCTCCGGTTGTGGTGCTTCAGAGTAGGAGACTAGTAGCCTCACTCACCATTTGTTTTGTTTATTACTGGGACAGTGAAGATTTGCTCCGTTTGCAGGCCGCTGTGCTGTAGGGTTATAAATTTCTGCCAAGTCCAGCAAGATTATTTATTGCCACGTTGGAGCTTTGCTCCATGCACAGATTTTGTAGTTTCCTCTGCAAAGACTAAGGTACTGCTCCATGCAGTTACAACATGGCTGAAATGACCTAATAATCCCAGCCAAATTTCCCTTAAATCCTGAGCTTTACTTTAAATTAATACATATATTCTCTATTGTCTGCATTCCGCTCGTTTGCTTTATGATTATTCTGTTTTCATTATCATATTTTTAAGCCTTTCTTAGCAACAAGGAGAACTAGAAATGTCATTTAAATGAAACTTAGATTTCCATCATATCCACGGTTTTGCTTTAAAAGCAAAATCAAATTACTTTCAATAAAACTACATGATTTGTTACCATTGTGACACAGTTTCTCTTTGGAACTTTCACTGTTACCAAAACTTATTTGCCCTTCTTATTGTCATACCCTTTCTTTAGCCATTTGTAACATAGCTGTAAAAGCATGCACAGTGAGGGGGGTTAGATGCTTTTAATTTTCTTTCAGAAGATGTAGCTGCTCAGTTCCCTGAATCCTGGGGGCAGGTATAATATTTGTCAGTACTTTGAGATTTACACTGGCGGAGGCATTGTTTAGATGCTCAAGATTTGAACAAAAGACTGTCACAGAATCACAGAATGGTTTGGGTGGGAAGGGACCTTAAAGATCATCTAGTTCCACCCCCTGCCCTGGGCAGGGACACCTCCCACCAGCCCAGGTTGCTCCAAGCCCCGTCCAACCTGGCCTTGAATCCCTCCAGGGATGGGGCAGCCACAGCTTCTCTGGGCAACCTGGGCCAGGGGCTCACCGCCCTCACAGCCAAGAATTTCTTCCTGACATCCCATCTAAATCTCCCTTCTTCCAGTTTGAGGCCATTACCCCATGTCCTATCATTACACTATAAAGTAGCAACAGGCAAAATCCACTTTCCAAGCCTAAACATGGAAACTTTAGTGTGGCTTATGTATCATCTTGTGAGATGTAAGGACACCAGTGAGAACCAAAAAGAAAGAAAACATCTTACATATGGGGCACGGTGGGCAGGAATTTTAAGTAACTTAAACAGTCCTATTTCTCTGCGTAATTTTGGACACACATGGTTTTTCTATGCACTGTGTTTCACTAAAGTTTAAAGAGTTCACTGACTGCTACAACTGAACCAAGACTCAAACCACCAGAAGAAAGCTGGTGCTTTTTGTGAGATTTATTCCTGTAGGCTTTTCAGGTGAGAAGGATTCTCCTACTGAGCTTTCTTTTGCTGCTGCCAGTTTGCCCAGTGCCACTATTGAAATGCACAGTAAAAGCACAAAATCATATCGTCCTGAGACAGATGGCATTCTCCATGTTCAAAGGACTTACTCGCCAGTGCTGCTATGCAAAAGCGCTGCCTTGATTCCTTGAGGCAGAAAAGAAAGATTGAAGGATGAGGAAGCAATGTTCTGCACAGAGGCAAAGAGTGTTCCGGCACAGCTTAGGCTCATGGCGGTTCTGCATTGCCCACATCAGTACGTGGTATAGCAGAGACAGCAAAAATAACATCTCTTTCTTAATCCTTTTCTATATTGTGTTTTTGAAACAAACATCGTGTCTTTTCTCCCACTCCTGTTCCAAACGTCCTTATGTGTGTACCTTATTCTTGGAGCTGGTGTCCCTGGAGTGGGGAGATTATGGGTCTGATTCTACACACCTGAAATAATTGAAGGCTTTGCTGTGAGCTTTAATATAAGTGGAATCAAGCACTAAACTCTACAGCTGGAAGCAGAAACCCATCACAGCTTCCTCCTCTCCCACAGGCAGCCTGTGCCTTAGAGGTGAGGGTGGACTGGCCGGTGTCTGGGGCTGGACTGGTGGAGCTGGCCCGGGCCCCAGGAGCACTGGCCTGGCTCAGGCAACGCAGACTGCCACGGGTGCAGGTCACTTCCAGCTGAGAGACCCCGTCCCTAACCCAGACAGCAGCAGGAGAAGGTGTGCCAAGAGAGCAGATAGATCTACTCCAGGGTATGAGAAGCAGGGGGGGTGTAAAGTTGCTGGCAGGATGCTCTAGGGAACCTAGAGGAAATTGCTAATTTTTATCTGTAGTTTGTCTGAAACTTCTTCTGTTCTCACTACAGCATGCTTTGTTTTAAATCAGTAAAGCCAGAGCTTTCAGAAATGTGACTTGTCAAGGGCACCTAGGGGAGGTAATTTAGTTCTCCTGGGTTACTGGGTGGGGGCTCATGCCAGAGTTGTTTAATTTTTCCAGCTGGAGCCTCCAGGTAATTGAAGTTGACAGCACCTGGCAGAAGGGTTCTGCCAAGTATCTCATTCATTGTGTAGAGGCGTTTTTATGTCACCCCTCATCACAATGTCTGAGTAATGAGGACAAGTCTCTTCTTTGGGCTTTCTCTTTTGTCTCCTGTCTTCCCAAAACACTGCCATCATCCTGAGGTAACAACACAGCAGAGGCAAAAGATGCGCACTAAAATGGGGTCCTTATCAGCAGTTTTATTGTCCCATGCAATATTCTCACAGAAAATTACTTTCTGAAATGTGCTAAGCTGCTCTTTGGCTCTCCAGGGCTCTGTTCACAATTCTCTGTAAGTGATTTTTGTTTAATTTGAAGCAATACAGGGATAGATATCTTTCACCCTGACTGCCGTCATCTTAATTGTAGCTATAGGACACGTAAAGGCTATCTGACTGCTTTTATTACTGAGAGTAAAATAATGGGGCATTGTTTGCTTTTCTGTTTCGCTATGGCACAGTGGCTAAACTGGTTCCTAAGTTCATGTAACTTTGTCCCAAATAAATGCTTCATTTTAGTAAGAATTAGTGTTTAGCTAGAGAAAGGCCATGTTGCTAGTAGTCTTTGTTCCTAATTGCTAATTTGCTGCATGTCACTCCGTCATTAGTAACCATTAGCATTAAGACAATTACAGGTACAAGTATACGAAGGCTGCCTTTTGCTGCTGCTTTAAGAAAAGCTAGAGACAGAAAGTGCTCTGGCAATTCCCAGGAGCAGGCTGGCTCACCCGTCCCCGTTTGTGCACACTCAAGCAAAGCAAGGAGGCGAGAACACTTCAAAATGTAGACAGGCCGGAGAGGAACAAGAATGACCAAAAATGTTCAGGAAAGACTGAAAGGCTTTGGATTATTTATTCTAGAAAAGTGAGGTTTTTACCCTTTACATGCTGCAAAAAGGAGAGAAATAAACTTGTTTCCACAGGCGTGGTGGAAGTGGCAAGAAATAATGGGCTTAAATTGTAGCAAGGAACAGACAGTAGGAAAAACTTTCTTAATAGTAAGGATAGATAAGGAATGGCCTCAGTAGGGAGGTTACAAATTCTCTGACACTGGGGGGTTTTTTATATTTTTTTTTTTTAAACATACTGTAAAAGTGTCTCTTGGAAATGCTGCATGTACTTCCTCTCGTCTGTAAGAAAGGACAATGTCTGTTAATGTTTTGCAGTTACTTCATGTCCCATTTTCTTGTCACTTTTCTTCACTTTCATAGATAGGGACAGTAGGTATCGAGAAGCTAGTTCCCCGAGTGTCACGCTGGTCTCCCTCCTTCAGAAATCTCTTGTTTCAGACCTGTTCTGAACTGAGGTACTTCTCGGATTTGGGCTTGGGTAAGGAATACCCTAAAAGAAAACCTACGCAAGCACAGCCTGCCTGATGAGATTCTCCATTTCTTCTTTTAGAGGCTTTTATTTTAGCAATACGTGTAGGATCTCTCAGTTTCATGAAAATGCATACTGTGAATTTTAATGTTACAGGGTGGTTCTGTGGAGCGAAGGGAAGATGCCTCACCTTTGCCATCTGTCTTGTGTCTGTAGTGTTTTTAGGTAGCATCTAAGCAACGTGTTTTAACCTACTCTACCCCCCGTATTGCATCTTCAAGGGTAGATTCTTTGTCACGTATTATAGAGAAGTACAGCCTTCCTGGCTTTTGGAAATTCTGTGCAACATTTTAAGCTAAAATACCTTCACGCAAAGATATTGGCATGTCGCTTATTGCAACAACCCCAGAAAAGTACATCGTGATACTTCTTGGATGGATTTTTAAACAAACCTTGCTTATAGCTTTGAAAACTTTCCCCTTCATCCAATGAAAAGCTAAAAATGCCTATGAATAAGTTAACACCTGAAAATGTAGGTTTCTGTACATGGCTTACATAAACTGTAAAAGGAAATTTTTCACCATGTTTGAATTTCATGCATAAATCTTCTTGCAAAAAAGTTTCATCCCAGTGACAATGAGTTTTAGGCCGAGTAAACATTTTTCTCTGCAAATGGTATATAAAAACCCAATGCAAAATCACTAGACCAATATGTGCAACTCTTTTCTTTTTTACCCACGGTTAATCCCTCAGTTCTCAAGTAAGCCATTGCCAGAAGCTTTTCCAGCAAACAAATTATGACTTTCTGTGTTTACTTTCATTGTAATTACTGACTCAACTGCTTTGAATAAACCAGTCTGACAGCAGTTGACGTAACAAATTACATTTTTCCCCCCATGCTTCTTAGTTATTCTCTGACGATATCCAGAGTAAAAAAAATAGCAAAATTATAGCTTTTAAAAGTTTATTAAAAAAAAGAAAACAAACAAAAAATCCAAACCCCAGGATTTAGTCCACTGCAGGTAAATAGGTGATTTTATTAATGCTTGTAGAATTATTTTACCAAAATATAACATAAACCAAACCATGTTTAGATATTCTCTGCTTTTCCTCCATGGTAATTCATCATAATGTATTAATACACATCACCTTTTCATACTATTAAGACTCCATACTGTGACTAATCTTATTCATTTTTACACTCCCTGAAGGAGCCATTACGTTGTGCTCTGCAAAAGAGCTTTTATAAATGTCTCCACAGGGCGGATTGACACAATATGCCCTAATGGCTACTTGGAAGGCTTGGCCCTGTGTCCTGGGGATGATCTGTTTAATAGCTTATTTATGCTATGGACTGAGCTCACGGAATGTATTTGCCGGGAACCTGTGAAGTGGCGTTTCAAGGGTACATCAGAGCGAGCTGGGCCATGGTGTCCTTTGATGCAGCAACACACCTATTTGGAGGCATCCGTGAAGCCTCTGTCCTGGCAGTTGACAGCAACGTGCTTGGAGAGAAAAGGTGAAAAGAGGAACTCCTGCGTTCTTCATTTATCGTACTTGGACAATAATAAGCATGAGAGATATAAGCCAGTGTATGCTTCTCTGAATCCCCTGAGATTTGGTGTTACAGCCCACCCGAGTATCTTTCTTGCTTCTCTGTGTAAGACCAGCCCAAGTGGCAAGTCTGCTGAAAGAGCTGTTGGGTTGGAATGTCTCCCTCCTATAGACCCTCTGTGGCTTTCTACAACCGAACAGGTTTTAGTGTATTTATCAGGCTGCTTTAATTTGTACCAGCCTACGTGTTGGCAGAAAAGTTATGTGACATTAATAAAAGCTATTGAGCACCGGGTGATCGTGAAACTGTTTCCTGTTTTCGTATTTCTTGCAAATGACTCTAGCCCACTTAATTCATTACACTTTTCTTCAAAGTTCTACCCCTCAGCTCAGAAAAACAGTAATATTAGCACCTGTCAAAACTTATATTATTGCAGATCTGGAATTCTTGATGACTTCTTTGAAGGCATAAGCATTCTGTTTACACAAGGTCTTAGCATGCTTTTCTCCAGCCTGTATAATATATAAAAGTATATATGCAGGGCTCAGATGACAAAAGGCATTTTAAAAACCCTTACAGACTTCACTAGTGTGATAATTGTACTTAATCTGAATTATTTCCTTCCATTAATTCCTCAACTTGTTTTTATAGGTTTGTTCAGAAATCCAAGACTCATCTAAGCAAACCTGACTAGTTGTCTAAGCCACTCCAAAATCCTATCTTAATTTGATTCTGTTGATGTAACATCTGACCTTGCTAAAGCAGACGGCAGAGCGTGTCACTTCTGGCATGCTGAAAATATAATTATTTCTCTGTTAACTTAGTGGTAAATAAAAGGCAATGTATCAAATAGTGAAGTTTAAGAAAAGATAACAGTTGAACTTGGAAGCTACCATACCTCACGTTATAGTTTTGGGAACGAATCATCAAAATCTTCAAAGCATAATGGCATTTTTCTGAACACTCGTATCTCATGGTATTCTTACTGTCAGTTGCTGGAGTAAATGCTCTGTGCACACACAGCGCACTGATTGTAGAATGGATCTCTGAATAGTCATCGGAAGCTTTTGTCTCTGTTTACTGCTCTTCAGTGAAGCTCCTATTTTTGTCTTCATTGGTTTTAATTTTTAAAAGTGTTTCTACAGAGTTTCAAGGGGTTTAGTTTCAACCTGAGCTTGAGTTTTCAGTTTAGGTCTTTATTCCAAGCCCTAATGAGACTCATAAATGATTATGTATTATGCATGTATTCATCTCATATATGGAGTGGATCTAAACAGAAAATAAATCAAAAAAGTTGTAAAATATGAAGAATGAGATTTTATTGCTGTCTGCAGCTGCCCAGTGGGAGGGTATAAAGAAGGTGCAGCCAGGCTCTTCAAGTCGTGTTGAATAATACCATCAGTCTGATACTTCTGGCTGAAAAGAATTCTTAGCAGATAACTTCATGTAGGGAACTTATGTTTTGATGCAGCGTTTCCATAACGTTCAGTGGTTAGAAGTTATCCCAGTTACAATATAAGTCGTTGCGTGAACTCTCTCCAGCTCTCTATACTATGCTAGAGCACAGGTTTGCACTGACCGTGGTTGCTTCCAGAAAGAAAAGGATGTGTAAATCTTGAAAAAGAGAAAAATGGCTTTAAAATATATTGCTTG
This sequence comes from Fratercula arctica, assembly GCA_947846985.1. NCBI lineage: Eukaryota > Metazoa > Chordata > Aves > Charadriiformes > Alcidae > Fratercula > Fratercula arctica. Next base: position 1,308,281 of record CANTUZ010000013.1, on the reverse strand, counting down.
ATATAGTCCTCCATCACTAAATTAAACTTCAGTGACTTGCTAGGAAAGTGTGTTCTTTTTATGTGCTGCCATAAATTGTGCATTTCAATGCTATATCTTTTTTATTATAGGGGAAGCAAAAAAAAAAAAAAAAAAATCAACATAGACAATATTTCTGCTCCTAAAAACTAAGTCTTCCAGACACTTAGGCTGCATCAGGTCTGAAAGTGGAATATTATTGTGACTTCAAGAGATAAAACTCAAATTCTGTTAAAATTGTTCCTTTAACAATGGGTATGAGCACATACGAAGAGTACTGATTAAACCACGTTACATCACCTTGCAGAAACAAAGGACTACAAGACAAGTGAACGTGTCTGCCTTGTGTGGTTCTTCCTCCTAACTGCTTCCCATCAGTTTTTAAAATCTAGGCCGTTGCCATATGTGACTTTGTCAGAGCCTTTTGTTGTAAAGTTCATACCAAGGAGTGCCGTTTGTTACAAGATATGCCATTCCCTTGAAATTACTCATTAACAGTCTCAGTGGATCAGAATTAGATAATTAGCTGGTTTTGTATAACTCGTGTTTTTATAACTAATTTACATCCTTACTGTTTTCCTTTGCAGGCGTTGAGAAATGAAATACAGATCAAGGATAAATTACTCCTCACAGCCGTACCCAGCAAGTGCTTTTAGCTCGACTAGCAGGACGCTTGCTTTGAACTTTGGGTGACCAGCTTCTTCCTTCATCATTTTGCTGCAATGCAAATGTATTCAGCACCAGGTACGTCTGTCTTGAAACTACCTGTCCTAGTCACTTTTACTCAGATAATGGTTAAAAGGCCGTATTAGTAGGTCAGCAATGTGGGTGTCAGTATCCAGAGGCAGCTACTTGAAGTGGCTTCCATTAACTCAGATACTTCGAAGTACAGAAGGCAGAAGTTCTTTTCATCTAATGTCTTCGTATGCAGAAATGGCATGAGAACTAGGAGGTGACAGTCTCAAAAGGGTAGATGAAAGAACTGAACAGCATATGTGCCTAAATGCAATGACTGAGTAACTGCACTGCTATTACAGTTTGAATGTAGGTTGAGATCTTGTTGCTGATCGAGGTTTTGAAGCTTTGTTGGACAGTTTTTCTGAGGGATTCCTATAAACACTTCCCATGGGAATTTAGCAGAGGAATATAACAAATTCTGAACACTTCAGATGTGAATCTCAGGGAAATACGATTTGCTAGAAGTCTAATCATTATGTAGATGGTGTGTTTCAGCAGTTCAGTTAGACAAGCCTCGAATGCACTGGCCTCACGTTGACGTCAGTGGCGCCACCATTTATTAAGCACTCACAAAAACATGAATTGTGTGTATAAAACTGCAGTCTTTAATCTTATCTTTTTCCAACCTCACAATGTTTTTGTCTATAGCAGAACTGTATGAAGTGAAATGTATATCAAATATTGTTCAAGTAAAACGCATTTTTGGTACTTACGTCACTTTGCATCTGTAGCCTTGTTAAAATTGTTGATGATGACATACTTAGAAGTGGTGTTTTGGGAATCAAATATGTAAGTAAAAAGGATGAAGTGTGGATACCTCAGCAGGTACAGGACTCTCTCTGTGAGTCTGCTGTTCAAAGGTGGTCAACAATTTCTGCTGCCACTTGTATTCCTTTCAAAAGTCTGCAAGTGCTCAGCTCCCTGTAAAGCTAGCTCTTACTGAAGGCTGCTCAGCTCACCGTTCCTGAGGAAAACCTGGAATATGCAGTAATGACGTATTTCGCAGAAAGTGTCTCCTGACCAAAGAAAGCAACATTTTTAACCAAAATTATTTGCTGGGGGGGGAGGGAGTGGGGTAGTGGTTATAAACTTTTCTGCCAAAACCTTGGGGTGTTTTTCCAACACATGATAAAAGACTGTTCTAGGTAGGTTCTTCTTTTAATTTTCTCACAAAAGTTTCAGTTATTCAAGGTGAAAAATACCTTTCTCTCGACCAGCTCTATCTTCACAATATTAAACAAAAGCATGCCTTTGACTTAGGTGAATAACAGCAAATGATAGATTCTGGCTGCTGCAAACATTTCTGTGGATGCGTCTTCTACTGAAAATTGAGTTTTTAATAAGAGGATATAACTCCCTTTAATTATAGCAAACTATTGAAAAGTGAAAGATAAGAACACAACTCTCCCTTGTCCAGACTCTTTGCTGAAAATTAAGTGGCAGTCCTGAGTTTCTCTGGGACTGACACTTTCTTCAGAACACTAACTGGGCTGGCTAATAGTCATTCTCTCTCTCTATCCCCAAAATATAAATGCAAGTTAGAGACGAGGCGTAAAGGATCTTTTTGACAACTTGACTCTAAACAGTTTAGTAGAGCTGCCATAATGCTAAAGAAATGGTGGGACCCAGAAACCTTTCTTTCTATGGGAAAGAAAATAAGTTTAAATTGTTTTCTTTGGGGGAGTGAAAGCTGGAGCATTTTTCGGTTAATATTTCATGTATATATTGTACAACTCGTGTTTTACAATTCACAAATCTCCCAGATCTGTGTAGGTCTATGTATTTTCTGATCATCTGATAGGATTTTACCTTTCAGTCTAAGATAAGTCTGATTAGACCTGGAGGCCACATCTGCTTCGTGCCCAGGGCATGATAGCACTTGTGATTATTTAGGAACACAGACTACTGTCTGACACTTAGCCACAGCAGTCTGATTTAATTCAGTAAATATTTCATGATCAGACTTTACCCTAATTAGCAACGTCTTGTGATTTATTTTCCTTACTCCCACAAACTATCAGAATTGCAGCAAAGAACAGTACAGAATTTTCTGCATGCAGTGATTTATTCTAGAAGACTACTTTCCCATGACAGGTTGTATCAGCTGAATACTTGCTGGAGCTCATTACCTTTTGGTAGCAAAACTATTAAACTTTGCTTTTTCCTTGTTGTTCCTTGGTTCTACAAATTATAATTAAACTATTAATTATGGTAGCTACTTAAGTGTGACAAATTAAGTTGACTATATGGCAAAGTCACTCAGTACCCTTGAGAAGTGCAGCTTGGTTTAAAGATACTGCACTGAAAATTGAATGTTTAACAACAAACTCCATCCCCTGGTGAAACTGTGATTAAAAAATATTTGCTTCACACGGCGCAAGACCTACACATAACCTCTGCCGCCTCTTTACTCTTCTCCCCTACCCTGTTCTGCATCTTGGTCAAGATTTCATAAGCCTTTCATACTCATGCCTTCTTACAGCTATTTTAAAGGCACAACCAAGAGTCTTAATTTCAAAGGTTAGTGTGCTGAGAAGGTGACAGCCAGACAAAAATCGTCTTTACTCTATGGAAGCGAGTTAGAACAAAAAATCCATTTTCACATGGGGACAACCCCGGATTTTCGTATTTGCTTTCTTTACCAGCTTTCTGAAAATTTTTGCTTTTCTGTGTAAAGAGACCAAAAGTGGCAAAATGTAATACTATTTACTTTTAAAGAGGGGAAATTTTTTAAAATTAGATTTATCTTTATGTTCTTCTAATTAGCTTTGTTTTTCTTTGAACACTAAGGAGGCAATGGCTGTTTGAAAAATAACAAAAAAAAAACCAAAAACAAAAACAAAAAACAATTCCCAAAAAAGGGAACAGACATTTTTCAGTAACGTACAATTTCACTGTACTTTTCTAATGTCTGCTGTCGTGGTTTGACCCCAGCCGGCAGCAAGGACCACGCAGCTGCTCACACAGCCAGCCCTTCTGGAGGAAGGGGGAGAAGAAGGGGAAAGAGAAAGGAAAAAAACTCATGAGCTGAGATAAAGACAGTTTAATAGAACAATAACAGAAAAGGAAAGTAACAACAACAATAATATAACTGACACAAGTCACTCTCTCGCCACCTGGTGAATTGGACCTTCCAGAGCAGTGATTGCGGATTCCCACCCCGCGCTGCCAACCCCCATTTATGTACTGAGCATGGCGTCTGTGCTATGGAACATTCCACTGGCCATTCCCTTGTTCTGTCTGTGCTCCTTCTCAGCTTCTGTGTGAAGCTGAAAAGAGTTCTTGAAAAGCATAAACATCACTTAGCAACAACAAAAACAATATGCATTATCGACATTTCTTTCACAGCAATCACTAGAAAGAAAATTAACTCTTTCTCAACTGAAACCAGGACATCTATATCAGAGGCCAGTAGAAATCTGTGTCCTTTCTTTAAAGGACTTAATAGCTTCAGCAATTTTCAGAATTTTAAAGTAAGGAAAATTGTTAACAATGCTTTTTGCTAGGACCCCACACTCCACTTCTGTGGATTGGCATTTATTGCTTTGGTTTCATTGCGTTCATTGCACTAGATTCAACCTTGACTCTCAGGTCACTTCTGGAAAGGCGCTGGACGAAGATTCAGTTCCAAAAATTCAGTTCTGTGTTTTAGTTCTGTTTTCTTTTGAGGTTCCAAGTATGGCTTTAAATCTCTCTGACTCAGTTCTCCATCAATAAAATTGGTTGTGTGTTTGGGGGGATTTGAGGGTTTTTTTCAGTTGGTTTTTTTGTTTGTTTGGTTTTTTGGGTTTTTTTTGTTTTTTTTTTTTAAAAAAACCTCACTGCTTAGATTTATCGTATTTTTAGGAGGATTTTTTTGGCTTGGGTAAATTATCTCATTTTATTTCTGTTCTCTAAGTGTCTGCAATAGGAGTTTAACCTGACTGAGGAATGAAGAAATTGCTCTGTTTTAGAGAACATTTTTTTAAATGGTTCTTTCTGCCCCATTTAAAGTTCAATAAAGCTGTTGAAGTAATTTGATTTTCAGCTGAAGACAAGCAGAAGGCTCATATTTGGACAACAATATATTATTCAGTAATTCTTACCTTATTGAAAATGCTGATTATATGGAACTATCTTGCATGCTAAAGTCAGAGAGGAAAAAGTCATCTTTTTACTTCATAAGTGTGTAACAGAGCTCATAAATAACTAAGTCTACTAGGCAGCTACAACGTACGTCACATTTCAAATCTTGCCGCTCTAGAAAGCATCTAGCCCGAGCCCGCTGCTCAAAGCAGGGTACACGAGAGCAGGTTGCTCAGGAATGTGCCCATCCGGGGGCTGAATGCCTCCAAGGACGGAGACTCCACAACCTCTCTAGGCAGAAGTTGTTTCTGACGTTTAAATGGAATTCCCTGCGTTTCAGTTTGTGCTCTTGTCCTTGTGGAGGTGAGGCTGACTGGCCTGTAGTTCCTCAGATCCTCCTCCTTGTCCTTCTTGCCTTCTTCCAGTCCTCAGAAATCCCCTCTGATCTCCGCAGCCCCCTGGGTTTTCTCTTGAGAATCAGTAGCCAGCTTCTGTTTGAGACAGTTTCTCCTGATGGATCAAAAGCCCTTCTGGTACTCTGGGTATTCATTCACTGTAATCATGCTACCTCTTGATCTTCGCTTTGAAATCGTGTTTTGAATTTCAGGAAAATTCATGTCTTTGGGGGCAAAAGGGGGTGGAGGAATCAATCCCAGAATGTTACGCTTCTGGTTTCATGCTGCCAAGTCAGGAAAAGCTCCTGCTGACTTGAAATTAAATGAAATTTTTTTTTCTTTATGGTTCCATTCTCTCCCTGAACAAGTTTGTCTGTCATAGTGTTAGTCTAAATATGGATTTCCATCAGCAAAATCTGTTTGCCTTTTGGGTGATGTTTTTCTGAATCTAGAACTCATGAAATTTTAAGTTTGGTTGCCTTAAGGCAAGCATTGTCATTGTAAATGTAATAATGATTCATCATCCCCAGAAACCACTAATATAAACATCTGTCTGTTAATGAATTGTTTGGCTGAGTCACACACTCATCAGACACGACGTGAATCCTTGTGTGGTTAGTTGAGTAATTAAGGCCTTTGTTCACTGAACAACCCTCAGGTAGCTTTTGCGTATCAGAAGTCTAAGCGATGCCTTCAAGGAAATGACCTCTCAAAGAATGAACAGCCTGGTGTGATGTGGTGGGATGGAGTATTTGTTGAACCGCACCTAATATTTACATAAACCCAAAACTAATAATTACAGGAAACATTTACATAAAAAGAAAGCAGAAAGGATACCACTAGGCTGAATCACTTGACCAGTAGTTGCTTGGGGCAGAGCATATGTGGAGAAGGGAATAATCTGTTCTTTTTTCCCAGTGTTAAGACACTGTGGATATACATTACAGCCAGCCTTAAGCAATCCCAAGTTATGACATCGTCTTTTTTTAAACAGTGTTTAGGATCCTTTCTTTGATCAACCATAAGTGTAGGGGTTTTGTGTTCTTTTTGGTAACAATGAGGGCATTAAAACAATGGTTTTAACAGAAGGATGCCAAAAAATGGGCTTAACAGGGTAAAAGACCATGATGGTGACAGTGGAAACAATCGCAACCCGAGGACTGTCATCCTCCCTGACTGAAGGGCGAGGGGACGCGGGTATGGGGGGCCGCTGGTCGGCTGTTGTGTGGCTGAGAGTGGAACCCCAAAGCAGGAGCTGGCTGCCAGAACCGTGTAGCGACACACTCTCCTGAGCTGTGCTGGAGGGAAAGCTTAAAGCCAGAGTGTGGGTGAAGCTCCGCGTGCCCACAGGAGTGTCCCAGTCCCCATACCGTACTGGTGCTGGTACCATTCGCAAAGGTGGCGTGTTTGATTTACACGTTGCTCTCTGCCGGCACGCTCAGCTGAGCTCTCGCGCGGGCAGGGCTGTTCTTCACCTGTGCACAATTCTTGTGCTTCACCATTTAGAAAATCTCTCGGTTTAGGTGTCAGCACAGTGTGACATCCATAATTGTAATCTTATTCAAACTTCTATATTGATTTAGTCCTGTTGGATAAACTGATGCTAAACTGAATTTACTTGAATTTGTGGAATAAGCTATTTCAAACAGATACACATTACTTGCTTGCTCATCCATATAGTTCCATTGAAGAATGCCGTGGATCAAATTCTCTTCTCACAGAAGCAGTAGCAAATTAGAATAACTCCATTTAAAGCTTTGGAATAAATAAATTTAGCATAAATAAATCCTGAGGCCAGAAATACATCTCTGAAACCCAAGCTCCTTCTTTCTTTTCCCTGTTTAAAATAAAATTAAGCAAATGGTTGAATGCCTTCCTAAATCAGGGGAGAAGATTGAAGTCTGATCCAGTTAAGCTACTTGCTTAAGCGGGGGTAGCAGTGGAATACCTAGCTTCTCTTTCAAAGTGGGAAGTCTATTATAAAAAAGGAACTAAATAATTTTTTTTTTCCCTTTTTTTTTCCCTTTCTAATTCGCTGCAGAGGTTTCCATATAACATTTTCTTAGCCGACGTATATGCACAGAAGTGAATGTTTATATCTGTTATCCTATGTAGCAAGAACAGGCTTTTGTTCTTGAGGGAATCTGACATCTTCTAGGAAACCTGACCAGCAAAAGTATTAAGTAGCAATAAAACAGAAGGAATCTTTGTAATCTCAAGATTAATGGATACAATGTTTATGCTGAGGGTTCTCTTCATCAACAAACTGCTGTTTGCACCTATTTGCATTTTAATGGTTACCCTAGTTCTGAAGTTAAAATTACAGACTTTTCCCAGCTGCTCTTTAAATGCTACATTATAATTTTGAGGAAGCATCATACGTAATTATATTTAATAGACACAGAATTGATTGAAACACTTAACAAAAACAAAAAGCCCAGACCTAATTTTGTAAACATGTTATTGTACAGTAACCCCCAATGAGTTTGTTCTTAAATCTCCTAATTAATTTTTAATTAAAAAGCTCAAAGATGCTATTAGACTTCTTGTTGTAAATGGCAGCCTTATGTAAGCAGAAACGACTTCGCTGCTCAGACAAATATCTTCCATTAAAATCCATGTTAATGAGAACTCCTGAACACGGTATTTCAGAGATTTAAGCAGTAGCAGCACTAAAATAGTCTAAATATCACATGGGGGTTTGTTCTTTTCTATTCCTCCTTTCTTTTCGTCCGAGAGAGGTTTGTAGAGAACATAATAGGTTTGCACATGACAAGCTGTCCGAATTTCCATTGCTGCTACCAGCCTATATATAGTGTTAACCAGCAAACGCTAGGGCTGAGCCAGCTCATCTCCACTCACGTGGGGGCAAATGGGCACCCCAGCAGTAAACTTCTGTGCAGATTTGCTTCGTTAAGTAGAAAAACACTCCTTTTATTAATGAAATACTAACCAACTGAAGAAAAGCACAGACCAGCCAAAATTCCCAGCCTTGCATACAAAAGGGATCCAGCTTTCCATGATTTTAGTCCATCTTCTCGTTAAAACCAGCCAGAGGATCTAAACCAGTAGCTGAAACACAGCGTGTTGCTGTGGGGATGGGCTGATGTCACAAATAGAGGATTATTAATAGCATAAAAACAGCAAGTGCTCCTTTCAGAGAAGCATCTTTAATAGCAGGGGAAAAACACTTGAGACAAAATCTCATTTGCTATGTTTTTCTTACATTTTTAACCAAGAAGGGATGGGAGGTGGAAATGAAGAGATTTCTATGGTTTAATTATCTGTCATCTACATGGTTATTAACACTGCACACAGAAGCAGCAGAATTTAGAAGGCTGGAAGTTGTAAGCTCAGTTTTGCAAAGCTGCAGTTTTCATTTTAAAATGTGCAAAGTTTTGTTGTTAGGACAAGGGATTAAAAATAGTGATATTTCCTCTTAAAACAAATTCACTGTAGCTTCCCCCTCATAACTTTTCTCATCAGGTTCTTGATATGTTAGAAGGGGAAGCTGGTGCAAAAATCCCTCAGGCTATTTAGAACTAGCTTTTTGTAACCATACCAGGAGTAAATGACAATACATATCTTCAAAACCAGGAATACCCATCCACTTAATTTACTGATTTAATGGCAAATATCAGATGCGTGCTCTCCTTTGGGCACAAGACAATATTTATTGTAATATATGTCCATATTTTTTAAATTACTGCCTTTTATAATTACTATTATTTCTCTTGCGTGTCTGTTTTGGAGTGTCTAATGGGGGGGCGGGACGGGACATAAGTCAGACCTGCATTCTGACAGTGAAATGTCGCAGGAGCCAGTTTTCATGCAGGATCTGTCATTGTGGGGTTTGTTGCTGTCTGGAAATAGGCTGTCGGACCCTCTCGCGGAAAGTAAGGTGACAACAGTATCCGGGAGGCAAAGGGTCCTGTAGGTGCTGGTCAACAAAATTGTTGTTTGTATGTATACAAAATATACACCCAACACATTTTTTACCCTTTTGCACTATTTCTAAACAGAGACACTCTCTTTTTTAATGGATTATTTGTACTGATGCAATAATCAGTCCAACAGCCGTTCAGTGAAACTTGTCTCAGAGATATTTGAAGCACCTGATAAATTTTTTTTGCCTGACTACTTTGTGATTTTTTTTTCTGTCATTCTTGCTTCAGTAAAAAAGTTGTTAGACAATTGATGTCATCAGTTTCTGTGCGCTATGTATCGCCATTTTTTGCTTGGCTGAAATGTACTGGTGACTTGGTTGTTTTGGAAAATCATGTTCATAACATTTTTCAGCTGAAATTAATGTCTCTCTGGTGTCGAAGGCAGCAGTTTCAGAAACAGTCAAATCTTTTGCGGTTCCTGGAATGCTCCAGCTACTCCGGTATAGCTCAGTCTTTAGGATGTGATACTATAAATCAAATGTGTTACAGTAAATATTTCTAACTGCTAATGGCAGGCTTTTACCACCATGAACAGTTTTGTCATTTCTTTTTTTTTGGGGGGGTTAAGATCTGTAATAGTTACAGATCGTAAGTCTGAGATGTAAATGCTATTCAAATTACCTGTTCTTAAATTGCTCACAGGAGATGTTTGCCTTGAAGACAGGTTGATTATGAGCGCGTACAGCTCACTGCGCTCCGAGATAAAATTTGTCCTCTCCATTTCATAAGTTTCTGCAGCAAATGCAAGTAAACCAGTACTAGCAAATGGTGTGCTGTAGCTTGACTATATTTTAGATCTGTATGAAATGAAATTGGGTTACATACAGAAAATGAAATACTGTTATCACTTCTTCCATTATCCTGGGCTCCTACGGTTCTGGAGATTTGTAATTCTCTTCCTTAACAGACCTCACACAACTTTTTTCTGTCCACAGAGAGAGAGAGGAGGAACAGGAGTCTCACGGAGGCCACGCTGTGTAATTTCCAAAGGCGATGAAAACCCTGTTTCCCTCAACACTTTAGGACTTACTTAGAGTCAGTTTCTCATAGTTCTGCTCTTTCCAGGCCGTAGATATCTCTGAAGAAAAACAAGAGCGAGCTGGGCGGCGTGTTTAGTTTTGTTTTGGCTGTTTCTTTAGCTTTTCTCCTATTTCTCCCCAAAACCAGACCCTTTTGTCATCACTACTCTGTGCACAGCCCCTGGTGTTTACTGCTTGAGGGCCCCGGGAAGCCCCCAGCCTGCATGGCACGCCAGCTGAAAGGCTTGTGTGCAACTGGGGTTGAGATGGTGGCAACTCTTTGTTCTTTGTGGGGAAGATGTTAAAGTGTCTAAAGGAAGGCTATTTTCAATTACGCTTAACTCGTGACAATGCCTTTTGCCAATCTGTGGAAGAAAGTTCGCCTCCCCTCTTTCCATCAGGGAGGCCAGAAGATGTGAAAATCACAGTAGAGTAGCAGCCAAAATACTTGAAGTTCTGTATATTCACTTGAGTGTCTCTTCTTTGCCAGTGCTTAGAATCTCCTGTAGGAACACCAGCTGTGCATCTTGTCCACCCAGCTGATAGTACTTCAAATCTGCTTAGCTTCAGAAATTACTTGCCTGTGTAATCTAATTTTACCCAATGTTCTGTTTAGAAATAAGTCCATTTACCACTCACAGATTGTTAGTTTCCTGATTTAATAGTGAAATGTTGAAGAAAAAGCAGTGTTTCTCTCTCATAACTCATGCTTTCATCCCACTTGTTCATACTCCAGTAATTGAAATTACAGTCTTATAATTGTGCAGACATTGATGATTTTGCAAATGGGGGATTATTAATAGCGTAAAAACAAGAAGGACCTCTTCTCAAAATGTTATTCCAGCAAAAAAGAACCAGAAAAATATGCTTGATTATTTCTTCATTTTTTTGTGCATTCTTCACATTTTAATTAGGCAGAAAAAGTAGATAAGATTTTCTTTCATCAGCATGAATATTAGTGAATCACAGCGGAAAAGAATCTTATGGAACATATTACAAGTCATGAACTTAGATTTTTTGTAAATTCTATTGACTTTAAGATTTAAAAAAAAAACTTTTTTAGAAAAGAAATAAAACTGGAACCAAATCTTCATTGGTGTTTTGGTATAAATTGATTTTTTTGTACATTTAAGTAAAATTTATGTACTTTGTTTAATTTTTATAGAAAAGAAAAATCTGCAGGTGTTTCTGTATATAGCTGCTTTTACTGTTTGTTTGCCAAACCTGACGTGGCTGTATGCTTTGCAACGGACAGGATCTTCTGGTGCGATCTTTTGGTCTTCTAGCAAATTAGAGGTGTATAATCTATGTATTTCCAAAGTATGCGAATATATGCTTTCGAGTGAAGAGCTGGTCAGGAAAACTTTGCATCGTACTTTGCTGGGAGGTCTAGGGGCCAGATCACAGCTTTGGAGCTCCCGTTCGCCCATGGTGCTGCCGCGCTGTCTTGCAGCTGGAGGTCTCACCAGGCACCTGCGCTGGAGATGCTCCTGCTGCATCCCTCTCCCTCCCCGCGCATCCCCTTCCTCCCCGCACACCCCGCAGCACCAGCAGTCCCACGCCGGGAGCCACAAAGCAGTTGTGAGGGTACAGTGCCTGAACTACTGGTTAGGAGAAGGTTAATGAGGAGCAATGAAAGAGCCAGGGGACAATCAAATCACCAGGATGCAGTTTTAACCCAAACAAAGGAAGATTTTTTTTAACACATTGCATAACTGCGCTGTGAGTTAATGGAGGATAATTCCATGAGAATATATATGGATGCGCTTTGTGGCTCAGCAAGTCCTGAAATTGCTGATGCAATTAATAGAGAATACCATGGCAATGACCACTCTTCATACTTGTCACATTTCTTATAATCCTTTCCTGCGTATTTCCTTTGTGGGGTACTGGGTGCAGAGAGAAACAGAATTTTGGCCTCACCAAATTCCATTCTAAGAATGCAATGTTACTTTTCCATTGTACTTTAGGTGGTTTTATCTTTATTTTATGCGTGTATATAAAAGCTTTTAAAAATCAACCATGCTATGAGCATCTCATTGCTAAGCAACAATGTATTCTTCCCTCCCACGTGCCTTCTTGCTATTCTGTGAAAAATAACAAATGTGTAAAGAGTAGGGTGCTCTCCTCTTGATAGAATAATCCGTAGAGGGGCTCAGCACTGAGCAATCCTGGTGTCGTATTTCCAAGCCATGCTATTGCTGCCATCTGGTTCCCAGCTAAAGCAGTCACGGTCTGTATCCAACTGCTGCATTCCCGCAAGCTTTTCTTGAGAGTTCTGCTTGGCCATAAATTCTTCCACGCAGAGCACTTTTGTGGCTTACGGGTCCTGGGGGCCACGTTCAGTTTGGGATGCTCCGAGATGGGCAGTACAGGACCCTGCTTCGCTTGCAGAGGGGGCTTGGGGCAGCTTTCTTGTTAGTGAGCGCACCTTGGCAAGCAGTGGCTTGCGCCGTGGTGGCTAGGGGCTCTCCCGCAGGGTTACTGTTAGCTCTGTTGTTTCCACGTCCATCAGAAGACAGAGAAGTCGTGGTGGGCAGGGGAGGGGGATAAATGTGCTTTGTCAGGTAACTGCGCTTCTGGAAAATGTTTGTCAAACCGTCTGGTGTTTCAGTATCATTCTGGAATTAAAGCAATTTTAAAGTTCCACAGTTCAACAGCCTTAACTGGGATTTTGGTTTTCTGTGGTGCTGCTCTGTTGTTTCAGTGCGCTCATCAATGCCTTCTAAAGCTACCAGCGCGTTCCATGAATTGTGATTTTACTTTGTAATATCCATGTTGTGTGAACACCACTGAAACTGCTGCGGCAAGGTCACTTTGTAGAACAAAATGCTGGCTAAGTGTTAAATATGATCATGCAGTTGTAGAACAGATTGAACTAGAAATGCTCCCTGGCTTGCAGTTTGTGCCTGAACTGCTGCTGTACATGGGTCTGGGAAAGCTGCAGGAGTTTAGTCAAGGGTCCCATAGCAAACAACAAACAAAGAAGGCAAAACAGTTGCTGTGTGGTGACCATCTCCTTCAGAGTACTTGAAGTACAAACTGGTCTTTCTAATGTTTTGCCAAGAGTCTTCTATGCTAAGATACATGTAGCTACTTGAATTTTCAGTGCTATCATCTTAAAGGCATCCTTAATTTCCTCTTTACCACAAAGGTACGTAAAAGCTGTTTATTTACATATATCCTAACTCTATTAGAGAATTGCCTGCATTGCTTTGTGAATTCTGCTTATCCGTGTGAGAAAGAAGTGGTGAAACGAGCTCAGGTGTGAACTTGAACCAAATATTGCACACTAAGGCTGGATGGGGATGTTCTTATTCCTTCTTCAAGAGGGGGGCCTTTAGGCTGTTGATTAGTGTAGTGTGGGATGGCTATTCCAAACCTATGCTCCTTTCTTAATTAGTCATAACAGCTTGCATGTAATTTGCATTTAGCAAGCATCAGCTATGACAATTTTTGCATTTGGAAATACCACAAGACCATATCAATGAACTACCAAACCCTTGCATATGTGGAAAAAGATTGCAAAGACCATGCTGGACTCCTGCCTGTGCTTTTTTCACGGGCGGGTGAAGAGCAGGCAGGCAGTTAAGCGGTAGAGAGCCCAGCTCCACCCATGAGCCAGGTAACAACTGAGTTAGCGCAGGATGGAAGTAGCTTGAGAACAAAAGATACAAAATTCCCTTCCCCCGGGAGCAAGGGAGAAGCAGCAGCCACAGTATTGATCTCCTTTTCAGAATTTATTCCTCTGTTGTTTGTCCAGCGCAACAACAGAATGCGCTTTAATCAGTGCAAATGGTTCATATCCCGTTTAACCTACAGTGAAGTAAAAAAATGTCACGTGCCAATGAGGATATGGTCCATTTCCCCATAATTCTTCTATCCCTGCTTTTCTCATTCATTTTTAATGATCATTTTATGTTTTCTCCTTATTTCTTCTCCCTATATTATTATATACACAAGGGGGAAGAATGAACAAAGTTAAATTGTTTCTTGAGTTTTGCTGAGCTGCCTGGTGGGTAGATAAAAATAGCAAGTGCCAGTGGCAAAGTCTCCCGAAAAGTGCTAGCGCATGGTGAAAGTGCTAAGACATTGTGCTATTGAATCAGCACTGAGAAATCAGATTTTCCTCACAACACTTTCTTTAAACTTAAGGTGACCTTAGGAATGCATTTGCATCGATGTAGAGAACCTTATTACTTTGTCCTATCAGCGAGTAAGCGCTGTCGTCCTGGGAAGAGTTCACCTATGGGGCCTGAAAACTCCCTTCTTTTTCTCCTGGGCTTGATAGGACATTATTGATTCCGTTACCAAAGTAAACCAGCCACAAACACACAGCAATGAGAGGTATTGTCTTTGGGAAGAGATTATTAGACTGTAATTTATAGTTCAGTGTTGCAGAAAGTTCCTATTTATGAAAGGCTCCATTTTATCATTTCTGAAAACCATTTCTCTGGTTTAAACCATTATCTCTTGATAATTCCGCCCGCGTTTCTGAAATTCCACAGAGCCTGAGGTTATCTACAGCACAGACAGTGATACAGTTTTTAAACAGGGTTTGGGGCAGCAGAGCTATCTTGGATATGGCTGTTGCCTTGCATATTGATTATGTAGCAAAAGTTTTACCTTATGGGGTCAAATTCTTAAGCTCTTGCTTGTGGATCAAATTAAGAGAGACTGAGAGCTGCTGTGCCACCTATTGATTTGGAAGCAAGCAAGAATTGCTCAGAACTTCTTACAGTCAGGCCCAAAAGCGTCAAAGTTCTTATGGATTTAAACCTCTGAATTGTTAAATGGCTTAAATTATTTTACACGATAGCCCTAATCCAAAGCTTACTGAACTCGATGAAAATATTATCTTATGCTTCCATGGACTTTGAATTAAGGTTTATGTTACAAGTTAGACTCAGAACAGGTCATGACCAGTAGAACTGGACAAATATTTAGAATCTTGGATGATAAAAATTAGACTCTCAAGCCAAACACAATATCAAAGAATTAAATATTCACAGCAAGACAGAGGAGGCTGTAGATGGCCAATGACTTTGAAAACAGTAAGACCTAAGTAGCTGCTTAAATGTGGAATTTAAAGAAGCCAGAAGAAAGCTGGAAAAGTGCATTTTTTCATGCATTGTAATTGTCATGTATGTGTTCTCTGTAGACCGAGGGCAGAAGGAATGTGATTTTCAAAAGGCAAAGACGTGTTTTCAGCACAGCAGGTAGTGGTTCAGTCCTCGTCGTTACTCAGGATCTCCATCGCGATGTACATGTGCTTACAGTATACAGTGAGAGGCACGATACCATCACAGATTAGCATAGAAGCAGCTACAGTGAGCTGAAATAAAATTGTCTCTAACTTCTATGAGAATCCCCATGCAGTATTGCTTTACTCTGGTTTTTTATTAGTATATTTTGGTCTACTAAGCATAGCAAAACCGGCCCTGAGAATTCACTGTGGGCACTGTATATGTAGCAGTTACTGATCCTGTCTCAGTCTGATGTATTACTTTAAATAACCAAATAATAGTTACAGAAGTTCAAAGCAAATGGCATCAACATTTCATCTCATTTGTGACTACGAGCCACTGCATTTTGTATTCATAGTTAGAATGTAATAATACCATTACGACTTACAACAAATATTGATGTCAACAAACCAGTATTTTTCTTTGTCGAGGCATCACTTTTACACTGATCAGGGCCTCTTGGTTTCTTGTTTAGTGATATTCTCTCCTTTTTCTTTCTTGTAGCTTAATTCAAGTATTAAAAAATTGATATATTGCAAATATAATAGTATTATTTTTCAGTATCTTCATTTTACTTGGGAAATGGCAGAGATATTTACCCATTGCTCAGCATCTATCTTTATAAAGCAAAAGGATAATTGTAAATAGCAGTGAAAAGGCTTATTGAAGACGAAGGAGGTATGAGTACTGAATTATCTGATGATCAGGGTAGTTGATGAATAATTCATTATCCCTGCCTTTTCCAGGAGCCAAACTTATGAGTGGTGGCCACTGTAATTGCGGACACCAGGTGTCATGTTATTAAGCTATTAATTTGCTTATGCAGTGTCATGCCACATTGTATCACGTCAACTCTCCGTGTGGCCCAGCATAATAGGGATTTTGAAGTGTTGTAACGTGGCACTGTGCAACAGGGACACAAATCAGAACCAGCAGCACTTCAATAGATCAGCTGTTCTGTAAAGTGTACGCAGGCTATCACTGTGGATGTCCATCTGTAATGAAACCGCTAAAACCGAAGCGGGATGGAGAGCGAGCTGTCTGCCAGGCATCTCCATTAAACTCAGGTACTTCGGCACATCCCTAATTAAAGCCACAAAGTCTTGAGTTCCAATTGACAAACCACTAGATCTAGACAACAGACTCTCAAGAGTGCTTGAAGGAAGAATACAGAGATGTGAGGTGTTAGTCTGGCTAATTTCATGGGCGATTTCTAATTAGCTTATACTTGAGAGGTTAACTTGCAAGTCTGATGGGAAACTAGGCAAAGAATAATGGAGTTCCCAGCACCGCAAGTGTTGCTTGTATGACCTTACATGGATTTTATGCTCCCAAAGAAGTGCAGCCTGCCGTTTCAAGAAGGATGTCGTTGCCTGCTCCCCCGGATTGATCAGGAGCCGAGCTGCGCAGAGAGGTGCCGGGAAAGCATAGGGGAAAGTCAAAGCAAAGCCCTGGTTCATTGTTTAGTAGGAAAGGTAAAGAAGAACTCGGGGTGTTATTTTGTTCTGTTCTATCACAATCTAAATTAAGCCATTGTCAATTAGCACAAACACTAGAGTCTGTGACAAGGACTCTGCAGTAAGCATACATAAGCAAAGCCTGACTGAGGAGCTGGCTTTGGCTTATACAAGTGTATATAATCAATAAGGATTGAAATCACATTGTCACTGGTGTAGTTGCCTCTAATCTAGTACAGGCATTCCAGCAACAGGCCAGATATCGTGTGTAAATCCCAGAACACGGTATGCTGAAGAGAGGAATTTCACACACAGTTCATACTACTGGTGAGATTTATTTGTCTTTCTTTTGTACGCTACAGAAATATTGCATCTTATGTAGAAATCTTTCAGATTAGAATGAGAAAAAAACAGGCTTGGAAAATTGCAAAAGTTGTGAGAAAAGTTTATTCATGTTAAGTTTATTGTCATGGGGTAAAGAAGACTTTATTAAAGATTTAAATTTAATAAAGTAATAACTCAAGGAAGAAATAAAAATCTTGATAAAGTTGATCCAAAAGAGCCTAACAATGAGAGGACTTAATCTGAAGGCTTATGAAATCAGGAGTCAAATACAAACTGCAGAGCAGTTTCACGCAGCAAGTGATGAGCATGCGCCCCTGCGTACCGATGGGGGAGAATATAGTCAAGAAGCATCAGGATGTAGATGAAAGAATTAGATGAGATTCTTGACACCAGGAATTAAGGGTTGTGGCACAAAAATAAAAAAAGGATCTGAGTCAGTGAACATGTGGTGCATCTTGAGCCGATGGCTTTCTCATTCTTAAGATTTTATTTGTTTTTTAGTACTTTCTTTCTTGGAAGTAAAACACCACTGTGGTTTGTGCCCAGGCTTAGCCTACTGCCTCTTTTGCAGTCTGTCAGTCCATTTTCCTGGTTGTCTGGGGCTGTGTTCACCATTCTGCATCACAAGATCTCCTGTTCTTTCAAAGCGACTGTTTAGGGACGTTGCCTCGCAGTCCCAGCACGCTGGCCCTCATTGCCAGAGGAACTCCTTGCGTCCAGATCCCGGAGTTTGGCTTCAGAGTTTCATTTGGAAACGAAGGTGCCAACAATCAGAGAGATAAAGTTTGGAATTGTTCACACTGAAATGGCTGTTCTGCTACATACTGATTGAGCACCCCAGATCCCACAGTCTTTCCATTTCCCTCCTGGCATTTTTCGTTGCGCTGTTTGCGTTGACCATGGGAGAGCGGAGTGGCTCGGTGGCGAGGGTGAGGCTGCGTCTTGTTCTCAGTGTCTGCAAAAGTTTACAGAAAATACTTGACCCTGAAGTATAAAGGGAGTGGATGAACATGTTTTCCTTTGATTTAGATTACAGTAACATTTTCAAAGCTTCCTGACTCGTCTGATTCCTTCCTGTGGCTCTCCCAGCTGGGGAACACTGGTCTGCACGAGCCACCTGAGACACGCACACTGCTAAATCAAACCGCTTTGCCGGCGTAAGAAAGCACATTTAAAGCAGTTTGGATCAGGCACGGATTTTCCTGTGTTGAGTGAGGGCGAGAGTTAATTAAAGCTAGTCTTTCAATGGAAATTCTTTTAGTGCATTTCTGGTATCTGCGGAGATAGCGATTGATGAGGACATAAATAGGCTGATTTTACTGCAAGTTATTAACATTCCAGTCCTTGCTGCATCGCCACCGATCCCGCTCAGCAGAGACCACTCTCCAGTGATGTCATTGCATATTTCTCTGCACAATCAAATCAATAGGTAAAGAGTATAATCGGTGCAATTACTACGCTGCTTAGCCCACACCGCTACTTGAGGTAGTAAAAAATAGATGTTTCTTTCACCTAGTGGCAAATCCTCATTGCCAGCCTGTCAGTAGCAAGGAAACAGTATTTATGGCTGTCTTTAGGGAGCTCTGTCCTATCATGCAGTTAATTATGATAAACTCTTCTATTTGTGAAAGAGCTTAAAACTGCTTTGTACTGTGACACTGTGTGGCTATAAAAGAACTGCTTAATTGGGATGGTCAAATGTTTACTGCAATATGACAGGACAAACATCAAGATGTGTCTACTCTGAAAAATAAAGTTGTGATTGTAACACACTCTGATAACACACTTGTGTGATCACGACTGAAGACGGAGGCAGAGTTCTCGGTGTATCAGCACTAGTGCAGCAGAGCAGGCTCAGGTCTTCTCCCCGGCGCAGGCAAAATTGGACTGTGAGTCCCCGGAGGAGATAAGGCCATAACACACCTACCGCAGGGCAAGTAGAGACGTGGGCTTTCACCTGGCGGGAGTAATGCTGGGAGGGAGGCAGAGCCCCATGGAAAGCTGGACTGTTTGTATGGAAATGGAAAGATTGATGGTGCTCACTGGTGACCCCCAGACCCCTCCCAGTGCCCATTGGGCAGCCCCAATGGACTATGCCCAAAGCTGTTTGGGTTTCCCTGGCTTTCCAGGGCTCTAACGTGGACAAGATAGGGAGCAGTGTCACGGGAATTTTGTTGTGTCCCCACGTCTGGCTCCTGCCCTAAGCCCAGGGCTGGCCCTGCCGGCGTGCCAGCCAGGCTGAGTCTGCGCACCCCAAGCTGCACTCCCATCGCCGTTTCGCTGTAGGTCCACTGCCATGCTCAGGCTCTGCACAAGCAAACGCAGAAGCAGTTAACAAAGGTGGATTCGGGGCAGGATCCAGGCATGATGAACTGCTACAGCACCCTCTGAAATCGGCATGAGTCCTTATGTTGACTTCGGCAGATCCCAAAATGTTCTGAGATTCAGCAGGAGCAAACAAATGGATCGTTTATGGGTGTTATAATGGAGGGTCTAGATGAGGGAGCTTGCTGTGGCCTTTGGAGGAGATTCATTAACATTTATAGAGTAATAGTTGAAAAGCCCCAGTACTGCCTCTGCTGGCCCACATCAGTGTCTTTCATCATGACACTGCAGAAAGGAGGACTTGACAGGCCATCTAAATTAAGGCTGTGTGAGCAAAAATATTCTTTATCTTGGGGAAAGAAAGAAATTATATTAATATATAATGCCCTACATTTAGCATTCCCTCAGTACCCTCCCACTTCTGAGTTACTGTACTTGGAGATGTGATCATATATTAAACACTGTGCATTCAAGATCTTTTTATTTCTGGCAGTTTGTCTAGAGCTATTCTATAGAATGTGTTCAGCTTTTATATTCATCTGAAAACCGAAATTTATTGGAATGATATATTGGCTGGTATGTCTGGGAATATCTGAAAATATTGTACTTCTGCTCTTCTCTTTTTGAGTTTCATATACCTGTCAGAGGAGCACATGCACAGACATACGCGCTTTCCTTTGCAGTCAATAACGAACTAATTAGAGCGTAATTAGAGCAACCATTGCTTTTCATTGCCTAAAATCATCATGTCTCAAATGTGAGGCACAGACTGTCTCGTGTAAGATGCGCGAGTCGCTTGGCCTGTGCTTACTGGTAATTTTCCTGAAGCTTTAATTGGGGCTTCTTGCTGGCTCAGCGGATCGGGAATGGGAAAGTACAGTTATGGACAAAGGAAGGAGTTTTCCTGGTCAGCTGCTGAATGGGGGCAGAGCCACCAACGGGGCTGGGAACTCAAGGAGCGCAGCCTGCAGCCCAGCTTCTTGGCCCTTCGGTCACAGGCAGTCACAAAATTAAGAAAATTTATAATGCTGCAGAGGAGTGCTTTTTAACATAAATATTTTAGTTGTGTTTTCCAAATACTGTTTACTTAAAAATCCTGGCACAAATCGGTATGGGCCCAAAAACATTTTGTAAAATACAGGAATTATTGATAAAGGTTCTCCTTTTTATGAAGAGAGATGAAGGTAGATAGACAATGAAAAGTTAGGGCTCTTTCATAAAACTGTCAAAGTTTATGAGGCTGGCTGTCTGAGCTAGAAGGGATTTAAGAGTATGTTACTGAGCTCTCTGTACAGGGTAGTATTTTAAAAAATCAACAGCAAGAACACATTTAGAGGACATGTCTCTCCAGGTTAAGATGCCAGTCTGGTTCATGATACAAAAGAAGTTAGCGCAAACTCAGGCTGGACTAATCTAGGGCGGTTTTTCACAGGGCATGGCTGCAGTGAGATGGAAGAAAAGCCATGCTGAGACAGTCCAATTAAAAATTGTCTTTTTTAGAGGAAAAAAAAAAGTATAAATTCAAGTCAAAAGAAGAAGGGGAAGGAGAAATTTATTTTTTTTCGTAGCTACGTGGCGCTTGAATGTGCTTTGAAAGGCTCTGTGTGCACAGACAAAAAAAAAAGAAATTAATCTTCCATAGCAATGAATATTTACAGTATTGGAAATCCCATGTAGGGTCCAGCTTTTGTTGCCTGTGGAGACTGAAGCGTAGTTTGCTGTAACAAAATCAACAGTTAAGTTGTTCTGGAGATGTATTTTGTTTCAGTTCAAATAAAAATTATATCAGTGAGGGCATAAAGGTGTAGTTTGGGATGAGTGGGGAAAGCCCCAATTCAGCAATCCACCGCTGCGAACAGTCTGTTATTAAAATGACTTCATGTGTAAGCATGTTTCGCTTCTTTGCTCAGTAAAGATAGATGGAAGCATTTACTTAAATAACCAGCGGAACACCTGGGGTCTAGTCACTTGGAATCATCCTTTCATGCAGAAAAGGTGGTTTTTAAAGACTCGGCTAACAGTGTCTGGGTAAAATCTTTGTTCAGTGCTCGCTCCATGTTAAATATTAACCTTTGGAAAATGGGTTTAGCCTTACAAAAGGTTAAAGTAGTTCCCTTTTGTTAAACAGTGTATTAATGCATTTTTCCAGCAGATACACGCAGGGCTAAAACTTTTTATATTAATTTTTCAACAAAAATGAGTATGGCACTGAATTGTAAGAAATTCTAGTTTAATACCTATACTTGATTAAAGAGCTGGGCAACCTATAGGCAAACATTGGCATTTCTGTCTTTTTATATATCCCATGAATTTGGGACAATGAAAATGCAGTTGTAAATCTGTCTTTTTAATAAAAATGTAAATAAGTTGCACCAATTAATAGCCAATACGAACGTGTTACCTTGTTAAAAGCAGTATTTGTCATTCCTATGTCTTCTTTCTGGGCACACTTAAGTAACTTTTCTATGAGTTGGGTTTTATTATAGCTGATTCATGTAGACTTGCACACAACTTGACATGCACAGGAAAATGACAGGCAAGGGAACAGCTAGAAATAATTTAATTTTTTTTTTTTTTTTTTTTTTTTTTTGGTACTAAGCACTGAATGATCCTACCTTCTTCAAATCAAAAATTCTCTCCTTCTCTACCCTTTAGGTTCAAAATGCCCCCTCACACCAAATATACATTCCCTAATTATATGCAGAATCTGTTTAGTTGTTCATTAACTGCTCTGAGTCAGCATATTGGACCTTTTCACTGGGAAAAAAATGTTCCTATTTCTGAACATCTCAAAACTCTTCTCCCTGAAGCTGGGACATCCTGTAAGGATTTAAAAATTTTAGGTTTATTTCCAAGACATCACTACCAGGAATGCAGTTGCACTTACATGTTATTATGTAGATCCCTAGAAATACCTATGTGAGATAAATTAAAATATCATTTAATTGACATTATTGTCATATTGTTGCAATTAAGAGCAATACGTTGAGCAAAGGTTAATATACAATGAAGTTGCCAGCTGGAAGTTTCCCATTTGTGAAACTATAAGCATGCACAGCTTTGCAAGTATCTTGTTTAAAACCTATAGTTACAATTTCCTCTGTAATTGTATTCCCATTTCACACGCTTACCAGGTCCTGCACCACCCAGGGTATTTACCACGCTCTGGCAAATCCGGTTCCTTATGTATTTCAAGATTTCTGCTGCTGTCCTGTAGACGAAGAGCCATGCACAGTTCATGGAATCTTTAGGTTCTCTTTGACCTTGTGGAAGTTCTGTTACGGCCACGTAACCCCATGTGGTGTGTGCTTCCTGCTCAACTTGCCATCTGAGGCTTCACAAGAATTAGCATTATTGTAATCCTTTCAGACTATAGAGAATAAGAAATAATGCAAGGAGCTCAGCGCTCTGCTTCATATGGGATTCTCCGTGTCCTGTTTTTAATTCAGTTTCTCATATTTGTTGAAGACGCTGTTCAAACCAGCATGAGTTACAGTGCGCTCGGCTTCCACTGGGGAAGCAGCTGGAGCAAAGGGCGAGCCTTTGGAGATTTATATCGCGCTGAAGCCTCCTTTGTATATCCCTAATTCCCTTTACTCTTTGCAGTAGTGAAATCCAGTTGGAGATTATGATATTTAAATGTGAATGTCCTTTTCCTTCCTGTCTTCTTCCAGAGGGATGGATCACATGCTGGGAACCTTTATAAAAGCGAAATAAGGATGGCTTTGGAATTAGTGATGCAAAGATGTTTTATGGTCACATACTGCAGTCAGCCGATGCCTCATTGTTTTCTCACTGCAAACTGTGTGCATATTTCTCTCATGACTTACGAAAAGACAGTTCAGAAGTTTAAATGCTCAGAAACTGAAGCTGGCACAGGACTAAGTTAAAATCAGCCTGCGCCTGGCTGCACCCCCGGCCCGTAGTGCCAGAACGGGACTGATTTACAGGTAGAGCTGTGACCCTCAGCGGTGACACTCAGAATGCAAATAAAAGCCCATTTGTGAAATTTTGGAACATCGATGCTCCATGAACATGAAATTAATTCGACAAGCTAAATTGTACATGGGATGCACCTCGACTGAAGTCCTAAAACAGGCTTCCATGACAATGATGGAAACTGAAAGCATGCTCTAGAAGCTATATACATACACATACATATATTTGCCTTTATGAATAGGTATGGTTTTCTTATAAACATTTGCATTGCTAACTATGAAACCTATGGAGAGCCAGGGCATTTATAGATGTGTATAATTTCTTCTTCTCCCAGTCAAAGGACCCTTCCTTTTCTTTTAAGATCAGGTAGTCTTTACATCTTTCTCTCTTAAAATAATGCATCACTGTTCATGTGCAGTGTAATTCTGGAACTGAATGATATGTGTGTGTGATATTTGTGTCAGACCGAATGGATACATGCCTGTGTGACTGTGTGTGCATAAACATATATATACATACATATAAAATACCATTTCAATCATTAAGAGAATAAAGACCAACTTGGGCCACATGTTAATCTCTTGTTTTAGTATGCAGTGACTACTTCCACCTTCATAATCCTCAGCTTAAAGTGTAAGTAAGAGTTGCTCTATCTGTTGTAGCAAACTATGAACACAAAAGGATTCAGAAAGTAATAACAAAGATAAATAACTTTGCAATAAAATTTCAGCTCCAGTAATTTCCCATTTATATTTTCTCACTGAATCATGTAGTCCCAAGCAATGCACTTTTTTACATCTGGGCTGCATCATACTAAGTAATTTTTTATCTAATGCTTCCCAGTGTGTCCAAAATATAACATCCCATGCACAATGCATGCCAGGGCAGTCGATGAATTATACAGAGCCTTCAAATAATATCACTGTGAATGTGATTTCATAGGCTTTCTAAGGCAATCAATCTTACCATATTATGAGGAATGAATTGTCAGTCAGGGGTTTTTTTTATTCTACCAGGAAGGTTTCAGAAGCCGTTACTTAACGCTCCTCATTGTTGAAGGCTGCCGGCTGAATATGTTTTTCCTGTGCGAAGTTACTGATGTGTTCTGTGTGTCTTCAAGTTTCACTCTTGGTGAGCACAGCCTGTTGCCAGAGATACCTGGGGCTGTAGGAAACGTTAACCTGAGAAGTGGAAACTTCGGAGAGGAGGAGGCAGAACTAGAAGGAGCAACAAAAGAATAGGTTTTGTGTAGGAAAAGCTTGTCTTTGTCTTATCTACGTTCTCTTATCTTTCCTCCGTCTCACACATACTCCCACACACTTATTTAAAATACGGTTTGAAATGACAGCTTCCCCGTGTCTTCTGAGAGCAAACAGATGAAGCTGGACTTCCCTCTTCTTGCCATGCGAGTGGCTGGGATGTTTCTCCATATTGTTCTTTAAATAGCTGCAGGGAAGAGAAATACCACGAAATACCGCGCTGGCAGAGGAGGTGCAATTTAGTCTTAGGTTGTTCACCGGTGCTGCTCGCAGCGTGGTGCGGGTCGGCCCAACACCCGGTATGAGATACCCGCGTATTCCTGACACAGTCGTGAAGCCTTGGGGGTTACAACTGCCTCATTTTCTTTAAGAGAAGTTTTATATAGGTATTTTGAGCAGTTATATCTGTGCTCAAGACTGCGCGTTCCTTTCCTACAGACAGCTGAGCAGATGGCTGTCTTCACTTAATTATTAATGTTATCTGGAGATCCAATCATGTTGCATCAATGAGCCAAACGTAATAAGACAAACATTTCAGTCTTCAAACTTGGCTCTTACTTCTGGGCATTGATCATTTAAGTCACTTCTCATTCTGTATCAGTTGTTCACCTGGAAAGAAGTGAAGGCTTTATTGACCTCTGAAAAGCTGACACTTTCACAGGGAACTGAGTGTCCTCGCACCTCCAGTAGATTTCAAAATAAGAGGTAAAAGTGGCAGAGGATGAACCAGACAGTTCTCCGCCTGGTGCCATCCCCTGGAAGCTGAGGGTGAGGTCCTAATCTTCTTTTAGGTTCTTTTCCTGAATTGCAAATTGATTAATTGAAAGGAAAAAAAATAGGACAGCACAAACTGTCAGAAAGCTTTTTAATAAAGATGATTTTTTTCCCAGTGGGGCAAATATAATCTTCAGTTGGTTACAGCAAGCTTACGGATTACTGAGACAGAAGAACCGTGAGAGTGTGAAATTCTGCTTAGTATTTACCTAGATGCTGTCATCTTATTCTTTCTCTAGAGACAAATGCAAATGTGTGCCACAGATTTTAAATATGCCACTAATTACTGAACACTGCCTCCCTTGCACACAGTCAGTGAATTCCGTAAGTTGTCTTCAGTGTAAGGGATACAGAGGAATTGTGCCAACATTTTTCAGTTTGCAGCTTACTGTCTCTTCTGGAATCAGCTTGTGACAGCAGATGTTAATTCTCTGCTCAGTAGAAAGCCTCAGTGCTGGTGAGCAGCAAAGTTAGCAGGAACAGTTGTCATAGCTGAATGCAATCTTAGTGTTTCCAGAGACTTCAGTATTCCTGCTCTATTATACAGAGGGAAATTTAACCTTGTAAATGGAAAATCTGTTGCATCAGCACCAAAGACACAAAGCTAACCCTAATGCTGGCAGATGTGTGTGATGCATATGGAATCCAACAAACCAAAATGAATTTGAAAAAAAAGAAAAAAAGCAACAAAAAACCCTGCTAAAAATCCCAAACCAACAAAAACCAGAAAAAGCCATTCACAGATCTAATTTATTACATAAAAGCAGGACATGCTTCAGCTGAGTATTACACTACAATACTTATATGTAACATCTTTCAGAAATGCTTTCCCATCTGTTTTTTACTCTATTTTAAAGAGTTCTTCCGCTCCTGCTTCCAAATGTGTGTCTGAGGCTCAACGCCGAGTACTGTTCAGTCGCCAAGTATCTCCTGTTGACTGCCAGAGGAATGAGCACTTTAACGTGAAGACACTACTTTCATCTTGCATGTTCTTTGCTGTCACCTTCCAAAACTGGGATATACTCCAGTGGTTTCAATTCTTGTACCATACATGTTGCTTCATTGAACTGGCCACTGCTGACAATGTAAAATGTAATTTCAGATAGATCTGCTTTTCCCCGGCCTTCCAGAAAATGACCCGTTTCACACTGACGGGCCGTGTCTCCACTCAGAGCAGCAGTGCAGTTCATAAACGAATTCTCCCCTTCTCCCCGCTTGCCACGTGTTGCTTCAGTTGCAGAATGGTTTGGGGAAGTCCGAACTAGATTCTTTTCTGAGAAAAATAAATCAGAAGCTCTGCTACTGAAGTGGACCACGTGCCGTCCAGCAGCCACTGGGGATGCGAAGTCCAGCACTTGCTCTTCAGGCAGGGTCGGTCTCTATGTGTGATGGGGGGGGTCCAAAATTGGGCTGAATTCAGTCCAAAGTAAAACCCCAAACTACACACGGTGTCAACAAATAACAAATAACGCTGACTGCTTCCTTCTGCTGATGCTTTCCTTCTGCACCTGGTATTTGTTGAATAGACAAAGCCCTTGCAAGCAAATAATTTTTAAGTGGTGGTAGAGGGGAAGGAATGGGGAATTCTGGCACCAGACTCAGAGAAACAGCTTGGTCTGCGCAGTTTTGCAGCTGCAGAATTGTGGCATCTCTCCCGTATGCGATGTGCTTTTAAAGAGAGGGCGATCTCTGATTCCAAGGGGCAAATGGGGGGCAAGTCACTTTTTTCTTTTTTTAGTTGAGATGCAAACCTTAGTCACTACAGTGCCTTTTTATTTATATGCTGTAATACAAAAAGCTATATAATGATATAAAATTGGACTGTAAAATTGGACTGTATTTTTTCTTTCTTTCTTCATATATTTCCTTTAATCTGATTTATGCGGTTCACTGAAGAATGTACATTTTCTTTGGAAAAATGACACAAAGTTGTTCAGTAGGCTGATGTTTAAGACCCCTTGTTAAATAGCCAGTGTCTGTGACATGTTCTGCCTCTGAAATAAGTGTGTTATTTTCTAGTACTTAAGAATAGTACATTTTGCTTTCAAAGTGCATTGTGTGCAAGAGGCTTCTGTTTGTGAAGCAAAGCAAAATAAAGGCCCAGTTATTGTGTATCTAGAACTAATTTCAGAAACTCGAAATCAGGACCTGTGTTTTCCCCAAAGGCAGAAGTATTTGTTCCTTTCCCGCACAGTTTTGCCATCCACATAAATACGCAGTAAAACACACTAGCTGTCGTTTGAATTATTTCTCTGCCTCTTCTTGTTAAACAGCCTTGCAGATGTGCACACACTGAATTAATATTTGGCTGGGAGAACACAATGCAAAAATATTTAAATTATTAGTTAGTTTGAATTAGGTACACTCAAAACTTTCAGTCTTATGCTATGAATTTGTACTGGTTTTATAGACTATATTTTTAAACACTTAATCT
The DNA here is from genome assembly GCA_947846985.1 of Fratercula arctica. Taxonomy (NCBI): domain Eukaryota; kingdom Metazoa; phylum Chordata; class Aves; order Charadriiformes; family Alcidae; genus Fratercula; species Fratercula arctica. Next base: position 1,280,320 of record CANTUZ010000013.1, on the reverse strand, counting down.
TCTGTGAGGATACATGTATTTCCAGTTTTTTTTGAAGAATGGTTCTGATGTTTGAATTTCCTTAATCTTTATTTCAACACTCTGTATTGATCTAACGTATATTTAAATAATTTACAGTAATCACAGGGACAAATGCACAGTTGTGGTACAAGAAATGTTGCATAAACAGCCAATATATTCCAATAGCTTGGCTGTTTCATACTCTTATTGTTAGAGTAGTATTTTCTTCACGTGAATGAACACGCGCAACATTTATTATATAATACATGTTAAGACATTTTAATATGTGCTCTTTTCCGTGGTGTTAGACCTTGGACATAGATGAAAAATAAGATAGCTTTAAGAATTGCTAGTTTGAGTATTTGCTCTTGCCTCTAATATTGAAATGGACTTCCGGGCTCAAGCAAGCTAGTTAATTTAAACTCATTAATTAGACTCAATATTTAAGTATTATTTATTTATAGTATGGTGTCATTAATCCAAGACTATTGCCTTGCTGTGCTAAGGTCAAGGTATAATGAGAAACACATCAGGCTCACAGCATCGCACGATCTAAATAGTCAAAAGAAATAGCGGGCAGCTGCCTTCACTCATGGGCGAAGACCAGTAAGGGCTGAGCCCAAAGCCAGTTTAGGCTCTGCTGAATCGAAGGCTGGAGCTTTCTTTCGCATTTCATGCTGCCTCTCAATAAATTTATTTTTTTTTTAATTTCTGCATCATCACCCTTAACTAAAAATGAAAGCACAGAAGTCACAACGTTGCTTTCCTTGCTGCCCGGCCGCAGCCGAAAGCGCTGGGGATGAGAGAAGGGGATGGTTTTGGAGGCAGTTGTGGGCCTGGGCTTGTGAACAGGAGCTCGGGCAGCTGCGGCGGGGTCCGAAACGCAGCGCCCTGGCACTCCTGGGGGGGGCAACAGCTCCAAACCGGCAGAGATTTCCCCCTCGCGCCTGCAAAATAAGGAATGGTAGCCAGACAGCAAACGAAATAATTAAAATATCAAGTCTAAAAAGCATATTTCGTACTATACTTTAAAGTTGATGTGCTATCCTTCATTGGGGTTTGGGATGTGGTTTAATATCACAAGATGACGGAAGATTCCTGGGGTATGCAGGAAGGTTACCTCAGAAGAAGGTGAGAGGTGATTTTACAGCAGTTATATCAACTGACAGGACACTTCAGAGTGGATACACTCAATCCAGCATAGAAATATCTTTTTCAGTTGGCATATTTCGTTAAAGAAACCAATCAGCCAATAGTCATTTTTTCACTGGAAAAAGGGAGAGAAGACAATTCTTATACACATACAGCTATACATATAACAGTGGTTAATCTTTCTGAGACAGAATAACCAAGAGTCCGAGATCATTTATCACTTTAATAAATATTTCAAAGTGCATTTTCAAATTGCTGTTCCTGTGAAGTTATAACAAATAAAACACTAGGTATCACTTTGCAAAATTAAGCGGGGGTTTTGTATCTGTAGAGCATTCTCTAAAATAGAGTTCGGGATACACAGCTAATACCCAGATCTATCAGTTTTGTCCCCAAACCTTAGAGCTCAGGACTATTAGGATTCACTGACCATACTGTGTGACCAGGCAGTTAAGAATATACTGAATATTTTGGAGGTGTTTTAGAATAGTTGCGCCTAAGTACTGACTGTATCAGCTATCTTACTCTTTGGCAAAAATTGCTCGTTCCTTCTTTTCAGCCATAAAAGACCGCAGATTACCGAGCAGGCTGACACTCTATCAGATGCAATCCATTTTGCTGTAGCTGTTTGCTTGTCAGATTTATTCGTAGCGGTATCTCGTACCAGACAACTCCTACAACTGCAGTTCCTTACAGGCAGGTTTCAAGAAAGCATGATGAATCTTCACGGCAATTTATATGGATCCAGCTGCTGGGTATTTGCACAGTATTAGAGACAAAGTAGTTCTTCATGGGAACACCTTTTAAGAGTACAACTTGTGTATTGTTTCACTGGAGGATTTGGGGGGTTTTCTCTCTATTGGCTATTTGTAATGTGGTTTTTTATCTCACAGTTAGGGAATCCTGAACTTGTTCTCAATTAGATTGGAATTATCTCAGGTTTCTAGATTTGAAACATAATTTGTTAGCGAAGGAGATATTATATGCTAAAATTGGTACAAATATCAATTTTAGCAAAGCATACTCACTATCAAGGGATTTTTAAAGTGTTGAGCACTGTTGAAAATCTGGGCCAAAATATTTCCTGCTGAAACACTCGCAGGCTGCATTTGAAAAAGACCCCACTTATAAACTATTTCCAGTTAATGTCCTATGTTTCGTCCTTCACCTTAGCTAATCGAGAATACTTTATACACCTTTGGTTGTGTGGAGAATTTTGTCTTTGTCACCAGTTTGGAGACATTAAAAGAGTTGAGCGTGTGAAGTACATTGGATTTTGATTCCCATTCCACAGTTATTTACCTGAGGAATTCTGGGCTTTGCCTTTCCTAATCTACGTTACGGCTGCGTTCCCTGAGAGCTCGCAGGACTGCGGGGAGGTCGTGTCACCGTCGAGATTGCTGAACAGATTCGGGACAGTGGTTAACACAAAAACGGAAGCAAACACTTGTGTTCTCCAGATTCCTAGTTCCAAAATCACTTGGAACTATGAAGTTTAGGATTTGTCTGTACTGTGCAAAGGGTTTCTGTCTTCTAGTTCTCCAAATTAGCTCAAATACCAGAAGCATGGTATGTGATGGCATCTTTGATAAGACAAATTGGCCTGCCCTGGGCCGCTTTTGTAGCTACACCATCATATTCCGCAGGGCATAGGTGTGCTCGTGGTCCTGCTGAAGTCGGGTACGACTCCATGGGGTCTTGCAGAAGGTAGTGTTTTGAATTGCATTCAGCATGTTATAACAAACCATCATTAGCTCAGCAATGAATCTTCTTTCGGCTCAAATATCCAGCACCAGTCCTGACCTCTGCCTCCGTACTCCAAGATCACTGGGACTGAACGCCACGAGCCGTGCCCAGGTCTGCAAGGGTCAGTCAATTCTGATGAGTGCTGCCCAGCTAATTTATCATCGGTTCTTTGCCAGATTGTGACAATGCAGATACTTTTGCCCTAATGTTTTTCCTAACAAATACCATTTTAGCCTGAATCCTGAATACAAAATGTGCTGAAAATTATTCACATCCATTATATGCAATACCTTCTAAATAAGTAGTCTCTAGACAGACACTTGTAACGTGATTTTAGCTCTGCCCAGCAATTCTACTAAGAGGTATGGCGCAAGAAGGAAACCAGATTAATTGAAATTATTTCCAAGTAAAACAGGAGTGGGAAATAAATAAGGCATAATTATGAATAATAGAATTGCTGTTTCCTACCCTACAAGGAGCAGCAATACAGATCATTAGCATGGACTGGCAGGACCTGTGCTTTGTGTTTTATACACTTTGCAATTTTTTCCTAGATACAGAGGAGGCGAGGAGACACTGAGTAACCTGTAGTGGCATCGTGATTTTCTTACTGGACCTGTACCAATTCTGAACTCAGTTTGAAAACCTGCCCTATCATTTTTCACTTGCACTGCTTCTATGAAGCACCCCTGGTATTCTCCATGGGCCTGAGGGTGCCTGGTGTTAAACTCCATGGAAACTGTATTGATAAGAGCTGAAGTGCTGGGACTCATAATTAATAACTTGGGCTACCAAACTAGAATGGTTTATACTGTGTCCAAACAAGGCAGTCAGGGTTTTGGCCATGAGGGGTTCTCAGAGAGTTATTTCCCAAAACTTTACATTCACAGGCTACTTCTTCGCATTTTAATGAAGGTTCTGTTTTTACCACTTTCAACACTCTCTGAAACATTAAGGAGAGGGAAAAAATTACATGGTCATTACAGTCCATCAGATTTCACTCTAGTGTCATTCTTTATAAGACTGTGAAAAATTCTGTTCCTCAAGTAGCAGCCTGTGGGTGGTATGAAAAAAAAAAGCAGTTTGAGCACTTCAGTGGATTGCTGAAGTGCCCAAAGGTAAGTGCATCCGATGTTGAGAACCCAGGAGCGATTCTGACCTTTCCACCTGAAACTGGGTATTCCATCAGTAATGGATTTTCCCCTTACAGTACTGGTTGTGTTTTTTACAATAAAGGGGATTCTTTGGTCACATTGGGAAACTTTAGTTGCTATAGAAATGCATAACTGTTTACAGGTGCAATATTGAATTGTGCTTGCTTCCTGGGACTAAGTTAGTTGTATTTATCTGTTATGGACAAAATAGCCTACAGCATTAAGGGGAATAGGGGCATGTAGGTTAGAGGGGACAGGATGCCTTGAAGCTATTTTTCTCCCTTTGTCTTTAAAGATAATGTCTTTTCAGCTGCAGTGCCTTACGCAATTCGTTATGAAACTTCAGCTCTAAGCTCTCCTAAAACGGAAGCGTGGCATTCATCGGACTGTTTATGTGAAGGAAAGAGCACGAAGTTTTCTAATGTGTGTGTTTGCATGTGTTCCCTGTTCCACCCGTAAGCAGAGCATGTGGGCACCGTTTTTCATGGCACCTGGAATTCAGGAAGATCTTGCAAACACGTTATTCCAAACTTTGTTACAATGGAAGCGTATCTTCTCCTTGGTATGCAAATCATATTTAATAACATGTTAGGGTTACATTTTAGAGCCCAACAATCTGTTTCAGAGGCTTCAGGAGTCCACGTCTGTTGCTGCAATGCAGTGTCTTTCCAACATGAACACAAGATGAGGGCACAAAAGAATCACCTGTGACTTCTGTCTGCCAAAAAACACAGATTGCTTTCCTGTACCTGCCTACTCCAAGATACATTTCAGCTTTAATGACAGTCGCCTACTGTCATATAAAAATTTGTACTTTTTTATGCAATCATTTTTACAAGTCCTTTAGGCAAAACCCCACTATGCTTGGTTGGCAAAGCCGACACTTTTAAAACACTATATGTGTTTAATGTGTTAGGTATATGCTAAAAATTGTACAAACATATAATTCTAGCATCGTGATTTTATAAACAAATAATTTTTAGTAACTTTAATTTGATAAAACTTAGGATTAGTCTCTTTACTCCACAGGAGCTATTTCTTTTAAATAGTAAGAAACAGAGGATCTGGTCCTGCAGAGCAGTTAATCAGGTATTTAACTTTTGTACACTGAGTTGTAACAAAAAGCTGCTATCAGTCTGTAAATGCCCCATTAAATCATCTCTAGGAAAAAAGTGAGCACGTGAGCAAGAAAAAGTGTGTCCTCCAAGGATTTCAATACTCTTAACTGATTTATATGCTTGACTTGGCTGTACAAGGTCACCTCATCTCTGAATTCCATTTTAAATATAAACCTGCAATGGTACATTTTATTTAAAGAAAGTTGTTGAAAGAACTGTAGCTGTGCAGACAGCTTGGCTGAGTTGAGACAGTTGAGCTGATCGGTTCATGCCCACAATACATCTCTTCTACTTAGCGAATGAACTCAGTTTTATCAAAGTAACTAACAGACAAGCCACAAGGTCAGATGTTGCTTTCCGGAGAAGCGGGCAAAAGCAGGATTTCCCATGATCTGCTCTGGTTGGTTGCTGTCGCTTTTATTCATGCAAGCCAAGAGGCAGAGGTCTGGTTTTGATCCTTCCTGGCTCTGAGAAATCAGCTTGGGTTTGGGGACTTCTCTCACCACTGCTCTTATCTGTTAGTTTCTAACTCTGGCATGTTTCCGTAGCCTTATTTATCAATCAGCCCATTCCTGCCTGGTGGACTAATGAGCAGGAGCCGGGTGTAAGAGCAGGGAACTCCGTGGGAATACCCGATGTCACCCCAGGCAGAGCCAAGACTTTGTGATGTGACCGGTTAAGTAGGTGCCTACTTCCGAATGGAGAGTTTCCCACTTTGGAGAACTGGGCAGCTCACAGAACAAGAATCTAAACTGTTAAGTTTGGGATTTATGGGTTTCAAGAGCTGAAGTTTCAAGTTTTGACTCTGCATTGCTTTACGTCTTGTTCTGTCAGCCACTAAATGACACCACCAAGGTGGGAAGCTTAAACTCCTGGCGTTCCTCGGTGTCTCAGACTGAGTGTGCTCCGTCGGTGTTGCTCCCAGAAGGTAACACTTACATGCCCACTCCCACATATGCATAAAAATAAAATGTAATGTCTAAAGCAGCAGAACAAATGTAACTAGACTCTTGTTACTTAAATTCATCTTCCTAAGTTATTTTTTTCATATAAAAATTATACTTAAGATAATTATTTGAACAAATTCATTTTTCAAAGAGCAAAATACCCTAATTTGTTACTCAGTCAGATATAATCTTTTCCTTTTTTCTGAGTTTAGGTAGACCAACAAAGTTATCTGAGTTTGACAGGAAAAAAGGTGAGGGGGGTTTGATCGTTAGGAGCAACTTAACATTACAAATACTGAAGCGTGACAGTTGATGCATAGTTTAATTTCCTTTTTTCCCCCCAGTTAGGACTCTTCCATTACCAAACTACCAGTAATGACAGAAATGCAACAGTGCCATCTCTAGGACAGACTCAACATCCCCTTCGTTGTAGGAGATGTCCAGGAAACTCAGTAAAAGGTGATAGAGGATGCGTGTGAACTCACCCGTAGACTTTTATAGAAAAGAAAGATGATTGCAAAAAAAAAGGCTTATGTGATTATTTTTTTTCCACTTGATGAAAGTGTTCAGGCTTTCTGCTGAGCTTAGCTTCCCAGGCCCGTAGTCTGTGTGAGCCTTTGCATTCCCTGGGTGTTTTCAGTCAGTAAGAACAGACCTGAAGTTTTCGGAGCAAATCCTTCCAAGTGTTTCAGAACGCAGCCATGGATGACAGTGAGGGGGAAGCCCAGGCTTACTTTTCACATTCAGATACAGCTAAAACACTACAAATATTGTTGGACTGACGTGATTATACATCCTTCCCATCCCAGCTCTGTTTTTTAATGGTTTTTGTCATTTTTTTGTTCGATGAGAAGAGCAAAATGTCTGCGTTACAACACCAAAGCATTTGATCAGTTCTGTTCAAAATCTTTCAGTTGATTTTCTTCTAGGACATTTTTAATTTTCCTTGCTATTTGATAAACTGTGTCGTCAAAATAAATATAATTTTTAAAAATATAATTTGGAGTTATGTTATGATAACTTTTATTAAATATGTGTTGGTAAGGAAATATAATTTGGAAATTGGTATATGAAGCAAAATGTATTACTGAAAACGGAACCCATAACTCTACACTTCTTTATCATTCAGTGGATGGAAGTATCTGCACTAATTCTATGTTAGGTTCAAATTTTCTGTTTTCTACAGTGTATGCGTTATTTCAGAACTTCTGACACAGATTTATAAAAATTCTGACACTAATTATCTCGTATGTCCTCAAGTATCCTCTTGAAATGCCCCGCCGTATGCTTCATTTAGAAGTGGTGTAGAGTTCTGATTCTGGGCAGCCACTCTTTAAATTCAGTTGCCGTGGTACTAAAGAGCACATTTGCTGTGGAAGCTCCAAGAATGTAGGATGGTTGCGGTATCACCTGCATTGCACATTAAAAAGGCTCGCTTGCTTGAAAATACAAATGCTATATACAGACCAAAAAGAGAAGAATTTGTATCAAGGAGACTTTTCCCATGGAGAAGGTAGATGATAAAATTAACCTCTCATTTAATGTAAGAAAGAATGTAAGAAGAAACAAACTCGAGTGAATTATATTTGAGAAAGATAATTTCTTACTTGCCTCTGTGTCTGAAGGAGTTGCTCCTGGCAGCTTTGCAGACAGAATATTGCGCCAAATGGGCTCCTCTTCTGGAATTCCTCTTTTTTTACCTTCTCTAATCTACATCCAAAAATATGTATTCCTTACAGTACATCGTATTGTCATTTTTATTTCAAGCAAGGGCGTGAGAGAAAGATTAATGACTGTACAGAAGGAGTATATAGTGAGACAACAGAGTAAGAGTCAGAAGGTGAGACCAAACAACTCTTCCATAGGATCCCTTAAGGTGCAAAATGTCTTAAGAAACAGTAAACTACAAGTGTTGTGTGAGACATCTTGATATAGTCTTAATATATATAAAAAGATGCTTCTGGATCACTACCATTTTCCTTTCAAATCTTGCCAAAGCAACATTTGCTGCTTCTCCTGTTTACAGAAAACTCTGCTAATTTGTTTGAGGAGTAAATATTTCAAAAAATTAAATAAATTTCCTATATAATACATGGTGCTTTAAGCTTTTCTACAAAACTTGGAAAATTTGAGAGCCAAAAGCCCTCCTATTTAAAAGGGATACTACTGTAGTCTCTCTGCCTTCATTTTAAACACTTTTTGTTTTTAAAAAGAAAACTTGATCATCTCGGCTCATCTGTCCATCGTACTCACTCCCCAGTTAAACAGGGCACTCTGCAAGGACTATGGAATATTCTTATAGCCTTTCTTTCCTTGGAAATAAGAAAAGAAAGATTTGTTTCTACTTCATCTAACTTTCTTCTGCCCTAAGAAAACTAAAGCATGTTGTTTTCTCCTCAAAAGCTTCTGTTTCTCCTCCTTCCTTTCATCAGCATTCTCTTTAGTGAAAAGACTTTCTATTGTCTCCCAGGTGGACCAAATAAGACTACTTTAGCCTTCGTTTACTATCTTGTATGGTGAGCCTTGGGGTCACAGTGCCTTCTCTTTTCTTTTCCTTCTGCCATGCAATACGAAGGGAATGCAGTTTGTTCCTGGTCAATACCAATTACAGGATCAGAGAGTTAATTCATCTCTATGGCACCACTCATGTTCCATCTAGTTCTGCCCCCTTCTCACCACCAAGAGATGGTCCTCATTGACTCATCTCTTGTTTTAAAAACACCACAAATGAAAGAAAAGGCAGAAGAATACAGTATTTAATATTTTCTCTTCTGCCTGATCTTAAGGAGGTGGGGAAGGAGCTTGCGCTGCCCTCTTCCCTGTGTGAAGAACACCAGCAGAAGCCAATCAGGGTTCTCGTCTTTTCTTCCCTTCCCCCTCCCCCACTTTATTTTAGTATAATTTTGTTGTACAGAGTCCTGGTGTCTGTATGCAGCCTTCTGACCACAGCTGTGTGTGACAGCTTCAGACTAGCCAGACACACGCGGGCTGGTGCCTTTAGCCAAACCTCAGCGCAGGTCCCGGAGTTTGTCATGGACATAGGGGGCACTAGGAAAGGACAATGCTGATTTCCTCTCTCTGAAGGATTGCATTAATATTTTCTGCCAGTAACAGACTAAAGTGTTGGGAACACAGAAGTGCAGTAATGAGCTCAATAAACCAGAATTATTCTATGCTGCATTGACACATGAGGATCACTGGTAACTACCATTTGAATGTTACTCAGGCTGTGTGCTGACAAGGCTTCTCCACAAAATGGATGAGTTAATTGTTCCTTCTAATTGTTTTATTTCTGAATGGGAATTCCTTCCAGATTTCACCATTCTTTTATGACTTTCTGTCCGTTTCCAGCCCTGTGATGCTGACCGATGTGTGTCTCTGGTGGTCTCACAGTTGATCTCTGTCTATAATCTAGTATCTTTCTAAGCTGACGGTTCTGTTTCTACTGCGACACTTTGTCCATTTATTTAAAATGTTTCTGCACAACATCTGTCCCCTTATTTTTCCTTCATCTTTTACTCCAAACTGTCTAAGTGCTCATTTGTCACTTGGTTACATACTGTATTTTCATCTGCATCCCAGCCATTAGTGATGCATTCAGGGGCATGAGCAGTTGAGTTGTATCTGAGGAACACATTTGTATGTGTTATTGACAGTGAAATGTTATTTGGACAGCTCTCCAAATACTTACACGCGTGCTTAATTGCCGTGCGAATATTTTTTTTTGTGGGTTGACATCAGTGGAGCCGTTGAGGGTAAAGAAGTCCCATGAGGTTGCAGGCTGGGGGCTGTAACACGTGGCGCGTGGCTGCACAGAGGGTTCGGGTGGCGAGCGCTGCACAGCCCACACCTTCTCCTTGCCCGGAGCCCCGCTGAAGCATCGCGTTCCCCCGAGTGACAGTCTGTGTGAAACCGGGCGCTGGGACCGCAATGGAATGAACTCCCTGCCTTCACTGCGTGTACGTAACTTTGCGAGTATTTGGTGGACAGGACGGTGCATGTTTTTCCTGGAGAGTTGCACTGGCTGGACCAATGACTTTTGACACCCATATAATCTTGAACCCTCAGTGACATATCTGTATAGCACCCGTGGATGGTCTTTTTAAGATGTGGATTTTCATTATCTTAATTTTCTACAAGGGCTTTCAGGAATTAGTTTGAAGGACTGTGTCCCCACTGGTGTCATGTGATAGTTAACTAAAAGTTAACTGTAAATGTTAGGTAGAACACAGAGGAAATTTTGTGAACTGTGTTCAAATCTCAATAAAATGAGGTACCTGTGTGATATTTTCAGTAAAGTATTTGCAAAGTCTATGTAATGCTTATTACTTTGTTATGTCCCCTCACTCTCCTCTACATGTGAATTTCTGGCTCTTTTAGTGCTTAAAATGTTTGTTCAATATCAGGATGTTTTGTTGACATAATGCTGACATTTTAAGGTGAAATTCTCATATTCTATTAGTATTGAAAGTATAAAAGAAATGCATCTAAATCATTGCAAAGAAAGCTATAACAGTGCATCCTGCTGACACAGATGAACGCAAAACTTAATTTCTTATTTCTTCTCGTCTTGCATACAGCACACCCTAGGTTTGTTTCCACTGCAGTATTTCATGTTGTCGTGTCCTCCTGAGGTCTCGCAGACCCTCCAAAGAGGAGAGGGAAACATTCTGTGCTTGCATTTGTTTGACATGTAGAACATGCCTTCAAAACCTCTACACTTTAATTTTACAATTTAAATACATATAGGAGACGTCATCCATGAAGGGTGAGTATTATGTTTCTTTCAAATGTGTGAAGGACCCATAACTCACCAGACCCTCAAGTATGAATGAATTATGAAGGCCTTTCTCATGAGTGAAAGAAACATAATCAGTCTTCAAGGGTGAGATACTCTATTTACTCCACAGATATTCATTTTAGTCTATTTAAAACAACAACAGAAAAGAGTATCTCTTTAAATCCCAGTGTGTGTCTTTAAGGGGAAAGGTGACAAATAGGTTAGAATCCTCAAAACATCTCTTTCTCCCTTTTATTTTTGCTTTCCTGAACAGTGCGATGGAAGCAGTGGATTAATCGGGTTTGCCTACTGAGCTAGCGTAAGCCCACCGAGATGGCCCACTCACTGACATGAAAAACAGAAACTGTGTTTTAAAAATAGTTATCTGTGTCTTGTACCAGTCACAAAAATATGATGGTGGTATTGGGCTGTTTTATGAGCTGGATTAGAAATTAGCTCTGTTGGTCTCGATAAATTTAGAACCACTGATGCACTAAGAATGGATTCGTTTTTATCTTGATTTGATTGTAATTTAGTTTGTTACAACAGTAGAGGTGCAATTATCTGTGGACCCAAAAAGGTGCATATACCTGGCTACACTGAAGATTTTAAACTATAATTTTTGATCTCATTCTACAGAAGGGGAAAGTAAAGAACACTTGATTGACAGGTGGATTGGTGTCAGAGTCAGAACTAGATCCCAGATCTCATGTGACTTTATCCAGTAAAACACCCACCAGACCACACTTCCAGAGGACCTTAGAACTGATCTTGCTCCTTGCGGGCACTAATCGTTTTACATGATGTAGAACATGTCCCAGCTTCGGTCAGTAGTGGATGGAACTGACCTTTAACTGAACATAACATAGAAAGAAATGTTAAAGAAAAAATGTGAATGTGCAAACAATTGATTTATGAAGGCCATGAATCTCATAATCAGAGTCTCAGGAAGGATCTTAAGGTTTACAAGAGTTCTGCCATTCCGCAGAACATCATAAATCCCAAGGTGTTCTGCAGTTTTGAGAATCAGGCCCTTAAATGTGTATCTACAAGCAAATGGTATTTTCCCAGTACTGAACAGTTTAATCTACACTGCATGGTGACGTGCCCTTCCAAAAGTGATCCCGACTCTGTGAAAAAAAAACGAAACGCATCTTATTTCATTTTATCCAGCACTTTGTACATCAGTGCAACATTAATACAGAGCAAGTATAAAACTCTCATACATCTGAGTAGTACTGATTTACATATGATTTGTAGTAATGAAAAAACCGCAACAGAACAATGAAGAAAGCGCTCCTCGGCTTTTCAAGCGTGCTGAACTCAAGTCCTATGTGGTGTACGTACTCCGCAGTGCTCAGTTGTGTGTACGCTCTGCTTGTAAGCCAACAAGCTGTTGAATGATGGGTCATAAAATTCCCCGAAAAGGTAACAAGCACAGCTAAATCGTCTCTCTGTTCTTAGGCTGGTGAGACTGTGGAACAGACATGATTTACAACAGTTTGTGCAATCTGCGCAGATTAGGAAGAGGAATCTTCATAATTATATAGGCTTGCTGTTATTTAAATATTTACCAACATTAAACACCAAAGGGGCTGTGCAAATGATCCAGGGGATTCATATTGTTCTAAGCTAATATCCGTTGTACAATATTATGCAAATTGCGTAAACTTTATTTTGTTGCTTCTGCTCTGAGCAGTGTATCCCAAGGCAGCTATTCACTAAGTTGAAACAGATAAAGTTTTAATAATAAATAGTGATGATGAATAAGTCAGAAAGTTTGTGCAATGCTAATGTACTTGTTGGCCCCAGGGTAGTTTATTAGATAAACAAGTAACATTTTATAGGTTGCCTGCACGTAAGTGGCTTTTGTTTTCCAGGAAATGTTTATATGATAAATTATTTCAAAACATTAGGTGTTAATGAACAAATTGTATTCACTTTCAATTTGCCACAACTTTCCTGAGACTTAAGATTTAAACAGCAAAGTTCTACATTTGTTTCGCTTTGTCAAAATGACAGTAGTGTGAGAAGTTAAACTTTGCTATGGGATGAGGGGAAAACCATTCTGCTCTTTAATGCAGAGTTCTTAAGCCAAGAAATAGAGCTGCAGCTCTTTTCATTAGTATCCAGGGCATTTTCAGGACTTAGGATCTTAGAGAGAGTAAAAATTAGACAAAATAGTCCAAGGACTACAGGAGTCCCAGTATGCCCATATTATGCTTTTGGCCACTCGACAATATTGACCCATGGTAGATCAGCTGAAAGGCATTTGTATGATTGGGAAAGAAGCCCCGCTAAATTAAAACGGAATGAAGCATAAACAAGCTTATTTAACCAGCATGTTGTAACGAAAAACCAGCCAAATGTATTAATGACTCTTTCTGCTCTGTGCAGTATGTTCCTGACCCATACAGGGCTCTCTCTAAAGTACATTTTGAGCATCTGCATTCTAGTTCTGCTGAAAATCCCCCTGATGATACATCAGATCTTAATAAACACAAATCACCGTCATTTGGATCTTTGCTGTTTTTTTTAATGTAAATAACAAAACAGTTTTATATCCTTGCACAGAAAGAACAGATGGTGCACTGGTGAGAAGGGTCTCTCGTTACATTTTCTTGGATTTCGCAGCAGAGGTCTATGGTCTGTCTAGTTACTGCCGGACTGCTCTGAATTAGTCATGGAAACATTTGTGACAGGGCACATGACTGCAAGATTTTTGGAAAAAGACTGTGTTTCTCTCTGTATTTGCTGTCTTAGCTGACAGCATCAGTCCCAAATTCCCCTCATTTCTACCAGTCTTATGGCCGGATGGATTCTGAATTGCTACAAAATTGTCAGGAATGCAAAGACTACAAAATAAGTCAGAAAAACAAATGGGTGGGCGTTAGGTTTAATGGTTAGAATTTTGCACTCCAGGAGACAAGATTGCCATTTCTGCCTCTGCCAGTTTCTTATCGCTTACCAGTTAAGTCATTTGAGTGCTAGTGGGTTCAAATGGTTGTGGAGTATTTTTCAAGAATATGTAGCAGAAATGACATTTTAATTTTAAAGAAAATTCTTTTAGCCTCGCAGATGAGAAGTAACATAGAAAAAATCCCTCTTTTGGCTGTACATCAGCACACCTGCGCTCAAATTTATTTCAGAATGAGGTATAAAGATATGCAAAAAATAAGGGAGAAATGGATTAAGTTTTTAAAACTCAAAAACTGTTTGAACTTTATAGAATTTGGGCATAGTTTTCAGAACAGTGAAAAGGACAGAGAAAATTGTAACTATCTGTCTGCTCTCTGTTCCCCAAAGTTGGCGTGGTGGTTGAGCTATGTGGCCGGTGCCCGTGTGGGATCGCGGCAGCAGCCTGCTCTCCAGCGGGGGCAGCCGCTTTCGCTCACCTGAGGTGGAGTTCGGGTGCTCACATTCTCGCTAGAGAGAGAGAGCGTGATATTAGGCTTAAAATTTAGACATAAGATTTCTGTGAAAGTAGGAGCTGGTTTTGAAAAATTTTTTAAAAACCTTAAAACAGTTGAGGAACTTCCTGTGAGGTCTTCTAGAAGATCACTCCGCCGCTTGGCAAGCGCCTTTCTCTGTTTGAATTTTCCACATTAATGGTCGTTGCTATGATACATCAAGCCCGCTGGTAGCAGCGTACAACATGATTCATTTCATGGGCAGGAGATCCCATGACAAAGACTTATCGGAGCAGGAAATTAGAAAGATGCTGTTCCTGAAAGCTATTAGCATAAGAATGCACCTAAATATAATTTAAAATAATTTACCCTTAGAAGAAAATAGAAACATTTTAGATAAAAGAAAAATCTGGCAAAAATACATCCAACTTGTTGTACATCTGCTATGTGTTGTGGAAACCATCTTTCACCACGCTTGTGCGGTAGGTGAGCCTGAAAAATTTCTTTTGAAAATGTTACATACCCAAATTGTTTTAGTTCAGACCTTCTGGAAACTAAGTATCTTCTCTGATGAAAGCAGAAACCTGTCCTGCACTTCCCCCTACCTTCTTTCAATATTCCCCTTTGCTGGTGAAAGATGTATCACTTCCCTTCATCCACCTTCCACTCCCTCCTAACTACATCAAAACAGTCAATTACAGTCCTTTATTTCTCGAGTGAAAGGTCCATTAGTTTACAAATTCCTGCGGAACAGCTGAGCGTGCTAACTTTTGTTTTGACATTTGAGAAAAAGATGTTCTTCAGGAGATAGCGACGCAGACCCTCAACAGATATACGGGAAGAGTGGAAAAGAGATGGAGCGGATGACATGGTTTGGGGGATAAATTGAGGAAAACATTATTTTTATGAAATTAAAATGGAATTTAAAAGGTTAAACAGAAACTGAATGATTAGTTTGTATCAGAACTAGCAAAAGATTACTCAAGAGGTTGCCATTACTCACATCGGAATGGATACAGACTAACATAAATCTTCACCTCAAAATCATAACATTTTCCAAAAATGCTTGCCAGTTTTAAAATATGGTCCTAACACTTGATTTCTGGTTTGTGACCTTGATCCTCTTGTTAAATCCCCTGTAACACTGTGTGTATTGAATTCATCCAGCATTGCCGTTCCAGGACACACACTGCTTGGCTGTGTCTAGCAAGGAGTTGACTTATTCTTGAGTTAAACCATGATTCTCATGGTTTATGAAGGTTATAATTTTACCAAGAAATAACACAATTATGTAAAGTAAAAGCATGTGCATGCTTACATAGGCTTGCACGTCCAAGACCAGCATGTTTATAGACACAAGATAAAGATAACAAAGGGCTACAAAGAGTTCTTTTTCACAGCACGCCTGTAACAGCTAATTAATTCCACTTTCTTCCTGCAAACAACAAAGCTCTTCTCTAAAATATATAATATTCCAGTCTGTGTGTGGCCTCAGTGGTCGTAGGCTATTCGGACAAGTTATCTGAGTGCCAGTTTGCACAAGGCTGCTCAACTCCACCAAGAAAAAGGCAGTTTACAGTCTTGGTCAGAGGATTTACGCAGCACTCCAGTGAAAGCAGATACGATTTGGGATTAGAATTCACATTGTTTTCACTAGTGAGATGCACTCTTGAAATAGCTGATAAAATGTCAGTTATGCTGTATTAAGTGTAGTATATAAATTGAATCAATCCCATACATAATTGCTCCTTTCTTTCAAACCAAAGGAAACATGTACGCCCCTCAACAGCCTGATGCGTGCCTTAGGGCTCTGTTGTAACAGCTTGCATGTAATCTGCATTTAGCAAGCATCAGCTATGACAATTTTTGCATTTGGAAATACCACAAGACAAGTACGCTGGAAAAAAGATTCAAGATAAATTAGCACATCTTACCAATGATACAGCAATAAATCTTGCGTTATGTCACTAACCTACATACAGTACAAAAATTTAAAGCCATTTTTTCAGCTACTCTCCAGATAGATTCTTAACTTACTGGCCAAATTCTTGTTTCCTAGAGTTTATGTGTGTAACGCGAAGAAGCAGAAGCAGACTGGGTAACTGACCGACTACCAGATTTCAATGTACAGAACTGGCATAGACCTACTTCACAACCTTCATAATTTTAATTAGGATAGCTACCTTCATGGAGTCCTTGCTGCAGAGAAAGGTATTCTGCAGTTTTTCACTGGAATATCTCTTAAAATACGCTGGCCTCTCAAACATGCCTGTAGACTCATGAAAGGAGGCATTGAAAAGGCAATGTTTTGAAAGAGAACCTACCGAACTTGCGTATGGATAGAATGAAGAAGAGAAAGAAATAAAAATTATTTGATAACTGTCAAAGTAGCATAGCTTGAATTCTCACTTTGCTGCAGACGCTTTTTGTTACCCTGGTCAATTGGAGGGCAGAGCCCGGGGGAGGGCAGAGATACTTCATCCGTGCGTCACCCAAGTCCTGCTCTCCTGCCAGTGGACTCAGCCTTTTATTTCTTGCCTGGTCACCCATCCCTCTGCTCTTGCTCTTGAGCTGTGACCCTCACCAGAGCTAGAAACCTAAATTTTGCGCTTAAAAAAAAAGAAAAAAAAAAGGAAAAAACCCCAAAACTCATCAACCGCAAAATTCAGAGAAAGCATGCAACTCCATCATAGTCAGGTACTTCGTGGCTAAAGAACTACTGAAATTTGCATTGACTTTTTTTCTCTTAATTAATGTAAACATCAAATATAGGTAAATGTGTCCTTGCAAACAGTTCTTGTGTGTTATCAATGTGATATCTTCTGCAGCTGAACTCAGTTGTGTTCACCACTTTGTACACTGCTGGTATTTTTCAGTTGCAGCAGCTTCTCATGGTCTGTGTTATTCACCCAAACTGAGCAGTAACTTTGGGGTTCGGTTCTGCATATAAAGTTAATCAAGACAGCTCCATTGGTTTCCGCGTATGCTAGATAAAATATTGGTCGTATACCTTTTAGGAGTGTTTCATTACAGTTTCTTATCTTCAAATGAATCTGTTTCTTAAAACGAGCATTTATTTTCCTTGGGAAATTATTCCTCTTCCAGCATTCATTCTTCTGGTGGCTTGGTTTGTGTGAAAACAAGTGTCTCAGTACTTGGAGAGTGCTCTTGTGATAGCTCTAGAGAAGCCCAGAAGGGCCTGACAGTGATATTCACTACCCATAGATCGTCCGTGAGTAGGTAAAGATGAAAATTAGTTCATTACAACATTATAATGTCATGATGAAAACAACCTTTTCTGCACAATAAACTTACAGCATATGTCTTATGTGGAAAATGCAGCCCACAGACAATCATGGGCAGAAATCTGGATTGCACATTAAACCAGCAGAGCTGCCTCCTCCTGGGCGATGTGTAAATAAATGATCACAGTATCAGGCTTCAAACAATCTGACTTTAGAGAAGAAAAAATAAAGGCAGCGTAATGCTGACACACAAACCTTACAAAAGGCTCTTGGATCAACTCAGATGCAGCCTTTTTACTATTAAACCAAAATAACTCAAAAAAATCGTTAGTGGAGCACTGTTCCCTGGTGGCTCGAGCAAGGCTCTTAGGGCTCTGTGAATAATTGATTTAATTTTTTTTTTTTTTTTTGGTTCAGCTGCCAAACTGAGGGGAAAATAAATTCTGCTTGGATTGACCCTAAATAAAACTTTTTTTCTTAACATGGAATATTGAAAAAAAAGTTCTATTTCCACCCATGAACATTTGCTCAACATTACTTGGGTCCAGATTCTCAATGCTTTAGTCTCGTCTCTGACTCTGAGCTGACCATGTGGCAAGACACAGGCGAGCGGAGGAGAAGGGGGATGAGCACCGTGTCAGGAGGATGGTGAAACGGTGAGAAATGTGAGTCTGGGCTCTGCGTGGGAGCAGGTGACCTGTGAGACTACACAGAGGTTTAGGGTGAGTGCACAGAGGAGCATCACTGCAGCTTAGTATTTAACTATTATTTTCTTATTTTGTTATGATTTTTATCTTTTGGAAAGTGTGAGTTACCTTAAAATGAGGCTGCTTTATATTGGGACGCCATAGCAGTTGTTGTCTCTATTACCTTACTGACGCTGCTGTATTGACGCGGGACCTGAGCTGACCCTGTGCTCCGGCGTGCCAGCCACTCTGCTATTCTAGTTGCCAAAAGCGATGCTCTGCGTGTACTCAGAGCCATATGCACTTCAGTATAACCTGGAGATGTCAGCGCAACATTGGCGTGGGAAAGAGGACTGCAATCAAGTTATCAATTGATTCGCTATATAATTTTGAAGCCAATTCTGCGTAGAGTTTACTCAGTTCAGTATCTTAGGTACAAACTATGACAAGAGTATCAAATAGGGTTACATCTGACTGATTTCCCACAACTCCTCTGTAATTCTACCAGGTAACCCATTACAATGGCAAACTGTTTTCTAAGGGTGTCTAAATAGCAAAAAGGGTGGCATTAGCAGCGTGTCTCCACTTACTGCAGTTGCTTCATGATATAAAATTTGCCCCCAGACAGTTTCTTTTAACCAGGTGATCAGGAATTTGTGGCCTTTTGTGTAGATTGTGGAAATGGCAATAACCATAATCACCTCTATCAGAGGATTACATGTCCACAAGGCCATATTCTCACTTTGATGGTGCTGGAAGAAAGTAGGATTCAGGACAGGAGGTCCACCAGAGGGAGGTTAAAGTGCCATTGGTTTTGGGGCCAGCATGGGGATGCTTTGGTTGATCACATACGCATCGCAGCTTCTACCCACAAGGCTCCTACGTCCCCAGTAGAGAGAAAACCTCTTTTGCCTCCAAAGTGTTACCCTTCTGAAAAAGTGACTCTATAGGGAAAACTGTCTTCTTGTTTGGGGAGTTCTGATTCTAGCTGAAAGGCAAAACATCTATGTCCTTCCTTTTTAATACCAGGTTTAAGAGAACATTAAATGGAAAAAGGCAAATTTCTGAGCCGGGAAACAGAGAAAACCTTATTATCAAGCTGGCCTGGCTTGATCCGAGTCATAAAAATGACAGTTGAGAATGACTTGCTGTTCCTTGCCTGGCAGTGTTCACCTAATAATATTTGCATATTTTTGGAATTATGAATTAATATCAAGCCTATTATGCAATTTTACAGTACAGTCCTTCCTTTCTACCTCCTTTTCTTCCTCCCTCTTTGCCTACCACTGCTGACTCTCTTACAATCCTGATAGCTTCCAAGACACTCCTTCTCCCTCTGGATCAAAAGAGGATCCCCAGTATTGTTCCCGTACCTCAGAGGACACGTGCCATTGTGTGCATAGATGACTCCTATCAGCAGGTTGTATACGTCGCCTGCATGTTCCCACGCACTTCATAATATGCACATTTATTGCCTGCTGGGAAACACTATCACAGTGTTTTTCACCTTTTAACAGCGTCTCAAAACCACGCAGAATGGAGGCAGAATGCTCTCGCCACTACCCAAAGGCTGTTTTCGTGCTGTGACACTCACTCTCACACCTTTCCGCACAGCCCGTCCCGTGGGGCCCGTCGCCCCTCCACCCACAGAGGTTTGCAGGCACCGGCCCTTCTGTGCTGCTGGGGGGGCAGAAAGCGTGAAGGTGAGAGCTTTCGGGTGCAGTACTGCATATCTGTGGCTTTGATATGGAGACGCTGCCAAAATCCTACTGATGTGTGCTTAGTTTGGCAGAGAGGGAACACTTCTCAAGCTGTAAGAACAAAACAGACCAGAAGATCGGCAATTGTCTCATTGCAGATATGTCAAAATCAACACTATAAAATTCCTTATAGGTCATGTGCAAGCTACTGTTTTACATAGTGGATAAGAGTTTCCCAAGGGCTCATCTGGAGTGTTAAAGGCGAATCTCACTTGTCCAAGCAGTAAGTCACACTGATTGCTGAGATGAATATTGCATGATGTTGCTTTTAATTAACCCTAAGTAATGCTTCAAGATTATCCCCTACACAAAACACCACTATTTCCCAACACTTCCTCACTCACTTTCACCTTTCTCTTCTGTATAGAGAAACAAGTAAATAAGGAAAAACATAGCACTTAAGTGAGCCTGAGACAAATCATTGTACTTCGTTGGCTTATTCCAGATCCCTCCCACACAGGAAAGGACTTCTTAGAAGTTATATATACAAACATCACTTTTTCTTCTTTTACAAGGCTTCACTTGAGCAAAACTAGAATGAAATGTAACACAAAAAAGAAAATAAACTGGAGAAAAAGATGTATCTGAGAATGGAAATAGAAGCTGACAATTTAGACCAGAGTCTAAGTTTGTAAACCCCCATCCTTTTTTCTCCAGCCAGCTCAAAGTAAATGGTAGTGTGTTCACGTGGCTGCCAAAGGCAAACGTCAGAGAGTGTCAAAGGAGGGAGAGACAAAGGCAACACGAGCCTTTCAGGGGCTTCTGCCATGGGATCCCCTCCCAGGATACTTTCGTACCACCAAGGAGGATTCATTCCCATACTTTGACAGCCACTGTTTGGAAATTATTGTTTTTTAATCTACTTCCATTTCCACAGTAACCTGCAGAGAGATTCTTCTAATAGCTGGGGGGTAGGGAGGATAATATATAGCATTTTCAAACAACCAGCTTTTAGAAAAAAATGAGTCTGCAGTGCCTTCAGGATTTTTTGAACATTCTCCTTCTCTCCAAAGTTCGTGCCTTTCCTCCCCAACATTCTCCTTGAACTCCAGTTCTCAGTTCTGTACAAGAGTTCGACAGTGACATCGCAACTCAGGACCCCTGTGTCACCTCTTGCAAGTCATGACGTGTTGGCCCGAGACAAATCTACCTTGCTTGGCAGGCAGTGCCATTGGAATGCTGTAGCTCTCATCTGTACGTATAGTAAGAATTTAAACTCTGAGAGAACATGTCCATAGCTAGTAAGCACAGCCTTCTACTTTTCTTATTGTACAGCAGCTTTACCGTTTCCCTGAACTTTGCCATCTGTCTGTCTCTACTTATTTCTTTTGTCCCCTGTTTAGATTGCAGACCCCTTGGACATAGGGGGTTTCACTGCACTTGTACAAAGCTCGTGTGACAACGTCGTTCAGGAAAGGCCGCTGCCCCAGCACAGCGCAGATTGCTAAACCATACTTTCATCAACATTCTTATCCCAGCTGTGAATCTCTTTCAGTTTCCTTGAAACCCAAATTTTACTTTTCAATCCCCAAACTGCATCATCCACAGCAGGAACTGAGCATCAGTGAGTCCCAATGTCTAAATTTACTTTTCATTCAGTTGGTGTAAAGTTTTGTATGGTGGCCTTTCCATGTCATAAATATTAAATGTTAATGTGTAAGCTCCATCTGGAAGACTTTTCATTCTCAAATTCTCAGCTCTGTTTCCTCACATAACAACCAATAACAGAGATCATTAAATTAGAAGATTTTTATTTAGGAACACTGAAAATGTAACCTAGAGTAGGCAACATATGCAAAAAATGAAGGAGTAATATTTTATTGACCAATTTTTCTTTATTGCTGCTTATCTATGAAGAAATGAGAAGATAAAATCATTAGAGTAATAAAACAACTACCATACCAAGTATACTGCTGCAACAAAATTTACTTTACTTTTTCATGTGCTTAAAGTATAATAAGGAAAATATGCATATAAAACATTTCCTACTAACTTCTCTAGTGTTGCTTACTGTAAGATGGAGCTTTCAGCTTCTTGTGGTCCTATTTGACACTAATTATCCCCTTAGGATGCTCCATTACGCTCAGTTTTCTTTGCATGTACATGTGCTTGCATGTGTGAAAGAGATGTAAAGTCTGTTGTTGTTCACTGTAAATTTTATTCAAATTCAGCAGCACCAATTTATAATCACTTACGTTTACAGAATGCCTTTCATTCTGGATCATCCAAATGTGCTTTTCAGACTTTTATATAAAGAAATGTAGGATGCAGCCAACTTCGTGTGGGTTGCTGTACCATTTGATAGCATCCAGCAGAATTACACATGTGGTTTCAAAGGGAAAACTGGTATCCAGGAGCAATGTCATCGGATGTTTGTAGGACGGATCTAGCGCCTCATAGTGTCCAAGATAATGCCTTTCTAATAGAAGTACTAATAAGTCTGTGGTGGTGATGGCACTGAAGGTGTGACTTGACAGCAAGGGCTGAACCCCCAAACTCGCTGCCAAGGAAAGCAGAAACCTCACTAATGGCAGATTTTTGTTCCTAATCTCATACTTCAGCAGCGCTACCTTTATATGGGCTGTGGGCCCTGCTGTCCCTTTGGTGGGCCAATCAGGTTCATGGAGCTAATCCAGAGAATCAATCCAAAAGGAAAGAAAAGAAGTGTGATTTTCTGTTGGTGAAATGAGCTGAGTTAACTCAAGGACGGCAGCCAGGAGAAGAGGAGCCCGACTGTGGTGGGGAGCCGGGGAGGGGAAGCTGTGCGACGGCAGCAGGGACCTGCGGGATTGCCCTGGTTTTGTTGCCTGTCTGCCTGGGAGGGTGCCTGCAGCGAGGCCTCCTGTCGGCACCCGCTGCAGAAATCGGGCACTCACGTTCCTATCTGAAAATCATCCAAACCGCTTCCTACAGCACGCTTGTCTTTTTCTCGCGAGACCCCAACAGACAGATTGATTTTTCTCTCCTTTGGCTGCGAGATCTTCTGGACGTGCTGAGGCAAGCTGCAATGGAACCAGGCGGTGTGTGTTTTCAGAGTGAAAGTCCACTACTCTTAACCACCGTCACCTGGAGATCCCACTCCATGCAATGCCAGTGCAGAATTCCAGCACCAGAGTGGCTAGGGAGTGGCAGGTGAAAAGGAATACACTTTGTGGCCTTATGAAAAAGTAATAATTCTGGTATTTTGGTTTCTCTTGTAAAATGAAGATAGTTTTTTGAGGGAGCACTGATGTCACTCTGATGTCGATTTCTCATTTATCTTTGTAAAAATTGAATTCTGCAGAAGCTATTATATAAAATTCATGATTCTCTAATAGCCATATCTAGCTGACAAGTTTTGCAAACTCTTCCTAAGACAAGATCAGATATTCACAGGAGCAGGCAGAGCTATGGAAACTAATGGAAATATTAATAAGACTAATGGTAAAAAAGGACTTTTCTCAGCCCAAAAAGGCTGACAACTGATCATATTCTGAACATCAAGAGCATCTTTTTTTTTTTGTTTTGGGAAGCGCTTGGGAAATATTAAAAGCAATATTATTTGCTTACTGTTTGCAAAACTATTATATCTAGAACTCTAGAGGACTCCTCCTAGTCAATTTTCAAAATATTTGACCGTATGTTACATCCAAGTATATAAATAGAAGACAATGGGGCCAAATACAGGCACGTGTTAGATGTGGTAACCACTTTGTTGTGGAATCTAGCCCTACCATTGATTGTCTTTTTAATTCAGGTATTCCTTGTCTAGTATTCCTTGCATTTAGAAGCAGAACTGCTGTATCTTCTCCTATTGTTTTAAGTCATTCTCTTTACTTTCACTGAAATAAACGCAAATAGAAAGCAAGTCCTGCTGATTTTCCAGTGGACAGATTACGAGTGGTTCACATTGTTTTTTTCTGTAATTCCCTGGACCAGCTGTTAGTTTTAACGTACATCACAATTCCATTAAGCATGACACACAACTGTTGCAAACCACAGTGCACCCATCAAGCTGATGTTTACCTGAAGGCCTTTGAATAGATTCTGTCAAGATCAAAAGTAATTACTTTGTAAAGTTCATTTCCCACCCCGTGTCTCTTTTCTGCTGAATAAATATTGCAAGAGGATGAAATATGGATGGATCATTTACATCCATCACTTTTAAATATTAGTGATAGGCTTATGCAGCTCATTGTTGTGTAAAAATGATTTGGAGGCATTACTCCAGGTTGAATAACAGAGTATTTCAGATAAAGAACTAAACGAAGGCTCTCTTTGTCATCTTGTATTGAATAAAGCAAAGGGAAGGGACTGTCTGTTAATTTTATGGCTAATATATCTTCCCTCTAAACGGCTACACCTTGTAAACATTTTTGTTAACAAATATTATTAAAATACATATCTGATTCAAACACCTATTATGCCTTATTAAAGTAAATATACAAAATTACCTACAAGGATGCATAATAATACATCGTTTCATTCAAGTAAGAGATATTTTAAAATTACATCCACTTTCCATTTAAAGACTACTAGCGAATGTAACTTTTTTTGGTGATTTCATTCTTGAAGGCACATGAAGGCATCAATGAGCAGCCTCCGTTGACGTTTTCTTCGTGCCACGCTATGGCACGCTCCTTCCAGTCATAGAACTGTCAGAAATGGTGTGTTAGAAAAACATTCTCCCAGAACACTGGAAGGTGCTTTGGCTTTATTGTGCTATTTTGCTTCCTCTGACTACTGTTAGTCTAATAAACTTGGAGTCATTTTACTCTCTTCCATGGAGTAATATTTACATTTATTTGTAAAAGAAGTTGAACAGCGGGGGCACTGACATGACTGGCTTCTAGCAGTTGCCGTATATGACATGACATTACAGTGAAATCATATAAAAGGACTAGATAAATGCCAGTACAGTTTCCATCTTTAAAATGTGTTCATAATTCACACAATTATATATTCAGCATTTACGTTCTAAGTCATTTACTAACATTAAATCACCACTTTTGTAGCTAAGGAAACCTCAGTCTTTGTGTGGCGCTCTCAGCATACCGGCTGCAGTCAGTGTATAGGTCCGTATCAGGTGGAAAAATTGTTACTCTCGACTAATGCATTTCCATAGGGAAGCTCAAGGTCTACATACAAAACGATGTGTGTTTTGCTACAGCTCTGCTTGAAAACAGGGAAACGGATAGGCTTCCGAAAAAAATACGACATGAAGTGACCTGAGAGGGCCGTTCAAGTCCATTCTGCTGATTCAGAGAAACATAACCTGTATCATGGCCGTTTCAATTTCTAGAGCCAAAGCAGTAATGAACACACAGTGACATGATTTGAAGGTTCACGCAGATATCTGCACGTGCTTTTTGCCTGCAGACTTCCAACACGGTGTTGAAATTTTGTTTTCACTTTAATTGAGATCTAGGTGAGGACACCGCAGCAAAACTGACCCTGAACTGTTTGTAGTGGGTTGTCCTTTTTCGTCTTCCCCCCAAGTTAGAATTCCTCTGGACATTGCTGTCTAAAGTAGAAATAAAAATGCCACTGCGTGAGGACCAGGATATTTTATGTATGAACTTGCTTCATAGACAGTTTCAGAGAAACTTTCAAAAACCCCAAATCGTGGAGGATTTTGCATATGTTCTGTCTTATAACAAAAGGTTCATCCTTAACATTTGTTAATCTGGGTTGGTGTGACAAATTCAAAGTGTTTGAAAGTCTCTTAGGACAGTTCTTTAAAGTGTGTTTTGCTCTCTTTTTCATTAAAGAACTAGGCTCATGTTTGAAGATGAATCCTCAGCTGGAAAGTTGCTTTTAGTTTAAAATGGAGAATTGACAGATTTTCTTCAATCAGGTTTTGGCTGCAATCCATCCTTGTCTATCAACCTTTCCAGAACTCCAATTTCCTCCTCCCTTATCCTTTTCTTTTTGAAGACAAGGGGTTTAAATTAAATAAATAATGTGTGACATTCAGGAAAAGGTAGACTAATGTAAATTTTACAGCAAAGGGAGAGAATTTTTAAATTGGAGAGTGAACAGTGCTGAGGAATGGTCTGTTACAGCTGTCTGTGCTTTCAGAGTCTAAATATCCTTAGGGAAATCGGGAGTCTTGCCATGTTTGATACCCATATCCAGAAATACAATTTTGTCTGCACAAGCATTAATTAGCAATTTTGGGAATGCTTTCAACGAGGCCAGGGATCGACTGGAACACTGACTTTATCCATTGCCATTAAGTGCCCTGTTTGGGGAAAGAAAACACTGTGTACATGCTTTTTACTGATTTGGGCAGGAGCCAAAGACAATTATAGTCTTCAGTGGACCTCCAGCTCAAAGTGGGTTGGATCTGGCAGGTTGTGGTAAGACTTCCCAAGAAACTAGATCCTGAGTAACGACTTCCAAATGCACAGGAATTCAGCTCGAGCTCTGTGTCGGTCTGTCATTTCTTGCAACTAAAGGTGTGGACACAACGGTTATTAAATTGCCGGGAGAATTTGAGTCTTTCTTCAGCAAATTCTTTGTCCTTCATTGTCTTTCCCTCTCGTCTACAGTAAGCACTTCTGCAGAGACTGGGAGGAGCACAAAGCTAAAACTGCTAACTCCATCCATTTCTCTCCTTTATTGCTAAACAATTCGGGAGCTTCTTGGGTTGTGCAGTTTTGGCTGAACCTCCTTCAGAGAGCTGGTTCCTTGGCTCGGTTGCCTCACTGACTGTATATTCATCTGTGACCTGCTTTGTTTTCTGCTGCCATATTCATCTGTCCAGCCTGAAGTAAAAGGGTTTATCTTTAGTCATGACATGAATTCTTATGGCAGTACCATTCAGAGGAGCCTTTTACTGGGAAATAAACTGTAGGCTAAAATGTCACAGAATTTTATTAGACAATCTAAACTTAATTGCAGATAAGTTGATGCACTCATAAAAGATGATGCAATGTTTCTGTTAACTCCAACATGTGGTAACTGTTCATGGGAGGACAGCAAATGGAGGTATCACTAAATGTTATATTAAAACAATCAAATTAGGAAGCTGGTTATTTTTTTTAAATAGAAACTTCCACTGTATTAATTACTAGTGAGATTTTTACCTAGCAGTAGCAGTATTCAGAGGACATTGCTTATATAAAACTGTGGTGGGGTTTTGATTATTCCTGTGGAGGCACTGGGTTATTTAGAATATTTTCCCATGATCTGTGGTGGAAATGGGAAAAGAGCTCCGTTCCCCTGACGAGCTGCAGGGCTTACTTAATGCAATGATCTTTCAACCTCAGTAATAAACTACAGTGCAGACAGATGGATGTGCCTGCTTGGGCATTTCATCTCTTAGTCAATATTCAGCAGCGTTGTACTGATAATTCTTGAAAACTGAATGCTCCATGTAGAATAAAATGGCCTTTGCTCACTGGAGTGGTAAGCTGGGCTGGGAGCCATGGCTTTTGGCTTCTGCTCTCACTTTCGCCACCAAGCACTCAGGGAATCGTGTCAACCATATCAGCTCCCTGTGTTTCGGTAACGGTCTTGAACGCATTTCCCTTCTTTCAGGGAGGTTCATGTGAGCTGTAATTAATTAATTCTACAGTGAATGGTACTTGTAGGTAGAAGATATTGCAGATAGGATAGTTTAATTATTTGTGTCATTACTGTCCCTATCTTTAGAAATTTTAGTGATAAGCCCTAAAAATTACATGAACTGTATTAATTACAGTGCAAACTTTATTCCGTCTTGTTCTCATGCTGACGAGTTCTGTACCATCCCACTTTGCCTCGATGTACAATTTAAATGTGCCATGGTGACAGGTTAACTAAAGCTATTCCGAGTTAATCACATGCTGCTAGAGACCACTGCACGCAGACAAGTCCTGTGCTCGCAATTCTGACAAAGCAGAGACGATTATATTTTGTGTTCGCCTCAGCTGAGATATTGACTGAATAAAGAGTGAGATCTAAAGCCAGCTCCAAATGCTGCAATCAGTAGATGGTTTAGCAATCTCAGTTTTTTCTTTCATTGCCAAAAATCAAGATGGTTTCTGGAGACATTTAAAGTCTATAAAGACTTGGCTAAATTACAGTTGTTCTACAGCAGGTGTAATATGTAAGGGAGGTCTGGAAAGAATCCAAGGAGCTTGTTTTCACACCAAAGATCCTTTATAGGGTATGAAATCATACTGGAAGGGCAGCGTGCCCCGGAGTATCAAACACCATGGTGTGAGTTCATATCGGACTCTGTGGTTAGTTTGACACTGCATAATATTTACACAGCCGCCTCTTTAGGGGTTCTGATTAAAGCTCTCAAATTATATCAGAGACGTATTCAGCAAGGCTGGATATCCCCCATCTGAACAGGTTGTCGCCATGACACACTTCCAGTTTTCTCTTTGCTTACCCAAGGAGCCAAAGGACACCTTTAAAAGGTTTAATAGAGTACACCAGTAACGTCACTATGGAAACATAGTCTTTTGGAGACTGCTGCACCATCTTCCCTCAGCCAGTCGGGATTTACAAGTCTTGGCTGGAAATTCCCTGCAGCGTCAGTGAAAAGTGTAGGATTCAGGGCTGTCATAGCCACCCAGGGCAGGAAAAGCTCCGGAAACAGGACATCGGTGAAAAAGAGTACTAAAGAGTGCTGTCACTGGCTGACCTAACAAATTGGTTAAAAAAAAAAAAAAAAAGATTGCTAAAGGTATGGGGTTTTGTTACAAAACAACAGGTTCAAAGGGCAAAAGAAACAAAATTTACAAGTTAATGGGTGGTGCCGGAAGGATATCTTCCGTACTTGTGCTGAGGAGGAGGATTGTAATCCCCCAGGCAGGTGCCCAGCACAGAGGAAGAAGAGCCCACCGCAGTTGCACCTAAAAGATTTACGCCCTTCACTCCACAGGTAGTGCCACCCTTGCTGCCAAAGGTCCGGTATCCACTTCCAATGCATGTTTGTGTGGTCCCATGTTTGTTCTATTAATAATTTTTACCATATTCCGTAGATACATGTTTCTGTCATACTTCTCAAGATATACTGGATTTGGAAAGTTTTTGTAGCTCATAGGAAGCACTTTCTGGACTACTTTTTGTTTTTAATTAGTACAAATAAAGACCCTAGACATTCTATGTCACTGTGGAAAGAGGTTAGAATTTTGTAGCCACTTTTTAAAAGTATTGGTTTTTAATTTCTAAAACAATGCCTTCCATGTAATGTATGATGCAATATTATGTGATCTGGAATATAAAGCTCAGAGATTCTACTTCTGTTAAGACATGTCAGGGATGGGTACGGCTGTTCCTTCTGCTAGGCTCTTTTGCTGCCCTGTCTGATGTGCCTGTGGGATGCAGTCTGCCTCTTCTTCCTCCACCGGCACTTGCGCAAAGGCTGAGGACAGGCTGCGCTGGACGGCGGCTGCGCCAGCTCCGCTCCGCTCCATGCTTACGGAGGCGCTGGGAAGTTGTGCTCACTGAGGCTTCAGCTCATAACCTGCCTCGGGTGAGTCGGTGCAAGCTGAAAGCCCTCCGGCTTAGGCGTGTTGTGTTCAGATGGGAACCAAATAAAGGGCTGTGGCTGAGCTATCGTTGCAGGTCACAGCACTGGAGGCAAACTCTAGACAGGCCACCCGTATGTAAAACCCAGCAACAGTAAACTCATTTAGCCAGGAAAGCCGCATGAGACTGGTCTAGATGAATAACAAGCAGTTTTCTTTGCGGTGGAACTCCATCTCTCCCAAGCAGGTTTTTTTATCTTGCGTGCTGCTGGGCCATGCCGCTCTGCGTCGCCATTGCGCAGAGCAGAGCAGGTATGTTGGTGCCCCAAATTCTCAGGCAATTACCTGTAAACGTTTTGGTAGAAATAGGGAGTTCAACTATTCAGAAAAAAACAGGGACACATACACAACTTGGTGACAAGTGATTAGAAATCAGTGAAGCAAGAAAAAAAAAAAGAAAAAAATCCAAGCTGTTAGTTATTAATTTAAAGTGACTTCAAAAAGCAGTTGCTAAACCTCTAGTGATTTTTTCTGATACCTACCCAGGCTGCAGGTGGTTGGGAAGTGCTTAATAAAGCATCTGCTCATCAACTCAGTTTCTCATTCTTTTAACTAAAAGAAATTCACCGCAGTTATTTAAAAACAACAACTTATTCTTTTCTAACTGTCCTGCCATGTGTTTCTACACAATAATGCCTGACTGCACAGCAACTATAATGGGCAAGTGTTTGCAGTTTTCAACTGGATTGTTTTAATAATTGATCCATTATTATAGGCCCGGGGTACTGTGGGTAAGCAAAAGGAAGAGTGGGTCTCGACTTTCCACCGCGGGACACAGACACAGGTCCCAGGCTGTCTCTGCCTAATGTGCGAAAGAGTGCCAGCAGGATGAACACCTACAAATGCGCCTCATTAACATAAAAAGTGCAATTAGAGTTGGTCAATTTATTTGAGGGGAAAAAATGTTGCTCGTAACAAAAACATATTTTGCAGAAATGTTTTTTGTCAGATGCTGAAATTAGCAAAATAATGCTTAGAAAAAAACATCAGTCGCCTTTTTTTACCTACTTTCCACTGAGAAAAAGGGTAAGCAAGCTTTTGGAATCAGCAATTTTCATATAATTTTAAAAAAATAACATAAGGTTTCAAATAAAACAAAATCATGATTGTTTAAAAGAAAATTACAGGAAAAAAAAAAAATCCAGAAGACTTTCTCATCATTAGTGCCTCTAAAATAAACCTTCTCTCATCTTCCTCTGTGTCCAAAGGGTAGAACGCCCCAGGAGTCTTCACTAGCTGAAGAACTGTCAGAGTTTACTTTTTCCCCAGGAGAAGGAAAAGTGGTACAAATTATGACACAATCACAGTATTTTCCCTTTTCTTCTGGATAGTACCAGCTACCTGCTGACCTGCACTTCAGACTTTTTAGGATTTCTGCCACAGGAGGTAGCCAGACTTCACAGGTGCAGGGTCACATCCTCAGTTCAAATTTAAATGCCGTTCATAAACGGAAAGGGGATTTCGTTTAAATGGTAGTAGGATGTGAGGAGGAGGGAAATGGTGGTAAAAACAGGATGAAAATGGAGGACAGGGAATACCAACTATTATAGCTTTAATAGTGGGCCAAGATAGGAAATCGATGTCTACATGACTATTTAAAAATTCACCAAGTAGAGATAAATTAAGATGCCAGAGCTAAGGGCAGTAGTGAGCGTCATGATTATTACTATTGTTGCACTGCTTCTCAGTCGTGCCTGAGCCAAACTCATATTCAGTAGAGCAGCATGAGGCATAACCTGGTGTGGATAAATGAATAGACTTGAAATGGGCGTACGTGCACCTAGTGTTTGCAAATGTTGCTAAGTAGTTGCACGCAGTTGCCAAGCGTGCCTGCTTTTGTTTAATCCCGTGGTGTTAAGATACTGTTATGTCATTGACATTTCTTTTCTCTAAATTACAGGTAGAACATGACTTGTGTGATTATACTAGGTCTGAGCAGATACTCTGTCACAGTTTCTGCCTAAACATCGCTTTTTTCCCCCTTCTTACAGAGTAGGCAGCAAGAAGCGATTATTTCCCCGCGTTACTGAGGTTGCGTGTTCAGTGAGGCGCTGCAAAGGGAAAGCAGCTGGTGCAACTCCATCCTATCTGTGCAATGGCCATTCAGGACCCCTAGTAACTTTTAAGTCCATTTTCCAATAAGGGACTTATATTCCAATATTCCACTTATATTATTCCAATAATGGAATAATTTTCCAATAATGCAGAGGAATAAGGCTGGGAATATCACCTGTTGGAAAGTAAGAATACCTGCTGGGGAAGCAGCTTTGTCTTGCCTTGTTCTTACCCCATTCCTCGAATGCCTCTTGCTGTTCACTGTGAGAAGCAGAACGCAGAGCTCGCTGGGCTTTGGACTGGACCGGTAGAGTTTGTTCTGAAGAAGCATTTGCAATTGCACCTCTCAGACTGTGGAGCAGTTGTCTGTAGAGTTTTGGAGCACTTGCAGAAATTTTTGCCATCCATTCTTTTACTCATCCATTTTTGCCCATGTGAATTGGGTATTTTCTAGATAGAGTTAGAAGACAGGCTCATATCCCAGTTGTGCATGCAAGCATGGTGATCAAAGTGCAATCAGATGTATTAGATTTCGGGTAAGTGAACATTTAGGAGGAGAGGATGAGTTAGAGCCTTGAGGTCCTAGTGGTTTGCCATGTAGCTCCACCAGCAGACCGTCTTGTGCCTCAGTTACCTCTCCTGTAAAATGCAATGTCTTTCTTGTCGTCTTTTATTAAGGCTTTAGAGATCTATGCAATTTTTATTTGCTATTGCTCTTCTGCTCTTCACTTCCATTATCTTTTCTTGTAGTTTAAAAGCAGAAACATTAGACCCATACTCAAATAACTGCAGCTTTTGAAGGGCCCTTCACTTGCTATTGATAATAAAAGTGTAGTGGATATTTTGATTCTGTTCTGTCTTGATAAGTTTGCTGTGGTAGGTGAGTTAATAGAAAATAAGTAGAGCAGATGTAGTAATAAATTACTATCCTGACAGATTTGACATATCTCCACCCCTGTACTGAAGATGAGTTGAGAGATGTGTGTATGATTAACGTTACTTAAATGGGTGGTGACTGAATTAGCATATTCTGCTGTAGGCGCTTGGATGATTCTATATTTTGTAGTAATACTTAGCAATTAAATTGAACGTTACATCTTCAAAGTGCTCAGAACATGAGAGGTTGTGTTCCATTAAAAACAGTGATAGATTGTCCATACATGGGAGACAAAGAAAATACGCAGTGCTGACCATGAGCATCCAAGTGTTAGTGGCAGAGATGCTCGAAGGACACTGCAGTTCACTATTTTTATAATACGAGATTTTGGATAGTGAAGATTGTTACACAAGAGTTGTCTGGCTGAGAACTTGAATCTGCCGTAGGAAGAGCTGATTGTTCTTTCTAGTTCGAGGTCTAGTTCCTGAAAACTTTGAGGTGTGTACCTCGCTTTACTTTAAGCACAGAGCTACTCCCATTTGATTCCCACAAATATGAACACGGATTAGGGAGAGAAAGAAATGTGGGTTTTCTTTTTCCTTGATATGTGCACTGAATGCAACACGTTAGTAGCCAATATACCCTAACAGAGACAGATACTATGTTGATATTTTTTCCTTTCATACTAATTTTCTTTGGGGTTTTTTTTTTGTTTTTGTGTTTGGTTTTGGGGTTTTTTTTGTGCAAAGTGTGTATTTTTTAAATGTTTCTTTGTGTGGTCTCACCCAGTTTCTTGACTTATGAAAACAGGACTGCAAATGTACTAGTAGGTTTTGTAGCAGCCATGTCTCGGTGGGGAGAAACCATGTTTTGGTAAATTTAAATGGAATCCATTGGCAAACATAAAAGCAAGAGTATAAAAGGGATTTCAGATCCTTTACATACCCTTGGGCTTTCTTTGTCTTTTTCAACGGTACACACCTAGCTGAACAATAATAAACTATGGGATGCTGTTTGTTTAAGGTGGGGTTATATGGTGGGATGCTCTGCAGTGCAGCTACACAACACGGCGTGTGGCTGGCTGTAGAGTACCACGACGAGCAGGCAAGACACAAAGTGCTCTCAGAGGTCCAAAGTCAGCTGACGGGCACGATAGATAGTTTCCCCTTTTTCAATTTCATTTAGGGTAGATATTGTTTGTAACTGTAATGGAAATATTTTTTGAAAGAAATGCAATTTTAATCATTTTTGTTTCTGTTGAAATATTTCATAACGACAAGTATCATCTCAAAGAATATCGTGTGATATTAACCCTGAACAAATGAATCGGTGGACAAATCTTGAGTGATTCTAAATATTTGCTAAGAGTCAGTAACTCTCACTGCACACAGTAACGCTGCAGGAGCTCAGCACTTCATTATGTTTAAGATCAACTGCCTTTAATCCAGACCTATTTCTGACACAGTTTTAATAGAACCAGTTACTCTCACAGACGAATGCATTGCATTCTTTTTTCTTTACTGTTGTTTCCTGTTTTTTCTTCAAAGAAACCCTTTTTTTTTAGATTTACAAGAGAGGAACTGAAGTCCTTTGATCTCTACAATGTATGTACTATTTATACCAGAGATGGTGAAACTGCTTTTGTCTAATTATTTTTGACGTCTTGCAAATATTTGCAAAATTCTTCACGGGGATTAAAAAGATCCACAGAGCTCAATCTCTCTATAACAAAGAAACAGTGTTCTCAAAAGGCAAAACAATTGTTTGCTTGTTTTCTCTTAGAGAGAGCCTAGACATTTATCTTCCAACTCGGCACATTTTATCTGAGATAGCGAATGAATGCATCCCATTTTCAGAAGATCACTAAGTTTCCATAAATAGAACTGTTCCTTACAAGATCAAAACAAAATAGTGCTAAAACTGGAGTGCATTTGGAGAGCATCAATTCTGCCTTTTTAGAATGTTTGACTCCAGCTTTGTAGACACTCTTTGCAGAAGCTCCCATTTTAGGGCGCAGTGTCTTTGAGCTTCTGTTAAGTGACTTACTGGAACAAAGTCTGCGAGGTCGTCATTGATGTGTTTGCCTTCATTGGCTTACAGAACATCTATTAATTTACATGTATTTATTTATTTATGCAAAATTAGTTCCATGTGAGTAATTACACTTCCACTTCAAAAGCATAGCCAGGGTTACCAACTCTCACTATGGCTGAGACTCATCACCCTGTTTCTGGGGTTTTTTAATCCCTAGTCCCATGAGTCAAGTGAATGGGGAGGTTTATCAGCTTCCACTGAAAAAAAAATTCTGGTTTTCACAGAGTCATGAGAATATGGTCCATGTGGACAAAAAATGAGAAGCTGAAGTTCATTTTTTAAAGCTCATTATTTTTTACTTCCTCGTGGAATTTGTAACACTTGGGATAGGCAATAGGAATGAAGTCCACAGAAGTCCCCTAGGACGAGGCAGGAGGTTTGGAAGGCAGAGGGAGGCGC
Organism: Fratercula arctica; assembly: GCA_947846985.1. Taxonomy (NCBI): domain Eukaryota; kingdom Metazoa; phylum Chordata; class Aves; order Charadriiformes; family Alcidae; genus Fratercula; species Fratercula arctica. Next base: position 1,245,388 of record CANTUZ010000013.1, on the reverse strand, counting down.
TGGGGTATGTGCTCTCAGTCAGGAAACACTGTCAAAGCCAGGCAGAATTACCAGAGGGTGCTGTCTTGGTTAAGAGTAATTCGACAGGTTTGGAGACTTCTGGATACTTCCCCCAGTGAAAATGGATCATTTCTTCTTTCAGCTAGGCTCTTTTCTCCACTGAATTTTCCGAGTTTTTGTCTGCTTATACAAGTGTGCACTGACAGATCGTGATTATTTCCCAGAACTGTACTTTTTAAACTACTGTACAAAGTGTGGAAAAATTGAGTCGTAAGTGGGTTCACAGTGCAGAGTAGATATTTTGCTACCTTCTTTAAAACTTCTGTATTTTGTATATGGAATTGCGAGAAGCACTATAAAATTAAGATACATAAGTTCTTTAATAATAGAGACATATAGACTTTATTTCCTTAGTAAATCTTCTCAGTTTCTTAGAAAAGTTGCATTTCTTGGACATGACACGAGTCATACAGTACGAGCGCTGCGGTAAATTCCAGACAATCTATTAAGAATGTCACACCGTGTTCTTCATTTCCTGTCCTTTCCAAGGTGAACAGAAGTGTCATCAGCAAGTGGTTTGTGAAGGTGTCTGTGAGTGTTGGCAGGTAAATAATTTTTTTAAACCAAAGTTAACAGTCCATGTAATCATGTGCATCAATCTGATTTCTGTAGAGGCAGCTGTTCTGCTTAGTCTGCTCTGGTAAGAAGTCCAAAATGTGCAAGAGGAACAGGAGCACAAGGCTGGCAAAGGAGCAGAGTGAGGGCATCAGTGAAGCAGGAAGGAGGTGTTATAAACCCTAAAAGTCTAAGAGGCAGGGGGGCCATGCCGGATCTGCACGAAAGGAATGGAAGATATTAGGGGTCTCACACATTTGTACGTGACTGTTTAGATAAGTCTCCTGTGATTATCGGAAGAGCTATAATGCTCCTTTGAGAGAGAAAAAATTGCGAAATATCTAAGATGCCAAAACGGCATACAAGAAATTTATCTGCAATGCAAATGCCTTTCAGCCTTCTGATGTCTGCATCAGCTGGTGAATCTGAATCCGGATAGGTGTTTGCTCAATGGCAGTTGTGCAGCTAGAGCCTGCAGAAGAACAATCTCATCTGTTTTGCAGGGTTGCTTTAGGCCCTGACTAACTTCTGTTCATGTAAGACATTAAAGGGGAATCTTCCTCAGCAGTATGGGTCTGTTCTGCTGCTTTGAAAGCACTGGCATAAACTACATCATTGGACCCTGAGATGTCTGTGATGGTGAGATACTTGAGTACTGTACCTGCAGGCAAACCAGGACAAGAGGAAACGGCCTCAAGTTGTGCCAGGGGAGGTTTAGGATGGATATTAGGAAAAATTTCTTCCCTGAAAGGGTTATCAAACATTGTAACGGGCTGCCCAGGGCAGTGGTGGAGTCGCCATCCCTGGAGGGATTTAAAAGCCGGGCAGACGTGGCACTGAGGGACATGGGGTAGTGATGGATTTGGCAGTGTTAGCTTGATGGTTGGACTCCATGATCTTAAAGGTCCCTTCCAACCTAGATTATTCTATGATTCTAAACCCTATCCTTGAAGAGGTAGATAAACAAATCTTGTGTCACATCTTTCTAACAAAGATCAGCGTAAAGAAACTTCCCTCATTCCTATAGGAGGTTCCCTCAGCAACAGGCGGAGTGCTCAGTGTTAAGCTCTGTGATCAAACAGGTCCTCAGGGCAGCCTGTGGCTATGGATAAATTCGTTGGATCTTCCAGTGCATTTTTACAATCAATTGTAATAAAAAAAATACAGTTTCATGTCTCCTCCTGAATGCTAATAAATTGCACTAAAGACCAGTCATATTTCATTAAGATCCTTTTTTTCCTCTTTGTACACCACCTTTCAGTAGCATACAGTAGCGTAGTCCTCCTGTTACTAGTCCTCCTTGGACTAGGTCCTAGGCCTGGTGGCCGAGAGACCACTATCGTCTCACGTCCTTTTTAGTGGATTTAGACACCTCCCACACCTTCTACTGGCAGTCTACATGAAGACTTGAAACTCTCAACGCTACTTTGAGAATCCGTTCCTCTGTACCTCAAACGACATTTTGCTGCATTGCCTTCAGCAGAACTCGGTGCTTCAGTCTCCTCTGGCAGCCTGTCGGAGCTACAGTTTGTGTGGCTTCGACAAGTGAGTGATGGCCCGGTGCTGTCAGGCGGAGGATGTATTACCCACTCGGGGTATTTACGTCTTGAGCTGGACTGACGAGAAGATGAAAAGAAGGCTTGGGTGCTTGGCCAGCTTTTGTTTTATAATTTAAAAGAGGCTTTGTATTTATGCATTGCATCCCTGTTGCAGAGTGTCTCTATTTCATCCAGGAGCTGAAAAAATTTATAGCTCCCAGATCTCACATTGCCTTTAAAATACTGTGTAATAATCACAATCAAGACACTGATAAAGAACAATTTAAAAGATATTTCTTATTAACCATTTGTCATTTAAAGTTATGTATTTCAAAAGTAGGATAAACTAGACGTGGAAAATATAAGACAAATCAGTTTTGCCACTTTGATTGCAAGCCATCCAAGTCAAATATTTCACGTGATGTCAGAAGTTAGTAAAATTTTCCACAGATGCTTCTGTTTTCTGCTTGGAAGACAGATGCCTAAAACCAGCCTACATTCGTGCTCTGTGAGAACCCAGGGACCCTGACTAGTGTTTGTAGTATCTCCCACTTGTAAACCATCCAAAGCCTAGAGATCATTGAGGCCGCTTTGAACAGTATTAGTTTCGTTTTAAGAATAAGTGAAGAAAAACCTGTGCTCGGTCATTACTCTGCCAGCGCTGCGACTCCAACGTGCTAGTTGTGCTGGGAGTACATAGGAAAACGTGATCCATGCAAAGAAAAGGTTGAAGTAAATAAAATAACAGAACTTTTTGCTTTGTGGTATGTTATATCAGCAACTCGCACATTTTTGTAAACATTCCCCCAACGCCTCCTTGGCACAGACCATACAAATGCAGAGGGCAGCAGACGGCACCCAGCAGGTGTCTGCATGAAATGCTGCTCCTGAAGAGATTTCCAAAAGCAATCGCACTGCTTTTACCTTTGATTTTTTTCCCCAACCAAAAGCATGTCGTGTTTTTGTTTTATTTTATTCCTTCTCCTACCGTCTCATCCTCAGCCATAAATGCATTTTACAGAGTTTCTGCCCTTCATGTTTTTCAGCTACCACGAGGCATTTGAAATCTGACTGGCAAGGCTAAATATCTTATTTCATTGTCTGTGTACCAATTATTTACAGGAATGTTTCATCCTTCATGTCATATCACATGTCTGTAAATATTAACCCAAGGCCACAAACACCTCGTCAGCCTCCTGTTGCTGAGTAGCATACCTAATTTTAATTTAAGCCTTAAAAAATTAGGTAGCCATTTGGAGTTTAGAAATTTTATCTCATGAATTTTTGTAGATGCTGTACCAGATCATCAGCTGACCAATATTCACAGAAAGTTATTACTAACAAAAATAAATATCCATTCCTATGTACTGAAAATCTTCAAGTACTTACATAAAAGCATATGTCTCATGGGACGCTTTAGGTGTGCCATCTGTCCTGCTACCTTGTTAGCAAATACAAAGATGCAATAACTGCTGCAAAACATTTACCATCTGAAGTGAATAAAGAAATTATAGTGGTAATGTGGAAGGAAAGCATGTCCACACAGAAGGAAAATTGGTTGTGAATACTGGAGAATGACAATGTTTCCCCTGTGTCATAGAATCACACAATCCCAGGATGGAAGGGATGGATCTTCAAGGATCATCTGGTCCAACCTTTTCTTGGCAAAAGCACGCTCTAGGCAAGACGGCCCAGCTCCCTGTCCAGCTGGATCTTAAAACTGCTCAGTGATGGGGAATCCCCCGCTTCCCTGGGGAGATTACTCCAATGACCAATTGTTGTCTGTGAAAAATTTTCCTCTTATGTCCAGTCGCAATCTTTCCAGGAGTAACTTGTCCCCACTACCCCTTGTCTTTTCCATGTGACTCCTTGTAAAAAGGGAGTCTCCATCTTCTTTGTAGCCGCCCTGTAAATACTGGAACGTGGTGATAAGGTCTCCCCTGACCCTTCTTTTCTCAAGGCTGAACAAACCCCATACTCTCAGCCTGTCCTCATGCGGTGGCTTCCCAGTTCTTGGATCATCTTGGTGGCCCTTCTCTGGACCCTCTCCAGCCTGTCCACATCTGGGACATTTGTATCACCGGGACCAAAGCTGAAAGGGTCATTCATCCCTTTCTTCCCACAGCAAGGGTGAACTGCCTGCCCGAGTTTCATAACAACAGCTGAGAGAGAACAACAGGTAGGTAGACCCAGGTCAGGGATCAAGCCTAGTGTTTAGGTTTATGTTTCAAATGAGGTGGTACAGAGGTTTTCAAAGACTTGTTCTTGATTATGGTATTATTTTACTTTATTTCTGTGCATTCATATTCATCATGGCAACAAAGAGTGCATCTTTTTATTGAAACAGCTGGATTAAGAGGTACCATCTCGGCTGCTTTTAAGCAGCTGCTGTAATTGCCAGAGGGATCTGAATAGCATCTTCCCAAGAGGAAGCAAAAATATAGTCCTTGCAGGGATAAATAAAGAAATAAGTCATCCATCAGAAGGTTTTCTGGTAAGAACTGAGCCATGGTATGAAAAATGTGACAGCACCCAGGGTGGAAAGGAAGGTAACATGTTCCAGATGACAGGGCATGCAAATAACTCTCTCATGCTTTTAGGCACCACAGTAATTCTCATTTTTTAATCCAAAAAGCATAGTCACATAATTTCCTTCCATGGTGAAGAGCTGACTTGATAACACGAGCTTGTGCTACTGCTCAGGGTTCAAATTCACATAGACGGTTCCTTCCTCTCCTGTTCGGCCCTCGTGCCCTGTCCTCTCCCCAGGTCTGGTACCAGCCCCTTCCCGTCCCCGCCAGCCCCGCTCCGCCGCTCCCGTCCTCCCCCTCTCCTGTCAGTCATTGTCACGCCAGTGGTGCTGCTCCCAGCAATACCAGTTCAACAAAGAAGAGACAAACAGTCTAATGGCCGCCAGCAGCTGAGGTGAGGCTGAGGCAGAGTAGCCGTTTCAAGTATTTTAGGCATTTCTGAAATATTCCCATAACAAGAACAAATCGCTGTACATGTATACCCATGGCAAAGTGACATCCGAGTTTAGCTCTTTGGTACCAGCTGTAGTTCATTCCTGTTGCCAGTGGCAGGGATGTTCACTAATTGAATGGAAAGCTTCAGGGTCTGCTGTGTGTCCTCTCCTCGGGAGGCAGAGTCAGTCCGACACAGCTCTTCCCCTGCTCTGACTTCCACAGCCCCCAGGGCCAGTGGGAAAAGGGCTACGGACGCTGCCGGGCTGGCCCCCAGAGACTGCAGGCCCTGCGATCTGCCACCCTGTCATTAAAAAAGAGGAGCAACAGCTGGTTTACATTGAAGAGACAGAAATTAATCATTCTGGGAAGGAAAGAAAAATAAACGAGTCCCTGAACAAACCCACCTGCAAACACTACTGAGTGCTTCACACAGGTTCGTGTTCCAGGCAGCCTCTGGCTGTGTGATATGCCATGGGAGAGACGGAACCTCCCGCCCCTGCGTCTCTGCAGCTCTGCTGCACTCCTTAACTTGTCAATCCACAGCTGCAGCACAAACTTTGGATTTAATTTTCTTAGAAGTATCTGATGAGAAAAAAGTGTTTCCTACCTTACCAAGACTGACTTAGACTCACCCACCTGATATTTAAGGGCTGACACATTCATTTCTTCCTGCATTGTTTAGAATTTCCTGATCATAGACTCCCTAACTAGAAGATAAATTCTGAAGACAGGGTGGTGGTGTCGTATGTTACATGCTGTTTAACACTGACATGAAATGCTTCATCTTCAGGCGTGCAAATTTCCTGCAGACACATGATCTAGTTTATGTGTGTGCACACTAAAAGCACTGAAAATAGTTGTCGCTGTTTACAAAAGTCCATTCAAAAAGTTAAAGAAAAAAAATCCCCACTGCCAGTTTCCTGTCCTAACAACAGTTTCTGATTGCTAACATTTATTTAACCTGTGTTATAATACCAGTGGTATGAAGTCCACTACCAATGAAAAAAAACCCAGCCTTTCACTAAAGGACATCAAAAAGTCATCTTTGCTCTGGGATTCCCTATTTCCTTTAAGCTGCTTGCAGTGACCTCGCAGATCACAGGCAACTAACAGTGTGGGAACCGGCCGTCTACTCCATTCTCCTCTTCTGCTAATCAGGTATATTTTGACCATTCTCACCAGATGTGTTTTAAATTATTCAAAGATGATGATTTCACGGCATCTTAAGCAACCTGTTCCCATACTAACATCAGGAAACTGACCCTTTTCATTGTCCCTTAGTGAAAGGGAAATAATATACTTCTTGTCCTAGTCTCCGTAGGCAGGGAGAACAATTCGGTGGCAACATATCTGAAAAGTGTTGGCCTCCTCATCTCGCCTTCAGTCTTCTCATCAGCAAACCAGTCCAGGTGCTTTGTTCACATCTACTGCCGGTTTTGTCCCTCTCCTCTGGCTTCTCTTCATTTTCCAACAGCTTCCCCAAAGCATGAATTTTAGATCCAGAGATAACACGCTGCAGCTGAAGCATTAGTGCTGGTTGGAAATAAATAATTACTACCTTTATTTTAACAAAATTGTATTTATTTTATATTTTTCTGTAATAACATGGCCTTACTGACTGCCACATAGTTTATTGTCTATCGTAACTCCCACAAACCTTCTGCGTTACAATGCCTGTTAAATAGTTTTCTGACTACAATACTCAGCAATTATTTGGTTGGATTTCATCTTATATTTGGCTTGTATCTGACTGACCATGGCCAATCATACATGGAAAATCTCAGCCTTGAGATGAAAAGCCGTTAATACCTCACCTCATCAAGTTTGCTAAGGGGAGAAAATGGGTGCTGCAATGCTGCACCTGACATCAAAGACTTTGAATTTGCATTCCAGATCTCTTAATAATTTCCTGTTAGAATAATACTTAAATCAAAGAAAAAATAAATATTAAACACTAATAGAAAGTGTTACAACTTATTTAGTGGAGAATGGCTCATTGACCTGCTTAGTTTTATATCAGTGTCAATATAGGTGGGATTTTTAAGCATCATTTTATACTGTATTCCTGTTGATGCTTCTCCACTTATTGCTGTGGTAATACATTTGGCACAAGGGACATAGATGATGCTAACATTTCTATAAAATACATACCCAATAAAAGCTTTTTCAATTTCATTATTTTGACAGGCAGATTCCATTAATACATCCACAACAATCATGTTCCTTCAGAATCTAAGAGAAGAGGATTATTAAAAATTACAGACAATACCCCTATACACTTAAACTCTCCAAATTCACTTTACAATTGCTGTCAACATCAATAATGTCAGACAGGATAATCAGGTTTGTATGAAACATCAGAACTTGGATATTCTCCAAAGGGGATTTCTTTCCCCACCTAACAATGAAACTTGGGTTTTTTCAGGTCAGAAAAAGATGCTCCCAAGTTCCTGTGGAGAAGATTTGTGCTGTCTGATGGCCAGATTGCAGCTCCTTCACCTCCTCCCATTCTCCATGCTGTACCTTTTGTCCACCTTTCCATTTCAAACCCCATGTCATAAATCATGAGAGGAATAGGTCTTCCAATACCACAGAATTTCCTCAATACAAGATAGAATTTAAAATAATTTCTGTGGACAAATAATACGGTAAATATTTTTTTCCTAGTTTTAGTATGGATTTTAAAGAATGCTTGTTGCACTGTTACTAGGTTTTGTAATTCCAGTGCATGGAAAGCATTCTCATCTCCGATGGGTGCGCTGCATGTCCAGCTGCTCTGCAGACATTCCTAAACACAGTTAAAGCTGGTAGAATTCAACTCCTGCTAATTTTGATACACAGAACAATTGAATCCTTTTGAAAATCCACATTTTCATTAAGACATTCTGGGGGGAAAAAATCATATTATCTTCCTGTACATTGCTCTTAAATCAACCTATGCCTACTGATTTAATCTTTCTTTTTATTGATACTAGCTTTTCAATGTCAGTATCGACTCTCATTCTGAGCAGCCCTGTATGCAACATTTATAGAATCAGTTTCTGTCATGACTTTGTACAAAACAACTGTGTGCACCCACTTTATACCAGGCTTAGCAGTTAATCTATCAAACAAAATACAATGTAGTTTTCCCGTTAGGTTCCTGGAAAGTCAAGCTAAGTGTGAGCAACTGGAGTTTGTTACTGGTCTCTGATAGCTTTTTCCAGCAATTCCATGAGTTGTGAGGCAAAGATGACTGAGATACAGAGGTATTTGTATCTTAAATCAAAAGTGGTTCAAACTGGAAGTGGCCTATACCACTGCTGAACGTTTTCTGTGCAGGTTTCCAACAGCGTGTGGTTAAGTAATGATTGTTTAACGGCACCCGCTTTATATTGAACAAAGGGCTTTTATCCTTTTGTATTCTGGTGTTGTCTAAATTTATTGCAAGTATCTCTGACAGGGGAGACATATAACAGGGAATGACTCTAATGTTTGAGCAATAACGCAGCATCGATGGCGTATATGTTTGATAAGTTGAACATGAATGATGACACCTTAGGGTGTCAGGGCTTCAGTCAGATACTCTGAGTCCTCTTTTCTTAACGCCCGGTTTGTAAACCGTAAGATAGATACGTCAGATATATGCATACGGATATAGATCAAAAGGGTGACTGCACACGTTGACAGGACACTAATTAAATTGATCCACAGTTAGTGATTACCTATTCTGAGCTGTTAATTTTGCAAGTGATAACATAGGCTGCTTTCTTTTTTCTAATTAGAGAGGCACTGATGGTGTCTATCTCCTCAAGACAGTGAGTGCCACCTATTGTACGCTCGCTGCCTCGGAACGGCCAGGAATTCATAAGCTGACATGAGCACAGCTGAACAAAGAGAACACTCTGCAGGAGTGAGAGCCAATGGCCGAGTTCTCACCTACACTCTGTAAATCATCTCGTAGAACAGATAGAAAATAGACTGAAATTTCTATGCAAGTGGGTGGAGTTTTGGTAAGTAATGCTTCTCCCGTTGGCTGTCCTACACGGTCCTGCAAGTGTTTAAATAAATAGAGGCGAAGGGCTTCAGGGAATCTAACAGCTGTGACCATGACACCTCCCAGAACCAAGGCACTGGGGTTTTTGCTGAAGGCTCCATGGATACGCTGTGGTCAAACCTTGACTGCGATCAGAGAGTAGAAGTACTGAAGCAGTTGACAGTGTTGATATTTAGAAAAATAAAACATGGCTATATTTCTGATAATTATCCCAGTGAGTCAAAGCAGGAAAAAGAGATCATAAGGCACCCGTCAAAAATTCCTTACCAGCAGAAACTTCATGGATAGTTCTCAGAAAATGTGCTTTGTGGGGCTTCAACAAGCCCTTAAATGACTGTGCAAAGACAAATACTAGAAGAATACAGTTAGGAGAAGCTGGATTTAATAATGTATTTAAGGTTCTGTAATATGCCAGACAGAGCCATCATTTTGCGTCCTTAGAAACGGCGCTGTTTTCTAGGGAAATAAACCTGTTACCAATGAGGTTACGCAAATGCAGAGCATTTTGCATGCCCTTCATTTTTCACAGCAAAATGGCATCTCCATGCCAAAAGGAGATAGGCATGACTTCTCTGATGGATGGGAGAGGACAAAGAGATTCAAATCAAATGGCAGAAATGCTGAAGTTTGACTAAAATAAAAATGAATTAAAGAAAGGATTTCTAGCCAGTCCATTGTCCTTTGAATTTTACTCCAGTGGGAGATAAGAAGCTGAAAATGGACTCAAAATGACTACACAGAAAATTTTGGAACTGTTCTACAAGAGGGATTTGCCTAGAAGCAATAAGATACAGGTTTATGTACCTTGCTTAGAGTCTGAGCCAATGACCATAGAATTAATAATATTATTTTTCTTACTTCAGAGAGCTTTGATTTAGATAGTTGGCAATAAAGTAAAAAGTAAGAAGAGTTCAAGGTCAAAAGATTTTACAAATGATGAGCTAACACAATCGAGCTCTGTATACTTAATACATGTTGATCAGCATCTCACAAGCAAAGGATTTAGGATGGATCCATACTTTATTGCAAACCTTTCTTTCAATCTATAGATTTTTGTGTTTATAGGCCAGATTTGTAATTTAAGGGAAGGATTTACAAGAGGAGCCTAAAGGATGTAAGCACTCAGCTGTTTATGAAGTTCAATGGCATTTGAGTGTCTGACTCCCTCAGGCACTATTATGAATTCTAACCATAACTTACTGACAGTAGTCTTTCAGCTCAGAAAGCACAAAATGGTTACCTTTTACAATAACAGAATATTTGTTCTGTAGCCATAACAATAACTTAGTCTGCCTTGCAGGCACTATTCTGTGGTCGGAATAATTGACACAATTTACCTCAATGGAACATCCAGCTTTGTGTATGTGGGAGTGCTGACTTTACTATCGACGTACAATGGGAGTTCCTGCCTAAAAGCTGTTCTCCCCTGCTGCCGCTTCCCCATCCAGAAAACGTCTCCCTCTTGTCTGCTCCCTGACCACATCTACTCAGCAGACCTTCAGCCCGGCCCAGAAATGCTTCCTCAGCATCTCCAACCTGGGCCTCGTCCAAGGCCTCACAGGCTTTATTCCCAGCTCCCTTTCCCCTGGAATTGGTCTGATTCCAGAAACCGCCCCAGTCCATCATCTCACTGCTGCTGTCCGGCTCTAAGAGTCGAAATTACAAGTTAGGGCACAAAGCCAAGAGTTAGGCGTGATGGAAATGGATCTGGAGTGTCAGGCAAAGATCCAGTTTGTCCTTGTAGTCTTTATAGGTAGACTTTGCAGGAGCAAATTCTAATAAATATCTGCGTGTGCACAAAAGGGGCTCTCCCTCTGCAGCTGAGCTACGCTTGGTGTGAACGCTGGGGAAAGGAGCAAACGGGGCGTAGGGACACGCTCTGCTGTCCTGAGAGCGGGGCCGGCCTGCTTTAAAATTCTTCATGTTAGATAAAGGACATGAAACTTTATAGCTGTCACTGCATAACATTCTTTGACTACTACAATGTCTGCTAAAAAGCGCAAAGAGAGCGAGAGGAAATGGAATGCCTTTGCAATAGGGCCAAAGTGAGGACGGTGGGAGCTGTTATGGGAATGCTTAATGCGGTCTCTGAGTTGCTGCCGCAGCTCGACATATCCCTTTGACACAATGCCTATAAACAGTGATTAGTACTTGACTGAGGGCGTGAGGAGGGAAATTCTAAGACAAAGTTAATTTACATCTTAAAAGAGTTTCCTCTTAGAAAACACACCATGGTAACAAATTTTCAGTATCGTAATGATTAATGTCACCACACTGTACTGACTCTGCTGCCTCATAATTAAATAGAAGATATTCATTTGTATAGCACTTGACTATGATAATGGTTTATATATTAACTCATTCACCTTGCAGTTTCTTGACCTATTTTTCATTTTTAGAGGCACATAATGATGGAACGTATACAGTAGTATAGACTCAGAGCAGCCTCTGGGTAGTCATGGGGGAAGGAAAGACACTGCTGCAGTTGGCTTTCCATGAGCCTTCCTGACAAACTGAAATCAAAACCTGGAAGTACATTTTCTGAGGACTTTCTAAGTATTCCAATCTAAGTAAGGGACTAGATAATTAATTCCCAGAATAATTATGATTCTAAAAACTTTCCATTAACCAAATGACAGCTGCAAAGGAGAACTGGGAACTTTGCTGTTCCTTTTGCTGTGAAGGGCCACTCGCTGACCGTTGGGATTGCCTTCAGCCGCTCAAACAACGAAACGCTTAACTCCTGCTCAAACACACCTCCCCCGGCAGTGATCCAGAAAGTGCAAAGAATGTAGTCTGCATTTTGACCGTTAGACAAAATTCCCAATAATGATGTTTCTCTGCCTTGTTAAAACCACCTACATTGAAAGATTTGGGGATTTTTAAATCAGTAGATGTGTTTGGGGGTTTTGCCTGTTTCCGTCAGTGTCTCACTCTGTGATGTTTGCCAAGTATCTTACATGAACTATTTGAATGCCTAAAGTTAACCATTGAAGTTCAACAAGAGACTGAAATAAATCTCAGGTTTTCAGAAGTGTCAAGCCCATGATTGTTTCACCCTCATCATGGTCTTGTTAGCAAATACCCAGCAACTTCATAGCAGGGCATCAGTTTTCCTCCTCATCTCTGATACAACTAGCTTCTCTACATGAAAGCACAGACTATAAATAATATTGGATCTTTAGCTTAAAAAATACATATCCTGATGAATATTTATTCAGCACATTAAAAATATCATCTATGCCTTGCCTTCATTTGGCTCATAAACCTGAATATTGCAAAAAAACTAAAGACAGTATTTATTCAGCACATCAGCATAGCATCAGTTAGAGAAAACTTATGTTTCTGTTTAGAATTCTTACACACTTCCTATTACTGTCCTGTCAGAACACTTCATAATCTTTGGAAGTACTTCTCTGAGACAGGAAGGACTGTTCCCATTTCACTGCTGGAGAGATGTAGTAGACAGATTTCTGACATTTAATTTGCACTGACTCCAGTGGAGGTAGATGCTGAATACTTTGTTAAAATCTGGCTGCAAGCAACTGACCCAGGGCCAAGCAAGAAAACTTAGATCACGTCTTAATTACTGGCCTTGGCAGTGCTCCCCAGCTCCTGGGATGGATGCTTCAGTTACCTTTTGCCGTTCTGTTGGAACAAGAAGCACGAGCCGTCTCCTCCACCTGAGGTCCTGATTTTCTTGGGAAGAGACCCTGCTGTGACTGGCGGGGGATGTTGCAGTTTGAGAACTCTTCCATGTCTGGAGTTGCTCTGGAGACACAGCACCTCTCTAGTGCGATTGTGCCCGGGGTTGCGTTACGGCCTTCCCGGAGCAGCGCTCGCCAACAGGCACGAGTAAGCCTTTTCAGCTTTAGTGCTGAGTCACTCCACAATGCCTTTTACCACTTTATACTGTGATTTCTAGGAATGTCTGAATAAGAAGTTGCCCAGATTCTACAGTCTGAGCTTTCTCAACTTCTGACATCACTGGTAACATTCAGCTTGTTTTTCCGAATTCCGTAAGTTTATCTCCTTCTGAATATAGACTTTCCAAAATGTGCTCTCTTCAACAAGACGTATGGTTCCTCCTGTGTGACGCTGGCATCTGTACATAGAATGACCTGGTCAGAGTCATGGATGCCCTGACCAAGAAATGTATGGGCCCCATCCTCTCCAGTTCCTTCAGTAGATCACACTGGATTGTTAGAATCATTCCTGATTTGCCCGCGCGTAACAGAAGGAAGGATCAGGCACTGAAGTGAGAAATTCTTTACACCATAGATGGGAATAGGAGCTCGCTCATCACTACTGCTTTCGAATGAATTTCTGAATGAAAATACCTTCTATATTTATAGATGGCAGGTTCTGTTGGTCTCCATCAGCTACAGCCTGTGTCAGTGGCTTTTCAGGAACTGGAAAACACTCCGGTTTCTACACTAAAAGCCATTTTTTATGTTGACTAGGAACAACTGTGAGTGCTAGTGCCTTGTAATACATTTGCTATTCTTTTTTTCCATAGAAAAATCTGTAACATGTTCTTTGGAAGATTTGTTGGTGCAGTTTCCACAATCACTTTCTGTTATTTTCCATATCTCTTCTAAATGCAATTCAATTGAACAGGTTGATGGTGTTTGTATTAATCGAAGCAGCATTCTTGGCAATATAACAAGCTGAACTGGACTGAGTTTTTGTGCTTTTATGATAGTCCTGGCCATAGCTGATGTTTCTTAAACTACATGTTTGAAAACAAAACCATGGTCTTTTAAAATGTGGAATTCCTGTCTCTGGTTATGTAGAAGCTATTCTGGGCAGGAGGCAAATATTGCAGGATAAAAAACACCCTTTCATACATATCTTGCAAAATATGTTGGAAAAAAAAAATCAAAAGCACAAACAGTAGTTCTGTGTCTCACTGTTAGTACTTTTATTGTATAAGCATTGTGGAGCCCTAATTAGGAACTAAAATCTCCTGTTTCAGGCTCTACCAAGGAATAAAAGATGACGCCTGCCCATACAACACGTAGACGAAGATTCATTGATGTTTGACGAAGATCAGGAAGGATGGTGAAGTGATGCTCTACAGTTCTGAAAGAAATAGGTATGTTTCATATTTTTTCTTCTCTTTTATATTAATCTGCTCTTCTCTTCTAATCCTAGACTTTTTACCTTTATCACTTCCTTGGAATGAGTTCAGAACTTAGAAATGTGATGCCTGTCTTGCCAGCTGTTTGCAAATCTCCCTCCATAACTGCACTATTGCATCTCAGAGCTGATTTGCAACCACTCTACTAACCCGGCTCTTGGCCTTTCATAAGGGGAGGCTTCAACTATGACATTCTGTGGCACTTTGCAAATGCCTAGAAAAAAATATGTGAATGCAGAGTCTATTAAGATCACTTCCAGCATCTGCATAATCAGGATTTGACCCAAGGTCCAAGAAGGGTTGCGCTTGTTTAATTGCATTCTCCACGGTCTCACTTCTGGACGGTAACCTCAGTGTGAGAGACAGCAGGTTTCAAGTTAGCAAATTTCATACTAATCCCAAGTACATTTATACTGTTGAGAATTAAAGTTTGACACTATCAGGTGTCTCCCTGAGCCATCATTAGGCATTTAAAAACACTCAATGAAGAGAGGGAAGCTGATCTCCCCTAATTTTTGTTTCTTCTTTGAAGTACCAATTTCCGCAGTGTGCAGAGCATCTTTTCTGTTTATGGCATTTATCAGTTTGAATACAGAAAAATATATATTGGGATAGGTAAATTGCTCATGTGGAAAGTTACACATTGAAGGCCAGTTGCAAGCATAAATCCCTTATTTGTGCTCAGATGCGTTCATCTGCTGGTGTAAATGGATTCTCCCACATGCCCTATGCTTTTAGAAGTTACTTGAATAAAACCCTTTGGAACAGTAAACAGCATGAGATGAGCTAGACAGAGTACAATACAGGTACAAAAATACACAGATATCTTTCTTATCAATCATGATTGCTGTCTCTTCATCAAAATAAGCAGTGGACAAATAGAAATATTTCTATATACTGGACATAGTCCAATGCAAAAAAAATCATAAATATCTGCTTAAGATTTTCATATCAGCCTCACATTCCCTTTTCTCAGTACTGTTGTATAGCTCTTAAGTGGTACTTTCTTTGCATGATCCTGATGAGGAAAGGGCTAAGTCCTAAGAAAGAAAACTCCTCTCCACTGACCATACCAAAATATACATTTTTGTAAGTCAATTTGTTTTGAAATAGGGTATTAGTAAGCTTTCCTTAGTTTTACTTCTTGGTACTGGGAGGTCGATAACTGGCCTACTTATGCCATCTTCTGGATAGTTACAGAACTGTCTTTACCCAGGAAGAGCCTCTATCAGGAAGCATTAGTTATTATCAGTGTCTTGAAATAATTTTCTAATTGAATGCCTGAAGTAATTTTCCTTCTTATTTTATAGAATTTAGAACAAACCAAAAACTAATGAATTATTAGTAACACATCATGTTCAGGTGTTATGAATAACCAGTAGATTGTACAAAAAAGAACTTTGGAGGTGTGGTCCCAACAATATTGATATATTTAGTGAAGTTATGTTTTAAGAAAAAATACTTTTTTATACTGATATCTTACTATCGAGAGCCCCATTTTCTCAAAAGGCTGGGCTTTCATCTCTTGGGGATAAGCAGAAAGAAGGACCAGATGTTAGTCACGTTGCATAATGTGGTACCGGAGACAACTGTGCTACAGCACTTCGCCACTACCACGAGTGTACGAGGTCTGTTCCCTGCTCACTCTCAGAAAACCTTGAGAAAAGTCCCCAGCTTGGCCTGCGGGTTTTTTTAAAACACTAATCCAACACTCTGTTACGAAGCGTTTAATTATTAGGACTGTGAAATACAATAACACATAAAGCAGTAATAGAAGGAACTAATTATAGCCCGCTCAGCATGTGGTTTACCCTTCACTAATAAAATCTCTTGTCATTTATTTGGCCTTTAAATGACTTCTTCTAATACCTTAATCGGGACAAATGGATCCTTCAGAAGGGAGAAAATGACCCCAAACTGGCACAGAAAGATTTGATTAAAACTTAACTCCTTCTGTGGCAGCCTAAAGATCCCGGGGGATCTGCCATTGCTCAGCAGAGTAGAGGAAAGAGCAGACAGGGAAAATGCTTTCTGTCTGAGGCAGAAGTATTTTATTGCTAACGTGCTGACATCCACTCTCCGCAGGACCAGCCTGTGATCAGTCTCTCCTGCTTCCTTTAAAACTCCATGTCAGAAGTTTGGTTCCAGTGTGATTAATTTCCCCTTTACTGATCGTGTGTCATTTACTTTTAAGTAAGATTTTTATAAATGAGGCAAAACAAAGACAGAGATGAAGACTGTGCAGAGATAAACATTTGTGCTGCTGGGACTCCCACTGACTCGGGCACAGCAGGGGCCAGAAGTAATGGGGGTTCACAGGCAGCGTGATTAGAGCTCTGGCTGGGACCGGGTAATTGAAACACCACAGCCCATCACCAGCATTGACAAACCAGCAAGCCACGGAGGTACTTAGTTTAAAGCAGACCCTGAACAAAGCAGAGGCTTCACACGCTCCCTCTGCCATCATGTACAAGGAAAACATAAGCTGGGGCCATGGGTAAAATATACTTGTGCTTGCACAGACAGCACTCCCCTGACACCAGCCCAGCGCCCTCCCCGAGCAATGGCCGTTTCTGTGGGGCTGTGGGGGCGATGGACGAGCTGCTGGCCTGGCTCCGGCAGGGGGCACCGGGCAGATGCAGAGGGGCCTTGGAAGAAATATGGCGAGTTGCCTTGGCTAAAGGTGCTGTCCCTCGGCCGAGGTTTGCTGCCGGGCACTGGGGGAGAAGGGGCCGGTGTCAGGCAGGGACCTCGCACCAACCTTCATGTGGACATCTGGGAGCTCCCTCAGTGACCGGCAGCCTGACGGCCCGCTGTCACCCTCCACGGCGACAGGGCAACAACAGTTTTGAGGCCCACAGCCTCCTTGGGGTATCATCACAATATTCAGTGTGTTGTGTGGCACAAGCAAACACGCTGCCTCCAGACACCTTCCTCCCTTTCTGCCCCTGGTGGGGACCTCAGCCTGCCATGGCTGAGCCCTTTCCTGACTAGCTTCCTGCAATAATGTCCTAAAAAGTGTGATTGATGCAAATGTGTGATGTAGGTGAGAAATGCTCTGATTTATGCCTCATTTTCAGTACTTAGTAACCATTGTGTCTCATGAAAGCCTCTAAATAAACCTTTTTGATTATAGTAAATTAGTAGTGGAGATATTACCTCATCAGCCTGGGCCTCCCCCCACCAAATCCACTCAAAAGTTACTGGTGTCTCAAGCAGATGTTTCTAGTTTTTAAGACAATGGGAAATCAATGAACTCATTTAGGTTTCCTTCACTACGATTTGAGAAGAAATATCAACTCAAACCTTATGCACAGATGAAAAAAGAAGTAACTGTCACACGGCGCTGAGACACAGGCCTAGAACGCCAGGCGTTCCGGAGCCTCTGTTGAGTTTTGCTGTTGCCCCGACCCCCCCAGCTGATGCCCCAGAGAGTTTGCCTGCCCGTGTTTGGGCAGCAGCGATCGTAAGAGCTTTCAGCACTTCCAGTGGTTACTTAGGTGTTTGTCGTTCCTACATAAATGTACTCGTTCCTATTAAAAGGCACATAGTGATGTTTAAAATACCAGAACAATCGTTCAAACGAACTGAGCCCCTCGTTCTGCGCTCACACGGTATATACAGCTCCCATAGGTAAAACAGCTCTTTTTTTCCCGTGCAAGAGAGCGACAATTTTTTCTGGCAGTACCAACTGCGGGTCTGATCACATCTAATGATTTGGTGTTTGTCAGCATGCCGTGCTATAGACCCAACACACGTTTACATGGACAATAAACACACAGAATACTTTCATTATTGTTTTTAATCTTGCATAATTTTCAGAAGAAATAGCAAAACACAGCACAGTTCTAATCTTACCAATATGGTTATAGTTTGCAATAAAAAAGTCATCTTGGTTATTAGCAGTGCTGTTAGATCACTGGCCTCATGTGAAGTCTTCCATCTGGAATTATAAATTAAAGACAGTTTATCGGAGTAGTGATTTTTTGTGTAAACAGATCTCGCTGCTGGCATTTAGGAAAACTTCCCTGCCTGCCACTCAGTCAAATTCTTTTATCACACTTGACTGAAGTTTCCAACCTTGAATTATTAGTTAACAACATCTGAGCAAAAGCGTAACTTATTGTTTAAGTAAACTTTGAAACAGCAGAACAGTGCCTTAGCTAACAGACTTAGTGCTTGCCTTAGGCAAAGAATTTTTCCTTTAGCACAGAACTGTAATAGAACAGAAGTAAAATTCGGGCCTAATTCCATCTCTTATTGTCTGTATCACTTACCTAACAGCAGAATACTATCTTCTGAGCTATTCTTTCCTCATTCGTGTATCGTGACACCGACAGCCATCGTGCTCTAACTGAGCACAGGTCAACTGCGCACACTCAGACACGCACAAACCACAAGATTTCAAAGTAACACATCTGTGGTTTCCATAAAGGGACATTTGGTACCATCCTTTCTTTATAGTGTCGTCTGATTTATCAACGGTGCTTGAGGAACCCCAGGAATTTCTTCCTCACGGTCACTTGTAGCTAATTGAGAGAAGGTAGTTATTCAAATGAAAGGAATAAACATAACTTGTCCTCTGTCAACAATTTCTTAGTATTTACAGCATTTACAATAGTGCAATAATACTAACAGCCACCAGATGCCAGCATAAGCAAACAGGCACTAACTAAGGGCCTCTTTTATGCTAAAAGGCGAATCGGGAGCAGACCTCAGGTCACGATGCAGTTACAGTCACGCTAAGAGTAGAAGAGCAGTTTCCCTTAGATGTTTCAATGTCATATAGGAATAAAAGACCTGATCAGCAAGTCAGATACGCATGGCACTGTACTAAAGTTAACCTTGGATTTAAAGAGACCACTGGACTATTGCTGGCCTAGCTCTTAATTGCCTTTTCCGTTCAAAACTGGCTTATTTCCATATGGAACTTTGACTGGAATTTCCAGCCTAGTAGATCTCTTTTTTTCCTTTGCATACAATATTGAGGATCCTTAATATCAGATCTTCTATTGTGTAAGTCTGCACAGAATATGCCAAAATCACTCCACCGTCTCTTCAGAGCAGAGTGGCCCTTCCAGACACGTCACGTTCTTGGCGGCTGCATGCGACCAGTGCAGACAGGAAGAACCAAAGGCCAGGTACTCATGGTGCAAACGTACCGCGACGCTTTCTAGCACAGATGGGTCTTTTTTTCAGAATTTTTCAGTGCTTCCGCCAGAAGCCTTTGCAAGACCATAAAGTAGGCACAGCCTTCTGAAATTAATTGAATGATGGAAATCGCTTCTCACAGATTTCTTCCAGAACAGAAAACTTTGGTCCAAGAGTGTTCAAAAAATCAACAGGCAAGTCCTCACCGCCAGTGGAGACAGAACAGAAGGAGTTACTTTGCCCTAGTTCTCCTTCCTCAGCGTATCTGTGAGGTTCATAGGTGGCCCCATAATCTTCCAGACTGTTTTGCTCATACAGTTTCTAATGAAGGGAAGAAAAAATGCAAATCATCATGGAAGCTCTTATTGTCCTTTTCAAAATTAAAGTAATTCATGATATGCAAATTATTCAGGTAAGCCAGGAGGTTACAGTGAAGAGTTTGAGTCTTTCTCTCACAAGAAAAAGTTTCACTGAAACTCTCAGCTGCATAAGGACCAGAGCCTGAACTGCCCCTCGAGTACAAATCAGGCAGAACGGAGCATTTCATCTATCCCCGACCAGCCAGCGAGCAAGTAAGCCTGAGTGCGTGGGGGCACGCGGTCTGGCCCAAGGAGGCACGGGGGGCAGGCCTGCGAACGTGCAGCAGCCAGGCAGGACATGGCAAGATTTCCCTGCTAGCCCAGAATTGAAAGAGCAGGCAACCGCACTGTAACCCTGCACGGTAACAGAAAGCATTTCAGCCCCACTTCCCCCTCTTGAAGAATTTGTTAGAGGTGACAGACCCCAGCCGTGCAGTAACTGCTGGGTGACCAAGGCAGCAAGAAGTCTTGGACACAAGAGGTGTTCAACAAGGAAAAGTCTTCAGTGTTTCCCCATCAAATATATCCCTTGCTTTTGACTGTAATGCTTCTTAGATGTGGGCTGAGAGAACAGCTGAAGCCATAGCAGCTTTCCAGTTTTGCAAGCCTTTTTTCCTATTCTTACAAGCCAACTTGACATAGGAGGGGTTCAACACTCATTTCTTACCTGACCCAGTATTTTGTCCACTCTCTGTATCATGCAATCAAGGTGTCTTACTGGGAATGTCTCGTACCTAGCGTACAGGTCATCCTGGAAGACAGAGATAGTATCTCAGGTTTGACCAGCATAAAGTCACCTACTAACGTTTCTTTCAGATAGAAATAAATCCATCTTTCTCTCTGCTACACCCATTTCTCTTGTGCTGTCTTCTCCAGTTACATTGCAGCTTTTTCTGCTCAGGGGCTGTTTCTTCTTATGAGTACATACTCTATGTGTACATGGAGTCACCAACTGTAGGCGTTCTTCATAATCTCCAGTAATTAAATATGTTTCCTCCTCTAAATGTGCTGGATTCCTTTTCATTAATGGCACCAAACATGATCTCAGAACTTTATAATGTCTACTCACGCTGGTAATCCCAACTCCTAACTATTGGTCTTAAGGACTGTGGAATTGGGTTCTCACATACATAAAAAAGACTATTTTACATTTTCTTTGCCTGCTGTAAAGACTGTTCTTAGAGCCTCTCTCTCTGTGTACCTATGAACAGAACATATGGCAGTCACCTACTGATGTAGGCCAGGCTTTCCTTCAGGCATTCTTTACAATGAAAATAGACATCTGTTAGAGAATATAGTACAAAAGACCACAGACCAAACTCAAAAGCCTTCAAACCCCCAGAGTTACATCTTTAGTCATAAAAAATCATACTTATAAATCCTGTCCCCACTTTAAGAGTATGTTAAGTAGAAGATGTTGACCAGCATGTTTTTGATGGATATCTGAAGAATGGTGGTTCCATTTCACTTACATCAAGAACTGAATAAAATCTTGTGCATATCAGTTCAGGTACTGTGACAAGAATTTTGGAAAAAACTACACTTCCAAATATTTCGAACAATAACTAATTAAAAGAATTGTGAGTCTCAAACAGAAAGCTGTTAGAAAAAAATAAGTTGTCAACAGTATTTTAAATAGCAGTGGAATCTCCAACAAGTGATGCTTATTTTCTAATTGAAATATATTGCATTATTCTTCCCACTGTTATTAATACCAAACCTCATTCTTTGGATTACCAACTTCTGTGGTATAACGAAGGGCATTTACATAAGGAAACAGGCAGTTACCTCAGCAACTGCTTCTTCTCCAACCTCCACAGGCACAGGTGGTAGAGCAGCATGATCCATAATATCCAGCTTAGCCTGTGTACAGGGAGAGGGATGGTATTAATGAGAAACTGAACTAGGCTGTGAAGGATTGCACTTTTTTGCAGTCTATTCCCTTTTTCACTTTCATTTACTAGTGTTGAAAACACCAGTGTGTGCAGTGTGACAAGAGCCGATGTGCTGCCTCCTCTGTTGGAGTCATCAGGAGGATGAGGCACCTGGGAAGGTCCCACTGATCCTGAAAAATGGTAGGAGTGATAATAGTCTGTCACCAGAGCAGCATTATCCAGTCCCTGCAGAACACCGCTCCCCAGATATGCTTAGTGGCAAAAAAGCTTTATTTTGCTCAATTCTAAAACCAGAGGAAACATAATAAAAGAAATGACTAGTACCGGATTCAGCCACACAGCCCTGGTAGGGTAACGTGAATATACGCTTTCACACTTACTTGAGACAAAGACATTCTGCTCTCTTCATTGTAGTTGATTAAAGTCTGTTCACCCTCTTGAGGTGGAGCAACGGCTTTGGTTTTAGATCCCAGCACGTAAAACCGGCAAAGCAGAATACTGGAAACTGTTGAAACAAGAAAAGGCACGGTGAAATGGGCACTGCGAATAGACGCGTATGGCTCCGTGCAGTGGGCTGGGGAGGTACCCAGCCCAGTGCCACACGAGCAACTCGGAAACCTCCAGCAATGGAGCTGGGCAGATGCAACGCTTGGCCTGCAGCGGTCAGCCTGCTTTAGAAAGGCCAGCTGTTATCTCCAGTGCCCGGCAGTGAGCAGGCATACCAGGTCACTCACGGATAGCCAGAGGAACAGTGGTCAGATAATCTATTATATTTTGCTTCAGATAAAGAATCAGCAGTTCACCTCTTCAGCAGCAACCAACATGAGCTACTACAGAGGAAGCAGCTCCAGAACAAGCAGTTACTGATTACTGTAACCCTATGGGGGAAATTCATTACTGCCAGTTAGCCAGGGTATGGTTAATGTCAAAAAAGTCAAGTACTCAATTTTATTCAATGCAAATGAGAATATGTACTTTATTGTACTAGAGTTCAGCTTAACAACATATTTATATTTGCCAGTCATCTTCTAGACACAATATAATAATGATTTTCACAAGTAACAAGCTGAAAAATTCCACCTGTTAACACTGCATTTCTGGTTTTTTAGTTTAGATATTTTCTTTTTTCCGCAGTTATATACCTGCATTTATTGTTGCTCATACAATAGTATTCCATGCATCTATGTTATCTTCCCTTTTTCTCTTCTCTATCATACACAGTCCTCACCTTTCCATGAGTGCAGATAAGTTTCACTAATCTTTCTAGTGTCTTTTACCCTGTGTTGTCAGCCTTGGATGCCACCTTCCTCTGCATTACACATTGTATCATAGTGCCTAGTAATTTGAAAGTTTTCTTGGCTATCGAAAAAGATCTTTTTGGTTACTAGATGGAAATGGCAATGCCTTGTGTTGGAAAACTAAGGTCTTCCTAAAATTTGAAGAGAGAATGTGTCACGCACCAGGACACATGGATGGAAGCGCCATGAAGAGTGCAAGTATTAGCTGCTTGCCCCTTGGCTACGCTTTAACACATCAGGGCAAACGCTCTTTCCCGTTAAGGCTGGTAGATTTTAGCACACATTCATGAGCCGCAATTGCAATGAGATCCAACGGGCAGATGACAGAGAACTTGCACACGTAAATTAGGAGGTTACTTACCCAGCAGTAGTAAGAAAGTCAACAGTATTATTGCAACGGCAGCACCTCCGAGTGTCACTGCTGCTTGTGGAAGTGGTGAATCTTTACATGTATGTCCATCCGGGCAAAAGCAGAGCCTAACATGCTGGTTCTGCCTCGTAGAAAATCCTTGCCTGTCCTGAATAACGAGGGGCACCAAGTAGCTACCTTGTGGGAGGCTTCTTAACATTAGAAGTTCAACTGACTCCCCTAAAAAGAAGACAAGCAAATTACTTCAAGACTCATAGAAAGAAGTCTGACATTCTGCAGTCCCTTCTGCTGATAATCAAAGGGAAACTCATTTGCACCCCAATTTCAAATACTTTTTCCAGCCTTAACGCACCGCAGTAAGTAGGACAAAATGACATCCTACTTCATCACCCTGCTGAGCCTTCTGGGAAACAGATCTGCCCCAGCCTTGCTGCATCCTGACGTAGCTGCACTGGAACCTCTAAAACTCATCAGGAAGTTAATGAAATGCAGGAGTGGCTCCTCAGCTGTCTTATCCCCCTTTCTGCAATGTGAGCACATCGCTTCTGGTCCCGTTCTCAGCCCAGATGAGGAACGATGTAACTTTTTTTCAAATTGCAGTAACTTTATATTTTGAAAGCTGTTCTTCCATGTCCTTTCAGTCTCACTGAGACTAATCAGTAACAAACCATAAAGGTAAGAGACAGTGAAATAGCCAGAAGGCACATTAAGTGACAATGAACTTCTCATGAAGGACATGAAAGGAAGAACTCACCGAAGTTCCTTCCTAATTTCCAGTTACGCTTCACATCTTCGGAGTCCTCAGCCAACTCAAATGTAAATGGCCCAGAATGTGACTGGACTGTAGCAGGCTTAGCTCTTATAATGAGAGGTGTCCCTTCTTTTTTGTCACACACATCTAAAGAAGGAGCCACTAATGTTGGCATACGATCATTCACGTCAGACAAGTAAAGCAGGATGGTGCCAGTAGCAGTCTGTGGTGGAATACCTAGATAGCAGTAAAAGAAACTGAAAAACACTCATAACTGGGTATGGACAGTTGCCAGTCCATGCCAGTCCACTGGCAGGATCTCTGTCTGGTTTATCCTACTAGTCACACATAACACCACTTTTAAACATTAGGGTATTTCTTCTGCATTACCATTCTCCACTTAGGTCCTTAGTCTTGCTGTCATTTTATATCTAACATGCACCTCATCTCAAACAGTCCAAATACGGCTTCAATATTTTCTGACTGGCTACTTACCATGATCGACAGCGTGAACGATGATGGTGTACAGGCTGTTGTTCACATAAGGAGATTCTTGATCGAATTCTTTTGCCACAGTAAGAACTCCAGAATTCTCGTCCACGCTCAGCCAGCCATCTGGGTCATGGGCCAGTTCATATCTTAAAAAGAAAGTAAAAAGTTACAAGTGCTGTATTCTCTTAAATGAATTTTGAAGAATAGAAAATTTCTACTACACCCTTCTTTGTCCTTTTGAGCTCTGTAAGTATTTTTACTTGTTAGTGATGCTTACTTTTGTTAGCGCTACGACAAGCTGTGTATTTCAACGCAGCCACCAAACAGTTCCCCATACAAGTCCCCAGACCTTGTACAGGCCCATCAAAACTGTTCCCAGGGGCTAAGAAAGCATCTAGTTCCACAGCAGGTTACCATTCTTACAGCCAAGCATACCTTAGTCCTTTCTATGGCATCAAAGTTTTGTCGTAAAATACATAAATAATGCAACCTGGTTTTAGGTGAAACTATTTGGAAGACAAAAGAAACATTGAGCAACCAAGGACTGATTGCACCTTTAAATTCTGTCTTAGAGAACCAGCTATCTGGATCTGCGGTATCATCGACAGTAAATCTGCACCTCTAATGTATACGTTCATGTAACTGTAAAATAGATGTGTATGTACATTCATATATGTACATATACCAAATTAAACTTGAAAACCTCTTTGTATTCCTAAGCTGTTTCTTATTCTGAGAGTTAGAAGCATCTCCACTTACTTTATCTTATTTGGCACATCATCTGGGTATGTGGCAGGATACCTTCTAAATACTCTCCCAGGCTTCATTGAATCTTCTTTTTGGACAATAAGTATAGGAGGAAGAAACCTAAGAGCACGTTGTGACTGTAAGACCATGATGTTCACAGTTGTATTTGTGGATTCGAGGCTTGACATCATCACAATGCCGTTTTTACACAAGAAGAACGGTTCTTCATTTGCTACAGAAATGACAAGTCTCACCTCAGAGTCATCTTCATAATTGAGAGGCTGAAAACCCCAGAGAAAAGTCTGATTAGCAGCTATGACCTTTGGCTTGGCGATCCTCTCTGTGGACTGGGTGGAACGCAGAGGTGAGCTGAGCCCACCACACTCAGCCGAGATGCTAAGCTATTGGTCTTGTAGCCAGACTGGCCACACTACACATTGCTGTGCCGTAGGTCATCTGTTACTGCTCCTTACCTTGGTGATACTCAAAATGCCTTCATTTGTGACTGGATCAGTCTCAATGGTGAACTGTTCCTTCTCATTGCCTTCTGTTACTCTGTATTTTGCTCTCCAGGCTGGAGTGTTGGGAGAGTCTTTGTCTTCCACTTGGAGCCGTAATACTGATGGATGTTCCTGACCTGCCGAAATCTGCAGCGGGTACTGGCAGGGGAAAGGAAAGCAGTAAGGACTATTCCTGTTCCCCAAGAGGAAGAAGCTCAGTGCCCCCCCCAGCAAAGGCTCTGCCAGCAGAAGGTGCCGCAGACCCACCGTACCCACCGCCCTGCCCAGCCCGGTGCAGAGCCTGCGGGCGGGCAGCCTCCGGCCACTCAGGTCTTCATGGAGCAAAACTAGGAGGGCAGATCGTAATCAGCACCTTCGCTCCTCAGATGACAGAATAAGCTTGTCTGCCAGCATCCTCAGGGTAACAGAGAGACAAAACCCTCTAGTGCTGCACACAGAAAACTAACAAACTTCACCA
Organism: Fratercula arctica; assembly: GCA_947846985.1. NCBI lineage: Eukaryota > Metazoa > Chordata > Aves > Charadriiformes > Alcidae > Fratercula > Fratercula arctica. The sequence goes on along the minus strand of CANTUZ010000013.1, from coordinate 1,219,049 downwards.
CTCTCTATAGTCAAGCGTTCTTTTACTGTCCACATTTTCAAGAGATATTTCTTCTAGCACATAAAGTTCATTTGCAAGTGTTTTGGCCTCATTCTGCAAGTGTCTGAGGGTTCCCCTTTCCTGAGTGTACTCAGCAGTCTGAAGGGCTGAGCTGTATTTTGGAAGGTTCAGTAACTTACATGATCCCTAGTAAATTCAGGGAGGTGGTTGTTTGCATCTCCAACAGCTACATTCACTGTTGCAGTAGATGAGAGCTGCGGAGTCCCGTGGTCACTGGCTTTAATCAGAAGTTTGAAAGAGTTGGCAGTCTGAAAAACAGAAGACAGGAACCTTCAAACTCAGCCCAGAAGCAGTTCCCGCATTTTGCCAGTCACAGCTGCCAGGCTGGATGTGAGACTCTCCCTCCCCTTACAGCGGGTTAATGTATAGTGCACGTGTATCATGCATTAAATGACAAGAAGCTGCCCTAGGTACATCACCTTATAATCCAGGCATCCTGTCAGAAATATTGATCCTGTGGTGGGATCAATATTAAATGTGAATCCGTCTGGAAGGGGCATTTGCATACTTAGAGAATAGGACACCTGAGAATTCACAGTGCCGCCTTCATCTTTGTCCACGGCAGTAACTTGGAAAACTGGCTCATCTAGGATGAAGAATTGAGACATTAATAGAAGTGTTTAGTCTTGACAAGGAGTTTCTCAGGCCTGTCTGCAGGGTCTTGGGCACACAGGTCCTAAGAACACCTATATCTTCTCCTGTGGCCATGGTTATCTCTGCCAAGACTCTGGCTTCTGCCTCACTTGGGGAGCAAATCTGCCAAAAGTCCCGAGAGACAATAGAGAAAGTTATCACACTCCTGAATTTACTTTATCAAGACCATTCCCTAGTTAGTTGCGCCAGCTCTCAGCCAGCTGCCGAGGAGTTGGCACCATGGCTGTGTCTACACATCCCAGCTAAGTCTGTGCACCTGTAAGACAGCGTGTCTGACCGTCTGCTGTGAAGCAGTGTGCTTGCGTTCAGAGCAGTCTGCGGAAGCCCTGGCTTGTAGTTTAGAAGAAATATCTTAGGAGTTTTCCCAGCATGTCTCCACCGTTACGCTAATGTACAGTGCGGTTCGTCAGACAAGAAGCCAAGAGGCAGGAAACAGTCCTCCGCAGGACATGGTCCCTAAACCCATGAGTGTTTAAGTAAAACCTGGGGAGAACAGATTTTGTAAGAAAGGACAGACAGACAAAGAAATTAAAAGGAGAGCAGTGATACACAAACCAGTGGTATCCCTCGTTTGGATGGCACTTACCTTTACTGTGGTTCTCTCTTATTGTAACACTATATTCCTCCTTGGGAAACTCAGGTGTGTTATCATTAATATCTTTAACCTTTATCTTGAAAAATAAAGGATGGTCCAATGGTTCACCAGTTTTTCTGTACACAATATCGAAACGTATCTAAATGAGCAGCGACACAAACATCAGAATGGAATAAATGGTATCATTTAGACATCAGAACGGAAACTTTCAATTTTGAAGCTGCGTCAGTCATATTTGGCTAGCGTCTGGCTTGGAGTTGCATCACTAAGTCACTATTTCACCTTTCAAAGGTAGTTGATTCATAAACATCACGCTGTGCATAAACAATATTTTTTAAAAATCAGTACCTGGAGCTGGATCTGGGTTATTTGAAATGACTGCCTAATATAAAATACATAAATATCCTCGGGGCCAGACAAAAGAATGCTTTCACCTGTGCTTCCCAATTCCGAAGCATTTATTTGAGTAGTACATTCCATTTGCTACGACGTTTTGGCTCCGTATCTATGAATGTGCAGATTCTGAATGCTGAATTCTCCTTTGCTTATTTCATAGAATCAGAGAATGGTTTGGGTAAAGATCACCCAGTTCCGACCCCCTGCCCTGGGCAGGGACACCTCCCACTTTCCTGCTTTAAAACCAAGCCCGGAGTGTCTGCCCTGGAACAGCACCCGTCCAGCGAGGGGGAAGAGAAAGCTCTCCCAAATGTGTCTTTTCACTGTGGAAGGCACTTCCCCAGAAAGCCACATGGAGCGGTAACTATCCGTTGGGTACCAGAGAGACACAAACAGAAATCATCACAATAAACATAAGGAGACCACAACTGAAGATTTTTTGCAAGAGGAAAACAAACCCACACTCACGTATTTCACTCATACGCTTGTTACCACATTTCTTTCATTACACTTACAGCTTACGAACACTTTTCTGATTTTTAAGGAGAAACATATGCTTACTCTTATATAAAGTTACAGTAATACAGCTTTGCAGCTGTATTATCTGGTTTTGCAGTATTATCTGGTTTATTTTGCAGTATTATCTGGTTTATTTTGCAGTATTATCTGGTTTTGGTAATGCGTAACTATTTGCTTCCATTCTCTTGCTTGGGAGTTTTTGGGTTTACAACTCAGTGTTCTGGCCACTACAGCTGTAACGTACCTTGACTCTCAGGACAACCTTTTCATTTTTTAGATTATGACCAAGGGTCATACCAAAAAGAAAAAAAGATAAAAAAGAAGTGTACAGATATTTGTGGAAGTCCAAACGTGTGATAAAGGTTTATAATCGAGAGTGATGTGGAAGTTACCTATTGGTCTCTGCAGAGACAGTCATCTTAGCATTTATTTAGAGGTTCAAAATAAGAAAAGCAGGTCATAAAACTGTGTGTCTCATTCTTGTGAAGCATCTAGCCATGAGAAAGCAATTAATATTTGCAAACAGTCTTAAGTATTTTTTTTTAAGTGTGTTACCTGAAAAGTTGAGGTCTTTTCTCTGTCAATGGTACGATGCACATACACATGGCCATTTTCATCATCTTCTATAGAAAACAGTCCAACCTCTGGAGGTTCATCCACCCCAGGTCCACTGATTAAATATTTCACTGATGTGTTAAATGATTTGTTATTGAACAGCTTTTGAAAAAAAGAAGTAGCACAAAGCGGTGTGAGTAGGGAAGACGAACAGAAATAACAAGACTTTAGCCCGATTCCCTTCCCGCCCCCCTCTCCTCGCGGCCGGGGCCCAGCCCAGCGCGGGTTCGCGCCCCGCGGCGGGTTCGCAGCCCCGGGCCCCGGCACTCTCAGCTCGCCCACGCCGGCGCCGGCCTTCCCCGAGCATGTGCAGCTTCCCGTGGGAAGGAGCAGTACACCCTCCCACCACACAATTCCACCCGACGCTGGGTAAATAAGACAACTTTGAACAAATAAGGTTCTTTTAAAAAAGGTGCCGTTGATGCACAGTTCTTGCCCCCTCCCACCTTTGGTATTTTAGTGTCCAGTCTGTGGCGACGAACACCCTACTGAGGCTCTCGCGGAACCCTTACAAAGAGGTTCTTTGTACCTGCCCAGCGTATTTTGGGAACGGGCCTTTGTCCTCCTCTTGAACATCGATGGTGGTGATAACCCAGGTCCTTTTTGTACGCTGTAGAGGACGCAGACTGTCCAACTGATAAGAATCTGTCCACTATCAGATAAGGAAGTGTTTTATTTAGTGTCATCGTTTACACATTAACAGTTGGGTATCTATTATTATATAATATTGACTACAAACCTGAATACTCTTCTTTTGCACGGCTTGTCTTAAACTGACATTTCCAATTTCATGAGAAAAACTGTTGACAGCAGTAACCTTGTGGGGAAAAAAAAGGGATTGTGAGAAGCGTGGTTAACTAGAAACGGTGGCTGTGTTGTCTAGGAGGACTTTGGCTTCGCAGAAACATACTGATTCTGTTTTGACAGCATTGTATTAAATTGTACCTAACCCCGGAAACTCCACAAACACCATCCATCTCATTCCGAATGAACTGGCATGAGAGCTGGGGTATTAATTTTGCTGGTCAGGTGATGCCAGTCCCAGAAACATGTGAACGCCGCATTTAACCGTCCGGGGTATTATCTGTATGGCTTTTCTCAAACCAAGCATCTCCAGTTCTTAAACCACCCGCCTCCGCCTCTCTCTGTCTGGTGCTCCTTTAGACAGGACATAAGTTTAGGGAGTATTTCAGGTTCTCAGGTGACTCTAAGTGTCCCAAACACACCTGGGTTACCAGAAAACGAACACTGGACCAAAGTCTCTAGTGCAGATGGGTAAAATTAATTGTTGAGAATGGTGACTGCAACCTAACTGGCAGGATTTGCCCTTTTATAAGCACAAGCTTCCTACGCCAGCTTCAAACTGCTTTTTACTGGAAATCTTTCCCCCAAAGGAGTCAGACAGACCCCGATTACGCTGTTGCCATCAGCTCCCAGGTAAGGCATACACCTTCCTCTGAGCTCCCACTGCTTTCCTCGGAAACCTTGGGGTTTATGACTCATCCATCAGATTTAAAAAATGCCACAGAGCTTTTCTTGCCTAGACTTGAGTGAAGGTCAGGCCTTTATGACCTTTTTTTCTGAAGAAATGCAATAAAATTGCCATGGTTGTAAATTTGCCAAGCAATGGGGGTTCACCAGTAACGCCTTGGAGCTGCTCTGTAGAGCTGTTGTACAACCCGGGGAAAACCTCCGTGATGTAGAAGCAGCCAGTGAGGCTTAACCTGCCGCTTGCACGTAGCATTTATTAGCTTTGTCCCAGCTTGAGCTCTATCGGACCCCCCCCAACCAAGCTGCTTCCCCCTTTGTGTACGTGTAGCCATTTTTAATTACGCTGGAAGCGTTAACTGTGTATCTTAGGGCTTCCACACTCCTCCATGTGCACCAGTTGCCCAGCGATGGCTGGGGCTGTTGCTGTACCCGCTCCAGCTGGGCTCTGCTACACAGGAACAACCCAGTTCAGCCCCACGAACCCCACAGCAACACTGGTGGGAACGCCACTGAATTACTGCGGGCTCCCAGTCCCTAAAGGGGCTCCAGGAAAGCTGGGGAGGGACTCTTGATCGGGGAGTGGAGCCATAGGACAAGGGGGAAGGGTTTTGAACTGGAAGAGGGAGATTTAGATGAGATCTGAGGCAGAAATTGTTTGCTGTGAGGGGGGTGAGCCCCTGGCCCAGGTTGCCCAGAGAAGCTGTGGCTGCCCCATCCCTGGAGGGGTTCAAGGCCAGGTTGGACGGGGCTTGGAGCCACCTGGGCTGGTGGGAGGTGTCCCTGCCCAGGGCGGGGGGTGGCACTGGGTGGGCTTTAAGGTCCCTTCCTACCCAAACCGTTCTATGGCCATCAGCCCAGCAGAGCCAGCACTGGGCGCCGAGGTGCTCCGCCAGAGCCCTGCTGTCCCGGGGGGGGGAGCGGAGGGCCCTGCTCCTGGAAACCCCCTTCCAGGAGCCCCGAGCCCGGTGCCCGCCGACAGTGGAGCCCCCTCCGCGGCGGCTCCGCGGGGAAGGGGCCCGCCCGCACCCACCTGCAGGAGAAGCAGCGCGGCGAGTCGCTCCATGGCGGCGGCGCGGGGCGGGGCCGGTGGCGGGGCCGGGGTCGGGCTGCGCGGCGGGGCGCGGGGCGCCGTGCGGTCCCAGCGGCTCAGCGCGGGCGGCGTCCGCCCGCCGGGTGACACCCGCGGTGGCAGCGGCACCGCAGCCGGGGAGGACGCGCGGTATTTCCGCCTCGACAGGCGGAATTTAAACCCCAAACTGTTGGTTGCGTCCAAGGCAAATGACGCACGGCCCGGGCTGCCCGCGGCGGGGGTTCGGTCCGTTCGCCGCCGCCGCAGGTTTGTGCCCGTGGTACAGCGGGGACAAAACACGGGCCTTGCCTTGGCAGGTCCCCAGGAAGGCCGCTTCCGAGGAACTTCACAAGTGTTTGCAAAAACGCTAACAGGCAACTTGGTATTTATTGGGAGCGGGGTTCATCCGCCGCGCCCAGGAGCGCCACTTTCATATTCAGACTTTGAACCAAGAACTAGCTCTGTAAAAGCTTACTTGAAAGCTCATGTAACCAACACTGGATTGTCCTGTTCAACCCAAACGCCATCAAGCAAGTATGAACTTCTGTACCTGAAGCTGAACTTCCCACCTAACTTGTGAAAAATGCATCTTAAATAAAACCACATAAAGAAGTAGGAAATGAAAAATTAAGACTTATAAAACCGTGTACAAAGAAGACAATGGACAGGTATAGGGAAGGTCCTGGCTTCTGTGAAAACAACTTTTACAGCATTTTCCATTCTCCTGTATTGCTTTTTTAGCACTGGGAAATAAGGAATTTAGTGCTCTGGAAGTTGTAAAAGGAAGACTTAGGGAAGAACTGATCTTCTGTTGAGGGGAGAAGAAAAGCAATAGAACATGTCAAATAGGCCACAATGTTTTAAATAAAAGCGAGCGTGGGGAGGAAGGCAGGCAAAGGAGCTGCTGAGATTTGCTATTAACGGGAGAAGCGACAGGCTCAAATAGCAGCACGGGAGAGGATGGTTTAGACATCAGCAAAACTCAAGTAGCAAGAATGTTCTGATTGTAATATTCTTGTGTGATATCTCACAAAGGAGTTCGGCAGTGCTTGATATAAAGATTACAGAAGTAGCAAAGCAAAGGGATTTTCAGCAATAGGAAATGCCCTTTGTTCCCCTTTGAATCTCTCTCCATTTTCCTCCTGTCTCAGCTGAGCACATGAAGACGCAGCATGTGAAGCTAAGTTAAACGTATTATCCCTGCATACGAGCAACACGAGAACGTGGTTCTCTGCTAGCGTCTGCCCACACGTCTTTGCTGCTCTTTGGATCGTGTTCTGAGTGTCCTGGGATATAACAGAGAATGTGAAACTCAATCATTAGTGCATTAAAAAAAAAAAAAAAGTATGAATATGATGGAGCAAGTTTTTCCTGTTATTTTCACCTATTATGATGCCTTAACACAGCTGTTACAGAAGTGACTGCCGTGTGGAGTAGAACTACTCACGCAGCTTTAATGGCCCTGCTTGCGCCTCAGCAGCAACAGCGCTGGGGTACAGGCTCTGCTCCAGCCGACACTGCAGGAATTTTCTGCAGGAAAAATTCAGAGGTGCCATCGTGTGGGTGATGAAAAAAATACAACTAAGTAACAGGCAGTATCTCACTTTTTTAATACAGTAAATATACATCAACTTTGAAGTACAAGATCACTTTCCAATGAAATTACTAGCAAAAATATCCACAAAAAGTGCAAATAAATAAGAAGACACAATTACCAACATCAAAAGCTGGGCTGCAAATTCTCAGTTAATCGAGTTCCAGTCTTTCCAGATACAGGGATCTGTTTCTTTCTTTTTCAGAAGAAAACCCACTAATGCCAATGGGAGCAACAAAGGCTCAATACCTTTAAAATAAGGCAAAAAATAGTACGTTATAGGCAATTTCATACCATAGAAATTTCAACTATAATATCAGCTCCAAAAAACGTTATCACATACTGACTGAAAAGACTGTCAAAATACTCTCCCAACTTCTAGTGAGATCCTTTAAATAGCAAATACAAGGTAAGTTACCTCAACCACCCCTAACTGAAGCCCCGAAAGCGGGGACGGGATCACGGCATGATGAAGCAGTGTGGAGTCAAAGGTGGAGCTCAGCCCGAGGAAATAATCCTGCCCACCCTGCGCAGCATTACAGCCCCCGCCCTCACCCCGGGCAGGGCCAGCAGCGGAGGGGCACGGGCCGAGACTGGGACCCCCAGTCACAGCACCCGGGGGGCAGTGGGGGAGATGGGAGCTCCCTGCTTCGACAGCCCCTTGGCTCTAAACTCGGCCTTCTCAGAAGGAACGCTGCCCGGCGCTTCTGCCTCTGCGAGACGCACCCCACTGCGTACCAGCAGGCACCATCTCACATTCGGAAAGAACAATCCAGCCCACCTCATCAGCCTGAAGGAGCGGCCACGCGGGACCCGGGACCCCCACCCAGCACTACGGGCTGTCCCAGTCTTCCTTGTGAGGCTCTTCCACCCGAGGGCTGTGAAGCCGCTCTTCCCGAACACCTCACGTTGCTCACACAACAATAACCCCTCTTTGGGGCATAAATTCTGGGCAAGTGACTGCAGCAGCTTGAGCCCGGCACCGCCAACGGAACGGGGACCCGGAGCCACCGCGCAGAGCCCCCCCACCGCTGTACGGACCTGAGAACAAGCACACGGCGTGGGGCTGCGGGGGTGTAACGCCTTAACTGACCACAGGGTCTCACTGCAGAGATGCAAGTAACCGTGAAAAAAGAAACATGTCAAGAGAAAACCAACATTGTTTTAAAATTCTTCATGTGAGGCATTAAAAAACAGTTTATACATACTGGGGTAAACTCTGTTTCTTCACATCTTCATAACTGGGTAATTTCATTGAAAACAGCAGAGTTGTTCAACGTTGCTACCAGTATAACTGAAGCAGATTCCAGCTGCTTCTTTAAAATGCAACCTGTGAGATTAAACCTTAAAGTTATCTAGAAAAAACATAAATCATTTTTTAAATATCTCACGTCACAGTAAATCGTTCTCCAAGAAGCACTTTCAATGCTAGGCTTCAACACCCAAGAACATACGATCATATTGCTCCACACAGTGAACACCCCATGAACAGCCACACAAACACTGTGCTGGGGAAGTATTTTAATTCCAGACAGAATGTATTTGATGGAATAAACTTTTCTGCTATATTCAGAAGTGCTTCTAAAGACAATATCCATCAACACAAAATGAACAAAACATAAACCACAGCCCTCTGCATAACCAGGAGCTCTTTTTCGCTGTAGGCCCAGACCATTGCCAAGTTAAAACGGAAGCAGAAGTGCTGCAGGAGAAAATGCAGCCCTTGCAGGTCTGCTCACGCTACATCTGCTTCTTGAAGCAAACACTGGATTTCTATTTCTGTGTGTACACAAAGACGACTGTGTAAGAAGCATCAAATCCATGAATAAAAATTAGACTCGTATGATTATCATGCAAGACAAACTTCCTTGGCCAGATCAGAGCCAGAGCTCAGTGAGGAACAAGCATTCAGGCTTAATTTAAGTGCCATCACCGTCTCCACCTGCTGAACTTTTTAGTCTCCAACATCAGGTTCATGCCCGTCAGATCACAAGCACTACATTAAAACAAAACCTTCTTCGGTCTGTGGGAAAGACCTTTCCTCCTTTGCTCTGGTCAAAGCTGACTGAAACACTGTTTATTTAAGAAGTGATCATGCAACATGTGCCTGTATCTACATGCCCGCCCTCCCGCTAACCCAGGAAAGCAGCAATATAGAGTAACATTTCAGAAGAAAATTCAGCACACGCTAGTATTCAGTGCTATATAACATGCTAAATTAATTACTGCATCTAACAGAATTAGTTTCAAAAAACTGCGATTCTGATTATTGACTTGATCCTGCTCACCTTGCTTTAGGTGCTTGTAACAGTGCACTAAAACAGCGTGCTAAAACCCTGCACTAAAGCAGCCCTCACTGGCCAGAGCAGTCCTACTAACTTGCACTACCGATCATGTCAACCAGGAAAACTTGACTCATGAAGGCTTGTAGAATTTGGCCAGAGCTTGAAATTCTAGCACTGGATGCAAGAACCTTTTGTCTAAAAAATGCAAAAATACAATCACGAGTCTGGGACAAAACAAAAGGATAAAATAGCAACAGTAGCACGTGCTGGTCCTCGGCAGTTGCTGGTGTTGAACGCCGTCCTCTAAGTTTCTCCACACCTCTGACACAGCCAATCTATCTGATCTTTGAGCATGTCAGATTAAGTTTCACTTTAATTGCATAGAGCTGGATGTACATGCAACTACAACTCATTTTAACTGTAACCTCACAAATACTGCATACGGAAATATAATACCGTATATTACATTGTTTCCTTTATCGGTTTAAAATTTCACATTTGGTTTCCAGTAGACTAGGAAAAAAACACTAAAAATATTTCTTAAACTATTCCTGAGCAATGTTTTAATGTACTGTAAAATACTCTGGTTTATTACTACATTTAATAATATTCTCACCTTTAAACTACATAGAAATCCATGCTTTGAAGTTTTACAAAGCTGAAGATCTGGTAGGCACAATGAAAGAACAGGAATAGCTAAGCATCTTAAAACCAAGATGAGATCAACAAGAGAAGTGCATATACATATATGCATATGTATATATACTATATACATAATGTACTCTTTAGTATTTGCTACTTTTTCATTTTCTGTCACAACGTGAAGGATCCACTTGTGTGATCTGGTCCGTCAGACCTCAGCTCACTTCTTGAGCAGTTCACTGCCACTGGTGGCTGCGGATGAAGTTAGTGCTGCTCTGTACTTCATTTTAAATCGGAAGTACAAAACAGCCTCTAGAATTTCATCTTTGACGAGATTGCGTCCCCAGCCGCTGTGACTGACTTGACATCGTAACAGACGAGCTGACCCTTGAATACTCACTGAACTGTGCCTGGTATTCTCTCACGTCTCGCGGGCACAAGAGGAAGCAGAGGGGCCGTGGACAGGACCTGGTCCTGGCTGTGCAGTTCCTCTCTGTGGGGTATTTCCCCGCGCCACTTCACTAAACCGTGAAACAAGAAGCCAAGCTAACTGAAGTGAACCATGGGATAAATAATAGTCATCTTGGGTGACCGAAAATAGAAATCTTTTGTATCAAAATATATCTTTACTTGAACTTAGAATAGCCTTTACATTCATCCCCTAAGAGTCTACTTTTTATGTTTTGAGAGGCTACCAGTTCTGCAAATTAGGCCACAGAGTCTCTAGCAATACCCTCATTTTGCATTAGTCATCTACATCCTTGTGCAATTTGAAATTTGGTCATTTCCTCTAAATGACAAAAAGCATCAAGGCTTACAAAATGAACTTCAAGGAAAGCTGGGTATAAAAATATGCGTTCCATTTTCTTAATCTGTTGCTATTGAAGCTGTCTGCTCCCTAACATTTTTTTGCCTTAAAAAGAATCCTTTCTGCATTAAAATATTTCAAAACATTATCTCCGTTCTTCTTCTTATAAAAAAAAAAAAAATCCAATTCATCCAAAAAATCCAATTCTTCATCTTCTGTGAAGAATCAGAGTTCGAGTTTGCATAGATAAGCATGCTCCACTATTTTATAAAAACAGTTGAGCCCTTTTCCATCACAACCCACCCGTCAAACCTGTCTCACAAAACAGCACACCTGTTCACGGCAAAGAGCGTGGCTCCTCTTCCCTCACATACACCAGGGTAAGCACGAGAAACACCACGGACTTCAACTGGTGCCAACAGGAAGACATGTTACGTATTTCTCTAAACTTCCATACTCTGCTAGTGTTAACTTCGGTGAGCAATTGTAAATGTTTTTGAGGAAAGACCAATGGAAGACACTTGCCTTCAGGGAAAAGATCTCCTGCTGGCCTTGCTGGCTTAAGATCACATGTATTGAAATGAACAGTGCTGACTTACAACCATGCAGCAAGAACGTATTTTCTCAGGATCTTCCTAAGAAGAAAGCATGACCCTTCTGCATTGGCAAAATGCTCCCTAGCAGTCAAGAAGCATCAACACTTACTAACTAAATTTTCTTCATTTATATTTGCGTGATGTTTGCTTTGTGCCATTTGTTTTTATTTTCCTGTCCCCTGTTGGTTTTTGAGAAGGAACGTAATTGTTGGCATTGCCATTTTTCTTTGGGTTTGTACATGCATATGTTTTTAAGACTTTGATGGGAGCAGCTGAACCATGAAATACTGGGGGTTGCTTAGGGGGTCTGATATTACCAACGCTTTGCATTTTAGAACTGTTCTCGGAGGGCTGCATGTTGAGAAGCTGTTGCCTTGCAGTTGGGCTTTTTTTCAGTTCACTTCTTACTCCACCAGATTGTCTCTGAGAAGGCAGTGTGCGTCCCATTCTATCAGAAAGTTTCAAGTGACCTGGATGAGAATATAACTGGCGACTTTCTTCACAGCATGAGTCTCCCCTGTGACCTGAATAGCTTCTGGGCAGCTTTGTAATGCTTTCCTGGGGAACCGCTTGCTTGTTAGGTAAAGGGCTGAGCAATGTTTTGCCTTTGCCAGGGCTTTTTAGGGTACGGATGGAGCCAGGAGCAGTCTGTGGCCGGGCTTTGGCTGCCTTGCCTTTCTCATTCTGTACAGTCTGCATTTGCAGCCATTCCAGCTGCAAAAGGCGATCAATGTATTTCTCAAGAAATCCCGTTGGCTTTGGTCGAAATTCAGCTTTACCCTCTACATTAACAAAGATGGCCAGTTGCTTCAAGTCCCATGAGTTGAAAGGGGGTGGGAGGAAGTCTGGGTAGTAATACTCTGATTCTTTAAAACCCGTATCAGGGACATGTTCCAAACAAACTGGATCAATTTCTTCAGCTCTGAGAATGAGTTCTGGTGGCGTGCAGGGAGACGGGGGAATGGGAATCCTTTCCGAATCAGAGAGATCACTGGCACTATCATCTTCAGCATCATCTTTAATAATTTGCACTGATTCAAAATCAAGAAACATTTCATCTACAGATGCTTCTTGCCATTTAGAAGAGCATGGACCAGCTTCAGCAACATGTTCTTCATGATTCTTATCCAACTGTTCTTTTTTACTGCGATAGAACTGTTGCATTGGGACATCCGTAACCCTACAGAAGCTACCTTGTGCGCTGCCCTTTATGCTAGGAGGGGTCCTGTGCAGAAAAGATTCGTTTTGCCTTCTTTCTGGGAGGCTCCTCTTTGGTCCTTGTACTCTGTGCAGTGATGTGTGAACACTCGTGATCCTAAATAAAAAGAAAGATCATATCCCGTTAGAACGGTTAATGTCTTTGGAACAACAGTTTACAAAGGTCTTGCTACCTCCTCCTCCAAGGACATGGATCTACATGAATGAAGCTAAAATTGGCATGGAAACTTAGTAATGAGCTAAAATTAACATTTTCTGGCAGAGATAACACTGCCTACTACTGATTTTTTTTGTTTTATTTTATTCTGATTTCACCTGAGAACTCACTAAGTAAGTTTCTATATCGATAACTTAAATTTGTTTTCCTTGTAAGTGCTGAATTCTGGGACCGGTCAAGTCAAAGGACAAACAGAGAAGCCATGATTTCATCACAAGCATTTCACGTACCAGTTTGAAATGTCTACAGATTAAACAGATAATCTTAACATAAAATTACCTTTTTGACTGAGTATTGTCATCCAGCTGGTTTCTTCCCTTCTTAAAAATGCGCGGTTGGTTACCATCTTGAGTGTCATGGGAAGTCTGAAAAGATATGCAAGTATGTGCTGTTATTAGGAAGCTGTCATAAACCAGGTACCTTTTTTCTGTAAACAAAAACAAACAAAAAAAGGAATTATTTACCTTTTCAATGGCACTTGATACATTTTTGCCTGATCTTCCAGGAGAAGATTTCACATGAGAAATTGGTTTATTTAGTCCTTTGGTGCTCGGATGGCTTTTTCCGTTACTGTAACTAGCAAGGATTAAACAGAATGTCACACATAAATAGCAACATAGATGACCACTAGAATACAAATACAATAAAAGTTTAGAATACAATTCAGTTTAAAAAAAGAGAGAAAGTTAATTGCAACTATTCTTAGACTTAAAGTTCATCAGAACTATGCCATGGTCACTTTTTATTTTTTATACTACTAATGCACTACTGTATTTCAAATATTACTAATATAAAAGCGAATAACTCTATCAGATGATATAATAATATAACTTAGCTCTTATATGGAATCCTCTATCAAAAGATCCCCAAACTACTTTGGGGATAATAAATAGGAAATATTAGAGACTACATATTTAACTACTAACTTCTGTAGTACCTGGTACATGGTCCTACTGCAATTTATTACAATATGAAGGTGACTGCAAGCCAAATCTTGCTTGTGTTTCTCATTCGCATACTCAACAAAATTTAAAGGATTATTCCTACGAAGTTAAGGAGTGACAGTGAGCAGGGAGCATACAGTCTATTTTGGTATTAATACAAACTCTTTCACAACAAAGGCACAAACAAAAGTTACCATTTCATATTATACTGCAGTTGTGGAAATATTAGTAAGAGAGAGCTCATACGCAAGCAAAAGGAACGGCATTACTGATCTGGACAGCTTAAAACTAAAACACGTTTCCTCAATTAAATCAGATACATTTCTGTGTCAGCACACAGAACCATTAAACCAGTGTATTCTGTAAGAATCAGAGAACAGTGTTTGTTCTACAAACAAGCAATATTACTGATTTTAAAAAGGAAAGCTGTAAAATGTCATTTTAGAACAGGAAGAAGCAAACTATGCCCTCCCGATCTAATCTAGTTTGACTGCAGTTCAGTTAATTTGTCAGTCTGTACATCTTGTTCACAGTTTTTACATCCGGATAGTCAGATTTTGGTTTAAAAAACATGATTTCATAAATTCGGGAGCTTACAAAAGAATGAAAATAAGTCTTGTGCCTCCAGCATTGATGCAGTCACCTCTGTCACTGTGTGACCTGCATGACCAACACTGCACAATCGCTGCTGTGGCTCAGAGGAGAGGAGGAGAATCTGAACAGTACAGCCATGCACCTATTACCTAATTTACAGTATTTGGAGGTTTCTGTAACTAGAAAGAGAGAAAATAATTTCCTTACTTTACCATTCCTTTGTGGTTTCCATTGATTTGGCTCTCCTTTTTCTGTGTCTCTCTGTGCAGTACTAAGGGATACTCTTGAATGCCTGGTCCCATTATTACTCTTTTTAAAGGGCATCTGCACCTTTATTTTTACATAATCTTCAAACCACTCCAGTCTTCCGGGTTCGTAAGACACAGCGTATCAAACGCAAACATCACCACGTCCTAGAGATGCAGTAAACAAACACCGTGCATTCCTCCCACCGTGATATATTTTTAAAGCAGTAAAATAAGCATAATCGGCTACCAAACAGTCCTGGAAAACGCCGTCCCCTCCCCCAGCGCTCGCTTAAGGGGAACCGGCACCAACCCCTCGCCTTACCACTGCGGGTCCACGCCGAGCCGCCACGGCCGGGTGCGGGGAGCAGGGCCGGGCCGGGCCGGGCCGGGGGACAGCCCCGCTCCCCGCCCCCCGCCCCGGGGCACCGGGGGCGCGCGGGCGAAACCCGGGAGGCACGTGCAGGTGCGGCAGCGCTCCAGCGGCGCGCTCTCCCTGCGCGAGGCGCTCCTCACCCCCCGCTCCCGCTGCGCGGCGCCACAGGCCCCGCGGGTGGCGTTTCTGCGCTCCATGTAACCCACCAGCGGCTCAGCGCGCCGGGCTGCCCTTCTCCTGGCAGAAAAGGCGCTCTGCTCCTACGTGCAAATTTGGTATCCAGTAATTTTTTTTCTTCTTCCCAAACCAACCTCTCGGCACTCCCGAGTTCCTACTGAAAACCCCCAGAGCAGAATTTGCTGCATTCTCCTCTTTTCCAGAGCCGCGTTCCCGTCCCGGGGGAGCACGGACAGGAATCGACTCGCGCCAGAGCACCTCTCCCCACCCGCCTTCAGCTCTGGGGCGGCGCTATTTATATATTTACGTTCACACTCACGCCTGTGTCTGTTTACATCTGACCCACCCCTGCTCCTCGCCGGCGCCCCCCGGACCCCGCTCCCTCCCGGCACACACCGGCCATTCCCGCCCGACGGCGGAACCGCCTCCGCGCGTTTTCAGCCCCTCCGGTCCTCCGCCCCGCCGGTACTTACCTCAGTCTTAGCCGCCACCGGCAACTACGGGCAGGCCGCGACGCCAGGCGGGCACTGCGCACGCCGTTCAGATGGGGGGCGGCTCCGCGCATGCGCCGCGGGCGGGCGGGCCGTGAGGGCGGGCGGCGGCGGCGGGGCGGACCGGACCGGACCCTGCTGCCGATGAGGGCAGTGGAGTCCCCAGGGGCGGGTCCCTCCCCCTCCGGCCGCAGGGCCGAGCCTGCCACCGCCCCGCCCGCCAGCCCCCGCCCGCCCTCCAGCCTCTGCAGCAGCCCCGGCCTCGGTTCCGGCTCCGTCCAGCCCGACAGCCTCCAGGCCTGCCCCGGCCCCGGCAGCCCTCGCGAGTCGCCCAGTATCCAGTGTGACAGCCTGGAGTGTCCCTGCTGCTGCGGCTGCTGCTCCTGCGGCAGCGCGGGGTCCGTGGGCGTCTGCGAGGACAGCCTGCAGCCCCCCCTCCCCGCCTGCAGCGGCCGAGCGCGCCCCCCCCGGGCAGCCAGTGACCTCTCCGACAGCCTGGAGTCCTTCGGGGCCCCGCACGACAGCCTCCAGTCGCTCTCCAGCCTGCGGGAGAGCTTCAGGTCCTCCAGCATCCAGGGGGACAGCCTTGAGTCCCTTTCCAGCCTGAGCAACGGGTCCGCCAGCCAGCACAGCGGCCTCGAGTTTGCCAGCCAGTGAGACTGCCTTCATCTCCCCATACAATGCACTACCCTCTGCTTCGCTTCCAGCTGCTGCCAGAGCGTCCAGGTTTCTGCCCTTAGTTCAGCAGGCTGCCTTGTTCCAGTTGCTTCTTGATGCATCCAGTCCAATAACCTCAAATACTGCCCGTGGCTGCCATTCCTGAGTGACGTCCTTCAGCGAGGCAGTGTTGTTACCTGCAGTGCTAACGCTGATTTTTTGTCATCGGTTAAGAATGGAGATACGTGGTCCTCGGAGGAATCCCAGCTACCTCTCTGATCTCTATCAGAACATGTTACGGGCTGCAGAAGCAGCGGGACGAGGGCAGCAGCAGCCCCCAGCACTCCATGCATGTAGCAGCGTGACTCTTCGGAGCAGAACCTCAGCCGAGGGGAGCCCCCAGCCAAATAAGCTTCAGAGCAGCACTTCGTCCAGCTGTGATCCAGCGTTACGGCCTATCATACGCCGCCGAGCGAGGTCTTTGCCTACATTGCCTGAAAGAAGGAAGCGGGCAGCAGTGCAGTGTCAAGTTCCTGTATGCCAGAGACGTATGAACCGGGTGAGATTTGCTGATGCTTTGGGCTTGGAGCTCACTGAAGTGAAAGTCTTCCAGACTGGGGAGGATCCATCGATCCCCTTGCATGTCCTTTCCAGGCTCTCCATAAACTCAGACCTCTGGTACAGCAGCTCAGACTTGGAGTTTACCATGCAGTGCTTGGTCCCTGACTTCCAGCAGCCTGCAGACTGTATGGATTTCTCCTCCCGGCTCCAGGAGCAGCAGGTGTGTCTTGAACGAGTGACCATCTCAGATTTGGGGCTCAGTGGCACCATCCAGGTTCGCAATGTGGCTTTTGAGAAGCAGGTGTCTGTGCGATACACCTTCAACCACTGGGAAAGCCTCCACGAAGTGTGTGCTCGTTGGCACAGTAGCATCCCTGAGAAAAACGGGCAGGGTCAGGTTGATGTTTTCACTTTCTTTCTCCCTGTGCCTCCTTTCCTCCTTCAGCTGTGCTCTGTAGTCCAGTTTGCAGCAAGGTACCAAGTCAACGGCTGGGAGTATTGGGATAACAACAGAGGCAAAAACTACAGTCTTACCTGCCGGACTCACCCCCTTAAGATGCCTAGGGAATGTGAGGAGAGCTGGATCCACTTCATCTGAATGAAGAAAGTGGATGCAGAGCAGCTTGTCAGTAGTCTCGGTGGCACCCTCATCCTTGGCCTGGCTCTCTGCTCCTATGGCAACAGTCTCCTTTTTCAAACCTGCCAAACCTGGCAAAGTGTTGCAGGGAAGTAGCGAATGACCTGTACAAACTGTTCTAAACCTCTCAGAAAGTAAAAAGGGACAAAATGTGTATTGAGTTACATCCGTTGAAAGCCTGTGTGATTTCTTTTAGTGTATGTATCGGTGCAGAATGGTTCCAAGGGATGCCCTCAGGCAACCAGAGGGCAAAACAACACACTTCATGTTGCTATTAATATTCTAGGTTGCATAGAATATTTCTAACTGATTTGTTTTACCATTTTGTACTGTCTGTTTTCTAAATAGGCAGTGTGGCTTTACTGGTTTTGTTTCTGATTATCTCACCAAGTCTGGGCACTATTCCATCTATGCATAATTTGGATGGCAGACACAGCAGGGAAGTACTTGTATTTTTATATATATATATATTATTAAGACTGTAACCATGTTAAATATTTCCATTAATATTTGGGTTGGAAATTAAATGCTGTTAGGAGCAAAACATAAATGAAAATGTCCCATCAGCCCCGCTGTTTCCTTTAAAAAAAAGGTTGCCTTTTCTTATCTCCAATGTTTGCTGTAGGCAGCAGGAATGATTGTTACCAAAGTTTGTGCAAGGCAGATCTTGGGAAGTTCTCAGCTTTTTTGGGTGGTGCACAGGTAGGCTTTTTCTCTAGGTGGTGGTACAGGAGTTGTTCTTTCCTTGGCACCTGCTTTTACGAAGGGAAACTACAGCAATTTTGCACTAATGTTGCATTACAGTTGAAGATCTCAAAGCACTATATGAATTCTAATGATCTTACACTGTTACCTGAAACAGGTAAATTTATAAATCAGGAAATGGATATGAGATATATATAAAAAGACAATAAAGGGAGCTGGTTACAGAGCCTTGGAATAATACACCAGAACCCTAAATCCTGGCTCCCTGTTCCCCAGCATCCCAGTACTACTGCAGTAGTACCTTTGCACCACAAGTGGGAATTTCAAAGCAAAATGATGATTTTACTGGTAAGTTTATACTTACCTGGACCCATAAACAGAATCCCTTCTGCAGCAGGGCAAGCACAGTAACACGTACACGCAGTCTTACCATGCCTCTTGCTTGGCTCTTCCATTGTGTGGTTTCAGCGTGGTTTAAGATTGTCAACAGGCTTAAATCTAGGAAGTAAAAGATTGTCAATGATTTTTTTTCATATGTATTCATCACTGCATGCAATGTTTAGCTTTATACATGTAGCATAATTTTTCAAAACTGGCTGGCTGGATGTATTACAAGAGCTGCTTTTTAGAAGGATTATACTATGAAAATCAGGCCACTTATTCAGACATCTTATCTTGGATTGCTGCTTATTCATGAAAATCACAAGCTGTTTTTAAAATCACAGTTGTAAGCAACCAACAGCCAAGTATATATTAGTCCAGAAAGTCTACTGAGCAATTCTGGAAGTGCAGAAACCTAAAGAAAATTCATGTGTCTGGCAACCTAATGTTGCTACTTAGTTGTGATACCTGTTCAGCAAAGCTAGGATTTCAAGTGAAGCAGCTGCCTGGTTCCATTAGTCTTTGGCTTTCAAAGGAACCAACATCATTAATGATGATTCTGTGAGCTGACGAGCACCTCTTGCAGAGTACTGAGAAAACTCAGTGCTACTTGAGACTGTTGAGAATTGACTGTGTTGTCTGCTTTAACTCTGTACTGGAGCACTGTGAGGTCGAACATTTAAGTTGAAATTGTTTTGCAGGAGGAGGTGAGGCTGAGGTGCGGTTCCCAGCTACAGAGAGGAAAGAGTGCTGCCTGCTTTCAATTCACCTGTGTTGTTTTCTCTGCCTGGGCTAGAGAAGTGACCGTTACCAATCTGGCAGCAACTCGTCTCCTAGAAAAATCAGTGCAGTGAACTGGAAGTCTGGTCTTCCTCATGGCACAGAAATGAGAGCTCTGTAAAGAAGGGGCACTAGCTAATTGTAAGGGTTTTTTGCCTCCTGTGGTGGGCTTCACATGACTAAATGACATGGGACAATATAGGACGTAACATCCGAACCAGTCAGCCTATGCTTTTCGTAGCCAATGGAGATGTTTTTGCTATAGTTAGCAGATGACCTGGTGTGGGACAAAATGTGTCATCTCTGCTGAGCACAGGGAGAACACGGCGGGACTAGTTCTGCCATACTGCAATTCTCAGCATTAGTGCGGGTTGTGCCAAATTCTGCCAGAGTCTATAAGTGTCAAGTTAGATGAGCAGAAATATGCCTTCAGTGACTGCAGAAGAATCTTCCTTGGCATTAACTGAAATTGAACTTTGGTGCAACTTGCATTCTCTAAGGAATTCCAGTAAAGTTTATGCAGTATTGTTAAAGTCCATAGAAGTGGCATTTTATGTACTTGTCATCGAAGTAAGAAGAAAACGAACACAGACACATGCACAGGAGCACTTGTGCTGAACAAAAGGCACTATTTTAAAGTATTATTTCCCCCGCTCCTTCCCCCTCCCATCACGAAAAACACTGAATTACCTCTCAGCACGCCATTAAAAATCCCTCTCTCATGAGACTGGTATTTGACACCATTTACAGTGCAATACTTGGCCTGCTGGCAGGAAGATGCTGTTGCCATCATCTGGGAGAGACTCATGCGCTAGCAAATGTCAGATCTGAGTGTTATTGCAGGCAGGGACATGATGTAAAGCTGAGGCTGTCAGTTTAAAGGTTAATGTTGTGTACACCACAGTATCAGGTGGGAAATTAATGTCTTGGCAACATGAGTTTGGCTTGTATTGTCTTCCCTCTGCAACCTCTCAGCGTATTTGCATGTGCAAAATCTTGAATACTGAAGTATTATTCCAAGTTTGCCCTTTCTCTCTTTGCTTGTCCTGCAGTGCTGGAGAAAAACTGACAGTAGCTGTTAGTAAAGGAGGTGTCTGGCATCGCCGACTGGAGCTGAGCAGACCTACCCTACAGCGGAACGGAGAGGGATCTCTGGGGTAGGCTGTTAAACGTTCACACATCAGTACTGGCACCTGTCACATGGAAGATGAAATTTGCACTTATGTTTTCCTGTCACATTCACTAGTGAACGTCAAAAGGATTCTAGTTGACAAAAAAGGGATTAAGCCATGGAGTAGCGGTAATACACAGCTGGCATAAACTTATGTCCACCTTTATAAATTCTCAGGACTTGATTGCTTGCACTGTGTTCAAATTGAACACTTCCTTATAATGAGGATTTTGTAAAAGTGAATTCTTCACAAGGGTTATTGCCATATAATGCACTTTTAAAAAACCTGTGTTTATTATAGACATACAATAAATTAACGTCTAGTAGTCAACATTTTCAAGGTTCTTTCAAGCATGTTTTTTAAATAAACATATGGAATCCATGTAAATGAAAAGGGGTTGTCTTTCCTGATTAAGCGTCTTGTCCAGAATAAAGTACACTACACAGTGTATCAATAAAGCACGTATGCTACACAAAAGGTCATTTTGTTTTAGTGGAGCATTGCACAATTGCAAAGGGCTTGCTTAATTTTTAAAAAAATAAAACTATGGCTATTGTAATACAAAAGATTGTAATAAAAGCTTTTCACAATTTTACGTTGTTTTTGTCAATGGTACTCCTTTCAACAGTTAAGAAAACTCATGAGCCAACTTAGTGCTGAGCTGTCACTTGCAGAGCAGCATAGGAAAGTAGGATGGGTTTCAAATTCATAGTTTCTTTGTATTTATCTTACAAAGAAAAAAAAATCCAACTTGTAGTACTAGTAATATGCTAACAGTCATACGGGACTTAGTTTAGTGCATCATCAGTGCTCAATCCAATGTTGTATGTGCTTTACAGCATTGCCTGGTAAAAACACAGCACGGCGAGTCTAAATGATTAGTCATTTGTCAACATGAGTCTAATGTTAGTACTGACTTCTTTCCTGATTTGGCTTTCTCCTTATGATCTCAGATCGGCAGCTGTTTCAGCTGACACTTGGTATTAAAACTGTTGGCATCAACACTTCTGACCCTTCTCAGTTCTACACACGACAGCAGCCGTGCCAAAGATGGGTTCTATGGACCAGTACAATGTTTTCCAGTACCTGCACTGAAGGTAAATATTTCTGTGACTGCAGTGGAGAGTCCCCGTACACGGTGCTGCCCTACCCTACAGACAGTTCTGCTTCCATTGTCTCAGAATTTTTCAAGCACAGTTGCCATTATCTGTGGCCGATAATTTCACTGTTTGTTCCAGACTGTTTAATGCATAACTTGATGAAAATTCTTTCTGTTGACCTCCCTTCTGCTAACCAAGCAAAACAGACATCAGAGCGCGAGAGGAAGGTGCAGGGGCGTCCCAGTCCCCTCAGCGTTACCAGCGCAGGACTGTGGGATCCGCTTCTCCCCAACTTTATGCCTCGCGTTTCTTCTGCTATGGAATGAGTAAGGCTGTTTTCTTTACAAGATCTGAGAACCTGTGGATAGTCTAAGCCTGTGTGTATGCTAATGTGACTGGTAAGGGAAAGCACCAAATCCAAATTGGCTTTTAATTACCTCTGCTTCATATGATGAATTCCGTTTTTACACAGAACTTCCGCTGCTCCAAGTTCCCCGTGTCGCTATTGCTGTTTATTCTGGGTACGCACGGAGATGCTTCCCGGTGCTCCGCAGGAATTCGTGACACTCGTGCTAAATTTTCCCCGCTGTCGCCGCGAGGCAGCTCCGCGCCTCGGCCCTGCCCGGCGCAGCGGCCGCGCCCGCCCCCTCCCCACAGCCCGCCCCCTCCCCACGGTCCGCAGCGCCGCCTCGGCAAAGCACCGCCTCCTCCGCGGCGGCTGACGGGCTGGGCGTCAGGTGCGGAGGGAGCACCTCACGGTAAAGGAAACCCTCCTCCCGCCCCGCAACTACGACGGCGATTGGTCCGCCTGGCGCGCTCACCGGCAGTGATTGGCTGCAAACTACCGGCGCTGGGAGTGATTGGCCGGCGGGAAGTGGCGCTTTTTTCTCTGCTGGCGGTGAGGGGAGGGCTGTGGAGCACTTCCCTGCTGTCCCGGCGCTCCGGGCGCGGCGCGTCCCGCTGCTGTGGAGGCGGGGGGCACTGCGGGGAGCGCTCCTCTCAGTAGCAAGGCTCTTGGGGGAGATGCCAGCCACTACTTGTGTTTCGAGCGCGGAGGTCTCACTCACTCGTCGAGAAGGAGACACCTGGAAGGGGTTTATATTTTCTTCTCTGGCCTGTCTGACTAGGCGGGAGACAGGGGACCTGTGAGGTGATAGCAAAGGCTTCAGCGTAGGTGGTTGTGTTCTTGTGCTGGAAAAAATAATAACCTTCCCCACTCAGTATTTGTTATTTCTGTATTACTTGGGAGTAATATGGGAGAAATGACTAGTGTGTTCCAAGTTGCTTGTTCTACAGAAGTCATTCCCTATTTTTAATCGTTATTTCTCTTTGTCTAATTCTACATAATTTCTGGAGTGAGAAAACCAAAACTGCACATGGTAGATCAGTAGATGTAAATTAATTTATACAAAGCATAAAAATGTTTGTGGGTTTTGTTTTTTTTTTTTACATGTTACCTCTCAAAGAAAATACTTTTGACTGCTCTTGAGTATGAAGACAATGTTTTCAGGAAACTATAATTTCGAGGTCTTGCTTTTTGGTGTAATAGGCATCTCTGAGCCCCTCACTGTACGTATAATTAGGAAGGCTTTTTCCCTTCATGCATTTGTCACATTTCTCTTAAATGATTTCATCTACCATTTTATAACGAGGCCCTTCTGGAGTTCTGTCTACTCGCCTGTTCTGAATAGCTGCTGTTGGCAGCACAATTGGCCGTCTTTGTGCTCTTTTCTCTGCGACAGAGAGTCCGCTGCAGGGCCCTCTGGCCCTCCATTGCCAAAGTTGATCCTTCCTTCTGCTCTTTTAGTTTAATCAGTTGTTTATCCATGTAAGAATGTTTCCTTATATCCCCAGTTAGCTTAATGCCTTAAATAGTATTTACACTACTGACAAATTTTGGAATTTGTAATGTGTTTTGACTGATAACTGATGTGTTTGCAAAACCTATTGGAGGTCTATGTCAGTGAATTGTGTTTTGGTCAAGTGATGATTGTTCCTTTCCTATGCAGCCGAGTAGATGCAAAAATGGCAGACAGGAATGAGATGCAGGTATGTGCTTATAGACCAGGATATGACTATTGATTGTTCTAATTACTAGCTTAAAGCACTCTTTCTGGTATTTAATTACAAGTAAAATTGGCAGTGCGGTGAAGAATGTGGTAGGAAAAATCTTTCTTTGACGTAGGTTAGTGCTAAGTAGCTGCGTAGAAAACAAGAGGAATTGGAAATTGTTACTGACGAAAATAAATCATATGCATTTGATAGACATGAATTAGTTGGGATGATACTTCAGATCAAAATGTTGACATCTGGTTATAACTGATCTAGAAAGAATAGAGTGGCAAAATAGCTGAGGAAGGTGGTAGTCATCAAATAAATATCTTTTAAAGTCACTATTAGATAACTTAGAAATGCAAAATACTAAATGTACTAAGGAAGGAGTATTAACGCAATGAGCATTTACGTAAGCATTTATTTGTACTATGAGGTAAGAAAAAACATTCTGTTAAAGAAAACTGGCAAATAATTAAAAACCCAGTGAATAAGTAGTTGCATGATTAATGTATTAGATACGGTGTTCTGTACTTCAGATTTTATATTTAGTGATTTTATGATTCAGAATATTATCTCAGAATGTGTAAAACCAACATTAAATCTTGTTAAATCAGTATCGGTGTTAAGCATACAGTAATACAGTTGCTCTGTTTTATTGTTGACAGTTCGAAAAGTTAATTGACGAAGCTACAAGAAAAAAAGATTTCCAATTATTAGAGCAATTTCTGGCAAAAGAAGACTGTGAAAATGTCTCTCACAAATGCAGTAAACAGTTTGTCAACAAGTTAGACAAGCTTCTGTGTCGGGTAATGTAATTGTTACATCATAATCACCTATACTGACACTGTAAAAGTCTGAAAAAGTTTTTGGTGGTTTTTGTTTTTTTGTTCATTTAGCTTGGTTTATACCAGCAGCTGATTTGGAAAACTGAAATAAAATTTGAGAATGAAACCTCTACTTCAAGCTGCAATTAAGTTGGCTTTTGAGAACAAGGTGGCATCTGGTTAATTAAATGCATTTTCTTCTAGAACTCTACTCTAAAGAGTATATTAAAATTTCAATTTCAGGAACTCGACAGACAAGAAGTCAAAAGCATTTCCGCTTTGCTAAATTCTATTCAGAAATGTGGGAAAAAAGTCAGCATAGCAGGAGAAGATGGGCTCCCAGCAATGATAAAATACGGTCTCATTGGGAGGATAAGTATAACCATAAAGCATATGTGAACTTCTAAAAAAAAAAATTAAAATAAGATAAATAAAGCATGCTTAGTGTTCGATTTGGTTCTTGATTGTTTCTGAATTAAGAATTTCTTATAACTTTGCAACAGACGTTATTCAGAGTGAAATATTTTTTGACAAGAGGCTACTTTTAAAGTGATGCTGCTCTACCACAGAGAAGGTTTTGCAAATTATGGGATATATAATTAATTTAGATATGCTTACAGCAATTACAACAAGATGATACCTTTTTATATGAGCTGACTGTACTGCTGTTCAATGAGGAATTGGAATTTCCTGGTGCAATTTAATTTTGTTGTTGTTAATACTCGCAACAGCAATATTGTACTTATTCTTTCAACAGATTGTAGTAGATTGTAGATTATATATTGTGTTATTTCGGCCTACGTGTTAAATCCATTAATCATTTGTAACTCAACATAATAAATATACTGAAAAATAGACACCACTTCCTTATTGCTTTCACCAGAGATTTCACTGAAGAAAATTAACAGCAATGTCAGATGAGTGTTAGTCAATTGCCTTCTCACCTGCTTTAGGAAGTGTGGTGACAACTTCATGCTTATATTCACACCTGCAAACACACTTCATTCAGCCATTATCCGTTTTCAGCTCTTTGGTCTGTGATGGCAGTTGTAGATGGTCTCTAGTTCTCATCTTAGAAAGTCAGCTACAGAAATTACTTATATTAGTTTGAAATTCCTGCCTTTGTTTAGTGTGAGTGAAAAATTTCAGTCTGGGGCTGACATACCCTCAGCAGAGTAGTAATGTTGTTGCTGTTGTTTTAATCTTTGTATAATTTTACTTCAGTATAACACAAACAAATTTTTCATGCTATTACAATAGATTTCTTTTCCCTTTACATGGTTAATTGGTTTGAAAAGGTAAAAGGAATTTTGATCCTCAGAGGACATGAAAAGAATGAAATGCTTACAAATCTGGCTGAAGATTTCTTCAACGTGTTGCTGGTAAAAATATATTGATAATATGTATTTGTCAAAAGAATTATAACTACTTTAGCAACAAAAAGTCTTTCAAATGTGTTTCTATTTAATATCCTTCTAAAGTTAATGTTACAATGATTTCTGAAATAGATGGTAAGTCTTTTTGGATAGTTTACCTGTATTCATACTCGTTTCCTGTTCATGATTACCATAATGAAATAAAATTAAAAAAACTACCTATGAAGGATCCCAAGTTTATAAGATCTGCGAGTTTTCTTCTGTTCATAAAAATTTTTGTCTTTGAGGAAATAATTTCCATAGATTTAACTGGTGTATAATTTTGGGAAACCACACTTGGTATTAGAAGAAGTCTCTTATGTTCTTCACTAAAGATGAAATAATTTTAAAATCTAAATGCTTTTTGATTACTTGCTTTAGGTACATGTTTTCTGATTTTTATGCTGTAATGTTTACAGTATCAAATGATATGTTTTGGTTTTTATTGTAGGCTATATGTGATAGCAGGCCTGAAGGTGAGCTTAAAAAATGTGTACACTAGATACAATAGTTAAAGCGTTCTGAAAGAGATGTTTTAAAGATATCAGTGTTAAAATAACTCTTACTGCTTGTGGAGCCCTCTTGAGGCAAGGTAATTCTGAGAAAACCATGTATTATGAGGGCAGTACAAAGTTTTTTATCTAATGTAAATATACCACCAGCTGTATATGCTTCAGCTGATCAGCTGTAACAGAAAAGGGCTTATCCTCGAGAGGGCTGTTCTGCACACAAAGGACTATGTTTCTTATTCATGTGAAGAGAGCTTTAATGACAACTATAAATTTGATTGTTTAATTTGAGGTTTCTCTACTGACAGATTTCCCTGTAACTTGCTGACGTCAGTACTGAAAAAGCAGGATAGTCCAGTCTCCTCAGAGATGGCAACTGAACTGAGTTTTTCCCTAAGAGCAGCGTTGGTTCTAAGCTACTGTCATAGCTCTGCATAGCACAGTGTCCTTCTTTATTGACCTTATCATGAATATCCCCACTGCTCTTACCTTTCAGTAGGCAGAAAGTCACTACAGACGATTACACTGTCATGATCAAAATGAAAGATTAATTTCCTTGTCCCTGGGAAGATAAATACAAGGGTCTGAATTATATCTCAGAGAGCTCAGTTACAGAATTGATCTGATTATATTTTAAAAATAATGATCTCATGCCCGGGGGACTTATGCAGTGATGCACAGGAATAGAAACATCATATAGAGCCATATTTACTATAAATTGAAGTAATTATTCTGTCTTACATTTAACCATGAATCTTAAGGTGTTTATTTTTAAATATCAATAATGCTATATGGAAAGGGAGAGATACTGTATTTTATTTCTATATGAAAATTAATCTTTTTCCGAAGCTGATGAGTACCCTAATACACCCTCAATAACTTTTTTTTTTTTCCTGTTCTTTAGGTAAAATGCAAATACTAGAAAACTTTGTTCTGAGAACATGTACCCTCATCACTGATGTAAGAATTAGTATTTATGTTCATCAGGAGGTAAACATTATTCTTTCTAAGCAACAGCTTTCTGGTTAGTATTTTAACAGACTTTATGAAGATAGTAATTTAACCATACAGGTGCTACAAAAATAAAAGAGAATAGTATCAGAAAGATGATATGGGAATGTTTGTTACCGTTTATATGTCGGGGTTGGTTGGCTTTTTTCAGATTACTGACCGATAATTTTCGGTTTGGACAGTAAATTACAAAACAGCAGTATTAAGATGCTGGGGAGAAAGCTGTATAAAAATGTAGGAAATAATATGCTCTATTATAACTGCTATAAATAGGATTAATATTCTTGGTTGTAAATTCTTTAGATACTTGCAGGAAGTTTGTATAACTTGTAGTATACTGGAATTTCTCCTATTTATTTTAGTAACTTTAGGTTGTCAGGTTGGGTTTTTTTCCTCTCTAAAGAAAGGGGAAGTTTCAAAAAAAGCGTTCTGTAAAGGCTACGTCCACAAAGGAAAGGCTTTTTAATGCAAATTTAAGACACCCTTTAGCTCAGCAACTGGCTGCAGACAGAACTAGCTTTGAAAGTATTTTTTCTATATTTAAACCTGCAAATAAGAAACATAATCCTTTAATGGGTTGTTCACATTAAAGCTAATCTAATTTATTGAAATTGAGGTAGTTATATTAAGATAAATACAATTTAAGATTGGATAGAACTCATTGTCTTTTCTTGTTTTGCAATTATTTAAGCATGTTACTTTCTTCAGTGGTATGAAATACATTACAAGGGCTCATAATAAGAATAACTTAAAATTTAAGAACTTATTTTATATTTAATCTTACTTCCTTTTTTCCACTCTTCTTAGGTAGTAAGAAAACTTAATTTAATGCTTGACAACATGCCTCGAGATGCCAGGAAAAAAATATTTTCTACAAAGGAAATGTTGCTTGTCATGTAAATAATCTTCAGTATAATTTTTATATCATTACATCATTTGAATAGCTGGGAAGGCGATTTTTACTAAGGCCGCTTATAATGCGTGCAGATTGGTCCCTCTTTAACTTGCTTTTGCATTTGCTATTGTGTTGCCCGGGGTAGTGGCTGTGGGCAGGTATTCTCATGGGTTATTCTCCATTACAAGCCTAAACTTACCTCTTTCCTGATCTGAGTTAGGCTTGTCATCCCAGCTGTCTTGAAATAATTAAACTTGTATTTATAAGAAAGTGTGTTAAGCACAGTGAGTCAGTCACTGGAAAGACAAGGTATTCACGTGGTGAATTTTTTTACAGTATTTCAAAAAACAAATAGAAAAAAAATATATGTGGTGATTCGCTTCCCCAGTAGTACTTTCAGATGTATATCCTTAGCATAACAGGTTTAGCCCTTTAAAGTCTGATAGTTCAGTGGAATCAGGGTTTTGTCTCAGACATTGAAAGCTTGTCATTAACTAAACTGGTCTTCTATGCTTTGTGTTGCGGTCATATTTTGCTGAAACATTACTTTGTTTGGCAGGAGTGACATGGGGAGGAGAATTTTGGATGCTGGAGGTGAGCATGGGACTTAATAAATAACTTAATATTGCATGCAGACCAATTAAAAATCCAGAGAAGACATTTAGAAGCTGCAGAATGTTGCAATTACAGTCCTTTGACAAAGACAAATACTGCATGAAAACAGTCTGCAAACTGGAATTTTTCAGATGCATGCAGTGTAGGCCTAAGTCTTTGAAGTTTTCAGTCCTTTTCTTCTCTAGAATGTAAGTTTTAAAATAGCAAAAGCTCATAAGGAAGTCAGTGTTTGGGGAGAGTGACCTGCTAGCCACGTTTAGTTGTACTGTAACTTCTCTCGGGGAGCACTTTGGTATCCAACAGCTCCCAGTTCAGACAGGTGAAAGCTGAAAACATCTTATCTCTTGCTTATATGCGTAGTGTTGCTCTGGCATTCCTTGAAAGTTTGGTTGAAATTTCATTGTGAAACATGAGTTTTTTAGTCATCCTTATTCCCTTAGTTCTTTATCTATATATCCTTTATGGTTAGGTATTTGGATATGATGTGGTATGTAATGTGAAGTGTTCAACACTGCTTATACCAATTTCCTACATAATAATAATTTTTTCACATCAGTAGTATCTTTAAAACTGTTCTGTGAAATGTATTGTGCTGTAGACTATGACCTGCAAGTAGCCATTACGGAAGCTTTATGCAGAATGATATCAGAGAAACAAAGAGGAGAACTGGCATGCCAGTGGTTTTCCATGGAGTTTGTGTCCAATGCATTTAAAGGAATTAAAGATTCTGAGTTTGAAACAGTAAGTCATCTGAAAAATATTTCCAGGGAGGTAAACTAATGTTTTACAATTCTTTAAGAAATTTCTGTGTTTTAATAGGATTGCAGAAAATTTCTTAACCAGGTGAATGGCATGCTTGGAGACAAAAGAAGGTAAAAATGAATTTCTTAAAAATAATACTACTTTTTTGTTTGGATTTTATGGCCATTCATTGGGAGTAACCTTTCTGCGCTTCCTTTAATAAATGCTGATAAGGAATTAGTTTTTGTATTCTGTTCAGTTCTGTTGCAAAATCTTTAGATGCTCATTAATTCAATAAACATCATCTAACAATAGCTAGCGATCGGTTGCTATATATTCCGTTATTGATTTAGGAAATTTACATTGAGATAATGATCAATGGGAATATCTGCTAGAGAAATAGGACACGAAAAGCAGGAAAAAATACGAACTTTTTTCTTTTATATTAATACATGATGTGCATGTTGCTTTTATATGTCATGACAGCAAAGAGATATTATGTTATGTCTTTATCAGGTGTATATTCAGTTTGAATACCATTCTTAAAATATCAGCAGATAAGTTAGAATAATGAACGTAGTGAGAAGTTGTCTGAGACCACTGCTTTAATTGTGAAGATATGTAAAATTCCATGTTGTCTCCTTTGGGGAAGAAGTGCAGTCAAGTGATTGCTCTTTTGATTGCTGTGATCTCTTGGTCTCCAAAGTACACAAGTTTTGTGCTGAAAATACAATACAGTTGCTGTGTTCAGATATGCAAAATTTTTTTACAGCATTTTAGGATACTTAACAAAATATCCGTTTCTTACAGGGTTTTTACATATCCGTGTTTATCAGCAGCTCTTGATAAATATGAGGTAAGTTATCAAATATCCACAGATTTTCATTTGTGCGGCTGAAGAATTTCTTTGCCTTCTAGTTAAGAAAAAAATAAGGATCAAGTAAGAAAATTATTTTTTTTCAGGAGTGTACAGATGTGCGTGTGTTTAAAGTTTGTCAGACTAACAGAAAGCCTGTTAGCTGGTATAAATCATTGTTCTCAGCTCTTACTCTTTTATTTTTTTTATTTTAGCTACAGATACCACTGGATGAAAATCTTGAAGAATTTTGGATTGATTTCAACGTTGGTAGCAGAAGTATATCTTTCTATGTGGCAGCAGATGATACAGTAAGCTAAGTTTTGTCTGTCGTGCTAGATTGTTCTGAGGCAGTAGGGATGCATTCTTTCAAGTGTATCAAATTTTTTTTCCCACATCATGTGGAAGTTACTCATGCGTCTACAGTGTGAAGGGGGGAAAGTAATCTAGATTTGGTGTACCTGCTTCAATCAAACAATTTCAAAGTAATGATTTTCTAATACTATTTGCAAACAGTTTAACATATGCACACATGGACAAGAAGCCATTTACAAAATCGCAGTTATAATTTTTGTAGATGAAACTCAACTGTTCAGATTAATGTCTCTACCAAAGCTCTTCTGAAAGTGTTCGTTGTTATAAGTGAAGCATATGTTCATTGTCACTCCTTGCAACAGAGGATTTAAAAAGTTGAAAATTTGTTCTCCCTGAGTAACTTTCTGATCACTGCACATCATTTAATTGTAATAGAATGCTTTTCTATCTTTAAAAATATGTATTTTTCATATAAGGATCATCAGTGGGAAACAGTCGTCATACCAGAAGAAGAGGTAGATCTGTACAGCCTTGAAGGTATTGGCACTCAAAAATCTGACCTTTTGTTACACGCTAACTTGGACTTTCAAATTGATTAATCCTAAAGTACTGACTCAATCCTCAGCAAAGCAAAAATCCCACTTAAAATATTAGAGGTACTGTTTTTATCGGATAAAATTGCACTGTGTTTGCATTTGCATTCTAGGCATGCAGGTGTGATTTTATTAAAAATAATTTGTCTGCAGCTATAGTTAATAGCCTTCAAAGAAAATTCCACAGGCTAATATATAGAATAAGTATTTCTAAAAGATTGAATCTTGACTTGTTCGCTAATAAAACTGATGGGAGGTTAGAGTGAATTAAATAAATACACATCTTAATAGCTGAACTGAAGAATACAAGTAAGTTTCATGTACTTTCAAATGTATGAGGTGCTGTTAAATTGTAATGAAACTACTTTTCAAATTTTGTTTTTGTCCAGAAAAAGGTTCAAAGAAATTATTAACCATAGATCTAAAAAGCCGAATGAATGTGGGTAGTCAAGAAGGAGAGAAATTTTTTTTATATTTTGATTCTCTCTTGGAAATCAAAGATGTAACCAGAAAGATTTATGGATTAAGTAAATGTAAGGTAAGATTTAAACACCTTTTTGAATAGTTCTTAATTGATTCAAAATAAATGTCTCAGTGCCATATAAATGTTGTTATAGCTGTGATTGTTGGTATCTATTTATACCAAGAGTTTCTGATTAACATCACCATTACAGAACAGCATTTCTCCTGTAACATGTAAAGCTTCAGTAAGGTATAAAATTGATTGCAACAAAAATTAACTGGTTGGAAAGGAATCACGATAGCTTAAAGTCAAGTTTTGCATATATAATTTCCCAGAAATGCAAGAACTGGGTGCTTACAAATATTTCAGAAATTATTCATTAGGTATTGCATTTTGCAATACATTTACCACTCTTATGAAATTACTCACTTAGTAAAAAAATTTTAGGAAGCCATAGCTTATTCCTTACTGCTTGTAACAAACTGCTTTGCCCTGAATTCTGGCTGAGAAACTCGTGGGAATGGAAGTGCTATGAGCTTGTAGAATCTATTTTCCCCTATGGCCTGATTTCAGACACTTATGATCTCTGACTTAAATATTTTCTTTCTGTTTCTTGTTTTAAAAAAGTGAGCAAAGTATATATTTTACATAGATGGTTACTCACATTGTAGGGCTTTAGTAAGAAGCAGTCTGCATCAGTTGCCAAAACAACCGTACATGTCATCTTTGATGAAAGCGGATCACAGGTATTTTACTTCAGTATCCTGAGATGATTGTTTACTTGTTTTTTATGTTTAGTCTGATTATTAGCTCACTTATGATCATTCACTGTAAAACCAATGACTTTTAAAATGCCAATAGGTGAAGACAACTCTAAAATCAGTTAAGTGATTTCTATGTATGTATTGTATATTTGGGTAGAGAATAATATTAACATCCAAATCCTAGAATACTTTAGACAAGTATACACAGGGAAAGTTCTTCTGTGTGAATTGTGATTTGGTAACCCATCCTTGTTAGCGAAAATAGCAGTTAGGTTGGATGCTTTTCAACGAAAAGTATAGAATCTCTGAAGTTTATCAAAATCTACAGTGAGGAATGTCTTACTTAGGGTGAAGAAGTTGCTTTGTGTGTGTTTGTATAAATACAAAACATAATAAAATCCAAATATAGTATAAATATTTTCTTTTAAATCCAAAATATTACATAGGTTCTGGTACCAGAAAGTCAGTTGTCCCCATGTTTGGAAGAAAAATCTGAAGAGGAGGAGAAACTCAGTAAGTGCAAAACCCAGCAACTTCCTGGAACTTCGAGGACTCTGAATAAAAATAACCATCAACAAAAATGCAGAGATGGTTCCTCCAAGGTAAGTAGGATTATCAAAACACAACAGAGCACATTAGAAGTCAATTTAAATATTTGTCATGTTTTCTAATGTAAACCCTGTGTTATTTTACAATTGGTATATAATCAATACAGGGTTTGATTGGTTGTTTTTCTTATGACTTGACACTAAGATATATAAATCCCTTTTCAAAAAAGTTTCTCATTATCATGTATCTTGAAATTATAACAATGTGACAGAAACAAAAAGCAGTTGTTAATGTTCTTTAGACCATTATGCTCTGAGAATTCTCTTTAAAGAGAAATGTTTTCAAGACATGCTCAGATCTCTTACAATACGTGCAACTCCTGTATATAGCCTCTGGAGACTTACTAATGATCATCAATAGCAATAGCTGTAATTAGCGACAAGTCCTGTAGGCTTGGTGTTCACAAAGACTGATGATAACAAAAACCCACATGGCTGTCAAGATGAATCCTGTATCCTGGTTACTCAAATCACAATTTCATGGCACTGCTCCTACGTGTAGCTGATTCTCTGGTTTGAACTGAGAGGACCCACATTTATTAAGCCTGGTGTTTCTGTTGCCCCCCAGTCACTCTAAAGCTATAAATGTATAATGGCTATACTGGTGCTAACTACAGATATGCTAGGGATGGGGGGAAAGATGAAGCACTGTCAATGTGTCTTCATCGTGCGTATCTTGCTAGCAGGAGTCTAGTAAACCTCTTCCTGAGGCTCTGCTGGTTTATAGCTTATGTGATGGCTTTGCAGAAACTCCTGGGAATCGTCTTGCTTGCTTTGATTGTTAACAAGGGACAGGATTTGTCCATGCTTTATTGAATCAATTTAGAAAACAACAATCACTGATCTCAGTTTAAAACCATTAGTTTTAAGTAGTATACCGTTCAAGTATTTTGGTGAACTTTCCCTAAATAGGGAGCTGTGTAAAAATCACTTTACTTTGCTGTGTGCAGCAACTGACATTCCAATAATAGAAAGTGTCAAAAGACTCTTGGAAATAGGTTTTTTGAAATCTTGTGTTGTCATCCTTAAATCTGTGTATTACGGTCAAGTATTTTCTGTTCCTCAAGATAACTACATCTGGTAAAAAGAAGGTGTCCGAAGCATCCGTGCTTATTCCGGGAGCTACAAGATTTTCCACAAGGAGTCCACTGGTATTTGTTAGCACATGTATGTTTATGAGTGCTTTCAGGGTAAAAAATATGTTCTAAATCATCTTGAAATGCAAGCATGAACTGCGATCCTTTGCAGACCTGGAAATAAAAAGTAAACCTTATAAAATCTCCCTAGCAGGTGAATTTTAAACTTGAAATTTTTCAACTAGGCCATTTGCTACTGGTCAATAGTACAGTTAGTGCTTTTATAGCAGTTGCATTGGAAAATCGGCTTTCTCCAATGTGTGCATCACTAGCATTTTACTCTTACCTAGACACTGCACGTGTTTCTTAGAAGGGGAGTTGATTATATGGCTAGTGAGCAAGGTGGGATCCACTGCAAGTTTGAGTCGCAGGTCCAGTGCTAGTGATACTTACGTCAAAAGTGCCTCTTATGTAGAGAAAAGGACAAGGAAGAGACTTTACCACAAGTAGGAGTCATCACTTTTCTACTAATAGTCTTACTGTAACAGATATTTAATGCTTTCTCTGAGGGAAGATATTTGTGAGACAAAGACCAGTAGAGGCTGGAGATACAACTAGTGGCCAAACAGGCTGACTAGCGGATTTAATTTTCTTGCTCTAACTGTCTCAAGTGCATCGGTATCCTTAGTTATATACAACCATGTGTCACACACAAATCAAGAGTAACAGAGGCTAGAGAAAAAAGCACTTTGAAATTAAGATAGGACAGGACAGAGAACTTCTGTAACTCTATATGGAACTTAACCACACAGTCTATTCCAGCAAAAATATATTACAGTAAAATCTTTAAGTAGGCAACCAACTATTTTCTACTAGAGCCAGGCTGTAATTTTTACACTGCTTGCCTCCAGACATCCACAGTCTATGGGCTCATTAACCTCCATGTAACTTAATTGAAATCAATAGAGTTATAATAGGTACATAATGAGTTGATATAAATACTAGCCAACTTTTTTTGAAGCTTAAGGAATAGATATGATCATGGGCAGAACTCTTCATATTGATGACACAGACAGCACAGTAATTGTAATAGAAGAAATGGTAGAATTTTAACATGTCTCTGGTTTGTTTTCAGCCACTCCTTGTAAAGGGCGATTTAAATTACCTTTGAAAATGGTGAGCTCTGCTGAAAGGTCTAACAATAATGCAATAAATGAGACCAGAACAAAGAGTTTCTATCAAGAACCTACCGGAGTATGCATGTCATCTTTATCTAAGTCTTTTACTTAGAATAACGTTAATTTCTTTTCTAACTTGTCGTAATACATATTTTTAAAGGGCTAAGAGTTTTGCAGTCAGTAACTTACTTGTAGAAAATACCGTGGTTTACTTTATTGCATAGTGTTTTCTTCTATGGATTTCAGGTTTAATATGTCTAAAGTCAGACTGAACTCTTACAAAATTAGCCAAAATTTGCATTCACTCATCAGTTCTGACCCCTGAGTTAACTTGCTTTTACTAGAACCACAATTCTTCCTTTGTGAGTAATATGAGAAGGGTGTATGCAGAGAATCTCAAATTATTATGCAGTTGTTGAAATACTCTTAAAAACATAGGATACATTCAGCTGCTGTTGTGAAACGTTAATGTCTTGAGGTTACAGCATCTATGGCATTGGGTTTAGTGCATTTTTGATTAGGCATTCACTAAAATCAAACAAAGCGATCGATATAGGTGTCACTGAACTGCAGTTTGAGTATATGTATTTTTGCTTCTGTTCCAGTTGAACAAAGACTTCAAAGTAACATTTTTATTTTATTTCTGGTTCTTAATGTTTTTCTGGATCAGAATCAAGTCAAATCCCAGACTATGGGTTTCTGAAGCATTTTTTGATATAGCCATACTTTAGAAAAAGGCTTTAACATATAGAATGTGTAGTTTAGAATATTTCAAGTGTTACTTTCTAGGAGAATTTTACTTCTTTGGCTTTTATGGATTGTAATTTTCAGTGTTACTTATTGTGCTTTCTAGAGTGAGCAAAGGCATATGCTATACAATGAGTCTTGTGAAACGGAGAAGAAGATCAGGAAGTCAAGTATCAGAAATGAGGCAAAATTACCTGAAAAGGTCTGGAATCAGCACTTGTATGAAATGAAAAAATAATTTCATATTTTATTAGGGGAAAATGCAAGTTTACAAGGTTATACCATTTATAGTCCTATGCTAATATTTTCTTTTGGGTGTTGTCCCACTGTAGCAAATGTGTGCTGAAGAAGTTTTAGAAATGATACAAGAGACAGAAATTGAGGCCACAAAAAAGCAAAATTTAGGCAAGTAATTTTACAAGTGTTTTATAGTCCTTACTTTTAAAATTATTTTAATTTTGTCCATTTCTTTTGTAATAATGGTACCAAATTAATGTCTCATTTAGATGATGTGTTAGATATTGTTCCTGATTCACAGCCAGTAGAGAGAAGCGACAAACCTTCGTAAGTATTGGAAAAGAATAACAAGTCACTGTCATTGTCACTCACTTTGAAGGGAGTATTTTCAAGTATTGCCAGAACTGAAATTTTGTTGCGTAGTTCCAGAAAATGACGGAACTTAATTGTCTCGTCTTCCCTGAGAGTTGCATTAAGAACTACTGGGCGTGTAAGTCAGGTCACTTTTAGTATGTTGGGTTGGGTTTTTTAATTTATTCTGAAATTCATGGCACCAAACCAGCAGCCATGTATTTGCTAGGACTACTGCATGAACAATACTATTCAGTTTGTCTTAATAAAAGACTTTAAATTGGTTAATCTGTTTATGAAAATAGTACTCATGTCCTGGTTCCGGCAGGGACAGGGTTAAGTATTCCATGCCATGGGAGCCAGGCCCACCCTGAGATTAAAAGGAGGGAGGGGGCGAGCAGTCGGGTTCGGAGCGGGCTGGTGCGTCCCGGGGCCGGACCGGCGGGGAGCGGCGGTTCCGTATTCGCGTCTGTATATTTCTCTGTCGGTGTTATTGTTGTTGTTTTCTTGTTCCCGTTGCTGTTCTGTTAAACTGCCTTTGTCTCAACCCAAGAGTTTTGCCTTTTTCTTCTGATCCTTCCCGTACCGGGAAGCGCTGAGCGAGCGACACGTGGTTCTTTGTTGCCATCTGAGGCCAAACCACGACACTCATTAACAAGATCAGAGTATGAGTTTAAGGAAGTTTTAGCAGTAACAAGAAGAGTAATTCTTTCAGATGATATCAGAAGGTAAAACACAAATGACATATGGGTTTACATAAGTGAGCTGTGCCATAAAAAGTAGTAGATTTGACTACTACTTTTTGTTGCCTTTTTGAAGTTGACTTAAAAATATATGTTCTTTCTGAAGGCTTGCCATTTTACACTGCGTTGGTTAACTGAACGATGGTAGCAGGCTTGGGTACCAATGTAAAATGCATTGATATCTACAAGGTATCACTATATTCCTCACTTGTGACGCATGTTTATTATAATAAAGACACTTTCTGCAATTCACTGATGCTGTTGTCTTTGTTAGGTTGTCTGGTCTTTTGGAGAGTTCTTTTGACAAAACCAAAATGGTGAAAAAAAGAGTATGCTCTGTTCCTGAGCAGAATGTAACAACTGGTGACAAGCAAAAGCTAAATCCACCATTGACACATACATCCCATCCAGGTTATGTTCACACTTTAACTGTTAGTGTTTAAAATGTTTCAGATGAATTTTTAACCTGCAGCTGTATTTTTTTTTTACTGTATTAGTTTGTATTGTTAGTGGAAGACCTGTGAAACAAAAAGCTTTTTATTCAATTTTTTTGAAGGATTTCTCCAGATAAACCAAGAAATTAAAAGAGAGAAGAAACCCAAGAAAATTAAATTGATACCATGAGGGAAGAAAACTGCAAAATACTTAGTAGAGAGTCAGAGTGTTAATCATTTGGAACAGAAACTGTTAAGTACAGAAGGGGAAAGTATTTAAACTGCTACTGAAACATCATTTGAAACATTTCTTTCAGGAAGAGTGTCCGAAACATCTTTGCATTCTGATGCTACAAAAGAGGAACCTGATGTTCTCTTTAGAAAAGAGACTGCAAATCCAAAACAATCAAAGATGGTGAGAGTTTCTTACCTTCATTTCTTTGACTTGCAGTTAATTGTCAAATTTTCAGTGTTTCAGAATTTGTATTTTACTTTCATTTAGTCACAAACTTATTTTTAACTGACTTTCCACTAATACAGAGTGAATTAAATAACGTCAGCTTCACTGTTTTTCAGTGTCACCTGTTTAAGATCAGTTTACTCTAAATTTCTTTTTAAAAATAATTTTTTAAAAAAATGATTCTTAAATAAGCACCAACTTGTACTTGTCATGCACTTCTTCATTCACTTTGGAATGTTATAGTACACAAAATCATAATATTTAAAAGAAAATATCTGCTAACGTGATGTTTTATTGCTCCCTGTTTGGGCAACGCAAGGGAAAATGGTATTCAAAGGAATGTGATTTGGTACATCTAGAAGACATTTAATGAAGTTTAGGTGATTGGTAGGAACCTGTAATTCTGTTGGCAGCTTTGCCCTTCTGTTTAATGGGTTCAAAGTTGAGTCTTAAGCTCTTGTTTTTATAGAAAACAAAGTCTAAAGAGATGACAGATGCAACAAAATCACTAATCGCTAAAATCAGTGACAGATACAAAGTGAAGACCGATGAGAAAAGCAAACCAAGATACTCCTTGGGTTTTAACAGGTATGATGTGAACTATTTATTTTTGTGCTTGTTCTTTTTGTGCATGTGGCTTTGTGATCTACTCCTCTGTCTACAGTTATTTCACATCCACCGTTCATCTGAGTCATTTGTTCACCAATGATAAACCTTATTCTACTAAAGAGTAGGAGACTAGTAGTCAAGTAGTGCCAGTGATTAGCATAACTACAAAGGCTGTTAGAAACTCTATTCAGTGGTCTTTCTCTCATTCCCTCACTCACAATGCCTTTCATGGAGAGAAGTTGACTGGGATAGTTCCTGGGCACTGCACGTGTTGGGTGTCTCCATCCTGTCGTCATGGTTTGGGGGACAAACTTGGATTCTGTCATCAATTTTATGATAATCCAAAGTTCCTAGTTCTCTCTTCCTGAAAGAGTTGACTGTTAGAGAGTTTAAATTTAAAAAATCTTAAGTAAGAACATTAGTCTTACCTTGCTGGAACTGAGTCTTGGAGATATGTTTTATTTATAATTACATGCTGTTTGATTGTAACTGGGTGACAAAGGACTGGAATAGTTAAGCTATGTCACCTGTTAAACCTTTTGGATAGAGACTTGGAAGACATGTGGAAGCTGCAATATAGCTGTGTGATCTGGAATGAATTTTTCTAGAGCACAAAAATGAAAGGGGCTGATCTCTTAATCCACTTGGGTTTGTATTTAAATGCCTGAATAAGTTTGTTGTGTTTGATAAGGCTTTCATTTATATAAGCAGTATTCCAATGCATATATTCTAATTAGGATTTAACAAAATGTATCCTTATTTTTTAGGCCACATTTAAATAAATCTGGTGTCTCTAAGGTAACATATTATTGCTGCTTTTTTTTTTTTGGAGGTTTTTTTCATATCAGATACATGTACATATATGGTGGTAGCTAGTAGATGTAAAGCTATAGTTCACAAACCACTGAATGTTAAATAGCTGTAGACATTAATGTTAATTACACATTGACTCTATATACTTAAAATACTTCTTATATATTTCCTTATGTGGAATAATATTTTTACAGGTAACTATCAGCCAGTGAAACCCAAATTAATTTCTGTTTACAAATCCTATAATTGAATCTGCTCCTTTTGAACATGGCAATGCTAAATATTTAGAATAAAAATATTATAGTAAATGGGATTGTAGAATCCTTAAATGGGATATAGCCAAGACAAAGAAATTATTCTTAGTGTTTGGGGGTAAAAAATTGTGAGGTTTAGTTGATATCCTTAAAGGATAAATTCTAAAAGATTCAGTTTCTACTAGCTCTTGTCCCCTTTTGCCATATTGTACTCCTGCTAGTCAAGTGGAAGTCTGAGCAGCTGCTAGGGTTTTTCATACGTTCCTTGCTTTTGGAGGTGACAGTGTGCATGAATGCATCCTCCAAATTTGACATACGAGTTAACTTTTTATTTATGTATAGGAAGAAGTTCAGCATAGAAACCTGAAAACCACTACTTCTCTTAATGTAACTGCTAGTCATATTATGTAAGTAGTTAAAACATTTTCAAACAGAATTTCTGATTACCCATACCTAACTCTGTGAAATGTTCATTAATTTGTTCATTAATTCAGTCACAAAATTGATCTGTCTGTCTGTTTGACAGGGATGATGTCTACAACTTTAACATCAGTGGGTTTGATGAGCCTACAATAAAGCTTGGAGTAAGAATATAACTGAAACTGATACGTTATGAATAGAATATAAAGGAGCTCAGTCAACTTAAATTATGTCTACTGAAAGTATAGTTAACATCTAAAATTTCAAATTACGTCACTGATCTAAGGGGGGAAAAACGTTTGCCACGTAAATACCTCCATCCCTTTCAAATGTATAATGGTATTTGCTATCCTAAGGTTCTGGTGACTTAAAGATAGTTATGATGTTTTCCTGAATTAAGAATAAAAGAATTTGTTAGGAGTATCATTATTTTTCAGTCAAAGCACTATTGTAAAGACATCTTTTCCCAGATGTTTGAGTAAAAAGAAAATCTAGCTAAGGTACAAGCAAAAGACAACGAAAGATACTTTTGCTGCTTATGGCTCAGAGGAGCCTGCTGAATTGGTGAAGGTAGGGAAGCAAAGTGGATGGAAACTAATGTCTTAGTTTGAGATATCGAAAGCTTCAGTCAGTTCCAGTTGGTTTTGAACATCAGCTCTGTTGTTAAATAGTTTCTAAGATAGAAGTTAATCATCGTAGTTTAGTTGCTGAATATAAAAACTGAGCAAGAAAGCCCTTAGCTGTTACTGTCTAATTTTTTTAAAATTTTGTAACAAATCAAAGCTTTCACTTGTTTCTAATTTATTTACATTTTTAGGTCCCAGAATTGCATGTTACTGAACTGAGCGTTCATACAGATCCAAACAAAACAGGGTAGGGATGTTACATTGTGTCCTAGTCTGCTGATAATCATCAAGAATAGTACTGCCTTGTGAAAATCCAGGGAATGTATACGTGACAATGTCTTGACTGTGTTGTTTTTTCAAGCAATAAACATAGCTGTTGTGGCCTCCTAGGCTGTGTTACGATTTTCCTTTGGGAAGCTGTTAAACAGGAGAGAATGTGTTCCATGAAGAAAACGTCTTTAGTTCTCTTCATGGAACAGAATAGAGGGGGGCAGTGTGTTGGTAATGATCAGCCTGCAAAGGGACATGTCGTTACTGGATGTTCTTACTGATCAGTAGCAAATAAGTACATCCTTTACATTTTAAGGTAAACAGATACCTCCTAAATGGATGTGAAAACAAAAGTAGGTACATTTGTTTGAATCCTTAATCCATGTATCACGTGAATAGTAGAAAGATTTAGAATAAGTATTTTCAAATGTCTCATTTAAAGGTGTGTTTTCTTTTTCTGATTAAGGAAACCAGATGACAGGAAAACTAGCACTGAAGTGAAAGGAAGAAAAAAAGTAAGGCTCAGGTTTTTGTGGATCAGCATACCTTGTATTCCTGCCTTTAAATACCAATTATGTGAGTGAAAGGTATGTTAAAAGTAGATCAATAACTTAAGAACTCTTTTGGTTGTTGTAGACTAGAAGCAACCAAAACAAGAAGCATCTCTTTAGTGACACAGACACAGAATATAGAGCTGATGACAGCAAGACAGACATTAGTTGGCTACAGGAATCAAATAGAAAAACTAAAGCCCAGTTAACTGGCTACAGTAGAAATAAAAACTTACGGAAACCAATAAGCACAGACAAAAGTAAGAAACTTTTTTTTTCCATATTCCTTAAGAATGCTGCAATAAGTTTGTCCATAGATATTCACTGCACAGCATGTGATGTGCTGTGTTGCAGATATGATATGTTTTTGTTTTCTTATTTCCAAGCATAAGGATTAATTTCCAGAAAGTCTGTATTTTAACATGGAAAATTATTGGAGGATAGAACAGGCGGAGGTTGTTGTCAACAACAAAACCTCTGGCTTTTTAAAATAACGTGCTGAAAGCAGTTTACTGAATCAGTAAGTTTGTGGGGATATAGTAATTCTATGATTTTTATAGCTAAAACTCTAAATGTCAAACATCTGACTATTTTGCTCATTTTTTCCTAACTTTATGTATTGTAACAGCAGATAAATTCTCTGAATCTGGTTGCCACGTGGAGAAACCTAAAGGCAAAAATGCAAATAAGAAAAAGGTAAATGTAAATTTGCAACTAGACTTGTAATACATGTTCAAAATGTCTTGTCTTACTCCTGAAATAATTTAAAAATAATTTTTCATAAATATGTGGCATTTCTCCATGCTTATTTCAAGATCGCTTGTTTAATTCAGTTTGTTCTTTTCAGGTACTACATTCTTTTTATGTAGCATTTAGCTAGTGTTTCAGGCATACTAGCTATGAGTAAGAATGATTATTATATATTGATGCTTCTGTAAGTTTTATTGCTTAAAATTATTGATTATGTCTATTTACTGCTTAATAGCCATCTACTCCATTGAATATGCCATTAGCTTTTCAGCAAGGGTTTTCACGTGTCTAATGTGCTTAATTGAATTTTAATACCTTTAAGATTATAATTTCTTTAAATGAATGTATGTAATATAGTGAAACTGCAAAAACAAAA
The DNA here is from genome assembly GCA_947846985.1 of Fratercula arctica. Taxonomy (NCBI): domain Eukaryota; kingdom Metazoa; phylum Chordata; class Aves; order Charadriiformes; family Alcidae; genus Fratercula; species Fratercula arctica. The sequence continues at coordinate 1,175,911 of CANTUZ010000013.1, read as the reverse complement.
ATGTTACAGTTGTTAATAAAGAATAATAATTGCAAAATATTGTAAGTGTATTAAAGTTGGAAATATAACAAATTATAAGAGATTATGAACACGTTAATGGAAGGTACTTGTAGATGTTTGTAAGCCACAGTTTAAAAACCAAAAACCCCAGAAAACCCCAAAACCTTCTCTCTGTCCCCTCCAGACTACTCTTTGGTCTCTCAGACTGTACAATAATTATTCAAATTTAATGTTCATAGCTTAAAGCTACATACATGCACTCAACGTAAATCATGCATATGAAAATATGATCGCCATATGTAGGTATTGATGGTTATGTCTAGTCCATGTGTATTAAAACTGAAGAGGACTTAATTGCCCAGTGTTGAATCTCTACTTACTAAAAAGTGTCCTTTTTTAGTGGCAAAATTCCCCAGCTCTACCCAAGCGAGTTCAAAGTGCTGCTTTGAGGAGATAGGGTTCCACTACTGCGTAGCCTTAGATGGGGAGCATCTGAAGCCCAGGAAGTCACTAGTAGACTTGACCCTGGCTATGAGGAGGCTGGGAAAGCGTACGTTTTGCATAGAGCACTTCTCAAAGAGCAGGAGGCAAGAATTCTAATCTCGTCTAGTCTGAGAAGCATTGTACTTACACTTCACATCCTCTCACGTGTCAGGTCCCAGGTGTATTTTGAGTGAGAACGTGCTTTGCTCTACCTCTGAACACGGACTGCTGTGTAGAGAGTGGCAGTAGTTGGGATGTAGCAGCGGGACAGGTGGAAGGCAAGACTGATTCTGGGCTAGAGGTTAAGGTCGTCAGTGCAGAGCTAATGATCAAGGATACTGGTTCCTGCTCACTATGCAGGTTTTTGGTTTTGTCCTATTTCAAACCAGTTACTGTCTAATTTCAATGTGCACCTATTTCAGAGAGCAAGCTTTGGAAACCCACTTCAGCTTTGCTGTAGTTCAAAAATGGCATTTATTTTGCCTCTTCACTTTTTTGACTCTTAGATTCCTGACTGCACTACAGTGCAGTGCCCTACAGTGAAAATTATCTTCCCAAAATACTTAGTACACTCTCTGGGCTTTGGTAACATTAAACTTCTTTAGTTGTTCTGAAATAATGGATTTCAAGTAATTAAACCAAGTTACCTGCCATTTATTCTTATATATTTATTTATTAATTATTCTGATATAAACTGAAGATATTTGTTTTCTTCCAAAGAGAAACGAATGTAAAAAACAGGATTCAAGAACTGATGAAACAATAGAACAAACCACCAGACAAAAAAGACCTCGAAGAGCAGCATTAGCAAAAAATTACAAGGAGCCTTCCAGTTCAGAGTCAGAGAGTGAAAGGAAATCTTCAGCGTGCAACTCTAAGGAGGAGAAATCAAAAATACAGGTATAAAGTTGCGCTTTATTCTTAAAAATCCACTTCTGCCATATTTTTCAAAATAAACTCTGGTCTACTTTGCACTTAGTACTCCTGAATTTTAAGTGCTCAACATGAGCAAGTGGAAATGAATTTTCTTTATTATTTCTAGCAGTGGCCTTTTTAATAATGAGTATTTAGCTGCTAAGAAAATCAGTCCTAAATAACCTTCTCAGTCACAATTGTATTTCAGTTTCTGTTTATGAAATTTACTCTGCTGCAGGGAACTACTGTGTCCTTTGTTTTGAAAACTTACCGGTATTTTGAAAAAGTCTATTAAATGGGAGGTTTTAGTGAGCCAAATTTTTTCTTTTAGAAAATGTAATTTTGATAATGTAAGCGTATTCTGCATACAATAGAGAATGCTGACTTGATAGAGGGTATGTCAATGTGTTTGCTGAATATCCAAGTAGAATTTTTAGTAAATTAAGCAATGATGTTGGATGTTAAAACATTTTCATTCTTTTAGCATAACATTTCAGTGTATATGGATAGGTCTGTAAACTTCATTGATGAAATCCTGAAGCATTGGTAATTGCCTCCAATAGTTAAGAAGTTCATAAGAATAGGAATTTGGGTGCTGAATTAAATAAACTCAATGCATACCGAGATTTGAACACCTGATAGTACTTAAATTCATAAGGCTTCTAATGATGTTCCCTGTTCAAGGGTACATATAGATACTATGCTTTTTATCTGCATATATACCCATTTCTGGTATGTTTACAAATAACGTTTATATAAACTTTGTATTTTAATAGAAACATATGAATGGGGAACTCAAGGATGATAATCAGCAAAAGGAACTCCAGAATATTCTATCTGTGGAGCCAAAGAGAGTAGCTAACTCTGTACGTAAAGCATTTATTAAACCAAAGAATTCTGCAGAAGAAAAGGAAATTCAAATGCCTTCATCTGAGAGTCCTGCATCTCTTGAGACCATGAGATGTATGTATTTTGACTTTTAATTTATAGCAATTCTGTATCAAAAGTCAGACGTTAAATGAGGATTATTACAATAGTACAATTTTACATTTATTTCATGCTTTTGAAATAAGTTAATAGCTGCTAATTCAGTGTGTACCACATAATTTAAGGAAGTGTATTTAAGGTTGGTGCAGTTACTTGACATCAGCATAATACAGAAGTGCAATACATAAGTGTTAGAATGAATCTGGTAATCACCAAAATAGTGCGGAGGGTACAAGAAGTGCAAGCGTGGCAAGCAGACACTTGAAGTACAGTTCCACACGTCTGAGACTTGCAAATACCTAGAGCTGGAACAGTTAGCAACGTGGGGCTTCCACTTACCTCTGCGAACTTTCATTCCTCATGCTGACACCTAAACAACTGTTTTCTAGGTGCTGAGAGGATATCAGAAGGAGATGTTCCTCAAGAGCTCACTTGCAGTGAAAGATCACCTGGTCTTCAGGAGTTAACACCAGAAAAAACAGAAGTGTTAAACTTTGAGAAAGGGATCTCTCCCAATAATTTCTATCTGCAAAAAAATAATACTCAAAGTATATGTCTAAATCAGTCCCCTGAGGTGACTGTTAAAAAGTTAACATTTGGAAATAAAAGTTTCTCACCAGTTTTAACTGAAGCATCTTTGGTAAGAATACTAAAGTTAGTCTACAATTATTTTAACTGAAATTGTTCCATTCAGCTGCCAACTGTTCTATGCTTTTATACATCTCCTTTCAATAACGATTCTTTTTTTGTTGATGTGTAGCTCAGCTTAACAACGTACAAAACTGGCAGTGGAAAACATACAAAGGGATTGGTATCTGAAATACACGATAATAATGAAGATTCAAGCTTCAGACACTGCTTTTCAGACATACTTTCTATTAAAGGAAAACTACAAGATATCACTAAACCTGTCACCAAAAGTAAAGAGGAGGTATGTTACTAAAGCCTTTGCTCTTCAGAAGAGAGCTGCAGGTTTTCGTCTATTTTGTCTACTTTACAGGTGGTGAGGTTTAAGGGCAATGCATCTTTCTTAATGTTAAACACTGTATATAATGTTTACTTGTGACCTTGGAAAAAATCCTACTATTGATTTTTAAATATTTGAGATAAATTAAGGAATTCTTTATCATATGCATACAAGGAAAGAATTGTATCCCAACAAAATCAGTTGTAATTAATATCTTAAAAAATAACAGGGATTAAATCTTTTTTCTTGACTTTCAATAAAAAATAATTTTTCACAAATTAAAGAATAATGACATCTGCATGGAAAAATTCTTGAGGTGAGAAAGTGCTCTCATAGGTTTAGCATTAATGTACTACTCAATATAACAGCTATTGTAGCATTGGCAAATAAATAAAAACTGCTGTATGCCTTTAAACCACTTCTTATAAGTACTTTTTCTGATGAAAAAAGCATTAATGACTCCTTCAAGAAATAATTCTGTTTGTGTCCTATTGCAAGAAATGGTTAGACCTTATTGGTCATTAGACTTATTGCTATCATTAATATGGTGAAGAATTTGTTTATTCTGTCATCTAATGAGACCTGGTAGTAATTCATGTAGTGGTTTTTTGGTTTGTTTTTCTTACTGTAGTTGTGTTCATGTCCCTAGTTTAATGAAAAGCAACATAAATGTGGATTTCTGATTAAGACTTCTGAAAGTGCTTTAATTTGGAAGCTAATCAATCAGTGACTTCTCTTTTAGGGGTATGTCCCACCATCTCCATTGTCTGTTACCAGTGGCAGTGAAGAACCTTATGGCCCCATACATGAGTCAGGTACAAATACTTAATTTAAAGCAAAAGGCTTTTGATGTGTATCCATAAAGGCTAAGAAAAATGTTTATTTGGCATAAAAATATGGCCCAAGTTTTTTAATCTTGTTTTCTCTTCTAGATTTTCAGTACTACTCCATTTTTACTCTTTTTCTCATTTTCTCTGCTGTTTTCATTACCCCCAGAAAACCCGAAAATTGGACTCCAAAATGCAGTTACTGTAAAGAGTTAGTTGTGCTCTCAAGAAAGACTTAGGAGCGTTCCCACTGATACTGGAGAAAAGTGGGGATAATGCATCATGAGGAAAAGAGAACTTGGGGTGGATCTCTTTAATGAGTGACTCTTGCATGGGTCAGAGTTCTGTGTTCCATTCAAATCCTTTTGTTCAGGTGCATCGAGTTCTTGTATCTGCTGAACATGCCCTCCATAACTGTAATGTGTATTAATTTTTATGTAGCTCTCCAGTTTTAAAGCCAAGACACATAATCCTAGAGTTTGGATCCAAAGGGTCATCTTCCCATGTCATTGTTCTAAATAATCCTAAAATTAAGCATTATTTTCATGTCTATTAAAGGACCAACTATACAGACATTTCTCAAACGAAGGTACCCCAGTGACACAGAAAGCAATTCTGATGAAGTAGAAACAAGAAAAGAGGAGGAAAAGAAAGGAAAGAGAAGAACAAAGTTACAGCCTAGAAAATTATTTAAAACAGATGATGCTGTTACTTACAGAGGTTAGTTATGGAGTGAAAGTTGACTACAGATGTGCAAAAGTTTAAAATAACGTAACATTAAAGTTTTAACAAGAAAAGACAGTATCCATAAAAAAGTTTTTTATATATTTAAAAAAAAATAAAAAGAAATTTTAAATATTTAGAGACTGTATCCATTTAAAAAGTCAGAAAATTGATACGAAAATAGAAACTGGTCTCAGCCATCTTATTGGTGAAATTAATCTATGTATAACAAAGCTGTTCTAGGCCCTGTTGTAACTTCAGCTAGGATACTTTTTCATACTGAATTGTGGCATTATCTTTCACTTCTCTTCAGTGTCTGAAAGCGTATCTACTGTATCTGTAAATGACATGTCTGTTTTGGATGGGGAGATCTGGGAACCTGGCTGTTCAACTATCAGTATATGTCAGAAGCTCCAAAAAGAGTTTACAAAGAAAATTGAGGCAAGACGTTTCATATACAATATTAGTTGTCTGTGTGGCTGCACGTGCATATGAATGACAGCTGGTCTTACACTACAGAATTTGCTTAAAAGGACATGAAAATAGCCATGGGCATAGAACTTAAAGTTTCGGTTTATGCCATTTTCAATTACTTTTTGTACCTTACTCTCCAATGATTTTTTTTTCTTTTTCCCCCAGGTCTGTTTTATTTTTTATCCTGTCTGTTGTTTCAAAAGAAGCTTATGGATCTAAAGCAATGAGCATACTGCATTTTGATTTTTTTCAAATTGTCAAACCCATGAATGAAATTTACTTGCAAAAAGGAAAGCGTGAGCATTTGTTCATTGAAGACAGCTGTAGGCACATGTCATTCATTTCATGTGTACTTTCTCTATTTTGAGGAAATACATTTTTCAAATAATGTACTTCTAATTAAGTTAGGTAGAATTTTACCTAAAACACAAACCCCGTGTTTATTTACATTTCATTAGTAGAAAGATTTTCCTTGAAGGATAGGGAGATAATAAAAAAAAAGGGTTTTTGCTCAGTATGTTCTGTGATACTAAGCAATTACAGTACTAAACATACTACAGGTGTGTTTTTTCCTGAAGTACAAATAATCTGAATTTAATGTTAAAACATCCTCATAGAACCGCTCACAGAAAATGGATCATTTTACTAAGCAATCATTAAGAGCTGCCCACGAGCATTTGACAACAATGAGTTACCAGCTTCACGAATGCAGGTCTGTAACAAAAGATTTATTTTAAAACACCCTTAAAATGCAATGAATACCTTCTAAAAGTAACTCATTTTGTTTTGGTAGGATCAGGCAGCTGGACAAATTTCATTTTGCTCTCCTTGAGGAACTTGAGAATTTTGAAAAAGATTCTCAGTCCCTGAAAAACTTGGAAAAAGAATTCTCGGTTTGTATTTTAATTGCTTGATCATGGAGGAAAACAAATTCTTATGGAACCCATATCACTTTAACTTTAGATCGCTAATTCTGTTTTAAAAACCTTTACCATTTTGCTTGAAGTTGGGTCATATTTCAAATAATGAATTTGAGGTGTTGGGATTGGCTAATACTGTGGTCTCAGAATTCCTAGATCAATACTATGTTTTTCTTCCTCGACTAAACTACTACTACTGCTTTTAACGGGCTGTTTACCCCACTTCATGAGCATTTTATCCAGCTGGCCTGGGTTTCAGGAGCAGCTCGTAGACAGTTGAACCTGATTTGCTGTGTGTTCTACGACAAGCCAGTTGACGTTATGGGTCTGCTACTTGCTCTAATGTAAAAATCAACATACAAATATTCATGTAAACACAAGACTTAAAGTTTCTTTTTTTCTTTTTCTCTGAAGGCATGGCTTAAATTATATGGAAAGTTTGGTTAAAATGCTATGCATATTCTTTTTCATTGTTTTGAAACTTATGCAGAACAGATTTTTGGTGAAACTGGTTCCATGAAAAAAGAACTCCTGAAGTGCCTCATCTTGCCAGCTAAGCTTTTTTTTTTTTTTTCCAAGCGCCTGTGGTGACTGTAACTCCCACCCATTGTGTGCTGAGTCAGTGGTTATGGGTTATTTTGTTCATATTAGATATTAGTCAGTTCAGAAAATACTAGTTCCTACTGATTATCTATTAATATTTTTCTTTCCAGACCTTTTGGAAAAAACATACGCATACTTTTAGTACGTACATGAAAAATGAACAACAGAGGTTAGTAGGCTTCCTTAATCCCAGGATGAGATTTGTGCTCTGTTCATTTGAGGTATAAATTAGGGCAGCTACTATTCTCTCTGCAATTTCTCTCATCCATAAAATAGCGATAGAAGATGAGATGAGAAAATGAGATTAAAAATGTAATTATTCTCCATCTGAATTTCTCCACATACCTTAGGGACTATTCCAGTAGTAACAATGATGGTAATATTTATACATGCTTTTAAGTACAAATAAACTACAAATAATGGGATGCATTCATAAAGATGTATTGAAAGTTCATACGTAGCAAAGCTGTTTGAACTGCCTTTTATTTCTTCAGAATTCAGATTCTTAAATCTTCATTTGAAAAGAACATCTACCATACTGTTGACTATGAAGAACATATTTTTACTTCAGAGGTACGGGGAACTTTTGTTTCTTTCTTGTTTTTAATAATTCTTCAATTTTACCAACAGATAGAAGTATTGACTTTTTCCAAAGAAAGTCTCTCTCCTCAGCATTGTATCAATGCCAATTAAGTATTTTTGTAGTTCTGCATTGTCATAAACTATCCGTTAATGTAACAATACTGAGTGTGTTAGGCTGAGATTTCACCCATTAGAGGGTGTGTGCAATTATTTGGAAAATGGATGCAAGACTTATTCTGTGTTCTGTGGCTTTGTTTACCAGTGTTAATCACCCAAGAAAGAACAAATGTAAAAGCCGCGTCCCTTTCCTTAGGCAGGTGGATGCATGTGCATCTGTGTGTCTCAGTTATAGATCATTTAGGGACGTAATTGTCTTCTTGAAAACGGGTTACCAACTGTAAGCAGAGAAGATGCATTCGATATCTCTTTATAGATGCGTCTGATGAAAGAAGACATAAAAGGACTCCAAGAGAAACTTCTTAAAGAAATGGTAAATGAAGTTATCTTGTCCTCATTTATATTTATTAAGTATAGCTGTTTGAACACTAAATTACTAAAAATTGTAATTTCTAGTCCTCTATCAAAAATAAAAATGAGTCAGAATCCAAGTATTACTGACATGTTATACTTTAAACTTTTTCTGGGTATTAAAAGCAGCAGGTAGATATGGATATATGCTTTTAGCTCTGTGTCTTAATATGTTGAATGTTGACATGGAAAAGTATCATATTTGATATGTTAAAAGCAGCATATCCAGTGTATCAGAATTACAATACTTTAAATAAAATCTTCCTTTTTTTTTTAAGTATGTGATCAATGTAATGCTTTCTGCACAGCAAGAAGAGGAACTGTGTAATGTTCGCAGAGGATTGCAGACGTTGTTTCAAGTGGAAGATAGAATTCTGAAGTAAAATTTTCAAATACCTTCCTGAAATTCAAGGTGAATATAAACATTCTTTTATAATGTAAAATTTGACAGCTTTTTTGTTTTACACTAAAGGAAACTATTGTAATGAAAGCATATTTTCCTTAATAATATTAAAATCTTTATGGAGAAGACTTTTTTAATATGTGAGATTTGGAGTTATTTTACTGAATCTGCTAAAATGCAATATGTAATTTTTTTTTTTTATTTTTAGCACGTGCTGTTTTTTGAGAAGTCTTTAACAATTTTTATAGGTTGCTTAACTGACATTCAGATAATTACTTCGAATTTCACTTTGAATCAATGTTTTGGATCTGTGTGTACCGAATACCCCTTTTGCCTGATCCAGAGTACCGTCAGAAATTTAGGGATCAAATTGCCTATTTTGATCTCAGTCCTATTTGTCTGTGGCGTTAGACTTCAATAGGAGTTTTTAAGAGCAAACAAAACTCTAAAAATTTGTGGTTGAACTACGTTGCAAATAGTTGTATTAAATATTTCAAGAAAAATATATATTGTCTGTTGCTTTTGGTTTTTTTTTTTTACAAAATGTCATTACGATTGTGCTTTAAATCAGTAATACACACTTGCATGTCAGTCAAATAAGACTTATTGCTGTGCAAGTATTTTGTGCAAGACAACAGGTCTAAGAGGGTCTGCTCTCTGTAGGTCAGAAATATATCCTACATAGTAATGAAATCTATTCTACATACTTAAATTTCAAAAGTTTTCCTGAGAAAATGACTAGTGAGTCATAAATTACACTTCTCCTTTGTTACCATGTATCAACTAGAAGATTTCTTCTGGATATTTACAATTTGCAACTTCAGAGCTAATGTTTCTCTTCACTTGCTTTTAAATTAAACAAAAAGCTACCTTGCATTTTATAGTTCCTTACAATCTTTTAATCTTTTTTTAACTTGCAATCCCGCATGTATATACAGTAAACTTTTTGGGTTCAAATTTTTAGTGTATTTCATTTACATTCTCTTAAAAAATGGGGATTAGAAACTTGCAGCTGACCCAGCAGTAACGGGTGTAGGGAGTATCTCATGGAATGTGCGTGTCTTGGAGCTTGTCTACGTTACCTGCCGTGGGACAGGCTCCAGGTGAACCCCCCCTCTTATTTTGTCATTTGGCTGTCTTTAGCGTCATACACACTTCTGTCATTTCTTCGTTAACCCCTCTACCCTCTGAACTCTTCTGTTTTTCCTCAGTTTCCTTTCTACATTCCTAATACTACTTTTATTATCAACACAGGGACTTTTACTTACAGTAGTATTCTTCATTCTATTTTTTCTCATATGTTACTGAAACCACTGTCTATATCTCTCAAACTCTTATTTTCATTGCAGTTATTATGCTATATTGCTATTGTTGTCTAATTTTTTTTTTTAATCTAATAGACTGGCTTTCATCATTTTAAGTTGTTGGCTGTTACTTAGGTCTCATGTTGATTTGATTTCCTTCAAACCTACCTATCATTTTTTCAAAATCTTTGTCCAGTAGAAGTTCCCTGCTGAACTTCATCACTGTCTGCATCTTTGGTGATACTAAACCAATTTCCTTGTATTAACCCTTTGTTGGCTTGCCCCTGCAATCTCTCTGTCCTACAGGTACTTCATGTCTTTGATTTATCCTTCATTATTTCTGAGAGTAACCATTTCCTAGGGTTTATTTTCAGAGAGAAAAATAGCATGATTTAAAATTGAATTCTAAGGTAAAGTTAAGGTAGAAAACGCTTTGACAGATGTCCTAAAAGAAGATGGGAAAATCTATTGATTTCTAAGTATCTTCATATTAATACTGCCTTTAAATTAAGACAAGAAAAGCCCATACTTTGACTGTAGCCTGGACTCAGCACTCGCTGAGCCACCTACTCCAGTTTCAAAGGTTGCCTCACTCGGAGCAGGGGGTGGGACCCAGTGACCTTGGGAAAGGGCCTTGATTCTTACCAACCCAAATTAATCTATAACTTTATGAAAAAAAACTGCTTTTATCCTTATTGAAAATAGCATCTTTAAAAAACAACTTCTTGGATGAGAAATGGATGTGAGATTTATATCCAGTGTGCACTGGGAGTAGAATGCAGAGTAATTGCTGTTCTTAAACTTCATCGATGGGAAATGGCTTATTCTAAACAGAAATAGTTGTAAATGAAATGTATTTCTTATGAAATAACTTTAAAAACACAAGGCTGTGTTCTCTCTATTATATTGAAATTGCCAGTAAATAATTTGGTTCACTCATCCCACCTATATAAGTGCACTTAATGCTTTTCTAATTTTTCTGAGCCTCCGATTTGTTTGGGGTTTTTTTTGAGCCCGTGTTCACTGTCATCTCCACTAGATGGACCTCATGAGATGCTAAACTTTTTTTTTACCTGTACATGAAACAGTATTTTTCTCTTAACTGTACAAGGTTTTAAAAAGTGCACTGCAAGGCCCAAATTCTTTTCTTACAGCGATTGCATATTGGAAAAATAATACAACTGCTAGTTTTGGTGAGGACTCATGATAAAATAGGTGAACAGTAGAATTTTATACTTCTATCAGTTTTTACCCCAACCCATTAACTTCTAAAAACTTTGAGCAGGTACAATCAAATTTAACAAATGTACAAGTGTGAAGCATATCACAAGGGAGGATTCACAAAGGCAAAGTTCAGCATAGGGAGACTGCTTTTTTTTTTTATTTTATTTTTTTATTTTTTAGTTTGTGGATGGGAAACCCCGGGGCCATCCACAGCAGACACCTAAATGAAGCGATAGGAATTGTGCACTGCAGGCCTCTTTCTTTTTTCCGTTGGGAAGAAGTGGCACAAGGAGAACGGGTGCCTGCACTAAACATGCCCACGTTCCATCAGTACCCGAGCACGCTGCGCGGCCCGGCGCGGGCAGCCTCCACACGACTTGCTGGACTTGCCCACAGCGCGCTGACGGCAGTGAGCTGACACGGACCACTGGTGGCTCTGAAGCGGTCACAACTTTCTGTCTCTTGCCAGACCAAAGCAGAAAACAGGCCAGGATGCTCGTGGTGGAAGGACAGCTGAGAACATGGGGAAGAAGCGAAGCGTATTGCTGCGTAACTACAAGATGGTTAAGTCATGTTAGTAATACAGCTCATAGGCATTGTTTGAAATTTAAGAAACTTATCTAAGTTACCCTTAAGATATTTTTCAGCTTATTATTTTCAACATCATTTTAATGTGTTTTATACAATATTTTTATTACCAGTGAAGTATGCGTCACTGCTAAATAGGGGTGTTACTTTCATGGATTATTGCAAGTTTGTAGTTAATAGTGGGTCATCTACTGTTCTGAAACTGAAAGTGGTGGTTCTGCTGAAGAGACTTTGCTCTCCTTTCTGTTTACCCTTTTGGTATATTACACCTTGGACTATCATTATATTGTTGTTTAGAATTAATAGTATTTAGTTAATAATAAAATGATTGATAAATATAATTAACAGTATGTTAAAAGGCTAGTTATAATGTTGCTTATTTCTGTGAAAAGCCAGCAAGTTATAAAATTGCAATAAATAGAAAAGAAAATAATCTTTGGATCAAGTAATTGGGTAATTCAGGTCTTCAACTGATAGTCACTTGAGTCAAACATTAAAAAGTTGTACCAAATTACAGCTAGCTACACTGAAGCTAGCACGCTGTCTTGGTCCTGGGCACCACGTCTCCCATGATTCATCAATTTCTTCTAGCGTTGCCCTTACTGACATATATTTTAATTATTGTGCTGTATGTTCTTACCTTCCATTTTTAAATGTTAGTTTATCTAAAGAATAGCACTGTATTTATGTTATTTCATCCCCACACTGAGCAGCAGAAGAGAACTGAAAGTTGTCCATCCACTGTTTGCATTGATTCTCTTCACCATCTTGCAGCAACGTAGTAGTATTCTATACAAACAATTTCACATACCTTATTTTCTGTCTTCTTTTCATGTTTCACGGAGATCATCTCAGCGAAGCTACGAGATCCAGAGAACCTTTTTCAAACTTTTAACATTGAATGACTTCCTAAAAGGATAGGATTTTAGAGTCTGGCAGAGAAATGTGTGTCTTCTAAGTGTATGTGCCATTTTGTTGCTGTCTTGTTGGGCATGCTTTCCAGCTATCAGTGGTGGTGGGGGGGTTGAGTTTTTCCTTTTAGTAGTATTTTGAGTAGAATTCTCAGATGCTTCTAGATGTCGAGCATTACTAGAATGTCTGGCTTTACATTTTTCTCAACCAGTTCTATTTGTTTTGTTATTAGCATTTAGTAACTTTTTTCCTTTTACTGTCAAGAAAGCATTAAAATAATTTGCTTGCTAAACATCAAAGTACATTGTTACATTTTTATATATTGTTGTCCAACTTAGTAATTTTTGAATGAGAGTAACAGTGAACTTAACTGTAATTCTTTAGAGAGCCAGAACCTCAACTAGTGTAGAATGACAATTGTGTTACGCTGGTTAGGATCAGGCCCAAAACATCACTATTCCACAAGATGGAAAACCCTACTTAAGATCATCCTTTTGAAGACTCTTGTGTTGATAAAGAAGTGATATGAGCTGGGGCATAATAATTGTCATCTCTTCCCTTCCCAACTGTGCCTGGGGAAAAAAGAGCTTTGGGAAACGTCTTCATTTCCTGCAATAAGTAGTCATTTAATTAAAGAACAAAAGTAACAGGAATCAAAAATGCTTGCAGCTGTGATTCTGTTAGACATTATATAAAAAAGAATGAAATTATAATACATTAAATTAGTTTTTAGAACATGAACTTAAGTGTTTTACAAACTAATTGTGGTAAGTTCCAAATGTCTTGTCAACATAATACTGAATGACAGTGTGTCATGTCCGTTTATGTCAGAGGCCTTGGAATGGTAAAGCCTGTACATGCACAACATCTCCTTTTCCAAGATAGACTGCAAAACAGTTTAAAACAAGTGTTAAAGGAGAGTAGCAGGTTCTTTCAAGTAGCTTTACTTCAGTCTTTTTCAGCAGATCGTCCCACTCCACAGGCCATCGCTCTTCTGACTTCAGAGCGAAGTACATTTCTGGTGTCTCTCTGTCCGTAAGTGCTCAGAGGCTTCGTCTGCGGAGTCCTTCTTTCACATAAACATCAAGGTATCCTGGACTGAACTTGAGGGAAAGACTCATATATTCCCTGATGTGTGTTCAGCAGCAATATCAAAAAGTAAAGACAGATTCTTCTCAGAAGAAAATTTCTATGGCCTGTGAAATCTAGGAGAAATAAGAGACATTTTTCAAACCACTGTGAAATTCTGAAAAAATACATAGAATTTTTAAAATTTTTTTGCTAGATTAACAAAAAAAAAGTCTTTTTTTAAAAAAAGAACTATTCATTCTGTTTAAAGGTACAGTAACAGTAGTGAAGAATATTAGCGACTAAGTCTTCATTTTCAGCCACGTTTCCACACGCATGCCATGACTGTAGTGCAGTGACAGTCCTCAGGGCCCAGTCTAACCAGTGTACCGGTATTTGGGAGTGCAAGTGCAAACAGTAGGCATGGGGTTGATTTTGTTTCTTTCTTAGGCCACAGTCTCATTGGAGGAAGTATTCTTTATTGTGCAGTGATCTTGTTTTGTAGGAGTTAAGCAATGTTGAGCTGATGCTTTGGAAAATAGGAGGACATATTGTTGGTTTAATGTACGATAGTCTTAGAGTCTGTCTGGAATAACCATACTTTTGCTCTGTAGGCTTATTCTTTTGGCTGCGAGACGTAATTAAAGTCCCAGTCATTTGTAATGCCTTAGCACAAAATGCAAATTGTAAGCCTGTTTACTCCTAATATCCTGAACAAATTTCAAAATATATCATGATAATCTACTTAAACTCCCCAGGTAGCTTCAATTAGAGATGGTATATCTCACTTTCAGACTTAAACTGCAGCCATCCCATTTTTTTTCCTGTCTTTCATTCTATCAACACAGTGATGTCTCGCCATAAACATTGAGTCTGAGTCCTGGAACATTAAAAGGGGCTCTAACAATTGCATGAGCAGTCTAGAATTATGTAAATATAGCATTTAGATCAATGTACATTGCATTTACAACTCAAGTGTACTTGTCCAGACCATCTTTTCATTGACCGGCCAAAGCTCGGTTAAGCTGGAATTCATTCTGAGTTCAGAAATAAGCAGGGAAATGTGGGCGCTGCTGAAGTGAGTGTTCCAGAATGTGAGGCTGCAGCCACCTTCCTTCATGCAGCATTTCTTTTAGCAGCGAGCACAGCTGCGTGCTGCCAGGCACGGCAAGGGTACACCACGCTCCCAAACACCTCCCAGGAGCGTGGTTTAAGAGCAGTTGGGCTTGCTCAAGAGACAGAATGGCAATTGTAGGAAACAACTGATTGCTGTTTCAGTTTTTCACTAACTAACAAAGTCTTTTTGCAAGTAACAATGCTGTGGAATCAACCTCTCTCGCGTTTTTTCCCACTTGGAAAAGGGAAATGGATGTTTTCATGCATGTTTAACCATGGTCCCTCTCATCAGTGCTGGACCGACCAGCTTCACACTGGCCCAGCCACGACATTTAATCCTTTGTCAGAGCTTTTGCATTTTTGGTGCGAGGAAGGCAAGCTGAGTGATGTTCTGGAGAAGGTCTGGGGGCGGCTCTGGACATGCAAATCAAAGCAAAAGGGAAAAAAAAAGCCAGCTTCTGAACAGGAAGAGAAGTACTTCCATTTTCTTTTAAAATAAAGCTTCCTTCATGTATTCTCCCGCATTCAGCATGTAAGAGCAAAATCTACAGATTCAGGACTCAAGCAGTTTAGCAGGCAATGGAAAGAAAGAGCTGGAAAACTGACCTTGTCAAATGTTTGCTTGATGCGTGTACCTCCATTTCATTACTTTTGTATTCGTTTAGCTCTTTCCGAATTGCTGCCTAGGAATTGAAGATAGAAGAAGGTTAACAAATAATTTTGTATTTCTAAGCATTGTAAAATACCGGACTTTTAGAGCTGAAAAGGAGTTTTCTAAAGTAAGAATAACAGGTATTGGGCATAGCAAAGCGTACTGTGCCCGTAGAGATGCTGAGTATTTCGGTTATATGGATTGGTCATGTCGTTCGTTACTGGTTGCTGACGGCGTCACTTCTGTCTAGAAGCAATGCTGACAGGAGAATAAAGCCCTGGTGCTTACTGCCTCGCGTTCAGTAAGACCCCAGTTAAAACTTAGTAACGATTAGGAGAAGTTGCTGAGAAATTGATCAGCTGCTCAAGTGCCTTTTATGGAATTTCAATGGATGTCATTTTTTTAATAAAACCCAGACTGTTTGCCTTATCACAACTTGCAAATACCAGTCCAGACTGTGTTCTCACCTGTGTCCATAGGACTGCGCAGTCAGAAGTGGAGAAAAATGTTCTCTTTTGGTACTTAATATAATGAAATTCAAGATGCTAGAAGTGAGAGCATTCTTTTGTTTAAATGGCAAATGTGAGTGAACTGGAACATACTGGTGCTTTCACAGATTGTTATATATTTGGTACTTTGTGGTTTAGCTACCTAAAATGATGAGGCTTATACCCATGTTCATGTTTTAGATCAGACATCTGGCTTATTAAAAGAAAAATGAGGAGAAATAATGTATTTGTCTACTCTGAAAGAGAAGTTTTTCTGTCACTAATGCAACGGTCCAGCTCCTGACCCTGAATTCCTGGTGTATGCCACCAGTAGCTGCGGTCGAACTCTGGCACTTTCTAGCTTATAAACCTGCCTAGTTTAAAATATAAAAACAGTAAAACTAGGAAAAGCCTGATTTTAATCCATACCGAGTACGTAAAATGATTATTCTATTGATTAATATGTAATAGCGTATTCACCACGTTACTGAGCTCAGGAGAGAGCGCTACTGTAGTAGGATACATTGTGCCTTTTCCATGACTCCTCTAAAACCATTTATTGCACTTTTTACTGGGAAGACAGTGGAGTGGAGAAGGAGGCGTTTGATCTGCCCAGCTCGGAGCAGAGCTGCAGGAAACCATCCCGTGTTGGCCCTTCTACCCAGTGGGTGCCTCGGCATCCCCGTCCCTTCCGCAGCCCCGCAGCTCCAGGCTTACTCGGCAGCGCGTCTATCGGGAACCACGCTGAGCTATTGCCTTTAGGTGCTCAAGCACCCAAATGTGAAAGTTAAAGTAGGGTGTAAATCAGCCAGGTGGCACGTATGTGATGGAAAAAAAACCGAGTGTTTGTTTATGCTTGTGAAAATGTGGGCTCAAGTGACTCCGTGAGCATTCACAGGAAGCAGGAAAGGCACGATTTCGTGTTTAGAAACAGTGAACGTGTTTGCGCATTTGGGACAAAGCTTCCAGTCTGAGGATAAATGTTAAAACTGCATTGGCTGGAAATGTTTTTGAGTTGCAGCCTAAAGCATTAGGAAAGACTGCATCTACCTTTTTTTTTTTTTTTTAACTCGATCAGGTGCTGGGCTGGGTATAGGTCTTTACAGTACGAAATAGGCATTTTTATAAATAGCATCTTTTATGACACTATGCATTGGTCAGCGTGGTTTCAGCCTAAAAACCAATGGTAACATTTACAGAGATTAATGTCCCAGAGGTTAAATGTCTCTGCAGAATCTGATGTATCATTATAGACAATGCAAGTAGAAAGCAGTAATACATCATTTTAATGATGTCAGTACCTTATCTGCTGCCGATAGTCTCGTCCACGGTTTATCTGCTCGCCGGTCGTAGTCCTGGGCTTTCGCCACTTCCACATAATCACTGAAGCGAATCAGGATTTTTCTGTCTCTCAGTTCATCGACTGTAGGTCTCTGGTTAAGCTGTATTAAATAGTTTTGTAAAATAAAACCCGTGTTAATAACAAACATACCAATAAGACGTACAACATTTTCTGCTTCCCATCTTAGATCAGTGTGCTTTTATGTACATGGAAAAAAACCCAAACCCTTGGAAATTCCAGGGAAATAGTCAATCCTTCAGAGGATTCTCAGGAGAGTAATAATGGCTTAAATGGAGTTGTGGGCTACAGCACAGTGTCTTTATAATGGGAGAAAGAAGAAAATAGTTTAACCTGGATATTGATAAAGCATTTACAATAGGTAACCGAATCATAATGAGTTTATTAGGATGCCTGTATAATATCAAATGCTGTAGGGCTTTTCTACTGCACTCAGCGATGCGCTGTCTGGGTAAGGTTTTCAGGACCAGACCCATTGTAAGAATTTCAATTTGGCTTTAACAAGTTATCAGCATATTAGGCCTGTAATTCCAGGAGGGATTCCTAGGAACAGAACAATAACAAGATATAGTTCTGATTCTGAGAATGCCTTAAATGCAAAGAGAAATTTGTTGTGGGAGCCCACCTGGCGCTCAGCAGGGAATCAGCACGGCTACTGATTGCTACAAAGAATGAAGCAGTGCTTTTCTAGTAATGTAGCTGCAAAACAGGCACTCTGCAAGCAAGTACCATTTTCTGATTTAAGGTTTATATGTAAATGTGCTCTTAAGTCTCATGTAGCTGAGACGAGGTAGGTATTTTTGTAATTCATAGTATTAGATACCACTCTTAGACACTGCTGAGGAGGATGTATGTTACGGGACGTTTTGTGTATTAATGACCCCTGTACTGTTCATGTTATATGAGCTTTGCTAAATTTCTAGAAACAAATAGAAGGTATTGCAAGATTTTACCTTTCTTGTCAGTCTCTGTTTGATTTCCCTTCTTTCTTCCTGTTCTGTTTGATCGTTTCGTTCTGCAGAGAATATAAAAAAAAAGATGACTTTCCTCATGAGGAGGAGCGGTAGTTTCCAAAGTTCCAGGCAATAAAAATGAGAGTACACAAAAGCCGGTAGCTGGTCCTTAGCTGTATGTTCCCTTAGTTGCGTCCATCTCTCTGGCTCTCCAGGAGAACATAAAGTTGTCTCTCTGCAAGGACAATGAACTGGTGCCAACGTCGGCTTTTCCTGGGCTCTAAACTCCAGTTCCAGGGAGATTTAATAAAACAACAGCAGCCACACCAATTCCCCAACTGTGTAAACTTTAGAAGGAAAATCAAAATCTTCCACAGTTAATCATCATTTTTTATTCTCCCCGTTGCTGGAGCCGTTCATCACTGTAGATGCTGAAAAGACTTACTGCAGCAGGGAAACTGCAGGGAAACTCTGTTCTTTCCCGCATGACCTTATTCTCAGGCTACGTCTTGAGATGGTCACGCTGCCACAATACTTACCTTTGACTTGCAAGCTTTTTTCTCTGCTATTCAGAATACGCAACTGACATTAGAACCTCTTTATCCTCACGGGTTTCTTTTGTAGCGTTCCGTTCTAACCTAAGCCAGCTTGCTTTTGTGTTGTGCCTATTAACATTCAAGCCGTGATAACTCCTACACGCTGGTTCTAAAAATAGCCGAGAGTGCTGTACGGCTGGGTGAAATAGATCCTTTGCCTTGGGAAACAAGTTAATGGCGTTTCTATTTCTAGTACCGTCTGTTACTAAATTAAGGTGTGAGCCTATGACCTGAACAAAGCTGAAGACCTAGACAAAAACATTTAACCGTTCTGGGATTCTCTAGGTACTACTGGGAAGTTTCTTATACCGCTTGCTTTAGCAATTTCCAGTGTTAAAGCACACACGTGATTTTTAATGTGCCTTGGAAAAACTCTAGCACTGCAGATGAGTTTCTGAAATGATATTTTTAGTAATGAAGTATTCTTCTCCCTTATTTTCATGCTCATTAGATTACACTGAAATGCAGTCATAAGTATCTATTTAAAATAACATAGTAGGGCATAGCCACAACTGGCTATAGTAAAAATGCAAATCGAATCTAAAATGCTATAATGTGCTCTATTACAATTCAGTGGCGAGGCACACAAATTTAAAAGAGGAGAGCTAAAATTAGTGCTCTGTCAGGGATGAGCAGCTATTTAAGTCTGAAATGTTTAAAAAGAGAATAGACTTTAAAAATCGTATTCTAAGATGCAGAGATGCCTGCAAGAAGTTACTAATGTGCTTCATTCAGTTTTAATTCACCCCTTTTAGAGTAGATATTCCTATATTTTTATTAAAAGAAGAGAATTTTCTGGGGCATAGCACTGAGAGAATTCCTGAAGAAAAACCACAAATATGCATTTCTGATCAGAAAATGCTTTTCCAAATATACTAAACATGGACAGTGACCCATTTCTGTGAGACAGTCACTCAGGTTCACTGCTTATTCCCGGCTTCAAGAAATACAAGAAATAGTTCTTGTAGAAAACAATAAACCAAGATTTGACAGGAAATGCTAGCAAAGGGCACGATACGACTAAGCGTTACTCCAGAGACAAACCAGAGAGGTTTTCCCATTGCATCGCTCTGCCCACACTGGGATCCATTCATTAGTGAGGGCTGGTTTTGTGAATCCGAGGGGAGACGCTCCCCTCAGGAGGTGGCGTGTGCGGTGCTCCCAGTCATCACTGCCGTTCCTTTGGCTGCGCTCTGGGTTACTCAGGGAGCTCTGGGCTGTGCCAGACACTGTCCCAATTCCTGGTGCTAAGAATGAACCGGGGATTGTACAGTGGGACTGACGAGACGCTGCCTCCCTGAATGGGAACGTCAGCTTTCTGTGGCGCAGGGACGCAGGCGTGTGAACACCTGGGGCGGGATCGCCGTTCATTTGCGTTTCAGGCTTTGAGGTGAACCATCAGTCTTTGTAAAGGACTTAGAAGATCAACAAAACTGTAAGAAAGAGTTGGCTTCAAGTTTGCTTTTTAAGTGTTACTTTTATCTCAGAAACACCTCCCTAAGGGAGGTAAGAAGTCACGTACTTTAATCTTACTAGGATTTGTTTTAAAATAACATAGTAGTTGCACTTAGGCACTTGCAATATGCTTCTCATTTTGATGGAGTTATACAAACGTGAATTATTTGTCCTTAGAACAGCTTTGGGGGTAGCACTGCTTCCGTTAGCAGTATGTATTATGAATTTCCGAACAAAGATGTTTGGAAACTTAGGACACACCTGTACAAACCCTTACAGCCTGGAGGAGGCTGTAGAGATTTCACTGAAGGGCACTGATACTGCTTCAGCTTTGTGTGTCAGACCCAAGCCAGGTGCTTTTAAAGTCCCCAACAAGAATGTCAACACCCCTATTAATAAAAGGAGACTTTACTAATTTCCAAATTCACTCAAAACTGGGACTAGAGTTGTTGCATCAGTCCAGCCTTTTAAGATTACAGCTGCCACAGCTAAGTGATGACTTAGCTCTTACAAGATACCCTGCTCCTTCTATAACGGCGGAGGTGAATAAAATAGAAGTGGTTCAGAGCTGGCCCTGTCTGAAGCCCGAGCAACTGAACTGAAGTCAATACGTTTGCTCCATGCTGGGAGCTCTTTAAATGAGATACAAATCTAGATCAGTATGTTTAGCTGGCATTCTGGAACTATCTTTAATTCTGCTTTATCTTCTTTCTGCTTCATCTCTCTCTAAGCTCATTATATGAATGTATTCAAACTTTTTTATTATTAAAGCTGGTCAGTTTAACCCAGATTAAGGATGTAACCAGCACACTTCAGAAAGTAAACATAAAGGAACAGATTTTTTTCAGTAGAGATCAGCCCTTCCTTAGCCAGGAAAAAAAACAGATTTTCAGAGATTTTAGGTTCTGACTCTTGAAAACCTGGCAAATTTCAGCATCTTGGGTTAATGCTTTTTCTTGTCTCTAGTGGGAGACGACAGGTGAGGTTACGCCACGTTCATCCATTCACATTTGCAAAGAATGTTTCCTGTTTCTCACTTGGCCGTGTGTATGTTAGATACATCTAATTTTGCCAGGTGTGGTGTATGCATTGGAACAGTACTGAAAATGCCGAGAAACATGACTGTGGAATTCCTTTGTGTAAGACTGAAATAAAATCCCCAGTAACTTCTATGGCAACAGCATAAGGCTTTTTCTATGAACTACCAAGCGAGTTCTGAGACATTAAATTTTAGGTAACAAAATGTAGATAATTTTTTCCCTAGTGAATTACAATCACAATAATTAAATATGACTTAAGTAGCATAGGCAGCATTGCTTGTGTGACATAAACTTATGTGGCTTTATGTTTTATGCTTGTTTAATGAGAAACAAACTATTGTTCACATTGTCCCGGTTTTTGTCTGTCGGCACTAACTAGACCATGTAAATACGAGGCGCAATACGCTTTCCCTTCAAGCAGATGGCCTCCCCCTCTCTCCTGCCCGAGACTCCTCACGGACACAATTTCAAAACTCTCTCTCGCCTTTCCCTGACTTAGTGGATTCCCAGCACTTGTAAGGAAAGGGATTATGTTCAGCCCTGGTTTGATGCCCAGCTCAGAACACCAATCTTTAGGAAAAGAGTTGCAAGTTTATGCCTTGTGTTTATTTGAGAGATGTTGAGAACATTCCCCTGTGGCAGTATCTGTAACAGGCCTGGGACTGTCCCTCTCATAACTCTAATGTCTCGGAATGATCTTTCTTTGACGTGTCTTTGGGAAGGTCTCTAATGAGATGAACTAATGTACTTGGTAGGAGAATCACAGCTCTGCAAGGACGCTCTCTCCATCCCACTTTAGCCTTGGTGGCATCCGGTGTAGGGTTTGCCATGACAGACCACATCTGGAAAAACGCCAGTCCAGTTCTCATTGCACTGCCTGACACTAAGATCGTATTCCCTACTTAGACATCTGTAATAGTGTAATCAGAATGAAAATTATTTGAAAGCCTACATTTCAACAAGTCATTGTTTTCTCTACTAAATTGCATGCCTTTATCGAAGTGTAAATTCTGATTCCTGCAGTATTTGAAACCCAGGACATGTGAAAAATTTAAAGTTTTAGGTACAGAAAATAATCCCAGTGGATGAATTTGTCTATTTAAAAATAATATGTTCTAGAAAAGCAATCGCTCGTTCCAACAAACACACATAAAATACTTCAGGAAAAAAAATACTCACGTTTAAGTATATTTCTTCGTTCTAGCTCCTCAACAGCAGGTCTTTGGCTGAGTCGCCTGCGGAAAAACACCAAAATCACATTTTGTACCATGCCTGTTCTTTGGAAAGTCTGCAGTATTCTGAGTTCTGGTTGGTGTTTTCCTCAGGGAGGGGCTACAAAATCCCTCTCCAGGACTCAGGAAGAAAAAAAAAATACAGGAATCCTGGCACCAGAATGCTTTCTTGTATTATTGTTCCCAAATGTCAGCAATGCAGGTAGAAGTTCTCTAGTTTGCTCTGTCAGCGAAGCGCTTCCCCGGAACGTGCATCCTTTTCACCCCACTTGCCAGACAGTCACTTGGAACCAGTGCTCTCCCACCGTTAAATTCACTCTTGAGGGGGTATTTAAGGTGGTTATCCAATGAGTTTCACAGGGATCTTCTGTAGCTACCACTGCCTCTACCTTTTAATCTCACGTAGCAGCGGGCTTCCTTTTTCCTAGTAACACCAGTGGTGCATCCTGACAAAATGCAGACTTGCCAGAAATAAAGCTTTCCCGTGGTTTCCCGACTACACATCTGACAGACCAATCCAGCAGCTCTCCTCCTGCCTGCTGAGTAAAATTCGTGTGCTGCTCACAGCCTCACGCTGTCTGAACGGAGTGTCTCAGGCCGTTTCACCTCCCCTTTTCAGGAGTGCTGCTTCAGGATTGAGTCTTCAAATCATATGATCAGTGCCATAGCGATTTTATTCCGCATACTAAATGAGACTTCCCCACGAGACACTGCTCATATCTGCAGAGAATCTCAGGTAATGGAACCCCCCCCTCGGCAGACACACACACACATGCTGCATTTGCTAGCTCTCAAGTAATAATCCAGCAAGCGGATCGGAAGGAGTTTACGATGCTTTCTGGCCTGCGTTCTGGCAGCGTTAAGGATTCTCATCGTCTCCTCTCCAGCAGATGTTGCCAAGCCAGAGATGAAGTTACAGAGACAAAGAAATACTCCGAGCAGGGACCACACTGCACACCACTGCTGCACTAGTTAGCCCTCTACTGTGTATAGGAAATAAAGGAATGATTATAAAGTAATGCTATAACAAGATCTACATTTTATCAAATACATAAGAGATGAAAAAATGAAGTAACCTTTAACAGATTGTAAAAGAACCGGTAAAAGTACCTGATTCTAATTTCTCCTTGGTTTTTAAGCTTACCAAATATACTTTCAAAATCAGCTCTGTATTCATATGTTATGAGACCAACAGCACAAAATATGAATGAAACTCCTTATTCTTTTTTAATGAATTTCCCTGAGATCACTGGGAAAGCTCTTATCTTTGGCAACAGGAAGGCATCACAGCTCCTATGCCAGGTTCACACCCACAGAAAACTTCGATGACGAGCTCTTGTGCTTAGACACACCTATAGCCTAACTCTCGTTCTTCCTACCTAACACTTCATGTCCCCTCAGGTTTTTCTCCCAGCCTCTGGATTTCTTTTTGGAGTAGTAGGTTGAATACTGAAACAGGAATGATGCTGAAATGCCCTACTAAAGGCTTTAAACATGTATTTTTAATTCCTATTACTCTTAGGCTCCTCCCTCATTTCCCTGTATGTCTCAGAAATTATACAGTTTTGGCTAGGTTTTGTTTGAAAGAGATTAATGTGCATTTTATAATATAAACCAGGGAAGAATGACTGACTGGGAGAGCTTATCTGCAAATGAAAGGTCCACCCAACCTGCTGCTCACGTGCCTCTCTCAAGCCATTCTTAATTACAGCCCTTCCATGCGAGATTTATAGATTCTCCCAGAATCAGTACATTAGATTTCAGAGGCCCCTTTTAAACTGGGGGATTAAAAGCCTAACAGAAATGATTAAAGCAGTATGAGAATGCATATGTATATCAATGATGCTCTGTGTATTTTTTTTTAATACATCGTTGCAATATCTATGATGGTTAGTTAATTAAAACCCTGTTTCCCTTTTGGTTTTGATAACTACATGGTGGGTGCCCAGCGACAACAACGTATTTGTGTGCCCACCCTCAGCTTTGCTGACAACAGAAGGACGAGGTGCAGGCGCACACAGGCACGTATACGCACATGAGGGCATTGCATTCCCCCGAGTTTTTCAGAGATGTGGACCACACTTCCAAGCATTTTGTCATAGCCATGAAACTACAAGCGGGCTTTTCTTCAAAATAACATTCTAACAGTTAGCTTTCCCCGCTGCGAGAGCTGTGCCACACGGCGGCTGGGCTCCGGGCGAGCAGGTGGAGGTGACGGGCTTCGATGCCCCCACCAAGGGCTGCTGGCTGTATGGAGGGGAAGCAGCGGCGAGTGCTGGGCTGCCCACAGTGTGTCGGGGCGCAAGAGGCGTCTTCTGCAGGAGGGGCTTTCCCAGGCCCGGAGAGGAGCGAGCCTGCTGGCAGAGCACATCTGCCACCATAGCAAGAAACTAGTTGCCGTGCGAGCAGAGCCCATCCTGCCCAAGCCGCTCAGCTGCTGTGGGAGCAGGGAGAAGGGAGGAGGGTCCTTCACCCCCCTGGGGTCTAAGTGGCCACAGCTGCACATCATTTCCTCAGAAGGGGACACAGCCCCCCTTGATGCTGTTGACATCCCTCAGAACTCGCCTGCAGCCGAGCTTGGGGTGAGATCAGGGCAGAGGCGTTTCTGAGGGCTCTGGCCAGGCCCGTGGCTCAGCACAGCGCAGGAGGCTGCGGGTTACCTCTGTCAGAAACACGCTCCCTCCTGAAGGCAGCTTTTAAGTAAGAAACTGTTTCAGATGAGTTTGTGCCTCTGCTTGGGTGAGTTGTTCTCTGGGCACCATGGGGCTCCATGTGCTCTCCTGAGCAGCAAGTACTCTGCTTTGGATATTTATTTTGTATTTTTCCCTGAAGCTGTTAAAACATTAAATCCTGCTGCTGGCAGAACCAGAAAATGTCCCCTGTGCGGAGAGGCAGCGCCATGGCTGTGGAAGCCCTGCCGCACCTCAGGAAGGCCGGGCCAGGGGAAATGGCGGCCAGCTCTCCTCACGGCACTGTTGGGGAGGCCAGGAAGCAGGCACTGAGACTAAGGCTCTAGGGAGGGGATGCTTAAATCTCCTGTTCAAAGGACACAAATTCCATCGGAATAACGACTGTCAGCAGACTGCATTGCAGCAGGGGAGCCGGTGTGTGATCCCAGAGGATGGAGCAGGCACCTGCCATGAATGAGCCCTTGTGAAGGCTAAAAACTGAGCCCTCAGCGGACTGTGGATGATCTCCACAAACTTTGTACAGAGAGGATTTTGTATTTCAGAGCCACAGGCCATTCTGAAGCAAAGTGAAGTCCTGGCTTGTGTCCTCTGGGTTCAGCAAAGTTCTTGCACCTGAGTGTGGGCGGCTGCGGGGCTCCACCTGGGCCCAGCCTGCACCCAGCGGGGAGCCATGCTGCTCTGCAGCTCTGCGTGCAGGAGCCGGTTGAAGGTTTGAGGTGGGCATGAGACTCCAGCACCGCTGCAATGTGGACGTGGACGTGGACATGGACACGTGAGTCCTGTGCTTTTTGTTTCTGTTGTTTTTTTCAGCTGGGGACTTGGCCCCACAGGGGACTTACCTCAGTGAGGTGACTGTAAGCTCCACTGGGAGTACGAATGCAGTGCACCACTTCCATTGTGTTGCAGTAATTGTTTCTTTTCAGTTGATTTAAATCTAGATAGCTATTTCTTGCTTTTGGGAAAGCATCCAATTAATGCTGTTGTGGTTTTGGGTGATATTAAAATCTAGGTTTGTGTATTTTTGCACTGCCTGCTGAGGCAGGAGTGCTCCCTCTGAGTACCTCTGCAGGGCCAGCTGTTTTTGGAAAGGTCTTGAAACTTTCTTGAAAACTCTGAAGTAACTTGCAGGCAAGTCCTATCTCTGTCCAGATCCCCCATGGTGTAAATGCGTGGATTGTCACTGATAACTGCTACAGTCTCACGTTACGAGTATTCACTCCCAGAATTTGCTTCCCCATTAGCTTAAACCGAGAGATGCCAAGAGCAGAAGGAAGCAGAGCTGAACCTGCAGCGCCTCAGTCGAGGCGACCGCAGCTGCCTCGGGGAAACCGAGCAGAACTGGAGCCACCAGTGTCGCTTCCCTGTAAATGATGTCTGGGTACAGTTCAGGCAGAGTTTGCTGTACATGTGTCAGTGATGCTCCAAGTCTGGATAGAGACCAAAATCTGAATATTTTCTCATAATGACAAAGCAGTCGCCATAAGTTGGGGGGGAGGAGGAAGGGACACACAACACTACACAGACAGCTATTTCTTAAGTTTGTACAAATAACAAAGTTTCTGTGTTATTGTTGTTCTGTGCAAAGTGAGCATAAACCTTCAAGCAGCAGGTGTTCTTCAGCTGTTTGATGTTTGGGGAGTGTTTAGTGGTGTATTTTCAGATTACCTTTAGAATGTTTTCTCTAGTAATTTGGGCTTAGAAAGATAACTGGATAAATTTACATATTGCCATCTCTCAGAAGCAAAGACTTTGCCTGCTCCCATGTCCTCTGCAGCGTTACTCCTGAGGGTGAGAGGAGCAGGTCATTGCAGGTGAGCTCAGCCACCTGCGGTTCACCCCGGGAACACCCTGCAGGTCCAGCCATGTGCACTCTTGGTCTCAGAGTACCGTGGGTGCTGAGAGCCCACACGTGGCCTCGAGGTATTTGTTTTCTCCATACAATGTGTGCATGGGAATGCTGGGACCTTCATGAGTGCTCCATGCTGGCTCTGAGAGGGGCCATAAATCAATGCGTGTCTGGCTGTTTCCCTTGACGTACAAGTGCAGTGTATAATTGTAGCATAACAGGTTGCCCAGGGAGATAATGAGTATGGCCCCTACCAGCCCCATGGGCGGGCAAGTCTCTGTTGGCTGGTCTGGTGGAGTGGGCTGCAGCCCTCCACCACGAGAGTCCGGTTTGAGGTCCTGCTAACTAACACGTTCGACACATGCATAAGTGCAGATGCTGGAGTCAGCTTCCAGGGGAAAAGCACTAATTGCTCGTCCCTTCTGGGGCAAGGTCACGTGTTCATGAGCCCAATGACTCTCACATGTGCCTGTGAGTGATCAATAGATCGATGTTTACTTCACACAGTCAGATTGTCCCTTCACATTCAAGGGAATTAATGTATTGGGACCAGCATTACACCAAGGCTGATGGTATTGGACTGTTACAGGTGACTCTGAATCCTCAGCAGTCTGAGGATTTGCGTGTCACTGAGATCCCAGGGTCTGCTGTCAGATAGGCAATGCATCAATATGTCCTACAAGCAGGAGATGCTGCAAAGCTCTCTGTCCTCATAGTTAACCTTAGCAGTGTCTGCTTTGTCTCTTGTGGGAACTGCACCTCAGCAAAGCCACAGCAGGCTGTGGGCTTGCAGGTATGGGCACAGAATAGCTGATGAGAGACTAATTTGGAACAGGTACAGCCTGCCTGTATGCGTATGGGGCTATGGTGACTTCCCACACCTGAGACAGTCCTTCCTTTCCAGCTTCTCTTACTAGTGTGCAGTCTCACCTGCCTGGCAGACCCCAGCGAGTGTTCAGCAGAATCCACCGCAAAAAAAGCTCACTTGGTTTCTGATCTGTCCCCAAAATGTGTTGTTTCCCAAATATATTTTTGCATAGAGTCTGTTGCACAGTGTCTGTATGTATGATTGTCATGAAACTGGATTTCTTTCAGATTTGTGGTTGAAGTCAAAAGACATACTTTGGAATCCTGTTTCTGCTCTTAGTTAGATCCATGTGATTCCGATAATCTACATAGGGAGGGGTAGAGCAGGTAGGCATGGACACGTGTGTGTGCCTGTGGACTCTGGACTGACAAGTGAGCAATCAATCCAGCCTTCCGTAAGTGAGCTGTAGCCAGCAGCAGTTGCATTGATTGTCTCTTGCGGCAGGCAGTTTTGCAGATAGAGCTGGGAAGGGGGTGGCGGGGAGGATCCCTCTCATAGGAGAGCTCCAGTCCAGGCAAAGGGGGGAGGAACGGGAGTGCCCTGTGCTCGCTCCTCATAAAGCAGCTTGTGTCTGCTGCCCATCAGGAGACAGAGGCTCTGCCTCTTGAATTGGCATCTCTATTACCAGAACACCATGTTCAATTCAACAAGAAATTTATTTTCATCCTTCCCATAAGTAGCCGTGAAGAGGATGTGTGCCAGGGTTTGAGTCACCCACGCGCTGCACTGTGGCAGTGTGGTACTGCTTGCAATGTACAATTATGGGTAGTAGTAAATCCTCGGTAGGAGGGACTTGCCTTTTACAGTCTCTACAAAATTAGAAGGCAGACACTGAGATACAATCTTGGTTTTACCCCAAGGTAATTTGGTAGCATGTAAAAAGTGGTAGCTGAGTGATGTGCCAGCATTTCCCGTAACAGGATAAGAGTAGTTGGTGCCATTCTCTGCTGGTAGGAGGCTAAAGAGCAGTATGAAAAGGGTGAGCTGGTATGGTAGATTCTGCGAGTTGCGTGCAAAAACTTTACTACTTTAAAATTGCCCAATATTTGTGTCTATGTTCCTTTTAAACTAGTTCTTGCATTCAAATAAGAAAACGGCCTTTGGGTGTCCAATAGAACATACTGGATAAATGCAGAGACCATATATGTTGCCTTAATTACATATCTTCTTCATTTGTTTGGCCTTCAGTTCTGTCTGGATTTTCAAGGCTACAAATCAGCGAGAGTTCAGCTAATTATATTGTCATTCATCTCCCAGGCAGTTACAGTTGTTCATCGTTATAATATCTGTGATATAAGCCCTGCAATGAGGAGTTCAGATTCCAGTTGGAATAAAAACTACGTACTTGCCCAGCGTGACCCTTGTATCATAACCCACTGTCCCTGAACGACCTACATCCTTGTGACAGGTTTGCTATTGCATAGTGTTACTCAGTGATAAGCACTGTGTGGGCTGAAATACACCAACAGAGCCGGTATCTAATTATGGGAGAGGATTCAGATGGAGAAGGCGTTACGGTAATCGCTGTTTTCACCACCTGTGAAAGCCCTGCTGCATTTGACCTTTGGTTTGTTAGATTTCTCAGTGCGTGCGGAAGAAAGGCCAGACGCAGCTGGAGAGCAGAGCCTGGCTCTCAGTTCAAAGGCCTGCTGTAAAGCTCAGTGAAGATGCTGAGCGTCCTCCGCCACTTTTGCTTTCATACCTCTCTCAACATGTAGGTGAGGACTCTTGGATGATGTTGTGGCACCTTCCAGGACTGAGATAACATAAAGGTTTTTATTTTCAATTGAGCTATTAGTTAATACACAAGAAGTGCCTATGCTAGGGCATAAATCTTATAGCTGCTTATTTCAGAACAGGAGCTTTCTCCTCTCCCTTCCATCTGCTCCCCCACTCTGGTTTAACAGAGCTGCTAGATAGTGGATTTGTCCTGTTTGTAATAGAATTACAATATTTGGTCATGAGGGTGACAAAAGTACAACTGATTTTTCATCCAAAGACATGCTCTGAGTGTGCAGTTTGAGTGTTTCTTTGGTAGCAATGTCAGCGTGAGCAGCACTGCCACTTGCTCTTCTGCTCTGCCTTGCAGCTGCGCAAAGAACTGGTTAGGGGAATACACTCAAGCTAAAAATAGCTCAGCAAGAAAAACTGCTGAAAGAACATGCTCTTCAAATAACAGTGCGAGTGGTGCACACTCCCAGTGCAACTCCTCTGCTGAAGGCTGAGGAGGGCTCAAGGCTATGTATTAAAAGGTATGTTGAAGGGTCTCCCAACTGAAAGCACATGCTGGTTATGATCTGGGTCACGCTGTACACGTCACTGAAAATGGTGAATAATGTTTCATTGCAAAGCAATAGATTTTTCTCTCTCTCTTCCCCCCCTCCCCCCCCTTTTTCTACGAAGGAGTAAAACTCTGGAGCCCCGTGTTCCCACGGGGCGGGGGAAGCACTGTTATGTAGCTTAGATTTGGGCACATTGAGAACATCATGGGTTTGATGCTTCAGGACATGCAAACAGAAGAAATCATATAAATCCCAGGGTTTTAGTTCTATCCCATTATGTATATATTACCATTATATTATTTTAAATAAAGACATTGCCACTGCTGAAGTGATGCTAAAAATCAACTCTGATAGCAACTGCTTGAGGAACAGTAGGAAGTCTACCAGGTCAATCACTAGGAGCCCAGAAGCAAATCTTAGCCCAGTGGTGGGAACTGCCCCTTTATTGAGACTTCCCGAATCTCCTAGTGAAACAGTTGCATACTCCTGGATGCTTGCTGGGTAATGATATGTACAAAAAGAAAAAAATTAAAATTAGGCTTTAACTTCACTGTATAAAGGATGCCTAATACAATGCTCGTGCAGGGAGACTGAGGCTGGGTTGCCAGCCACCCATGAGCCCTGTAAGAAGTGAGATGTCCATGGGCTGTGGCTCAACTTCCTGGGCAGCCAGGAACACAAGTGCAGCCACCGCAGTCAGAGGGAACGGGGGCAGCAGGACAGAAAGTCAGTTTGGGCTGTAGCACTAGCTACATTTCAGAGTCCATGAAACAGAGATGCTGCACATGGATGGAAGTGTCCCAGAATGTCCTGAATTCAGCTAGGATGCTCACTGTTGCACAGCTAGTGTTAAGATCCTGCAAAACTGTGCGTTTAACCTATAAACAGTTTCGCCTGTCAACAGATGCCACCGCACTGTACAACTGTGGGATTTAGGTCACTGGAAGAAATCACAGCTGGATTTGCAGAGAGCAAACAAAGAAATATTGGTATGCATAGCCTGTCAGCCTGCCTCTGCTGACTATATGTAAATTCTCCTCCACCCCCTCATTTAATGTAAAATGATTTGAGAATGGCCATTCTTGCCATGGATACAAGCTGCTGGGAATTTCACCATGCAATGTGAGCTCTGGAGAATACACTTCTCTGTTCCCTGTAACCTGTATTTGGACATAAAGGACACTTTGGCAATCTGCAAAGTCTGTGAAGTGACAAATAAACACCTGCAGGCATATTTGCTTTATGCAACACCTTGCAATGGCAAGAGCAAGGATTTACCTAGAGTTGGTGGTATCAAGTTGTGTGAGCCGACTGACCCAGCAGCTTCAAACCCGAACAGGAGAGGGCATGCCACTGCACTTTCCCAGCTGCTTGTAATGCCAGGCTTTACACCAAGGGATAGCTTACTTAATCACTGAAGTACATCAAGGAAAATGTACCACGCTCTTGGCTTTGTGTAATCCCTATAGCAAAAAACTAAATGATAGTGATTCCTAAAGTTGCAAATGCTTCTGGGACAGACAGTCCCTGCTGGGACCATGTGCTGACTGCTCACCTGCTATCCAGCTACAGGGATCTCTCTGGAAACATTCTCCCTGGCAACGCGAGTGCTTTCTAGTTCTCTCCTGTCACTCGCCCACACAGCATCCCCAAAAGGATGGGATATCCCTGCCTTCAGATAGCATAGCACCATCTGTCATACTATTTTCTGTTTCTCTCGTGCACGCTATTGTTAGCCCGGCATTTTTCAGCACAGGGCTAGACCAACAGCTTGCCCTCATGCTGTCAGTAACCAAAACTGACCACGCAGCCTTTGCCCACAGCATGCTCTGAATCCTGCTTTTTACTGCATCCCTGCTTATTTTATTTTAATCTTTTGCCTTTTTCAGAATTTCTCTTGAGATTATCTGTTGATTTTCAATGCAAAGAGTGAAGTGAGAAATTCCATTGACAACTCAAAGATGCGGCCCAAGCACTTGGTAGGAGCATGAGTCCCCTGGTCACAACAGGAATAATCATCTATTTTTGTAGTTATTTCACCAGCAGATCTCATACTGCTCTGCAAAACTAGTCTGTATGGTTATCCGTGTTGAACAGAATAGGAAAATGTGGCTAAGTGTCTTGTCTGGAAAACCAGACTTGCAGACCCTCCAGGGATTCATTCAGTTCCCACTACAAATGGTATTTTAGTCATTCTGTTTTTCTTTGGTTTTAAATTGGGCTGTGTAAGGTGTGTGACTTGTCACTTGGTGACACTGAGCACTAAATACAGGCTAACCTACATGAAAACGCAGACAGGATTTGAATTTAAAAATGCATCCTTATATTCTGCATGCTCTTCCCCCAGCTTTTTGGGACTCTCCTTAAATGGGACTCTCCATTTAGGATCCTGCGTTCAGTTATGGTGGTGTAAATCCAAATAGAGGTTGCTGGCAAATTTCAGTCAGGACAGAAAATCCTGTGCTTTTGAAATCTGGGTTCCTCAATTGAATAAAATGTAAAAATTAAATTATGTAACATTTCCTATTGACCTGAGCATTTAGCGCTGACGTTACCGCTGTGATTTGTTGTGGTACAACATCCACTCACTGTTACCATCAAAGTGCAAGGCTGTGACAGAAAACCTTTGTGAAGTCTCCACCTCCGTGTCTCCTTAGATTTGCTCTCTGTCTGCCTGCTAGGATGGGGGGAGCTATGCACAGCAGCGTAAGGTGGCAGTGACTTCTTCAAAGCTAGAAAAGGCCTTGTCTCTCTGCAGAAGACCTCCATCATACGCTGGTTTTCTAGGCTTTTGTAGCTTGTGTTTTTTCATTGCCGCTGAAGCACAGCAAGTCACAGGTAATGCTGCATTTGAGTGCTGGGCCTCTAGTCCACCAGAAAGTCCCTGCTCACCCTGAGCTTCCTTCTCCCATCACCCTTGTAGACCTAAGCTTGGTGTTTCCACACACCTGTCGTTCTCTGTTAGCTTTTTCCTTTATGTTGTAAACAGCCTGCAAAAATATTTTTTTTTAAACTTAATTGGATGATGCCTATAAATACGACTTTCCTTACCACATTAGTACTGGTTTGTTTAACCTTTTCTTGAGAAGGAGGATTTCTCCCCTGTTGGGTGGTATTTGGAAGTACTGCAGCCACTCCCTGCAGTGTGGCCTGGCCAGAGTGCGGCTTTTGCAGACACCCTCAGATTAGCCTGATTTCTTTGCAACGGACCAGCTGCTATCTGGAGAGATTGTTGTGAGATCCTGGCTTTTTATTTTTTTTTAACATGATTTCTGAAAAACTAGTGAAGTATTAATTCATTCAGAATTTAATTTGCCTAATGAATATGATCATCTCAAGCAAATGACAGTGGCTGTTCATCTGTGAGCCATGTAGTCTTGATTTTGAGGGCTTTTTGTCAACAGTAAGGCACTTATGTTTTCATTCTGGTGTTTGACTCCTGGCCGAGTAGCATTTTGTATAGTTTTAACAAAAAAAAAAACCAAAACCCCAAAACAACTGTCACATCTTTGTACAACAATGGACTAACTGGTTTGAAGAAACCTGTTTCTAATGTGATTTAAGACTCAGATTTTAGCAACATGCTGGTTCTTCAAGCAGGTGTGTTTCCTAGTTGCTTTGATACAGCCCTCTGCATCAGTGGGCTCTGAGCAGAAGGAGGTCCTCCACCCGTGAAGCTGGTGTCTGTTTCCTTTTCATTTCACCGGACAAGTACTTGAGCATGGATTGATAGGTGTGTTACATGCAACAGATAAAGAAAAAGATAGAAAACGAGAGCACTTTCCAGGGACAAAAACAGTCTGCAGAGTCTGGAGAGGTCAAGGAAGTGTGCTGGCTACTTGGATGAGTTAATTATCCTGAAAAACAAATACTGAGGGAAACTTGTGGTGCTCTGTTTGACACAAGTAGCTCCTGAGCTACACAAATAAACAGGAAAACCCCCACAAGACCTGATTATACAGCTGCAGCTTGCCAGGTGGGCATAGGCAATAGAATCAAAAAGATTTAGCTAGAACTACATTTTAATAATTGATATGACTGTACAATATTTATTAAGTAGTGTTTGATAAGAAACAATGACCTTCTATTCTGACCTGTTTTCTCTCCTTTCCCCCTCTCCCTATTTCCTAAATACTTATTTCCTTCATTTTTCACCCCCCTTGCCTTGTCTAAGGTTACTTCAAAAAGGTGGAAACTGTGCTATACTGACCCAGTTTTCCTATATGAAAGCAGCAAGCCCAAGCCTCTGATTCCTGGGAGGAATTAAGATCTTGAATGAACCAGGCTACAGAAGTTGTGCTCGGAGCTGTGGGAGGAGGAATCTGTAGTAACTCTAATAGTATTTGGAGAGCCAGCAACTGCACTGTATTGATTGCAGTTTCCTTGGATCACATGTGGTGAGCCAGTTCTTGGAAGAGAGTCCAAAAACATGCTCGAGTTCTTCACACGAAGGTGCAGATGACTCATCTGACAAGACTGGCCCATAAATCAGTGATAAGGTCCTGCTGTGGTACCAGCCATATGTCCTCCAGGTATGGTGTGTGCAAATGTCACACCGCACAGTGAGAAAGCTTTGTCTCTTCCCTTCCCCAGTCTAAAAGCCACAGTACAAATTTCGTGGAAGTGAATTCTATCTGCTTCAGTATTCTGTAGGCAATTCACAGCGGCAGTTATGATGAAACTCATTGCTGTCCAGTCTGCATATAAAGGTGGCTAGGTTTAAAAGCGGGGGCAGAGTAGGAGGACCAACACGAAACCAAAACTACCCCTGCCCTCTCTCTCTTTTGTTCCATATGCTTCCAAGCGGCAAGTCTGAAACTGAATATATTAAAACTGGAAAACTTGCAGACAAACCCCCTTCTGGCTGAGATTTTGCTTATACCAGTTCATCGTCTTTCAGACGCATACTGTCCATCCTGTCTTGCTTCTGTTTCAACTACAGTGAAGTAAGAGCTTGGCATTAAGTGCATAAAATATTCTTTCTGAATTTCATGAACAGGTTTAAAACAAAAAATCCAATCCTAAATAATCTCGGCAACACAGCAACCATCCCCACAAACGGTGAGGGCTGCCACCATGAATGCCTGAATCCCTGCTCAAACCTTGCGTTACCAGTAGCTCACAACTGCTACACACCTTGTCCTGGTCAGGTTTTTGTCATAGAACAGCACCAATGGCTGTGACAACCACAGCAGCTTACTTTGGTCCCTATCGATTAAGCTCTGCAAATTAAATCCATGTCTTTCTGTAATTACTTGTGCTGCAGATCCAAACTAGCTTAAGGACCTGAATCATAATCCAGTGTAAGGTGAAGCATTACAGAGCATTATTGGCTTTCTGCAGATTTCCATTTTGGTTTATGACTGCTTGTCGCTTTACAGGGCTAGGGCCCAGATCTTCAGGCATGTGTAGATGCCTGTTTTCTGAGAGGGGATCTGAGCCTGAACAGATGCTGCTATTTGCAGGCATTTTGGCAGGGCAAAACAAGTGCACTATTTTCTTCCCTAAAATGTTTTTTCCTTATTTAATTACACTTGCTTTAGCAGTATTTCTGCAAGGTTATTTACATAATTATGCTCTCTGCTGATACATTACAGCTTTCTGAACCCTGATTTTTTTATTTCTAGCTTCACATGTACCACTTATGCTAGAAGACCTATTCGAGGAATTGACTGTGTGTCCCAGAAAAGACCCTGGATATTCCTCTGTGTTTACGCCTCCTGCCCTGCTCTTCCCTTCCCTGCTGTGCACTGACCTGCTGCCCTTGCCTTCACTGTGCCATGGAAAACATGTTTGATTATGAGTTCCCAGCACTGGAGCCGGGGAAGTAGAACAGAGCAGTGCAAGGAGTTAGTGTCTTCCCAGAAGAGTCTCTCATCATCTGTGCCCCAGACACGTGAAACTTTTTCTTGTCCCTGGGCAGAATTAATTGCCCTCTGCAATGACACTTCCCTGTGTCAGCACAAACTAAATACCCAATGTTTTCAACAGGAGGTGCATGCTGAATCCTTAGCGATACAAACCTGCACTGAGAGCAGCTTTGAATCATGTGCATGTTGTTCAAATCAAATGCACAGAGGACTAAGTCCTTTCTGTTGCAGCCCTTTATAAATGAGTCAGTGTGTTCAAAAATTCTTGCCAAACATGCTGTGGGCTGGTCAGCTGCAGATCACAGCTCTTGCCCAGAGCTGATAGGGTGCTCCATAATTAATTGTGCATGCACTGTGCTTCATTACTGAAGCAGGCACGTACCTCTGGTTAAAGAGCTTCTGTCCAGAGGGTCAGTTATGGTCACACACTCATGGCAGTTAGGTTTGTTACTTGCTGACCAGGGACTCACATCAGTGAAGTTCATTCTATTTTTACAAGTGTAATACATGAAAGGGAACAAATGCTACCTTTCTCAAGAGCTCTTCAGTCCTTAAGAGAAAGGGACAGAGTAGGGGTAGTCAAGATATGGCATGTACAGATGTACTTGAACCTCTTCTAATACATGTATTTGAGCTGCACTGCAGCTCCCTTGGACCTGAAAAGCCCAGTAAACAGGAGGGTAAACTGACTCATTGCTTGGAGACATTAGCAAAACTTGAGCTTTCTCCTTTTCCTCCTGATTTTTATCCTTGAAGACTGTCTCAGAGTAACTCTGGCAGCAGATTCTATACCTCAGCCCTTTTGACTGTAAGGCCAGTGCTGTCTGTCCCTGGGTATGTAACAGGGTTTCCAGCTGTGTGGCACTGCCTGACACCACGGAAGGGCATGGGGAATACTAATGCCCATGGATTCTTACATCTAAATCCTGGAGACAGCTTCAAAAAATCTCAGCTATCACTTATGTATCCCCCATTCTTCCAGTCCTTCCTCCCACCCCCCACAATATTTTTCTTTTCTGTAGCCTGAAAAGCTGAGCCCATCATGGAAAAGGGAGGGACAAAACATGAAAAAAATCCCAAATCCTCACACAGCACCAGGTTTAAAAAGCATTCAAGCACTGTGCAAGCCGTTAATAAAATACTGCAGCCACATGCAAATCTCCAACAGCAACCCCCCAGCCGGTCCCGCTGCCAGCATCTCGTCCTGCTGTCTAGTGCAGAGCAAGAACGGGAGACTCCCTCGGCTTACACGCCCGCCCGCAGAATTAAATTGTAGCTCTATATATAGCTCCCGTCTCATGCAAGGAGCTGAGGCTTTCACAGACGCCCACGCTGCGCTCGCTGGGGTTATTTTTAGCATCGGTGACAAGGTTACCTGGATGATTCCTGCCAAATAAGAACGAAATGCATTAAATTGTACACACCTAATTAGCAGTGACAGCCGATCTTTTCTTTGTGCCTTCCCCTGCCTTTCTGTCTCTGGAATAAATCTGTGTCAAGTCTTCCCTGCCTTCTGAAATCAGGGCAGTTCCCTGATTTCTAGTTCAGCGAGTGGGAGTTTGAGCACAGTTGGAGCTTCATCAAAAAACTTTGATAAGCTCCAGGTGAATTTAGGCTAGTCTCTAAAACTGGGGTCAGTTCAATATCTACTTAATTTCTGCATTAGGGCCGCTAGTAGTTTGTACCTCCCCTCCCCGCCCTTTGGTTAAAATCAAATCAAATATTCCCTGAAGTTCTGTGGATTCAGTCCAGTTTCCCATTGAATTTCTTGGTCTGGGGGGCTGATGCCTTTTCAGTGAGCAAAGCTGCATTGAGACATCTCTGAGGAAATGACGTGGGACGTGCCATTCTTGAGAAACAGGGCACAGCTTTTCATGCTGTTCTTGGGAAATGGGGCACAGCTCTTGTTTCATCAATAGGTAAATTTTTCCTTTAAGATTGCTCTGCGTTGAACTGTCGCGCTTTATGCTTTTAGGCTGCAGATCTGAAATGCTGTTTGCTTGGTATTGTTCTGCCTCCAGCAGCGCTGTGAACTTCACGCTCTGTTACATGAGGCTGAGGTACAAACCAGGGTCTGATCTGGGTGTGCGTTTAGCTACATCTGCACTTTCTGGGCAAGTCAACTCGAAAATGCCTTTCCAAGAACCTCGGGGCAGCACTAGAACTGCAGATTTCCAGGTGTGGTAAAGTACTCAATAAAAATACCCCCTTTTTCACTTTACATTGCCAAGAAATCTTGCCCCAGCATGATCCACTTACCCATGCCAAGTTTTTCAATGTGGTAAAGATCAATTTTAGGTTTTCAAGTTTTGGTTCCGCTCTTGTCCATAAAACCATCATTCTTCCTGTCCGACTCCTTTGCTGCCCATGTTTCAGTATCTGTATTCCTGTCTCCATAATCTCTTAAGTGCTACTTAATGCATGGTGTCTACTTATGCAAATATCCAAGGAGGTGAAACAGAACATGAAGTGAAAATTACAAGTATAATCTTTTCTGGGAATTCATGTTTTCATTGAAACATTAAGTAATAATGGAGTGTCTTTAACTGTGGTTAAACAAGGCATACTTGAGAAGTACCAGCCACCCAGGCAGTTCAAACATTAACTTTCTAAATAGTCAAATATCAAATTTAATTAAACAACCTTTTCCTGCGTCACTCTCCAGTCTAGCAACTATTTTACTCCTCCGCTGTCAGCATAAACCCCTTCTGTAAGGCAGAAAGCAGTTATTGCAAATAATTGTACTTGCAAATGTCTTTCCTGCCTCTTGACACAAAGAGCTCTCAATTCACCAAATTCCATTGAGGGCTTATTATCTGCACTCCGAACACATAATAATGGGAACCAGGACCTGTTGGGAGCCCTCTTGCCTAATGCACAGTAGAATATTGCAAGTGCACACCATGGCCCGGGGCACTGGGGACGCATGAATTAGTGAGAGAAAACACTACTGGAAAGGGAAATCTGGGGAAAATGGAATACTGCCATTTTGGATGGAGGAGGAGGGAGAAGTGCCTGTTTCCACGGCAACAAGTGGCAGACCAAATTGTCTGGGAGCACGAAATACGGGAAATACACTCTTCAAAAACAGCAATGCACATAAATGAATACTTGAATCTGTACTCATGCTGCTGTCAGTCAATAATAAATCTGAAGTCAGTGGACTTGCACAGCTGTAAAAGTAGAATCCAGCCCAAAAGATATAACGGAATTCCTCAATCTCTCTTTTGAGATGCAATGAGTGGGAAAGGGAAGAAAAACAGGGATTTTAGCTTTGACTGCGTAAGCACCCATCAGCAAGATAGCAGCGTTGGTTTTCTCAGCAGGTTCACAACTGCTGTTGAAATGTATTATAGCAGAACCATTTAAAAAATATGGCATTTTTGAGAAAATGTTATTCTTTTGTCTCCCTGTTTTTGAAGTTACATAGACACTATTATTCAGTGTATTTTGCACATTATATACGTCAGCATAGCTTTCCCTCTAGAGTACAGAGCTAGGCTGTGTTAGCTGTGGGACTGAGGCAATTTGCTAGCCAGCTGTAGACTTCCAAATCCCTACAAATGTGCTGAAAAATATTGATCTTGGAAAAAACTGCCTGTTTACTTGCCATTCTTATGCAGACAGCCATATAACTACTGACTAACCCGCCTGTACATTATTTTGTGCTAAAGTACAGGACTGTAGCTTGATGGTTCACGTGGATTCATGAGACAGCAAGTCCCATTGCTGTTATCAAAGTGTTACCAGTGCAGCAGCAGCAGCAATGTGCTCTTATCGGCACAGGTCATGGCAAAATCATCCAGAGCCCAGACATCTCTATTGGATCCCATTTCCTGGTCAGTGCTTCGCACCTGAACGCTTAGCAGTGCGTTCCTTAGCTATAAACTTCCTAAACTTCCAAGTTTTCACAAAGGCACAAAGAGACTATGCTGCACAAATAGCAGTGAAATGAATGGGTTTAAAGATGCGATATTTTCACTCTGCCCAGTGGTAACATTGCCACACTACTGACAGGTTATGCTGGGGTGGGCTGTGTTTGTGAGGTGAGACCCAGTTAGGAAATCCAGAGGGATATCTCTAGGGCTTTGACTTTTTGGCCTTTAACACGACCCATTTTTACTTTTTGTTTTGGACATGTACTTTCTTTTCCTTGCGTAAATATTTTCCTGCATGCATCCACCACCTGAGCTTGTTTGCACGGTCATGTTCTATTCTGGTGGATGAGTTAAGAGCTGGGCTGAGCTCTGCCAGTGCACATATGTGCTGGAAGTTGTGTGGGAGATTGCTTCCAATCTGTTTTGCCATTCCTGGCTATTCCAGCAATCTCTGCACCTTCTGTTCCCCTAAATGCACTGAATCTTCCATGTTCCAGGAGGAAGGAACTAAATGAAAGCCTGTCTTCCAGCACTTGGAACAAAGATGGCCTTTAGCCATCCTCTAGACATTACCAATGAGGCTAATAGCCTGCACCACAGATTGCTCCATGAGACCATAGCAGGCAGTATGGAGGCTTCCTTCACTGCACTGACCTATAGACGCTACATTTCCTAGCTTCTAGTAATGACCAGCCCTTTTCTTCACCAGCAGAACAGTTTCCTTTTTAATCCTTGTATGGACACTTGACTTTAGGTATGCCTCCTTTAAAATAATTCTTTAGGCTCATTATTAAGCAAGCTACATGTTAAATCAAAAGAGAGAAATCCTATAGT
Organism: Fratercula arctica; assembly: GCA_947846985.1. NCBI lineage: Eukaryota > Metazoa > Chordata > Aves > Charadriiformes > Alcidae > Fratercula > Fratercula arctica. Next base: position 1,135,243 of record CANTUZ010000013.1, on the reverse strand, counting down.
TATACCACCTGAATGGCCTTTCACACTAAGAGAAGTCAGGCTGTATTGAAGAGATGTGACCTTCCAGGCACTTCAGCAATATGAGGTGTGGCTGGATATGAGATAGTCTTCTCATTCAGTGAATACTCTGTGATGGTCCAACTTGGTTTTATGGATGCAGTGGGGTGGAAACTGGTTTTGTTTATTTTAGAGCCATAAAATTAGGCTCCTGACATATGAAGACATTCAGCGAGCAATTGACTGGCCAAAAGAATGGAATTAACAATATGGGAGCGCAGCTTGAAATATTTGCCTGATACGAATATACAAGGCTTGCAAGGTCAAGATGATCAAAGTCGTGGTCAAGGTCCACGATACTTTACTTCCTAAATCAATGGGTATTAATGTGGCATATCTATGACTTGCTCTGCCTGTAACTCTTGGAACTTAATGTAAATTGTAATGTGCTGTTTTTCACTTGTATGGGATGTACATGTTTTGGGAGAGGGACAGGGACAGGGTCTGTCTTGTGCAGTCACTGGCACAATGCACTGTTCTCCTTTGGGTGTAAAGTGCTACCATGCTACAAAGAATGAACAGCAATTGCTGAGACTGGAGGAAGGTGATTATTCCATCTCCAGTATTCAGGGACATTGTGAAGAAGTGCACCCAAACTCTCGTCTGTTCATTCAGCAGCTTGTTTCTTAGCTGAGGGCAAGTGTGGTGATGCCAGTGATGTTTTCCTCCATAAACCCTGCTCCATTAGGACTTGTGCTCTGATCCATATGCGTACTTCTCATTCCCTGTCCCCTGAGGTAAAGTTTAATCAAATGCACACACATGAATGAGCTAGCCTAAATATCAATAAATGTTTCTTTCAGGAGAGGCTTGAGATATTAAATATTTAATAAGCCTTGAAAATGAACTTCTGTTCATGTTTCTCAATTTGATTCCAAGCATTTTGGTGGTGAGCAGTGCTCACTGTCCCAGTGTGGGCAGGCACAGCACAGATTATTTAACAATCCACTTTGTCTCATCTAAAATATTCATGTTTGCAGATATCCAAATGTAGCTCTTAAAAAAAACACACACAAAACCTAAATGGTGCAGCCTGAGCCTCACGGTTACCTTCAATCTTTGCTTTAGGCTACATGCCACAGTAATGCTGTTTCTTTCATAGCTCTACCCTGTTGCCCTGGTTACTGATCAAAACCAGACCATCCCTGCCATCCCTGCAGCTGGCCTTACACAAACACCTCACCCGCGTCAGGGCGATGCTGCTGGAGCTGCTTCTTCCTTCAAGCAGAAATCCGGCCACCAATGCATACAGAGCTTTCCTTTGTTCAAGTCAATATGCAGCTATAACAATTGCCTTTATCCTCAAATTCAGCTAGTGCCAACAAAGCAAAATCAGGTTGATAAATAATTGTATTATTATTTTTGTTAAAGCACTAGCCTTTCTGGAGGACCCCAAAATCTTGATTACGTCAGTGGAGCTGCAGGTAGATTTGGCAGAATTTTGTCTCCCACATTGACTTCTGTCTTGTTTTCCATTGAAAACAAGGGAATCCTGACTGAAGAGGGAGTTAAGATTTTTTTCCATGTGACTGATTGACAGCTGAAAATGTGCTATTATCAGTTTGTGTATGATTCACTGCAGGAAATGGACTTGGGGATGGGTGACAGTGTCTCATCTGACAGTACTCAGAGGCCGCTCCGTTGTAAAGGGAGGTTCCTCCCTGTTCTTAGATAGACTTACTTTGAGAGTTTCATCTCAATTTGCTGCCGGATTTCCTGTCTTTCCTCATCTGTCCTCCTTGGGAAAATATTCCTGTCTTCCAGCTCCTGCTTACTTGGCCTGTTTCGTAGTTTTACTGCCAGCAGTTCTTTCTTGCATTTTCTTGGCAAAGTACCTGGGACATGCATTGAAAAGAAAGTTATTAGAAAGGCAGCTCCTGGAGATGAAACACGGACATATGAAGAGGGGGAAACCTACAGAGTGAGTGTGATCTGTATGTTAGTGTGCAATGAACAGTTCTACACATTCACACAAGTAAGTAGCACTACAGTTGTGCAGGGCTCAGACACAACACTGCTTACAAATGCAGAAGGATCATATTCCTCTGTTATCTTTGTTATCCATTATAAGCAAGCAGTGCTCTCGGGTGAAAATTATTTGCAGCTGAGACATGATTTACATCACTAGTTTAGAAGTCACAGGCATCCTGCCTCAATCCTCTGAGCACCCCTATAGCCCAGAGCAATCCCCATTTCCTGAGCCATTTAGTGGTTCCTTTGCAGAAGGACTGGATCGCTCAGGGACAGGAGTGGCCGGGACATGTACACCTTCCTCTCAGGGTCACCAGGCGTAACCAGGAATAGCAGAATATCATTTAGCAATCAATACTATACTGTTGACATTAGGCCTTTCCCTCTGAAGAAAGCAGGGGCAAATATTCCAACGAATGAAAGAAAAGGCCAGGTTTTATGATGATTTGCAGAATGCTGGCAACTTAATTGGGCATTCAGGCAATAAGAGACACAAATACTTACTGTGATAGCACGACCTGTTGTACTTACTGTAAAAATATGATACCACATGTTTTCCATCAAACCAGACAACATAAAAAACTGCCATTGCAAAAGAACTATTCAAAGGAGACCATGAAGCAACTGTTTTGAGTAGGAGTCTACTGCTCTTTAGTGTGCTGGATGCTGAGTCCGTGATGCTGCCTCCCTGATGGCACTAGAAACATCCGTTTACTCTTACTAGAGGGAACTGTGAGCTTAGGTGTTTCTGTATCTCTGGTGTAACTCTTTAGACTTCAGCAGGCTAAACACATGAAAATTGGACTCCTAGGCTTATAAAACCATTTTGCCATGTGTTTGGCAATATGGTACAGCAATAAAATGGCTGTAAAGTAGAAACTCATCTTTATTTTCAAATGCAGACCGAAAGTCAGAGGCAGTGTGCGTATTTGAGGAGGGGTAGCTTGCTTGTGATGGGTGGAAAAGAAGAGGGAAGTGGTATTAAAACCAGTGAGCTGCTGAGTCATACCAGAAGAACGGCACTCTTCCAGCAATCATGTTACAGGTAGCTTGTAAGCAAGTAAATTTACACCAGATCCCTGCATGCCTCTACTATGCTGTACTGGCTTTTCTGGTGTCCGGTCCAGGACTTCAGCGGAGTCTGAAAATTATCATTGCAGAGTAGCACCAGCCAGATAGGGTCTAGCGTATTGCCAGGGTACGCAGGAACTAGAGTTAAATCTTTGCATTTGTTTCATCTTGGGAGTGTGGTGTGTAATAGGAGGTTATTTTGTTTTGGTTCCTTTTTACTTCAATGGTGTTTTTTTAATTTAATGCTTCACCTTTTCTAGAAAAGGTCATCTCGTTTTTAAAGAAAATGACATTTAATTGATATTTTTGTTTGGCATTTGAGATAGGATTAAAGTATACGTTTTAAAGGATGCTCTGGAGCTTGTCAAGATACTAAATCCTAAATAGATTCTCATTGCCATATATTGGAGTTTTATTTGCTAGGGTTCTGTGGACCTACATTATTATTATCACTATTGATCTTGACTTTCTTTATGCAGAGGGGAGGAGTCTATACCACATCCACACATACATGTTGGAAAGACTGGGGCAGAGAGGAGTTACTATCTCACTGTGTAAGCAGGGACCCCCAGTCTCTTGATAGTTGCAGTGGTGTAAAATTACACTTTTTAGAAACCATAATCAGCTCAAAGCCCTGCTTAGAGTCTAAAAATGGTGCCCTTGTTTAGCACCTTCCTCCTAATACTTTCAAAGTCTGTTGCAAACATTAATTAAAGTAAACCACACAGCCGTCTGAAGTAGTAGGTATGCATTTAACAGATGGGTAAAGAAGTTAAATGGTTTGGCTGATGCCACACAGAGCCTTCTGCTAACTGAATAAATGACTCCATCAGAAACATTTGGCTCACGAAGCCACACGCTTGGGACTCTCTCAAGATTTTTCAAGCCTCCACCTCACTGGGAGCGGGTGCCGAGTGGGCGTTTGCAGTGCTCAATCTGTACAGCACAGGATCCAACAGAATTCCTTCTGGAAACAATGTGAGGCACGTTTGGGGCTAGCAAACTCCTGGGTATCCCTGAACATGTTCTCATTTTCACCTGGAAATTTTAAACAGGCAGTAAGAGGAATTTGGTCACGTCAGGAGGCTGCTGCAGAGAGACTGCACACGCACATTAAGCCCAGTGTCTCTGGAACAGGAGATGTGCCGCCCATGTGCTGGCCATCTGCGCAGTGCATTTGCAGGCAGTTCGGTGCATCTTGGGTGCACTGAAAGCAATATATGTATACGCTACACAGCATATGCATACCTCTGTCCAGAACTGCTTAGAAGGAAACAGGGGAGCCCTACATGTGTAATAAACACTTTTTTTGGAGATGCACGCTGAACAGTTACTCTCCCATTCATCAGTGACAGCTAAGGTATGAGTGTGCAGAACTATCCCTACTCCCTTCAGGCTCTTATAAAGCTACTTGTCATACCATACTATACCTGATCTTTGAATTGTGGGAGGACAAGGGCTAGAATCACATTGATTATTTGCTCAGATGAGGTCAGGGCTCATTTTCTGCTGTCCCTCATCTCATAGAAAGCCAGCTGAACGCCATGCTCTGCAGATAAAAGACTGGACTTTTTGCAAGAAGTCGGGTTTTGAAGCTGATGTGGAGACATTGGCTTAAGCTAGCTCAGTGTATGCCCTAGAGGCTTGTATTTCAAAGTGAGATGGAACAATGCAATGTTTTGCTTGAAACAAAGTAAAACGAAGCAGCTCTTCAGGGTCTTGTCTACTCCCAGGCTGCTCTGCTGCATACTTAAGAATGAGTCTACTACTTTGTGAAATTAAAAACACAAATCACATCTGAAAAATCTCAACTTTAACCCAAATCCTGCTGTTGTATTAGGGAAGTGGAGAGCGTATAACCCACTCAGGATAAGCTGTGCTCACTTCATCCAGATGTCTGGATTTCTAAAAGGCTTATGCTACAGCCACTCCCATGGTCCATATGCACTGTGCACTGATTAATCTTTAGGGTATTTCACCAAATAAAATGCAAGAGATCTGGATTAAGCTGATCTGCTAGTCTAAGGAGCCATTCCTCATGCCTGACCAATTGGGTTAATTCCTAAAAAATAATACCTACCCAACAAAGTGAAAAGAGGGAGACGATGTTACCTGCTTCAGGCAGACATGCTGAGAAACACTGTGTAGTTAGTTCATGGCAGCTCAGATAGGTCAACAATAAACGCTTTGAAAATTCACACCCTTTTCATGCTTGGTCTGCAGGTTACTAACTGAAGTTCCTGTTCTAATTCGGTTGAATCATGAGATTTAATTTCCTGCATGTTTACTGTTCTTTCTATCAAGCGAAAGACAAATCCTAATGCTGCATGTTGATGGGAAGACCTTACTTGCACTGGTTGTCAGTTGTGGGCTACATGCTCGTTATGTTATTTTTTTAAACTCATGCACAAGGCTACTCTCTTGCCTTGTGCTTTTAGAGATTTCAAAGAATGATTTATTGAGTAGGGTGCTAATGGAAAGTCACGGTACAATTCCTCACTTTTTCCAGACTTATCTGTGACCTGTACCGATCTCTCTGTAGCCATGGGGCTGTCGCACTGGTGCACTGTTCTGCATCGCAGTGGCAATGGCACAGTTGGTGACGTGCTAAGGCAGTACAGTAATTGTAAAGCAACTTTGGATTAATGCATAGTTTTATCTCCTGACTTGCAAACCAGCCCAGATCTTTTAAACTAGAAAGAGTCTGGAGCTTTTCAGGGAATTACTCTGCTGCTATCCCTGTCACTACTGCATCTCTCATTCCTCTCTGAAATGCAAATGGAAGCATTTGAATGAATGCTGGCACCAGCAGTGCCACCCAGTGTCAAGAACAGAAATCCCTTGCTTATGTCCCAGCTTGCACTGAATACAGGGGCAGCGGTCGCATCCCCAAAGCTGCTGTCTTCTCCGTGGCTGCAGTTATACCACCCCGCACCAGGACTTCTGTGGTTTAAGTGACCGTGTTGCCCAGCTGGCCGTGTACCCGTCCATGGCAGCCTCCTTAGACATCAAACAGCCGAAACTTTGCATGGCCTGGGTTTTTGTTGTCCCCATAAAATGTGCCTGAACTTGAGCACTGGCAGAGCAAGCACCAGGCTTGTAGAAGAAATTAGGTCTTTTGTGAATGCTTATTTACAGCCTGCAAGGGCAAGGTAGTCCACCATGATCTTCGGCCGTCTTAAAGAAAATGATCTTATGCATAAAGCTCAAGTCTTAAAATGACTAAGTTTTAGGGGTGTATGGAACAGGCTTCTTGGTTCAAAGACTGAAGTTTAGTGTGAAGAGACTCAAATGTCAGAGTGAGATAAATTAATTATGAGGAAGGAGGCTGTGTAGCTCCAAAGAAAGCAATGAGGCAAAATTATTCCTAAAAATATTTTTGTTCAAGTTGGAAAGTATTTTGCATGGAAAAAGGGGTTCTATTCATATCTGGGACCTCTTTATCAGATGATAAACCGTCTTTGTTTGCTCTCTTTGCCCCGGGTGTACAACTGCATGTAAATAATAATCTGTATATAATCACTGCTCTACCTCATTTCATAACAAACCTTCGAATTTTCAGCCTTTCAGATAAAGCATCTAATTTTCTGTCTACATATCTACATATGCACTTCTATTACTAGCACACCATCACAAGAAATGGGGAAGCAAGTCTGTATGTGGTTCTGTCCCCTGACATTTTAAATTTGGGCCATTAATCTTACTCACGAAAACATTCAAGAATGTATCAGCCCCACCTCATTATATTCACCAATTAGTACTGTAAGCTTTTCCATGCAACTTTTACATCAGTTGGTCTAATATTGCCCTATAACACTTGCTGTGTTTAAACCATGCTTAAGCCATCATCAATACAGCAACATTGTTGCTCAACTGTCGTAAGCAGAAATATTTCAGAATTTTAACACTTATTGTGGAAAGCCAAGAGTTGCTTCTACATATCACTGAAATTTGTACGATAACTTATGTCCTTCTATCATCATAATTTCTGTCTTCACAGACAGTGAATAATTATTTTGTTAAATATATAGAGTATTCATCTTCAACAATAAAATATTCAGATTTATTTTCACTAGTAGGGGATAAGATATATTTTGCCTGGCTGACTCTAGGTCTTAAAAATTATACCAAAGGAGACCATTTTATGATCAGGAACAACACATAGTCAGAAAAAATTTAAAAAAAAGATAATAGAATTTAAAAGGTGATTTTTAAGTTATCCTTAAATGTACAGCAACTATGCAAGGGATTCTCCTTTGTTTTGCCTTTTCTGAGTGGTCTGTTCCGTTACTAGGTGTCTTAAGACACAGGAGCAGAACTCGTGAGTCCTGCGTGCTGGCTTATACTTCCTAATAGGAATTTTAAAAGTCTTCCTTCATCTGTTATAACAATTATTTTATTTCTTGATGAATTTTTCTCTGCCTGCCTTCTCTTAATGCATTGATGAAGAGACTGAAGGATTCATTTCAGACTGAATTTTTGTCCTGCTAACATGGAAGACACCAAAAGCTTGAATGAAAAATAAATTTTCTAATGAGAGGTGATTATTGTGCCAAAGTCCACGCAAATAATTGCTCAGGATTATACAGTGCATTTCCCATATGTCTCAAGAAAGGGTAAAATGGACCAAATGGAGAAGCAACTTTCTTCTTTAAGATATTTTCTCTGGATGTTAGTCCTTCCTAGGTTCATTGGTCTCTTCTGCTTTTCACTGTACCGTCACTGCACTGAAATAATACTCCTAAAATGGGGCGCTTCTCAAACATCCCCAGCGTGGCACCAGGTAGACAGAGAGCTTTGCCTACTGACAGTGAGATGTGTCTGCAAGTGCTGCCATCCATACACACTATACTTATATACTAGTATATAAGTAGCTGAAAGGGTAAAGCATACTAATACATGAACTTAGCAGCCTAAGTCTAAACATCATCTTGTATGCAGTATCTACCAAGACAAATATGATCACAAATCGCTATGACTCAAATTTAACTTCAGCTCTTCACCAAGATTCCTTGAAAAAGTTAATTTTACAACAGAGGAATTTATACTGCTCAGTATTTCCTGTTGCATGCTGCCTTGATTAGAGCATTCCGTTAGGCTACAATAGTATATCTTTATAATATAATAAGTGACTTTCCTTACCAGAAATAACGGAGTCATTCAAAACTTCCTCATCCTGATAAAAAACAGAGTCTTCCTTGAGTTCTGAGTTCATGATCATGTTTTCTTTGTTCTCATCCGACTCTTTAACTGAGTTCCGTTTATTTTCTGAATCACTGCTGTAACTCAGTGAGTTCTCCTTTTCTTTGTTGCGCTCAATGCTAGATGTTCTGGGTGGACGGACATCCACTCTTTTTTTTGGAGAGCCTTTGCTTTCTCTTCCATGGAAGCTGTGGGTGGAAGGTGCACAGCCCAGTTTTTACAAAAGACTGTTTTATTGCCATAGGAGGAACTTATCATTGTATGAGAATGAGCAGAATGTCCTGTAGCTCACAAAGGCCAGGGCAGAGAGTTCAACATGGGACGACACGGGATGGCATTCTCAAGACTGTGTTGAGAATGGCTAACGCGGATCTACTTTCCTATCTCTGTCATAAAAATAAGGTACGCAAGGGTAGTGACTAATGTATTTCTTTGATATATAGCCACATGCTATACTGTACCGATTAAAAAAACTCGCACAGCACGTCCTTCTAATATAAAACATACATGGCATGAAATATTACCATTCTGATATTTTATGATCATGACAAAGGTTTAACAGGGCCTGGAAATAATATTCTATGAATCTATTCCCCATGACAATAGCTGTTATGGAATTGAGAAATGTTACCAACTTAACTCCAAAGCTCTCTGATGGAAAAGGTTATCTCTGTCCTCCTCTAATACACAGGAGGGCTTATAATAAAAACCAGACAAAGTACCCAACGTACTTCCACACAAGCATTTGTATTAAAAGTGGATACCGTATATGCTCATGTATAAGCCAAGAGACATATACTGAAATAGTAGCATTTCTCATATGCAGAGTACTGATATTTAGAGCAGGATTTGCCTTAGGTACTGTAACGTGGTACCTTGTGGAGAGATTTTCTTTTGCAATAGGTCAAGGATTGTCAAATGATTCTGCCTGTTTGAAAACCTACTTCCATGTCACAGTAGCCTCCTTATAAAGGAAAATCATACTTTGAAGTAACTGCCAAATTAAGTACTTTAACCAGGGATGGATGTTCAAAGTAGTGACATCAAGAGGAAGGCAAACGCAAGCTGTACAGGTAGATAAAATTCTAATGACAGGTTAGGGACATTTACCAAGAAAAATGATGTAGTGGAATGACTGTCCTCATGCACCCAGAGAGCCAGGAGGCTGTACCTACCTGTCCTGCCGGTGTTTGGTGGCCAGAGCCCTGTGAAGTTCTTCAATGACTCTGCTGGGAGGTAAAGGCAGGTGGACGGCAGCCAGGTGAGGGGAACCGGTTGGCGTTGTTACCTGTCCTCTGACATGGGGATCCGAACTTTTCTGGCCAGAGGGATGGAAGAGGGCAGCTTGTCCTGAGATTTGGGAGGAACTAACAATGACATAATTCTTCAGGATGGTGGAAGGAGGCGATTTCATGGCTGGGTCATCTATTTCGCTTCCTGCTGTCAAAACACAAGAGGGGAAGATGTTGTGTAACACTTTTATTTTTTTGCACACAGAGTCTGCACTGCAATTAATCTGTTGTGTTGAACAGAGGAAAACGGTGATGTTTTGTTCTTGCTAGGAGGTCACTGGTTAAGCTGAGTAACTAGCTGAATTCAAAATGCTCATATTGCACAGATCAGATCTTTGATCTAGAAAAATAGATGCCTTCCCCATTTCCCCTCTTTCCCACAGTATCAGGTTCTCCTTTTTCCGAGCCCACCAATATATTCTTGATTGCCAGTACTGTTCCTCCTAACCACTGATGGCTTGTACTGCGGTGGCTTTCCAATCTAGCACTTTCTCTGCTGGACTCTGTCAGACTGTATTAAAATTTATGCACTGTGGTTCTCAGTCAGGACAGAATGTACCAGTATCATTATCTGCTCCTCTGTGATTGCTGCACAGCTTAGACCTCTGTCTTTCATATGCCAGTTGAGGAAATGCCAAAATCATTATAATATGAGGATAATGTTTGCATAACAAAACTTGCCAAGTGAAATCCAAATGAAAGATGTGGTATTGAGCACTAAGAAGAGAAAAGAAGGGTGGGGCAATGTAATCTTTTTTTACCCACCGATTCAGATATTTTTTATGCTGTGTAAGCATTTTATCACAAATTAGACTTTGATGTATACATTTCCCCAGCACCTGAGTCCAAAACACAGCAGACATTTCCCTGGTTGTAAATTTCATAGTTTCACACTATTAAGATAACTGAACATCTGGCCTGAAAAAGATGCTGATTAGTTTTTCTGTTGTGCAGTTCTCTTCCGCTTTCCGCCTTCCCTTTTCTCTCCATCCCAAGCCTCTGGCATATGGCGTTGTTTACACCAATAGCTCAGTCTGAGTGTAAAATGCAATGCAAGTTCTTCATACGGAAGGGTATTTCTTTTCTCTTGTTGCCACCTAGTGTTTTAAACAGGAATTTAAACTGACACAGCTTGTACAGCTTTTGTACAAACTTACAGATAATTTTTACTTTTTTTCACTTACTTCTGAGATAAATCCTTCAGTTCCTAGCAGAGAAAAACTTCTGCTCAGGGCAGGAGATCCTGAGATACCCATGTAAAAAGGACTTGGTTCCTATTAGCACCAGTAACTTACTCTAGAAAACTGGAGAGGATGAAAATAGGTTTGCTTATTAACTTCAGTTATCAAATATTTCCTCTCAGACCTATCATCCTGCGTAATGGTTACCAACCACACTGGTACATGTCTTTTCTTAAGTTCACTGCTGGAGATCTGGTAAGGGTAGTGCTGGGTGTCTGGAGAGCAGAACTTCTGAGGGCAATAGCAAAAGCCCAAGTAGGAAGGAGAGCTCCTGTAGCCATACCCAAAATCAAACATCAAAAATTTTTTTGAGAGTGGCAACATTAAAGCCTGGTCTCAATTTCACATTTCTCCTTCAATGAGGAGAGTTACATCGATATTACAATCTTGTCTGTTATTCCAGGAAAGATCTAACTTACTATTTTCTTAATTTTTGGAAGGCGTTTTTGCACATTTCTCTCCCTCAGAACCCAGAACCCTAACCAATGTGCAGAGCTTCCTTCATCTCTCTATACATCCAGGCAACAGTCCGAAAGTTACACTATCTAAAATCTGAAAACATCTGAAAGCACAAGGGTGTTTCTTCAAGGGTCTAGGTGCCCAGTGAGCAATATCTTGGCAATGAGACACTTTCCCAACCCAGAGCTCCGCCTGTGCTGCTCGGGATGGCTGCCGTGGCCAGGAGACAGCCAACCTCTGCTTAGTAAAGATGTCTTGTCGGCACTCAAGGGGATTTCGATTATGTGCTACTGGGGAGATGCACAGAGGACGTTTATGATTGATCATTGCCCATTGAATCATGGCCTGAGGGAATGAAAAAACCTGCCTCTTAAGCCACTTCATACCGCTGCACAGTGAGAGAGGGTGTCCGTGTTTTCTCAGAGGAAGAACCCTGGGTTCAGCTCAACCCTAAAGCAGGAAGGGAGGAGACTTTGTTTTATCTTTATACCTGCTTGTTCCTGGAACAGGTCAAGGGCCAATTCTGTCCTCATTGCAGCTTGGGCCAATATTGAGAGCTTCCTTAGATCACACCTTATTTGTCCTAATGACAGCTGTTCTGTGAATAATCTTGCAAAGTGATGCCTTGGCACCTTGCCCTGTTCCTCCTCTCTCTGTGATTAATTGGTGCTTGGCTTATTCCTCACTCCTCTGCTAACAGCATCTCTAACATTGTTAAGGGGGAAAAAAATTAAACACAAAAGAGCTTTTCAACCTCTTCGTAGTATTCCTTTTCTTTCATAATCACTCTTTGTTTCTCTCTCCCCATACATTTGCATTCCCTTTCTCTCATTGACAGTGTTTGGTTAGTCTTAACATACCACTGTCTCCACATCCATACAAAAATAAACAAACGTATAATCGCTATTGATAAAGGGTCTGTAGTTACCGGAGTCATTGAGAAAACTAAGACTTGTTCTTCATGGAAAATTTAGATGAGAATGAAATAACAAAACTCAAAATGTCTTGGATGTTAGAGGAAATACTTTGGTTAAGCAGCAAAATATCTAGACTCAAAAAGCTATGAAGTGCCTGATGGAGCCGTAAACTTGTTACCCTCAATGGGGCAGGTTTTCCAAATAGCCTACATCTCACGCAGAGCATGGCCTTCTCATCAGCTGAGCAAAGTCAAAGGGGTATCATGATTGTGCCTGTTCATGTTGCAAGGTGGAAGGGGCAGGGTAGAGCCTCACTCATAGCAGAGAATGTTGAAACAATCTGAACAGCAGCTCCCAAGAAGCATTATGATACCATTTTGAATCCAGGTCCACTTAAACTCTTCTGACTTTTAAGCATGGGCAAAATATGGATATTTTTCCATAGGAAACAAATACTTGTAATTTTCCTCAAAAAGGCTGAAAGCCAGTATTTTCTATGAACCCCAGTGGTCAGATCACAATGCCCTCTGATATTTTGCTTCCTGGCAACTTTGAACACCCTGTTCTTTGTGCCAGTAAATGAGTGTGGATGCAAATCAGGGCTGAGATAATGGCTGCCATTTAAAAGTCTAAATATCCACCTGGTCTGACATGTAGATGTCAGGACTTGATTCTAATTTGCAATAAGGCCCTTTTAACTGCTTTTACCATATGTAGGGGGCCTAAAATCAGAACAAACTAAAATCATATTCACTTTAACACTCTTTCTGCAGTGCCAGAATGTTGGAAAACGTAACAACATTGGCAACACATTAGAAAATCAGGCCCAGGGGAACTGCTCTTGAAACATTCAATGAAGTCTGGCACAAAGGATTGCTTTGTAGGAGCCAGGTGGATCACTTGTGCGTGTTCTGTGTAACTAGACCAGATTTCATAGTTCTATGTTAGACCTACCCTAGAGAGTAAACCCTTCAGACAGAAACCTCTACAGAACCTATTGACTTGGACATGGTTTGGGCTGTTGTACTGTTATACAGCGGGAGTCTAGCTAATGAAAACATTTAAATCTTCCTTGTCTTTTATGACGTATCAATAGAGCATCTGATTCAGCAGATGTTTGCAGTTGGTTTGATTTGTTTTACATGTGTTTAGTGCGATAGACACACAACAAATAATCCCCTGAGAGATTCAAATAAATATGGGAAGTACAAAGATGAGCGTGTTGTTATCAGATAACCAGACCACTCCAGTTGAAATATGGAAATCATTAGCATTCTATTCACTCAGTATAACTAGCCCAATTCACAGCACTTTGCAGCAATAGGCTTAACAAAGAACGTAAGAAAAAAATTATATATAGTGCTATGTAGGCGAACAACACGCACGGGATGGGAAAGCCTGTACTGACCAGTAGTGACTGACCTGTTATGCTCTTTGTGATTTTGGAGATTGCCTTAGGTGGTGGAGCTGGGAGCAACGGAGGGCTGGGAAGCTGTGCTGGGCTTCTTTCTGTCTGTTTCTGGGGAGAATCTATGGATTCAGATACAAGTAAGGCTTGTGGACTGTCTTCAGATGCTGGCAGGCTGGCATCTTCTAATTCTTCCGTGGGTGCTGAAGGTTTCTTGGCTAGTAGGAAGATGAGTAAAAATTAACGGAACATGAATTTAATAATGACAGGCCAGGGGACAATGCCAGGAACAGTCAAAAAAACAGAACATATGGCACAAAGCTAGAAGCACTTCTTTTCCATAGTGAAGATAATTACTCTGTGAAATAGACAACCAGCCAAGACAGGTAAAGAATAAAATGTATGAGGATATTGAAGAAATGTTAGTTCTGGTGTTCCTGAGAAAACTGGTGTTCCTGAGAAACTTTACTTCCCCTAAAGCCTTTCTCTGTTTTCTTCTTCTTTTTTTTTTTTTTTTAATAAAGAAGACAGCAAGGCAAAGCAACTTTTGAGAACTGCAACGAATTTCCTTACAGCATGCAGCTGCAGTGGCAGAGTTACTGAGTACTTGTCTGTGCTAGGAACATGCAGCCAAAGGGCAATGAGTATCAAACTGGTAACATTACATGAAAGCTGATGTTCCAATTGCTTGTTGCACACATTTATTTTCATAATTTAATTTTTATCTTATTTAGTACATGACTTCAGCTCACATTCCAAGTCTTCTCTTACTGCACCTGACTGCAGAACTGTTGAGTCTTTCCTGAGGTTAAAGTTGATAACCAAGAAAAGCCTGTCATGAAAAAGATTTGCCAGTGGATCTCAGAAACTAGTGTGGAACAGAGAATGGTTAAATTACTTAAGAAAAACTTCAGTCACCAAAGCCTTCATTTGAGATGGTGAAGCAGTGCTCATTTCAGGGTTGTCTCCTGAAAGATGGCAAAAACACTTAGCTCTTAAATTTAGTGCAGGCTGAATCACTGAGCAGTTCACCAAATTGTCCTGGCTGTGATGAGAGCATGGGGGAACAGATCCAGAAAGGCGTGAAGCTGAAGCAGGACACGGGGAATTTCAGTGATAAAGTCCAAAATTAACATCTTTGAATACTGCTCAGATACCAGCTGACTCTAGCAGTGCTTAAACTCACACAGTGCCTCACTAACATTCACACTCCGTTACATCTCCTGATCTCTGCCTTGGCATATATGGCGACCCACGGGGACACTTGAGCCTGACTCTGATGCAGGACCCCAGCCACAGCCAGACTCTCACCGAACTGCATTTCCAGCCGCTACAGGCTCAGTAGTAGCCATGAGGGTTATTTTTCTGACCCTAGCAGGTGAAGCAGTCATCCAAATGGGCAGATCAGCGTTTAAGTATCTCCTTACTATGAGAAAGGTCCAAACTGCTTGGGCTGGATAAATGGCAAATCCCACCCTTGTTAGCATTCTGGATTGTCTAAACAAAGTATCTTTCCCTCCAAACCATTCTAGGCCATCTCCTAAAAACTCAAAGCAGTGGGCACCCACTGCTGCCACATCACAAATATTTTCTTGGCTCGGTCATATGTCTTGTTTGGAATACAAATTCTCTGTATTAATGAACATTCAGCAGCCTTGTGTTCACAGTGGATGGGGAGGCACCAGAGCACTTAGGCACTTGGAAACAATAGCATTGGCAAGATAATAGCATTTAATTTGTTGACAAACAGATTAGTGAGTATGCCTAGAAGATGAGGAATGAGTATTTATCATTCAAAGACAGGAAAGTAGAATAAATATGCATCCTTCACAGGAATTCTTGTGACATTTGACTTGATAGGAAAGCTGCCATATGTGATAGTTGCCTGAATTACAGAAGGAAATAATTATCTTTTACATATACTTCGAGGGAAATGCTTTATTCCAGGCTGACATCACTTTGTATTTTTCTGCCTACTGCATAGAAGACAAAACGTGGAATAGAGGAAGAGAAAAATTAAGTCACTAACGGGTTACGTTACAGAAAGATCAAGAGCTCCAGTAGGTGTTAGTAGCTTGGCAGGAAAATTAGTCAGATTTCAGCGCAATCCCCTGCGTGGAGCGATACTTTTTTCTGGCAGTAACTTCACTGAAATCAGTAGACCTCCCCACGACATGAAGTGCTGTTTGGCATGGATGCAGAGTGGGAGTCACAGTAGGACCTTTCCTGTAAAGAAGGTGGATCCAAAACACACTCGTCCTCAGTCAAACAGATCTTTTTGTTTCTGAACTCCATCCTGTTCAGAGAGTGGTATCACAAAAACAAACTGGCATTGTGCACTCCTGTCTAAAAATGTCCATTTTACATTCCCTGCAAAAAATGGTTTGCTTCTGTTTTTTTTCCTGTGGTTATTTCTGGTAACAACAGCACGTGTTTGACTTGGTCTGAAGGCAGACCTGAGTCGTGAGCACACAAACTATTAACAGCCTTCATACTGCAGAGTGAATATTGTCCTGCTGAAAATATTCCAAGTGCTCAGCACTAGACTCCTTGCCAGAGTAGCTAATTATTCATGGAGTGCCACTTGTCAAAATGCCACTAGGTAGAAATCCTCCCCTTGGGACTGCCCCCAGCCCATCGGCTAGGTTAGGTGGGAAAAACTGCCCTCCTTCTGCCTAGGCTCTTCTTTTGCTGTGTATTATCCAAATGTGAAGTCTACAAATATTTCCTTTTGCTTTCTCCTCTTCCCCTCCCTGGCCTTCATCCCACATCCTCAAGATGAAATATGACATATTGGGTATAAAGCAAATATATTCATTTTGTTTCTAGCTGGTGAAATATTCACAAAAATTTGTGGAAAGACACCTACAGCAGTGGGCCTGGATTGAGCCCAAGGACAAACGTTATAATAAACTCAACATTACAACAAACTTAGCAGTACACACTGACAATTTTGAAGAGCTTTCCCACACAAAGAATTCCTTAAGGCAGACTCACTAGAGACAGGAATGGTAAAAGGCACAGACAGGGATAAATTAGCACAGAAAGACTAGATCAACAATAATTGTTTTAAAAGCTGGAGGCCACCGATGAAGGGGTAGGAAGGTTTCCAACAAATAAGAGTGAAGTCTCAAGACCAGGGAGACAGGAGAAGGTAATCCCACTGTTATTTTTTGGAACCTGGAAAAATTACACCTCAAAAAATGGAGGAAAATAAGTACAGAAGAGTTGTTCTAAGAACAGGGAAATGAATGGGTTTTGCCTCAATTAATTCTTAGGGTGATACAAAAGCAAACAGAGCCCTAGAGTTTGAAGAGAAAGGAAAACAGCACTGAGGGCTGTATCAATAGAAGCTGTCTATGTCCATTTCTCTGTTTTGTCTCTATTTTAAGAGACAAAAAAGAGAGAGGATAAATCTTTAGAAGCCCATATAGAATCCTTTGGGATATTTTGTGATGAAATAACACATGTAGTTGAGATGAAGAAGGTGATGGAAAGGTGTTGCTAAGCTTACAAAAAAATCCTTGTGATGAGCAAACATGACAAGAGATACTTTTCGGGAGACAGAAGAGTTCCTGTTTTCAAAGCAATTAAGAGTGGAGTGGAGCTAGAAATGGGCCAAAAGAGCAATATTATATAAAAGCAAAACAGCAAAAGGGAAAAAAAAATCGCATGGGTCATGGGAATGCAAAGGACAGGAGGAAAAGGAAGTGGAAAAGGATAAAGCAAAGAAATGGAAAACCCTTCAGAGAAAGATTTCTAGTCTGAGCTCCTGAGGCAGGGTGAGGGCACAAGCAGGCAGCGCTGCTGAGCAGACCCTGGCAGATAGGGGTGGGCTTGGTCAGAGTGGCTGGGGGCTGAGACCCCAGAGGAAGCTGAGCATGAAGGAGAGCAGAAGGCAATGAGGGCAGATGGAGAAAGGGTAAACATCGACCGGAGGGAATGGGCAGGAAGATCCATGATCACTACATGGCACTCCACAAATGAGGATAAAGCATTATCTCTGCAGTTTTGCATTTCTTGGTTGGCAGGAGGTGAATGGAAACCCTCCAGCTGCTAGGTTGTGCCTGGCTGCTCTGGTCCCAAGGAACTGCTGTCACAGACGAGCTCTGCTGGAGCACGAGTGCATGAAAGGAGCTTGGTTAACTTATCTGTGCTCCTGGTATTGAACTTCACTTGCATTTGCAGCATGTCATAGACAGAGCAATGATCTGGACAGTGTGGCCTGTGTATTGACATTGTTCTCCCGAGCCAGGAGGAGCAATTTCAGGCTTGGCACAGAAATTTAAGAAATGTTTTTAAGAGAAGCTTGTTTCATCTTCACAGCAGTCACTGCTAATACCAAAGGGGCACTATGCCAAGACTGAATCGTCTCATAATCCAACTAATCCCATTACGCCAAGCTTTGTGTAGTCCCCCAGTTTGGTAGCAGTCTCAAAAATCACCGTTTTTAAGTATGGGTATGGGCTGAGCTGAACAAGGTGCTCTGACCCTCTAATGCACTGACATATTTGACTCCTCATAAAACAGCTCAGCAGAAATATTTGTTTAACATTTTATAATTTTTTGCAAGCATTTTATATGCTATACCTGCATCTTCTTTCAGCTCATCCAAACGCAGCTCCTCATCGAGCGAGGTCACATTCGTTGTGGCTGCTGTTGTACTCTCTTGCTGCACCTCTTCTGAGGCAAGCGCCTGGCACACAGGAGCTGGAGGGTCACTCTGTGTTGCTCTTGGGGCATCATCACCAGTGCAGGCTTTGCCTTCGGTATCTAAAAAACCAAATCATTTAATCTTAACTAAAGCATGAGCAGTGAAAGCTGAAACTCCCTGCTATTCTCTTGAGAAGTCTCAAGGCTGCTAGTGCTCAGGGGACTGAGATTTGTCTTAGCGCAGCACCTGATTTCTAACAGTGCTGAGTATCTGTAATGCAAAACTTGTGGAGACCAGCCCATCTGGATACCAATATCCACCCAGACTTCTCAACGAGGCACCTTTTTCTGTGGGCATCCAGCAGCCTGAGCAAATGGCCGTTGTGCGCGTACAGGAAGGCTGCTGTACCCTGGGAGGCCCTGCTCTGTGGGAGATGAGCACAAGCATGGGGAATCCCCTCCGGGAGGAGGCAGTTCTTTGCACAAGCAGAGCTCATGGTGCAGCACCTGCAGAGGTTGGTCTGTCGTGTCTGAGTTGTGTCAAGCTCCGCGCACCACACACTGCATCCAGCTGCCCCAGCATTAATGCCAGAGCCTCGCCGGAGACAAGCCTGCTAATATTCCCTACCACGCTGCAGGTCTTGAGCATAGCTCTAGTTACTTAGCTTTGAAAAGCGTGTCCTGTGTGATTGAGCTGATCAGAAATTCAAATCCCTTTTCATGCAGACCTAGAAACTGCTCCCTTTGCTTACTCTGAAAGATTTTTGTGCCAGTGATCCCTGCAGCTGTACGCATCCTGATGACTGAAGCTTTTCTAGTATTCTCCTATTCAGGCAAGAGTCCTCAGAATACAAACTATCCTTTTACTTCACGAATCCCTCAGAATTTACAAGATCTACATCACTGTTGCAAACTAAAGCCATTACTTCCCGCTCGAGCCAGCGCTCCACACTGATGGACATGTCTGCTGTCCACCCCGACCTCCGCAGGTGCACTGCTCAGCCCTGGGCACTCCTCTCCAGAATCTCCTGACAGGGCCGTGCTTTCTTGCAATGTTATCATGACAAGTTTCTTGAACGTTGATTTAAAATAGTCAGCATTCACAACTACTCCTTTTTAATACTCTTTAGACAATCTGCAGAGTAATTTATTGTGCTTTTGGGTAAGGGTATCAGATTTTGGCCCAGAGATGCTGCGGAAGGGATGCAGTATTTTTGTACGCTGAGCTCACTCAGTCTGCCTCATAATCACGTTTGGTGAAAAGTTACTGTTCTTAAAATAGCCCCTGCAGTAGCACAGTTGCTATGATACAGGGAAGGGGAGGGGGAAAAAGTTCATTGCCTACATTTCAGCTCATTGTGAAGGCAGCCTATACATAATCATCGGTGTATTACCAGCTGCCTGCGTTATTTGACAGGCAGCCCGCACCTCTCAGTGCTGTAAGTACAGCTACCTCTGACCAGTTTTGTGCTCACAATGGGGAGAAATGCTGGGGGAAGCTCTCTAAATGTTTTCGAGGTAACTCTGCTTTGCACGTTCCTCACATCCTTTGGAAAGGCAAGCTGCAGACCAGCTCTGCCACAATGAAACCGCAGTCAGAGGCATCAGGTCCTTCAGATCCTGGCCGACGGAAAGTGTAATGACTAATGAAGTAATGACAAGCAGAAGCCAGCCCTGTTGAAGAATTTCTGTTGAGGAGTGTCTGAGACTCACAACAGTGATGTTCCTGGTAGGAAACGATCAGCTCATGCTTAGATCAAAGTGGATGTGCCGCTTTGATTGGTAGTGGGTCCCAACACCTTATTTTAGAGATACTTCAGAGACAGGAGAAAGCACAGACCTTAGATCCACCGGTAAGGAAAGCAGCAGAGAGTCCTCGGTATTGCAAAGTAATCGTAGCTGGGAATGAATCCCACTGTACGCCAGACCCTGGTCCCTGGAACCTCTTGCAGGGTGCAAGTGGTTCCTGAGTGAAGCTGTGTGTCAGGTTCAGGAGTTACGGAGGAGCAGAGCTGGGGAGCAGAGGAGGGCTGTGCCGCTGCGCAGTGAGCCTGGCCAGCTGGGGCTGGGGGTTGTGTGAGGAGACAGGGTGACATAAGCTGGTAGGATGACTCATCTCCAAAGCAAGGACGCTGCAGTTTCACCCTGGGCTGCTCGCAGGTTGATGCAGATTCTGCGCTAGCTCTGTGGTTTGCTTGGAGCCAAACAGGCTAGTGCAAAATGCTGCGTGACAGACCCTGTGCTACGGGACTGGAGCGTGACGCAGCTATTGTAAATGCATGAAGCAGATTTGGAGATTTCTCAGGCTAGAGCTTCATCCCAGTTTGGGCTATTTATGAAAGCGAGCAGGAATCAGGTCCCTGGAAGTGGAGAAGAGCCTGATGAAATAGAGGGATTTTAGGATTTACGGTAGTCTTTTAGCATAGTGTTGCTGCTTTGGCAATTGCAACTTACTGCATAAAGGAGGACTTAGCCTTGAAACTGCTGCCACTTCAGCTCAGTCCAAGTAGGGCACTAATCATTTACTGAGAATTATTTGGGTCAATTTTTGATTCCAGTTAATAAGCTGCTTCTCCTAATAATATACTAAAGTAACCCTGGAGATTCACAACACTCTGTAAAGGAAAATAGCTTGCAGGTGGCTGCAGTGTCCTTCAAGTGACTGTCAGCCATTCTTTCCAGCCTGGGCCGCAGGGCGGTACTGAGCACTTGTTCGATGTGTGTGGGAGCTGTGGGCGACTTCACTGCAGGCAGGTGAGCACTCTGTTTGCAGCTGCCTTTGTGGAAGCGCAGCTTGTCATCACTTCTCACGGGGCTAGATGTATTTATTTAAACTATTTTAATTTTGTTAAAATTATCTTGCAATTTAGCATCATCTGTTTCTCTCCCAGACAGTTCTTTATGCATACAAGAGGTTTATTGATTCATTATTATTACCTTTTAATGTGCTCTACAGAGGTTTTATTTTACTGTGCTTTGGCAAAGCTCTAGATACCCATGTCTTCAAATTCATAGCTTGCGGGGATCTTCCATACTCCTAAGACACAGAAATGGGGTGTGTTTTTCTATCCTATAGTGCTAATAGTCTAATAGGGCAAGTAATTATCTAGAATTATAAGAGACACAAAGAGTTCAATGGACAGAATTAAAAATAAGCTTTCTAAAAACTTCCAATTTATAATAAACACGTGGTTTGATAGATTTTTTTTTTAACTTAAACATAAAATTCATATTAAAATATATAAAAAAAAAATACGAAAATAGCTTTACTGCAATGAAAAAAAATCCTGTTTAAAATGCTCTTCTTCTGACTCTTCAGTTGCTCGATTACTCTCCAGGAAAATATCACTGAGTATTGTCCCACAGGCTATTTATAGGCACGGCATTTGTTTTATACAAAGAAGCTCAGTTATTATTTTCACAGGACATAATTTCTATCTATCGGATTGGTCAAACTCAAAAGGCCAATCTTTCTTCATGATGGTACTTTCTGCTATAAAGTTTTCGAAGTAAACACGAATTTATTTGTTTTATCTCTGTTT
This sequence comes from Fratercula arctica, assembly GCA_947846985.1. Lineage (NCBI taxonomy): Eukaryota > Metazoa > Chordata > Aves > Charadriiformes > Alcidae > Fratercula > Fratercula arctica. The sequence goes on along the minus strand of CANTUZ010000013.1, from coordinate 1,113,430 downwards.
AGGTGGGAATGGCAATTGGGATGTTGTCCATAACATTGGGAGCTCACTTGATCCTGCAGAAATAGTCACCTCGATGTCTGTCTTCCTTCTTGAGCATCTGCCGGGGCTTTTACAGAACCACCATCCTTGGTGCATATTTCTGACGCTTTATCAGCTTTCATTCAATGACTTCTGCTGAACCTGGTTTATACTCAGGGAAGCTTTAAAATGACACTACCAAATGCTTCACTTTTCTATGTGAATGAAAACCAGGCAGAATGGTTATATGTTTTGTCACAAACTTGGTTTACCGGAAAGGCAGCTGGAAACGTCAGATTAGTATCATTTTATGAGGTTTGGATTCATGGGTTGTACATGTTAGCTGAATGCACCTGGATGTTTAAGTTTATATCTATACCAACTTTAGCAGACTTTCTTGGTAGTAGGATTTAGCTAGGTTTAGAGCAATTGCATAAAACGTACATACCAGCTCAGATTTGCACCGTGTATAAATCAAGCGAAGATGGAGTTGCATTCAAGATGGTAAAACATCAAAAATTAAACTGCATGGATTAACTGCAGCAGGCAAGAATTTGGAGAAAGACGTGCCTAATGCAGATACTGAATTTTCCTCTCTGTTTGGGTTGAAGGTTTTCATTTTTATTGCTTGTTAGGTTTCTTCTTTTGCAATTGTGTTTCCTATTGTCCTGAAAAAGACTCTGATAAAAAGGATGAAGAATTTTTACTTACCTTGTTCCATCATCTCCAGAAGGCCTTTCTTAATGAGTTCATCCCGACCTTGTCGTGCTGCCATCTTCTTCTCCAGCACTGCACGTAGTAGCATAACACAGCACCAGTTAACAACAGAGTATTCATATAACGGAGTGAGAAAGATGCAACGTGGAAATTCCCTCTAGTCTCAACTATTGTGTGCTTGGAAAGAACTGCAAGGATTTTGTTTTGGGGAACATGGGCTGGTCAGCCTGTTTGTGCATTTTCCTCTGTTAAAAGAGCTGTAAAATCAGCCACACGTAGAGCTGAGATTTATGATCTAACCTACTGCCTGATCACACCAAGTGCAGCGTAACAGGGATATTGAAGCCTTCATGCTGTTTAATACAGCCCGTTGGAGCTGCCTCAGGGAGTGGCGTCCTTTACTGTGACACTCCGCAGGATATCAGGGCAAGTGCAGGGAATTGCTCCATCCTATTTTAGGAAAAGGCGAGTGAGTTTGTCTCCTGGGACATCCCTGGAGACCAGCGAGATCATGCAGTGCTGTGTGCTGGGCTCCTTCCCCGCAGAGACAGCTGCTTCAGGGAAGGCATTTCACGTGCTCTAGCTCCCTTCTGTCACTTTTCATAATGTTACTGTGACCTATATAATCTTCACCCCAAATAAAAGGGGTGATGATACTTGGGGCCATAAATGTAGCCTATTTTGGAGAAGAGACAGCCCATGAAAAGCAGTCTGTGTTGAGTCTTGTGCTTCCCTCTCTTGTATTTTGACCTTTTCTTCTAAATGTACTGTATTGTATTATATAGGAAGTCAGCCTATATGGGCTCTTTCTAGCCTTAAACATTATTAATTTGTAACATGCTGAAATCTCTGAATTAGGTTTAGATCAGGTCACCATTAACATTTCCTAGATAAGCAAATTTCGTCCAAGCTAAGCTTTACTCTGGGCAGCATCGCTCTTGTTCTCATCCTACCTGCAGACGTCTGCTTTAGCTTCTCGTTTTTCTTTTTCCGCCACTTCCATGGTTTGAAGATCCTGCCCAGTGTTGCCAGTTTGCTGTTCCTCCTCACTGGTGGAGTTCGAATCCCTGAGACCAAGTAGTCAGAACGCATTGCAGGGGACTGCTCCATCTCGTCTGAGAGGGGAAGAGAGAGGAAAGCCAGCTATTAAACAGAACGCATAGTCTTAAAAAGGGGAGGCAAATGGAGGTTCACCAGCTAACAAGCATTCGGTCTAGTCACCAGGGCAAGCAGCCTTTCTGTATGAAAGAAAGTCTCTGCATCGCTGGAGCCGGTGGCCAGGCTGAGGGACTCCAGTCAGAGGTGTTCAGTCTCCCCGTGCCAGCCCGGTGCTTCCTAGCAGCAGCTCTCCTGGCACTGGTCTTGCACAGTCCCTGTCTGGATGCCACATGTTTCGGTATCTCCACTCCTGCCGTACCTCATGGATTAATGGGGGCTGTTAGGCTACAGAGAGGGGGATGTGCTGAATTTGTACACCCTGTGCTTTATTCTGGCGCTTTCCTACCTTTGTCCATGCCTGGTACATGCCTGGTACTCACCAAGGTAATGGTGTTACTCTGCCTCCCAAGGGCTGCGTGTAACTGCGTTACAGCCTTCTGAAACGCGGAGCTCTGAGAGCTCCCCATAGCTTTAATAGGAGCAATAGAAATTTAACACATCTGTAAATTGTAAATCAGGCCCATGCGGCCTCCAGTTAATCACGTAAATGTAATGTTCATTTAGAAAAATTTAGACCTTTATGAAAAGCTGAGAGGAAGTGTGAGAAAGCTCAGGTCCCTTCTGAATTCCCAGCTTCCAGTTCTGTTCTCAGGCCACAGGATATTGCTGCCTTTTAAATGAACTCTTTTCACATAAGCTAACCCAGAACGCTCTGATTTGTGTGAGCTAATGCTAATCTTTTACATAAGAATAGTTTGTTTGATATGTGCTACATAAGTAAAATCTATTGTGCAAATTTATTCCTTGAGGAAGCTAAAGGGAAAATTCTTTCCCTTTTGTCCAGCCAAGCCACAGGAATTCAGAGATAATGCTTCAGCTGGAAAAGCAGTTTAGGTATTTTTAATATTTTGTCTTGAAAATATGCTGTAAGTTTTGCGTATAGACAAGTCTTGCACGAAACAATGCATACTGACTATTCACAGTTGTGTGCTAGCCTGTACCATGAAAGAAAGTAGCACAGTTCCATAAATGGGGTTATTGATGCCTTTACTGAGATTTGTATTTGAGCACCAATACAGTGATTGTTAAAAGAGAAACTGCCATCAGTCATCAGACATGTTACATGAACAAAAACTGAATGACAATTTTTATTTTTTATTTTTTCAACAATCAGCTATGATTTAAACGAGCAATGTGGAGCTATGAACATATGTATGTTTCCAAGTAATTTCTCTCTGGGACAACAACATTTATTATAAATTGCTTTATGACTGCAAGATAAAAACCCTACAGCATCTTCTAGGCTTTGTTTTTAAGTTAACAGGGTGAAAATGCTTAAATCACAGCATGGAGGTGGGGATTTCCGAGTAAACAGGAAACAATTTTTGGAAGATTATTAAACACAGCAGGGGAATGAACACATTCCTCCTCTTCCATTTAATTTTGAAAATACTGGTAATAGAGATGAATCATTCAGTGAAGGCAAACTAAAAACTTGGCCACGTGAACTACCAGAACAGAGAAAAGGCTGTAACCATTCCCCCCTCCCCGCATTGTGCATACCCAGTGAATTTCTCATTCTGTGTACTGAATTTAGAGCATCTTTTGTCTCATTCCACAGACTTTATCTTGGCATTTAGTTTAGAAGAGATTTAAAATTTATGTAAAAATATATTTTTGCCTTTGAAAGAATGGTGTCTACCCAAGGTGCTATTTAAGATTTACAGTTTGGAGGTCAATATTGAGTTGAGAGCAGAAACTAGCAATGAGCCTAGCACAGAAGGAGGGCAGTCGCCTACAGACCACAGCTGGAGTGCCAAGATATCATGCTCCTTTCCTAATTGGGTATTCAAAAATGAGAAGTATCGCAGAAATAACTTTTGAAGAAGTAGAGCTGCTCTTGATTACAGAGATAGCAATGAGAATGGAAAATGGCAGAGTAGATCTGCTATTAATTTGCTATTATGATTACTTTAAAGCTATAATAGAGGCCTCAGAAAATAGTATCTGACTGTTTCTTGTGACATCCCTTGAGTGGGAATGGAAACATTCACAAAATTAGCTCATCTCCAAAGAGCTGTAAATCAGACCCTTGTCCCTGGAAGGTACAACGGAGTAGCACAGTCTCAGCTCAGCCGTGCCTGGTCCTTGCTTGTGAGACTGCACTGCCGCTCAAGCACTTCCTACCAGTCCAGGAATTTCTCAAGCATGCAAGTGAAGCTTAAATAAGGAGCTGATTTAAAGCAGTATCTTGGCAAGTTACTGATCCTACTGCAATTCATTCAGGATGTAGGTGTCTGCAAAGTGGTTTAGGCATCATCCACATGTTTTGTTTAATACTGGTAGCATGAGATCATGAGATCATTTTACCTTTTTTGCCGGATGGCAGGGGATGTAGACAGAACTGGGAAGTCAGTCAGACCCAAACCTATGTGTCTCTAGCAGTGTTTACTGTCACAGATATCCCCCTATGAAAAAGAATGGGGAGATACTGCAAAGGCACTAAGAATTTCCTAAGTGCCCTGTAGTTTCTACCAGCCCTGTCAGCTGGGTTTCTTCCATCCCCTTCTGCCCTCTTGGGTGTGGAAATGTCAGGATTTTATGCCTTAAACTTTGGTTACAGATTAAATACAGATAGAAATCAAATGTCAAAGAAGGAATAGTAGCTAAAACAAATGTTCCAGTGGAGGTTTTCATGGGCTTTTTAACTTTATTAATGCTTCTCGTGTGGTACAGACAGTTCTTAAGCAAATGGTTTTATCACCTGGTACATTCTCACCATATGCAGTTCCTACACAGTGCATTTGGAGAGATGGACACAAATAAAAATAGATAGAGACACAGTAAGACAGATGTCCTGAAGTCATAAATAACAAGGAAATGGTCTCACTAGCAATAAGAATCACAAGAAAGCCCTTGGAGCTTCTCATTTCCAGTCAGTTCAATTTTTTCTTGGTTGTGGGTTGGCTGCTTGGGAGGTAAGAAGTTGACAGCACAAAAAGCAGTTCCCACGTACAGCAGTGAATACTGAAGGAGAAGGCACGCCTAAATATCAGCCAGTTCCTGCAGCCAACAAGCTGCCAAGACTTGCCAACCCTCCAACCACTCTGTGAAATATTCAGCACATTTTTTTAATCTGCAGTCAATATTTTAATTATGCTAACTGTTCTGTGGAATAGTGCAGTTATTTCTCCCAGAGCCTGATAGCCTGGGGCCAGGCCATGCAGTTACATAGAGGATGTCTGCAAAACAGAAACAGCCAAGAGCCAAATCAAGACTCTCCAAATCAGCAGGGAGAAATGAGCAACAGCTTAACTAGCTGTGTAACGTAGAAGGATGAGGGGCAGTCGTTATACAGGGTCAGGCAAGCACAAGCTTAACCCACAGCGCAGCAGCCGATCCCTACCCAACACAGAGAAGCCAGGCTCTGCTTGGCCATCACTGCTGAGACAGACCAATTGGTCCCACGCTGTCCCACAAGGAGACAGTCATCAGCCCTGTGGGGCCAGAGGATTTTGCTCTGACTGAAGCTTTTTGGCTGCTTATACCAAAATTACTTTCAAGTCCCTGCTGTACCCTATTGAGGGCAAAGGCTTCTGTGCTGGAGCTCCAGGTCGAAAACAAACTCCTCATCCATCACACAGTTGTCATCTGCTCTGTGTGTGTCAAAGGGGTGGGAATGAGTGTGTTGTGCTGCTGCTGCTGCTGGGCAAGTGCCTCATCCAGTGCTAGCTGGGGTAAGTTGTAGAGCTCCTAACGGTGGTCAAGAATGTGATGTCTGAGACATCCCAAATCAGTGAGGGGAGAGGTCCTGACCTGATGGCTATTGCCCTGCAGTGCCACTCTGGGCTGCAGAATAAACCAGGCAACAGAGAAGGGGGAAACAAACCATAATATTCCCTACAGGGTCTGACCCCTCAGAAAGTCTGAGCATCTGCAGCTTCTGTTTACATCAGCAGCACTTGTAGTTGATCAGTGTTTCTGGAAAATGCCCCACTGCTTTCTTCTCTAAAATATTGTGGTGACTTCTTTTCTCTTAGTCCCTTCTCTAGAGGAGTCATGCATGGATCGTGCAGTTTTTCTGCACATTGAAGCTTTCCCATTTACAGTTGTCACGTCCTGACTCTGTCCCATCCAGCCTCCCACAGAAGTGGGGCAGGAGCACGGAGAATTTGTGTCCTGGATGTGTGATGGAAGAGTGCCTTAATGCCTGCACATAGCCTCCTCTGATACAGCAGATGGTTTTGGTGCTGAGACAGCCATGTCTGGGTGACAACAGTGTTGTGAAATCAAGCACTGGGTTTAGTCGGTTAGGTCTGTCTTCTTGGGGTTCTCATGATGAGCCAAAGTGTCTGTAGCTTGATGCCTGGGTTGCTGCTGGCAGCGAGTGCTGGCTGCGCTCCGCAGGCTGCTGTGTGGCAGCTGGGAACACCAGGAGCACAGAGCCGAGTTACACTGCCCTTGCCACGGGGACAGGCTGTGAGAGACGTGGGATGCCCTCCTGTGAATACGCAAATTGCAGCAATAAGTTTATGGGAAGATGAAGGATGCTGAATTTTAATGTGCTGGGAGTTTTGGTAACTTAAATTCATGGTAATGGAAGTTGTGCATTGCTAAATCCTCTGCGTACGCTGTTAGGAGAAGGACCACTGAAAGATCTGCAACCTGCAGGCAGTTTAAAAATAACAGAGCAGACAAGAGCTGCAGGCAAATTTGTAAGTCAGGCGTGCTCTGTTTTCTGATGAATTGGTTTGTAATGCAGCTCTGCAGCTTCTCCCCGTTATTGTCATTGCATTTGTCTTTGCAACTCAGTCACAGAGTTAAAAAAGGAAAAAAAGGTTCCCTTTGGTCCACTCTGAGGGTAGAGACAGTGAGTGGAATCAAAATGACCTGTTTGGCTTTTGGGATAGAGGTGCCTTTACCACTGCTAACATTCAGTGCTGCCTAGAATTGGTGTCTACCCCTGAAAAGGATGTTAAGGAGGATGTCACAGGGAGAGCTCAGCGTTTAAAGGGTTCATGTCTACTGCTGGTCAGTCCCCAGTCACGCAAGCCAGCCGTTTGAAACGGCGCTTCGCTACAAAGGGTGCTCTGAACAGAGGGTACTTCTCACCTAGTGAGAGAAACCTGCAGGGGAAAGAAGGCAGAAAGGTTGTCTTGGTTTTAAAGACTATCCTGATCTTTAGGAAGGAGAATTAGCAGCAGGAACAAACCCCTTTTTCCTTAGTTTAGCATCCTAAAAGAGGAAGAACTGATGACAATGATTGAATCTGCAGGATAGGGGTAAATTGTTTGTGTCTAGGAGCCTTTGAACACTTCTGTTATGTTCCAGAGAAGCAGGATTCAAACGAAGAGCTTTTTTCTTGCACTAGTTAGATGTTTCCTGTGATGGAGCTCTTCCTTGTTCTAAAAATGTTTTCTGTCACCTGCATTTCTGCAGCCATGCTCTCTTTCTTGACTGACTTTGAAAGAAAATTGCAGTGGAATGTTCCAGTTTGAAGTTTCCATTTCAGTTTTTTGAACATACAGTATTTTGATTTTTACAATTTTGAATGACTGTTAGAAATTAGAAGTTAAAATTAGAAATGAGAAAAAAGCTTTTGATGAACTTTTTGTTTGAGGCTCTGAATGTTTCAATATTGGTTTGGGTTGGTTTGGAGAAATTTACACAGAATCCTTTGTAAAACAGAAAACCTAGTTCCTAACAGTTTAGTTATTTAGAAAAGGCAAGGTACCTGTAGTACGTTACTGAATGTAATCATAAGCTAATTTTGGATGCACAGCTGCTGATGTGACATAGATTATTGCTCTGACACATCATATTTCTTACACCAGAAAAATACTGAAACAAAGTAGGGAAAATTACAGGACTGAGGTGCAAATTCAGGCATTTACCTGTCCAAATTTTTAGGTTTTGTATGGTCAACAGTGCAGGTAAAAATGGCTTAAATTCTCATCTCTTTGTTAGCAAAACTGTAATCCTTTATGTTCATGATTTCCCACCTTGGATTTCATCTCACCCAGTAGTTTAACCTCATGAGGAAGCAGATGGATAGTGGGCCAGGCTCATCCACACCATACCCACGTCATTCATCGAGTTACCTTGGGGGGAGAACCTGGCACGGTAAATTTGTGCAGACTTCAGACTCATGGAGATACATGAAGGTAGGGTGAAAATACTAAGATAAATGGCAGAATGACGAAGGGGAATAGAGTCCTTTATGAGCACCCTATCCAAAACAGCTCTGGGTTCAGCTTCCACTGAGTACAGGCTGTTCTTGGGCTGTATCACCTTTCTTTTAGCCGGGTGGTGTGAAGCCTGATGACGCTTTTGTACCTCCCTGCATGAAAATGCAAGTTACTGTGCTTTCCTTTCTACCTTTCCTGTGGTCTCCAGAGTCTGAGCTTCCATTTTCACTTCATGCTCAAATGTTTGTCATGTATCCTTGTTCTATAATTTCTACTGCTCTTTAGTATGTTAAATTATGATTTAACATTTTTCTTTAATTGAAGGAGGAAAAAAAAAACCCAAAACATAATTTGTGGGTGGTAGGAGGGGGCTGTGCTTGCCAGGGGAGTTTATTTCCATTCTGTCGCGTTGAGCCTCCCTTCAAAGTATTTGGATTTTAAAACCAGCTTTAGCTGAAATGAACAGGGAAACAGATTATACTTATCAAAGGAAAGAAAGCAGGGAAGTGGCAACTCCAGCTAAATCTCTTAGATAAAAATACGCCTTATATGCTTGAGATTTGTGATTTCTTCCAGAAAATGTTCCTTCAGGAAGTTGACATATCACCTAACAGCATTACCACCATATGAGCCAAGGTGCAAAGAAATTAATCAGGAACGTTTCATGCTTTTGGATCATTGTGTCAAGTCCCAATAGCACTTTCTGTGATTTACAATGCACAGTCTGACATTAGCAATTCATTAACAAAATAAGTTTTTCGGTGCTTGCGTAAAGGAACCCACAACATGCCTTACCTGGATAAGGAAGAACTAAATAACAGTAAGAAAATGAGACTAATGAAGGATTGCTGTATAATCACAGTTAATTCAGTTACTCGAACCTGTGCAATATATTCTTTTGAGAGGGGAAACTTGACATTTGCACATCTCTCACCCAGTGAGAGCTTGCTCAGGCAGCAGACAGAGCAGCATCTCCTGAGATTCACAAACAATCTATTCCAATAAAGTCAAATGAGCACTGCCTCTGCAGAGGGCCAAGAGCCAGACTGCACCAAGCCTTGTCCATCCTGCACCTGCAAGGGGTTTTGTCCCACCCACGTTACAAATTCCAGGACTGGGCAGTTTCCCCAAGCCTCTCGGAGAGATGCTGTTCTGCAGGACAAGGGAGGCCAAGCCCAGCAAGTACAGGAGCGGCTTGAATTAGGCTTTCATGCACTCCTAGTAGTAAAGCTCTTATCTGCACTGCAGGACCAGTGTTTCATCACCTGCAGTTGTTTAATTAGCTGTAGCCTTGCTGCAAACCTGTTGAAAGGATGTTTTTTATAGCTTCCTCAGGGAGTCTGCAGACTGAAACACACCCTGTGCTGTCTCCAAGAGGCACCTTCAGATCCATTTCACTGCAGCACATCCCTGATAGCAGTTACATTTAGAGGGTCGTGTAACGCCCAGGGAAGTCATTGGTGGAAGAGCACCGTGCTTGTGAACAGGAACTACGCATTGCTTTTTTCTGGGATTCATGCCCCAGAATTGACCTGCTTAGAGTTTCTTCTGTTCATGGGAGTCTGTCTGTCAGACGTACAATCAGCTCTCACTTTGTATCCATCCCAAACTTGTTTATTAGAGAAATAATCAAATCCTCGTGTCCTATGAACTTTTATGCCCTTGAAATTTAATGCATAATTTCCTTCTTCCCTCGAACACACCACAGCTCTCTGCTGGTGCTCTGTCACTGTGCAATGCCACTACTGCAGATAGAAAACATTCTGCTTTGTGAAACGCAAGAGCATCTGCCCATTTTTTTTTTTTTTCCTTTATCACTCCTGCTGCTTTGCACTTTCACTTTCCTTACGGCCATTGGCAACAAATACACATTAGTCAACAGTCTCTGGTGCATACTCCAGGCCTGCTACGCAGAACAGGACAGAGATTTGGAAGGAGAAATACTTAGGCAACAAAAATATGACATAAGCCAGATCAGCTACAGAGAAAGGTAGACAGAAAACAGTCATAGTGACTGAACTGAACTTTTGTCTAAAGGTTATACATCCAATTTGGCTCCTTGTAAAACTGTCATAAAGTTGCCAGTGATTTCTACATTTGGTTGGTATGTAAATTGTGATGAAACACTTTTTATAGGGGGTCATATCACCTGAATGAACAGTTAAATACTTTCTAGAGATGGCTTGGTCCGCTTCACATAGCGTCCTGTAAATCTGAGTCACATATAGGAAATACTTTGAGGGCAGCATTGTTTGCCCCACTGTGTATACTGATATTTTCCAAAAAGGCAATTATACTAAATACTCAGCAGTCTTCAAAAGACAGCAAGGTACCGCGGACCCTCTCTTGTCCTCAGCATCCTTGAAAACACAGAGGAAACAGTCAGACAGTACAAAGTTCCCGTGGGCAATGGCACTTCTCAATTCTTCCTCTTGTGTTAAAGCTAACATTGTCTGCTCCTTACCATGGCACTGTGTCAAGGCTCAGATAAGGGCTTTAAAGCACTGATCTAACAAAACTGCAACATGCTTACCTGTAGACATCTGAATATCTTTAAAAATTAACGAGTTCCTGGGAGGTCCATACTTTAAAAATTAAGATTCTGCTTCCAAATTGATGGGCTCTGGTTAACAACCTTTAAAATGCTAGTAGAGCAATATGCCTTTTAAAATGAAATTCTTTGCTGGTCAAGGGCCAAGAGAAATAGTTACTTATCAGATTTCCTGTAGTGATTATCACTGTTTGTCTGAAACAAGAGCACAATCTATTCCTAATGCGAATGGTAGGATCTTCAGGGCAAGGAATGAACATGCAAATCATTCAAAATGTATAAAGCTCTCTCCTCTGCAGCTCTTGGAATGACTCCATTCCAGGTTGCTTTCTTCCTGTATTATAGGAGCTAGGAAAAATAAACTACTGAGTGTTTCAGTCTGCAGGCTCCCTGAGGAAGCTATAAAAAATCCTTGCCCCGTGTAAGAGATGTAAGAATAGAGAGACAATGTCCACATGGCAACAACAAAATGAGACCTTGGCAGGAGAAGAGCGATCTCTGTCTGTTAACTCTCCCTGTCACCCAGCAGCCAAGCAGGGAGAACAACCATGAAAGTAACCCCTTTTCCTTTTGCTAATGCACTATGTTGGCTGTGTCCACGTTAGCCAGTAGTGCAGCCCACTGGAAGCGGGTCTGTGAACAGCGGCTGCTGAGGACTCAACATCTGCTGGCGTGCGTTTGTTAAGTGGTGTGCTCTTGTGACTCTCACTTGACAGAGAATGAGCTCTTTCCTTACAAAGTGCACAGGAAACAAGATTCTTCTTTAAAACAGAAATGCCAACCAAACTAAACAACCAGCCTTCCAAAAATGAACTAAGAATTTCTGCCTTTTCTTTCCAGAGAACGGATAAAGATTATTATTTCTCTTGCTAAATTACAAGATTCAAAAGCCCCTAAACATACATGCAAATTCCTATGTGTTGTTGGTACCAAGAGTCACTAACTTTCATCAAGACTTTGGCTCTTAAATTTTTGGTAAAGTAAAAATTCCCTTGTATTGTGTTTTAGCCCATATTACAGCTTAACTGAAATGTCTATATACTACACTAGTCTGGTGTAGATCCTTATATCCAGCGTGGCACGTATCTTCCTAGAGCCCTTCAGCAAGATGTTTTAGCATCAACAAAGTTGCTATACGTAAGTTAAAAAAATAGATATAATGACAATTTCAAACTTGCTAGAATGATGCTATGGTTGTGACAGAAAAAGTAAATTTCCTCTAATGCACAGATGGATGAGTTTCTTTTAGCTTGTTCTTTTCTAAGGTTTATCGTGCACTGAATTTAGTGGAGAACGGGTTTTGCATTTAACCAGAGTTCTACTGATTTCATTAATTGTCGTGAGTCTTTCTGCAGTTCAGTGCAAGAACTGAGTTTTGTATTAATTTTTGACACCATAAAGTGTTCTTTCCACACAAACTCAACAATTGTTGCTGAAAACAAGTCAGAAAATACATCATAATTTCTTGAAATGGTTACGTTTGAAAGAAGGGGAGAGAAATGTCTTAAATACCATTTTATTATTCATGTTCTTTTCAAGGAGAAACTTTGTGGGCTAGTTAGGTTGCGCTGCTTACAATAACTGCAAAGGTCACATAATAAGCGTCAACAATACGTTTGCAGATGGTTAGGATCTCTAGGAATATTAGGCAATAGTATGTACAGTGACGTTTAACGACTACAGTGCCTACAGCATCTTGGAAAGAACTAGCTTAAACTGAAATAAGCAGAGGAGAAAGGAGGTAGCATACAGCCATATTCAAAGTAGGTACAAAGAATGCCATGAGTTAAACTAAAATGAGAAATGGTCATTTTGACATTTTAAAATCTACTAGCAGCATTTTCATTTCAAAGTCTATAGCAGCACTGGTAAAGGTTCCCCACATCTGCCTTGAAGTGCCTGGGAGGTTCCCCCACGCGTCACCATGCGGCGAGTGCTCGCCCTAGAGCAGCCTGCAGATGGAACAGGAGAGGCTGGAGCAACTCTGAGTTGCACAAGAGTTTCCTACTAGTAGTTTTCCCCATGGCTTTGTCAAGGCAACTTAGCGGGCGGGGCCAGCATGGTGGGCATGGAGCGGCTTAAATCTGCCTTGGTACAGCAAACCCCCTCTGTGCTGTGTTACACGTACCTACAGAAACTGCTGATCGAAATCCTGTTCTGCACATTTTGTCTGAAGAGGTAAGATTGACCCAGTTCTACATTTACAGACTTAATTTATAATGTAATGGTGTAAAAAGAAAATAACGATGAGATTCTACAATATTGAGAAGTGTCTGGGGGAGCACATGATGGCACTTCTGTTCTGCTGGTCAGTGCTTATGCAAAGAACAAAAAATAACTACCGCTTTCAAAATTAAAAGCATGTCAGGAGACTGTGTCTTTCTAGAAACAGGTTTTGTTAACTTTACTGGCAACAGATTTTAAATTCATGGTTTTTTAAGGGTAACAATCCCAGGCATTTCTTTGGTGTCTAGCTCTTGATTTTCATTTAGGTCATGTTTTTGAGAAGGAATCATCTAATGAATGTTTTTCTAACATTTGCCTTTCATCAGCAAGAATATTTGGACTTTTTCCTCATTTCTTTTTGATTTTATTTTATTAATTTTTTTTATGCAAAAGGGATAACCAGATCTGTGACAAAACTTTCATTTTAAAACCACCATAGAATATGAACTGAATTTCTGTTTCAATGCATGAGGTTTTGATTAAACAAGTAAATAATAGTCTTGTTCACTTCAACCATATCCTGGGCCTGTTTTTATAAGCCTCACAAAGCCCAAGTAGCATGGAAGAAAAAACAGCATGGAATATTTTTACCCTGTCTGACCTAAATTTATGTATTTTTTAATTCTTCCGAGAGAAAGAGAAGTGGAATAACTACTCCCTCTTCTCAGTTTCTTTTCAGCTTTCATATTTTAACTGTGTTCTCAGCTGCTTGCATGAGTCACGGAGAGCTGGAAACAGGACACACACACACACTCCCCCCCCATATTATAACAACTGCTTCCTCAGGAGGAAGCCTGTGTGTGTTTTGGGGTATACCACTAAAAAGCCGCAAAAATCTCCTGAAAGCTTCTTTGTGCCAGAAAACTACATGGGAACTAATAGAGGAAGTGACAATATCTTAGCTGCAAAAACAGATTACTTACGAGTGTAATGACAATTAAGATATTTAAAGATTTTCGTATCGCTCTGTCTCGAAATTTATGCCATTGTTCTGCGGCATTTGCAGAGATTTCAGACTGCTGTTGACTTTATGGATTGTTTTGTGTAATGATGGTATTGAATTTCACCAGTCTAGGCATAATTTGGATTTGATCCTGCGATGTTCCAAGAAACTCTGAAATCCACAGGCTTTTATGAGAACTGGAAGGGTGTTCCGTGCTTGCCACGCTGATCCCTGCTATTCCAAACTAACGTGTTCATCCTTGCCTGTTCCTTCCTGTGCAGTGTAAGTTATATCCAACTAAATCTCTATTCGAATCTACCTATAACACTATATTTAGAAACAACAGGGGAAGCTCATGGCAGGAAACCATTCTTCATTCTGAAATCCCAAACTTGGTTTAGAGTAGGCCAGATCCCTCACAGTCTGGCTCACGTCTAGACTGAGCAGATCGTATCACAGCAGGTCAAGGATCTTGTGCAGTAAGAGAGGAAAAAGAAAGAAAGGTCAACTTACTCAAGCATAAGCCAAATTCATTGGCAGGTCAAATGGATTAATACAGCAAACATACCAGTAAAAAAATGTTGTGAAACATTAACAGAGGATGTTGGTGCCTGCCAGCTCTATTGCAGTGGTAGGCATGTGTTATTATGCCTTGTAGTGCCCTGTTTCAGTCGTGTTAGCTTGAGCTTGTCCGCCTCTAACGTAGAGCTTCAGTCCTGAATTCCTGAACAGGAGTTTGTCACACTGAAATTACATCTCCCCATCTACTGATATTCCCTGTCTCACTGGGCTACCCTTCCTCTTCACTATACCCGTTCTGCTTTTACACCCAGCTCGGGGTTTTGCTATCATTTCACCATTTGTACAGATCTGACCACTTATCCTGCAGGCAGCCTCCTCTTCCAGCTCAGCACGGTTTACTGATCCTCCGGACAACAACAGTCGGACTTTAATCAAGACTACACAGGAAAAGCCTTTCTTCTCACAGAAAGCTTTTAGACGTTACAAGCGTTCAGGATTCGTTTACCACATTGGGTAATGAAGCAGAGCTAAAAATACCGTATGTTCCTTTGACATTGCCCATTCATTACAATAAACGACTGAATTTCTGTCACTGCAGAACAAAACATGTTTTATGTTTTTGCTTTTAAGCGACGCTGTGTATAAAGCTCTTTGCCACTTGGAATATCCTCTTAGTGTTTTACATAAGAGGATAACAAAGTTTATTTGGAAAAGGCAGAGAAGCCTACAGCTTGTTTTTCTCTCATTTTCTTAAATGAATGAGGAGAGATTTTACAATGTGAGATCACGGAAGTGGAACTGGCCAAATTTTCTCCATTATGAGAAAATATAGTGAGGAAACTTGTTGAGACTGCCCTTCAGAACATCACCTCTTATTGGCAACTCACTGCACGGGGTAAGCAGCAGTCCCTTCAATCATCTGCCAGCCTCCTATGCAATCTGTGTAAGCCTGTTTCAACAACTGAGATGAGATTATCAAAGCATGAGAAAGAACTGACACATAGGACCAGATTGTTTGAAGATGTTTATTTTAAGCCATTTCACATAGTCTCATTCACTATTTTTGTTTTTGAACTCAGAGAGAGAATTTTTTTTTCTCCAGTAATTAAAACTCTGAAGGCGGATGCTCTTGCCTGCACAGTAAAAAAACTTACAGTATTTTAAAAAGTATTTAAAAAGCCACCCATTAAAAACTCAACTAATTTCTTCCTTTCAAGTGCTGAAATGATCTAATGCTATTAATAGAAGAGTCTTTCTCTGTGGAAAATTTATTCTTCTATTTAAGGCTACTGGGGAAAAGCTTGAAAGAACAAAATTTATGATTCTGACATCTGGCTATCAGTATAGCCTTTGGATGATGAGTTGAGATAGCAGCTCTAAAATAAATACATTTCTTTGGAAACAGGGCAGAATGATCAGCAGGACAACCTTTCTCCATACAGTTGCATGCGGTGGCTGTGCACTTGCTAGAAGCCCCCCCAGCTTGTTCCTTAGTGCTGAAGGTAGCGAATTTGAGGATACCGGATTGACAGCACTGAAAATCAGAGATTTTCCTTCCTGGCCGGAGGGCGGCAGAGCGAATGCAGCAGCATCACCTCCCCGGGCTGCTGCCCGCGCTGGCCCGGGCTCAGCAGAGCAGGGGCCACTCAGTCCCCACCGTCTGCCTGCAGAGCTATGAAACTGATACTCGCTGGGATGACATTTTGTGTGGGCACAGGACTAAGAATTCCTGTCGCAATAAATCAGCACACAGAATACCTCCCCAGGAGCTTAAAGAGGACATTTTATACTGAATAGCTCATACCCTGCTTCCAGGCACCTGATCCGTTAGGCTTTACTTCTTGGACACGGGCTGGCGCTCGGTGATTTTGTTCCCGTGCTGACCACACGGCCCAGGTGCCGTTCTAGCAACCTACTCCGGAGTTACAAGTTACGTGGCTTCTGCATTCCTAGTGGGATCACTCGGAGATCATATTTGCAAAAACACATGAGTATGTTACCCAGAACATGTGATTCACAATAAAACCACCAAAACCAGAACAGAATGTGTAAAGCTGAAAATAAAACACATCTTATGATTTTGTTTTCCTTTTTTAGGAAGGAAATGGAAACAAGAGGTATTTGTAAAAAGGACAGTGAGGCATTGTACTAGGGATGTCTGAGTAACCCAAACAAGGCAGGGTGCTTAGACACCACTGCGGCGTTTGTGGGGCTGTGAGCTCCAAAAGGGAGAGCTGAGGAGCACTGGCAGTTAGCAGGGGGCCAGATGGCAGGAGTTACGTATTTCCCGGATCTATGCATGGCATTGAATTAGATAGAGCAGCTCAGATTCCCTAACTCAACTTTTCTTCTTCAAGGTGGATAAACCCTTAGAAGATACAGACACAAACAAGTAGGCCTTGGTTTAAAAAGTCTTGGGCTGGTATCCACTAAATCCAGTTTTAGGGCATCAAAACTACGGTGGTCCCAATGATACAAAGTGCAGATCCACTAGAAATTCATTCTGCCATCTCAAATGTGTTCAAAAAAATGCTGATCAGTCAACCTGCAAGTTTTTTGCGGAATCAGGTATCGTTTGTCTGCGCCGCTTGCACTTTATGCCGTATCAAACATTGTCTGTCTTCCCACAGTTGGCATCAGTCTGGCATAAAAGCACAGCACTGGCATAAACTCTCTATCACGGCTCTGGCTGATTTGACAGAAATATGATCATTTGCCCATCCCTGATCTGGATGAAACCTGTACTGCTGTTAAAAACAATCATGCACAGATCTGGTGTTAACATCAGCCTCTCATACAACGGCAGGGCCTGTGGGTGCCAGAAAGTGATGTCAAACTAATGGAACATCTCTGCCGGCCTCCCCAGCACAGAGATCTGGGTGGTAAGAAGCAAAATGAGACATCCCATGGTGGCTCTAGCCTCTGTGCAGGCCACTTCTGCTCAGTGACCTCAACTTTCAACAGCAGCTCCCTGCTACAGGAGCAGCAAGGAGAGTGTTTTCACAGGGCGCGAGCCTGTGCTGCGCAGCTGCATCCAGCAGGGCGATGCGCAACAGCTCCGTTTTCAGAGCAAAATAGACCACCCCTTCCCTCATGTTTGCTTTTCCTTGGGTTTGGCTTTGGGCTTTTTGCTTATGCACTATAAATGCACACACGCCCCACCCTCCCCAAGTTTGGTAGATATTCTATAGCGTGTCTGTATCTGCACAGTGTATCTATACAGTATATAGGCATGCAATATTATACATTATATTACATAACTTAAAATCTTTTAAAAACTCGAGCAGTCTGCTGGTAATATGGATTTGATTATAAAATAGCTACTTCTCATGTAGGGCAGAGTGAGAGAGGGTCTGGGAGCTTGGTTTTAGGGTGGCATAGTCAGCACCAGGGATCTTGTCAATGCAGGCGGGCCAGCCAGCGGGTGCGCCCAGCACAGCCCAAAGGCTGACTAGCTCAGCCCTGCTGCTTCTGACTCCTTCCCCATGATGCGCCCAATTCATCCTAGTAGCATGTATGATGACTTTCAAATAAAACAAGTCAGAAGTTAAATTTTGGCATCTATTACAGTGCTGTCTTGAATGTTCATATTTATAATGCTTGAGTGCTGAAATGCACAGTGAAAGGCCTGTGAACAGAGTGAACTGCAGTTCCCATTCAAAGGTTCTTTAGCTTTCCTCACCTATCCTGGTATTTTTTTTCCTTGATTTCTTTAGTCTGATTTTTGTATTTCCTCTTTTTTTTTTCTCCCCCCCCCCCCCCCCCCCCCCCAAAGTTGGCAGAAGCGGGAGAAGGGCTCATATTAATCAACATTAAAAGTGAAAAGCTCTGACAGTTAAGCATGTCCCAAGCCAAAACGAGCAAAGCCAGCTGAAAAAACCCCAAATGTTCCTGTTCAAATTGCAAACCTTTCTGATTTGTTGAAAACATTCCAGGGTGGCTGCAGGGTACGCTGAGCCTGCCCAAAGGCAGGTTTAACTTATGTTTTGACCAGTTAAGAAGGAAAACAACTCTCTTCCTCCACGACGCACTACCTCACTCAGCCAGTAAATCTTACTGTGGCAACTGTGAAGCCACTTGAGACATACAGACTCTTCAGTGAAGTGGGCCTCGGCGTCTTGTTCTGCAGACTAACCTCGGTTCTCTATGGTCATTAAAAATGATAAAAAACCCACATGAAATAGCTTAGTATCATGTTTTCCAATTGTTATGTTCATATAACAGCTGAGTCCTACATAATACTTTTTTGTAAGTATATACCCGAGTGCATTGCAAAGCAGGAAAGCTAAATCACAACGTGTAGCGTGACCTGGCTCGGGCTGAACCAGTGCTGGAAAGAGAACCTTCACCTCTCAGTATTGGTCCTGCGCTCTGCCTTTTAGCTTCTTGAGCGAAGTCCTACAGCCCAGCAAATTCCGACTGCAGTCACAGGCCGAGGAAGCTCCCCAGAGCTGCCCAGTGGCATGGGCTCTCTTACCTTGCCATGGACATGAAAGAATTCACAAGCTGGGAGGCCAGTGCTGTCTGGAGGGAGTGCAAGCTGAATGTGCACAAACGCATAATGTACCTGGGTTTTTTTAAACAGACCTGAATGGTGTGTAGAATGTCTGCACTGACAGTCACAGAAAAATATCTTCAATGATTGTGGTGTGCAGCTGTACGTGAAGTGTGTGCGTATTTAGACCCAATTCGATGTATAGTTGCCACAGCTGTAATTACGAATCATATAATGGCTGTATTCGTGGCCAGTTCTGACTACGTACACGTAACCACACAGTTACACAAGCAAAACCAAGGATTGCCAATAATGTGCCTTTTTGCAGACTCATTTAATCATCTCTCTTTGACATTGTGGCCTTAGATTCAGTGCAAACA
The DNA here is from genome assembly GCA_947846985.1 of Fratercula arctica. Classification (NCBI taxonomy): domain Eukaryota; kingdom Metazoa; phylum Chordata; class Aves; order Charadriiformes; family Alcidae; genus Fratercula; species Fratercula arctica. Next base: position 1,094,232 of record CANTUZ010000013.1, on the reverse strand, counting down.
GAAGGACAATTTCACAGTTCTCACAATTTGCAGAATGAGACCTTGCTATACAAGCATAATTTCTTGCCATGATTTTTCTCAAAATAGATTAATCTTTGTAGAAAATGAGAGCAGAGGCTAATGAGGGTTGAGGCACAGATGGGATGGCACCAGTAGCAACTTCATACAAACACCGCAAAGTAATAGTTTCTAGCATGACATTTAATAAAATCAAGCCCTGCTAGGATGCACTGCTACTGGGGAATTTATTTTGAAGTGAAATATGACGCTGCCTGGCTGTCTTCAGTGGAAATACACGACATGGTCTATCTCGGTTTGCCTTCTTCAGTTTCATCACACTTTTAATGAGCAGAAACATAAAAAGTAAACAGTTCCTTTCTCCTCTACAATAGTACTAGTTTTCTTTCTACACTGTTTACTTTGAATAACCAGAGTTCATCTTTAGACCCCTGTTCAATATTTCATTCAAGGAACTTCACAAACATCTTCCAAACACTATTTTGAAGCTTCAGCAATGTTTGTTTGTGCACTGATAAGCAACGCACGTTTCCTGGGATTTTCTCCCCTCTCAAAGAGGGCTCTGTCTTTCAGAGGGAGCAGGGGGAAGGGTTGTTTCTTGGCTTGCTTATGGATCCAGCTCCATTCCCAGCTGAGAGACAAGTGAGAATACAGTTGCATGGTGGATAATGTATATATTAACCCCTCATTTACAGATGGGCCCTAAAATAAACGTTATTCAGGGATGTGTTGCCTTCTATTACGAATTCTCAACACTGAATAATGAACTACTCCAAAAGAAAGTAGCCCAGTGGGAAAAGTGTCAAACTGTGTTTGATTTAGTAGTTATGGAATGACAGATGTATGTTTGCATCTTGATATAGGTGCAAAGCACTCATGATGGCATTTGCTAAGTTGCCATGCTGTTGTACGCTTGGAAGAAAATAATATGGCATAACTGTGCGGGGGGTGAGCCCCTGGCCCAGGTTGCCCAGAGAAGCTGTGGCTGCCCCATCCCTGGAGGGGTTCAAGGCCAGGTTGGACGGGGCTTGGAGCAACCTGGGCTGGTGGGAGGTGTCCCTGCCCAGGGCAGGGGGTGCCACTGGGTGGGCTTTAAGGTCCCTTCCAACACAAACCATTCTATGATTCTATAAATTTCCAAATAATCATGGAAGTGCATATCCACAGTAAACATCTGTACCAAGGAAGGTCAAACCCAGTTTCTTTGCCTCAAACTATTTAAAATCATGAGTCAGAGATCCAGAATCACAAGATTGCTTGACCGATGGATTGACTTTGGTTTTTATTTTCCCCTCAAGGACTCTCTAGCCTAATGGCTGCCTCCTTATTTCTTGTCTGCACCCAGGAAGATTTAAAAAATGTTCAGCTTTTTACATGAAAACTGAAGGTTCTTTGTAACTTCCTGATTCCAGAATTTTATAATCCCAAATTCCCAATGTGATGTCACTATAAAATTACACTAGCTGACAGCTCTGCAGATCCAAAGGCTTTTTACCTATGCCATCAGTTCCTTGGAGACAGCAAAAGCTAGAGCTTTTATTGAAAAATAAGATTTCTCAGTGATATCTTTGAGTTGAAGAGTAACCTTACCCTCACCACCAAAAAAACTAGGATTAATATTTTTGTCATGAAACTATTTGTTTCAACTTCCTTCAATTTATCAAAGTATGAAATGCTGAACATTTCCTTCAGTTGGAAGTTTGTTCATCTTGCAAAGTGCTGCCTCGGTAGCATGGTACTGGGTGATTGTGCCTGGATAATCTGCAATAGACTGAGATCTACTTGTAGAGAAAAATATAGTGCTGCAAAAATAACATGGGGGTCTGATAGTTGGGTTTTCTGTGAGTGACAGAGCTCGGTTCTTCTTGAAGAACATGAACAGATTTTGCAAATAGACAATAGAAATTAATTAATTTTCTGGCCCGCATGGTTATTCAGAAGAGCTTGGTAAAGTGAGTTATAAAGGCTCAATAACCCATGGTTTAATTTAAGTTACATGGCTTCTAAGAAAATCTCAAGATTTTCTGGGCAGGGAGGTGATCTTTCTGTAGAAAGAATTAAAGCCGAGGGAAGGACTGGGGAAGCAAATCTGAAGGACTGTGGTGCCCACAATCTGGAGAAAGCTGGCACAAGCAGCCTGAAGGGAAGACGGGATGGCAGCGACCCGCGCTTCGTATTTGAATCCTGTCCTTTGGTTTAGTTTTAAACTAATGCCTGGCAGCAAAGTTATAAATAAATAGTTTAACCAGAAGCAGAAGGCTGAGAGGGGGCTGGCTGCATTAAATATTACAAGCAGCTCTCAGATTAGCCACATGTGGCGTTCTTCCTCTGCGACCACGGCGCAGCGGGTGAAGCTGAGCATTTGTTGTACAGGCAACAAGTCAGGGGATATTTAAACAAATCGGTACTTTCATCAGGTCACGTTTCTACCCTTTCATTACATTACTTTTGAAATTGACTCCGATTTTGTATCGCAGGCCTATATATTCCCTGAAATACATTCCTCTGCGTATGTGGAGCATGAAAAATTAATTCCATTAACAGGTATTCTTCAACTAGGTCTCTAGAGGCCTGTGAGCCTGAATTATGCTGCATTTTCCAGTATCTTTTGAATTTTGCATGTTCTAGATAAAAAACAGTTTCCTTTAAAAATCATTGCCCTCTTCTCTGTAATGGCGACAAGAGGGGAAGAGGATATTGAAAAGTTCCTCATCAGCATAAATAAATTAAAATCCCCACTTCATAGAAGCCAAGAGGAATGAAGCTGCTATTAAATGTTTTAAGAGGAAGCTAGAGGCAGAGATGACCAAAATGAAGCTCCCCAGTCTAAATATATTAGCAACTCCCTCCACACTTGTATTTTAAAATGTCAGATAATCTATTAAAACTGAAACATCTTTGAAGGTAGTGTGCCTGGAGAAGGGATTGTGACACAATGTATTTAAATAATGGACGATCACCTTTGCAATTCTTCTGTATTTGAAGGTTAAAACTCAGCTTTCTGTTAATACGGCCAGTCTTGTATTTCTGTCACAAGTGTCTCTACTCAGGCTCCTCCTCTCTCTGTCATCTCTTTCCATACTCGCCTGCTGATGCCTCATTTGCAGGGATTTCAAAGGTTTGCAAAGATTTCCCAGTAATCCCATGTCATCCAGCAAGGGAGATCTATGTACACTATTTATAAACTTATACAGTTCTACTTGCTGCATAATAGCAAATTCATGTTTAATTAGATACTTTTGATTTTCCATTCTCCAGCTTGCATGCATTATTGTCCTAACTGTGCCCATGGGGTAGATTCACAGCTGTATATAGGAACCGGACTGAGGCATCTGCTTGCACGGCTTCTCTGTAAACCTGGAGCTGGATATGTACGAGCAAGTCCATTACAGACAGCCTTGAGAGGTATAATAAAGCATCACGTGTACCTACGTTGCAGAATGGCCAGCAAGAATCCCTCTGCTCTGGCCCCATTTGGAGCTGAGTGACGCTGTGCAGGAGAAGGCAAGCGAGAGCCCAGGGCAAGAGCAAAGAGGTGCTTCCAGGAGCTGCTGTGGGACCAGGTACATGGATTCCCTTTCCCAGAGCTTAGTGGTTTTGCACTGCAGAAGACGCAGAAAGGATGTGGTAAAACTGCTCCTGACCTTTCAGTGACTTCTAATCCTAGGAAATGCCAGTAGCACAGCTCCCCGACCCGCGGGGCGGAGTGGTGGCCGGTGGGGAAATAGCTGGTCAGGGAGGGGAACGGCTGTGGTGAAGGCTTCACAAGTAGTGTGCTTGTGAATACAGGGATACAAGTAATTTAATTTACTGTGAAAGGTATGACTATCATTTGCAATGCCCATTGGACTCCTAAGATACTGGATGGATGTCTGTTTAACAGAGAGGACGTTCCTGGCAGTTGCTGTGGCAGAAGCATGCCCTCCCTGCGACAGGCATTCTTGGGCAAGGAGACAGGCGCCATCTTAGGCAAGGAGAAATCTGATGGCTTTAGAGTTGTGCAGTGCTAGTGAGGGGGAAACGAGAAAGATGCAGTTTCTAAGGTGAGTCTGTTCTCCTCATCTGGGCAAACTTTAATTTTTGAGTGCCAGCCTCTTCCCTACAGTATCTCCTTAACTTCCCCATTGCCATTCATGGTATTTTAGGACACTTTATCCTGAGTTATGGGCATATATTTCACCTGGGCTTCAAACATAGTATGTTTTTATCGACTTAAAGGCACTTACAGGCATCTTACTTTTTGGACTGTCTATTTTAGGGTTTCCTTTTTTACCTAATCACCTCATTTTCATGTAGGCCCTTTTCTAGAAATGAAGTACCTGTATGCTGGATGCACTGGGCCTCCTATTCCCCCCGCAACTGGATTTTGGCTGTTACCCACTTAAACCCTTTTGACCTGAGTCCTGAGCACCACTCCAGATGCAATTCAGAATGGTATCTTTCCTTGTGGGTTCTAAGATTAGCTGTTTGACGAAGCAGTCATTTACTCTGTCCAGAATTATTTATCCCTATGGCTTCTCCTGAAGAGGCAGTGATCCAGGCTATATGAGGGGAGTTGAAATCTTCTGCTGTTGATACTTGTCTGTAATTTACAGCTTTTCCTAAAAATTTCAGCTCCTGAACTCTTGTGAGTCTTTTTTCATTGAAAACTGAAATTTGGAGAGTCACATTTAACTTTATTTTATTCACTGGACATATTTTTTCACTGAGACGGTTATGCAAATATTAACAACCTCTGTAAACAAGAACAAGCCACACAGGAGAAACGCCTCCTTAACCTGCTCCCTGAAGAGCCATTTGGAACAAACGGCTGTGTGCATAATACAGTTTTTTCTAATTAGCATCTCTGGCAATAAGCCACTTGGGTGTATTTGATATGCTTCTATCTTAAGATTAAATTTACACTTGCTGTTAGGTACCTCTGACATCTTCATTCTTGTTTTAGATCTCTGTCATAACAGGATTACTGTGTGATCACTGCTCGCAGCAAACCGGCCCCTATCTGTATACGGCTCGGGCTGATGCGCAGTGATGGGCTCTACAATCATGCCAAGGCAGGAGGGGGGTTTTTTTGCAACTTGGCTCTTAGAATTCAAAAATTATTGTTGTAAAACTTGCAGGGCAGGTTTGGTTGGGTTTTTTTTGAGCCATATAACAACTCCAATACAGAAGCTGTAAAAGCAACCGAGAAAATAATTGATAAACAAGAGTGTCTTTCTGAAGAGATTGTAATTTAAGTATTCAAAAACAAGGGTTAGTCAAACTTTACAAGATAGACTGAGGCATGGGTTTTAATGATTTTTCCGAAGTTTTGAAGAACTGGATATAGAACAGATCCTTTCCTTAGTCCAGTATTCTAACCACAAAACTTTTTCCTACCACAGAGAACTAAGCACTTTCACAAATAATTTTTCAAGGGCAGATTAAGTAAGTAAAAAAAATATATATCAAATGAAAGTGCTTTTGTAAACATTAGAAATAGATAGTTACAGGATTACTTGTGCAATGAAAAATTACATAATTTTCAAAATTTTTATGTTAAAATAGAACCTTTTTTTAAAAGTTCTTGGAAACTGAGAAAATTTTCCCAGGTCGCAGTAGGAACTGTTGTCTAAATCACATCAGGCATTCATTTAATTCAGTTAAAGCAATTTCACTATTAGGTTCCTTTGCAGCTGCTTTAGTGAAAAGTGAGTCTTTATTCTGAAGTGCAAAAAAGGATGGAAAATATCATACCATTGCAAAGTTACCTCTCATAGACCCTGCCTTCCGAGATTAGAAATAGAAAAAGCAAACTGCAATAATAAGGTAACAAATCAAACAGCAATCTAATTCAGTTCACCACATGTGCCCCTGGGATTTTCATACCTTATGTGCTTAATCGGATTTCAGGTGATGTCCATTCATTAAGAAAAACATTTCTATTTCCCCAGGTTAGTAGATTTCTTTCTCCGAACAGCTTTGTACTCCACTCTCTCTCTTTACCACAAGAGCCTGTTAAGTGTTTAGGTCAAAACCACAGAACAGCAAAATGCTAACGCAGAATTGGAAACCTTTTACCCACTCCCAGTTGAGATTTGTTCCCCTCTAACAGCATGAGGAGAGTGAGGAAAAGTGTTCCAGTCACACAAGTCTGAAGTTGTGCTGGGCAGCTGACGCTGCGACAAGACCGTGCTGAAGTAAATACCGTGAGGCTAGCCACATGAGGTCTACTACAAGTAACTCCTTTTCAGCCCTCCTAAAACTACATAAATCATATTCTGTTAACTTAGGGTTGCTTTATAATTGCAAAATGGTGCTGGATTTCCATCAGGAACAAGGGGTTGGTGATGGACAAAATATTTCCACGTATTTGAGATCCATAAATTAATCAAATATAATCTATCAACTTGTAATATCAATACTAATATAGCATTCATGGAATGCTCTTGTCTATAACATCTAATGGTTACAACATACCCACTACAGATTATTACATGTATATATATCATTACAGGTATGAGGACTGGTGCTACTAGGATCGCATGTAATAGATTCAATCTGTTGACTAACACCATAAACCAGTGGCAAAAACCATATTGTGCATTTAAAGGGAGGTTACAATATTTTTACCTAGGTTTACTTATAAAAGATGTTACCCCCAAGAGCCACTGAAAGTGTCCTTAACGCTTTAACGTATATAACTTCTTTTTTAAAGGATGCTGTTAACCTGGGTTGTTTCAGTGCTACGCTTCACAACATTGCCTCAGAAACCATTCAGTGGGCAAAAATGAAGGACAAGCAGCTGAGTGGTGTACAAGGAACTACATTTGGGAATGGAAACAAATAGCTAAAGGCAGAACAACCTCTTAATTGGCTTTGCCTTCAAAGCACATGACCTAAAACTCTGTCCCAGGCTTAGATTTAAGAGAAGAAAAATTGTGCCTGGGAATGGTGAAGTGTAGGACTAGAAATAAGAGAGAAAGAAAGATCTGGAGCCAAAATTTCAATAGAGACAAAGCTCAGCCAGAGAGATTTAAGGGGAAAGAAAAAATTTAAACTCAAAGCACGCTGTCATCCAAAGCCTCAAATGGAATCCAAGATTTCAGACCACTGCTTCTCTATTGGAAAATACCTGACAGGTGCTGGTAAAGGTTTCATCTTCATTCCTATCTGCCAGTTCCTTTCCGTTACCCTTTTATTCTCTGCAGTAGAGCTACTGGCTGAAATACTGCTGATGAAACAGTTAATCTGTGTGGCAGAAGGTCTGGCGCTGTTTTAATATATATTCTGAAGTCTTTACTAGAACTCATACATGCATGCTGTTGGCTACATAATCTTAATGCAATGTTCTCGAGTCATTCACTGAGAAATTGGATGATGACTTTGCTGCAAAAGCTGTGAGTGGGTTGGGGAACTGTGGGACAAGGTAGATGGAGAAGGCCTTGGAGAACTGGGTTCTCTCTCCTGCCCCTGCCAGCCTTTCCTTTTGAGGGGGAAAGGAATAAGTCATTTAAACAGGGTGCTCATCCTGAAACTACAGTTGACGTGCAAGTCTTCAGGTAGATAAGAATCCACAACACAACTTAGTAGACATTACTGTCTAAGTATATAAAATGCTGCCTTAGCGAATGGCTCTGGAAAATCTTAGTATGCACGTCTCAAGTGAGGCAGTCAAAATTAGTATTTTTAAACCTCACTCTGATGCTCTGCACACTCCTCAACTATGTACGGTGGATACACCAGCCCCACACTACTCAGGGCCTCTGTGGAGCAGGTACTGTACTGATAGGCACTACAAAAGTCTTCTGAATATATTAACACTTCTGCCTTCATAGATTACTGGAGAAAAATGTGTGTTATTGTGCACTTAAAGGCTGCATCATAATGCATATGCACAAGGAACCAAATGAAGGTTGCATAGGCAACCATAATTCTGGCATTTCCTAAGTTTGTGGTTGCTTGCCTTTAAAATCTTAATAATGTGCTCTTAATATAGTGGCTTTCCAGTATATAACATGTAATTATCTGAAACTACGTATTTGATGTTTTCTCAGTATCTGGAGAACATTTTTTGTGCTTTGAAAGGATCCTGAAGAATAATCGTTATTTAACTAAAACATCTTTGGCTTTCTTTTCACTTTGCTTTTGTGTGGAAGCCACACAACAGCTCTTCACATACCAGATGAATAACATGTAGGAAGAGTGAGAGAGGAAGGGAACTGATGATTTTTTTTTAAAGTATGTGAATTTAATTTCACGAGGCACTTCATTTTAATCATAATGTACATCCAAATTTATATAAAAAAAGATGTTCTTCTGAATGCTTCAATATGTTGTTTTATACATTATTGGAAAAGTTCATATTTTACAAAATAATACATTTCTTTTCAACTGATTTTTTCAATTGTAGGTTGAAAATGAATATACATCAATGTCTTAAGTATTAGGTAGCATAAAACCATTCTGCATCTTCAAACTGTACAGCAAAATGCAATCATAAGCATGCTGGACAACTGTTAGATTACCTCACCACATTTAGTTTCGTAGAAATAAACTTTCTTACACCGTTGGATTTTTTAGGGAAACTCTTTTTCTCATCAGGAGGAAAAAGCCCAGCAATCCAGTACACGTCTGAACTAAACAGCATTGAGACACTTGCAGTGGGAAAAATTCCCCATTCCCTGCCTCCCCCCAGCTTTTCTGCAACATAACTGTAGACATAAATCCCTTTTCCTATTGCAAAAGGGTATATATCGATATTGAAATGAAGCATGTGTAATAGACAGTTATGCAATTCATCTGCCAGCACCATCACTGATTCCTCCTTTTGGAGGAATACATTCATGGTTACGAAATGTATGATGTTCAGAGCACAAAGTATCAAAGAACAATCCTACTTTTTCAGCTAAAAGATACCCAATGAATTTTTTTTCTATATTCCTAATGATTACAGAGATAATGCATTCTTACATGTTGTACCACAAGCAAAATATCCTAATTCCTTAATGTTAAGAGGTAGCTGCATACCCTCAATATAGAATCTCAGAAATATTTTAAAAATGCCCAAAGCTTTAGGGTACATAATGTCTACTCACCTCAGTTAAAACTCCAGGTAAATAAGATAGATCAGTTTAACAAAATAAGGCATCAGTAGCAGGAAGTAAGTGTTTATCCATTTTTCTAGTCATTTCTTCTATCCCTTGCTACTTACCTCTGAGTGCTGCTGTTGCTCGCACACAGAACGCAGCAGCTCAATCCGAGGAAGAAAACGCTTATTTCCTTTCACCCTCTGTTACTGTTCTCCCTTGAAACTCCTTCACTTTTTTCTTTTCAAGTTGCACAGGAATACAAGGATGGACCCTTTGAGCTCTATCCAGGTCTGTTTATATTATGTAAAACAGCTGAATGCATTTCCTATTTTAACCATGAAAAGCACGTCTTCACTGACAGGCGCCTGGATCATTAATAGTACACTGTATGCAACTGTGAAAACCCACGTAATGCTCAGAATTGGGCTCAGTTTTCTAAATGAAGAACCAGATGAAAATCTGCAAATCAACTTCTCTGTTGCAAAAGCTTCTCTTTTTCTCTCCTGTAGAAGAAGCTGGAAGTCACTGTTTAACCAATACGGATTTTTCCTTGGAAATGCTGGAGACCTCTAGACTTGGTTTCACACCAGAAACAAACACATTGGAGATGTTTTGGTCATTAAAGTGCCTCTAACCCCACCGTAACTTTCGGTCCGCTGCCACATCAAACCTGTGATTCCTTTCTCCCCAGGCAATTTTGTCTTACAGCACTGTCAGCAAACTGCTTCAGCACTCTTTGAAAAGATTCCAGCTTAAATTACAGTACTGAAAGCCTGGTCTGGGCTTTTCCCTTACTATTTTTTCTAGAATATTTAAATTTCATATTATTCCCCACCCAGTCTTAACCATACTTCCCAGAAGGCAGGAAAACAGTCTTTCCTTCCTGCAATCTTAAATGCCTTCATTAGAGAGGCTTAACATTGAAGTGTTTTGGAAAGGCAGATGCTCCAGATTTAAAAGAAACAGGAGAGGACTCTCAGTGAACAGCTGCATTGCTCTCAACTTCAAGCGAGCCGCATCTCGGAATGGTTTGGTACATTATTTTGTCACTGGGAACATATTATTACCATCTAAATTTAAAAACACTGACTTTCTTGCATGAAGGCAAAAGCAGACTTAAAACCACAATGACAGTTCTGTTCAAGCACTCTGTGCCGATGGTGCAGAAAACATCAAAGTGAAAAGCAGTTCTTGTCCGAGCAGACCGCTGCTTGCAAGGTGTCTGTACAGAACTGGCCAAAACCCACAGGTACAGGAATTCCTCTACACTTTCAAATATAATCACTATTCACAGCTCTTTGTGGAAATCTCATTCTGCAGCTGCTTCAGCTCTTCACTGACTGCTCAGAAATATCTTGTCCCTACTATTGAGCTGTATTATTTTACATCTGTTAGTAGATCGAAATGTTGGGCATTAAACCCATGCTCCAAAGTTACAATTTTTCCGTTCTAAAGGAACATACTTTTAAAATAAACCAAGCACTGTCTGCTTCTGTAGGTACTACGTCATGTAATTCTTGAAATAGTGTTGTAGCAAACAATTCCACTTCGGAGCACTGAGCATACCTCTTGCTCTTAAAATGGCTAGTGAACTTCCAAAATCCAGGCAGAAAATCTAAACAATTTTTTTAAAAAAAATCTTATGAATTTAAACTAAATCACAGTCTTTTTTTTTGTCCCATGAAATATATATTAATAGTTTTATCTCTTGCTGAATCTTCTTATGCATCTTCTACAACCACCCACATTTATTTTCCAGAATAGTTTAGTCAGTGACTGAATGATCCATTGCAACTCAGGTAAAATACTTATTCTGAAAAAAGTGCACTAACTATATGCATAATATAAGATTGATTTATTTTAACTCCATGAACATACGTAAAAGAGAGGCATAGACTTTCCATCGTAAACAAGACTTCAATGGACAGCCTGTTACTCATGCCCTGGGGGATACTTTAAGGAACAAGTTGAATAAAGTACTGTTTCAATGACTATTAACATCATTGTGAGCATTTTAATTAATGTCAGTGGCATAACTTAGGTCAAAAGTTTTGTCATATATACATAAAAAATATATATATATGTATGTTATAGCTAAGTACTTACATTTTCGGAGAAAATTTTTTGCATTTCAGAAGTATCTGATTCTCTCTAGAGAGGCAGCCAGCCCAGAAATTTGGGAACTTTGCTTTTTGGTAAATCTGGGTTTCCTGATTGTTTTTATGTAATTAACCTGTAATGTCACAAGAGATTAAATATCTTACAGAATTAAATACAATGACAAGTTGAAAAAAAAATTCCCAATTTTTCGTTTAGCTTTAGTAAAGGTTTGCTAGTGAGCATTATCCTGACCCATCAGTCAGTTGTCTGTCCATTAATCTAATTGTTATTCAGTAAGTTCTTCCTATTATAATCTCTCAGGCATGTGCTGCAAGGTCTAATGATCTTTCTGTGTTGTATCGTAAGAGAAAGGAGGATGTTGAGTCATCTTGTAAGTCTCTTCACCTGGTTGCTGGCAAGACCAGCCTTTTCTCAATGACTCCTGAATGGAGGAATGCTACAATTGGGCAGGGAAATAAGGCTCTGATTGGAATACTGGACAGCTGGGTAAAATAGGGAAAAGCGTACGACAAAGTTGAACAAGGAAAAGGACAAACAACCTCATAACTAAAAGCATGCTTCCGTGCATATATGGAAGCCCTTAGTTGATTTTTTTAAAAAAAGCCAACGACTATCTCACCATTCTGCATACAGAAGGCATCTCTTCTACTTACTGAAGTTCTGGAAAAAGCTATGACAACCAAAGGCCTAACTTTCAAATGTAAATAACAAATACTAAAAAAAATCTCTATGAAAAATTAAAAACTCTGACCCAGCGAAGTTCCCAAACGTGCTTAAATTTAAGCACGTAGTCTTAACAAGGTTAATAGGATTCATCTGTCAGTGAGATGCCTTATGCACAAACATGCTTCTTTGAGTTTTAAAACCATGTTTGCTAAGCTTCGAAATACTTGAAATTTAGGCACACAAGTTTGAAAATCTGGCAAAAGCTTCTTAAATGTTTTGCTGAAAAATATAACGGATCTTTTCTGGTTTAGAAGATGATATGAATCATTACTCTTTAGGCCAACAGAACTGGTTATAACCAGTGGACGAGTTCTGTCTTGGCCACACAGGTAACAGTGGAGGGCTTCTGAGGCGACTGCAGCGACCACAGGACTGAGCTAACAAATGAATGAATGTTGATGTTTTATACTCTTGCTGATGGGCAAAATTCCCCAAAAGCTTGGAATGGCTTAATTTCAGATTCAGATTTTCCATTGTCGTAAATAAAATAGAACTCTTCCTCCTTAACAGAACCCAGACTTTAATCTTGCCTTTTTGCATGAGACTTGGAACTCTCATTTTTACACTTCTATATATGAAGCATCTCTGGCAACTTACACTGCAGTAATAAATAAACTCTACAGTGAATTCATGCCTTTTTAAAATATCTCTTTAAGAATCTGAACTCCCTTCATACACTTTTGTGTTCTCCATATACTAGACAACTAAGTTTTTGTTAAGCTTTTTGTAGAAAACATCCTTCAAGTATGTGAATTCTGTAAAGCATCCAAGATGTTTCATGTAAAATTGTGTGCAGGATACAATATTCTACATTTCAGCTGTCAGTGTATTTCCGTGTTAGAAGACATTAATTTATTTATGAGATCATAGATCTTCTTTGGATTACAGTTAAAATATAAGATATTCTTTGCTGGTACTAAATGGTGACCCCTTTCACTAAAGCTGGGCAACATTCCATCTGCCAATGTTTTATTATGCAGTTTGTTTAAAAGTCTTTCAATGAAAAGAGATTAAATTGTCAAAGTTACCAGGTAATGACTTGAGTATTGACATAGCACAAACTTGGCATAAAACCCCCTATATGGTTACTGAAAAGCTTGTTTCCCCATTGAGGAGGGGGGGTGGGGGCAAACTGGCTAGCTTACCTCTTGAAAATCCAAGGTGTTTTGCTTCTGATTCCTATTTTTTCTTTTCAAGAAAAGAATGATCATGTGAAAATGTGTCTGTGTATCAGAATGCTGAGTGCTAATTTTAGAACTCTTCAGGTAGAATCATAGACTCTTTGAAACACACTGAAGAAAAATTGGCATTTGAGGAATCCCTCTTGAGCAGGTTTTAAATTAGGTGAAATTAGGACTATAACTTATTCAGTATTTCTTAAATACGCATATATTGTGTTTGGACTCAATTTTGAGACCTTCTTCTGTCAGATTTAATGAATACCTATAGAAGAGGCATATTCATGACAATTGGAAACAACTACTCTTTAAACCAGAAACTTTAAGATTAGGTTTAGAAAGACTGTAGAATTAAACATTTGTTCTCCTATTGTCATGAACCTGAAGAAATTCCTCTTATTTTAAAGTCTTTTTCATTTGAATACACTTAACATGCTTGGAGAACTTTGTTACTACTTCAATAATTAATATTTATAACCTTTTCTGATTTGGCATTAATGTTATAATTAGTAGAAAAAGAGAAACCAGATATTCCAGTATATTACTGGAAGTATGTTTAAAATGTCCTAAAAAGTATTTTCAAAAGCTACAAACTTCATATCCCACTATCCTTGTGTCTCTTGATCAGCCTTAATTAGGATATTTTTGTTTTTTAAATGTGGCAATAAGTTCCTTTTGTTTTCTCAATAAGGTCTTTTGTCATTTTTTTATTTTTATTGTCTGTCATAAAAATTTGTTGTATGTGTAAGCAATTTAATGGTTCACTGAAAGGTTGTTACGCAACTGAATTGTATAAAATCCTGTCCAAGTCCAGAAATTACTGTAAGGGGAAACCAGAAAAATGGTGAAAGGGTGAGAATTTAAATATGTTTTCTGTTTGTATTTATATCTCTCATATGTAATTTTGTTACCCTGTGAGTTTAAGAGGGAAGAGAAGGTGAGGAACAGATATCTGCTGCCTATTCCCAGCACAGTCAAGACTCTAGAGTCATCATTTAGCCAATGGGGACAATGTAGTACCACAGCTGTTTTACGTAGGTCTGAAACGATTATTTCAACAGTATACCATTGCTGGCTCCATTTCATGGTTATTTTTTCAAACAGAAGCTGCTCAGTGTAATGCTGAGCTATTATTAAAATCATTAAGCCTGGCCTTAACAGCGTAGGTGAAGAATGATAAATGCAGTATTCCAACTGCGCCGATGTCAGAACTCAAGGGCTTTCTACCAATACTCATTATAATCCTGTAAATGAATACAGTGGATGGGAAATATTATCAATTGGTAAAGCTGTCATTGACACAGCTTATTAGCTACTGTGACAGTATATATAACTATTCTGAGTGCGAGGATCAGGGTGCAAAGGGCAGATTCTGTCAGTGTGACTCATGTCACTAAATCACACATATTTCTGTTGACCATTGTTGTGATTATCTACACAGCAAAGCATTACTCTGTGAATGAAAGCTGGATAATTTGACTCTAAACTGATTATACATAAGTACTACTCCAAAAGAAGTGAAAGACCTAACATTGCATTTTTTATTTCACTGGTACTGATTTCCACAGGAATAAGAGCTCATCCTAAAGTATTTGACAGAAGAAAGAAATGTATTCATGCTATACACTAGCTTCTGCAATCACAAGATATAACTTCACAATTCAGTATATTTTCCAAACGTAGCATCCTCTGAGAAACCAGAAATTCTTCCTTGTAAAGAGCCCTTGTATTGGACTAGGTGATCTCCTGCAGTGCCTTCCAACCTGAATCACCCTATGATCCTATGATCTGTTTATGTAACCCTTACAAATAAAAACCATGTCCACATCCATCAATTCTTTATCTATATTTTTACAGATGTCCCAAATGTATGTTTTTGACCTTAGGCAGAAACACTGAAGCACAATAGAAAATTCCACTTGACCAAAGTTGGAAAAGCTTAGAAACCTATAAATTATCCCCTATTCTAGACTGCTGGAGTAACTTTTGTAAAACAAGAAATAGTAAGTCAGGTTCATTTTGGCTGAGTACAAAAACCAGAACCAGCAGAAGTGGAACAATTGTTGACAACCAACAGCTGGTATCATTTAACTTCTTGGGATCAATTTTTGTATTTGCAATTGAACTTGCTAGTTCGAGATCCAAATAAACTTTTGAGGGAAGCTTTACAGATATTACCTAATATCACACACCATACGTATTTCTCTTCTCACCTGTTAAAATAAGGTCCTTGTAACTTCTAACGTTCATCACCACAGAGCATATCACATGAAACATGGATGACCATTTTTTCACCAGACAACATAAATGAAAGTGAAGAGAGCGATGTCAAAAAAGCAGTAACACTGAACTGTAATTCCCTGTAAGATTTTCTCATATCTCTTCTCACATTATATGAGCCTTACTTCACAGTCTCTCTTGCCTTTTCATTTGAAATTGTGATGATCTTTCAAGACAATAATTGATGAGAAGGCAATTTGCACACTGTGTAAAAGCACGTATTTTGTTTGCAGTCAGTTCTGAAAACATGTCCTCCCTGTACAGGATAAATCATTACGCAACTGAATATAAGCATACTGTACATTGCACAGGCCATAGCCTTGAAACCATATTTTCATTGCTCTGAGGACTAAAATTGGATAATATTTTTATGCATATACATAGATCCAATTCAGCATGTCATGAATTGCTGAATTTTTGTCTAATAATGCATTCATGGACTGCTGGTTTCAGCCTCTCTTCATCGGCCTCCCTCAAAAATTGCTATAAGAATTTGAGACTGGCGCTACACTAATGAGCTAATAAGAATGAGATATACCAATGTGATATATGTCCTCATAAACATGCATCCATCACTAGCACTGGGAGCACCAGTGGTACATGAATGCGTACCGGAGGCGACCCCTCCGATATTCAGCACCACGGCCAGCTCAGGGCTACACACAACCTATAGAAAAGGACCTTGATTCATTAAAAAGTCAAAAATCCCATCAAAAATACAGAGCAATCTTGAATTAATAAAACACTTGTTGGAAATAAGCATCATAAGATCATAAACTGCACAATCTCAGAAAACATCATATTGTAGCACAATTCCCTCTTTGCTTCATGATAGGCCAGCCACAAATTAACTTCTTCAGAAGCAGTCTACAACATGTCTGTAGCGTCTTAGATGCACTCACTGATCAGGCATCGCGTTGTTACAACAAAAGTCTATTTCTCTTTCCACTTCTCCTTGTCTACTCCTCAACTTCATCTTCCAGAGAAGAATGACATCATAGGTAACAGATTGCATGTATGCCCCTCCTATACAGACTGAGACAGACAGACATTTTCACTCCCTTAAACAGATGTGTATAGTCTTTCACAAACCTAGAGATTCTTTTTGTGTAGGTTTAGCTGACATATTTCCTTTGAGTGTGGACTTGAAACATAGAGATGCATTGGGTAGATTGAGATCGATCTACTCCTGACCTTAAAATGATCTAGATACATGTGAAATGCCAACTCAGAAGGCCCATATATTTTATACATGTAAAAAGGCAAATGAGGTCCAACTGAATTTATTATGTATCAAGCCAAAGAGTGCTTGAATTTTTAGAGAACGAATTGTCATAGGTTCTGAACAAGATTTTGGCAATCCACCAGTGACAACAAAGCTACACTGACAACATCAAACTTCTAAAACTTCAAAGTGGTTGTGTAGACTATTGTGTTGTGGTAGTAGACAACTCTGGCACATATTCCGAAAAACCAAAAGTGCAGTAAGGTTAGAAAACATCCACAATGCAGGAGCCTGGAATAGGTAGTGTCACTAGAGGGAACATGGCAATAATGCATATGGGAGATCCCAAAACAAAGAGAAAAGTCAATCACTGTACATTTACTTAAGTAACCAGACTGATAACAGTACTGCAAAGACATTTCAGCCTAAAAGTTGTCCTTTACGTGCATCTAAGGGCTTTTTTAGATGGCTATGCTTACAAAATCTAATCCAAATTATCTAACTATGCGTGCTTGGAGTGGCTTAATTAAACCATGCTAAATTTGCATGAATACTCTCTCTTAGAATTAAAGTAATCTTGATTCAATTTAGGTTAATTTACTTTGGAAAAGAATAAAGCTAAATTAAATTGAGCTCACTTTAATTCTCTACATGAGTGTCCACATGGATTTTAATAGTTAATTAATCCACTGTACTTTCATAAATTAAACTGCATGGATTTTCATAGTCCGTGTATATGTAAACACACTCTTATGTTATTTCAAGGCTGTTCTATTTTCTATTACACTCCATATGGGCTAATTTAACAGTCACTAGGAGGAGCCAAGTATTAACAGATTGTTCTTAACTGAGACTGTGTTTTCCATCACTGTATATAAAAGACAATTTTTTATATATTCTCTGAATTACAGTCCTTAATGTAGCCTTTTAGGCCTTAGAGTCTACTGATGATGAACAAAAGAAGTTAGATATGATTCTTTAGAAAAAGCAGTATTTATTTAAATTCCAAGTCTAAAAATGATATGCTTATAGACTTTCCTTTGCAAAATAGCTTATACCATAAGAATTGCATTTTCTAGATAACAGATGGGCTACAACCACAATTTGAAACAATTTTGGACTGTGTCCCAGCACAAATCAATCTTATGGATTCTGAAAACGCTAAGACAGATCTTGAAATAGTAATTAATTTGATATCGTGATTTTGATGTAAAAGAAGAAACACTGATTTATAGCTGTTAAGGCTCTAACTCAACAATTATAAACTATGTTTTTTGAAGCTTCACTGTTCCCAAACTTGTTGGGTCCCCTCATTAGTTTCAAACTTTAAAACGTTCTCCTGTTCACAGGGTGAGAAACTCTTATCTTTGGCTGCAACTCTGTTCAAATCACAGCTTGTTAGGCATGGTTCGCGTTAACTGTGATTTCAGCTGGCAGGGCACTAGATTAGCTGTTGACATCAAGCCAACATTTAATTTTGTTTTCTTGAGTCATCTGTTGCCAGTTCCCATGACAACTGATCTTCTAGCCTTCAGATTTACTAGAGAGAACCATTAAAATGGCCAGGAGTACACATAGAGATTCTTTGAAGTAGATGGAAGTTCAACTGTTTTCTTCAATGGAAACTAAAAGATCTTTTCAGCTTTTACTTTAGCAACATGTGACTTCTGTTCATGAAAACACAGATGTTCTTGTATTAGAAAAATAGAGTAAATGGTAGTTTTTAACAAGAAATCTGTTTTAGCATCTTTCTACTACATCTACAGGATGAAGGTCTTTGTGTCTAAAATCATGTGATGCAGAGGACAGGCAAAAATATTTTTCCATTCTCACTTGCATAGCAGCAATGAAAGATGAAATTTAAGATATGGATTCTTTTGATCTTCCCTGGAGTCCCTGTACATTTCAATTTCTTGTTTCACAAATGGGTGACTTAGGTAAAGGAAGTATCTCAGGAAGATGTCATTAGTGCGCTAAGTCAACCCAGAGGTTGTAACAGATCGGAGGAAAAGGCCAATCAGAATGCTACGGGAGCTTCTTGAAGCAAAAATACCTTTGGCTAAAAATAGTAGTCAGTGTATATAAAATATGTACAACCCATATACCCACAGGTTATGAAAGCAGAAGAAAAACTTAAATAGCATATTGCATCACAAACAGTCCTTCTAGTAGAATGTTAAGATGCAGTGGTTATTTCTAAGACCATCCCCCATTGAGTTTCACAGGACTCTGTGCAGGAGTGGTTTCCAAAGTCTGAATTCCACATTCCTCTTATACACTGTGTTTGAAACATTGCGAAGCACTAAGCACAAATCCCTTTGAAATAAATGGAAGCACAAACACAATAGAAAAAGGTGAATAACTGGTTCAAATACTGCTAGAGACTTAAAAAAACAAAACAAGCTGTCTCTTTACCTCTTCATTAGGTAAACATTGGCCTCTAGTACATGAGAAGAAAATAAGCAGCTAGAAAACTTTGTCATTTGATGTGGGTATTCCCCACTGCTCAAGAGCTGTTGTACTAACAAGTAGTAACTGACTCCAGAGGAAGTGCCACAGGCGTTGCAGTGCTGCAAACGCGCGTGTGGACACAACACTCATGACTCTGTTCTAAGAATTAACGGTCCTCTGCAAAGGCAACAGACTAGAGGGGTTTGTGCACCCCATTCAGTTTATGTTTCATTATACATATTTGGATGACTTTTCCAGGCCGGTTCTTCAACAGCAATTCAAGATTGCCTTCCTAAATATGCGGGTACCTAGGCCTCTCATCTGCACTGAAACAGAGAGTAAGGCACTTTGACAAGAAGCTACCTTGCTTCTCTGCTCCTCCTCTGCCCAGCAGAAGCAATTAGAACATTTGAAAGATAATGGGGGTGTACGTGGGAGAAAGTGAAAGGTAAGAAAAGAGAACACACCAGTTCCTCAGCTTGGCTTAACTCCCCCGATTCCACTCAAGACAGCCATTGGCCGCCTGCTGAAAATCCAGCCCATTGGAGATCGCGGGTGGCCAGGCATGTTTGGTCCCAGTCACACTGCAGGTACCTCAGTGGCTTCCCCTTACAGTAACTTTCCCCCGTTTGAGTATAAACCCACCCTTTGCTGTTGTGACTGGTAAAAACTGGTGCAAACCAATGACAAAATGAAGCTCTGTGGCCGGGATGTATGATTGCCGTCTTTCAGTACTACCATGGAGATTAAACAAGTGCATGCACTAAATCTGGCAGGTTTTGCTGTAACGGTTCAGGCTGTGAATTCAGGCTCTGTGTGATTGTTTTAGAATGCAGTTGCCTCGTAAATGTCATTGATGCAGACGCTGGCATACATTCAAAATGCTGTGTTTCATGTTTTGCTTTTATCTTTAAATATATTTGAGTAGGTTTTTCTCTCTTCTAAAACAGCTCACATAATAGGTAGAACTAAAAATGATCTAATAGCTTCAATGCCATAGAGCTACTGCCATGCATGAAATTCAAACTGTGACTATAAAAAGAAGGAGGACTTCCTCTCTATTTCTCATTTTTAGCTATTTCTGCATTTTTTGAGAAGGATAGAACTTGTTCAAGTCAAAATCAGTTAAATAAAATGCAATCTGAAAGTTATTACAGGTCATCTGGGGAACTGGAGGCAAAGTTCTGGGGGGTTTTGACTGGTTGAGAAGTGATGAGTTTAGGAAGATTAGTTGTTACTAATTAAGATTACAGAGTGACCTAAATTTGGTTTTACAGACCTTACTGTTTTAGTTAGATGCAATGATATCCATTATAGCTGAGGAAATAATTCCTGATGAGTAATATATTTGCACCTTCTTACTTTCTATCTGCATATTCCCTTTGATTGTATTTCAGTTTTCCTGACACTATCATCTACTTGTTCTTGCTAGATTATTTCTGCAGCATTCAAAATGTGTTTTGTATGAGTTCAGCAGCCAAATACAAGTGGCATTGCTCAGTTCTAGTCCAGTACCTTATGTCAGTTCACTCTATGACTGAGAGCAAATCTTAATTAAGTATATTTGCATGTGTGCAAAACACATGCTTGGTTATTCAAACCTTGCTTTGTACAGATGCTGCCCAATTTTGTTAAATGGGAGAGACCACTATAACTTCTAGGAGAAATTATCCAAATTAGAATAGACCAAACCATTTGAGTGTGTTCTCAGACTAACATGACCATTTGATACGTTGCTTGTGAGAATTTAAATACTTTATCTATTTGAAAATGCTCTGAAATAAGAATTTGTGATTTTAATAAACACGTATTGTTACTGGGTTTTACTACATGCTTCATTCCAGCACAGGCTGACTCAGTGTGTTCTGAGACAAACGCGTATTGAGGCACTCCTGCAGATTGATTTTAGGTTGAGCCGTAACTATTCCGGCTTCGGATGGGCCCACTGAGGATGCACATGGTGGGTCTGTCCGTACTCTAAAGAAGGAGACTGTGGTGTATCCTCTAAACCCGTTCTAATGATTCAGGCATTTAATCAGAGACTGATATATTTATTATTAATAAAAGGAACAGGAGGATACTAAGAATTTCTTCAGAGAGGCTTAATTGACAGTGCATTGGGTAATGAATGACTAATTAATAAAATGAAAGCAGACTATAATGGATTTGTACTTTGTTTGTACACAAAAGGCATCATTAGAACTCTTCAACCATCATTAGCTCTGTCTCTTCTGCAGTGAGTCATTCTGCTCCCTGAAAAAAGTCTGGCTGCATTATAAAACCCCCAAACCATACCACTGGTGCAGCTAAAACTTTCTGGACTGTCCTCCTGTGTAAGCTGGTTCTCTGAGTTTAGGGGATTCTTCCCCATTTCTTTTTTTCCATTTCATGGTGAAATGGGTTATGCAGATACCTCAAGGCTGATCTCAGCAGAATTTTCCAAAAGTGAAGATATAAAGAGAAGAATCCTTACCCTAACAAACAAACAGTCACACCAGCTATGGTCTCCTGGAGGACACCACCCGGCTTACTCTGGAAAGGAACTGGCATGCCTTAGGTGCGGAGAAACCAGGAGTAAGTGAAAGTGGATAAGCTTAATGACAGCTCCTGTGTCTCTGGTTCATTCAGACAACCTGGGTGCCACTCAAACTAAAATTTGGCCTTTCTAAATGGGAATGAGAAGACTTTGTTTTCTTCTGCTTCTGAGACGATCCCACCCTAGAGATATGCAGCTCCAGAATAAGCACTCCCTCTCTCAGCACACACACAATAACCTATCTTTCCCAATTCAGAGTGCTTGCCACATTTAAAACCACTGTGACAAGATTAAATAAAGTGACTGTTGAGAAACTGAAAACAGAACTTAAAGGGCAGGGACAGGGTAATCATTTAGTAGCATGATTTATTCAGTCCTAAAAAAATTTAAAATAAAAAAGGAACACTGAAGTAATGAAACCAAAGAAAACAGTCTGGCAAATTCTGGCCTCTGTGCTATCAACTCTTTAGTAAGTAGGTTCTTCCACAGGTATATTCTCAGGAAAGGCCCCAAAGACACATAAGGGGATTTTTCAAAGTTCAGTTACAAAATCACATTTCTAAAATGTGTGTATTTCTAGTAAATAAGACAGTCCTTGATCTACCCGAGAACTAGACAAACACATAAGAATCAATCTTTGATTAAAAAAGAGCATTATTCACCCAATCTGGTTAAGCAATGGCAATCATTTGGTTGAAATCTGTATTAGTGGTAATTGCGTGCTTAAATGCTTTGAACATTTAGAATAATATATTGTGTAAAGTGAAATAGGCATGGCAACAACATATAAAACAGAGTTTTTTACATACAATGACAAAAATTTCAAAAATAAGATGCCAAAATATACAAATCATTTGTATGCACAAAAATCCCATGAGTGCATATGCAAACCACTTAATTATGCCTGTTAGTTGTTGTAATTGCCATTAACATGTGCAATTAGTTGCTCTGCATCACAATTCTAAGTGAATGGTAAAATCAGCTACAAGATTATGAATGGCTGAAAAATTCTGTTTCAGTCCCCAAGCCATTTCATTAAATCCCTTATTGTATAGTAAACAAAGTGCATATCATGAACTAACAAATTGCAAACTATATTTTTTCTGAAGTGACTGCAGCATTCCCAGAACTGAGGTTCTGTTGTTAACAGAACAAGTATTCCACATGCAACAGCAGTGAAATTGTCCTTCCAGTCCTTCCCATCCGGGCTTAGTCACATCATCAGGATGGGTTACTCGGGCCCCTTCGAACCTAACCTGGGCGTTCTGTTAGGGCTGTTATAGACTTTTTTAATGCTGTCTGTGATCTGAGTATTTGAGCGCTTTCTGCATAAAACCATTAGCGATAACTTAGTTTCTTATAGACATAATTGCCTGGCTCTTCTCTTTTTTGAGGGACCAAACTTTGGTTAGGGTTGGGTTTTCTGGAGTCTTTCTCAGGGAGGGGAGGATAAGAATATTCTGGAAATAGAATGGGTATTACAAGTGTAAATGTAATTTTTTGGGGGAAAAAATGAGGATGGTTATGAAATATTTCTTAAGGACTATCAAACTAGATTTGCCAAAGCACTTCTACAAGGCTGTTCCACAGTTAAATCCTCTTGAATCTAAAAGTTTTGTTCTCATCTCTTGCAATGGCCAAATGGCTTCATCCTTGGCTTTGCATTCTAAATTGGTTTAGAGAAACAGCTCTTATAGTAGTACTTCATCAGCTGAAATTCGGTCCTAAATACAGCTGAAGTTTGTGCAACCTCTTCTATATGGATACTGGGGCCAAAGTTGGTGGTGATGCTCTAAGTCGGCCTCTTCAGAGCTCGTTTGAGGATGCGCCTGCAGGCTCGATGGATGTATGAGCCATGAGCCATGGAGAAAGGAAATGCGGGAAATCCTGACTACCTTTTGGGTTGTGCTTTTCACCTAATATGTTAGCAGGAAATCACACCAAAATGTACAGTTAAGCAAATGACAGCTCCCATCCCCTTCTTACCTCTCTTTTTCCCACCTCCCCCCACCAATAAAGGCTGCAACTATTATTTTTTCAGCAACCACGGTAAAAACTGAAATATTAAAACCTGATGGCTACCCTCCCTTATCCGAGAGCTTATCCAAGAGCTTGACCATAGCTGCAATGCAGAAAAATCTAGCTACAAGCTTTTAAAATTCAGATTCAAGCAACAACATCAACAGCAACAAAACCCCAAGCCCAAACCCCTTCCTTTCCCATCAGGACCTGGACCACATGCAGACTGTAATTCCTGCGCTATTGCTGAGGAGCCACCACACAGAATGCAATTATGCTATTAGGACTGGGTAGTCAGAATAGCTTGCTTATTAGAGAAAACCATATACTTGTCCTATGCTATTATTTTCACTTATAGAAAATAGCCTTCTTAGGAGGCACTACAATTAAACAGTGATTATGCATATCAAATCAATTTTCAACAGATCTGGTTTATATGATAGCACAAGACCTGAGAGAGAATCACAGTTTAGCGTCCATGCACTTAAATAGTGGAAATAGTTCTGCAGTGACGCAGTGGTTTAGATGTGCAACCGTGAGTCCCGTTATCCTCAGTCAAACAAACTCACGGACAGTGGTATCAACACAGACATGAAATGCCCATTAAAAGCATATAGTTAGAACTGTTAAATTTCAGACAAAACGCTAAAAAGAAGAATATAATTACTATTCGAACATCACTGTTATTGGAATCTGAAATTGGAGCCACTTTGAATTTGCTGAATTGCAAATAAATGGGTAAGACTAAACAAATACACTGTGATACTTGTGATCCCAAAGCTGCCGACGACTTATCAAAATGATACTATGTACATCTTTGGGAAATAATTGCTGTAAAAAACCCATCTGTCATGAGAAATAATCCTAAATAACAAGGTTGTCACCTCAAGTAGACTTAGATGGCAGTGGAATAGATGAAGCCTTCACATCTCGGAATGCTGAGTGTGTTACGAGCAGAACAACAATGAAATAAAGCAGCTACTTAAAACCACTCCAGACATGCTATTTTGGAACAGTTGCTTTGAAGTCGTACCTTCTGAAAGCTACCCAAATGACCAGATGAGAGCAGGAGCAGGGGGTCAGTCAGACTTGGGGCAATGGTAAAATGCCTACAAAGGAATGTCAGTGCTGTTTCTGGAGGATACAAAACATCCGAGTTACCAATGGTTTTGGTTTGTGCCCAGATGTATGTTACAGGAAAACCGAGGGAACAAAAAATCGATTTTGAGAAGGTATAATTAAAAATTTCACAACAGTCATGATTTTAAAGTTTGGAACATGACGTGGATGTTTAATGAAGTGGTATGAGTTCAGCGGTTTAGCGGCCCCTCTGAAGATGGCATTACTGATTTCTGGTACCAAGTGACCATAAGATCTGACTTGGAAGCTGTAAGCCAGGAAATACAGTACTGCCATTAAACAACACATACAGGACAATTTTTGCAGAATTCAGCATGTAGTATTTGTTAGTCTCGGGGGAATCTTCTAGTACCAGTTTTGACCTCTTTTACACAACTTCCTTTAGCTGTAAGATCCGAGCAGCCTTGAACTTCGGCCCTGGAGGGCTTGCCCTTCTCAGCCTCGGGAGCTGGGAGCTCCGACTGCTCTGACTGCAGCAGACACCAGCCCAGCAGCAGTTACCCAACATTCCCATGACTCAACACCAACACCTGTAGAGCCGATACAGCCTCCTTGGAAAAGTCTCTTAGAGAGTCGTATAATGGGAGAGCAGGATTTTCTGTGGTAAAACAGCTTCAAAAAAGTTGCCAACCACAGCAACACGGAGAAAAAAAAGCAGCTGTTTACTATAGCTATATAGACCTTGCCTAGTAGCTGTTCTTTCAACCACTTATGTATGCAATTACACATCCATTCACCACCGTTGCAGGTGCAAGCTGAGCAATAGCATGTGTATAAATGTGTGTGGGTGTGCAAACGCTTCCTTATGGTGATTTGTTAGCACAGTGAGTGAAGCTTTGTGTCCAATGAATGTGTAAATTAGGTGCTTAGCTTACTTGAGTGAAAACCAGTTCACTTTGTCTCCTTAGCCCACCCCTCAACAGACATTGGAAGAGAAAGTAGGAAAGTAGTTAGATAGTTTCAACCCTGTCAAAGTAGCAGCTTCCGTCTAAAACATAATCCTGCTTTCTTGTGCTGTCCTCAGGTTTCTAACAATGAAGAGAAGGGAATCTTGAGGAATTAGTCATGTTGAATGATATCTTAATCATATGCATCATAAGCTCCCATGTAGCATTAGAATAAGAGGTGTCACATCTTGTGTTGTCATTTCTGGGACAGAAAACCGGGACTGTTAGCTAGCTTTAAATCATTTCTGGCATTAACGAGATTCTGACCAGAGGCTCTCTTTCATGTTCAGGATATGCACCGCATTATTTTCTATTATACCACAATACACTGCAAAGGAACAGCTAAGTTACCAAGACTAATCCTTTAAGTCTTTCTTTCTTCACAATGTCAGGCAAAATAAGACTATGCCATATTTCTGTAATCACTCTTGTATTATGAGAATATTATGATCTGTAACAACAACAAAATCCCTAAACCGCATGCATTCCCGTTGGCTGTGATATGCTTAGACTTGTCTCTTTCTGTCAGAAAAGACATTTATAAGTCTGTACGATTTCATCTTAACAGACACTATCAGGCTAAAAATCAGACCATTAACATAAAGCAGGGGAAAAAAAAGTTTTCTGGTGTTTAAAAATTAGTATTTCTGAAAGGACATGACATAATACCTGAGGTTCTCCTCTTTCTTCAAGAAACTACTTCAAATGAAAGTTAATTTTGAAGACCTAGGTATCTACTTCCACTTTTTTTCTACTTGGATACACATATTTAAATTAATCTGTTCAAAAGTAGTTTTTCTTCTCAGACCACTTTACATCAGCTACCAAGATCTAAAAAAGATTTCTGCAATGCTGTGATGGCAAATTGCAGGGGAATTTCTCGAGGGAGGGGAATTTGAATTAAAAACTAATTAAACCCACCAGAAGTAGCCTTCCATTTCTTTAAATAGGATGAGATAAAAAAGAAAAAAATATATAAAGGTGTATACTCCTTCTAAGTGATCTGTCCTTTTGGATAGAGTGAAAACATCATCCCATACATACCTATTCAAAAATTTAGGGTGTATTTGTACTTCTTGGCTGTTATTTGCATGATGTCTAAGCTGCTAAGACTATATTCAGTCACTTAAGTCTTTTAAAATCACTTTGTTAGAGCAGCCAAACAACCCATGATCTCAAAATGCAAAAGCTCTTGGCAGTGTGCTTTTTGT
Source organism: Fratercula arctica (assembly GCA_947846985.1). NCBI lineage: Eukaryota > Metazoa > Chordata > Aves > Charadriiformes > Alcidae > Fratercula > Fratercula arctica. Next base: position 1,067,309 of record CANTUZ010000013.1, on the reverse strand, counting down.
TTGGGTTGAGGGCGAGGGGAGTGTTGTCGGGCTTTTTGGTGGTGGTGGTTTTTTTAATAAGTTACTACAAAACATGTCTAAAATGCTCAACAGGCAAAGAAATAGAGGAATAGAGAAATATTAAATTCCAGGATGGGAAGTGGAATGAACCTTCTGCAGGTGCAAGACATGAGAGCTGATTATATAAACATCATCTCCCAAGTACGACGGATGAGTAATGCCCCAGGTCATAGTGCAGGCTGTTTTGAAAAGGTGGGTAGAACTGGCTGGTAGAACTAGAGACCTTTGATGGGTTGGAATAAACGCATCCTAGAAGTAGGGTTATGAGAGCAAGAGTGAGAAAAATATAAATGGAACAGCAAGTTACTGAAAGCAGCTGCTTCTATTTTTTGCTCCCAGGTTCTTCTTTCAGAAGCAAGGGTTATTTAATCACTTTTCATCTCGTCGCCCACAATAACTTTGGAGCTTACTAGCAACTTTCGTCAAAGGATGTAGTTCACGAAAAAAGACACCAGTGACCCTGTTGAGTATTACCTGCAGGAAGAGCCTCGGCGTGAGGTCAGTTTTGCTTGCGCACCAAAGTGTCCACACAGGAGGGATGCTCTCGTGCCCTAAGGGAAGAGCTTTCAGTCCGACTGACGCTTCATTAGACAACAGAGGATCCAATTTGAAGTCGTAAGTCATAAATGAGATTGTTGACAGTTTAAGATCAAATTGAGGACTGAAAATGCTGAAACTATAGGAAAGCAGGCTTTGTTGGCTGCTCTGTTGATACAGTACTCACACCCATTCTATTTGCAGAACCATTTGGGAGAAAGGCATCTGGAGCAGGGGGCATTAGCTGGGCATTAGCTAAGGCAGAAGAAAAGTACTAGCTAACAGAATGAACTCAGACTAGATGGCAGAAAAGTGAAAAAACTGTAGAGAAAATAGCCTGAAAAGGAAAGAAGAAAAGTTGCAACAAGCTCTACTCTTTCTTGAGAGAACAAGAGCCTGGAGGACAGCACGAGCTCAGTGAGAGAGGAGGAATGCCAGTCCTCAAAGAGACATTCTTGGCCTAAAGAAGAGAGGTACAGGATACATTTCTATTACGAGCTAGAGCACCTTCTTAAAATGTTTTCATTCATGCACGATATTCCAGATTTTTGAAGGATGCTTCTTTGTAGTTTTACTTGTTAAAAATGATTTCTTTTACCGGCTTCCTCTCAGTTTATTCTTCTGGTTGAATTACAGCAGAAAATGTACACCATAACACAAAGAAGTCTATTTGCTATCTATCTTGACAGCTGTTGTTCACATACCCTATGTTTGCCTTAAGAAAATACACATCCAATCATGTCATCTGTTAAGTTAACCACTACTGTGAGGGTTCAAGTAAAATAGCCTCAGGAAATGGCTGATATTTGCTCCTATTCTAGATCTAGCAGAGTCATGGTTTTAGTGAGCATGTAATTTTTTTGTATCACACCATTCAATTCTGAATTAGTATCAGGAGTTTACAGTAAAATAGTATGTTCTTCAGGATCTCTGTTATGTTGCTAAATGTAGGGGATTCCCAGATGTCAGTAAGTTCCCTTATGTTCTTGACTCGCAGGAGGAAGTGTTACAGGTTGCCAGGTTCTCTAGAGTTAAGTATCTCATATGGGAAAACCAAAGTGGTAGATGTAGTTTATCTCAGTTCTGATTTTTCCATTAATTTTCTTGAGTTAAATAAGAAACTAGGCGTTTAAAACTCATGGTGTACAAGTGGAGAATTTGTATGAGTGAAAGACGAGGCTCCATTTTCTTTTTTCTAGAGCTTTCTGTGCAGAGTTAGTATTCTAATATGAGTACTTATTCTCTGCTTCTAGGCATTGCAACATAGAGCAAAACCAAATGAGCAACTGTTATGGAAGTAAACTTTTTAGCTGAAGTTAAGCTGAACTGCTGTATCTGAAAATAGGACGCTTTTCTCCTTGAAACCTCTACAATCCCAGAAAGCTGCTACCCAGTCTGCATAGCTACTAGAATTTAAAAAAAAAAAATTTTTTTTTCTTCTATCATAAATGCAGAGCTTACAAAATTATAGAAGTCCCATATGCAAAGCATAAACTTCAGAGAAACCCAATTAAGCCAGTGTTACGTACACTGTCATCCACTGTGAGCAAGCCAAAGGGGGCTGAGGATTTAGGTAGCTGGCGAGAAGGCAGACAGACAGACCCGAACGTGTCCAACAGTCTCAACAACTGAGATTTCCCAGGCCTGCCAATGAAAGACGCTACAACTTTTCCCCCTTCTTCTGCAGTAGTTTGTGAAATCCCTGCTTGCTCTGAGCCATCATTAGAGGTGACTGGCACACTGTTGAGTGAGTGTGTTTTTCACTTGTACTGTCATTTGAAACAATTTGGGATGGTCAAGATTTAAGTTCTCAGTCCACCTTGTCTCGCTCTGCCATGCTCAGTCAAATGCAAGGCTTACAGTCACTCAGTGATCCCTCCGGGGGCGTTCAGCAGTGGCCATTATGTGCTGGATGAGAAGAAATCTTTTAACTATCTCCTTCCTCAGTTCCCTCACCACAGTTCTCAAGTCCTGCTGAAATAATGTTGTGACACTAAGTACTGCATGGGAAACTTTCAGGCTCCAGTCCTGAACTCGGTGTCGTCTTCCCCAACTCTGCCCATCATCAGAACTGAAAGCAGTTTAGCTCCGGAGCCTGAGGTATTCTGGCCTAGACACATGCAAAGCAATCGCGTCGCATCTCTTACACGGCAAGACCTGGAAATAGGGAAGAGCAGACAACTCTTCTGTGGAGTAGTACCTAGCCTTTTTGTTGAGAATGTTTGCTGTCTAAATATTCTACACAGATTTGTATCATTCACGATGAAAGAATTAAAAAGTACTTGCAGGAGCCAAGAAAGTCTCTTGGAGACCGATTCCTACTAATGTTTTGTCTGAGTTCCCCCAAGCAAGCAGGGCTGGTTCCAGATGCTGAGCAAGCTTGCCCAATGCATCGGCACTCAGGTGTGTTATTTGAAGTCAGAAGGTCGACTCTGAATGGTTGTTGGTGCTCACGTGTGTTCAGCCAGCCCTTCCTTTGCTTCCAGCCCGTCTCAAGCTTCAAGGCCAGGCAAGCGCGTTCCCCACAAACTCCCCTTCTGCCGCCCCTGCCGAGAGCACTGTCCTAGACTTGGTGGACCCCAGTTCTGGCCCAGCAGAGCGTTTCTTGTGTTCTCATAAGGATAAAAAACCCAAACCTTGGTGCAGGCTGTTCAGTTAAGAGGTACGATGCAGACTTCTGTGAGGAAGTGAATGCAGCGTGACAGGCATTCACAACAGATCAATACGGGCAAGGACAGGGAAGAGTGCGTGGCCTGAGGGACGCAGCAGCCCTCAAAAAAGGCTGAAGGCTTCACTGGTTTGATGTAATGCAGTGATGTATGGCCAGTTGCTGGTTATGCAGCAACAGAACAGTTTGAGGATGAGGAAGTTAACGCATGAAATGTCTCGTCATTATATGCGACAATCATGAGGTGCTTTATGCGTAAGGACATGGCTTTCTTTAGTGGTAATCACAGGGCCACATGCGCGAACCATGTGTGATCACAGGATATTACTGTACTACAGAGAGCACGGTAAGATGGCCTTTGATTAAGATCATCTTACTGAAATATTTATGCAGACTCGAGCATGAAGCTGTTGACCTGCATCAAGTAGCTACATGATGTGCTCTCTAGGGCGTGTATAAATTGTATATACGTGAGACCATAAATCAACTTGAATTTCAAACAAAAGCATGGGCACAAAGAATCCGTTGTATTAGTATAGAAACTCCAGCTACATTTAGAAGCAAAATGAAGGTATCATTTTTACCTTTACTTACTCTTTCGTATTTATAGATCTGACCTGCTTAGAGATGCCAGGCTAATTAATTCTATGTATTAAATTTTAAATATCCAAAGGCACAAATTTGGTTAAAAAATGCCATAATGTTATAAATAAATAAATGGTGTAGCCCGCTCATTTCAGCACAAATTGGGCAGTCTTGAAACACAGTTCCACAAGTAAATACTGTTACTTAACTATTCACTAAAATAAAGTTACATTTACATGACTCCAAGCATTATATAACTCATTACATTTTCAGTGTGGTGCAAACATTAATTGATTGACTAATCTTAAAACATCTTCATTCATAGCTAAAGTGTGGAGTTTGTTTATTATTTGAGAGACATATGAGTTTATCTTATTTGCACAGAGAAGGAACCAATTGTGTGCGCAACTTACTATGTGTGTAAATCAAGCCCAAGTACTTGTACCTAATGTACGCAATAAATTTGGAGTTTACCTTAGTTTTAAAATGAAGCCTGTGACATGAAAGAGAGAAAGATAAGACAGGGTTTCAGTACTCCGTAGACTAGCTGATGGACTGAACCATTTCCATTCCCTTCCAGTGCCCACTCTGCCTAGCTTAGGAGAGGGATGCTTGTTTACTCATCTCTCTTTCCTTTTTTTTTCCTTTTTGTTTTTAAATTCTGTTCTTACTGAAACTAGTGTACGTACACCTGCCCAAAGCTGGGTGGGAAAGCATGGACAAATAAATATTTTCTGATTTAACTTTTCTCTGTCAAGTTCCCAGCTACCTCTACTTCATATCAAAAAAGGTCATTAGAAGGTAAATTAATTGCAAAGAGGACAGATAAATACTACAGGGTAATTAGAAATCCCTGTCCATCTTTCATCAAAAAGCCCATGGTTTCCATTTTTTTTTCCTATTAGGTGAAATAATATTTAGCACAAAGACTGAATCTCTGAAGACTTTTAACAAATAAAAATTCTTGTCCTAAATCTCAAAGTGAGAGACCAGACTCACCTGTGTTTTTAAATAAACTGTCCCAGTGCAACATTATGCAAAAAGCAGAGTTTCAGATTCTCTTTCCTTAATTCACCAAATTTTCTAGATGTACTTGCCTAAACTGTTTTCTCCATTATTAGTAATATCAAACACTGGAAGCCACAGAACAAGAAACTGCAGCTACATTTAAAGCAATCAATCACTCACTCAAAGTTCTCTAACCTTACAATGAGAACAGATTTCCTATACCACACCACACGCAATATTTTTGCATGGTAGGTGACTAGCAGACTCTGCCCCACCTGGCCACACACACAGCACCTATCTCAACCGCAGCGCTGCTGGGTACGATTCCTGCCCTTCAGATACGGGACTGAACATTACGAAATGCAGAGTCAACTTCCAGGTGTGCCACTGGCTTCCTACAGAAACTCACAGAAGGCAATTAATTACAGCTCAATTCCCCATATTTAAAATATAGAACACACTTTTTTTTTTCCACTGTTTTCTATCTTTTTCAGATTAGATTGCAAAGAACTGAAAGTGGGAACAGTTTCTCTTTACGTGCTGCACAGCAACTGGCACAATCACGCATTATTTCAGATATAGCCCATAGGTATTTCTCAGACTAGACATCTGTGTTTGGAGAATCTGAGCCTGAATCTTTTTTGTAATCTGTGATAATTCTTTTATGATGCATGAAAACATGTGAAGAGTTAAGAAGGGGAAACATAAATGCCCTTTGTAGGGAGTATACAAGAGACCTGTAATACTACTCTGTGTGATGTATGAGATACCGCAACTCTGAAAAAGCCCTTTCTCACTCATCCAGCTCGCTTTGATCATTATACACTTAAGGCCTAGAAATTTCTCCAGTAAGATGTAAATGCATTATTTAGATATCAATATAAAAATAAATAAAAAAATCAATCCTGCATTGTTTGCACATCATCCCCACTGCTTTTAATGCCAGAATATAGTTGCTGCAATGAAATCTAAGGGTGATGAAAGAATTTGTGTGCACATAAGTAGGTTCCTTCTGGCGCATGAGAAAGCATTCCCAGGAACTAGGGGAGATATAATATATTTAAGACATTCTAGAACCAATAAATTAATTCTGATTCAACAAGGGACAACAGAAACTGCTACATCAGATAACTAGTGAAAAAGCTTTTCACTGACATGTGGTAACTACCTACTCTAATTCTGATACTCAAGTTTAGACCCACTCCTTTACACGTCCCATGGGTTTTGCTGGGAGCACTGAGAATAAGTGCCTGGAGCATGAGCCCTGCAGGGCCCGGGGGCTCTGGTGTGGGAGCAGAGAGCACATTCCCACTGTGGGACGGTCCCTTAGGCTCTGCACTGCAAACTGAGATCTGTCCAGTCTTTCTGCTCAGAAGACAACGATTGTAAACCTAGGAGGAAAACAGGACCCTCAGTTATTACTCAAGGATGCAGAACTATAGATGCAAAAAAGTTCATAAAGCAATACCAGGTATTTCCGATACGATGACTTCACTCTCATAAATCCAGACTAGGCTATGATTGCATATAATCAGTATTTCCACTTCTTGGATAAAGAGGTTTAAATGGTTGAAGTATCTTTTCAGCAACATTCAAACTACCTGCCAACCTGGGACTTAGGAGAAAAGAGAACTGTAAACCACTTTTTTTCCCCCCCTTAAAGGTCTCTATTTCATTTACAGAACTGGCTAAATACAAGTCTCCAAACACTGGGAACAGTCAAACCTTGGAAAAGCCTAAAAACAACCCTTAACATGAATAGCATACTTATTAACTGATCTCATTTAACTGCTGCAACATAACTTCACCAAGCTCTCTCTTGAATCCCAAAAAATAAACTAAGTAGTTGGTTTCAGTAAGGAAAACACCCGGGCAAGCAGCATAAAGCAACTGGCGTTGAGCATGCACGCATGCATGTTGAGCAATACACAACATAAGGAGCACAGCATGGTCGCAGATCCCAGTGTCTGCAGCACGAAGTGAGGCACAGGCAGCAGCACCTACAGCTGGGGAGTCCCAGCTCTGCAGCCCGCCCCAGTGCCCCCAGCCCATCCTCCTCTCCAGGGCCGGGGAGATCTCTCTCCCTGCTGGAGAACGCTGGGGAGAGCAGACACGCAGCTGGGATGTCACCAGCAGGGAGGAGGGCTGCTGGGGCTGGAGGAGATCACTGCAGGATGGAGGGAAAATAAGGGACTTCAGAGCTTCCAGTGAAGTTTCTCTGCGTCACAGGGACTTGGGGTCCAGTTAGATCAGACCAGCAAGACTGGGGATTTGATGAGAAAGAAAAAGACCTTCCCAAAAGCACAATGGCCCATTTGTTAAAGGATAACTAGCATTGCAGTACTTGGTGGTATGGCAATGATTTTTCTGGTTCTATGGGATAAAAAACTAACTGTACCTTCCCACAAATAACAAATGTTTTGGGGAGCCTTATAGGGCTGAAATCTGGATTTCGCTGTGAAAGGAAACGGGATATTAAGTTGGAATGTAAATTAATACCCTGCATGTTTCTAGTCTCTACTGAGTATGCCTGTGCATACTCCCCATGGTATCACACAAGGAACTAAATACACCTGGAACAGCGAGTTTCTGCCAGGAGTCCTTTGGTTGGGTTAGAACAGAAACCTTCGGACTTCGAGTGAGAGAACCTAAAATATCACAAAGCTTCATATATATGAAAAATAGGGTTAAGTCATAAACTGGAGCAAAAGCACTGACTAGCTTATTTAATTTTGGTCATAAAATAATAGTGTTGGGAAAGGATGTAGCAGACCTGGTACACTTCTTGTTTCAGAAGAAATATGATCCAGGGCAAACAAAGTCTGTTAACAGAACAGACTTGTTGATAGAGGAAAATGAAATGGAAACCAAAATCTTTCTGGTGAAAAGCCCCATATAATAGGTGGCCTGGCTCAAGTATGGGTATCAAATTTGAAAATGTATGCAGCAACTGAAGACGTCACAGATAAGCCTACAAGTGCCTGGTTTAAGTTGTGGTGATCTAAATGACTGGAAAAGGATGAGAGCGCCAGCCAACCGACAGGCAGGGCATCAACAGCATCTCTTCCTCTCCTGGTGCTCACGCTGCTATTGATTTCCTTGTGTCTTAAGCACATGTTTTAAGTTAAGCACACGATTACAAGATTTTCTGAATTATGGGCCTGGAATGAATAATTTGCAGCAAAAATGGCACCAAGCTGGCACCAATCTATGTGCGCTCCAATTGTACCCTTCTTTGCTTTCCCTTTGTTCCTTACACACATCTGCAGCCCAAACCTACTATACTTTACTTTTAATATGCTTTTGAGTTTTCAGACCTCCCCTGCCAGCAGCTTCCAACATCATGCAGTTCACCAGTGTAGCGTCCAGCGTCCTGACGGCTAAGGGGCAAAAGCACAGCTCGCCAATTGCTGACAAGCCCCCTAACACTATGCACAAGACTCAAGCTGAGCAAACTTGTTGAAGGAACAAATACGTCAGCAACAAGTGTTAATTAAAATCTTTAGCAACCCTGAAAAGTTATGAGAAATCAATGGTAGGCATACGAAGGGAGTGGCACGGCATATTTAGGCTAGGTTACAGCTTTAAAATGCCCCAGTATAGAGTATTCTATACTTGACACTTTACGGCGCTATGGCTTTCCCCAGGCATTACTTAGAAGGCTGATGTCCCTGCATTGCCTGTGAGGCTCTGCTGGGTTACAGCTCATCCTTCAGCCCACAGGCGATGTAAAAGCAGCATAACACTTCAATTCCCTTCTTAGCATCCTACAAGAATACTTACAAGAATGTGTCCTGCTACAAAACTTTTGAATTATGATAACTAGAAACAGTCACGAAGGAGCTTTAAGTTTTAGGCAGTTGTTCTCTCCTTGAGTTAATTCAGTGCACAGTGCTGCTGATTACACATGGTATGAATAGAAATAAAAAGGGAATTAGTGTCCAGCAGTGGCATAGTTGGACATCTCTGGAACAGCTATTCTGAAGTAGCTTTAGCTTGTCAGATCTTGAAGCACACCAAAGAGTGCGGAGGCTGAGAAGCCCCCTTCATCAGCCTCTCCAATGAGAATGCTGAGGAACAATGCTGGTAACGCTGTTAACAACATGGAACACTGCTGCTTGCACTCCCCCAGCTCCTTGCCTTGGTACAGATGCTACACTGGAGGAGAAGGAAGACATGGTGGACCACTGGCAAGGTCCACTGAAGAACTCAGTAGCGCCAATCCTGAAAAAGCATTCTTTAATTGCATGGTGCCAGAAGGAAAAGTAGCAGCATAGAGAGCAAAACATGCCGGCACCAACGTATACTTATACAAATTAAAATGGATTATCCCAAAGTTGAGGGGGGGTGACATTTTCACACATTGTCACGGTTGTCTGTATCTCCTCAAGTAATACAGAGTTTTGACGTGGTGTGTGCTTCTTCAGTCTGCGGAGCCCTGTCTTTTATGGCTACAAATCAAATCAGATTGTCAATCTTTTCTATGCCCTGTGACTGCTGGAAGGATATAATGAGAGCAGTATTTTGGTTTCCTGCAACTGCCTCTCATATAGGTGGGTGATAGTGAAATCTGTTCTAAATTTCATATCCCTGCCCCCTTTAGACTCCCCTTTCTCTCTTGATCCTCACCTGGGAAGATGGAGGAGGCAAACAAGGAAGGGGAAAGGAAAATACTATGATCTCTGGAACTAACGAAATCCCTCTTTGCATTATCTTTCCTTAAGTGAGTGCCATCTTTTGCCATCTAAATCAAGTTCTGTCACCTTTTAATTTTTTAATTAGAATTTAACTAGTATTTTAAAATTTTTAAACATTCCTAACTGCCTCAAAAAAAAATCCCCTTGATGTTATGGCAGGATGTGATATTTTCTAGAGGAGTTTTTTCAGCTCAGAGCTAACCCCAGATCTACAATCAAGAGATTGTGACTTTATACACAAAATCTGACACGATTGGATACTCTGGCCTTCTCCCAAACTCAGTGAAAACAATGGGACTTTGAACAGCTATCTTAATGGCAGCAGGGAAGGATGCTACTGGTTTCAGAACTCTTTCCTATGAGGATTTCCAAGTTAAATTGTGTTAATTGTGATTCTTCTCCTGTGAATCTGACATTAAGTCTCAGCACAATGAGAAAAACGAAGTTCACTTTCTTAATGACAGCACAGTCTCGAGACAGCCTATAGTTAAGCAAGGTATAAGTATTTTGATGTATGTTTCTCAAATTCAGGACATACTCCTTTTTAAGGCTCACTCACTCTGTGACAGTGTGCTTAAGTGAAATACAGAAGTCCAGTGTTCGCTGTATTATACCACTTCTCATAAAATACTGCTCAGTGGCCACAAAACAGTTCACTTAAATCACAGGCTGAAATGCATGATTTTGTCTTAAAGGAGAAAATAATCTATTCAATTAAAATGAAGAAACATTCATTCCTTCTTATCTTTCTTATACTATTTCCAGCATTCCCTACGCTAGGAATAGGAACTATATGCACCATTTAAATGCTGGAGAAAATTAGCTCGTTGTCAGTAGAGCCTGCACAGGTAACCGAACTCCATATTTTCTTCTCAGGCCATGACTGTGACATCTTAATTATCACTGTGAGGAGCTGCTGTTTAATTGAAGTTGCACGTGAAGGATCTAAATCAGTGAATTTGTATCTCCGTTTTAAAATAAATAGCTATTAACTGCCTCTAGTCTAGTTTACCAAATACCTTGTTTATCTTATTTACTACAGGAACATTTAATAAGATTCTAGTGGCATGTGTTAATTTTTAAAGTTTTTTATATGTGATAAAATTCACTGTAGCCTGCAAAGATTACATCGGTTCTAGTAAATCAGGGTTATAAAATAGCTTTTCATTTCTACAGTGAATGCTTTGTGAAGAAAAGCCCACTAGATAAGAAGCTTTATCGTGAAGCCCTGGTTGTTCAAGGCTTGGAGTAACTGCAGCTTCTGCCGGCATCAGTCAGGATTGCCAGTGTCCACAAGTTGCAAAAATCAACATCTAAGGCTATTTGAACCAGCCAGTTACTCCGTTATTCTGTGCTCTTGCTGGAAGAAGAGGGAGCCCTCTGTTAAAAAAAAACAAACAAAAAAACACAAAAAAACCAAAAAAAAACCCACCAAAAAAACCAACCAAACCAAACAAAAGAACCCCAAACAAACAAACAAAAACCCCCAAACCAAACTTCAGCTTTGTTCTCACATGGGAAACTCCTCTGAGACTTGACCTGGTTCATCAAAAAAATTGCAAATGAAAGCAATAGGAAGGTGAACTAACGCTTGCCATCTGCAGTCTGTTCATCGCGAGTCCCTTCAGTCTGATGTTTACGTTACTCAGTAGCAGCTAAAAAGAGATTATATGGCCCAGTGAGAGCAGATTCTGAACTTGTGCAAGAGAGCCAGCAAGTCTGGTAACCACACTGTGTACAGTCAACGCCGCTCTTAAGCTGGTGTTTCAAGAGAGAAAGGAAAATGAAGCATTGCATCAGAGAATTCTCTTAGGTAAATACATGAAAAGCTATATGCTGCCACCACTACGTTCTCAACTATGTCACCAACATTTCCTGTATGAAGCTGGGCTGCAAAACAAAATACTGTAATTGTACAGGTCAAGAACAGGAATGTAAATTATGTCTTTAATCAAACCCAAATGAACACCAGAAAAATCTTTACAGTTTAGGCTGGCTTCATCTATTACGACATCGTCTACCTTGATACACTTTCCTACAGTAGAGACAGCCAAATGAATTGGTGCAGAATAACCCTTGACCACATCGTGCATTCAAGAAAATGATGCAAAGCAGGAGTGCGTCTCCAGTAGGAACACAGTATCATTCAACTGCCATATGAAAGTAGGAATGGTTCTGTAGTGATCCTTCAGTTATATCCATATTTTATTACTTTTATTTGTCTTAATTGTCTGTATAATTTAAATGCCTAACTTAAATGTTAATGAAAATTAATTTAGTTTTTAAATTAACAAGGAATCCTACATTTCAAATTTACTTCTCTCCATGGTTTATCTGTGAGCAGGGTTGGGATGTAAACACAAACTTCCTATGTACCACTTAGTGCACCTAAGGCTTTCTTTTGACGTAGAGTCATAGATGATTATGTTGGTATTAAAATGATTATGTTGGCATTATATAAGTCCATAGATGACTATGTTGGCAGTACAATGATAAAATTATTTTCCAGAATAATAAAATAAGATAAATTACAATTATGTCATTTAGCATACATAAATCTTACAATAGTATAAATTGTATTTCAGGTTTTTTGGTAGCCAATTGTATGAGATTGCTCATAGTAAGTGATTACTTACGACACTGTAGGGTAAAATATTATTTAAATAAGTCATTTATGTTCATTTATTATTATTTTGAAGCATACAGATGTTCAATACTATTTGATAAACAAATTTTAAACCTAAAAGCTTACCAAGCACGCTAACTCTACTACTAACTACTTATACCTACCTGGACAAAACCCATAAGGTATTTATCGCCTTTTGTTTCCCTCCCCATATTGTATGTACAACACAAAACCATAAAAGAAATCTTTCTTGCGGATCAGCATAGCTTCTGCCATGCAATGGGACACTGTCTTATCTGATGAAGTCTGTATTAGGGGGAAAAAATGCTACTTAGTATTGATAGTTCTTTTTCCTTAGAAAAAGCATAACAATGTTTGTATCTGTCAATATGTCAGACATGTTGTGTACTTTCTTTGTTGTATATTTCACAAAGGTCAAAATAATCGATTAGCAGAAAATAATATAGAGGAATTAAAATTGCGATTGCATATGCCTTCCTTTCATTAGTCACTTCTGCTTCCAGAGATGAAATGGCAGAAACATACATTCCTCTTTCAGTCAAGATTGCCCCTTTGGGAGGGAGTCGAGCAGTTCACGTTAGAAGAGTCCTTTGTTCCCTTCACTTAGGGTATCGCAGCAGTTGGGCATCAGAGATAAATCATCTACTGTTTGCCTTAATTTAATTTGTATTTCACTCCAGAACAAGGTGTTCTGAATTGCTTGATAAGACAAATAAATAGAAGAACTTAAAATAGTTACAAATATTAATATCCTCGTTGGCTCAGAAGGAAGCAGTATAGCAGGTGTATGTAAAGAGCCTGGAATATTTTACTTACTCAATAATCTGAAAAAGACTGGAACAAAAGTTCAATCCAAAATTGCATTCAGAGACTGTCTCTTCCAGGCTGATAGTGCCTGACCCAAACCCATTTCTAGGGCTGGAATTCAGTGTAATGGGCAGAGACGATCAACACCCCATTCATTGTCTTACGCTGTTTTGATTACTCCTTTTCTCATAAAGGAACCTTCCAGTTCTTGTATGACCATCTATTCAGATAAACTGGGAGGAAACTGGCTCTTAGCCTTTGCTTCCAGCTTGTTGTTGTGCCTTTCCTTGCAATCACATCACATCAAAGTGATGTCGTTATTATTTTTTTTTTTCTAAAGGGGTCATCATTCCTTAGATTCTGACAATTTGAAATTACTGAGTCACCACCAACAGATGCTTAGAATTATTCCTCCTAGTGAAGTTAAGCTGAAAGCATCATTAGCCATCGTTAAAGAAAGAAAATAATCTAATCACAATATTCTATTTATACACTAGCGATTCGGCCGCGTCCCCCCAGCACCACCCTCTGTGCCTACACTTCATAAGAAGATTAGGCTTCTCCCTATGAAGTGAAAATTACCTTCTCGTGGGGAGAAAGCGTTTAATTGTGACTCTGCTTCCCCCTGTCTCCATGGCGATGCCGTGCAAACAGCCTGCTTTATTAGCTCCCATTTCCCCCCGCCCCACCAAAGTCATAAACGCGCCCGGTGCGAGCGCCCGCCGCCGGGCCGGAGCGGGGACCCGGGGCCCGGGCAGCCCCCGCCCGCCCCCCGCCTGTCGGAGTGCGGCCGCGGCACCGCTCCAGCGCCGAGCGCGGACTATGCGGTCCCGGTGCCGCCCGCCCGGCGGACGGGGACGGGGGAGGGTCCCGGCGCGCCCACGCGGGGCCGTACCTGGGTGCTGGCCGGCGGCGGGGCCCGCGGGGTCGGTGAGGATGCTGGGGTCACTCTGCGACCGGCCTCGCGGGGGAAAGCAGCCGGTCCCTTCTTCCGATGCAGCCATGAGGTGGAGGGCGGGAAGCTCAGAGGCGAGGGGCGGCGGAGGCGCTCATGGAGCCTGGGGCGGACGGGGGACAATGGGGACGGGGGTGGCGGCGGCGGCGGGGCGGGGGGGGGGGGGGGCGTCAGCCGGGCAGGACCAGCCGCGGCAGCATCTTCCCCGGCGCCGCGGGCAGGCTGCGGCGGGGCGCTCCGCCGGCGCCGGGCGCTCAGGGGGCGGCTGCGGGCGCCTCAGCGGGGTGGGCCATGCTGCCTGCGGGGTGGGGAAGAGCCGGGGCGCGGGCCGCCGGCCCGGCCCCCCGCCGCCCCCTCCCGGGCCGCCCCCCCCCGCGCGTCGCTGCCGGAGCCGCCTCAAGCCGCCGCGCTGCCGAGCGCATCCGCCGGGGAGCGGCGGGATTCTCCCATCCTACCCCGCGAGCGGCCCCTGACGTCACGGCGGGGGCGGACCCTGCACCTGCACCGCACAAAGGCGGGGGCCGCCGCAGGTGCGCGCGGCCGCGGGGCCCCGCCCCGGCTGGGACCACGTGACTGCGGCGCCTCACCCCCGGCACGGGGCGCGGCCCCGCCCCGCGCGGGGAAGCGGCGGGACCCCCGGCCGCGGGGCAGCTCCGCCTCCGTCGGGGCTGAAGGAGGGTCCCGGGGGTTGAGGTGTCCGCCCCGCAGCTCGGCGGGAGCTTCCGCGGAGGCGGCGGGCCGGGGCCGGGATTGGGATGGGAGTTGGCTGCTGTCAAAGGAGGTGCCCCGGGGACACCGGGCGCTTGGGCTCGGACCAAGTCCCGAGTTGGGAACGTGTGTAAAGGACATCCCGGGGCTTGCGGGGTTTTCCCGGACGGAAAGGCGAGCGGTGGCGGTGCCCGGTGCTGCGGGGAGAGTCGCGGGCCCACCGTAACGCAGCTGTAAGTTTGGCGCGTTTTAGACATGAAATTTTGCATCAGAAAATTTTGCACTAACGCGGTCATTCGTTCTTGGACATATTTGTTTTGACAGAAATACATGGAAAACATGTATTGTGTGTGTGCCATAAAGCAAACGTGTTTTAGCCATTTCCAAAAGCAGGGGTAAGGAAGCAGTTCTGTGGGCTTGTGTCTTTGTTGTATTTTGGAGGGGGTTTACCCAAAAGTCATCGCATTGTCACAGAGAGAAGGAGATCTGCCTTTTTTCTTGAAGCAGGAGTTTCACAGTTAAGCACCTGCACACGTCGCATTTGGGGGTCACCTTTGGGCTACACATTCCCTGAGGTTTGGTCACCTTAGTGATCTTTTGAAAAAAAAAAAAAAGAAGTCTGTGGGCCTGCATTTGATGTGGGGCTTGAGAAGAAAATTGTTCAAAGATGGCATTTGAACAGGGGCCAAGTGTGGCTGTTCGGTCACGTCTGCGCACGGCCGGGGCAACCTGCTGCCTCCAACAGCGAGTCCAAATATTGTCAGGAAAACAGAGACTGAACAAAGGGTTTAAAGCAAAACATCAGAGTTTCTCATTCAGTGAGCACCGTCCCTTCTCGCTGTGTGTCAGGTAGAGCCTAAGGAAAAAGTAGCATGTGGGAGGGTAATTGACGCTGTACCATACTGCAATGGAATAAATTAAGGTAGCAAGGGCATGCTGTAAATTGGGGGTTTTTTGAGAGCTTAACATTGCCATCTTGACACGTTTTCAGTGTCAGCTTTTGTAATTTCTTCTAAGCCTTGCCAGTCAAACAGCTCATCATAATTCCAAAAAGACAGCTAAATGAACCGTTTTTACCATGCTATAAAACATTTCCAGGGAAACAAACAAATAAATCCAAGCCACTTGTTTAAGGGATGCTTTAAAGAGATCAGGATGTGTTTTGTACTCCTTTCCCCCTCATGCCAAGCTTTTGGGTTGCCATGACTCGACTTTGAAAGGGAGTCATGAACTCTAAAAACTCCTTACCAGAGATTTTTTTTTTTTTTTCTGTGCGTACATCTGACATAGGTGCTGGGCCCAGGTTTCATGTAAGAAATCTCCCCTTTATAGTGAAATAATAAGCCAAATCACGTTTTAGTCCTAAAAAGAGAGGAAGTAGCAAGTTTTAAATGGTTTTTCTCTGTATAGCTTTTAGGTCATGCTAGAAAATGCTGATGGTTTCTAGGGAATTCTGTGAAGGTCTGTCTGTACTAATTGATATACCCGCCTTCTGCAAGGAAACGATACAGATTTCTTGTATAAAATGTATAGTAGGAAAGTTCCGTATCAGATTTAAGCATTCGTACAAGATTGAATATATGAAAATGTTTTCAACCCAAGAAAATGTCTCCAAGACAGCTTTAGTACCCCACAGAAGCAGACAAAATGAGACTGATGTATTTTTAACCGACTCCCGTATTGATTGCCTCTACAGAGGACACTTCACTTTGGATCCTTTGGATCCTAAAATGTTGTCTGATAGAAATCAGGCAAACAAGGCTGGAATCTGCCTTGCTGTTTTAACTTAGTTAAAACACTTAGTGTTTTCTCGTTCCTGCCAAGCCAAGCGCTGCAAGCCAGCCGGGAGTAGCTCCTGGGCGCTGTGTGTGCCAGCTGACGAGCTGCCTCAGGACACCTTGCTAGTTCCAAATGAACCATCCTCATCATCCTTGGGGCAGGCGGTGCAAGAAAAAAAATACTTGTGTTCAATTGTTTAAACCTATGTTGCTAAATAACGTCTCTCATGCAAAAAGTACTGTTATCTGCATGTCTTTTACTTCCAAGTTTCATATATAATGATAATGATGATTATTTGCACTTTTCATTTCCCCACCTTACAGCAGGCGCTGCTTGCTTTCTGGGAGCAAAGCTTTTGACAGGAAAAATAAATGCGAGGCAAGGTCCCTTCTTTGTGTTGAAGGAGCAAGGCCAAAAGGAACGGAGGATTTTCACAGGAGCAGATAGAAGCTGATGGAGGCACGCGCTAACCAATATATTGTAAGTATATTAATTTGTAAATCCCTCTGAAACTGGAATGAAACTAAGCCTGATTCTAACTGTGGGTCCTAAGCACCTGAAAAATTGTCCTTAAGATTCCTTTTACTACTTGATACGACTCTATAAATGTCACAAACAAAAACATTTGCAGGATTGGAATGACTTAGTAGAAACATGATTCTCCTTTTACTTGGTTTATTTTCTCACTATAGCAGTCTTGTGGTAAACAAGTTTGCAGCATTTTCCCAGGAAGTACAATGATCTGATGTGTTTATTTCTCCCTCAGAGGATTTCTAGCCTTTGATATCTATGATGAAAAGTTATGATGAGATTTTTCTAGCTTAGTGGCAGGTATTTCTGCAATTGGCATCCATTCGGTTGCAGAAAAGTATTTCCTAAAATGAAACATCCACACAAGGAACACAAAAGAGAAAATAAAATGTATTTAGCTTGATGTGTATTCCACAACCAAACCAATGCATGTCCATTTGATATGCCTTCTCTTAAAAAATGCAATTATATAAATGGTATGCATGATTTGATTAATTTGCGTTCTGTTTGATAGGCAGCTGAACTCCTGTTTCATGATCTAGTTATATAAAGAGAAACCCTGACTTGTGTTAGGAAGGAGCGATTCTCTGGGGAGAAAGAAAAGAGGTGAGTCATGTCAGTGCTGGTTTTCTTGAATCAGCAAAATATTGAACAAGCTCATTTCCATTAATCTGAAGCCTACATGTGATCTCTGAGCGTGACGCTGATCTGTCTTTCTGCACTGTTACTTAGAAAAATGAGTTCAGGGTACATTTGGATTGACAATATCAGCTTTCATGTTAAAATTGTTCTGATGACGAAGGGACAAATAGCCTTGCGCGCAGCAGTTTTCTTATGTGCAGCAACAGAAAGCATTTGTTTTGTTGCTTGTTAGTCTCAACCTAGTTTTTTAGACTTTATGCCCGCTTGTTGTAGTTCAGGATGCTCACAGTAACAATAAAGATGAGCATTCCCATGCTCAGAAGGCACTTGTCTCTGTCTACTTTGTGTTTTTTTTCCCCTCAGATGCTTTCTTGGTAAAGAGGACATAGGGCCTATTTTGAGCCTTTATTTATTAAGCAGATGAACGCGTGTCACTGCAGAGATACAAGTATCATCCAGCAGTCACAACTTTGTAAGTACAAAGACTTGAAAGATGTCTTCTCCAAAGCATGGTGGGGTAGTTGCTACTATGGAAGGCAAATGAAAAATGAATAAGCATCAGGGACTTGTTTATTGGTGGCTTCACGTTCACATTCACATTTAACATCTCTGATACGCGCTACGCTAGGAATCACCCATCCGATTTTCGTGTTTGCTTTCTCACACAGCTCTAGCACTCACTCTGTCACTTTATAAGTGAAGGAACAGGAGAGAGGGAGATGGGGAAAAATGGGAAGGGAGTCAGTGAGCTCGGCTGCCTGCCTTCTCGACAAGCAGCTCTACTGATGTAAGTCCTTCTAGGCAGCTGTGCCACGGCAATGAGAAGGGGAACATCTACTCTTGCGTCAGTTATTCCAAATTATGCAGCTTATAATAGCAGCAGCAACGTATCAGTGTATGGCGATGTGATTGTTGTGGATGATAATTGTGCGTAGGAAGCAAGGAAAAGGCAGCTGTGTGTGGAAGACAGGGGAGGACTCCTGTGGCGCTGTCAAAGCCAGTGAGGCTAGAGATGATGTGCCATGTGGGTATTGTTTGTGCCAGTTTGAACTCTGAAGGGATGATTCTCATTTTCCTCTCCGTTTTTTTGTTCCCATTAAACTTCAATATGTCTGAAGAAAAGGGGCATATATACTACTTCCAGAGCAGGGCCAAATCTTCCTCCTTTCTGCATTGCCTTTTGGGGAATGAATACTCTTGTATACGGATCTTTCTCCTCTTTACAGGCACAGTGTTCTTAAGAAACAGCGTTCTTCCAGAGTTTGTCTCAGCTTTGCAGGTACTTGGCCCTGGAGTTTAACTTTAGCTCCATAGAATCAGGAATCTCATTTTATGAGAACATTTTAGGCCCATAAGCACTGTATAAATATTGTGAGTTAATAGTTTGATCATGCCAACTGTTTAAAGACGTTTTTCCCCTCCTGATTTAATAAGGGGAGGAGGGAAGGCTGCTTTCCCAATGATTTCTGAGCAGCTGGAAACAGTATTATCATTTGTTGCTAACAATCCACAGGTGAATATTTGATTTCTGTCTAACTGAATTTTGTAAAAATGTAGGACTTTTCTTCACATGAAAAATAGCCAGCACATGCTAGTGGAAGGGTTTGTAACAGTCTTAACTTGCCCGAGTGCTCTTAAGCCCAGGCCAGGCGGTGTTAGTGGGATGAGTGGCAGGAAGGCGTTGCGGGCAGCTCGTGAGCCACCTTCCTCGCTCTGTGTCCAGCAACGAAGAAATGTGGGAGGAAGGATTTGCATCCAATTGAGACTTCATTAGGAAAACCACCGTGCTCCGTTTCATGCTTCTAGGGCTGTGATCCTGAAACTGAGGGCACTGATGGGCGCTGTGGCAGACTTGCTGCTGTCTGGCTGTTCCGTTTCGCCCCTTTCCTCATTCTGCCTGCTTGCAGAACGTTCAGAAGCTTTTCTTCCCTTCGCCAGTTCTCATCTTGTACGCCATGCCTGAAGTACCTGAGCTCTTCACTAACACAACCCTTTCATTGATCAATTATGGCTGTCAGCTTTTCATATATGTACTATTTTCTTTCCATTATTTATGTTTCAAAATCACTTGAAAATACTGAAGAAGAGAAAAAATGATGGAAGTTATTTGACTTAGTATACGAGTGGGGGAAGTTCACAAATGGCTAAAACTTAGCATCTGCTACTAATTGATTTTTAGATTATAAAAAAACCAATTGCTTGCCGCTTGCTTATGAAAATCTGATTGAAGTCATTCTGGTCAGTTTGTCCCAAGAGCAGGAGGGCACGTGCCCAGGAAGGAACTGTGGTTTGGAAGGAGGAAGGTGGATGGCTGCAATGCGATGCCCTGTACTATGGGAGAAAGCATGAAACTGTTTCCATAGGTGCTAGAAATTAACACATCACTTACTCTCTTTCCTCTATTATGGAACAGAGAGACTCTTTAGATGTGTGGAACAATGAACAGCTGAGCAAATCGCAATTGTACACATGTATTTCAGGTATTAGTAACCACCATGACACCCCTACATTTAGTTCATTATGTGATTGATTGATTGATTTATTATATCAGCACATTTCAATAAGATCAACATATGCGTATTACTAGAATACGTACGGTCTGCAGGTTGCCGCAGCTCCTCTGCGTTCCACAGATCTCACTCCCATCACTGGGTCTCGGGTCCCATCTCTCAGAGGGTCAGCGATACGGGAGCGCAGTGCAAGGGAGAGACAAACGTATTGTGATTATTGTGGTGATGTTTGCTTTCTCCTTGCAAGTGGTAAATTGCTTAGAAAATAAGTAGACTTTTTTAATAACTATTTTGAGCATTTAAATCCCATTAGGAAATGAAATATACACGAAAAAGAAAAACATTCATTTTGCTTATGCTTTGCTGTTGGAAGTGTTTGTATTTTAGAAGCAACACAGCTCATTTTTTCAGGGGTAAGTCTGGATAGCTTGTACTCTTATCAAAGATGTCCTTTCTTTTTATTATGTATTGTATTCAGACAGTACATTCTGATTCAGTTCTCATCTTCCTGTTACCAAATCTGGAATAACTTTGATGTGTAACTTTTTCAAATTAATTCAGATAGCAAAGATCACTCAGTTGTCAGCAGAAGCGGAAAATTAGTGTTCTGTGCTAATTGGATGAGAGCTGAGGAATCTTCAATGGACTTGCAGGACAAAATTCTGATTCCGTTCATGTTGGTATAAGTTTCAACATTTACTTCAACGGCATTTTGATGCCATCTATATATCAATTTCATTTCTTGTGTAATGCAGGACTTTGGCTGGTATCTCACACACTGACCACGATACACAAGAAATTTGTCAGTTGGACAGTTAAAATATTTTGGGGGCCAGGGATACATGAAACCAGTCACAGAGCTTCCTTCAGTAGATCCCGGTTTGCATTTCTTGGGGACCTGAAATCTAGTGAAGACCACAATAATCGGGGTTTATGAGCATCTCACAGGTGACACAACCTCATATAATTGGGAGCTAACTTGGGCTTGTCTTCATGGGAGGAAATATAGGAAGTCTAGAGTTGATCAGCAGCCACAGATAAGAGAATGAAAGATCAAATTGATTAGAAGCCATAATAAGCAAGGTCTGAGTTAGCAGCACAGTATCTGTTTTGAGATTGAAGTTGTGTATTGCCTGACTCCCCAGAAGTCATAGCTGCCGGTTCCAGTTCTCCTGCTCGGGTGCTACATGGTGTGACAGAGGAGTCAGTGGGGCTGCAGTGTGCAGAGCTGATTTAAGAGAATTAAGCTTGCTGTTTGAGCTTCCCCAGGAGGAGCGCAGTGGTCTCTCTATGGCACATGCTCTTACTTCTCCCAGTGCTTCTGTGTGTCACCTGGTTTTATGTGTGTCTGCGATAAAGTAAGCCTTGGGATGGTTCCATGCATTCAGCGTCCTGCTCACCAATTCCTGAAGCAAGACTTAAGGGAAGCAGAACAGCTACATATAAATTCCAGGAATTTTTAATTTAACGTTAAGGAAAACTAGGACTGAATCCCATTCCTACATGGTAAAGTTACTCATTTCGAAGAGATGAAGTAAGGATTTATGTGGTGTTTTGCATCTTCATTTAGGCAAAATATGGATGTGCAGCAAGATGGTTGCTGTGGAGGTTGTGTTTCTGCTCTTTTGCAGAGGTAGTAAGTCTTTTTGAGGGGTCATTCTTCAGCAAAAACTACGCTAATTTTTTTTTTACTTTTTAAGTATCTTTTTTTTTTTTTTACAGCTGTGTATGTTGCCATGACAGCAAGCAATCTTGAAACAGTCTTCTCATCCACTGTATTGCAGTTTAGCATGCTGTTTCTTAATGGCACAGATGCCATCTTGCTGCAAAGTTTGGAAGGGCAGGCTTCCTGGCAATTTAAAGACAAGGTATTTGATGGACAGACATTGTGGTTGTTTTTCTAGGATCCGTTCTAATAGTAAACTTTGAGCCAGAAAAGTTAATCCGAGACAGTATTAGATGGATCTTCTGTTCCATGACTTCAAAGCTGGAGACTATGACATTATCATAAGCAAAGTCAGAACAATTTAATCATAGAAATTTCTGTACTGTAGTTCTATTGTAAAACACAGTTTGTCAGCGTGGCTTCCAAACAGCAGTAGACTGTAATCACTTGCAGACTATGCGGCTTTGATCTCATGTATTTTGGAAACAAATCCTTTAACATCTTTATCCAACAAGTAAAATGCAGATCTTGCCTGTCATACTCTTCCAGTGAGGTCAAAATTCAGGTGGTTGTTGCAAAGCCCCTTTCTAGGCCAAGTGCCACATTGGAATAAAAGTGCAAGCAGGATTTTACAAACACCATTTCCGATAAACTTATTAAGGAGTCAAAATTTGAACCAGAATTTATGAGCATGTACAACGAGCTCAGCAGGGTGTGCTGTGCAAGAATGACTTATGGGACTTTGTTGGCAAAGTCCTCTTTTCGTGTAATTACACCAAAAGTGACATTCTAACAAAGCAGTCTCATCACTCACCAATGAATTTGGGAAACACTCCAAAATGCTGTAGTGAGGGGTGGATTTAAGGAAGTATTACCAATGTATTTGAAGGACGTTGGATGTGGCTCTGAACTTGTACACTGCAAGGCCAACAGCTCCAGCTGCTTCCAGTGTTTCAAAGCCATTGGCATAATCTGTTGTGAAGCCAGAGCAACAAGGAAAATCCACATACTATCAGACACTGCTCTGAAAGTCGTGTGTTTGTAAACATTGGAAGGTTTTAGTCATTTGGGTTGTATACCATGTGTGCGAATACTGTGCAAGTGTACGGCAGTGTTAGGTAAATGGGAAAGCATGCCAATTTATACTGGAAGCAACACCAGGAATGGTACTAAAAACAGAGACATGGGCAATCTGGAATATGGAATGGGCTTTAGAGCTTGATCCAAACCCCTTTGAAGTCAACAGAAAGAGTTTTACTGTTTTCACTTAGAGGTTGTCCCTAATACGTGCCTCCCACCCTCAGCGCCACGTCTGCCCGGCTTTTAAATCCCTCCAGGGATGACGACTCCACCACTGCCCTGCGCAGCCTCTTCCAATGTTTGATAACCCTTTCGGTGAAGAAAGTTTTTCCTAATATCCATCCTAAACCTCCCCTGGCGCATCTTGAGGCCATTCATCATTGTTATACAAATGTATACTTCGAGGGCTAGAGATAAACAAATTGCATCGGAAAAGAATTCCCAACATCAATTTAATATAGTCTGTTAATCACATAGATATTTTAGACTTCTCTCCTACAAATTGCTTCTGCAAGGCCATGTCCTTCAGGCTTTAAGGTCCAGTCGCAGAACTAGATTTTTTATGACTAACATGTAGTCTGAAAATGTTTTATTCTAACCCAGTTTGAAATACAGAGACCTGAAACACAAATTTTTGCTAAATATGCAAATAATTATGTACATGAATGTCTTCTTAGAAATCTTGCTAGTCACTTGTGGGCACGCGTATTGGAGGTACATGTCCGTACAGCTAAGAGATTGTATTGTAATTAGGTAATTATACCCATACTTAGTGAACTAGCAAACAGGGGGGGTTTGCTGGTGGTGTTTGGGCTTTTTTCCTCAGAAAGAATAAAGTGGCAATAAGTCTAATTACATCAGTCAGGGAAGATGCCAGTAGGTTTGCTTCTTCAGAAATCATTCAGAAGTCATGAATTATTTTAACATTTTGTCGTCTCTCTCCCTTGGCTTTGTGGCTGTTACACAAATTCTGTTTATTAATGCATTATGAACAAAAGCTGCCCAAATGAATCTGTTTCTCCATTTGTAAGGATGTTACATATGTGCATCTGAATGATACAGTATGTACTTCTTAAATTCTCATGTGGGCCTCCTACTGGATGTCCTAAATAGAAGACTAGCTGACAACCGAAGAATGTCACAGCTTGTGTATTCTGCCCAATGCCAATGTCATACAAATATTGTTTACAGAGATATTTCTGTAAAACACGGTTAGTGGGACCAGGTTTGGGTCCATTTTATATTACTCTGGGGTATTAACCTGCATTTTCCTATCCAGTGCAATGAGGAGTTCTGCTTAAGACCATAGGGAGCTCTATTTAATTATAATTGGCAGTCTGCAACCCTTTGTGCTGTCAAGGAAATCATGGAGCTAATGGAGGATACTGCAAGCACTTGGGAGTGGTTTTATGCTCAGTGATTTGTGCTTTATTTGGCTGAATAAATATCTGATGGAGCTGAGAGAATACACTGATGAAACGTTATTGTATAGAGGAAATTATTGGTGTGCCTACCAGGGAGCCATAGGAATTATATAATTATTTTAAAGGGTAATTTTGCCATCTAGCCTTTATTTATGCATCTGAAGTAAAAAATATCAAAGTGTAATTTGTCTTTAGTAAGACATTTCACAACAGCAGCGTTAGCAGGCCAGTGGTTACAGAAATGTGTCGGTTACGGTGGGCAGAGGATAAGTGTCTCCTGTCAGACTGTTACAGACCAGGACTTCGGAGGCCTTGAGAAAGTCATCTACGGGAGAGGCAATTCTCTGCTGCGCTGGTATCCAGGAATTTCCCAAACCGCTATGGGGTTATGTTATTGTGATGATGGAGGTTGACAAGTATGGGCAGACTTAACCAAATGTTTACTTTATCTAGGACTCTAAAGACTAATACCCACTATCTAGTCACAGTGGATTTTTCACATCTTTTAATTATGTTACAGAACTTATAGTGAGGTAGAAAAGTAGAAATAAAGCATAGTTTAAGATGCTATAGAGCAAAGCTTTCTGAAAGGTTAAGAAAATTAAGTTCTATGTATTAGAAAGAAATCACACCCTTGATTTTATTTTCTTCTTGGTCACAAGGTTAAGTTCAAGACTGGTAGCAGCAGAAGTCCTGTGACTTTATGTTCTAGTGTTGCACTACTCTAAAAATAATTCAGGGTTGGACTTTTTTGAGTCCATTTCCCTGAACTCCCACTCTGACTTGACACCGAAATGGAATGTGAGTTAGTTGTCTGGGACAGTCCGTATTTCAACACTAAGGAAAAGTACGGTTGACTTGGGTGCTCCCAGAATTTGCCTTTCACTTACGATATTCTGGCCTGTTGTACTTTTTGCACTCAAGAAATATACCGTCAAATTCTGGGAGACAGATATTGGGCCATTCAGTTTTAAAATTGTATTTTTTTTAAAGCAATCCCTACACAAAATAAAAATCGAAGTAAGCAGTTGTGAGGGTTGTGTTGGTCTGGTTTGGGGCGGAAGGCGCAGGCTCCAGCGGTGGCTCTGTGCCGAGCGGGAGCAGGTCAGATGGGATGCCAGGTCAGAAAGTCTGGAGACATACTAAAATGCTGAATTTATTCTCATTTAAACAATTTTTTTTACTTTCTGATTCACATGTAACATGTCAGCTCTGATTAATTGTAGCTAAAGGTGTTTGAAGGCCATTTCTACAACGGCTGCAGCGGCCAGGGTGCGTGGCAGGTTTGACCCTCTTTGTCAGGAGCCGTGGCTGACTGCAGGGGCAGCTGAGTATTTTGGTTATTTTGAGTGGTTTTAAACCCGGCACTGCAGCCTGCAGACGTTTTTTGACTGAGAGCCACTAGAGAGCACCATGTGATTGTGGCTGTTCCAGAGAAAGGCGTGGTAGCCAAATAGAGAAACACAGTGTGAAGTGAAATATGAAAGGCTTTTTTCACAACATTTCTAAAGAATCCTCTTGTGTTTTTCACAAAATAGAGTATATGAAGCTAAGATTTTAGCACCTCTGGCATTTTGTTTTACATAATTATTACTCTTGGTGAGGACTTCTTACATCAACATTTAATTCCTGCTTAGTGCAGTTTCACAGGGATCTGTAATGTAGCCAGGAAAAGTCCCTTAGAGTAATGAATGTATGAGCTGTTTTTACCGTAAGACTGAAGGATGATGCTTTGATGAATGCTGCGTGGGTAACCTTTGGTGAATCTAGTTCAATTTTAGCTTAGTTCCTAGCAAAACCTTTATCTCAAATCTGTATGATTCAGCAAACCATGAATGGGGTGGATCCATGTAAAATACATAAGCAAGGTCTTAGAAGTGGTGATTTAGGGAGAAAATGCTGCATAAATGAATCTTCTCCTTTCTTCCTGATCCTAGTGTTTGATGTTTCCTTATCTGATGGGACACTGTATTTTTGTAGATCTCGTATGGCCCATTTCCCACATTCCCCCAGAAAAGAAAATTGCATTATTCTTTCCTTTTGAAGTACCTGTGCCTTGAGGTGTTTTTTTCTCTTTTCACACTGCCTTCTGAAATCAGCTGTCAGAGACCTGGTACATTGATGCATTGTCCTTTTAAAGCTGTTCTGTGCTTTTTGGGAAGACTTTCTCATTGAGGTCATTGCTGTCTTTCAGCTTATTGTATGAGCGGAAGGTGGAAAGGCCGTAGCTTGAAACTTGGCAGCGATTGCAGGAGAAAGCATGTTCTCAGAAGATAAGGAGCAGCCCAGAAGTCCAAAGTTTTCATCATCGGGTCTGCAGTTCTATTTACAGCCAGTGATTAGTGCAGCTGTGGTCAGCGAAGGGATTGTTGCAGAATGGTCTGTCTGTACTTACTAAATTGGTGCTGAGAGGCAGAGCCACTTATTCTACTGAAGTGAAATTTTACTACTTCTGTCAGCATTATGGAATCAGAGCAGCTGCAGGGGAGGACACTGGATTTTGATGAGATTAAACGTTAGGGCCAGTTGTGTAAATGGAACACGTAGTGATGTGGAAGACCATACCCATGACAATGGTATTCATCATCTAAGAACCTAAATAGACCAGACTGAAAAAACCCTACCTACCTCGAGTCGCAGATGCCCAACTTAGTTTGCCACCTTCTTTATGCCAGTGTTAACACGGAAAACTTAACTAGCAGGTCTGGTTTGAAGCACTTGGTGACAAACCCACATTGCTTCTATGACAGTCGAACCAAACTACTAAAAAAAATAACTAGATCACAGCTGTCACTGTATATTTATTTGTTCTTTTTTGTAGTTCTTCACCAGTTATGAAGAAACTTCATGACTACATTTCTGTTTGCTGTTGCAGTACCAGAATGCTTAGCTGGGAAGTCATTTGGCCGTATGGAAAGTGTTACTGGCTTTAAATCAAGCGATGAAATGTAAAAAATTACTCAAGCAATTTTTTTAAGCAACTTAGAATAAACAGCATTCAGGTTGCAGGCTAAATGACTGAAGAAGTCTGAACAGTTTATTGAAATCCATGACCTCTGATAGAAGTTAATAAACCTGCAAAGATCTGAGGGTCACGCCTTCAGAAGGGAGCTTTTATATATTCCCTAGAGATCAGAGCGTGTACTGAGGTGATTGATTTGTACATTTGCATTGATTTGCGTGCAAATTAACCAGTTTGTATTTAACTCTTCATTGTTTTTCTTGTGGCTTAGCTTCAGTGGGAAAAAGTCAGCACCTGTACACCTCCCATTACTGCTTTTTGGTTGAACCATTTTTATGTTCAGAAGTAGCTGAAAATACTGAAATTGTGATATCTTTCACAATTTGTAATTAACGAATCTTTATGATTCTTAAAAACAGACGAAATTAATGGAGCTTTTTATGTTTTAAGGTGTGCAGGCAAATATGTGAAAATTCATTAATATAGAAAGATTTTTAAAAAATGAAAATCTGGCCTTAATTTCCCAAGGAAGTAGCTATCCAAATGATGTCTAATGGTTTCTGTAGGTGATGCTCTATCACTCACAGAGCCAGGAAAGAAACAGTTTCTCGTCCTCTGAAAATTGCTGAGGAATCTGGAGGTTTCTGTGATCAACTGGAATTATCTCCAAAGCTTTGAAATGTTTTTGGTGTGGGGTTAGGGGAAGAAATTATGGTCAATTGAAATATTTTTTATTGCATTTAGATTGCTTTCTATGAATTTTCCCACCTGTTCTCTAGGACTGAACACAGGTACTTTCTAGGAATTTTCTGGCTTTCTGAAAATTTTCCATGACACTTTCTGGGAATTTCTCTAATGTGTTTTACAAATGCCCCCAAGTGCCTTCTAGGAATTCCCCCAGGGAAGTTTCCAGGAATTTCACCAAAGCTTTCTAGGATTTTTTTGGGTGCTCTCTGGGAATGTCCTAATGCTCTCTGGGAATTTTTCACATACTTTCTAGGAATTTCCCCTGTACTCTTTTGAAATATCAAAAAATTCTAGAGTTTTATGGAAGTTCCCTGGGAACTCTGGTGTTTAATGTATTTCCATGAATTCCTGCAACTACTGCTGTATGCAGAGCATCGCTGTGGATCCCTGTCGCTCAGTATGACTTCTCCAGGACGTTCTAGGAATTTGGAGGAAGGGAATGTCCTGAATTTTGCTAAGAACTCCTGCAGCTTGCTCGGGGTTTTCTTGGTATTTCGGGTTGAAAAGCCTTGTTAGAAATTCTGCAAGTTTTGTAAGAATCTTTCTGGTTTTTTTCTAGGAATTCTTGAAGCTTTTTAGGAATTCTGCAAGTCTTTTTTTTAAATTTTGGCGTCTATAAACTTTCTATGAATATTTGGGCTTTCTAGGAGTTTTCCTGGCCTTTCTAGGACATCCTGGATCAAGAACCTTCCTAGGAATACCTAGATTGAGACCAATGCTATGATTTACCGTATTGAGATATTTTCCAAGAATTTCCTAGCACTTTCTTGGAATTAATTGATCTAGATCTTTTCTAGGAGTTTCCCTGGCCTTTGTAGGTATTCCTGAATGTATAACCTTTCTAGGAACCCCTGGGCTGAGACTTTCTCTTGGGCTTACTGGACCTACAACCTTTCTTGGAATTTTGACACTTTTTGTGGGGATTCCTGGATCTAGAACCTGAGATACTTCCTGTGCTGTTCCAGGAATTTCCCCTCCTCAGAATTTTTCCAAGTTTTCTAGGAAATCTTGGATCTAGACTCTTTCTAGGAATTGCCTGCAAAAATTCTTACAGGAACTGCAGTAATTCCTCATGTCCCATATGCCTTGATTTTGCTTCAAGGCCTAGAAATAGGTTTTACCGTTTTTCTTCTATTGGAGATAAGCATCCGTCATGTGCATAATTGAGTAGCTGCATGCATTCTGCAAAAAACCCCTGCTCTGCTCAAAGTGCTTGAATTCCTGTTTTAAAATCAGTTACCACAAAAGTAATTATTTTTTTCTCTCTCAAAATTCACTACATTATAGATTGCTCCCAGGAGTGATGATAAAACGGCTTCCTGAGAGCAGTCTGCAT
Organism: Fratercula arctica; assembly: GCA_947846985.1. Classification (NCBI taxonomy): domain Eukaryota; kingdom Metazoa; phylum Chordata; class Aves; order Charadriiformes; family Alcidae; genus Fratercula; species Fratercula arctica. Next base: position 1,037,960 of record CANTUZ010000013.1, on the reverse strand, counting down.
TCCTTCCTTTACCTGACTCGTGTCCCTCTCACAAAGCCTTCTTCCCTACAAGCTCTTCAGAGCAGCATTTTTAATAGAATTTGGAAAGCATTTGATGTAGCTGGCACCCCTTTAAACCTGCATACTGTTAGCATTCCCTTCTCCTCCATAAACAAGCACAGCAGTCTGTTCTTTGAAAAAAAATTCATTCTCCTGGCACCTTGCCTGCCTGCTTGAACCCCAAAGAAGAGTGACTAGATAAGGAAAAGCCATCAATTTAGCTCACTGCAAACCCTGCAGCACCACCTTCTTCCACCAAACATCACCCCCTCCACTGAAGAACTGGCCATGCCTGCATGAAGGACCTCATAAATCCAGAGCACCTCTCATCGCTGTGGTGCATAAGCCACTAGAAAACGTCTTGTGCCTCTTTGTTGGGTAGGGCAGGACAGGGTTTTCCTCTGGGCCAGAGCCTGAAGGGCTGGAAGTTTCTCAAAAGGGCCATAAGCAGACAAGGAGAGAAAGATAGGAGCTAATTGCAGGATGCCATTCCTGATGTTCAGAGAACTGCAGGAGAAGTTCTGAGGAACGAACAGCGCTGACAATTTAAGCTGCCCCAGGTCTTGGATCTGCCCACATACCCAGGGGTTTCCAGAGATGCCACTGATGCAAGGAAGTACAAAGCAGCCCTGGCAGTACAGCACTCAGACGGCATACAGCGACATGACAGACAGTGACTTTAGGACCTTGTGAATCTGTCCTCCTCCTGCCAGTGAGATAAAGTTTTGCCACTGAGAAAAGAGGAGCAGGTGTTTCAAGTTAACTGACAGGAAGAAGAATGTAACACTGTTAAGTGTTAATGTGGAACAATACAGCATGTCATACATCCTTTGAGGTCAAGCGTCAGGATTAGGAAAGTATCAGCATGCCAAACTTACGGACTAGGAAATGACTCCTGTGGACCTCATGAGTTAATATATGAACTCCTTCACATAGCATAATGCATGCAAAGGCAAGTTATGAAATGTTTGCTCTTGTCCTTCTGCCAAACACTTGGAGCCAAAACCTTAATTGGACTTAAAAAATATGGTTTTATATTTCCCTTTAGGGCACTGGAGTTTTAAACTGGTGTAAGACATATGGCTATTCTCCTCAATACTGAGTTAACCTTTGCAGTCTAAGTTCACGTGGAGACTAAATCCAGTCTTCCCAGAATGGTCTGTTGTGGACGGGATTATATTTTTCTGAGAAGGAGAACGATGCTCAAGACATAGGGACCATAGGGACAGCATGGTGTTGTCTGATCAATGGAATATGTCAGAGTACTTGAAAATTTCCAATCTTACTAGCTTTCTTTTAACACAAAAAAAAAGGGGGGGGGGGGGGGGGGGGGGGGAATGAGTTTGCCCATGTAATTCATAAATATGTGCATACTTTTGCGCAGGTCTCTTACTAAGCTAGGTGTAATCTACAGATACGTGTGTTTTGCACCAGGAGGTGCTGGTCCCTTATGATCCCAGTAAGAAAGGCACTCAGCTACTGTGAGTATCGCTTAGAATGGTATTTATTAGAGCCAATGCTATAAGGAAAGAGTGGTACAGATAATCTTATGTCCCTTTAGATGCCAAGAACCCCAGGCGGGGTAGCATCTGCATGCTGTGCAGAACCCATCCATAGCCAAAGCTCTCCCGTTTTGGTCATTCAGGCTATTACAGAACTTTCTTACAAGAAAGCAACTCTATTCATCGTTTCTACTGTCAAACCGAGAGGATGTTTGCATGAGAACTTCTTGCTGCACTTTCAGACACAGGCGGCGTGACCAGCGGTGCCAGGTGGGAGCTGGCTGTGCTGCAGGCTCTGCTGTTGGCAGCAGCCGGCCAGGTTTACCCTGCGCCCGGGGAGGTTGTGCGGCACCGCACATGCCTGAAAGCCACCCTGTCCATGCAGCACGGGCCTGGCCCCACGGAGGTGAACTGTGCTGTGGATCTGTAGCTCCTTGATGTGCAGTTGTCTTCCAGTCAGGACCACGACCTGTGTGCCCTTCCTACAGCTCAGTGGAAAACTGAGATACGAACTGGGGTCTGAAACTATGTGGGTCGTGATCATAAAGGCTCCCACATCCATACTGATGCTGCTTGAGAAATGTTAAAGCACTTAAGTGTGTCATATACCTGATGAAATGAGAGTGTTGGCTTTTAGCTTAACATTCAATGAATACACTTTGTACCTACTAACAGTAAAATTATCAGCGGATGGCCATCAGCTGAGATAAGATACCTTTTCTCCTATTGCACAGAACAGCCCAAAGGCTAGCCCCAGCTTTCCAGTCTGTGAAGGGAAAGAGTGGTACATGTGGGACACCGTGCTGAACAGAATAATGGCATCACCTGTCTTTGGGACTCTGGCAGTCAAACCCCTCAGCCTGTGCTACTTTAACACCAGCTGGCCATGTTCAACACACCTGATATTTCCCAAAGCCACTGTTTAACTCCATCTCAGAAAGAAATTTCCTGACATTGAGATGTGTCATGCTGTATAACTGCAAGTACAGTAACTAGCATTAATTGCTACAGAGTTAAAATGGAACTGCAAGATAAAATGCTATAAAAGGTACTCAGCAAAGGAAGAATTAGATAATTTAGTAGGTCTTTAGCTTGAACATACAGGATTCAGTAACAAAATCTACAGTTATAGTTTCTCTGTTTCCTCCCTTCCTTTTCCCATCACTTTATGTTTCAGTTAAGTTTAAGAAGACAAGCCAAAGCACCCATTGCTATACCCTCACTCGAACTACGCAGGTCTGGAACCATTTGTTATTCTGTGACCCTTGGAATAGAACCATATTCTTGAAAGTGATAGCGGAGAGAGAACAGTTTACGTGAGCCAGTTAAAGCTTCATAATGCTGTGAGTTCAAGACTCGTGCATCTTTGATAGTGTTGTGTTGAACTGACTTACCTTACTTCCCACTAAGTATGATTCATTCTTCTTGATTAATTCTAATAATAACATGATGTATTAGAAGGCCTATAAGAGGAGAAATAATCACTGAGGCACTGTGGGAATGAGGGAGTCACCTTAACTGCCGGCGTAGCGTACGCTTCAGAAACTACAAATGCCTCTTTGCTGATCAGTGCATCGTGTTAGCAGCAACAGGCAGCGTCTGAGAAGAGCTCGAACGGCAAAACTGGCAGGAGAAGGCAGAGAAAGCCACTCTGCTTCCTGCTGTCATGCTGCCCTGAGTGGGTGTTACGTCCAGGGAATGACTACTGTCAGAAACATGAAGGATTTGAAATGAAGAACTAAATGATACTAGCTTTATAATGCTTGTAAATAACGTTACTCAGACTGGCTGGCTTTCATAGAAACTGTAGTTCATTTGGTCAAATTACCAACACATTTCTTTTCACAGCTTCTTTCGAGCCAGCTTCCATTATAACCTTAAAATAGCATCTTTACTGGCAGAAAAAACAAACCTTCAGACAAGACATGTGAAAGCAATGCATTTCCCTTAGCTCAGATATCTTATTTAATTTTTTATAATTATATTTTTCCCCAGAAAAGCACATTTGCTGAAGTAGGTGTTTCAAACAGGTGCTTCATCTCACTGAACTTTTTGCAACTTGTTTGGGTAGGTTGAGATCTAAAAGTTACAGTATAAAAAAAAATTAGTTCTTTTTTTCCTGTTTTATCATCTAGTGTTTTCTCTCCTACTTGCTGCAATCAGGCAATATCTAGCAGCCAACTGGAGCTTCTAGAACTCTCAGCCATTGCTTTATCTGAGCTGGTTGGACATGTCCTGAAATAAACAAGTTAAACTAAAAGGCCAAGAAACACCTCTACAAGAAAGCATACAAAAAACCATCTGCCCACACGTTATAAAGGGGGGAAATATTAAAATTGGGTAGTCCTCTACCCTTTTTGATGTGGAATTTTTAACTGAACACTAATGGTGCTGGGAATTTCATATTGCAGTTAACATGCTGCTGCTCAGTCCGGCTGTTCTTCTCAGCTCTGTTGTATGTCGTATAAAATCACTTTGCTTGCAAGTGTTGAATGCTTTTCATCTTCAAAGCTTACCCAGGTGACTCTCACAATGCGCTCGGGACAATACTCTTTGGGACGGGGCTTGTCACTCACGCGTCTGAGAACTGCAGAATTGCCGTTCTGCTGGTATGGGACTAGAGGCTCGTTGCTGCCTGGAGCCAGTGATGAGGGTATTCATCAGTCTTTGAATTCATGACATCGAGTACAACGTTTAGTCAGACATGAAAAAAGGTTACACACAGTTAGGAATTCGAATGATAGCAAATTTTGTATCTTAAAAAAAATGTCATTGAAAAGGAGGGAAATTACATTTTTAAAGCTGTGCAACACGGTAGTGAAAAATCTTGTTGATAGAATCTTCAGTTATTTCTTCTGTACGGTAGCCAAACAGACCATCTTCTAGAAGAGAACTCTAGATGTCCTGCAAGTATGACAGAACTTATCCCAAAATATGAAATTATTTGTAAACTGGATCATGATTTTTGTGTCAGAGAAATACTCAGTTGACTAATGTAAGGAAACGCTTGGTTTATCATGAATAAATATATGTGATCCTCTCATTCTTCTCTTTTTAGTTTTGAGAAAGGCTGGTTTATGTCCATCTTGGTGGTGTGAATACAGAGTTTCTTATTCTTTCTCATCATTTAGCACACATCTGATTCAAGTTAAAAGATGCAGTCTTCGAGATTTATTTTTTTAATTCACAAATTGATAAATTTGAAAATATTTGGCTAATCCAGTGTAAATTGGCCTGTTATTGCTATGCTTTTGGGTGAACTGATGGTGCTACCTGAGCTCACAACTTCTTTCCTTAGAAGGGAAAAGTCCAGATCCCCAGCTTGAATAAACTAGATTAGTTCTCGCTTGCTTGGATTTCCCTTTGGATGCACTGAAGCAATTTGTAAGCATTTAATATGGCTACTGCTTGAGAGCTGGTTTTTGTTCACAGTTTTTAACATGTGGAGTGTGCAGACTGTGACGTTTGCAGCTGGCAAGGTTTTACGGTGGTTTTACTGCAATGAGGAAGGAATCGAAGAGCATTTCCCAGGAAGGGTTCAAAGGGCCTCGTCTCGTGGTTGGGGTACCGAATGGAAGCTGCCAGAGGATGGCGGTGTCTATAGAAACACAAGGGGCACGAACAAAAGGGGGGTTATAACAACACTGAAAAAAATCAAATTTAAATAAAAAATTGAACAAAAACTTTATTTCTTTTTTAATACTAGTATATGATATGATTGCTGCAGTAAAAGGTGACAAGCTTTATGACTAGATCTTTTCCAGTCCTCTCTGGAGTAAGACGTAAAACACGGAGGTTGAAACAGCTTGTGAAAAAAAATTCCAAGCAAGCAGGTAGCTGTGACTTCAGTATTGAGTTTTGTTTCCAGTACGGTAGCCAGGGCCTAAATTCTGCAGCAAAAGTTCTTGCCTTTTGAGGTGAAACGTATGAAAGTTCACACTTTTCTCATGACCTAAGATAACTTACCATGACTTTGGGACAAAAGAGTCCCTAGTACTTAGTGCTAGTATAGACAATTACTCACTTGGCCTTTTTTGAGACTTGATGATGAAGCAATTTCATTTAAACCTACTTTTCGCAAAGCTCAATTGTTTACTTTAATACTCATCACCCTCATTTTCTATATTTCCTTATTCTTTTCTCCATCCAACTGTTGAAGCTATTGGAAAAGAGATCAAATACTCAAAAGCAGAAGTTTTTATATCATCTGTATTGTTTCATTTTTATAAGAACCCTACTTAAAAATCTTTTTTGGCAGGAAGAAGATAATAGAGATGGGAAGCATCTGATAGGAACCAAATTGAAGGCTTACAAAAGTTTTCTATCCGTAACAAATGTTAAGTAAGGCAGATGCTACGTTAACTACACATCTGTGCTGCTCGTCTGTCCCATAAAGTATCTTTAGCATTTTGGTTTGTAGGTTTAAATGCAAAATATAGTTTTTAAAATTATGTATTAATTAGGAATTTCAATTAAGGATAATCAGGCATCCCCTAAAAAGAATTATTTCTGATTGCATTAAGATTTCTCAGTCATATGTGTATGAGCTATATTGGCTAAGACTAGTGGTGGACTGAAGTCTCTTGGCAGCGTTTCAGTGTGCATAAAGTAAGAGACACATCTGTTAATGCAGCTGTAACAACGCCCCTAGATAATGCCACAGCAAAATGGTCTCCAGTATGATGAGGAGGATTCTTGAAATGTCCTGAACTGAGTTTGTAAAATTTCTTAAAAGCAAATTGAAAACAACTGGTGTTAGTTACATTATTTTCCAGGAAAGCTGTTAAAAAATAAACTGTCAGGTAATACTGATGAACTGTGTAAAATGCTTTTAAAACTGTAATATTTGGCCCAATGTAGTGAAGCATTATTCTGCTAGCTGCACATGCACCATTCTGGCTTGGCTTTGTCACTGACCTTGGGCAAGCCTCTTTGATTAGGGAGACGGAAACAAGTTATTTCAGGGCAAACTGCTGTGTGAACTCGAAATACATCAGCTTCTCGGCAATATTGCCAAACAGACATTCTTACCCCAGGACAAGAAAATAATCCACTTCACATTTACCTCTTGAGGTAAGACAAGATTTTATCCCCTTTTGAAAAAATTGCTTTTTAGGATAAGGATGTGCATGTGTCTGTTTCTCACAGAATAACTGGAGCTCTTCAAGTTTATACCCTCGCTTGCCCTGCAGAAACTTCTTTGTGTATTCCTATCCTCTGCATCTTCCTTTGTGCACATAAAAAAGAAATAATGTTTTTAATACTTCTGTTAGAGTAGTGTAAGATCTCCAGATAAAAGCTGAATAGGTGTAATAATTCCTTTTTACATATGAGATATAAATGATATGACAATGGATGGGGAATCAGAACAGCATACTATGTCGGCTTGTTTCTTGGTTTGCTATAAGTAAAGCTGTGGGAATAACTTTCACCCCCAAAATGGTTGCACTTCAGCTGTTCCGATAAAGTTGAGCCATTTTAATAACCAGCAACTGCTGACGTGATCCTGATTCTGCTCTTGCCCTTGTCCTTGTGCAAGTGAAGGCGTTTGGATGCTTAAGCCAGCTCAGGGGATTCAACTGAAAGCATCGGGTTTTGCAGGGTTATTCTTCTGGTTTAGCACTGGTTATGCTGTCCTGCCCCATACATGAGAAACGGCTGGAGTGCAGCTGGCACGAAGGTGAAGATCAGATAACGCGTTCAATTTTCTGGCTGGTCATTTTTAATGCTGTCAGAGTCTGCATAGTCAGAAGGAAAACATGTTTTCAGTGGGGCAGAGCTGGTCACCAGCTTGGATTTCATGTTCGCCTGATGACCACTGCTGGCTTGGCAAAGGGCAGGGTAACGCGCCTGAGCCTGAGGGGCCTGTTCGGCTTCCTCCCTCTTCCCCGCCTCTTCCAGCGAGAAGAGGGTTGTGTTCCTGGGGAGACCAGTGGAAGAGCCTGGTCAGTATCATGCACTGGCCTTAACTGGTTATTTTTCACAAAAGGGAGAAGCCACAAAGCAGAAAATCAGTCAATGGAAACTTCTAAAACGGTGTTAAAGGCATAAATTTTCCTTGATTGCCTGGCCTGCCTTCCAAGAAATGTAAATTTTCACTGGTGTAGACTGATGCCGCATACCCAGGGATCTTACAGAAAACCTAGTTCCTGAAGTTTCTTTTCTCTCCCAGTTTTTTCATCCACATCCTATGTCCGAAGTAGATTTAGTAATATCCTTCACAGTATTCTGGACAGACGGTGGCTTTGCTGTTCGCGCTCATGCTGGTGTAGTGGCAGGAAAACAGTTTCAGCTGTGCGGGCCGAAGTCAGTCTTGCAATCCGGGGCCCCAGGGCCCCGCTGATCACCCCTGCAGGGTGGGGCTGGCTCGGGTAGCTCAGTAAATTTGCTGCTGAAAGAAAGCTGGGGAAAAAAAAGGGCTCCTTCTCTTCCTTCCTCCCTCTGGTCCCCCGTCGCTGCCACCCAGCGTGACCTGACCCCTTCACTGGGCACAAAAGGTGCCATCCAGGTGCGCAGGGATGTGGTGGGACGTGGCCCCCCAGGCCTCTCGTGCCCTCAGCGGGCAGCAGACGTGGCTCGTGTTGTGCCAGCAGCGCCGGGCCGGAGGGTTACGGCAGTAATCGGTGATGGGAAACCTATGGCAGGAGAACAGGCCGGCAGGGAGAGGCTTTGCTTGAGCCCGCCATGGCAAGGCGGGGAGGGGGAACAAGCGGCTTCTTCAAATAATACGGTCTTACAGCACCCATTCCACACCTGGCTGGAAGTTGTTTTCACAATATGAAGGGTTTGAGGTGACTTTTGGGTAAAAAGAAGTATGAACGCCATCATTTCATCAAAACGCTTCGCCAAACGATAAAAATTTTGAAATCTTAAATTTAAGGCAGGGTTGGGATTATTTGTCAGCGTGATTTTAAATGAGGATCCCACTGTTTTTTAACTCCATTGTGAATGTGATCAGCTGTATTTTGTCCTGTAATCAGCTCTTCATTTGGTTCAAGTGGCACCTGGATCCAGCAATTAAGCCATCCTACTCTGCCCCGGGCATACGATATACGTGTTAAGGAAAAGCAGGAGGAGGAAATGAAAACTGTGTCCTGCAAAGCGGATTTGAAAACATGTTGGAAAGAAGCTCTGGAAAGAGCTGGTGGGAAGCAGGAAAGGGGCAGGCTGCCCAGGACGCCCTGCGGGCCATGGCTGAGCTCTGGGGAGAGCTGGTGCCAGGGCCAACGGAGCCGCACACAGAGCCTGGAAAAGAATTTGAGGTATGGTAATTTTTTTTAATACATTTTGATTTTGTTGTGGTGGATGTTTTTGCTCTCATCTTTTGATTATGTGCATGATTAAGCGTCTAAATGCTTGCTGTCTTTGTGGGGGTTTTGTTCCATTTTAGTTCATTTTATATTTGTTTGGGTTTGGTTTCTATTTGGATTAAATGAAAATTAAAAATTATATGCTTGTAAATAACTTGGTTAAGATATAAAACAAAAAAAAAAAAAGAGGATTTTTCTTTTTGTTTCTCTGTATTTATCTCCTTTAAGAAACCTTATTTTCGTGTTATGAATTCTCAGCACTTTCTTGTAATCTGGCAGGTTTAATCTGGTAAAATTGGCTGCCCAGAAATGAACCTTCCTACGCAGAAGCACAACTTGGATAATCGGTCTTTCCCAGTTACTGTTAAAAGGTGTAGCTTTGCAGAAGTGGGAAACTGTGGTAACTTCTGTTAAATTTAAAAAAAAAATAAGACGAACTGTGTAGTTTGATTGTTTTAATCCAGCCTTATTGTATTTGTTCCTGTCTGCATTTTCAAGTCTTCATTGCTCTGACTGAAAGAGTAAAGGCAGCAGAAATCATGCCTAAATCAGATTGTCTTTCTAGGGCAGCTAATAAATAAGTCTGCTGGCTCTTCTTGAAGTAAGTGGTTGCTACTAAACCCTGTTGTCAGTTTAGAATTATTTAAACCAATCTGTTCTGTTCTTGATTCTTCAGGTGTTCATCCCCACCAAAGCAGAGGGCATTCTATTTAGCTGGACTTTCTTATAAGTAAGATGAAAGACTATTAAAAACTTGTAGGATTATGTTTCTGGTGTTCAAGAGATACTTTTAGTGTTACCTGCTAAATATTAAAGAACAGGAATGACATTTTTGAGTTTTACTCAAATCTCAGAGATTTTTATTTTACTGGGGTTTTTTTAATATACGTATTTGTCACCTTTGAAGAGAGGTCTCATGGAAGTGACTGTTTTGGAACTGTTACTGGCTTTCTGGGAGACTGAAAAACTTGTCATTCGTGTGGTTCATGCACCCCAGGATTGCCCGCTTTCTGTAAGCGTGCCATGAGGTGAACCTGCTCCCCGATCTCCTCAAGGTGGTGGTGATCAGTGGTACTAGAAAACAGGTTCGACAATAGAGTTTCAGGACTAAAATAATGCAAATGGGAGAGTTTAACCTAGAAATTGGAGGATTAATCTTTTGAATTTCAGAAATAGTTGTGCTTTTTTTGTACCTAGAGACATGGGATAAACCCATGACTGCACCAGCGGAATTTGTGCTTCACATGTATTTGCGTGTATTGTCTCACAAAATACAGACTTTTCTCCTGGAAAGATTGTGCAGTTGAGCCTGTCTTATTATTTCAGTTCGTGAGTCTTAAAAGAATAAATTTGTTATCCTTATGTAGTCTTCCTATTTATAGATATTTTAAAATATGGTCTGTTAGCGTATGAAGTTAAGCTGTTCTCTTATTTCTCTTTCTCCTTTTTCTTTTTTTTTTAATAATGTAGTGTCTTGACCTGTTTGTTGTGGGAGGGATTGCAACATGAAATACAGAATTTGAATGTTCGCTTGATGGCAGTGGAAATTGAATTTACTTCAACTGCATTAAAGAAGTGCCCACGTTCTACTTAGCTGCTTGTTGACTAGGAAAGGTTTATGAAATCCAGTGGTTGTTCCTTCAGAGGGGTTTTTTTATTTGGAGGCTTTTACATGGAGATGATACAATATAAATTACATGGCATTATTGGAAGAACACCCTAAGGCCTTGGTTTCTTTTGGTGAAGACACAGTTCTTAGTAAACGTCTAGCAGAAGCAAAATAGAAAAAAATGCATGTTATATCTCAGTATTTTGAAATAATTATTTGTGGAGCTAGATTTCTCAGACCACCTTTAAGCAGCTAAATAAGTGGCCTGGTTTTCAAATATTCTGAACATTATAAACACCATACAGAAATGTAATCCTTTAAAAATAATTTCTGGGAATAATTTTTGAGTTTACACGGCATCTTAGAATAATTCAGGTTGGAGGGGACCTGTGGAGGTCATCTGGTCAAACCCCTGCTCAAAGCTGGTTGGAGCTCGGATTCAGCTTCAGATTTAGTTTAGGTACCTCAGGGCCTTGTCCTGTCACATAGTCTGATCAAAACCAGTTCTATTTTGACGCTGATGTGAGTTCCCTGAATACTTGTTTTGTAGGCAGCTGCATGTAGCAATTGCTGAGATCAAAAAAGGATTTAAAAGATTACCGTAATGCTTTGGAAATTGGATATTGCTTAGGGATCCATTGGTTTAAGGAATGTTACAAGCTGTTCATTATAGGCTGACCTCTAAAAGCTGTTCGTTTATTCAGAATATAACGCAAGTGCTATTAATTGTTTTGCATCTTATGGAGACTTAACGTCCACATGTTAATATATATTCTTTTTTAATTTTGTGCTGATTGTTTTTCAGAACTTGGCTTTCCTGCTTCTTGCATGCTCAATGATGCGAGTGTAGTCTCAGCATTTTAAGCTAATGAAATCTATAGAATTTCACATTTCTTGTTCCCTTCTGCTTTACAGTCAAGACATTTGGATTAGAGCGTCAACCTGACTGCAAAGGAAGGGATTTCACTTGGAATTATTCAGAGGCAGTAACATAATTTCTTACGTGTTCCCTTTGTGGACAACTTCACTGTCTGGGGGGTGGGGAGGAGGAGAGCACTGCTTTGGTATGTTGTCAGAGAATTAAATTGCAGCCTGTGCTGCTTGTAGGCATCGGGAGTAATTATTAGGTTTGAAAGAAATACACTAATTTGTTAAATATTTGAAAATGTCTCAAATAGGATTGAGATATAAACCAGCAGGAGATTATTGTTCTGGTCAACGTGGCATATTACTATCTGAGGAAGGCTTCTGTTCATCACTTGTTACTTTGATTTTACCATAAAACAAAACTGGCATTTTAGATGGTGTTTTGTAAATTGGTGAGGTTATGAACTTTGTTACCACCCTTACCTTCAGTATTTTTAGAAGAAATGTTTATCAATATTCTTCCTTCCCTTGGTGTCTGTAACTGTTTGATTTTTATCCTCTGATACACATGGAATTTTTCCTCCTCTGTATTTTTTCCTTGAGTCATGTCGTCTGGCTTGTTCTATCTAAGATCCTCTTACTCGGCTGGTGATCTAGTTGTTCACGGTTCTCATCTATATCTGTTCTTCTTAAAACAAAATTTTCACTGTGGAAAATTTTCTATTTGAAGTGGGATGGCAGCATTCCTTTCTAATGTGTATTCTCTCTGTCCCAACACGGCTTGCCTCTGGCTGAAGTTCTTACATTCTCCAAGGATATTACTAATGCACTTTGGAAGAGAATGGAAATTCTGTTTTACAAAGGTTTTAGTCTTTTAAACTGATTTTTATTCCAAAATGAGTCCACCCCTTCCAAATTTAAATTCTTTTCTTGAAAGAAAATATTTTTGGTTTTCACTCTTATAGGAAAAAACTACAAATAAAAATCAATATCAAGATTAACAGTGAGTTTCATAACTATTTTTGAATGAAACAGGATTTTTTTGCGTAGTATTGGAACTAGTAGCAGGATTGTTTTTTCCTCACTTGGAAAAGAGAGATGAGAAAAGTCAGTAACAGTTTGTCTAGTACTTTAAATTTAGCAAAATTACAGCAAGGACTAAAGAATTAATCTGCATGGGTTATTTAACCAAGGTCTGGTTACCTAATGCTTCTCCCCGCCATTTATCGTCCAGTTATATACTTGCAATGTTATTCTACTTCCTTCCAGCCCAGTCTAAGCCTACTTTATTGCATCTTTTTTTCAAAGCATACAATTTTTCATATGTGTTCCAGTATAACTAAAACTCTGAGCCTTTTTCTCTTTGGTTGAGAAACACTCTTCTTTTTTTCTGGCTATGAAAGCTTATAGTTTGGATCTTAACCCTGAAGGAAAATATTCCAGATACTTCCTCCAGGTATGCCTGTCACTGGTTCATCTGCTTTATCTTAGAAATAAATGCCTTGGAGGATAAAAAAATGCATCAAAATAATTCTTCAACTGTGAAGCTACAGTAATCTGTATTGGCTAATGGTCTGTTTCCGGATGTGTTGTATGAATCTGCCCTTTTCCTTTCAACCTTGGAATATTAAACTCACTTTATTTTGGGGCAATTGGTGCATGTTATTCGTATTTAAATGCACATATGTATTGGTGCACTAACAGGTATTTCTTTTTCATAATATCAGCACATTGTTTTTCCAAAAGAATGTTCCCTCTTCACCTTTAAGTAGAGATAGAGATCTCTTTATTTACAGTAACTTTGTATTGATTGGTCTTAATTACTTTTTGAAGTTATTCTCATGAATCACTGAGCTCTAGATTTTTGCAAAGACGAGCCCAGCGGGCTCTGCACAGAGCCGAAGTGTTCGGCCTGCTTGTGCTTTCGTAGTCCTTCCACTGAACTGGCAAGTCACGAGCAAATTCTTGGGGTTTCTTCCCTGCAGTAACTATACAGGGATTCCCACGATTTGGTGTGATGCTGGAGTGCATCGTGCTTCTGGGCTCTCCTCTACGTGAATGAGACGGCAGCAGAGCCTGAGCTCGGAAATCCTCACCCTGCTGGAGTCAGTACCTGAAGTTCCTCCTGACTTTGGCATGGCAGGGATTGCACCACGGTTTACGGGAACACCCGGCATGTTCCATACTGGCCCATGTTCTGCAGTGTTTGTTCTTTGTAGCCGAGCCTGGATGCGTTGACTGCTCCTAATTAAAGTAATCTAGGAAACTTCAGCGGCTGAGCTTAAAAGTTAGCCTTGAACACGTACATTGTATACATATAAGAAATCTACTGTAATACGTAAACTCCTAGGTATTTGCCAATAGTGGTGCGGGCGGAAATTGTTTCAAGGTTATATTCTCCTCTTAAGACCATGGACTTTCTTTTCTTTCTTTTTTTTTAATTATTGTTTGAAGATGTGGAAACCATTGCACATACTCTTCCATGAAGTAAACCTTTATCAGTTCATTATCAGCTCTCAAGGGGAGTGACATAAGATTGCAATCACTGGCATGAATGACCAGCGCGTGAGATAAAGAAAAATAAATGTTGCTTTTCTTTCAGCAGAGAAAAATTAACTTTTCTCTGTGTGAGACATGGAGGGAAGTTTTGGAGGCACATCATAAAATAATAGTTCTGTCCTTTGCCTTGAGTAGCAGAAGGTGATGGGGAAAATGGAAGGCGGTTCTCATAATTAGCTTTTTAGCCCCGGAAGCAAGGAGGGCTTTGAGTAACATGTGTGGTTTTTCAGGAGAAACACACAGACAAATCTTTCTTCATCCTTATCTTCATTGCTGTGAAGATGGTGGCTTTGCAATGTATATGCACAGGCTTCCTTCAGTTTTTAAGGAGGAGATTAACTTCCATCTGTTTGGAAAAAAACTTAAGAATGTATTTTATCATGTTAGTGTTGCTTCCAAGCAAGGTACGTGCAGGTTGTTAAGTGAGGTGATGTGTTCATTTGATCTCAGAAGACCAAGACTTATCCTCCATCCAGTCCTTCTGACAGAATCAAGACCTTTCAGTAGGAGATGAAGGTCTGAACACTAGGTATCTGCTGCTCTGTAGATGGCTGAAGCTTATCTTAGCAAATTTCAGCCCAAGATTGTAGAAAATGTGGCGATGTTTTGCTAGCTTAGTGTTAGTGTGGAAAATAATCTAAAATCTTTGGTTTAAAACAAACAAACAAAAAGACATTATAAAGACAATAAGAGCATTAATTTTTTTCCACTCTTGAATGTGTTACATTCTATAGTACAGAAAGCAGTTAATATTTCATAACAGTGTGAAATTGTATCATGCAGGTGTCATCAAATGCAATAATTAAACCTCAGCAAAGTAGTTTAAACATGCTGTTACTGGTGTGACTGGTTAGTGCCGTGAATGATGGGGAAGGGAGTCTGATTAGGGAGCCCGTAGGCAACTGGGGATAAAAGACCAATGTCAGCAGCATCTTAACTAGCTGAGGAGAGTCTTTGTGCCCAACATGCTGCTGCTTGTGCTTTAATAACTAGTCATCACCTGATGCTTTTCCTTTTGACAACCAAGCGTGTATAAAGGTGATAAAAATGTGAACTGTGACCAGCATACTTCAGCCGCAGCTGGGGAGGCTCCTTCCTCAGGTTTTAAGAGGCTGTTTATACAAGGGTAGCCAGATCACGGGAGTTACAGAGGAATAGTGCAGATCCCTAATGCAAAAATGTTGGCTTTATAAGAAATAGTTTGATGTGCATTCCCCTCTTGCAGTGAGTATCCAAAACCAGTTATTCTACAAAGCCAGACAACTAACTCAGATTAAAAGCCCAAAGAGGACAGAGCCCCCAGCTTTATCGGAATGTGTCTTATCTTAAAATCAGTGGCGACACAAATCTGTATGAAGAGAGTGTGTGTGAACGCTGGGGCAGGACTGTGGATTTTTGATACAGGAGACGGGCAAAGGTAATATGCGAACACTCGAAGATTCAAATTGATAATGGATATCAGGGACTCGGCTTAAGAATTTCTCAACCATCAGTCCTAGATATGAAGGGCCGAACTCTGCTTTTTAAGGACTTATTTAATTTTATTTTTATTGTACACAGTCTTCCATAATGACCTTTTAAATGAAGTTTTCAATTATTATTAATTTGGCTAGAGAGTGGGAAAATGAAAACAAAGAAACACCCTCAAAGCAAGAAATCTTAACATTAAGTGGCTGCTGGGTAGAGGTTGATAAACCGAGAAATGGTAGCTTCTAAATTGGCAAGGGAATTTATACGTTATGCCAGGTGGTTGTATCTTCTCTCAGGAGACGAATTCAGATTAGGAGAGTAGAAGATGAGAGTGCCCTTAGGATGGACTGGAACATGGAGAGCAAGGCAGCTGGGAATTTCAGAGGATTTCTGTTCCAGGGGGAAAGTGTTGTCTCTACAACGCGAGTGAGGACTCACTGATGAGGGAGGGAGCGAACCCCTGGCAGAGCACAGCACGTGAGGAAGTATCAGTGCAAAATTAGGAACGGGGTTCAAGTGACCACTGGGCAACTCCTCTGAGTCTGCAGAACTGCTGTTTTCTTTTGGGAGAAGATGCCATGAGCTGGTTTGTGACACTGGGAGAAAATACTTTCTGCGTGTAAGTAACATTCGGATTTAGGTGTGTAACGTGGATATATCAGTGCTGTTTGCAAAATGCCAGTTGAGTTCTCACTGGAAGTCTAGTTTAGTTTTATTATGTCTAGTTTTATTTTGAAAACAAAACCAAAACCTATGAAAATATTTGGATTTTTTGGAAACTGTATTTCTTGCGCTGGATTTCTGGACTTGAAAGATGTGTGTCCCCTATTCTGTCTTGTTTTACGGTGCTGATTCAGATTTCCTTGATAATGGAAGGTACAAATTTAAGCAGCGTTCCTGGCTGCTAAGGTAGTATTGTGCAGCTAAAGCTGACGGGATTTCCTCAAGGCACCAACCAACCAATGCTGCCTTCTAGTGCTGCTCACTCGCAAAACAAAATAAAAGAGACAAAATGTTGATATTCTGTAATAATGTAAGGACAAGTGCAAAAATATTGCTAAATATATCCTAATAGAACTTGCTTTGGTTTGTGTTATGGTAGTAACCCAGTACGCTATTTGTGATTACTGATGTTTCACGAGAACAGTGTGTGCTCTTACCTATTTTATTAATTATGTTGTTTTCCAGCTGCTGCTTTTGACTTGTTTAAAATATCTCTTCAATCATCTGCAACGCTGCTCCTTTTAATAAAGTAACAAAAGACTATGAGCTATTCTTTTTGATTAAATGTGGTTGTGTTATATGCATAGCTGACAGGCTAATATCTCATCCTGTGATATTTAAATAAACATCTCCTCCCATCAGTTTCTCATAAATCCTATACTTACTTTGTATATCCACAGGAGTCCTTTTGAACTTTGCATTTGTTATTTTAAAATGTAAGTGCATGTTTCATTGGGGATAATGATATTTTGGTAAATAATGTTGGCTTAATTGATTTCATGCAACAGTCACGGGATCTAAATATGCAAACAGACAACTTTCTGGGTTCAAGTCCCATAGAACTGAAATCCAGGAGGGCGAACTTTAGATCCTGAAACTGAGCAACTGTTTTCCATTTATGTTGTTGTATACAACTGAATTATAGGTTGTTGACTCAATGACCCCTGGAAAAATCACAGTACAAAAGTCTTTTGGTTTGTGAATTGCTATGCAAATGTAATTATGTAGGTGTAATGTGTTATGGGTTTTTTTCCTCGTTCTTTAAACGAACATTAGTCTGTGTTACACTTTGGGCTAGGTTGCTGGCTTTATATTTGGTCGGTACACTCTTTCTTTCCTGTAAAATAATATGTAATTCAGTATTTATTAAGCTTTTATGTGCTATGGCATCTTCTCACAGCTCAAGCCTCGTTTGTGGTAGTCAAGGATAAAATATAATTATACGATAAACTAATTGTGACGACTCTAGCAGCGTTTCTGTAGCAAAACAATGCAAATGTCTACTGACCCCTTCAACCTCTCTTCTCTTTTAAGACTATCGAAGACAGGAGGAAATCAAAAAGCCAAATTGTCCTCATGGCAGTTGCAATACAAGTTGACAAAATATTTAGACAGCTTGTTCCTAAGCAAATACATATGCTGGACCATCAGATGAACGTTTTGATGGATCTGATAATGAATATAAATTAAGACCACAAGTCGCTGAAGGCGGCCAAACAACTGGCCTGCTAAACGAGTAGCAGCGCAGTTGGAGACAGGGGATGGGAACTGCCTGGCATCTTTTTCCTCAACACGCCTTCCGATGGTTCAGGCTGGCTGGGGCCACCTGGCCATTCCCTGGAAATTGGTTTTCTGTGTGTAGTGTCTGCTGTTATCACTCATGGCAGAGGATCTCTTCTTGGTTACACCTTAATGTTACGTTGCCTTGTAGAGCTTTTACAGTTGTCTTAGAAACTGTAAGTGAAGGATGGCAAACACACTGACTGTAGTTATCTAATTATACCTAGGATGAAGGCAAGCTACTCGGTGTAGCAGCTGAAGGCCTGACTTGTACAGTTTAACTGAACACACTTGGATTTGAGCACATTTAAGTGTTTTGGCTTTGCATGAATGCATTGGTGGCAGAGCTACTTCTGATTTCTCTCAATCCAGTGGAGAGAGGATCTATCCCATGGCTGCAGCACGATTGCACAATCCCTCTGGAATGCCAAACAGCCTGCTGGGCTGCGCATGCGCAGGGAAGCATCCTTCTGGGTTCGTTTCTTGTATTTTCTTGGAAAGTCTGCTTATTACCCCATCAATTAAGTTTTTCAATTATTCATTTTTTTTGATGGAAGCATTTCTTATTTTAGTTGAAAACCTGTCAACTAAATAAATAACATCAGAAACTTCTAACTTAGTGATTGTGACGCATGATTCTTCTAAATGAGACGATGTTTTCTCTTTCCATAGGTTACGAGCTAGGGTCCTTCAAAGACCTCACTGTCCTGTTAAACAAAGATGAAAGCAATAATTAATTTCAATGGAAGACCTGAAATGGTAGAAACATTCTCTGTCACCTGTAGAGTGGCTCTTACAGCTTCAGTTCAGAGTGGAAGTGGCACGGATCAGTCCCTCAGTAGTTTTTTCCATTTCATCTCCTGCAGTTTGGGGGGTTTTATCGTATCAGCAGCTTTTGTTTTGTATCACTGCAGGATGCTTTCAGAGTGATTGCTGCCAGTTTTAAGCTCATAGTCCTATGATTTACAGAGGTAACTTCTGATTATTTTTCCTCACCACCCCTGTTTTTTAAAAGCTAGTTCCTAAATTCATTTAATTCAGAAGAAATTTTGCTGCCAATTTTAATGTGGACAAGATGTGACCTATGCCACTTAAATTTGGTATTATTTTTTTAAGAGTGGCAAAAGTACTTTCATTTCTAAGATTTAAGATATACCTATGCTTGAGCATAAAGAAGAAAGTGTCTTCAAGCCATGGTTTTTCTTTCTAAAAACTTGAGTTTGTATGTAACTGGCTGGAAAAGTCACTTTACTTTTTCTGCCAGCACATCACCTTCAGGTTTTTATTGTGCCCTTTCTGTTCCTTTCTGCCCATCACTGATACTTCACACTCAGGAAGCGCAGAAAATAGCGTTAACATCATCTGTGCACTTGGAAGTACAATAGATACCTCTACAAGGTAAATTCATTTTCTTTGTACTCTGAGATAAACTGTCTGATAAAGCTAAAGGGAGTTGTGTCTTTCAGTCCTATAAAGAAGACAACCCTAAGTTTTAAGATCTGGGGTCAAATACTTTAGCACTTAACTTCAGTCTAATCAACATGGAATGCTGTATTGATGAAGCACGGTAACCATGCTTCATTCAAAAATGCCTGTTGCGTGTGAGGTCACCTTCATGGTTTGCAGCTCCATAACCAAAACTGTTTCTGCTTCTGGGTTCTGGCTGGCTGATACAGCGGGAGAACCGTTTGTGGCATTTTGGAAGCATCTTACATTATGGCTGATTCTCAACTCTTCAAATACTTTGTCTAATCTTGATTCAGATCTGAAGTTAATTGGGATTGTATTTTCAGTGTCGAAGTGTGAGAAGGGCTGTATTATACTGCAGAAAATGAACAAGCTGTCTCTGAAAGCACATGGTGCTTTGCTTCTAGGTCTCTACTGGATGTTCCTTTCTCTGTGTCTGTTCCTTAGTGGGATACTCAGACTGGTTCAGTGGAGCTCAGCTGTTCTTTGTCACTTTAATTACTGTAATCAAATGGCTGAACTCCTTGTGTGTTTGAGAAGAGGAAAAGTTTTAATATCCTGTTTAACCTCTCACTGGTTTTAATATTTCCATGAATGGAAGTTAAGTGAAGGCATCTGGCATGTTTAGTCTCGGTAAATAATGAACTTCTCTCTGACATATCAATTATACTGAAATCATGACTACTATAAAACTTAAACAAACTTCAGACCTGATCTTGGGAACTCAGGTGTGCACATTTCACTCATTTGGAAATAAAACTTCACTTGTGAATTTTAGTTTATCTATTGAGCCAAAAAAGAGAAATATAAGCAACTCCTGCAGCAGCAGCGTTCATGGTTTTTCTTCTGCAAACACCAGTTAACATCGGAGTGGGTCACACCGTGCTACATTTGGCATATAAATCCAGTAAGGTGTGTGTAACAAAGAGCTTACAGTCATTCTTCCAAGGCCCTGAAACGAAAACCTAGCGACTTGCTTTTTGACTTCAGGAAATTGCCTAGAGCCTGCGTCACCCTGGACGGGGCAGTGCCGTGCCGGCACTATGGCAGCCCACGCGAAGCACCTTCGTTACAGCGTGTAGCACGTTGCTGATGTGGCTATGCTGGGCATGAAGCTGGTTTTCCTCACCTACCTCAAGCACCTCTGAATGTATTGCTATTTAACTGCTCTCAAGGCATAGTTTTCCCTGCACTCTATGTTTCCGTGGTCGTTCCAGCAGTCTTCTAGAGGTCCAAGTATGCTCACTGCCCAAACAGAAGTTTGGGGTATATATGGGCAAATGGACTAAAGCAGAACTGCAAAGCAGGCATAAAAAAAAAGTCTCCAAGCAAATATCCTGAGCTCAGATTTTGCTATGACTGATGGAGGTGTCTTCTCTGTCAAGCGTACAAACAACAATGTATTCTGAAATGTATTCTAGAACTGCGGAGGGACATGAAAGGAAGACCCCCTACATCTACGCAGACAAGCCCAGAGGGGTTGCAGAGTATTACCAAGGTGAATCCTCTAGGGAGTAATGAAATTGGAATTGCTTTAGCCGCAGTTTAAAGGTTAATGTTCTTGTGATGAATGATATGACAGCATATAAATTACACTCTGCTCATTTCTCAGTGTTGAGCTTTTTATTGTCTAAATTGGCCAACCAGGACTTTTTTTTTTTTTTCCCCAATTTGTTTACTGACATGATGAAATGCAGAACTGTCTGGATCTCTGTTGTCAATGCCTACGGCAGGGTGTGGTGTGTGGGTCTTTCCAAACCCCAAAACCCCACAAATCACAAAACAGTGTAATGAAAAGCAGGAAAATATTAATGTCTTCTACAAATTTGCAAGGGTAAGGTTTAGTTTAATGGGATATGCAGCGGGTAAGCTGTGTGTTAAAGGTAGTAAGCTTGGTTTGTGAAACTTAGAATTTATTTGCTAGTTGCATTCTAAGGAGATTTGGAAGGCTTTCCTATCAGTCAGTCATCTTACTTTCTCTAGCAGGTCTCCACTTCTGGGTAGCGGACCTCCTGCCAGTAAAATTAGTTTTCCTTGTCCTGTTGACGCTTCTCCAGCTGCAGCCCAAATCACCCCAGGGTGAGCACAAGCAGCGAATTGCTCTGAAAACAGCGGAACTGCTACAGATTAATTTCTTGTAGAGTTTGACTCCGTTCATTTCCGTACTAACTGCGTTAATGGCGTTACCCAGCTCCCTGGCCTCCCATTATCAAATGCTTTTCACTTCAGTGACCAAACCCCCTCGTGTTTTCTTTGCTTACCCACAAAATATCCCTCTCTAGCCACAGCTCCCTGGTGCGTTCCCGAAGGCGCAGGTGACCCCTACGCGCTCGCTGCTCTGCTTCGCCCCCCGCTGCCTGCACCTGGCCGACCTACGCATCCGCAAGCGTTCCCCGTCCTACAAAGGCACCACTAACTGCCGGCACCTAGGACCAGAAACGGGTTTCCACAAACCTTTAGAAACAATTAAATAATAATACAAATAAAAAAGAAATCTGTATGACTTTATTGATTTTAGTTAAGTTGTCCAGAAAAATCAAAGGTTGTTTGTGGGTAATGTAGATGGACAGCACAATTAGATACATCTTTTTTATTATTATTTTTTAGTTTTAGATTGGAAATATAAAGTTACCTTACACAACACAATTTTCTCTTTAAGATTTAAAAAATATATATTTGCTTTAAAATTATAGGATTTTAAGAATAAATACTAAGAGTTTTTTCTTAAAAGTGTGTATTTTTTTCCTGCAGTTCAAATGTCAGAAGTTTCAGTCCTATCTCTCAGCACTGCAGTGTTAAAACCCAAGTAATTTTTTTTTTTTTTTAAATCTTACTCAACTGAGCCTGTTGAAGAGTAGCCTCAAGTTTATTTCATTCTTTTATATTTAGACTGTACAAGAGTGGCTGGCAATGAGTTCCCTTTAATAAAGAATCTTCGCATCGTTCTGGGTTTTTTTGAGTTAGGAATACGATGTTTCATCGTTTGCCTTCCCAGTATCCATCTCCTAGCTCTGCCGTTCCCTGCTATGTTCTCTACTAGTATGTGTTTATCCCCTTCTCGACTGACATAATGGAATATCCCCAGTTTTCCTGGCGTACCAGGAGGCTTATGCAAACTGATGAGGCATCTGAGGGATGACAGTGGCTTTGTGAAATGCATTTCACTGTTACTTTACATTCTGCTCGTTGTTTCCATCTGTAAAGAAAGAAAGGAGTCCCAGGCATAAACTGATACAAATACTAACTTTTAGCATAAGTAACTCTCTGAAAGAATGGGACGTTTACCCTTAAGTGTTTATATGTCCTGCAGAACAGTAATCTGGAATAGTTTGTCCACAAAGGTAAACTAAAAGACTTTTATAGGTGGTTTTGTTTTGCTTTAGTCTTTTTGTTTCCACAAATGATACAGAAGGTTTCCAGTAATATGTACGTGCTACACCCTACTGTTAAATTACCATGTTACTTTCATGTCCCAGAATGAAGAAACATTTGTCTTAACAGAGATTTTAGGCACAGTAACCATCCAAATCTTACTAATTTCCTGTGTTACATACCAGCAACAGCCCTTTGAGTTCCGATTACCTAATCGCAGCTACTTACTTCGTGCAGAGAAAATACTGTTAGTTTAGGAACCAAAGTATAATAAAAATAAACCTGTTAAACTAATGAGTTTTCTGTAGATCAGCCTCAGCAAGTCATTGACTTGATGAATGTAAACATTTTAAACAGACCAATGATAAAGAGTTTGGATTTTAGACAAGGAAGAATTTATGTAGAAAATAGCAACACGTTAACAAAAAATAATTTCCTCTAAATTTGCTATCAGAAAGTGAACTTGAGTAATTTTTATTTATGAAGAATCTTAACATACTAATTGTTTCTGCTTTCATGTAGCATTTTTCTCTACTCATACATTGTGTCCTCTTGCCCTGAAAGCCCATAGGAAGGGGTAAAGAACAGAAATAAATGCTCTGCAGGTTTTCTGTGTGTAACTTCAATCAAATTGTTCCATCGCTAGTGTAACAGAAAAGTGGGAGAGTGAATCCACGATACAGTTTGCATCCTTGGTGTATGCAGTAGCTCTATCGTCCTGGTTATAAGAAATGGAATATACTATTGTCTCCGTGCTCAAACTATAAAGTAGCCTGCATATGGTCAGTTCTTAACTGAATGTCGTGATACTTCTGCGTATTGAGGGTGTTCTGTTCTAGTTCTACCTTATTTAGTCCTGAGAAGTGTTTTTTTTCCTTTGGAAATTTTAGGCTATCTGGATGTTCCACCAGAAAGAGACAGAATGAAGGCTCAGAAGAGAGGTGCTCTATCGTTTCTTATTCTCAAAATAGTTGAATACACTGTGTTCCAAAAGAATTTCAGTGATTATTTACCTATAAAGGAGTATGCTTGGTCATTCTAAGTTCACATATGGTAAAGGGCTGTATGTTTTAATTGGCTCTTATTAGTTCTCTGAAATGTAAAAGCAGCAGTGTTATGATTGCATTTCAAGGATCTCTTGTGTATATATATTTTTATTTAAATCTAATCCCTCTTTAGAAATCACAGAACCCTAAAAACATTTAGGCTGGAAGGGATTTGTGGAGGTTATCCAGGCCTTGAGCTTCCTGCTCAAAGCAGGGCCATTTTGTAAGTCAAATCAGGTTCCTCAGGACCGTGTCCAGTTGTGCTTTGAAAGTCTCCAAGGATGGAGATTCCAGTCTCTGAGCAACTTGTTCCAGTGCTTAATCAGTTTCATTCTGTATTTTTTTTCCATATATCCAGTCAAAATTTCCCTTACTGCAACCTGTGATCATTGTGCCTTGTCCTTTAACCGTGCACCTCTAAAAAAGAGTTTAGCTCCGTGTTCTCTGGGCAGTGAAGACCACAGGTTGCTCCTCTGACTTGTGTTTACTGGTCTGACCAACACCGCGTCCATTGGTCTCTGTGCCACGTGCTCCAGGCCCCTCACCCTGAGAGACTGTTGGGTTTGTTCATCTCTGTTGTGAAATGAGCGTTCCAAGACGGGACGTGATATTCCAGATCCAGATGCAGCCTCACACCTGCTGAGTAGAGGGGACTGATCGTTTCCCCTGGCTCACTGGCCATGGGTTATCAGGCGCTGGCCTTTGCTGCCGCCCGGGCATGCGCTGGCTCCCATCCGCGTGGCCCAGCGGGACCGGACACCCCTCTGCTGAGCTGCCCCTTCGCCCGGTGGCTCGTCTCCTGAGCTTGCCCTTTAGTTGAGGCGCGTTCCAAAATCCCCTCTCAGTTCCTTCTCAACGCTATTGGCCCTTACTTAAATCACTTTTGTAGTAGTGCTAGTCAACGCTTTGAATAAGACATTGCCTCTGTGTTAATTCAGGAAGTATATATTGTCACTGGTGGCAAAGTAGCTAAATCAGCTTGCAGCACATGCAGATTTGGTCTGGTTTGGGTCCCGCTCAGCTCGTGGATTTGGGCTTGCGCTACAGTCTGTCTCAGTACTTGCACGTTTTCTTGGCATAGTTGTGTTTTTTTTTTTTTTTTTTTTTTTAATTTCAAGTCTCTGATTAATCAAAGTCATCCTTAAGAGTTATGCCTTTTTTTCAAACATGAGCAAAGAGGCTCTTTCTGATTTGGGGGGGTAGTGCAAAAACACACGGATTAGTATGAGTTTAGTTTTCTTATTTTTATGTGCTATACTGTGAATATAAAAGCACCAGTAATAATAGTAAAATAAAAGCAAATGTTATTAATATCCTATTAATTTAACAGATGGAAACGTAATCTTTTTACTAACAGATGGAGTCCAGATTCTGTGTAGTAAGTATTTTAGAAGTAGTTTGACATTTGAACAGCAAATGGATCAAGTGGATCTCTTCAAAAAATACACAAAAGAAATAAGGGCTTCAAAATAGTACTCTTTTCAGTCTGATACACAACTAATGTATCTTCAGTCCATCCTTAGTGAATGAATAAATTAAAGGACCCGCTGACGAGGAGGTACCTGTTCTATGTAGGTCTCAAAGTGTTTTATCATGTCGCCACATCAGCATCCCCATTTTTGCTGGAATAACTGGGGTCCGGCGGTATGAAGTACCCTTCCCAAGGTTGGCTTCTGCAGCACCATTAAATACTCGTTCTGAAATGTGTAGTATTGTAACATAGTTGATGCTAACTAGATAAAATTGCTAAGTGTTAATTGCATTTACTCATCCATTTAGAAATGAGCATAAACAAATGCATCTGAAGCAATTAGTATCCTAATGTAAGAACTCACAAAATACCATGAAAAAGGTATTGATTTTAAATATAAGCCAGCAGAATGTTTATAGGAGCTGAAAAGCGAATGAAACCTTTTAACCATGTGTTTCTTTAAAAAAAAAAAATCGGAAAACAAAAAAAAACCAGCCGAAAATACCCCCACAAAACAAACCCACTCACTTTTTTTCCATTTACTCCCAAAATGCAGATCCAGTTCTTTGTCTGGTAAGAAGTTCAGTCTTCAGCAAAAATCCTTTGCTGATTTTGGACTGAGTTTATTTATATTTGTTTTATACATGTTTGTCCTTGGGGTGAGCCCATCAGTGATGAGAATTCCAGACTTTGTGGAACAAAATGCAAAGGAAGCATTTCCTAACTGGGGAGAGCAGAGCCAGGAAGAGAAGGCGCTACTCGCATGCAATGGAAGCGCCCCAGTACACGGGCGTTCAAGGCCCTCGTGATCTTTACTGTCTTCATCATCGGCAGCGTTAAGGCCTCCATTCTGAGGCCATAAAGATGTGTATAACTGAAATGAGTACATTGAGTTATTTGGGAGACGTAACCAATAGGGTCTTAATTGCCTGAAAGGGGAAATGAGGTCGTGTATTCGTTGGACAGTGTGAAATCCTTTGACTAGAATATTTTGTGTAAACTTTGTGTATTTTATGCAGTTGTCACTGGTAAATCCTTTGGAATCAAAGATAACAATGAGAGTGAGTGAAGAGACTTTATTTTTATATGTAAATTACTGTGTACTTGTGGGTGCCAGGAATGTTGCGTTGCACAATTCCTACCCCACTCAGCACGAGCCCTTCAATTACTATGTTTAGTGAAGTAGCAATCTATTTGGGAGAAAGGGGATGGCATTAAATTTTGGAGATTAAACATCTGAAATCATGCAAATTAATTTGTAATAACTCCACGTGAATCCTCCATAACATGTTTGCATTTTGAAGTATTCTGAAAAGTCTATAGCTAATTTTTTGTTTTAAGTTGTGAGCAGCAGCTCTGCTTTTGCAGCCTGTAAGCAAACACAGTGTTAACAATTCGGTTCTGGTTTCAGTCTTCATTGTAGACAAACTCTGCCCCATCACCATTGCACACAATGATTTAGACTAGGATGTTGTTTTTTCAGTGCCACTTGTGTAATTAGGGCTTTAAAAAACATCCATTTAGGAATGGGGTTAGCAACACTATAATAAGGAAGAAAGCACCTAATTTGTCAGATACTACTGAGAATAAGTTGTCAGAGATTGAGGGGGCCAGCTGAGTTTCTGGACTTTCTTCCCAATTTTTTTGAGTCCCTAGAGCAGAGTTGAGGTGAGTCTAGAGCCATTTGGTTAAAATGCAAACATCTGTAGCTTTTATATATTTGATTTTCTTTGTATTTGATTTTCTTTGTATGTTCTGTTTGCTGTTGTGGTGGCCGCGTTCCGGCTCCTCCCGGACGGGTCCCTCTGCCCGTCGGTGTCTGGGAGACGCTGCCCGGCACAGAGGGTGCGCTGCCCGGCGCGGGCCCTTCCACCGGGGCGCAGGAGGGATGCCTGGGGACAGCCGTGCCCTGGGGTCTGTGACAGTGCCCTGGGGTCTGTGACAGTGCCCTGGGGTCTGTGACAGCCGCCTTGGTGTGGGGCGATGGCAGGCGGAGGGCTGGGAAGGGAAGGATGGGATCATTATGCCATGAGTTCCTCAATAACCACAGGTCTGAGAATGAGCTAGAACAGGCAGGGGCAGAGAGTGAAGGAGTGCATTCAGAGCAGCACTGTGGGGGAAAAAAGACTGAAAACTGCTTGACTGGATGTTTTAAGTACCTTTTGGTCTTAAAGACTGTGAATAATTGGAAATTCATCAGCAAGCATTCTTGCCTGCAGCATTCAGCTTTGCCTCAAGCTTTCAGAAGTCTTAAGTGTGTTAATACACATTTCCAGGAATGCTGAAAAATAAGGATCAGTGGTGGCCTTATGGTGAAAAAGTCAGCAATTAGAGTCTGTAAAGCTGACAGAGTAGAGACCAAGTCTAAGCCAAAGAAGGTCTATCATTACATATTATTATTGGCTTTCAGTTGTTGCAGGCTTAACTGAGAATGCTCAAAGTACTTCTTGGTCCGGTATGTTTCCAAGTTAATCCAAACCTTGGTGATGAGGGTAATGGCCAGGGGAGTAATTTATTATGGAGTTTTTCTTTTTTTTTTTTTTTCTCTTCTCTTTTTACAATCTGAAGAATATTTCATATTAAAACCTACTTAGAGCTGAAAAACTTCCAATACCAAGCAAAGCGTTCTGGTGCTTTTTAAAGTTTGGAATTGACAATGTAGTGTTGAGGGAGAGCTGAATATTCAAAAGGGGGCTTAGAGCTCCAAAGTATAGATGTATATACATTATACTGTTGTCAGTTCGATTTTTATAATTTTCTGTTTCCTGTTCATTTTATGTTGGCTAAGTATGGGGAAGCTCACAAAGCTCCCTGTTCCTGTCCGTTCTGCCTGGCTGCAGTAACGACAAACTAACTAGGGGCCAAATGATACAACTGAAAATCTCTTCAAGTGTTTGTTAGGAGAACCCAACAAGAGTGGACGTGCCTGTACTGTTAAAGCAACGGCCTGTGTCTCAGGAGGCCTTGGTTTAGTTTCCATTTTAGGGTCCAAGCAAGTACACCTCTCTCAGTGCCACGGTTTTATATATGTAAAGCGAATACTTACTATTATTGCCTGTCCCTAGACTGTAAAAGGCAAAACAGGTCTCCTATGTATTTATAGTACTTCTGGAATGCACTTCAGTCTCATCTGTGATAGCTGAGCAACGATGGCATAAGGTAATGATCGTGTGAGCGGTTGGTTGTGCTGGCCCACATATCATGGATTTGCAGGGGAAAAATGATGGGTTTTCAGTGTCTGATGCAGAGCGTAATATTGCTTTTGTCTGTGTTCCCACGGGCGCTGCGGCGCGCATCTGATGCAGCAGTGCTGTGCTAAGGCCAGACACGCAGTTTCACCTTGGTCACCTAATTCAAACAACTGCTTGCTAGATTTAATTATCCTAGAGAAGCAAAGAAAGGAAGGACAAGGAAAGTAAAAGTTGGGAAATGGCATTTATTTTTTGCTCTGAGATCTGTATCATCCAGGGCTGATTATCATCGTGTACTTCTCAAACGGAGATTACAATTGTGAAAATACATAGTACAGGTCTAACTCAAATGTCAAATTAGTAGAGCACGATGCCTTCAGGAAGTCAAAGGATGTGTGAATAAGGTGCAGGAACCAAACCTTTACAAACAAACAGAAGTTATTGAGTGTAACGGTCTCTGTTGTTACTGCCTGTTTGATGGGGGTTTTTTCGCCCCCAGAGTATCGTGATAAAAATGTGACTTGAAGTAGCTTTTTTTTCTTGGGGAAGGAAAGAGTAAGTGACCTTGCATTACTGCAGAGCTGCTGACACGCAACGGAATGCTTCTTGCGTTAGACTACATGATAAATTTGTCATTTTATATTAGAATTTTACTATGCCAAAAATACAGGCTAGTCGGAAAGCTGCATGTTTCAGATCTGCCTTTGTAATCTTATTTACATTAACTTGTGCTCATGAGTATTCTCCCTGAAGTCTGTGGTATGAATCCAGTCTTAATGAAATTATTTGTTGTTTATTTTTACTCATCTGGTAATTATACTTTGCTATCTGATTCTTCTGTGACCCTTCAAGCAAAAGACTCAAGAACAGAAATAAAATCTCCTTTGCTTCTGCACTGGAGACAGCTCTAAAGAAATGAAGAGTTCTTGTATCCTATTTAAAAACATCATACAATCTGGCAAGGAGTATTCGTATGGTATTATGAAGGTTGCTTATGTAGTTCAGATTTTTAAATATAGATGGGACTACACATTAAAGCTATTTTTAGTGAAAGACAGTGATCTAATATTGTAACTAGTCGCATCTGCCGGTAAGCCTAAAAGAATCTTTGATAAATTGAGATATCACACACACACAAATACAAGATTGATAGAAAAACTATTCAACTGTTATTAACGTCTAGAAATAAAGCATAATATCATTTACATACAGTAAATACACAATACATAGTATTTATAATATATTTTACTCTTGCTACCCAAAAGCAATAACAGAACTTTAAAATAATTTAATCAACAGGAATATATTCAGGAGGACTGCAAAAATTGCAAATTTTGAAGCACAGGTGTCATTTTTCCAAAATTGCTGCTTCATATTTTGTATAGAGTTTGCAGAGGATTAGGATTAGGTTTATTTTCTGAGGCACAAGAATTGCTCTGCCATCTCCCCCCTCCTAGTGATATTACTGCAAATTTTACACCATCTTCTGTTCTTTAGTGGAAGTGATCAGAAAACATCCATCCATTTTTCAGACTCTGACTACTCATTTGTGCAAAGTATTTTCTCAAGATGTTTCAAAAACTAAGGTCCAAACTTTGTTTAAACAAATTAATAACATTAAAAAATTATTTGTATAGTCACTTTACTGTGGGGTTTGTTGATCCCGTTTAATATAAAATGCTAGTTGCTGATTAAAGCTTAAATCGGGGGAGGGGTAAAAACCAGAAACATCCTAACAGTAGGGTGAGACTGACACCTTTATCACATTGGGGTTAATCATGAAGGTCTAAAGACCTTCTCTGAGAATCTCAAAGTGGAAATGTTGATTTATTGAACGGAAGCTTTTTTTAAATGTTCCAGTTCTGGTCATTTGTCACAACCCAAACCAGGTATCAAGTCAAACAGATGTTTACAACCAATGCAGGCTGACACACTAACGTTTTCCCCCACTGCAAATTTGCTTATCGGGTATGTGAAAGGTCTTATTTGAAGATTCTAATGTTCTTTAAATGCTTGATTTTTCTTTCCGTGTGGAAAACTTTTACAAATGAAAACACAATCAGATTTTGACTCTTATTTAATTTTTTTAGTTGTAAGATTATTTTTTGAAGAAGAGGAGTAGAAAACCTTTGAACTGCACCAGTGGTTTCGCTGACTTGAACTTTAGATGGATATGTACAATTTTAGCTGGACTGTAGAATTAGGCTAACAAAACAGTATGCAGGTGGTAACTTTTCTTCTGATCTCGAATATTTTATGCATGACATATACTGGAGTTTATCGATTAAGTGGCTATCTCAAATATAATAGAGGTCACTTGCCTTGTTTGTTTCTATGATTGCGTAACTCAGTTTAAAAATCTATGAATGTCTTCAGAAAAGGAGGAGGAGAAGATGAAGTCAAAGGACTGACAGTTTATGTAGTGTGCTCAGAAATTAAATAAGTAGAAACCCTGGATAGTTTAAAGAGTATTAATGGAGATTTTTTTATCATCCCATTTAAGATCTTGCATCTAATCAGCTGTGAGCTGGTCTCAAAGGCACTTGGTTGACAATGACCATGTGCAAAATAGTTTCTGTGAGGAATTTAATACAAACTATTTCCACAAATATTGTTGGCTCAAAAACAGCTGTGGGAAAGCATAAAGGAAATGTACTTTGGGGAGAAAATTCTGGTTTCTGCTCCCACTCCAGATTATTTCACCCTTCAGTACACGTAGGGTCCCACGTGGTGTAATTGTTTCATCCTCTTGAAGCTTAGAACCAGGGATCTTTCCCAGTTAGATTATTTCCTTTCCGACATGATTTGGTGTTTTCCTCTCATTTTCATTTCTTAAACTGAAATAAAGTTATTGTGCCACTTACACTTTTTTCACTCATCCCATTCCTGTATGTGCTCATAAAGGGGTTCTAGTGGAAATCAACAAAAATTACAGAGGTAAAAGTAGTTTTGGTAACCACAGCCATCTCTAAGAGATTACTTCACTGATTCTTTTAAAATGTCTCATTTCCCGTACAATGATTCCAGTGGAGGAAATGGAGTTCAAATGTTTTGGTTCTGAGAATTTTTTCTTCCTTTGGAAATTTTGTAACACACATAACACGTGCACTTTTATTCCCATTGTTACACAATAAAAAGGGAACGATTACTGATTTCCTGGTTTGCTACCAGTAGGTTTTTGTCCAGAAGCATAGACTGTTAGTTATTTATACTGTTGGTAGAAATTCACTTTTCCTGTACAGAAGGCTTAAATTCTTTTCCTTCCCTGGCCATTAGATTTGTAGGACTTCTTCTAGGTAAAGCGTGCAGTGAATATCCAAGTAACTCATCTTTAGTCTATACTGCGATAAACCTCCTTGCTCTAGTGGTATTTGAGAGCTCTTTCTTGGCTTCTGTTTTTTACAGAAAACTTTTTTTTTTTTTCCATTTAGCCTTACCTTTGCCTTCAGATCATAAGGTCATCTTGTGTTAAGCAAAGGATGGTGTAATCCTAATTCTGAAGATGTGCACATGTGATCAAGACGTGGTCAAGCATCTAATGAAAAGTTCCACGTGAGAACGGAGCAGACCTCAAGTAAAACCTCAGCCTGAACGCGCTAGTAGCGATCTGTCTCCAGCGTTATGGGTTGCTTATCCGCCTGTAATTGTACAAGAAATTCTTTGGGTTGGTAACTGCAAGGTACCACCAGTTAATAACAACTTTCCTGTTAACTGTGTTTCTGCTAATAGCATATGACTAGACTGAAAAATTTAGGCAGTTTTTATCAACAGTGCCGCCGTTCACACTGTTTTAAAAATGCAAGCGCTTTCTCTTTTAGAAAATGAATTAATTTTACAAGCCTAAGATTTTCCATCTCTTTAGTTCTTGTAAGTCGTGTTTCCAGGATAGCGGGTGTCACTCGAGGTTTGCACGCTACCCTGTGCTGGAGTCGGCATCATCCCTGCCGTAGGTGCGGATGCAGCAGGGGCAGCGCGCGGGGCGCCCTGGCCGTGCCCAGCGCTCGGTGCCTGACTCGTTCCGCAGCTCCAAACGGCTTCTGTGGGAACTGCGTGCTCGTGCCTGAAGCAAACACTCGGTTTGCTTTATTCCGTACAGTTGTCTCGTGGAAGCCCCTGGTGTCCGTTTCCCGGCTGCTCGCCCTGTGGCACGGCAACCGGGGGGTTCCGCCGGTGCCCGGCCGGTGCCGCGGCGGGGCGGGCGGGCCGCCAGGCGGCAGTGTGGGGCAGGCCGCGGCAGTGTGGGGCAGGCCGCGGCAGTGTGGGGCAGGCCGCGGCAGTGTGGGGCAGGCCGCGGCAGTGTGGGGCAGGCCGCGGCAGTGTGGGGCAGGCCGCGCCAGGGGGCTGGCATCAAGTGGTTGAGAATCGATTTAAAAGCTTGTGCGGGTTAGTTGTCTTGCTTAAATAGAGTTTGCTTTACTAAGTAGATTTTTTTTTTTTTTTTTTTTTTTTTGGCCACCCCATTAGTGACAGCTTTTCTCAAGGGGCAGCTTTCTCTTACTGAGGCTGCTAAATTACCCTGTATATTTTGATTACTTAGGTCCAGAAGAGCTGCCTCGTTGTTTGAGATCATGTCAGTGAAGAATTTAAAGCAATAACGTTGTTAGGCAGTAATTTCTCTATATTAAAATAAATGTTAAAGCCTCTGAAAAAGAAAATAAGGAGTACCACAGGTTTAAGAACTACTGTGTGACAAGGCCTCAGGGGAGCCCTGTCGCTCTCTACAACTCCCTGAAAGGAGGCTCTAGTGAGGGGAGTCGGTCTCGTCTCCCAGGTAACAAGTGACAGGATGAGAGGGAACGGCCTCAAGTTGTGCCAGGGGAGGTTTAGGATGGATATTAGGAAGAACTTCTTCACCAAAAGGGTTACCAAGCATTGGAAGAGGCTGCCCAGGTGGAGTCGCCATCCCTGGAGGGATTTCAAAGATGTGTAGATGTGGCACTGAGGGACGTGGTTTAGTGGTAACTTGTCAGTGCTAGGTTAACGGTTGGACTCAGTCTTAAAGGTCTTTTCCAACCTAAATGATTCAATGATAGTCTTATGTCTAAATTTTGTCTTGTGTTCTCCTTAAAGTGCAACTAGCACCAATTATATTTATACACTGATAATGAATGCATTGATACGTACTGCCCTTCACGTTGCAGTTGCAGATCTCTGCAGTGTTAGGTCTTGCCAGCATGGCAGTTCATTGTTACATGAAGTTCCTCTAGGGAACGCTGTATGAAAACAAAGGGCTATGTAAATCATAGCACAAGAGTACAAATGGCTGAAATTATGCTGTTATTAAATCCCATATTTGTTTGTATGTGAGGAATTGGTAACAGCCATATAAATTGTTATGTTTAACAAAATACAAATTGTGATTTATGAAGTGGAATCTAATTTCTTTAGAATTCTTTCTAGATTTTAAGATCTTAAAATATGATTTAGCCATATGTAATTATTAACATGTAATCAGGAATGTATTTGGAAGAATTTGTCTATCACAGTTTGCCTTTATTACCTCTGGATCTCCCTTTTGAAACAGAAGAGCTCATTCCTCTTCTTTGAACCCCAAAAGCTTTTCTGCAATAGTTTTCCTTGAAAGCGGGCCCAATGCGTTGTCGGGAATTTGTATTTCTGTAAGGTTATCTCTAATTTAATTTAACCCAGCAAATTCTGCAAATTGCTGCTTGTCCTCAAATCTCTTTCAGATGGTAAAAGGTGTCATTCTTGTTGACTTGTCTACTATTCAACCTAGAACAGTCTCAGGTTTAACAAAAAATGAGTTGCAAAGTTACACAGAAGTGTCTGAGTGGTTTCCTGCGCTTCCTCCTGTCCTGTCCACGATTCAGCCTGGTGGGTGGTCTGTCAGCTGCTGAAGTTGATCATAAAGAATTAGACGAAGCAGTGTCAGACTTCACGGGGCACAGCGGCTGCAGAGCTCTTTAGTGTGTAGTCGTTACACAATATACAAGCTGCTTATGGCGTCTTTTCATTGCTTTCGAGCAGTACAGCCTGGCATGACTTCCAGATCAGCAAGGTCACCGTAGATGTTTGCCGCAAGTCGCTTTCACAGGAGAAGTTTCACTAAACTTAAACTTTAAAAGCTGTCCTGAATTGAGATGTAAATCCTGGTCTAAACTTTTGTGACATCACCCATTGATTTAATTGGGTTTGGGCTAGTTCCTTAATCTTGTGACAGCTGTTATGGTGCATTCTTAAAAAAAAACACCCCACAAGCAAACCAAAAAACTCTTGAAAATTTGTCTTTGCATCACTTTACTGCCCCTGGATATTTCCAGGGCTTGCCTCCCATAAATTTTTGCATGCTAAAACATAAAGTTGTTGAAGCATATTCTCTCAGAAAGCTCTATTTCCATTTTGCATCTCTTAAGAGGTTCTCCTTTTCTTTTCTTGGAATATGTCCACTTTGAGCAATATTGATGTTGATGATAAAACTGAGAGAACTATTGCTGCAGGTGCATTTATATTTTCAGTCACACCTGACTTCTGCCTCTGCACCTACTTGGCAAGCAGTAGCTCATTTTCAAGACTCTGATGGCTTACTACCAAGTTCTTCCCATGGCCAAGGAGCAGCAGTTGAAGACTGCGTTGGTTCAGAGCACTGGAGGTAATTGCTCGGTGACAGGCAGAGCTTAACGTGTTTGAACTGCCTAAAGGGATGAGCTGACTCTAAAGAACTGCAAAAATTACAAAACAACTCCGTAAGCAAACAGGGCCTGGCCCCAAGCTTACATTTCAAAGAGGTCATGTGACCTGTCATCTAGTGCTGGGGTGCAGCATGGGAATCCCTATGTTACACAAAGGGACAAAATTAGGTATGCACTTTCGCATCCAGTGAGAATACCCAGAGGACACACACATATTATGGAAAGCATGTGTAACATGTCATGAAAATATGGAAGAAACCCAACTGGCTGCTTTCCTGGATGCCTGGCAGCCAGGTATTCAGAAAGGTGGGCACTGCTCTAATAGATAATGTATTCTCTGTGTGTTTAAAAGAGCTACGTACACATCATACACTCGGTCACTGCCTACGTCTGTTGCATATGTGCAGTGTCTGTCCACAGGAACACAATGCATGTGAGGGTGATGCAAAGTCCCTCACCACTTGCAGGCTTTATTTGTTGGCGCCACGGAGGTGGCTACTCAGTGCTACGAGGCATCCAGACGTTGTGAATTGGCCACATTCATTCATTGTAGAAGTCCATCAGAGTGAGAATAGTATTTCAGGAAGGAACTGGGCCTGAAGAAAGTAAGCAAGAGGGGTTGTGATTAAAACTAAGGGAGGAGGATTTAAAAATAGATAGAATGCTCTGGAAAACGCTTTTCCCAGAGCAAGAAGCTTTGTAAGCCAACTTCCCCAAGCCCCTGCCCCCGGCTGTGCTCTCTGTGATCTGAGCCCAGTCTTCTCAAGGCAGATTTCTTACCGCTACGGATTGCCAAAGGTGTAACAGCAGGAATATTCCCAGCACTGGCATAATTCAGAGCATTTACTTTCAAAGAAAATATTTTATTCAGGTGTCAGAAATCTCCTGATCTAAGGGAAAAAAAAAAAAAAAAGGAAAGAAAAAGGAGGGAGTTCAGACTAATAAGCTGTGAATATTTCATTGGTGATGAAGCATTTTTCTTGAGAGGGCTTTTTTAAAGAAAAAAGTGGGGAAAAATTGGAATCCAAACGTGAACAAAGATAATTCAATTAACAGGCGTGGCCAAAAGAGGGCTGAATTAAAGACCTTAAGCACATAGAAAATCCCTCTTCCAGACTGGCCCCACCACAAAAAAAAGAGAAAGTTTCTCTAAAAGCCAGGTATGAGACCCAAGAATGGAGAAGCAACTGTTAGCACTTGGTTGGAATGATAGCTCAGGTTTTTTTATTTTTATAATTGCTATCCTCACAAAAGATTGAAGCAGATTAAAAAAAAAAAAAAAGTTGATTTAAGCTAAACACAACTAAACAGAACTAATTTTCTCTCTCCCCTCTGCCACTAAATCCTAAGTTTATCCAGTTTCATATCCTCAAAACCAAAGAATTTTGTGGATTCTCCAATTTTTTGGATTGTGGTCCAGATGTTTAGGGGACTGGAACACCTCTCTTATGAGGAAAGGCTGAGGGATTTGGGTCTCTTCAGTCTGGAAAAAAGACGGCTGAGGGGGGATCTTATCAACACTTATAAATACTTAAAGGGTGGGTGTCAGGAGGATGGGACCAGGCTCTTTTCAGTAGTGCCCGGGGACAGGACAAGAGGCAATGGGCACAAACTTGAGCACAAGAAGTTCCACCTAAACATGAGGAGGAACTTCTTTACCCTGAGGGTGGCAGAGCCCTGGCACAGGCTGCCCAGAGAGGTGGTGGAGTCTCCATCTCTGGAGACATTCAAGACCCGCCTGGACGTGTTCCTGTGTAACCTGCTCTGGGTGACCCTGCTCTGGCAGGGGGGTTGGACTAGATGATCTCCAGAGGTCCCTTCCAACCCTATGGTTCTATGGTTCTATGATTCTATGATTCTATGTTAGATAAAATTCTGATGAATGTTGTATAGACATTACTACACTTCTGAATAAGGTGAGGTGGGTCTGTACTGAGGCTTCTCAGAGATATTGATGAACTGAGTTATCTAGCACTGATTCTGACTTTTCACAGTTTTAATCAAATTTCTCTGGTAAGTTCTTTCTCCTTGAATCAGTGTGCCAAGTGTTAACTGCACTGTGTCCATCATTCATAAATATTCCCACAGCATGAAACAAACCTATTTTGTTTAAATGCAAATAAGTCATTGGCTTTCATTACGCAACAGATTTTGCCTTAGGTTATGTGTAGTCTTTGAAAGTGACTGTAATGTAGTCCAAGCTTTTAATATTCCTGTCTAGTGTTTCTTTTTATTATTATACTCTTTTTTTTGTTTGTTTGTTTGTCTGAAGTGGAAGAGATTATCTGTACTCTAACGTAAGCCTTCAGAATATCCCACGATGCAAAGGTTATGGGACTGAGCCCTATTTTTTCGACAGAATAAATAACTTTTGAACAAAAGGCTTCACTGTGTTGTTAGCCAGATTCTCTTACTGCCCTTGCACTGCTGTTTGTTAAGATGAAATGGATAACATTACCTTCGGTAGTCAGAGAGAAGATGGCAGGTTGAGATGTAGCCAAAAATACCAAAATTAAGAAAATGAGATGTGCGCTGTTAGCCAAGGAAATTATTTTCTTGTAGCAGTGGGAACAGCAGCTCTCACCGAGAAACTAATCCCAAACCTTTGGCAGAATTAGGATTAGCAGTTACAGAGCAGTTTCCAACAGCAATGTGGCTCGGGATCCCTGTAAGAATGGGAGGTCTGTTTAAATGTAGCAGCCTGATAAAAGGACTTTTTGGTTTTGATCTCCTGAGAAATTTAATGATAAACTCCTTGAGTGTTTGTTTAGGTCCATCTGTAAAAATAACTTAATTGGGATGGAGACTAAATTACAGCATTCTTTTTTCTTGTTCTATTACAATTTTCTGACCCTAATTTCCTACCTCCTTGCTTGGTTTGAATTGGACCGGTTCATGAGAGAAGTCCTCCCATAAGGCATAAATTCTGTGTGGGGGAGAATTCTTTGTAGATACTTGTTCTATGAATTGGAATAATAAACTATTATAATACTACTATGGATTTGAAAGCTACTTTGGTCAATAGCAGCAAGTCTGAAACTTTGATTTCATTATTATTCATTTTTCAGTTAATCCCACTGTGCTATTTGAGATAATTTATTTGCTCTGGGTTTTCCTTTGGTGAAAATGCAAACCCTTCTTGTCCACCAAATGCACGTGTGTCCTATGGGCTTGTGTTACTGACGTGCCTGTACTTTAACTGAAGCTCTGAATGGATGTTTCTGG
Source organism: Fratercula arctica (assembly GCA_947846985.1). NCBI lineage: Eukaryota > Metazoa > Chordata > Aves > Charadriiformes > Alcidae > Fratercula > Fratercula arctica. The sequence goes on along the minus strand of CANTUZ010000013.1, from coordinate 999,899 downwards.
AGAACACACCATAAATGTTTTTCGGAGTATTTCATAAATATATTTAGACATAATGCAGATTATTCTCAGTCTTGAATCAGTGATGTGAAGTGCATTATGTTCTTCATGTGAGAGACTCGGTGGTACTGAATTCAATGCAGCTATTCTTTGGTTGCATGTGGGCTGTTGCTGGTATTGTTGCCCGCACGTGCTAATATTCTGTAACATTCTGTTCTGAGGGTTTGTATTTACTTTTGATTTTTTTTCTTATCAGGTCAAAGAGTTTGACGTTTCTAGCACAAGAGCGTATTATTTCCAAATCCCAAATTGTTATTTTGTTTACATTTCTGATAAACTTTCTGAAATCCTTTGCAGCATTTTTTAAAAGTTTTTTTTGGTTTGCAACTTTGTTAAGGTTATGACCAAATAACATAATTTAATCACCTTAAATTGTCTTTGAATGCTGATCTGAATCTCTTGTACACAAATCGGTAGTAATTGTGTTGGGCAATATACGTCCACATTTTTTTGACACTCCCAATTAAATAAGCTGTGTTTATTGGGTGAACAGATACTGTATATATTAAAAAAAAAAAAAAAAATCTAACTGCAGCTGCTTTTGTGACACAGCAGGTTTTTAAAGCTCCCTTCAAAGGTGCCGCTGGGGAGCTTCTAGGCACTGCCTTATTTATGATGTTAATGTTGTGGTAACACTGGCTTCAGGGGAGGGACTTTTCAAAGCTTCTAGCTGCTTAACAGCACAAGGAATTTCATGCTCCCAAGCCCCTTAGCTACTTTTGAAAAACACACCACATGACTAAACCTAACTGTAGGGACAGATACAAGACCATCATTTGGATTAAATGGACTCCTTCAGTGCAGAAAAAATAAAGAAAATTTATGGAATTAAATTAAAAACATTGACTAAGATCTGCAAATATACATGGGTATCTCCATGGGTAAATCGGTGTGGATCTGGGTGAAGACTGCATACCAAAATAACTAAAAATAGTTACTAAACTACGATTTTCTGGACAAAGATAATTTAGTTTTTGGGTTCTGGTCTGAAGCCTGGTGAAATAAAAGGAACTTTGACTCTGCAGAGTATAATGCTTGGGGTAGTTTTTGAGATCCTTTCTTTCATTGAGCAGTACAAGGAGGCTCAATAAAGCCTGTAAGATTAGTCATTTAGTGCCTCTAGGGATACCATAGTAATTAACAGTGAAAAATATCCTGATAAATAAAATAATAATTGTATCTTGGGTGACTAACAGAGTGTATGGTTGGATATAGTCTTCTGGAGGGAATTTTCTAAAACATTGTGTGTCTGTTCTTGCAAAATTAGTCATAGCCATTCAAAACATTTCAGTACTGAGTACCAGAAAATACATCTTATTTGCATTCATACGCAAAGCTAGCTTTTCTCACGTGCTTGTGCTTTTTAGTGATTCTCAGTAGACTAATCCGAAATCGGAACCTAAGTGTGAAAGAGCAAGACCTTGCATTTTATACTTCTACAACATGAGGATTTGGAAAAATAACAAAACACTTTTCAACAGACTTGTTAGATTGTTGTATAAATTGGTACTTTTTCATCATTACACTCTTACATCTAATCTTCTGTAAGTGTTCTTGCTTATTCCTTTTTTTTTTAATGAATGCATTTCTCAGTTCTGAGTTAAGACTAGGCTTATGGTTTTAGGAGTGGCAGGTATTGTTACAAATACAGATGGTTTTGGTTCATTTCCAAAGTAAAAATGATTAACTAAGTGTTGGCAGCTGCATCTACTGTTTTATGTATATTTAAATCTATTTTATGGTAATAGTTGTTTGTTCTACATACAAGGGTGGGAAGTGCACCTATACCCTGTAACCTGATCAACTTTCACAGTTCACGGTGGCAATCGAGTCCTGGAAAGAACATTTTGATGAGAACAAAGCTGTTGAGGAATTCTCCCGAGTCCCGATGGCTTGGAATTGATATAATGCCCATACCTGCGATGAGTCTCTAAAACTCAAAAGTAGTCTTATTGATTTGGTTATAGTGCTTTGTAGATTCTCCATAAACCTGCTTTTTGCGGATGATAGGGGCAGGTGATGCTGGGCAGGCTCCTGTGGTGCCTTGGCGCTGGCAGCAGGCTCATCGCAGGGCAGACGAGTGTTCAGAAGTGCTCTTACACTTTAGACCTTGGATTGCCAAACTAGAGGTGAGTCTCCCCTACCCCTGAAAAACGCTGGTCAATAGTGTGGCAATTCCTAAATAAATTGCTTCCCTGACCCTGCTCATGGTCTCCTTCGGGGCACCCCATTTAAGCCTCCAGCCGTCACCTTTCCTGGTGTAGAGTTCCACAGTGCGCTCATTCCAGTCTGACGCCTTGGGCTCTACCCTCTGTTGTTCATTTGCCATCTCCTTCAGCAGGTCAGGTCAACACCTGCAGTTCCATTCTCTGCAGCTTTATAGTACACATCTTGTTTCTGAAAAGCAATACGTTATTTAAAACAAAACACTTCAGAGAAAGCAATTTTTAAAAGAGCAATTGGTCTGACATGTCTCCACATCCAGCTTTCTCAAGCCAGTGTTCTCCCTCTGTAAATTTAAAGTCTTGTGCTATGTCAGGTGTTTTGAACAAAGTGAAATCGCTCCTTCAGCTCTCCTGAGTGGGGGTGAAATACTGAAAGACCCATCTCCTTTTTTATTGTTATCACCGTGCTTTAAATATCTAAAATGCCTTCATTTCCTGAAGGAGTCTTTCTTTAAGTATTTGGAAAACAAATACAATACCTGTTGTTGTAACATTCTCAGAAACTTCTTGTCCCTGAGGGGAGGGATGTGGCTTTAAAGTCTTCCTATGCCCTCAAGTTTCATTTAATTTTATGCAGATATCAGGAAGATACTTCTTTATTCAAGATGCTAATACACTTGGGTGTTTAAAAATATTTTTTTAAAAGAGAGAGAATTTAATAGTGAAAAATCAGTAGACTCCATGTCACTAATTTCTTTGAAGTTGTATAGGCTTTATCACAAATTTTGAATTAATGTCTTCCAATGTGTAGAAATCAGCAGATGATATGACCTGTTGCTTGGTTCTAAAATTGTCTTGACAAATTGCAATCTCCTAAATATTTTCTGTTTACCTTGAAGCTTGTTCTGAACACTGCTGCTTCTGCTATCCACTTTGCAAAGCTCGCATTTCTTTTTTTGTGAAGTGATACTTAGCTTTGTAGTAAAGACATGTTACAGAACTGTTCTTAACTGTCCTTTGTTAGGCCTTTATGAATTGAAAAGAATGCCATTGTGAATTAATATATTCGATGATTCCTCCTAGTTAGGAAAAAAAAAAAAGCCCCTATCTGGCATGAAAGTCTGTAATGTTTGCAAGGTTCTGTGTTGTTATGATGTAGAATGCCAGGGAAAAACCCATGAAGTGCTATTCCACGGCAAAATTAGAGACAGTTTCTTCGGGGGAAAAGGGGAGTTCCCCCACATACGAAGAGATTCAGCTTTTGAACAGATTAACTCTACACTTCTCCTTTTCTTGTTGGTATAACATTAATCACGAACTTTCAACAGTTGGTTTTGTAGATGTAGCCTTAGATGAGTGATCATGTGACTATGAAATGTAGTGTAGAGATGACCAAATTTAGTTTTAATTTTTAAACTAAATTTAATTTAGTTTAGTTTGTGTGTGCAAGGTAAGTTGGCTGACACAGTGTTGCTGTGGCTAAACCACTTTCAGTACTCGAGCTAGTTGACTTTAAATTAATTTTAAAGTTAATTCATCTGTCCCTAGGCTGAAAAGCAGACAGCATTGTAAGCAAACTGTAAGTACAGAACGTAAAGAAAAACAGAAGTAAAATGTCTACTTGGCAAGTAAAAGGAGTCTGCCCCGCTGCGGGGAATGGAAAGTGATCATTACCACACATCAGCCATCTGCGGCTGGGGTCGTTTCTGGATTTTCTTTGTGTGTTTGCTTATCTTGTTTGAGTTTCTGAAACATTTAGTTTATTTTATTTCCATAAAGTTGCTTGTGGTGATCCTTGGCCTTGTTCATATGCTGTGGTAGCTTCTTGCTGCACTGGAGCCCTCCATGTGTGCTCAGTAGATGCTATGATGTTCTCCTGGGAAATTTGGGTGGGCAGAACAAAGAGACAGCATGAGGCTTCCTCGAGTCCTTCCCTCAGTTCCAGCTGCCTCTACTGTGAAATATTCTGTAGAGCTAGAGGTGATGAGAGTCCTTCCAGTGCAGATAATGTGTGTTTAATTGTCAATAAAACTTGGCAACAGAGGAAGAGACTGCATGGTGTAAGAATAAATCGTCATCGCTCCAACTGGAGTTTTTTCTTTAAACAACTTTTGAAGTGCCTGTCACTTAAAGATCTTCATTACAGTTTCTTTTTTTCCTAAAAAGGTACACGATGATGCTTCTGAAAATAAGCAACCTTCCCGTGTTTTTAGAACAAAAAAAGATTTGCAAATATCTCCTTCAGCAGATTATGTTTATCAGTTTTCCAACCTCTTTTCAAGGTGAAAGGTGAAGGTGAAACAGTCTGAAACAAAGAAATAAACCCTATCTTGTCTTTGAACTGTTTGCCAAGGAAGTAATGGGCTTATGGGGTTTACATGTGCAGTGCTGAATTTGCTGAGAACAGCAGCTTTTAATGAAGCATACAAAAATATTTGAAATTCAGATATATTTTGGTATGGGGAGGAGAAAAAGTATTTTTGTTTGAACAAACTGTAATTCTGGAATGCTTCTAAGTATTCACCTATTCTATAATATGCCAGAGCTGTTTTCTACATGTCTGTGTACCTTTATGTGCTTCAGTTTCAACTGAGCCTTGTATTCTAGAAGTCATTGCTTATATTTTGAAAATTAAAATAATTGTAATAGCCCTAAAATACATGGATTTTAACTTCTTGCTTCTGGGGAGCTTGAATCTTTAAGCATTCATTTTCCAAATACACCGGCTGGTGCATAACTTCGTATGTGAAGTTATTCCTGTGGATTTCAACAGGACTATTCATATGAAGAAAGTATGTACATGGATGTTTGTAGGATCAAAGCACTATTAAAAACAAAACAGGCAGATAAATGTCATTACAACCATGATGGGCCAGCAGTTCTGCACTGATGTATTTGTAGAAAATAGAAAAATTTACTAAAAATATATATTCAGAAAAGATAGGACCTGTCTCAGAAAATTTGAAAGCGTCATATATGAAAGCATCATATAATAGGGACTCATAATAAGAAAGTCAGATTATTTTGCTGTAGAGCCTTCAGCTGTACAGTAGACCAATACCTTCCTGTACTGAATGCATATAATAAAGAGACAGCCATGGCAGGAGAAAAGGTCAGATTAGGTAGACAAACTGGGAGCACGAGTAGATCACAAAGATTATGAGAAGCACAAAAGTTAAAGTTCTTACCAAGGAAGCTTTCTAAGCAGTGAGAAATTCTGCTAGGTCTCATACTGAAGGAGAAACGTAGGGAAGTGTTTAAAGTAGATTACTAATATCGGGACAGGCATTCATATAGCCAGGATCCATAAAGCAAAGTTACTGACCTAAGAATTATGAAAAAAGAGCTTCCTTGACCCCCTCCCTTTTTCCTTCTCTTTTCCTATCTCTATTCCAAAAGTAGTATTTAAAAACACACAGTACTTAACTTTTAAGAAAACATCTATACATACTTCAGCAAACTGCACATGTCCATCATGCAGAAAGCCCCAAACAGTTACTTTTTGGGTTCTGCTGTGCTTAAACAATCAGATGGCCAGAGAGCATGCAGAATTAATGTGACACAGCCAGAAACCTATGTGTGCTCTACCAAACAAGGTTGTTTTAAGGGGAAAAATGAGCCCCCACACATGGCATTTAGGATACTTAGGCCATACTGAACCTGCTTTCCTCTGCTCCTCAGTGAGGTGCTGTCCTCTGTTCTTGCAGATGTTCTGCAAACAGCATTGTAACACGTAGCAGATACTGCCCCGTTATTTCAGGTGTTCCATTAGGGCCCCTTTCTCCATTTCAGTCCCTACAGTCACACTTGAGCCGCCCTGCAGCTGATGTGAACCAGAAGTCTAGACAGAGGCTTTTTTAATCGTGGCAGTTTCCTAATTAGTTCTTCAGTTTACAATCCAATCTGCTTACAAGAAGGTAGTTTTAATACTCATTGCTAAGCCGTCATACTTTCTTTTTATAGAAGACTATTGAAATTTCTTAAAAATTCTAGTATTGTAAACGTTCCTAGACTAAGCTGCTTTGTGATTGGCTATCCCAGGAGGTTTGTTAAAGTGTGAAATCTTTGTTCCCTTTCCATTTATGAACTCACAGGCTTCGTGCAAGAGAGAAGCCCAACAATATGGATTTCTTTGGTTTCCCTAATACAGTTCAGGAATCTTGTGAATGAAAAACTGTTTGTAATCTCATGGGGCGTGTGACAAGCATAATAACATATGGTGGCCACATTAGTTTTTCAGACCCAGCAGCAGCACAGTGCAGAGTGAAGCTGTACCAAAAAGAGTGTTTCTTAAAGCATTGTCGTCATTCTGTTGTCTTTATCCTCCTAAGACTCATCTTTCTTGCTCACTTGCTTATTGGCACCCCGGTTCCTGAGAAGAGAGAAGCCTTGAAATAATATCCAACACAAATAACATTTGTTGTCGTTTAAGACCATTCTAGTAGCCAACATGGAAAACAATTACTGGCTTTCTTTTTGCAGTAGCTTAAACATAGCTGAGGAGTGTTTCCACGTGTGTCTGCCCCCAGTTGTCTATTCTTTACATTAAGCCACCTTTTCTCTGCCTGCGGACAGTTTGTGAAATAATTATTTATGTAGACAGTATTTTTTAAACCAGATATGCACATATTCACATGGATACAAGCAAAGCAGAGGGGAACAAATGGTATTAATTAAACTAAATTAATTAAAGGTTAGTCTAATTTTTATTTGATTGAAAGTGGAGACTAGCATGGGAACATTGCACAATAAATCCAAGAAATTCTGCGTAAGGATTAGCTGATTCTTGGACTGGAAAATGTGGAAAAACGTGGGCAGAACACCTCCAAATTCTCCCTCTGCTCTCACAAGCATGTTTGCAAAGATGCTTGACCACTTTTGTTGTTCTTTTGGGCTCTTTCTTTCCTTGCTGAGCACTCTTTTTAGACACAGCGCTGCCAAAGAAGGAGGATTACTTCCTGCATCTTTCAAGCAATACTGTTATCCAAACCTGTCAATGCTCTTGTTGTTTTGGTGCAAGTGCAATGTTGTCAGTCCCAGGTTCAGTTTGTGGCCAGGTACAGCCCCAGACTCTCCTTTGCAGTACGCCAACGTGCCCAATTATTTCCCACCTTCTGAGGTGGCAGCAACACAAAGAACTGTAGAAATCCCTTCTGTCCCTTCTACAGTGCTTTCATGTCCCTAGGGAAAAATCCACGCCCTTTTGGGGAGCTAGGATCTGTGGTAAAGACAAGACTGACGGTTCATTTTGACACGTTTTGATCAAAGCAGTTATAAAGTACTTTTTTGCTTTGATGCATCTTGTTCTGAGTTAAATGCATTCATGCAGATAAGCCGTAGGGCATGCAGGATTAGGCCCTAGTGAGGATTTGAATGAACACTGGGTAAAGTCAGGAAAGATTCTGTTATTTTTCAATAAGTTTTAAATTAAGTCTCAGTGGAAACTTATGTTCTAGGCATCCCTACCCATCAGAATTATACTGCTCCTTTGTTTCCGTCAGTGCAGCTGAAGGCTGTCTGCATGCAGAAGGCTGCCAGACGGGCAAGGAAGAGGCTGTTACCCCGTATTCCCCACTTCTGAGTTCACATTTGGGAACGTGAGTGGGATCCCAAGCTTAGGAAGGACACTGATGAGCTCCTGCAGAGGCCACCTACTGCTCAGGGACCTGAAGTACTTGGAGACAAGCAGAGCCTGAGAGAGCTGGGTTTGCTCAGCCTGGAGCTGAGGCTGCAGCGGCCGTCGTAGGGACCTCACGGCCGGGGACGCAGAAGCAGACTGTGGTGGTTCTTGGAGGCACCCAAATGACCAGCAACAGACACCAGTTACAGCAGGGAAAATTCTGACTAGACAGAAGGAGAAAATTCTTCCAAGTGAGGGTATTCAGTCACTGGAATGGAGCCTGAGAGAACTTGTGGAATATTGGAGATTTTCAGCTGGACAAGGTCCTGAACAACCTGATTTAAAATTGACATTTTCTCTGACTTTGAAGTTAGCCATGAAATTGGACCAGATGATCTTCAGAGGTTTCCTCTGAAATACATATTATTTTATAATTCTAACATGAGCAATGCATAATAAAGGATCTTTAGAAAGATTTTCCTTCTACCAGTCTGGTTCACCATATGGTCCCACGAATGGGTGCATAAGCACAGCTGTAGAGACAGTAAACTGTGACGTGAAAAAAAAAAAACCAAGGGTCAGGATGGAAAGGGAGAAATGTAGTAATCAAAGGAATCCGCCTAGATATCAGCAATGCCGGACACATCGGAAGTGGGAGTGTGTCACCAGGCACTCCTGGCGTCTGTCCTCGACTTCTGCTTTGTGGCAAGAGCGCCGCCACACCACTGACAGTTTGCGGATCACCTTCTTAATTGACACCATATGGGAATAAGAGGTCAGACAAAGATCATCCTGTGCAGTACTAATTGCTTAAATCTGGAGAGCGTGTAGGCACTGAGAGCTCTACACAGAAAGTCAGGAATGGTGTGATAGATCAGTGCCGTGTACGGAGGCCAGGTTGAGCAGCATCAAATGTCTATGGCCCAGCTTTGGTACAAAAAAATTAAAATCTTAATCTTGGCTTCTGATAAAATGTTTCCCTGTCATGATTCTATCAATCACATCAGTGCCAGCCTCTTAATTAGAAGTGCAGCAATGTGTAATCCTATAGCTCTGTATTTGAAAGACAGACAGGAGAAAAAATACTGCAGCAATCACACTAGAGAGGGGAAGAGAGCACATATGGAATGCACATGTAGGTAAGGATGTGGGGAGCTTACTGACATTCTTGCAGAAATAGGGAAGTAACTGAAAAAACTGTTGTAGCTACTAAAAGCTAGCAATTCCCATTATGAACGCAAATTATTATTATTTTTTTTTTTAAACAAGGTAATATATCAGAGCGTCTGTTCAGCCTTTAGGTCATTCTTGGACTTTAATAAGCTAGGGTTCAGTGCAGGACATGCGGACTCTTCTTGGAAGTAATACTAGGACTCACTAAAAACCCTACACTGTGACTCAAAATCATAATTCCTAAGCTATTATATTCCGGATATCTTTACTGGTATGCCCATGAACACAGACTACGCTAAACCAATGCTGGGATGTTGTCTGCCTGGGCTTTTGTCTCTTGGGGTAAGAAATGTTTACGTCTGGACAGAAGCCTGCTCTGGCGCTGTGCCGTGTGGAGGAAAGCCGGATTTCTCCTAGTTTGTGCCCTTACTTGGGAGAACTTACTTGAGATGAATGAAAAAGCAGTTGCATAGATGTCAGATCCTCATGGAGATGAAATGATGGAAGTGTTGAAAGTTGTTGCAACTAAACGTAGTGAGGTGAAAGCCATCTTCAGGGCTCCGTTCCATGGCTACCTTTGATTAGTGTAGAAGTGCATTCATTTTAACAGTTTGCACAAATACAAGCTCAAAACCCGAGTTTTGATCATAAGTTTATTTTTAAATAAAATTTTCATAGAAAAGAGAGATTCTCAGGGGATTTTCAGTGCAGTCCTATTAAAATCTGTGGAGTTATTTTAACTTTATAGCAAAATAAATTAAAAACAGAATCCAGTCCCCAGCATCATGCTGTGACTTTCTATTTTAGATGAGACTCAGTAGTAGACTAAGTTACTGTGGTATCTAAAAGCTTTGCTGTGAAGTTCCTAGGGTTGATCAGAAAAGGAAAAAAAAAAAAAAGTTAAATATTTTATGTCAGCCTTATTATAAAAAATATTTTTTTCTTAATTGAAACAGTTTGTAGTCATTTGTAAGTGTACGATTAACTCCCCCCCCCCCCCCCCCCCCCCCCGCTGTGTGCTAGCAAAGGGAGATTATTTCTTATTCCTTCCCCAAACCAGAATGGAAGAGAATGAGTAGGCAGAAAGAGGGATGACAGAAAGTGGGAGTAGGATAAGTGTATGGTCTCCTCTGTTACCACAGCTGCTCGTAGCCTTCCATCCATGCCCAGGGCAGTCATGGGGCTAATACACTGGCCACGGGCAGTGAGCCTAAAGTACCGGCCACTTTGAGAGAGGTTTTCAAAGGCACAACCGACGGTTGGTTGGCTGAAAGAGAAGGTAGTGTCGCTAGCAAGTTATAGGATCCAAATGCAATTTTGGTTTTGGCTTCAGTAGTTTTGTTTCAGGTCGTCCATGCTGTGGACTGTTTGGTTAGGCTCATCCCTCTGATGTGCGTCTGTGTATTTTTCCTGCTAGTCTGTCTTTTTAGTAGATAGTAAACACCAAAGATTTTTTTTCTCGGAATGTTTGTTGGGGACAGGCTGAACAGTCTGAATGCTCTTTTGTAAGCATATCTGCCCTTTTTCCCTTTCACATTTCCAAAGCCATTACTTTTTTCTTTTCTTTTTTTTTTTTTTAACATAAAACTGGAATAGGAATGCTGGCTTCCTTTCATATTCCTAAAAAAAACTTGTGAAAAAATACTATATAAAAACAAATCTTGTATTCTCTTGCTTCCTAAATAGAGGAAGAGGAGAAAACGGAAGAATCTGGGCTTTGTTAATCTATTTTGGGGGAAGTGCACAATTTCCAGATCTTGACAGGTTACGAATTATTTTTTTCCCTAATTTTATTTGGATTCCTATTTTGGCTAGTAATTCCTAAGTTTAGACTGAACCTGAACATAAATTTTGGTACTCAATGTGTAAGGGGTGTAAGCAATTTCAACTAGTTCATTTTAGAAGAATTCTCCAGAAGGGTCATTTTGCTCCTACTGAATGAGAGATGTGTTTGTTTTATCAAGAGTGTTTATAAACACAGGTCCTTCCTCCCAGTCAAGATTGCTCAGAAAATTAGTTTATTGGTGATGGCTAAATCTTACTGTGTTCAGTGGAAACACTAGAATGTTCTGTGTCTGGCCTAAGAAATTATGCCATTGTTATTGAAGATTTAGGGAACTACTTACGGTAGATACAGGTTGGTGTTTCCTGTATTTGGAAAGGTTATTCCAGGGAAATCACCAATAAGGAAAAATTTCCTAAACAACAGGAATACAAGGTGTTGATGACCCTGACACAGCTATTCTCTTTGTCCCTTGTGCCATCACAGCACCTTCCTTTCTTCCATAGTCTCTAAACTCTTATTTCTTGACTGTATTTGCCCTTAGAACTTCTTCCAATGCACAAAGTTGACATCATTTGGCTTAGACTACAGGTTTCCACAAGCAAAGCGCGTGTGCATGTTTTTCCAGTTAATACTACAGACTTGTTTTTCTATATAAACGTATTTTTAATCTGTTTTCTACTATTTGTGCCAAGGTACCATGATTGACTATGTTAGTAGCATTTATAACTGTTAATCATTTAAATCAATAACTACTTCCAGCACATTAGTGCATTGCTTTGATCACTGTGAATAAACAAGTAGCTGTTTTATTCCTGGGTTAGCACAACATAATCAAGTGCTGTATTGTTAAGGAGAACTTTTAATTTCCTTACCTAAACAAAAGTTTGAATTTAACTCACTCTTGTTATTCAAGCATCACCCTGTATCTGGGCATTGGTGGTTTTTTTTTTAGTAAGAGATAACAAAAAATTGTTGCCTAAGAATTGTTTTATGATTTGGAAATTGGTTTCAAGAAGCCATCAAGAATCAGCCACAACTGCTAAAACTGATGTCTGAACAGGGACGTACACCAGTACAACTTCAGTAGGTAACAGCAGTTCAAAAACTATCCATGTACATCGCCTTGCGTTGCATAAACAACTTGGAATCACCTGCAGAGGCTCTGGCTGAGGAGGAAAATGAATTCTGTTCTCATGAAGCACAGGTCCAGCCATCTGATCACTTCTCTCAAGTTTCTTAAGGTAGAAATGTACCTCCTGCAGTTCATACTTACCTTTTGGTGACAGCAGCACCATGTAAGAATTACAGGTAATCCGTTCAAGTTTAGTGCAGTTTTGGAATTTCAGAGCCAAGCTCCAGTGACTAAAGATTGTTCAGAATAAGTGAAAAGTATTTAGGAAATCTGAAGAGGGCTTAAAAAAACCGACCTGAAATCTGAATTCCAGCGTCTTTAATTGTTGTGTCAGGGATTTCACTGGAGCTGTGAAATTATCTTCAGCTTCACACCCCTTCAGACTACACAACAGAAGTCCCTGCTACTGCAGGGACTGAGCGGGATAGCATAATTAAGTCTTGGTTATCTTCCCCAACATCTTTTGCAATATTAATGTGAACAGAGCTCCCTTTCTGTTTACTATTAAGTTTTCTTTCTAAAGCTTGTGTCCAAGAGCGATTACTGTGTTGCTAATGTTCTCTCTTTGCTCTGAGCTCCTCTGCAGTCCCGTTCCCCGGAGGCGCTGGAGGTACGTTGCAGACCAGTTGCATGGCTGAGCAGCATTTGTGGGCGTAAGGCCCTGCTCTGGAAGCTAACGCAGCTCTTCAGGCCAGCTACTTCCCTCTGCCTTTGTGCACTGCTCTCGCAGATGAGTAATTGCCTGCTATTGTTTATTCTTCTGGAAATGCACTTCTCAAGAGCAGCATTTTTCCCATGCTTTGGTTGTACGCGTGGAGTATGCCCTCTTCTAGCTGCCTTCAAGAGAATCTATATAAATACAGACATGTTTGCAAAGCAAACTTGAATTCTGCAAGACAGCATACAATCAAAAAATAGAAAGATGGATCTGTTCCCTAGAGCGCTGGGAGAGCCTCACAGATTGAGAGGTGAACGGCTTTATGATGGGGGAAGTGTTTTATTTCCAGTTGCTGAATGTGGGAAAGGCATTGCCCATTTTACAGCCGCAGTCTGGTGGTGAAATGGAAATGAAGATACTGACTTCTGTGAATTGCTTTGAGAGCTGTGGATAAATTCTGGCATGTAAGAATGGGGCAGTGCTGTTCTCCTAGCCTGCGCAGCAGAATCTCTGCAGGCCGCAAGGAAGCTGAATAGGTTCACTTTGGCAACGTTTCAAAAGTAAACAGCCATTTCTGCTTCTCTCTGTGATTCCCTGTCTGCTAGAAAAGGTATTTAACATTAAGTACTGGAGGAGTGCCATTGTTTCCAATGGATGTTATGATTAGCACTGAGTATTTTGAGGGTAAGGTGTGCTACAAAGGCTGAGCAAAGCCTTGAGGACTGGATAGACTACATGACTGTAATTGAAGATAATTGCCCTTAATAGAAAAATGGAATACAGTCATCATCTTTGTTCTAGAGACTAATCTCAAACGGACCAAAAACTGTATGCTGACAAAACCATTTTAATTAAATATTGATCATAAAGGTAATTCTGGTATTTAACATCCCCTTCCCACTCTCCAAATTTGCATTTAAAACTTCAAGAATTACTGCGAAAGTTGGATTTTCAAAAAAAGTCAAAAGTTTAAATTAATTTTCTTAGATAAAAAATTATAGATGTGGAAGGCAATGCAGCTACCAACTTTGGTGTACCAAAAATTTGTTATATAAAATCAAGGCTTAGAAGTACTGAGAAGCTGTTATTACCAGAAAGCTACAGACCATGACCTGCATAGCTGAGGTATTAGTCTTAAATCTAACTGTTTTTTTATCATCTTCAGTGCTCTTTCTTTTATTTTTTTCATGCAAAAAATGTAACAGAATGCGTGAAGTGGTATGTAACAAGATGTGACAGTAACTCGCACAAGCACTTGGACAGTTGCGCAGATGCTCTTGGACTAACCGCTAAGTCAATTAAGTCCAGATCAGGTCATTCATGACCACAAATCATTCCCATATGAGGAGTTCTCCATGAGTACGATAAATAAATCTCCATAATCAAAAGCAGGACTGCCACTAGCCTGCAGTGCTGGTGTCAGAGGAAAGGGACGATGGAGTACAGAAATTCATGTATGTGTGTGTGTGTGTGTTCATGTGAATTGTCCTTTCAAATGAAACGCATTGGAACAGCAAAGACACCTTGCAGCGTTTCTGCTCTTGCTGCCACAGAGAGGAATTGCTGTTGCCAACGAGGCATCTCTCCCAGGAGCTTCGTTTCGCCGGGGGGGGCTGCCTCTGTTTCGCAATGAGGAAGACGCCGGAGTGGAGAGTGAGGGTGTCAAGACGTAGATGGTCAAACAGTGAAAGGGGCATGTCATGGCAATTCGTGGGCAATTGTGAGAGTGAAGTCTCTGGGTAACTGCTGCTTCAGTAGCGTTACGGGAAAAACTTCTGTCTTGGGGAGGTTTTGATTGTGCGTCTCAACCATAAACTTCCTCCTTTCTGTTGATTGAGCTGCCACTTTTCATGAAATTGAAACTGAAATAAAAGATTATGTTGTTATAGTTTTGAGATGCACTTAACTATTATTAGGAGGAAAGGACTGTATAAAAAGCTATTTAGTTAGGTAATATGTTGTACTTTTATATAGACTTATATTTAATTTGGCACAACTCTAAAATTCCAAGCATTTTAGCTTACTTCCTATGGACAGCAAACTTTTGCCTTTTAGGTAAATGCTGTGTGTGTTTGAACCTTTGACTCTCTGCTGCTTACAAGCACTTTTGACAGGCGGCTGAATGAGTTAATAATCTTAGATATACTTCAGTGCCTAGAAGTTCAGTAGGAGTAGGTCATCAGGCAAGGGAAAGTTCATTCAAACGTTTGTCCTGAAGGACCCATCCACCAATGTTTATAATCACTCAAAGCTTGCCTGTTTCTGCCAAAATCCTCTGAAGAACCAGGGGTTTTAGCAGGGGGAAAAGGGACAGAGTTGTACAGACATGTGAGGAATTAACAGAAAAACTGTGTACAACTAAATTTAATAAGTTTATTTTTAAAAATGCACATCCGTAGGATGTCAGACTTCTTTTGATCTGTTTTCATAGAATAAATGGTTTAGTTGCTGTAATGCATAAACTTTGAGCGATGTCACTTAGGATTTCCTCCCCACTTCATTTGTATGTGCGGCATTTTGTTAGCGATGGTTAGCCTGGATTTGAACAGGTCTCTCTCTGCCTGTGTAGAAGTGGGCATGCACAGCAGTGGACAGTTAGCAGAACTGGTTTTGTCTGCATAGATTAGAAAATAATGTTTTGTATTTGAGAAACCAGAACAGTAACTGGTTTGCAATACCATTCATACAATGCTAGTAACAGAAAACATGAATAAATAATATGAATAATGTCCTTCTAATGGGCTTCCATCTACAACACTTCATTATTTAAAACTACATTTCAAGTTGCTAACAATATATCAAGTGAGGTTCCTCAGTAAGGTAATTGTTTAATCAGGAGGGACTGAGCTAATGCACATGCTGTATAACATATGAAGCAGGGTGGTAAGCGTCTCTGAGGTAGAAACAAGATTTTTAAGAAGAGCCTTTGGTGGATGCATGCAGATTAGTAAATACGTACGTTTGACAGAGAAACGAAAAATTTCCAGAGGAGTTTTTCAAGAAAGTGATGTTGTAATGTTTTGTACAACATACAATGTTCCTACAGCTTTTAAGTGAAAACCAAGCTTGATAAACATCTTAAGGCTGTTTTCCATAAATGAAATCTGCAAACAGTGGAATCTACAGTAGGAGAAACAGATGGAGCACAAAAAGTAGTGTGAGAACTATTTTGTGTACAAGCAGAAGAACAGTTGAAAAATAAAAGTTGACTAACTTAGGAACTTTCTGGATGGGTAATGTTCCAATTTGTACTGTTAGACAGCCCCGCTATAAAAGTGCAATTAAAGAGACTGTTTTAAAAAAAAAAAAAGAAAAAAAAGTCATACCTTATTCAGGCCAGATGAGAAAAAACAAGCTTATCAAAAATGTTGGCAGTTGTGCAAAAAAAAAAAAAAAAAAAAAAGTTGTTGAAAGCTTGTACTGAACTTTGTCTTGCTGCAGCAGCGGCGACAGATGCTGGAGGCCTGTCCGTTCCAGACGCTGTAGCTGTGCCGTGTTCTTTCTTTGCCAGCATTTCTTGAAAATTAGGAAAGGGGAGTTTGGAACTTATGTTTCTTCCAATAGACAGTGTTTGTTTCGAAACTGGTGTTTTTCACACAGCGAGGCAGGCGCGGTAGAAGCAGTTTGGAAACAGGCACTGCCTTTTGAAAAAAACTTACTGATAGTGCTGCACACGTGGAAATAAAGGCTTTGAGAACTGTTTATGAAGCAAAATGCACGTGAGTGGCAAAACACGTTTACTCGGTTTGCTCTGTGATATTTGGGAGAACACATTTGCAACATCAGTGAAATAAATACTCGTTGCAGTAAAATGCCCTCCTCTGGAGTCCTTTGCTTGGGTGCCATAGTTCCACATCCCAAGACGGAGGGCCCGGTTGTCGTCTTCTGTAGTGCCCGCGCGGTGGAACAGCTCGCCTGCGCCATTGCGCGCTGCCTGACGAACAGGTGCAAGGTCATACACCACCTTGTACCTCAGGGGTTGGACGTGGGCAACTAGGATGTGCCTTTTAATATTACTGGTGCTAGCAAGAGATGCTGTAATATTGAGGCGTTTCTGAGCACATTGGCATAGTGAACACTATGTACATTAGTTTACTTTCTGGGACTGTTTTTCCCCAAGATTCTTGCATGGAATGTACATTGCCAGTGAGTTGCTAATCAAATACCTCATGCCCCTTGATTAGTTTTCTTTAGGTTTCTACTTAATAGTACAGTTCCTCAGTTTAGATAATGGTAATAACATGTCAGCTTTCCTTTAAAAACGTCTCTGGCCCTTCTGGTTGAAAGCAGGCAGGGGGACTGGAACCAGCCAGAGCAATACCAGCGTTGTTTCAGGGCAGCCAATACATACCTGAATGCCCAGGCAGCCACGAACACAGGAAACAGCCAGTCAGACCTTCTGTGTGCCTTAGTTCTGCTCTGGGCCCCTGCCAGAACCACACGCTGTGTTTCACAGGCACGTGCTACTCTCCGTACAGTGTGGGAGCGTTTTGTAGACTCGGTTTTGGTTTGTTTTGGTTTGTTTTGGTTTGTTTTTCTGGTAGGCAACAGATGGCCAATTGCTTGAAAACGTTCAGAGGTACAGTGACAGTTCCACCCAAAGACACTGATCCTTCACGTGTTCTCCAGGATGACCAGAGCACTTACAAGTAAAGTTGTTATTTGGGGAGAAACACGGCTTAGGGCTGGGCCCACAAGGATCTTAACAGGGACCTTGCCTTTGGTCTCGCTCTTGTGTGAGTGTATGCAATAGCAGCCTGAGTGATTTTCCCAAGATCCCATCATGAGACAGTAGTAGAATCAGAATTATGATTCAGGGTTTATTGAACTCTAATGCAGTATTTACTCTCCTTAAACTTTCTTTTTCCTTCTGTGCTCCTCCAAACACAGTTAAATTATCCAATCTCTTTGGAACTCTGCTCAAAGAAAAGTGTTAATCAAAGACAAACCTCAGGATCTGGCACAGGTGTTTTGAATGTTTTAATTCATTATCAGATTTGTATAAAGAAAGGTTTTACATTTAAGAATTCAAATGCTTAGTTTCAATCTGGTTCTTAATTGTAGAGTCTTAAAAACACTGAAAACGTGACCCTTAGCTGACCCATGACTATCCAAATTGACACCAGAAGGAGACGTAAACTGGCTGCATTGTGAAAGTAATGGAATTCTCTTCCGTAATAGATATAGGGAAACAAAGTACAGGTTTAAAAAACATCTATTTTGGGAACTGCATCTTAATGGTGTCAGAATTGCATAAATACACACATAGTTCCAGGAACATTCTGAAAGAGTCTGTGGGCTTTGATTTTAACATCTGCTGTACTCTGGTTGTGTAGTTCACCTAATCCACTAGCTATTCAATATATATTTCATATTGCTTACAATAGTTTGCACATGTACTTTTCAATGACAAAAGGCTCCAACCCTCTTTGCGTACACTGAAAGCATTCGCATAGCTGAGGGCTAATGAAGGCAGCTCACCCCTTGAGCACGAGGGATTGCCAGGCCGGGAACACCAAGGAGAAACAGGGAGACACTGAAGCGTTTCTGAATTGATCTGGATTCTGGGGGGCGGTGGGGAGGTGAGGGGAGCTAAATAAAAATTAACTATGAAAATAAAAATGAAAATTATTTAACTGATTGCAATAGAACAAATAATTCCTGGACAATTACAGCAAAATTACCATTCATGAAATGCATAAACACTCACTAACTTAAGGGAGATCTGGTTCACCCTCTGAGAAACAGCTCTACCAGAAACGGTTAGTTAATAAATGTGATTTGTTGTCTAATGGAATATCCATTGTAAGCAGTAAAAATGAAACTCTCATCTTCTCTGAGTTTATTTCATTGTTTAACGTACTGGCTCTTTAGTGTCTAAATGATCTTGTCTGCATAGGATTTTAAAATATTCATAGGAAAAATGGAGTTTGAATGTCAAAGACTTCGAATCAACTTATCGTTAAGGGGCTAGAACTTTGGCGCTTGCAAGTCAACACAATTCTATTTGTGTTGACAGAGACATCTGCAGGAAGTTTGAGCCAAGGTATCCGTTTAGTGATGGGCGAATGATGGCACATGGCAAAGATGTTTAGATGCCTGAAGAACCGCAGGGGTGCAGAAGGAGTTTTTAGGTGGGCTTACAGGTCTACCTCATTTCCAAAAGCGCACACCGGAGATGACTAGCAACCTGGGCTGCTATAAAATGGATAAGGATCGTATTGAAAGGAAATGTGAGCTCTAAGCTAGAAAACGTAGATATGGGGAGGGGTGTTCAGTGTGGATACTGGTGTGACTCAAGGCTAAAACCCAGTAAGAGCCCCAGGATTCAGTGAGGTGTTTCCCAGGGGAGAACAGGAGCTGAGACTCAAACCTCATCCCAGCCGTGCTACTGCCAGCGCGGGTCACAGCTACAGGGACAGCTTGGGAGTACAAATCAAGGCAGGCCTGTCTTCCAAAGCACTTCTGAAGATCTTGGAAGTCAAAATACTGTTTAAAATGTGCTTTTAAACAAAGTTTGGCAAGATCCTGCTGCAAGGTAAACAGAAAGTTCAATAGGCTTTGTTTAACTTGCCTAATGTATTTTAAGTCTCTCAGTCCTGACGTTTCTTTGTAGCATAAAGCTCTCCAGATCAGGTTATATCTTTTCTATTGTAAAACTCCAGTAGTGAAAACGGACATTGTTTCCAATCTCATCTGTTTATAATTTTGCTTGATTACTATTCCAATAGATTTCAAGTTGTGGATTTAAAGATTTAATGTTTATATGGTTAGAATTTGTTCCTTTGCTAACAGTAACTTTTAGCTACATTATTCAGTCTTACTCTTGTTAGCCTGTGTTTTATTTTTATCAAGACACACAATTTTGTGTTCTTAAATCACCTTGAACCAAACTGTCATGATTGTCCTCAGCAATCTTTCACTTCAGAGTTATTGCTGCCTAGCTGTTCTGAAAACCAACTCCTAAAAGCGACATCTTGAGAATGTGCGAAAAGCGGTAGATGCTGCCAGTGGGAACGGTTCAGGCTTCAGTGCTGGGTACCTAAAAGTACTCAGGGTGGCTCTGGTAAGAACACATCCTGGAACTGTGGCCACCATTTCTTTTGGTCATTATAGAAATGTTATAGAGCATGTAATGCTTGCATCTTTTCTTGTAGCAAGAGAAACTCTTACCAGCTCTTTTTGCTCAGCTGTGTTTTGTGAGAAAGGCTTAGATGTCAAACTTGGGGGTTTTAAAACATCAAAAGCATTTAATTCAGTCTCTGCTGGCACATCATGCCAGCAAGTTCCATGTTTTATTATGCAGAAAAAGCAATTCAGTTCTGCTGTATTTAATAAATAGTTGGAGGATGTAGTAAATACCATTTAGCATATTTTTAAAGCAGATGAGGAATGATTTAAATCATCACAGTTTAGCCAAGAGAAAATACTTCTGCCTGTATGACCAAAAAAACCTCTCCCACCCAGGTATCTGCTAGACTTCAGTATGTTAAAAAAAAACCTTAGTAAGGGTGAGGATGATTAAATGACTAAATCAAGGGTCTCTTTTAATTTGTGGAGATTTCTTTGCAAAAATGAAACATCTTTCCTGGTGAACTCAACTAAAAATCAGCTGCTTTTCCTGCTGCATGCCTTATTTTGTCATCCCTGCGTTGACATAACAGGTGAAGGATCTACAGAAGAACTTGACTCCCGGGTTTTACAAGCATTTTATAATACGTGGGAAGAATTAGAAGCAAAAGAACGGTATCCCCAAAACTTTCACCCTTGCAGCTGTGAGGGCCCGAAGACTCGCCAGCAGAGCCTTTGCCTTCCACCAGGCATGGCCTCGGAGCGAGAGGTGATGATGGAGACCGTGGTCTTCAGGGCACTTCACCGTTCCTGCTCCTTGTTCTGCCTCCTGGGGACACGGGCAACAAAACACGGCCCTGTCACAGCCCTCTGCGTTTGACGGCTGCATTCCCAGCCCCTCTCCTCCTCCTCCTTTGTAGGCTAAAAAAATGAAATTCTTCCAAACCTCCCTTCTACGGTGTTTTCTAGACTTGATCATTTATTCTTCTTACTGCTATTAACAACTGAAAACGGAACTTTTATTAATGGGAACTAGAATGAGAGCTATGCAACTCTGACAGAATTAGCACAGAGTTATATATAAATGGTTTTACATGGAATAGAGTAAGAAACAGAACTATTTTTTTTGTTACAAAATTAAACGCCAGTGTCCTCAAAATAATACCCCAGACCAAGAATAATTCTGCAGTGCACCTAACTATGCTAATGTTAATGGTGAAAGAACATTCATTTCTAAGTTCTGCAAGTAATCATTTTATGATTTATTACATTTTAAGAGTTGTTTCTTAGTTAAAAACATTCATTAGTTATGTATGAAATTAATTTTTGTATAATTTTTAAAGAATAGGATTTCAAATTAGCTTCACATCTTCTAGTTACAAATTAAAAATAGGCAAACTGAGTCCCTAAGAGCTGAGAAATATTCATGGTGACATTTTCTATAAACATAGGAAATTAGGTAAAACTGATCTCATGGCCATTAACTATTCCCAGACAGAATAAGGGTAGTTCAACTCCAGAACCCAGCACATATAATTTTCAGGTAGATGGTGTGGTTTATAGATTTATTCAGAGATATCTACAGTAAACTTTAGATTTTCCCTGTTCTGATTTTGATATAAGTTATTTCTCATTTTCTTTCTGTTGCTGTATCCATGACAGACCGAGTTTTACACTAACCCCTAGCAGTACCTCGGTGCTGTGCTTTCAGCTGCTGTGCAGAGTCCCAAACCCAAACTGCCTCAAAGTGGAATTCACGTAGAAAAATGTTGGATTTTTCTTTCTTGAAGAAAAAGCACAACAGTAACCACCTATAGCCCACTACTCAAGGGCTAAATCTACCTGCATGCCAAAGAACCCAATTTGATTATTTTTGTTCCCTGTGAACGTTTAAAACAGAGTGAAAGTATGTGGGCCTGGGGAAGGTATGAATCCGTCTTCAAATGCAACATTTAAATGGAATTAACATGGGGGAAGACAGTAGACATCCAAGCGTGGACTGAGCAGTTCATCTAAAAGCTGAATTTATCAGTCGAGAAGGCCCTGACAGCCTTCTTGGCGCTGCCACGTGTTTGCAGTTCCAGGGGAAAAACTCTAATGGCAGAAGCTGAAGTCAGTGAACATTGTTCACAAAAAGAACTCGCAATCCAAACAGCCGCTGCCGCCTCCTTTGTCCCAGGATACTAATTATCCAGATGAGGGCTACGTTTGTAGCAACAGGGACACAAAATTGAAATGTAACTTTTTATGCATAATTATTATCAAAGAAATTTTTATTGCGTTTTCATAGTCAATTCTCAAACTGCTAGGAGAGTGATTAGTCTCTTGAAGAAGGCTCGTTTTTGTATGACCTGGGCGCATGCATTTGGCGGGGAAAATAAAAATTCCAGTTGGTGGTTATAAATGAACATTAAGCATTCTTCATAACAAAGCTTGATTATTTTTTAGAAACCCCAAAACTATACAGTGTCTTTTAAAAATTCTGGGAAAACAGTATGTGAAATGTTTTTATACAATAAATAATCTATTTTCTATAAATGTACAAAATCATTTGTACAGCAAGTAAGAAACTAATACATATGCAGTAACTGAAAGATATATTTAATTTTATAACTATAATAATTTATTTATGAAATATATCCACATATATATAAAATATATCATATATATTTTGGCAAAGACCTCCCTTTCTTGTTTCAAAGTCTATTACCACTGTTTTAAGCCTATGTAACCACTTTTACTGTTAATTTCATTTTTCTTTTGGTCTCCATCTTTCTTCTGATAAAACATAATTTAATGTTATCGGGTTACAGTTTAACCTATGTGCCCTGGGGAAAGTCTGCATGAAGGTCAGTCAAACCAAAAAAAATACCTGTAATGTCACAAGTAAGGGATTTCCTCTCTTTCTTTTTAAATAATATAGAACAGGATTTGCAAAAGTTACTCTTTTTTTTTCCCTAGCTTACTCTTGCATCGTCCTATCAAAAAAAAGTCCATAATTTCTGAAGAAATCATTTACATTGAAAAACGTCCAGGGTTGGATTTAATCCTTATTGCCAAGTTTCCAAGTTATTCGGTGATGATTGTTTCAATGAAGAGATAAAAATGTGATGTATAGTACTTGCAAAGACAAATGTATGTACTGTGGATGATAACGTATGTAGAGGCTTAGAACAGCAAATGGTCTACTACCGTGAGTTATTCTGATTGTATGAAGTTTTATTTGAAGTTCCACAGCCCTACCCCTTCATCTTTAGGAAATTCTTTGGGGATGAATAATTGGAGTTCTGTTCATCGACTACAGCGCATCCTTAAATAATCACTGTAAATGTTTCTGAATGGAACTTTGAAGTGCAGGAATAATTTGTGCCTAAATTAGGTGATCTATTGAATACTCAATGCATACTCTTAACTTGCTATAGTTTATAATAATATTTAGATTAGCCATTCGTATTTATTCTGCATAGATACTGTCATTTAAATATCTGCCACGCAGTTACAATATGATGATTCAGGCTTGCATACATTAACAAGAGAAATATTTTGTATCTGTTTATTCTTAACGAGAACTCACGTATAGGCAACCCCTCTCTAACTCATCACATTCTCCATTTACAGTTGCCTGCATAAAGCTGTAGATGGATTCTTCAGACATACAGCAAGCAGTAAGTGGAACAGTAGATTTCTGTTCTACTTTTTTAAATCACATAGAAAAATGTTTCTTGAAACTTTGTGTTGCTGAAGTTTGGATCTGCCTTTGAAGTTTTCTTCACTGGTGATACGTTCCCTGCCAGGTTACGTGATAAAGATTATCCTTTACTGAGACTCTGGCGAGGGGAGCGTGGGAGAAAGCTGCTTCGTACAGGTTCACGTGCCTCAGCGCGGTGTTGCCGAAATGGAAGTGTCGCACACTGCTGAGTTCTCCCTGGCGTCAGACTGAAGCATCACGTTTGTCCGTCTCAAGGGAGAGCTGTAGTCTTGGTTCTGAGCTTCAGCAAATAAACATTAAGGATTTAAAAAAATCCACAAACCAACCAACCAACCAAGACCCAAACTGCTTAATTATCCAGAACTAACTCCCTATTACCTGTTAGAACTGTGGTTCCTCCCCTTGATTATGTGTACACCGAGTGAATGCTACCCAGTTGTCTAATTAGCTCTGACCAAATAATCATAGCAATAAATTCAGCTTGGGGACTTCTAATCCAAGTGCTTTCCTTCATAGCAAAAAATTTGGGGTAATGACGTGTCTTTTTAAAAAAAAAAAAAAACTTTTCTAGTTCTAATGGCTGCTTCATTTTACCCAGAACTACAAGTATTTGCTTATCCTGACACCCTTTTGCATTTCATATGTAGCAATAGTAGATTTGGGTTGATTTGGAACTGGAACTTTTTGAAACTGGCTATTAGGTCACAGTAACCTCTTTATATCTGACATCTAAAGTAGATTTATTTTTCCCTCCAAATATGTTTTGCACAAAGTTTGTTCTGTTTCTTTACCTTGACAAGTTATGTTTTACTGAAGCACTGCACTGGGACATGTAGCTTAAGTTGTTGCAGTGCTAAATGAGCAAAAATATGATAGACAGGAACAACCCTTGCCCTAAAAAAAAAAGAAAAGAAAAAAGGAGGGACTGTTGCCAAAATACGTATTGGCTTATAGCCAAAGAATCCAACTTTTGAAGGAGCTATATCAGCATGAGGAAGGTTGTAGTATTTCTGTGTATGCTAAAGGTTGTTTTAAAAAATAAATTAAAAAAACCAATCAACTCGTGGGCCAAATTCTGACCTTATTTAGCAAGAATTGATAATATTCAGTTGAAAGAATTTAGAGCTCTACAAATACAAAGAACATTTAGGAAAAATTAATATTTATTTCCCGTGTTAAACATCTGTAGCATACCTGACTCTTCAGAATCCTCCGAACTCTCTATGCTATTGAAAGAAAGTGTGTTCCTCTTCTTTGCATTGGTCTTTCTCCTCTGTCTTCTTTATTGAGCCATGATTTCTGGGGCAGAGAGATTTTCTAAGTTTGTCACTGTGTTCTCATGAATTACCCTTACAGAGCTGGTCTAAAATGACAATGTCATACTCTTCAAAGACTAGATAACACTTAAAACACTCTAAAATACTGCAATACTAAGCACACTTCTAACTGGACGGGAGATCTGCTGTTTCAAAACTACCACGTCATAAAAAGAAAGAGTAAAAAGGAAATTCGGAGCAGTACTGTGCTGGGTCTGGCCTCTGTCCTTCACCTGTCAAACGCTCTTGGTTGTGACACATGAGTTTTCTGGCTTTTGTTCTTCCTATTCACTCCCCCGTCCCCCATCAGGGAGAAGGGAACAAGCGACTGTGTAAGCGCTTGGCTGCTGGCCAGGGTTAACCCACCACAACCGGAGATGACAATTTTATTTAAAATCAATATATTTGTTAATCGGTTTCATTTGGTATGTGCAACTTGATTAATTTATCTCCATTAACTAGTCAAATCATGTAGACAGTTTGCAATATTAAGAAAAGATACTCACCTTCTTCTGTCTTGCATTCTTCTGCAAAACTGCATACACTGTTTGTCGTGAGCGTCCAAACAAGAACACCGAAAGGAAGGCTGGAAAGTGCTTTGCATCTGGCCTGTAGATCTTTTGCCTCTAAAACTGCCTCTGAAGTTAGAGAGCCCATATGGTACAGTCCTCCTGTTGTGAGGATCACAAATATTGTGGATTTTAGAAGCCAAGTGAAATGATGTTCCATATCTCTTCTGTTTTGGAAAATAGATCTATTGATGCAAAGCAATAAAGAGCGGCAGAAAAATCAAACCCTGTGTTTATGTAAGTTCTCCCTGTAATGGATCACCACTTCTGCTCAATCAGCTCAAGCTTTCACAAAGTTATAAAGTAGCAGATAATCAGCTCAACTGGCAGAATTAATTGGTAACTGTACTGGCTATCTAAAAAAATTGTGATTACCTAACGGCCGATATAAATACATCCCAGCTTAGTGCTTATCTTACTGCTTACTCCTGGATTGTGTTGGTTACCTCCCGCAAATGCGCAAAACTTGTGGCGTTCAGTGCCATCGCTGGTATGAAGTGACAAAGGAGCTGTGCCGCTTGCCACCAGATGAGTAACATCATGTCGTTGTTGGCATCTTCATGATTCAGAGCTGGATTTGCCATTAATTTTAGGATTGAGAAATGGAGAAAACTGTCAGCATGATTCGTTTCCTGCACCATGTTTGGAACATGACCCGTGGAGTTATAAAAATGAGAAACAGCTCAATAATCTTCCTCATATGTATCTATTGGTACTTTTCTACGAGAGATCATATTCTGTACCACAGCACACCACGAAATACTAAGAGGTAGTTCTCTTTATTTCCCTGCAGTCTGGCATGCTTTGTTCTTTAATGGGTTATATTCAGTATTATTATCAGAAAAGGACATGCTTCGTCACCGCCTGCTAACATCGCCAGAAAGCCTGGGATAGTTTAGACTGGTATCATAAATTATTCTCCAAGTTGTTGAAGAATCTCGATGGATAGCAGGTGTACACCACATGGAACTTCTGGAGACCCACAGAAGTTCCTGTGTACCTGAGGGATGGGCTAAGCAACCCACAAATCCACAAATACTAAATATCTGAAAAAAATCTCATCTTCAAAAGTGAGAAAGAGGAGTGGAGGGGAAAACAGAAGGGCCAGGGAGAGGAAGCAAGAACAGATCTAGAAAGGTTACAGAAAGGTTACAGAATAAAGCCTGAATAATCAGTCTGGAACCACATAGTTGTGCTTCTTTCATTTGCTTTCATAAAAACATCATTAGGCTATTAATTGAAAGCTGCAAATTCTCCATTTTCCCACACTCATGGTGGGCTGAAAGGTTCAGAAACATTATTTTCCTAATCTCTGCAATAATTTTTGATGTAACATCAGTGCAGTTGATGCAAATCACTCATTCAAACCTCTGCACTTACAGTACATGGAGCTTCTAACAGCGCGTCTCAGCTCTCCCAGCCTGAACCAGAGCGCGCCCAGCACCTATAGACTTAGCATCAAATCACACTGAAAGACAGAAAGTCGCAAGCAGAATTCCTGTGTGTCAGAGACCAGGAGATTGTCTTACTCCAGCAGATGCTGGTCTCCCTCGCCTGTATGTAGAAAATTGTTGCGTATTTTCACTACTTCCTTCATTCTATGGCTATGCCTAGACACTGGGAGAGACCAAGAATATGCAGTCTTAGAAGACTTTAGGACTTGATTTTGGCCCCCTTTCTCAAACAGTCATTTAAAAATCTTTTTGTTGTCTTCAGGATTAGGAGTGAGTCCCATTTTATGATTGAAGAATATTAATAATTCTATACTGCCATCTAGTTTAGAGTAATGAATGCTAAATAGCTAACATAGGTAACTTCTAACATAAATAATTACTTATATGGTCATATTACTTATACATTCCTGTTTTTTATGAAGTAATGGCTGGTATTTAGAGACAGGAACAGGCAGAAGTTGTAATTTTAAGAGTGGCAAGCCCTCCGTGAAAACTGTCTGGTAAAATTCTGTTATTCAACTTCCTGCTCAGATTTAGGCTGAAAGGAAAAGACGAATTTTGCTTGGTCTGGCCAAACGTGAAACCCCTGTTTCATGGCAGATAGCTTGCCAGGGGATAAAGCAGCTTCTTAAAGCTTTTGCAGATGTCATCCCACATTGTGCTAACAAGACATACTGTAGCATGTTATTCTCATTATTTAAAGTGGTTCCTTGGTAAAAAGACCACTTTTACAAAATATGGGACTGTGTTTTTCTTACTCTGACTCTCTAAATCGGAATCTCTGCAGTCTGCCCGGTGTCGGAGGTTCTGCCTGAGTAGCCTGAGAGGAAGAAAGACACGTGTATTCCTTAGTTGCTGCAGTTTGCAAATTAATGGACCAGCTAGAATTGTCATCAACTTCAGTTTTATCTTAATCCATCAGGATGTGAACTACAGCGACTGAGGAACAGGCACGTTAACAGTCTGCTGTCTTTCCTACGAGACAGTAAATTCCATCAAACAGGCAGGGGTGGAGAATACAGTGTAATTACAAGTGATAAGAAACATGAATCGCAGCCCTAAGCAAAGGAAGAGACTAGTATTTCTTTCTAATGAGGTGCCTCATGTTCTATGAAACTTAGAATGCTTGTAAGAGTATGCTTCATAGCTCGCAAAATGTACTCAAGCCCGCTTCATTCTCAGAGGTCCAGAAATACATGCCATTGCAATGATATTTTCGAGTGTAAGAATTTTAACTAGAACGCCCAAGCAAAAATTTTTATGTAAGCTAACGTGCAGGTTTGCCAATCAGAGATGGAAATAATAATTCTCCCAATACACCTGGGGTTTGATTTCTAATCCAAAAATTCAAACCCAAGCCAGATAAACTTCAATAGCAACCCAGAGTCTTTCCAACAGTGTTCAGAAAGAGCTAAAAAATATAGTAGGTGTTTTCTTGCCTGTCAGTTACTCTGCAACTCATAAATCACAACATTTAAGCAGATGTTAGTGCGTGTCGGGTTATCGCTCCAGCCGCTGAACACGTTCGGATTTCAAGTTAGTTCATGCCTCTTTCTCAGCACTTCAGAAGTGAGGGGAGATGCCGAAGCAGCTCAGTTGAACAAGTAGCAGAAGCATTTGCCTAGCAGCATGCTTAATCTTAGATTGGTACATGTGATTAACAAATGCTGCTTTTTATTGTTATTATTAATATTTTTTATGGTGCTGCAACGCTCAGGTTCAAAATGAGTTAAGTAGAATCACAGTTGCCACATGCTGAATAGGAATGGCTGTGGACGTGTAACTGTCCCTGCGCTTTCCATTTCAGGGGAGGCATCAGCTTTCTTCAGCCAGAGCTGGCTGCAGTAGCGCAGGGCAGGCTGTGTCTCCGGGGTGAAGAGGAGGAGCAGCGGAGCAGGGGCAGAGCTGTTGGCCAGCCGTGCGCCAGCCTTCCGCGGATGCTGAACAGCCAGTGCCCTGACGCCGTGTTCCTCACGGTTACGACCAGGTCCCTGGCCAAAGTACTGCCTAAGAGACATTTGCAAACTTTCTCGAAATTTCTATGCAAAATCCACACATCCTTTACATTTTTTTTAACATTTACATTTCACAAGAAATTTTGGATTTCTGGCCTTTAACTCAGTATGCATCGTTTCTTTCTTTAGGAGAATGAAATTCACCCGAAGCAGTGAAAGGGGTTTCCAGATATTTAAGAGCTAATGTGTACTGTGTGTCCTTTACACCTTTCTCCTCTGTGAAGCAGAGAACAAACCAACCTATGCAATTCTGGATCAGCCTTCCCAAGGTACATCTTTGAACTGGTATCTGCGTGGCAACGTACAAACCTGAGGTTTCTGTGGAAGTGACCCTCTTTTGTAGAGTTCAGTTACCAGTATGACCACTGCAGCCAGGGAGTGGGTGTGTAAACATCTACATACTCAGTTTTAAAATGCTTGCTAAATTACAGAAGGTCTGAGTTTAAGGAAATAGTTTCTGCTTCAGTATACGCTATTTGTTCATTAGTCTGTATGCAAAAAAAAAAAAAAGAAGATGCTAACGCAACTCTCCAGTACCTGGAATTATTCCATATGATGAAATAATAATTAGTCAGTGCAACAGATCTGTTACCTGAAGATAGATGTATATCTCTATATATCTTAGAGAGAGAGCGCAGCACAAAGCTAATCAAAGCACAGTGTGCTCTTGTCACTTGAAACATACTTTTGATTTTGCAATGGAAGGAACACTCAGCAATCTTTAGGTCAGCCAATGTTCTCTGAGAATTTAAAAAAAAAACGTATAGATCTGCAGATTGGATACTCAGATGCTGAAATAACCTAGATTATTTCTGTACTTTGTGTCCACGAAACACAATCATAATAGCTCTCCCCCTAAAAGTCAGCTAGCTCTTGAAGCAAGTTTTTGCCATTAAATTAACAGAAATAGGCATTTGTTTGTTGAAAAAGACAAGAAGTACTGAGTACTAGTGAAACAGCCGTTCTAAACCAGGGATATCGGTGAAAATTTCCCACAGAAAAACCCTGCCCATTGAATGACTAATGCCTTCAAGTCTAATCGGGAAGCGCGATTTGCCTAAGTCCTGCTGCCCCTTGTTTATACTGTAGTGAACGTTCAGAATTCAGGCAGACAAATCCAATTGGTTTATTTTAATTTTTATAACATGTGGCTGAGTTTCTCATGCTATGTTATAATTGACCTATGAGCTGCTATTATTTTCTACTTTCCCAGCCACTTAAACACAGCAGATACCTCCAGGGCACTTGAGAGTTTCAGCCAAAACAAAGGGATGAGGGGGTTGCAGCAATATCTCAGATCCTGTGATTTCAGTATTCAGCAATATATTTTCTGGCGTGCGTCCAGGCCAGCAAGGCTCCCAACAGTCTCCAGGGGTTTCAGACAATCTTAAAATGTATAAGATCCCTGTAAGGACCACTGAGAACAAAGAACGTGGAAAGGAAGCAAAATTTAACATCCTCCAAGTGAAACAAAATGTCTCCAGAATGAAAGATGCTTGGGGAAAATACCAGATATTTCTGTGTATGCTTTCATCCAAAGCTACTGCAGTAATACTGTGTAGCTCTGCAAATGAAGAAATCATCAGCTGCTCTGAAAGCCGGCTCCAGCTCTTTCTGTAACAGGCGTATTTTTTAGCAGAGTAGTTCACAATAGGTGTATCTTCCACAGTATCCCTTCCTTCTCATCCTCACCATCGTCATTTAAGAAGTAAAACGCCTTCTTCAAAGAAACGCCTGACTTGTTGGTCTTGTCGCCCTAACCACATGCTCCCTTCGCAAAAGCTGTACTTTTTCTGAGTAGCTTTTTGCAGTTAAAATTATTTTCAGAGGAAACTTAAACTTTTATCCTTCATAGCCACGCCTTTATTTTCCACATCCTCTATTTAGTAGTAATCGGTGTTCCTAGATAGCTAAGAGACTGCTGATATCCAAAAAGATGTACCTCCTCAATCTTGCTAGATTTGGTTGAACCTTCACTTTTTTTTTTCAGTCTTCTTCTTTAATTAATACTTGCTAGTTCCTGAGGACCCAAATTAGTTAATTAGCTATAGCTAACATAGTTAATAAGCTCAGGATTGCACACATCTGCTTGATCATCCAGTTTCACCGACCACGTGAGTTCTTTGATTTCCCTCCTGCTGGGACGTCGTGGTACCCAAGTTAAGTGCTGTGAGAGAAGGCGAAGGCTTTGTATTGCTGGTCATCCTCCTCCTGCAGCTGTCTAAATGATGTTACATGTTTTGTATTTCAAATACGATCAGAAAAATATCTTGAGTTGTTGAGTGAAAAGCTGGGTGCGTTTTTTGAGGTAGCAATATGAAGCAAGCGGGGGGGTGTACTTTTCCATTACCAGCCCAAATGCCCAGAGAGGCTGGGTAGAGCTCACCTGCCCTAATAAACCGAGCCGTTGTTTCACAGGAATACCTCTAAAAGCAGCACTGCTCATATCCTTCAGTATCTCACACCAATCCTAATCTGCTCCCAGTTTTATGGCAAGGTATATGATTGTTAGTATAAAAAAAAAAAAAAAAAAATCCGGTGCAGCATTTTCTGTCTGAGAGGCCCAAACTCCCATTACTCCATTTTCTTCCTCCGAGTGGCAGGGAGTATTACTAGTAAGTGGGCTGGTTCTGGCGCAGATACACTGAGGTAAATCCCAAAAGGCAGAGCAGCTGGAAAATATGGATGAAAGGAATCAAGCTAGGTGTCAAATGGTAGTTTTTTCAAACTCAAATACGGAGTACTTATTGCTAGCTTCTGAAGCCACCGTACCAGCGCGCAGGAAGAACACACGCTCTCATGCACGTTTCTACCGCTCTCCGCAGCGTATATAGTTCAAAATCCACTGCTGGTTTAAAAATAAATAGAACAAAAACCTAGGGGGAAGATAAACACATGGTGTTAAAATTTAAGACTGATGAAAGTGACTGTGGTTTGACAGCCCTCGAGACTGTTTCCTCTTAGACCCAGAGCAGCAGGAGCTGCGGGGGTGAAATGCCCGGGCACTAGTTCTGGCTGTGTCCCACCGGCCGCAGGGACAGCTCTGCGGCCACAGGAGATTCCAGCCTGCGGAGCCAAATCATTACGAGTCTTTCTGAGAATACTGCTGTTAAAAGAGCAATACTGTGGGTACGGTAAAGAAGCTCTACAGGAAGGCTAAGGGATATATTCTACTTTTAGACGGTGGAGGGCATGCAAGCCGTGCAGGTTTCAGACAGTAAGACACTGAAAGTGTGAAGTCAGTGCACGATTTAAATATGAAAGAAGAATAACTATGTTTGAAAATAGGCCTAAAAATCAAATCAGTTTGTCCATGATAAAACATAACAAGAACAGCAGAAGCCTATTACTATGTTCAGTGAATCTATTTGAAATACTCTCCATTTGATGTGAAGGTATATGCAGCTTTTTAACACCAAAGATCCTCCAATTTTTAGGATTGCAGATATTTGCAATCTGTCATTTAAATTTTCCCAAAACTTTGTAACTAAAAAAGAAAAAAAGGAAAAAGTTAAAAGGAATTGATGGAGATAAGGAAGATAATCTGCTTTATACTTGGTATTTTTTCTACCAGTAAGTATGAGCACAGATTCTATAGCTTTAGTTACTGCAATTGTTCCTAGCTTGGTAAGATTTTTCTTTTTATCCTTCAACATTCAGGCTACATTAGGACATACATAGTCTAATCTTGGTAGCATCCACACATGTAATAGATTGCAGCAAACGTGGATAGCAAAGTCTGCAAAACACAGGGCAAACTTCATTCAGAAAAATGAAATCAACTCAACAGAAGATTCATGGCTTCCCTTTTGGCAGCTGGTGCTGATGGTTAACCATGCGCGCTGTTTAACCGACACATCAGCTTCCTTATTTGAACTGCCTGGCTCGCAGCCACTGTTTATCATCATGCCTTTGGCTAGCAGGTATTTTCAGTCTGATCCACTAAGATTATAAGCACGCGCTTAATTGTTTTGCTGAACAAGAGATCTTTAGCTGTGTACTTTTATTTCCAGTAATGCACAGGACATCATCTATACTTATCTAATGATGGAGATAATTCTCAAAAAAATGGGGTAATTGTAATACTTTGCAATACCACTTAATATCCATAAGGGTGAAGAGCTTTTTAAGTTACGCTGTGTGGGCTTCTGTTCAACAAAATGCAATCCCCAATGACATGCGGGTAACAAAAAGACGCAATGAAGGAAAAGTTAGCCAGCAGAGCATCCAGTTAGAAGAGGAGAATCCAACTGGTTGTCTGAAGTCTTTTGTCACAGCATCCCAAGACATCACTCCCGCCCTATATATGAGCAAAACTAGGAGCGAAGCGATGATAGGGTACAAATTGCTTCCATTCTAAGATGACTTTCTGCTGGTGACCTGAGCCAGTAATGAGCAAAGATCATTAACTTATAACTGTTAGAGAGCTGATCCCACGTGGAATCAGCTGCTGTTGTCTGACAAGTCCTGGACCCCTAACGAAACCATTTGCCATCACTTCCAGGAAAGACAGAAAAACGACCCCAACAGGTGTCACAAAAGGTTAGGAAAAGAGATTTCTACAGGGGAACTATCTGGAGTCAACCTAGTGCTAAGGAATATCTGACTCGCATATGTTACAGAAACAAATTTCTTCCTTATTAAAGTGACAAAGCGCCACATCCTTGTAGTGTCCCCATGTGACCGCACTCCGTGAAACACTCACCATACCCTCCACCAACCTGTCCCACAGAGCAAAGCAGCGCCTGCCAGCCAGCGCGTGCCCTTGTCCTTCCACCGCAGAAAGGGCAGACGCGTAACACAAGGTCAGATCAAATCCTTCCTTTCGCTCTGTCCATCCAGTTCTCCTGATTCAGAAATTCATGTAATTGGCAGAGAGATGTTAGATCATCACATAAGCTGGTCTTTATAACATGGTCACAGAATTTCATTCAGTTACTCCTCTATTGAGAATAATAGTGAATACTGATATAAGGTACGTCATCTAGAAAAAAAACCTTTTGCCTTGGTTTAGACGCGTCAAGAAATGACTGTTTTTAGTGCTTAGTCTGAGTGAGGAAATACCTTTACCATTGTGGATCTATTCTAATTCTCCTGTGAAAATTCTTGTTACACTGTTATTTCAGAAATGAAGACCGCGTGAGTATCTGATGCTGTGTCCTTATGATAGTATCACTTGCTTCTAGTCCTCACCTTTTAATCTTTTACTAATCATTCTGAGCATCTCTAAAGCTTCACACGGCAACATCACTGCTACTAATCAAACCACATTTTGCTGTCCGATGCACAAGCTCAGTTCATATTGAAATATAGGACCCCTTTGAAGAAGTGCAGATCTAAAAGAAGTCTCCTCTGTATTTTCTTCTTTAACTTACAGAATTAAGCACCAAGTTGTGGCTGTGTTACATCAGTGGGTACTGTTTAAAAGATAAACCATTCCTTCTTCTTTAAAATATGTCTGTAGCTATAGATCAAGATAAGCATAATTAATCACTTGACAAAAAACCATACATTGCAAACTAATTCCTGAGTAATCAATCTTATCAGTGAGAACAATTTACCAGCTTTTAATTATCTTTGTTAAGCAGCCTTTTTCTACACCACATAATTGCATTAGTCTGTTCTGACTTACCTGCCTTTCTTTAAGTCATCTTCTCTCCCAGTTAAGGCTCTCACTGTTCCCAGCATAAAAGACTCGCTATGTCAAAATAGCACTGGTGCGCTCAGTGCTCTGGACTAACCCAGTGGCTCACGGGCAAGTACAAAGCGCAGAGATAACGTCTCATTTAATTGGCAATAGCACAGAGCGTCAGAGGCTGCGCATTCTGCAATTCTACAACTGCCACCCTGGTGATCAAAGTGGTTTCTCAGGAACAGACCCTCTGTCATCACTCTGCCTCCAGCAGCTTCAGTAAGAACCTTAAGCACTTTTCCAGAAAAGGAGGAGAGGCTGTGACCAAGGTTTGTTTTGAATGCATTACAACAACACTTAACAGTCTCTTCGTTTGGGGAAAACAGGGGCAAGAAACCAGAGGGGGAAGTAAAGTTTGTCTTTGAAGTATGGAGGAGACAGTAACCTGGAAACAGAAAGTATTAAGGAATTTGTGATGGGAATAAGAAATGATAAAGTGAAGGACATAAGTCAGGGGGAATAAGAAAGAAAAAAAAATAATAAAAAGCAACTGTAGTGTGTGATGTAGGAAATAAAACCCAAAAAGATGTGATAAGTAAATAAGCAGGAAAAAGATCAGAATCAACAGATGTCAGGAAAATTTCTCCAATCTTTAACACCATCTTTCTGGCCTCCCATTGTGTGTATGGTCCTCAAAGTTGCATTTGAGCCAAATTTTTAGTACATATAAACACTTTCAACAACATGCCTACAACAGCAACATAAAAGCCCCATTTACAGTCAGTCAGTCTGTACACATCCCGTGGTTACTTCCATTTAAACGAAGCCGTGTAACTGGTGTGGGATACTAAATTGCACAAGCAGGCCTGCCTGCTCCCATTCGCCTCCCGAAGCACCTTTTGGCTTGCTGAGACATTGTTCCGGGTGGGACACCAGGCCAGAATCAGTGCCGGTCCATTCAGGCTAGTGATGGGAGATCTTAATCCTGCTTCTGTTGCACTGAACATGGTCCAAAATGTCTAATAGCTCCACTCATTTCAGTGACTACCTCTGCCCTTGTATACAGATGCACTCTTAGGAAGGCTTCTAGGATTTTTGAAAACGGAGACTGCGCTCTTTCGGGCTAGAGGGAGATGTGCAGCGGTACCTCACCTGGAGCAGAGCCTTTCCCTGCTGGCTGGCCGTGCTGGCCCGCTGCGGGCAGGTCTGCGGGGGCAGGCAGAGGAGCGGGACGGCTCTGACACCCGGCTCTCCCAGCCAAAGCCACCGCAGGCAGCCAGCTTTGGGAGGACCCCCCTCCTCCAGTTCTAATGGGCACTTACAGATCCCAGAAAATTCACTCTCTAATTCCCCTGCTTTCCACCCATATCCACTCACCATTTATTAACCCCAGAGGGCCCCCAGCATCCTGGTTAACCTGGTGCCAACACTGTTACTAGGGTACACAGCTTCATCTCTTTGGAGCACAGTAGCTAAAATTTACCATTCTATGTGACTATTTAATATTCAAATTGAATATTTAAATTTAATATATTCATTCTGGAGCTTGCATAGAAATGGCCGGTCAAATGGCCTAAAAATTAGGTGCGGTAAGAATCAGAATCTCCTAGAACTGA
Source organism: Fratercula arctica (assembly GCA_947846985.1). Taxonomy (NCBI): domain Eukaryota; kingdom Metazoa; phylum Chordata; class Aves; order Charadriiformes; family Alcidae; genus Fratercula; species Fratercula arctica. The sequence goes on along the minus strand of CANTUZ010000013.1, from coordinate 963,926 downwards.
CATCGAATCGTCACCAGCTAACCTTCACACTGGGCAGTGGGGGTAGCTCTTACGTATCTGAGAGATTTGCTGTTATTTTATGTACGACTGACTGCCATTAAGAAAGCAGATGCTTATAGTCCTGACTGTTTAATATTTGGGTTATTATACGTACTTCATTGCTAATGCTACAGGTATCATGAAAATGTTATAGATCTCTATTTATTTTTCATTCTTTTGTTGGTGATGTTTGCACAAGTCTTTCATGTAGGAAAAAATTCTCCACATCACTGAATTAGTGCATATTAAATACTTTTCCCACTGGAATGAAAATTGTAATTCCTGTAGACTTAAAAAAAAAAGGGGGGGGGGGGAGAGTGTTTAAAATCGGTAGAATTCTATGTATTCAGTGTGCAGGGGAAAAGGAGTGTTGTTTTCACTGGTGAGCTCTGGCTTAAATATACTGAGTCATAATATTTGGCTAAAATAATTCTAAGTAATCCTGGGGTGGATTAGTGCAGGTAGGGAACTCGCAGAACTGAATGACTTGTGTGCATACATGATACTTACAGGCTGGTAGAAGTTCAAAGGACCTGTCATCGGGCATGGCCTCTAGCCAGGACACACATGTGAATTTACAAATTAAGCACCCTAAACCCCATTTGGCTTAACCTACTTTACTGCTACTTTCTATTTTTCTGTTCCTTTTGTTATTTTAAATTGATTAAAAGCTTTGCGATTGATGCAGAGGCAGATGCGAGTTAGTACAGCTGTTCCCAAATGGTAGTCAGTGGAGTGCTTGATGGCGTGTAGAAGTTCACAGTCATACAGTCCAAAGGTCTGTAATTTGTGAAGTCCATCAAAAGAAATCTGGTTTTAGATTCATCTGATGTCCTGATTATTTTTAATGAACTGATGGCTGTGGTTGCTACAGGACGGAAACCTAGGAAAATCTTTACAAATCCTTCGGGCTGTTTTAGTTACTCGGAGAGAGAGGATGTAGGGAATGGTCTAGGAGAAGGTGGCCTCTGACCTTTGGGATGTAGGCAGAGCATCTTTCTTGCGGGATGGTTTCTTTCATGAAGTGCTGTTAGGACCAGACCCTGCTTTGCTGGATGCGAGTTCCCCCCCGCTGACCTGCGTGACACCCGGCATCGCCAGCGCATGGGAAATGTCACGTTTCCAAAACTTGTTTTTGTTGTGAGTTGAAACAAAACCTGATGTTCGCCATTCTCATAAGACATAATTGTAAAAGGCACTGTTTTGTAACATCTTAAATCCGGTGTATTGAGGCTTTCAAAAATTATTATTTTAGTGTTACAGTATTTTTCCACATGAATTTGTATCAAAACCAGTGCAGTTGCACACACACACTCTAGTCCTCCTTTCCCAAGGAGCGGTTTATTAGAGCTCTCCTCCCAAATAGCTCTTTTTCTCCCCGTGACGGGTTTCCCCCGGGGGTGCCCGGGCGCGGCCGCGCTCCGCGGGGGCCGGGGGCCGCCCCGTCGGTGCGGTGCGGTGCGGTGGAGCCCCGGCTCCCCCCGCCCGCTGCCGGAGCCGGCGGCGGGCCCGGGATGCGCGGGGAGCGGGGCGGGCTCCCCCTGCCCCCCCGCGGCCGGTCCCTCGCGGCTGCCCCGGGGGCGGGCAGGGAGCCCCCGCCCCGCACCCCCGCCCGCCCCGCCATTTCGCGTCCCGCCCGCGCTCACTCACTCGGGGGTGTTGATCCAGATGATGTCGAGGTGGCAGTAGTAGACGCACTCCTTGTCCTTGTAGGTGTAGCAAGTGCAGCGCCGGGCCCGCCGCCGCGCCGCCCCGCCGTCCGGCCGGGCCCTGCCGCCGCCGGGCAGCGCCGCCGCCCCGCTCTCCTCCCGCTGCCTCTGCCCCAGCGCCGCCGGACGCGGGGCCCCGGGCGGCTGCGGCGGGGCACGGGGCCGGGGCAGCGCCCACCCTGCGGGGCGGGAAGGCAAAGGCAGCGCTTAGCTCCCCCCGCCACAGCACCGACACCCCACCCCGCCGGCCCCGCGTGTAACGGGACCCGACCCGCCATCCGTCCGCAAGCGCGCCGGGGCTGCCCAGGACACTGTTATGCGGGCGCTCGCTGCGGCGGGGGCGCTCCCGCGGCCCCCGGCCTGGGGAGCATCGCTCGCCGGCGAGGCGGCTTTAAGCCCCGGCAAGCCGCGCCTCTGCCGTCCGGCGATTCACCGCGCAGCGCGGCGGCTCGCAGCCCTCGGGAAGTAGGAAACCCACCCCCCAGTCCCCGGCCCGCCTTTGCGTGCGTGCGGGGGGCGCAGAGAGAAACCCTCGTTACCTGCAGCCGACGTAACTGTAAGTCCAAAGAGGAACAATAAACCCAGCTCCATTAACCCCAAATTACACGCTCGCTAACGGCAGGCAAAGGTGAGCCGTTCCCGGGGGAGTCCCGGTGCCGGCGCGGGGCTGGTGGCACTCGCCGCTGCCGAGCTCGCCGCGGGGTGCGCCCCCGCAGCCCCGCTCCCGCCGCGCTGCTCCGTCCCGCCGGGGAGCGGTGTCAGAGGGAGGGAAGCTCCATGGCGCGGCTTTTCCCACACACACCTCCCACCCCACCCCCGCAGCCCGGCAGAAACCCGAGCCGCAGACGCCTCCCCCCCGCGGCACCCCCCGCCTCCCGCCGCCCCCCGCCCGCCCGCCCGGCCGGCAGGTGAGGGGCCGGGGCGCCGCTGCCAGGGCCGGGGGTCGGCACAGCCCGGTCCTTGTCCCGGCCGAGCCCATCGCTTGTGGATGGTCCGAGCCGGCTGCCTGCGGGCAGCTCCAGAAGGAGAGAGGAGAGGGCTTGTGCCATAAAACCGCAAAGTTCTCACTCAGCCTGGGCTACGAATTCAGGAATTGTTTGGGACTTCTTTCCCAGGACTCTGCTGCTTGTTTTCCAGGTGAAATTAAGTCACCAATTAACTACTACTTTCTTTGTCCCCGCTTAATTGTGACGCCTCCTTGCAGACAAACCTACCTAGAGTGCAAAACTTCAGGTAAAAGGGGATTTTGAATTGTATGAAATACCTGACGCTTGTGCCTAGAAAACCACTCCTGCGTGTGGCCCCGTTCGCTATCTTAACATCAGCTATTCCGTGATAATAGGCAAGGTCTAAGGGTTAAGGGAACTGGCTGTATCTTTTCCTACAGTAGTATGCATAATACACCCTCTTATAGGAAACATATGTGTACATAGCACGTGGAGAAAGGTTCACAAATTTAGTTGTGGATATTTTAAATCACAACACAGTGTTTTATTTAAGAATGTTTCAGTGCTAACAGAAAGAGCTGCAGCCAAAGTTGCTTTTATGTATCATGCCAATTGGACGTATTCGCTAAAATCTGTTTTGCAAGTAGAAAACTAGTTGCAGGATGGCTCAGGTCATGTTATCCGAAGCAGGAACACCGTTCTCTCCCGCATCACATTCCTCCGCCAGTTCCAACTTCTGGCGAGGACTATTCAGTACCAACACTTACCAAAAAACCTCATTAAGATGTCACGTTTTGTCACTTTGTCAAACCTTGCCTTTTGCCAGTTTCTAAAGGTTGGGTTTTGTGGGAGAACGTTAGTTGACCCTGTTCCCAGCTAATAACAACAGGACGATGGTCATCAAAGACGGGGTAATAGCGAGAAAGTTCCTTTTTCACAAGTTTTGCTGAGACCACGTCTCTCTGTGGAAACTTAAAATGCTTTTGTTTTGCACAGTTTATGCAAATGCCAAGACTTTGCAGTATAGAAGTGAAATGTCAGAAGCATTAATCATGCCCTGTCTCCAAAACCCGGTTAGAAAAGACAAGGTTTCAGTAAATTTCTGGGGCTTGTACCCACTGCAGTGAGTGCAGTGCTCGAGGACATAGCTGCAAGTAGTTTGCTCAGGTGGTGACAACAAATGTAATTCTGCTAATTTGAAATAGTTTCACCGCAGTCGCTAATGTCCTCATAAGTAATACCGGGGGGGTAAAATAGATGCCATGAAAGTCCCTGACGGCAGCATTGTGCTGAAGTTCACACTGGGTGTGGGAAGGCCGGGGCCGGCTCCCCTGCGAGTGGGGTTGTCGCAGTGACCGGAGCGTTGGCGCAGTCGCGGGGCTGTGCCCGGGTTTGTGTGTCACGCTCCCCGAGCGTCGGCAGGGTGACGCTCAGGCTTCCGAGTTGTGTAGCTGCTGTTACTTGGAAAGATATCGTCACAAAACATCTCTGAGAAAAGAAAGGTTTTGAAGTTATTTCTATTTCTTACATAAGTAGAAAAAGTAATTGCTTTGAATCGGGAAGCTCTAGATACTGTACTCTGATACTGTTGGATAGGTGATTGCATTTTAACTTGCCTGAAAAAGGAAAAAAAAAAGAGATTTATTATGCAGTTACTGTTTAACAGAACTCGTCACTGCAGGGAGTAGGAAGTACGGGTTATATGTTGCTGGTGTGATAAATAACAATGACATGAGTCCACCTTCTCATTTATGAATTTCATTTTCTTCACTGCAACATATTTTTTAATAATGATGTAAAATTATCATAGTAATAAAAAGTTTAAAATGAGTAATATATAACTATCACACGTATAGGTTTGTTATGGCATAAAAAGGTCACGTGTTGTCAATTGATTTAACCACATTTTTCTAAAAAATATTGTTCTTGGTTTTTTAAATTATATTTTGAAGGTCTCTTCTACATTGCTTTACTTTTTCTTCCGTGTGCTGTTTAATCTCTGAAAAGCCAGGGGAGGCCATATCAGCACTGATACCAAGTGCTGTGCAAACAAAAGGAGTAATAAAATATATTCTGAAATTAGCTATCAGGGTTCAGAAATTAAGAAGGGCAAGGTTTTGGTCAAATGACCTCAGGTAAGCTTTAAAAGAAGGTAAGGCATAGGCTCTACAGGAAGAAAGAGACCCTCATCAAAGGCATTAATGCTTCTGGGCGCTGTGGGACTGATTCTCATTTACATTGATTATCAAGTTGTTTGTGTCACCTGTTACCTAATGACTTGGGAGCCTTTCGTTCGGCAAATACAGCAGTCGCAGAAGAAGAATGCTGGTTAAGTGAAGAGCAACAAATAAATTTTTAAAATCCAAGGGTCTGTTTTGAATTGGGGTACTTATAAATGATGTCTGGTATCAGTGTCAGTGATACTAACGTGGTGCAAAATGGTTTTGTAAATCTGTTTACGGATTAATATTTTCATTTAGTTAAAAAAAAAAAAGGTAGCAGCTCTTGAGGCAGTAGGCATAGACTGGAAGCCAAGAGATCCAACTCATATTATTTTACAGCTTTTCCTCTAAAATTCTTTTAATTTCGTAGGTTCCTTTTTCCGTTTCAATTTCAAGGTGTTCAGGGTGGATGGGTACTTTGCAAAACTCTCGAGAGCCCTGGACAAAATGTGGGGAGTTAGTGCTTCTCCCCCTACCCTCCGCCCTTCCCACCTCCAGCGGGGTCCCCGCTCCGCTGCGGGACTGCCCTGGGGGGACCCCACTCCGCTCCTCGCCCAGGGGAATTCCCCCGCCAGGACACTTCCTCCTCCCGAGGGCCACCCAGGCGGCGGGAGGAAGACAATCAGCAGATCTGCCCTGGTGCCGGGTGGAAATACTGTATATTTGAGAACTTCTAATTGACTGAAGGGAGAATGTATCTTAGAGATGAGGTCAAGGCTGAAGGAGTCCTGGAATGTGGAGCAGCTGAAACGGATGATGTTAAGAAAAGTAAGCTCAGATTCCAGATGTTATATTTGAAAACCCTGGACTGCCATTTCAATTAGGAACATAATCTTGGTTTTGTTTAGTACTTCTCTGCCCCTTGTATCCCTGCTTTATAAATACACTCGTGCGATTGTGAGGCAATCAGAGACCCCAGCAGTAATTCCACAGCATTTAACCTTCATCATACAGGTGACTACACAAAATAGTTATGAGTTATAAAGAAGTTCCAGATGTGTTTAAATAAGGTTGGTTACTGGGAGAAACCACTTAAAAAGCTAACCTTCTAGGATATATTTACACTAGTAATAAAGCCTGTATGTAAAAGGTACGGTAGGGTTTCGGCAGCAGTGGGGAATCTTTTGGCGCTGGTATCAGTTCTTACAGCTTCTCAGCAGGCCAAGAGGAAAGGAAAGGAAAGGCTGACCAATACAGATGTGACACTAAGTAAAGGCAACCAATCTGTTTATTACATTTATACACCATTTGTATCTCTTTTCCCACTCTCTTACTTCCTTCTTCATCACAATGTTCTTCACTGTTACTGAAAGAAAAGATTGTTCCAAGGTGCAAGCACTGTCTTTAGCACGCTCTGCATCGCTCTCACAAAGCAAGCGACTTCACAGGTGGTAGCTGGTGTTTGAAAAAATGTGCTGAAATCAGTAGGTTCTCCAGAAAACATTATCTTCTGATTGTTAAGTTACTTTTTGCTCGGGTTCCGCAGCCAGAAAGCTGAAGTTAATCTTGTCTCCCCTCCTGTTACAGCCAGCCCTACGCACAGCCCTTTGATGGCAGCGCAAAGAATCCCATTTTTAGTGGCCTTTGAACCAGATGTAGTAAAAGGGCAACTGAGCTTTTTGTAGGGCTCGCAGTTGGGTAACTTGCTTAAAGGAGGAGAGTTGTGTTACCCATTTCTGTTTTCCCATTCTTTTTATTATTTTTAATATTTATACACCATTAAAAATAATGTAGATACTTGGGAAACAGTGAAGAGGAGAAATGCCTCTGCTCTGATCATATTATGATTTATTTAGATAGAAGCAAAGTAAAGAAGGAACCGTATTGCTGTTTTTCAACCTTCATAACAGCAGAGCAATAGCCCACAAATTTAATGATTCCTGCTTGTTTCAGCTATTGTGAAATTTAGGAAGGAGTTTGCATAAGATAACATATCCTGCTGTTGTAATATAGTGGAGACAGGGCTCAGATCTCTGGATAAGGAATGCTGCAAAACTCCGAAGTGTTATTATCACTCCCCACCACTCTCCCCAGGATCTGAACCTGACCTCACTTCCTGCACCCAAACAATCTCCGTCTTTGTCAAAATAACAGGATTTTACAGGAAGAGAATTTTCTATAATTATTATGTGAAACAGTTCTTTTCCTCGACATGTATTCAGGTTTGGGCATGTTACCGAACAAAGCGAATTCCATATTAAAATATGATCAATCTGAACACTTCTTGTGTTTGTAAAGAATGGATGGGAGCTGCCAGCAAACACGAGCTGGAGGTGGGAACCGAGGTGGCTGTTCCGCCCGAAGAACTTGGCACGTTTGGGACTGCGTGAGGCAGAGACAGGCCCCTTGGCAGGGACAGCGGGGTGCTGGGGGTACACTGCCAGGGGGAGAAGGCAGGAGCCCCAGAGCACCTGAGTCTAGGCAGGAGCTGGTCTGGAGGGCGATGAGCAGAGGCGGGAGTGGGGTGCAGGGATCGGGATTGGGGTTCTGGCCTGGGTTTCCTTCCTCAGCGGCCTGGTAGGAAACTTGTGGTCAGTTGTTTGTAGCGAGTGACTGCGGAAGTCTGTGGTGCTGGGAGGAAAGGGAGGTGTAAAGATAAGCTGGAGGAAGGTGGCTAGAGACCAGGTACGTCCTGACGACTCTGGCTGCCCCTCAGGCTATTCTACAAAAAGTGAAATTCATGTGTTTCTCTGACAGCACCTCCCTGAGAGCTCCCCTTCTTGGAGCGCGCTGAGCTGCAGTCTGCCTGCATGCCTTTGAAGAGGGCATTTTTTGCATTTGTTGGAAAGCCAAAGGACCAGAAACCCTGGACTGACTGTCCTGTCTGGAGCAGGATCCGCAGGGAGGGATGCGCTGGGCAGCTGGAGAGGTGAGTGTCTGCCATTGCCATCACTGTGTGCCTGGGCGCTGCATGGCCGTCACCAGGCTGCTGGGGCACCACAGCCATGCTGCTTTCCACGGCTCCCTTTGTCCTGAGATGCAGCAGCTTGGGTGGAATAAAAGCCTAAAGCTTGTGTTGCAAATCGTGTGTTCGTAGCCCTTCTGGCTGTGAAGGCTTTACAACATCTGCTGGATTTCATCTGAGAGCGTGGATTTTGTGGAAATGGTTGGCCTCTTTGAGTAGTGACAATTCCTGTTTGCCTGGTTAAGCAGTATGGGCTTTTTCACAGCGTGGCTTAGTGATGGGACTTGCAGGTGACTGCAGAAGCTTAAAACCCCCTATGTTGGACCACTGATATGCAGGAACATCTTTTCACAAGTCCATAGATGAGATGGGTGTCTTCTAACAGCCAATATTGTTACCTAATAAGGGCAGTCTGGAACAAAGCTTAATAAAATGTGCAGTAGCAAAATATGTGCACATCAATAAAAAAAAATCTTTTATATGATATGCCCGGGTGGACAAGACTGTTAAGGTACATGCAGCAGTCAGTATAGTGTGAGAAAATAATTTATTCACCTATATGAAAACCAAACAGGTTGGGCGTAACTACCTTTGTTCTGTGGCAAATCTCCTCTTCAAATTTGTAGTTAACAACATTGGTAAGAGGTTCATGTTTCTGGTGCTGCCCTGTAGGGCAGTGTCAATAAGAACTTCTGCTGCAGTTACCAGCTAATAATGAAGTTAGTGTCTCCCTATTGCAACTTCTTGGTAAATCCAATTTTACATACAAGTACAGGTCTGACCGTTTCCTTTTGTGGAGGATCCACAGCTGAGACTCATCAGTCTAGCAACAACCTTGACACCATGTTTGAATATATAACCTTTCCTCTCCCCAAGTGACTTATCTCTCACTAAGAAAAGTCTTTCAGAGAGAAATAAACAAGTGTCTGCCTGTATGAACTAGTAAAGGGAAAACAGAATGAAAAATGAACCTGTATTATTTAAACAGTGTGACATGACAAACTGCAAGCGCTGCTCACACCTAGCCCTCTGAGAGCCCGGGCTTTGTTGATAAGCTTTGACTGAACCCAAACCTTTAGTCGCTGAACCTAGCTTTGCGAATACGGTACGTGTTGCAATGGCACAATATTGTAATCCTCCAGATTTTCTTCAGACCATTTGTTGGGATGAAATCACACAAATGTCTGAACTGAAAGGCATCAGTGTTGCGAGTGACCTGACTCTCAGTCCCCTGGGAGCGTTGCAGCTCGGTGCCCAGCCTGCGGGGCTGAAATCCTTCCGGTACCTGGGCAGCCTGTGTGTGGGGATCAGGGGCTGCGCATGAACCCTGGGGTAGACTGGGGGCCATCTGCGCAGGTTGCGTGGCCGGGGGCTGCTGCAGACTGAACTAATGAGGCTAAGGAAGCCCCTGTGTTGCCAAAGCCTATGAGCTATGCTCTGGCCCTTTCTGCAGTGCACAGAGGGTGCACAGCTATTTTTGTGCATTCTAAAATTCCATTTAGGTGTGCATTATGGGCCTAGCGCATTTTATGGCAAAGAGATCATTACCATCCAGGTCCAGATTACCAGCTCGTTTTCAGCTTGGGTTGCTGTTGGTAAATAACAGATGGCACAGGCATCCAAGGGAGTCATAGGAAATTTGTGTCTGTGGCTATGTTGTGTTGAGTCTGATTCGTTGGAAGAACAAGAGTTGGCAGCATCCTTCTTGATGGTTCAAAAGGAACAGTACTTTCCAGAAGAGGCAGAAATCTGCAGAAGAAACAGAGAGAGTTACAGGATGTACATAAGCCTAATGTAACATGGGAATTCTTCATCTGTGTGGCTGTTCTCATTGCCATGGTTGTACTTATTCTGGAAGGTCTCAACCTCACATCCAGTTTAATAACACAAGCCTGGGAATGATAGCAGTGCAGTACTTCAGATGTGGCAGGAGTTTTGTACATTTAAGTACATATGTTATCTTCTCTGTGGTTGAAACATCAGGACAGGAAGAGAGGTGGAGGGAGAGGGAGCGCACCATACAACCTGCGTGTCAGGTTTGAATGCAGCTGCTGCAGCTTCTCCCTTTCTCCCGTTCTCCACAACTGCCAGGGCTGGCAAAGCAAGTGCTAGTACGTCTGATTATAAGAAAAGAGTGGGTGCCAGAAGAACATTCTCCCCTAGCTGCTGGGGAAGAATACTGGGGCATTACCCAAAAGAGACCAGGGAAGTTAGCAGTCCTTGTGGGAAAATAGGAAAGATAACGGGGAAAAAAAATAGGCAAAGGAAGGGGAAAGGAGAAGGTCAATTAACTCACTTTTCAGAGAAGTATTTTTTCTATATAAAGACAACAAAAGGAAAAAGGATGAGGAACAACCAAAAAATAAAAAACACAATAGGAAACTTAATGGGGGAAGTAGAGAAAAGGAATAAAGAAACAGGCTAGAGGAAGAAAATGCGATGCTAATCTCTTCCCAAGGGTCAAGTATATCCCTTTAACAGTAAGCATGGCTAGGATTTTGCTTCTGCTTCTTGCCCCTGAGTGCTGCTTTAAAGCAAGTAGCCAGGCACCAGGCTGTTTAGATTAGTTGACTGTCATTTGAGCTTCCTAGGTACTGTGCTGTTTCCCTGGCGAAATGTTTTCAGGCCGTGGTTGTGTTGTTAAGGGCATGGAGAAAAGAGACAATCTGAGGTAATTTCTTAGTAAGTGTTACTTTTCGTATATTTTAGAAGATAGATTGTGGTAAACATTGAAAATAATATTGAGGTAAACTAGAACAAAAGGCAAGTTCAAAAAGCTATTTTATTGATTGAAGGACTTGATGAGGGAGGGAATGAAGAAGGACTGGAATTTGTACCACTCTGTTAACAGTCTGGCTGCATTCCTTTGTCAGTATTTTTATTGACTTTCACTTCCAAAGAAACGATGGTGCTCCAAGCTGTTCTCTGAAGTCTGGGTATACCTCGCTGGCCTAATGAGACAATGCATCGCAGCTGCCGGCGAGGGCCGCGTGTGCGGACACATGTTTGTACTAGAAGAACAAAAGAGTTGTGATCATACTTTTCTCATGCTGAAGTGCAATTGTTTCCATACCTTTTGAGTTTTGAATAACAGCGCTTCACATGTTAGAAGCCCCATAATGAAATGTATTATCCCTGGCTCTGAAATAGTTTATTGTTCTTTTGACATCTTTCTCTTTTACTGTTTTGTGTTTTCTCAGACTAGGAATAGAGAACTAAGAGTCAGACTTTCCACTTTTTGTATTTGCAATTTTGCAAGCAAAGATTGACCTAATGTCTATACCAGTTAAAGTTAGACTGGTAGAGACTGTTGACTGTAAAGATATAGAGCTGAAGAGGACACAGGACTTGTATTCATTTTGTGGTGAATCAGAATCCAGGGGCAAGGATTTTATATGTCCATCATTGTCATAATCGTGATGAGCAGAAATTCACTGCGTTACTATAAGGTAGCTGCAAAAAGGATGATGATTATTATAGTTCCAGTTAAATAGCATATCATATGAATTGAGTAGTGACCGTCAGTTTTCACTGAATAGTTTTTCACTGCATCTAATAGGTGTCTGATCAGCCAGAGATTCATTCAGATAGCTTGATTTGCCTTTACTTAGTGAAAAGACGCATGAGTTATTGATAGTTGTAACTAACTATTGCTTTAATGTATCTGCTTCAAATAGTTTATATTTGGGATTCTGAAAGTGCACTGGGACCTTAACATTTGCAGAATATAATAAAAATGCTAAAAAGGGTTGGCATCAAGAATAAGGAGATGTGAGTAAGTAAAGATAGTTACGCTGCTGGAAACTGGCCACCCAAGAAGATCTGGCAGAGAAAGTAAAATATTAATAGCATTATTAATCTTCTGAGTTTTACTGCCAGTAAAATAAGTAGAGAAAGCAAGATGAGGGAGGAGAAGTTACAAAGCAGCAACACAAATCATGATTTACAGTTGTCGGAGGTATGCTGTCTGCGGTTCCTGTCATCAAACTGGGAGCAGAGGCAGGGACAGCAGCTGTGCCCGATGGCCAGACACTGCAGTTCGCAGGGGATGAAGGGCTGGCACTGTTTAACCTCCGTATACGTCTGCTATGCAGAAAATCCCCACGATAGTTTATTGCAACAATCAGAAGCCAGTTTTGCATGTGTTTGGGGGGGAGGCGTTTGAATTCTGAGTTAGTTGAATGCGTTTCTTCTACTGGTGCTCTGCAGAGTTCCGGTACCGTGGCACTGCGCCATTGCTGCTTCTCCTGGGCTTTTTCCAAAAATCAAAAGTTGTTTTCCTGATAATCTGGATATATTTTTTTACAGTTCCTGTAATTTCAGAATGGCTCAACCCATTGAGACTGTCATTCATGAAAAGTTTGGGTCACAGTTCAAATTGTTTCTAAAAAACCGCTTCTTTCCAATGCAGCACCGCTGGAGGCAATGCCACATCAGGCGCTGGAAATCTCCATTGTTCTTTCTGCGTCTATTCACATCAGTGCTTGGCAGAAACACGTTAAGCTTTAATTAAAGGGTAAATTTTATTTCTAATGCATAAAGAAAATTCTGCTCTAAGTCTGTGGTTTTCTATTAAGGTTGAGATTTAGTTGCCAGTTTTCAGTGAACGCTTTTCTTTTATTCACTATTTTATTTTGTTTCTCTTGCCGTCCTAACACTCGGCATGACTTCACAGCTAAATAATGATCAGTAGAAATTTTTCAGTATATGCTTTTCAGAGTGAAAGAACAGGCTGTATGAGCATTAGGCTACACAGGCCTCCCTGAAAATGACATAAAGCTATTTTATTTTTTATTTTATTTTAATGTTTGGTTTGTAGCATCAACTTAAAGGGCCAAAACAGAGGAAGGATGTGATTGCTAGATACACTGCACCTGCATAAGCAGCAGTTCCTACCTTCTCATTGTTCCTGGTGAAGACAGTAGGTTTGCACAGCTGGAAAACCGAAGACAGTGATAGATTAGATGATTTAGAAAAGATCGACTTAAAAAAGGAAAATACTGTGAAACACCTTTGCCTGACATCAGATAGAATAAATAACTGACAGTAATGTTTTTTATGCAGAACAAGTTCAATGTGAGCAGTCTCTAGCAGTCCCTCTTTATTACACACAGCATGATGGAGCCAACTGCAATTAAATCCAGAAACTGATCTGTCCACTAGAAAATACAGTCATTCCAGAATATGGCCCAGGCTATTCCACGTTGTGTAGTCTAGGAGAGGAGGGAGAAAAAGCCTAACGCATTGGTGACTTCAGATCCTTCTACAGATACATTAGGGCTCCTATAGAAAAATAAATGGGTTAAGAACAGATGCAGATTCCAGGCAAAAGGCCCAAGTAAACACAATATCTGGGACAATGTCTTCAACACAGAAGACTGTAATAAAAAAATCATATCCATGGGGAGAAAAACGTATATTTTTAAATAAATACAATATCTGGGACAATAACTTCAAGACAGAAGACTGTAATAAAAAATCATATCCATGGGGAGAAAAACATATATTTTTAAATAAATAGATGAGACCTGTCAACAAAGTCACGTGTACCTAGAATTTCCTATAAATATGAAAAGCAGACCAGGAAAAATTTGTTTGGAAAAGGAGAATAAAAACAGATCAGCAGGAAAACTGAAACTTATTACATTAGCTGTCAGGGAACCATCATTCACTTTTTGATTCCTCAGAAGCAGAGGAGGACACTGCTCTCCTCTGTTGCTTCAACTTCTTTCCTCTCAGTAGAAATCTGTTGTTTAGTTTGAAAATTCACATCTGTTTTATACAAACTGCATGACTATTTTAAACTTCAGCTATAAATGCTGTTAAGACATCATTTTCTGCTCCCTGTATGGTTTATAACTGGGATCACGTACTCCCTTCTTGAATCGGGAACTGAAGCCAGGATTCCCTGCCTTGATAATTGTCTCAGAAACCAGTGACAAAGTGTGTCCCGTCGGCGGGGAGCTGGGCCCTGCCCGGGCTGAGGCTGCTGCCCGTCCTGCCTCGCCCGCGGGAGGAGGAGGGTGCTGGGAGCCCAAAGGTACCAGCCTCCAGAGAGAGGGGGCTCTGGCATGACAGACTGTCTTTTTTAACTTGTTTGTTTGTAAGTCGTTTGTTTGTTTTCAAAAATCTTCCTTACTTCCCTTTCCCCAAACTAAGTTAAACCCAAGCAAGCATCCTGTTTAAAAGTAAATAAATAAACAAAAAATCTAGCTATGTAATCAAATCTCAAGTATGTTGCTTATGCAAGTGATCTGAACTTTAAGTCAGCATGAAAAATCCAGAGTTCTGGTATTTTATCCCCTTAAAATAAAGGTTTGGGTTTTAAAAAGATTTTTTTTTTTTAAATTTGTTTTAGACATCTCTGAAAAGCAGTCGCTTTACAGAAATAGCACCTTTCTCCCACCAATACTGCAGCCTCCGCTCTTTGGGGTGTGTATCTAGCCGTTTGCTTTTTTCTCCTTCTTTCTGTTCCTCAGCACTACTCGTAATCTCTGGGGTCTATAAAGTATGTCCAGATCGCTTTACCGTTTGGAAACTGAAGATACAGCAATATAGGAAGCTGAAACAAACCTTTTAGGTTTAATTCCAATAGACATTTTCATTACGCTTTAGGAAGTCACCATCTCTTTCTGGTAGCATCTTACTGGGGCAGTGGTGTTCTTCAGGCCCGGCTCTTCAGGTTGTAAGCGTTTGACGCAAATTCTCCACGTCTTTTGTGTGAAATCTGCCTCGGTATTTGCATTTTGACTCTAACTACAACTGAAATATAAAATATCTAATGGTAAGTCCCTCTAGTAAACTCCAGCTTTGATTCATAAGTACCACTGAAGATAGGCTGATTATTCCCTGTCTTAAAGAACTGTATCTTAAGTAAGCCAAAGACTTGAAAAAAGCTGCATCTTGCGTAAGCTTTAGTCTTCTGTTTCAGTGATATTTTTAAAGCTGAATGTTTTGTTTGAGATGGATGTTTGGAGTTAAAATTCAGTGGTCTTACAGAACGAAGGCTCTGTATTTGGGACATTTGAAATGTGTGGTTGATTTTATTTTCCTCTTAATTTTTGTATGCTGTATGCCCAGATGGTTTTCTTTAATGTCTTAGTTTAACTTAGATGTAACATCTTGCACCAACATTGTTTTCTTGATTTATGCCTGTGTGTTTGAACAGTTTGAAAACTTTGTGAGGGCACCTAATGGGGAAACCGCTTTTTTAACACTGAGGATGGCTTCTCTCTGCCAACAGAAAACTGGAAACTTGTGTTTTGTGTGTGAGTTGTTGGACAGTGTTATAGTCATGGCATGCTGCTTGTTTTCTTTTATCATTTAAAGAAGCTTAAAACCTTTAGCCCCAGTTGAAAGTGTGTTCTTTCTTAGCACGTTAATAGCTCTGGAATTAAGTATTGAGTAATTAATTTCTATTTTTCATAAGGGATCATATTCTTCCCATGTAATAAAATGCTGTAGAAGACACTAAGGCCTGTGTGACTGGCATAAAGATGGAACTTCTGAGCTGATACGTGTGACGTGAACTATTCATAGAAGGAAAACCCAATGTTAGGTAGAACTAGAAATGCTTACTGAGTAGATAAAAAGCCTGCAAATACTACTAGCTATAGCCATTCTCTACACCGCATTATCTGAAAGAAGAGGTTGTACAGTGAAGAAATGCTTAGAGAAAATTTTAAAATTACTCTGCAACCTGCTGTGCAAGTCAGATGTCCTGCATTGTAGCAGGTAATTTTGTTCTATGCGTAAAAGTACCTGCTTTGCAATGGCAGCCTACAAAAATAGGATGTACAGAAATCCATAAGGTGTTAAATTGAACTAGCAATTGAGGGTATTCGCAAAACAAAATAGCACAGGCTTCCTTCTTTCTGCATCTGGGGAGGGCCTGAGGGCTTTTGAGATGGCTTAAAAGAGGGAGTATAATTGTGAATGAAATTATGCAGCTGGCACAACGAATCGATTTCTTGTCAGTTTTAACTAGGCCAGTTATAAAGTTGTTTAGCTGCAATAACAAATATTTCTGTTCCACTGGTGAACAAAATGGGCTAGTAATATTCAAAACAATGGCGCTCATATTTTTCTCTTGAAATGTCTTGTTGCCAGAGTTCCATTTCATGCCCTTTTAGGGGAAAGAAGAGTAGAAGAGCATCTCATTTTTGCACAATGTGAATGTAATAGGAATCGGGCAGAGTACAGCAAATTGTTTACTGCAAGTGTGCCGCTAAGCTGGTGAAGCCAAAGCGACACTGGTGAAGTGAAGGTATCAGCTAGTTGCACCCTGCCAACAGACTGAGATCTTTTCAGGGAGGCAGGACTTCTGCGCAGTCTCAAAGAGATGAGATCTATTAAAGTAATTATTGGTTACACAGATAAGTACCTACCTCGGGTCTGAAAGTTTTCCATGGAAGTTCATTTGCATCTTATACCCCCTTCAGACAGTGCTTAGAGGAAAATATCATGCTAAATTCACTATGTTGACAAAATGAAAATAGGAAACTTGAAAGCAGGAGTTTTCACTAAATCATTATTTGCAATAGTCAATTTTGTAACCTGCACTCTATGGTCGGACTCACTTTCATGTAAACATCCCAGAACATAGCGACTCTACAAACAACTTGAAGCAGGATCAGATCTGTAGCTTTGAGTGGAAGAACAAGTCTTATTTTCATTGACTACAACATTTATGTTTGTTAGGGTCGTACAGTCCTGCAGACCATCATTGGTAAAGTATAATTTCTTCTGAATAAATCCTATGACTTGATTGATTTAGTGAAAGAATTTAAATCCTTTCAGTCTGATAAGGGACTATTAGGATTTCATTGCTTTTAGGACTTCCTTGTATTTCTGCTTTTTTGCAGAATAGCAAAATACAAAAACCAACCAAACAAAAAGACTTGCAGGCTTAGAAACCCTTGAAGCAATTTACTGCTTTCTGTATTTGTATTTGGAGTTGAGTGTGTTTAATGCAGATTTGTGGTCTGTTTTAAGTTGTGCTATTCTATGAAGCCTTTGTCTCCCAAATGATGTTCATTCTCCCTCCATTGCATAATTTTGATTTCTCACTTGGTAGAGGAAAGGAAAGTACCTGTGAATACATTTCAGTTCTGTAAGACTCCTCTTGGGTGCTGCAGGCCAATGGCTACTAACATTTGTCACTCAGTTCTCTGGGAGGGAGAGGAAGGTCATCCCTCGTTGGTCTGATATTGCTGCGGTGCTGAGTCTCCTCCAGGCACTGCTGGTACAGCACTGAGAGAGAGAATTCACAAACCTACACTTTCCCACGTGTTTGGGCAAGGTTCTTCCTAATTCACGTTCATGGGTTTCCTTTATTTGCTGCTGATCTCGCTCCCATGCCCATTTTTCAGGCTGTTATCTCTGTTGATTTCAGCACCTGCTCATCATAGAATCATAGAATTGTTAGGGTTGGAAGGGACCTTAAAGATCACCTAGTTCCAACCCCCTGCCATGGCCAGGGACACCTCCCACTAGACCAGGCTGCTCAGAGCCCCATCCAGCCTGGCCTTAAAAACTTCCAGGGATGGGGCTTCCATCACCTCTCTGGGCAACCTGTTCCAGTGTCTCACCACCCTCATGGTGAAGAACTTCTTCCTAACGTCCAGTCTGAATCATCCCATCTCTAGTTTTAATCCATTCCCTCTAGTCCTACCGTTACCCGACGTCCTAAAAAGTCCCTCACCAGCTTTCCTGTAGGCTCCCTTAAGATACTGGTAGGCCACTATAAGGTCTCCTTGGTGCCTTCTTTTCTCCAGACTGAACAACCCCAACTCTCTCAGTCTGTCCTCATAGGAGAGGTGCTCCAGCCCTCTGATCATCCTCATGGCCCTTCTCTGGACACATTCCAGCACATCCATATCTCACTTGTAACAGGGCCTCCAGAATTGGATGCAGTACTCCAGGTGGGGTCTCACGAGACTGGAGTAGAGGGGGAGAATCACCTCCCTCGACCTGCTGGCCACACTTCTCCTGATGCAGCCCAGGATACGATTCCAGAAATCGTATGGCTCATGTTGAACCCCTCGTCCACCAGCAGCCCCAAGTCCTTTTCTTCAGGGCTGCTCTCAAGGCAGTCACTGCCCAGCCTATATTGGTGCTTGGGATTGCCCCGACCCAGATGGAGGATCTTGCACTTGGTCTTGGGTTGGCATGGTCGCACCTCTCCAGCCTGTCCAGGTCCCTCTGGATGGCATCCCTTCCCTCCAGCGTGTCAGCCACCCCACACAGCTTGGTGTCATTGGCAAACTTGCTGAGGGTGCACTCTATGCCACTGTCCATGTCGCTGACGAAGATGTTAAACAAGACCAGTCCCAGTACTGATCCTTGAGGGACTCCACTTGTCACTGACCTCCACTTGGACGTGGATCCATTGACAGCCACTCTTTGGGTTCAGTTCTTTATCCACTGAATTGTCAGTCCATCAAAGCCATATTTTATCAGCTTGGAGACCGGGATGTCATGCGGGACAGTGTCAAAGGCTTTGCTCAGGTCCAGGTAAATGACTAATCCCCAGAGCCTCTGCCATGGTTCCTAGCGGGGAAAAGCACCAGAGGTCTCTCTGTTGCTCTCTGCCCTAAAAATGCAGCTCTTCAGCATTAACTCCCTAAACAATATCCATGGCTGAATAAGAAGTTTTTCTGTCTGAGCTTTGCTCTGCGGCTGCATCGTCTCCCTTCAGCACCCCGTTGCTGTTACAGTCTTCTGCTTCGTTCCCTGTCCTGAATTCCCATACTCCAGAATGACACGTCCTCTCTTTGGTTGCTTGAATAATAGAGTTGTCTTCTGGCAGATAGCTACTGCTGTCCTTCCTCTAGTATTTTTTCCGCAATGACCCGCAGCCTAGCCCTTTCCCTCCTCACCCACTGGAATTTGGAAATAAAGAACCAACACATGAATTAAAACTCTACCTGACTGGGTCCCCTTGCCACTTTTTCTTCGGTTCTCTCAAGTATGTTAACTTGGCAAGTGAAGATGGACTTGGTGAATGAGAGAGATTCTGAGTAGACTGGAAACATACTCAAGCCTGAAATGTTGCATTGAAACCAGTCTTCAAGGGTATGTTGGAAGTAGCCTGATGACACAGCTATTCATTAAATGCTTTGAAATTCCATTTTTTTATCACTTGTAGAAGTTTCAAGGCTTCTCAACAGGGCTTGTTGGCTTAGGTGCAGCTCCCCATAAGCATATTAGACTCTGAATCAGTTTAATTCAAGCCGGCTTGATATGTCTGTTCTGATCTTCCATGTTTCCAGTACTAACCCGAGTTAAGAGAGTTTGGACAGAGCCAGCTTAGTTCTTCCTGAACCCAAAAGCATGTAGGAATGTCCACGCAGCATGTAAATGGAGGAAACCAGCACGTAAATGGAGCCAAGGGAAGTGACAGCAATGGAATGAAGTGGAAAAACAGGTGGTAGTGAAAAATCAACATGTTCCTGAAAAGCTCTCCCAGAGATGCACTACTTCCTATGAACAGACTAGTTAAGAAAAACTTGCTAAGTTTTAGGTTTGTTTTTAGTAATAAAAGTTTTGTCCATCTCCAATGGAACTACTTTATTAAAATGTCAAATTGCAGATTTTAGATTAATAGAATGCATCTAGTGAGACAAAAGAAGAGCGAGCTATAAACTTGGTCTGCCACTGGTGTACATATATTAAAAAGACTACTACTTTTAAGCAAACGTCAGGCACTAGTTAAATAACTGTTGCACGTAGCTGCCTTTTTTGGCTTTCTTTTCAGAAGATGCTTGAAACAAGGCATGTAGCTTGCTACTGTGTTAGCATTTATGTAGATTATGGGAAATAACAGAAAGATCCAGTCATGGGTAATTTAAACATATTCTTTTTTTCAACAAAATTATCTGACACACTTAAAAAGAGGGAATTCGACATCCAAGTTAACTGCCTGTTGGAACGCTAGCCCTGAGTCTTCCCAGAAGAATGTAGAATGAATTTAACTTTTCAGGGGGCAAAGATATTTAAAGCAATACAAGCTATGTAAAGAGCTTAGGGATAGTCAACTGAATAGTTTTCTGTTGACTCAAGCTCTCTTTTTCTTATTGTCACGCAGCATGGGATCAAGGGTGGTGGAAATATGCATGTGAGGAAGGGTGAAGAAATGGTGCTCTCTCTTTGTATATCTTAGTGGCTTTTTTAGACTTGGCCTTACTGCAACATAGTTACTGTTGCTACAGTCCAATCTGGAATCTTTCCATCAGAAATGCTATTTTGAGTACTGACTTCTAAATGTTCCGTATCTCATTGTTCTGAAATTTGTCACATCTAGAGCTTGAGAGACAAATCAAATCCCATTTAATTTTAGATGGATTCTTTGCTATGCTAAAGACCAGATTTGGTATTGTTATCTTTTTGGCTCAAGATTTCCATTGTTTTCTGAAGCCAGAAACATTACAGAATTGCAGAGGTGGGTAGCAGAGTCATCAGAATGGTTCAAGTAACTTGGCGTGGGACGTGTGCTTTGTGTGTAGACTAAGACATGTATTTTTTAGAATGTTTGGTGTTAGTCTAACTTTGTTTCAGCTTAGTTGAATTGAAAGTACAATGAACACAGTGTTTCTGGAATTCCTATTCATGCAATACGGATACTCATAGATAGATAGCATCAAGCTAACTTGCTACCCATTTTCTTTGTTCCACTTAAACAATAGTAGATCTACATCATTCAGGTTTGTTTTTGTAAGATGAGTAAAGCATGTCTCTTGCCCGGCATGTGAACCTCAGCCATATCCTGAAGGAATTTCTGGACAGAAGAAGAGGGTCACGACTGGGAATAGTCAGCATGGATTCATTGCCTTCTCTGACGAAATGACTACACCAGTGGATGAGAGGATTGCAGTGGATATTGTCTGCTTCAACTTTAGCAAGACTTTTGACATAGTCTCCCATGGCATCCTTGGGTCCGACTGGGGATGTTAGTGTAGCCAGGTGAAATACTAGGTGGATGCAAAAAATGGCTGGACTAGTGCCCTCAGAGGGTACCGGTTAATAGTTGATTCTGTACCTGGAGTCCAGTTACCCACGGAGTTCCTGAGAGTCTGTTCTTGGACCTATCTGTGTAATATCCTATTGAATATCTTTATTGATGACCTGGAGAAGGAAATGGAATGCAGCTTGATTAAATTTGCATGACACCAAATTGGAGGGAGCAGTCAACACAAACAAAGGTAGTGTCACTGTTTAGAATGACCTGGATAGCCTGGAGGAACAGACCAACCACAACCTCATGAAATTCAGCAAGGATAAATGCAAAGTCCCACATCTGGGATGGACCGACCTCATTCCATGGATGACTGGCTGGGTGGCAGCTCTTCTGAACAGGATCAGGAGTTCTGGTGGGCTAACCACATGCCAGCACTATCCTGGGCTGGATCAACAGGAACATAATCAGTAGATTGAGGGAAGTGATTATCCCCCTTTACTCAGCACTCATTAGAGCCCATCCCGATTACCATGTCCAGTTTTAGGCTCCCCAGTACCACAGAGATGGTAAATTTGAGCAAGTTTAGCGCAGGGCCACCAATATGGTCTGGAGGCTGGAGCCTGTGGTCAGCGAGGTGAGTCTGAGACAATGTTCACCCTGGAAAAGAGAAGATGTCTTGGGGTTTGAGTACCAGCATGCCAATAATTCTGAGGCACTTACCAACTAGATGGAACCAGAGTCTTTACTGAGCTGCATGTTGGGACAATGACACACAATAATCAGAAGTTGAAACAGGAGATTCCAGCTGCATATAAAAGGTGGGGGAAAACCATTCTGAGGATGATTATGCATTGGAACAAGTTTCTCAGAATGATTCTTGAATCTCCATTCAATAGAGGTTTTCAAAATCTGACTGGAGAAACTCCTTGGGTGCCTTCCAACCTGAATGATTCTATGAAATAAATAACATCTAAGCAAATAAAAGAAATCTGGTCCGCTCGTCTCTTCATGGAGGGTTTTATGCTGCCTACAGAAACTACCACCAGGATGTGGACCTTGAATGTTCGTCTACTCAGAAATACAGTGAGACAGTTACATTTGGTTTATGAGCTTCATCACACTAGTGTAGATTTGACTTGGTCACTCTATCTAAAAGCTCTACACGGAGATTTTAGTTGTAAGACTGGAGGAAGGAATCTTAAGGGCAAGATCTGGAAGTTGGAAGAGGAAGAATACAGTCAAGAATGTAGTCGCATGTCTGAACTGTGAGTGACTGATTTCAGAGATTTGGCAGATACTTTTAATGATGAACAGTAGGTTTAAGTGCTTGCTGCTAGGGTACTTCTAACAATGAGGCTAAATTTCCAATTGTTAACCCTGAACACGATAGTAATATGAATGTTTGCAAACATTTTTCTGCCTTCTGTATTTCTATCTGGATTCCCACGTGCAGAATTTTGATGCATTTTGGGCTTAAGTGCACGTGCTCTGAATCTCTTTGCCTAGCGCTTAGTAAATTAAAATACTGGCAAGCATTGTTGTTGCTTCCAAAAGCGAAATACCAGCAAATATATGTATTTCCAGATCTACTGTAGAAACTGTCACTTGATCGTATTATCGAGGAGGCAAGGATAAGTAGTAAGATTGCTCTCCTTCTGGCCCTGACTTTTTTTTTTTTTTTTTTTTTTTTTTTTGCAGTGTCATTGTAATTAAATCAAGAATGGTGTGATTTTTTAATTTTTTTTTTTTTTTTGAGGAGCTCTTCTTACACAGTGTGTTCTTAAGGAATACAAAAGGGAACATCTGGTAGGCTTAGCACATAAAGGCAATGCAATTACATTTTAGTAACTGATCCAGCTTGGATACATTTTCATACTGCATTAGTCACTACTATGTGAATTAAGGTGGAGAGAAATAATGGATGTAGGCATAGAAACAGTGACTGTAGATGTTGGGTCTGATTCAATGAACGACAGGGATATCTAAGAGAACCGCTTGATTGCATTCTCTGGCGACCTCCTGTGTATAATTATTTTGTACAGCGAGTGGCTGTGTTCTAGCTTCACATTAAGTATCCCAGAGGAGGTATTTAGTAGATGTAACTGCAGTGGAACATTCTGTGGCCGTGTTTTCCTTCTTTTCAGTTTAAATCTTATTACAGGACCTATTGTTTCCCTAAAATATTTTACCAATTCCTTTCCTTCCTAAAGAGAATTCTTTCTCTGAGCGTTTCTAAGCAAATTCTTCCTATCATGTGTTTCAGTCAAGCTTCTCTCCTGGTTATATTGGTACATCGTCAGTGAATTTAATTGGACCACATTGGTGTAATTGAGAGCAGAATACTGGTTTCTTTAATCTTTCTGCGTAAGTAATCTATTTCCCCAATCAGTTTTTTTCCCCTGCTTGGCATGTCTTCAAATTTGTCAACATCTTCAGGGTAAGGAGGTTCTCCCTGTTCTAATAGCACCTGAATTCTTTTTGAAGCACAGAACATGTTTCCGCAGGCATGTTATTAATTATGGATATTTCCCTAATTCCACATCTCTGACTATTGTCCAACGGTTCACATCTGCCTATCCACATCTGGTACAAATAAAAAAGTTCTTGTGTTTTTCATATTAAACATGTCATAATGATCATTTTGCTTTTGTTCTTATTTTTAAATCAAAGTTTGTAAATCCTTTTTATATAATCTCTTAAGCTTTATAATATTGCACAGGATGAGGCAGCTTTTTTCTGCTTTACTTAGCTCTATTTACTTTCCTGCTTCTGGACAACTAGTGACTTGAGGTCTGAGACCTTTGTATCATTTCCCTTTTGAATATTTGCTCCATTTGGAGCTAGCATAACCCGTAACTAGAATCAACAAAGTTATGCAAAACTTCTTCATGAGAGGAAGAGTTGGAATAAAAACCCCTCGTGGGCTGCAGCGGCTGCAGTGCTGTGTTTTACGCCTGTATTCCCTTCCATTTGAGGAGCTCAACGCAAATTATTCTCTGGAAGCAATGGGAACATTAAGAAGCCTTGTAGAGTTAATGGTCAAATTACTTTTTAAGAGGTGTAATTTTCCCTGTTCCTCCTTCCAGACGACACGCGTAAACATGTATGTGCACATAGCTATCGAAATTGCTAGTTGTGGCAATCTTGTAATTGCATTTGTACACACAGGTTTTGAGATTGGAGCTATTACAGCCCTGGCTTCCCGGTGAAGTATTCCTCTCGCAGACTGTGGTTTCCTAACATAGGTAGGAACAACCCTGGCTCCCTTTCCCCTGTTTAGTCACTAACCTAGGTTGCTGCCAAAGCATGCTACAGAAATAAATTTTGTTCTTTTCTTTTTGCATTAACCATTTTGATGGAGAGGGGGGAAGTTTCTGTAATGGGTCCTTTTTACGGAGGAGAGGGGACAACAGCAGCCCATCTGAATGACCCTGTCATATAGCGCTCTCAGTGTGGAAAGAGTGGGGAGGGCTGTTGATGCGACCTTACTTTTGCCCCGCGAATGCCTCTGTGATGTGTCAGAGGCTTTGCTTTGCAGAGGTTAAGTGTAATTCAGAAAGACACATTGAAGCCCGACTCCATAAGGGCTTGGCTGTCCACGTTCGTCTAGAAGGACTGAGCTCGGCAGCAGTACTACTGAACCTAAGTAGCATTCAAAGACATCTGGAAAACAAGCCCACAGTAGGTTATGAAACACAGCTCCCACGGCTTCCATCCAAGTGCTCATTTTGTTAATGGCATAAGAATCTTTGATAAGAATCAGCCTAATATATCTCAACTAGCTCACTTTGAAATACTTCCAGTCATTGCTGGATCAAGTACATACTCCTAATATTCTGTCCAATCTTGTACTTAGAGTTGCTTGTTTTGTCAACCAGTGAAACAAAAACATGCTACAAATCCATATATACAAAACTTGTGATGCTTAAAAAGCTGGATTGTGGATTAATTAATTGACTGCATTAGAATCACCTTGTTTTGTTTTTTTAAACCCTAACAATCACTAGGGAGTGCTAATGAGACACTTCTAGTGGGATTTTTAAAGACGAAATAGTCTATACACCCATGGCATAAGAATCCTTTTTGACTGCTTTGCAAAGCACCCACAGATATGTTCAAGTGAGTTCATCCCTTGTCTGTCTGGCTCTTGTAGTTCTTCTAAACTCGAGCATCACATAAAACCAGAACATATTTAGGCAGTTGTTGTGAGCACTCAATAGGTACGTTGACTTTGACTGTGAGAAAGAAAAACGCTTTTTTCTATTTAAGTACTGCTGAAACTGAAGAGAATGGCTTATAACCAAACTGTGGTAACACTCCAGTTCCCTGGGAGACACAGCTTTTAAGTTATGTGCATCTACATGACATTTATCAGGTTCCACCCGGACGCTTTAAATGTGCTGTTAAAATCTCATGGTATTTTAAAATCTAGAAAAAAAA
Organism: Fratercula arctica; assembly: GCA_947846985.1. NCBI lineage: Eukaryota > Metazoa > Chordata > Aves > Charadriiformes > Alcidae > Fratercula > Fratercula arctica. The sequence goes on along the minus strand of CANTUZ010000013.1, from coordinate 938,706 downwards.
AAACCTATTGACCTTTTCATCCATGTGACTTTTGTGGAATGCTGGTGGTAAATGAAGAATACAGGCCAGGAGTCTTAATCTGCAGCTGTTAATTCCACGCAAATCCTTAAGGTAAAATTAATGGTTTTATAAAGCTACTTAACTACATGAAAACGATTATAATATAAACACTCATGAATGGGAACAAATTTGGTTGTGTAACTAAAACATAGGCAAGATACAAAACCAGACATAGAGTGCAAGTAATGCAACCCAAATGTGCTTCGGTACCACTCCGTATCAGTAGTGCCGCAGAGTGCAGCCACGGAAGCATGAAATATTTGAGGCATTGTGTTTTGGGGAAGCTATTGACAAACAAGAATTTATGAATGAAAAATAGGACTGGAAAGAAAGCCTGTTCCAGCCCTAAATAATATTATACCTATAATAAGAAATACTTGCCTTGACTGTTACTGAAGTTCCCAGGTGATGAAAAGTCTCTGATCTCCCTGAGTTACTTGTTACATGCTTAGTTGCTCCTTAAATGGGCAGCTTCTCTTGATATCTAGTTTATATGCTGCAAATTAAGCCCTTCATTTCATATCCTCCCAGAATGGATGTGGAAGACAGAAGATTGTGAATCTTCCTGCATTCTTCTACTGAACTTTTTTGTGCATATTGCCTTAATTTTCTCTTCCGATAGCTAGTCAGCTCTTGTTATCTTTTCTCATAAATTATGTATTCAGGGTGTATCTTTATATTTGTTGGTGATCTCTGGGCTTGCTCTGGTTGGTTCGCCCCCATCTCGTCCACCCTAGTGTATGAGCTGGGGTTTGCCAGGCAGATCAGTGAAGTATCAATAATTAGTAAGGTCTAATACAACAGTTTGAAACAATAAGAAATAGTCTGTTCACATCTAAAGAGGGAAAATCTGAAAAATCCTCTTATTTACAGTCTATTTGAGTAGATGTAGGTGTTGAATATAGATCTTATCAGTGATCAGCATTCCTTATTAATTTGCTTCCTTCAAGAGGAGGAGGAAAAAGTTGATGAGATGCATTCTTGTGCATAGGAATTGCAAATTTGCTTATAGCAAAGCAATGATCCATCAGAACTGCTGCTGACTTTGAAGGATAAAGAAACACAGATTTTTCTCTGTGCCTGGTGCCCTCATGTGGCTTTGATGTTCATCTTCTTGCAGATTAATTAAATACATCGCTGCGTGGCTGACACTTCTGCCGTGTAAAAGGTAGAAAATAATTTGCCTGCATAGCCTTGTATGTTCTTCTGTGAATCCAGCATCTTCTGGAAAGCCAAAATATGCTGTTGCCATATGTCCAGTTGGGTTTGGATTTGCAGACTCCTCCAGTTCCCAGCCCTAACCCAAGAACCTTTCTCCCAGCCGTCACGCACGGACGTTTGTGACTCAGACCTTTCTCCTCCCAGGGGGGTTATGGCTGAACAGATTTGTGCTACAGCTGCTACCTTCTTCAGCGATACTGTTAAAAATGCCATCCTAGATCTATTGGTGCTTTTAAAAGCTATGAATTTTTGGTTTTCAGCTCTAATGTTAGGGCAACTTTTTATAGTGTATACTGAGCTAAAATGTCCAGGATTACTTCTATCAGGAAACAGAGTTTAAAATGTTCTTTCTCAGCTAATTTAAAATTGTTCCATTTTTCTTCCAGCTACAGCTGCAGTATGACAAAGAAATTTCTATATTTAATGCTGTAAAATATACACAGGATAAAGGCTTCTTTGCACAGCACTTCTGAGTCTGTCGTTAGAATATTTCTAAATTACTGATCTAGAAATTCCACTTTAAAACACATCATTTAGCCACAAACATTATGCAAAAAACTTTATGTAGCATATTTATTACATGTCCATAAATTATAATAATAAAACTCTTGCACAAGCAAGAGGTGAATATAGTTGCTGTGGAGGCTGCTGGTGTGGTTTGATGCAATGGCTTTCTAAAGGTGCTTGTCAAAGCTTTTCTTTACAGCTGCATCAGATAGGTTTAATAGGTATGGAAATTTTCCATTAGCTCTAAAAGAATATACATTTTTAAGAGATTTTTCAGAACTTTGAAGCATTTGAAATTTTACTTTGTCAAATTTTTGGATGGAGTGACACAGAATTGAAAATTCTGATTAAAATTTGAAAATATATTTTTTTTGTCATCCGTAGTACTATTAACAAAGATGGATAGGGAGTTTGAGAATGAGGATGGAAAAAGATCTGAAGTTAAAGCAGCTTAAACCAGGCATATGCTTTTTGTTAGTCTGGATATGTAACGGCCGCATTCTTGCAGGTACCCGCGTGCCAGCGGTCGCGCAGCTTTAGTGGAGCGTGCCCAGCAGCGCTGTGGGAGCGCTGCCCTCGCTGGCTGCGGGAGCACTGCGTTTCTTTTTCTCTGGCTGCTTCTGCAGATTCAGAATCCAGCCATAACTTTGAGTGGTTCCGTCAGAAAACATTCCAGAACCTTGTGGCGATATTGATGTCATCTCCTCCCTCTCCCTCTTCTTTTCCTCTTTTTCTCCCAAATTGCAGTTATATTAGCGTACTTCTTTGAACTTGCACTATTTACACCTTTGCACCCAAAACCTCTCAAATTTGCGTCTTGGAGCGCAAATTCTGAACAGAGCAAGAAAGATTTCAGGACAGTTTTTTCTTTGATCTTTCTTGTCCTTGTAATACCAAACCTAGTGAAACTTGTCATATTAGTGACGGTATCAAAATTTTTCTTGCTAATAATCTCGCTTAGAAGTTTCCTGAGTAACATGGTAGTTCTTCTGATAAGGTTTGAGGTGGACTAAGAAATTTAGTGTAATTGCTACTAAAAATCATTAAACATTCATATGCTTGAACTATAATACTAGTTAATGTACTAAGAATATTGCCACATATTATACATTGAGCTGTTTTATGCATAAAATGAATTTACGTATAGGCTCTCTACTAAGTCTTTCCTAGTCTGCTGACAGCTTCTCCCAGCGGCTGGAAGAGAAACGTGGAGCCCATGAGGTGTGTCTGTGCTTGTACTTCAGACAAGACGTGGCTGCAGAAAGCCTGCGAACGGCACAGCGCTCAGTACACGCTCGGAAACTACTGACGTTCTTGGACTTGCGTCTCTGCAGTCGATTCTAGAAATCACCCTTAAACTAACATTCCTAGATTTTTTTCCTTGCAGTTTTGGCACCAGTTATTGGTGTAATTGGTGTAATATTGTAAATTTTTAGAAAGGGAAAAATACCTTTCATGCTTCACCCTCTATTCTGAGAGAGTAGATTTTTTTTTCCTAACTTTTTTTTTTCCACACGTTAGAATTAGGAACTGGGGTAATATTTTTATAGTTATTTTTGGTTTCTGTACCGATAATAAATTCATGAACATAATTTGAAGCTAAAGGTGAAGCTCTGTATAGATGACCTCAAGTTTCGCATGTTTGTAAGACACCTGAAAACACAGGAATTGCATGGGACTCAGCACTTTTTCTCTCTCTTAGATGCTTTGGCATCTTTTTGCACATATACATTTATTTTTCTTATGTAGTATACTAGATCTTTTAGTGACTACGATCTATATAAGCTTACCTGTGCATGATTAAAGTAAAAACAATTCCGAATATCCCATGTAGGTTAATCCTTAAAGACCTATGTGTGATTCGCAATATAAGAACAGTAGAAGTGTAAGTATAGAATTTGACTATAATGTAGAAGTGGAATGTTTTTAATGTTTACCAGTTTAATCCAGCAAGTGAATACACTTGGTCAAATTAAAATATCTAATTATTTATTCACATAGAAACCAGTAAATTTCGGGGTTTGTAGCACAAAACTTTTTGTTAAAAAAGGAAAACAAGTTATGCCATATAGCTTTTTTACTCTCAATAAATAGCATCATTGCAGATAAACCTAAGATTACAATAAAAGTGAAACATTCCAGATTATATTGGTTGGAGCACAATGTGATGAATAGAACAAGAAAATCCTTGTCAGAAATGTTACCACAAGGAAATATCAATAGCTAACACCCATATTCTCCAACTAGAAATCAAGAATATTTGAGTAGATCTTGGCATAAAAGGCACAAAACACAAAGCAAAGCATGCTTGTGTCATTTGTCACAAAGAAGCATTGACATTTGTGCAACATGGAAAAAGATCAGCATTTTTCCAGACCCTTCCAATATCAGATACTTAGAGAACAAATCTTCCCCTTAATGCCAGTGTATCGCTCCCAGTCCAGACGGAAGTGCCTACAAGAAAAGAGGAGTATATAGAGGAGAACGTGTCCGTAGCCTTCCAGGAGATCTTAGCTCATATACTGAGGCAGCTGCTACTACAGTATTGTTCGTAGTAAATAAATACACCATAGCCTTTTAATAATACAACCACTGGCAGCTAGCACTTGTGGGAATTAGCTAAGAATGTTTACAACGCTGGAAACCCCTCGTATACACAGGTTTACCACTTGCATTTAAGTGTGTGATGCCAGCTCCCTCTTTTCTTCAAATAAGCTTTTTTTAAAAAGTTTGAGTCCTTGAAATAAAGGGCTCTCTTCAGAAGAGAATGCTGCCTATTGCACAGAGGAATGGCTTCTCTGATTTTAAGGTGCTTCAGAAAGACAGATCAAATATCGGAGGTATTTCCTTCTGTAACGGGCCATCATACGAGCATCTCGTTAGCAGCCTGGATGCTATATTTCTATAACAAGCCTATCTTCATCATCACTGCTAGTGTCATCATACTCAACTCTGGTTTGCTTCCTCATCATCTCCAACCCTCTCTTCTTGTATGCCTTGGAAGGTGTTGCAGAGTAAGTCTCGAACTCTGGGGACCTGAGAGTAACTGGGGGCTCTGTAAAGGCAGCAGTGGCCGTTCCGCGTGGCCTTCCATGGCTGTTGGCCTGCAGGTGGGCTCCGTCCCTCTCTGCGCCTCCCTGAAGGGCGAGGATTTTTTGAGAGAAGTTTGGCCGTTCAGTGTATTCTGTGCTGGGTAATTCAGCCCTTGTGACTGGCTCTGGGTTTTGTCCCAATAAACGTGAACGTCCAGGCTGGGAACGGGGCGTTGAGTTGTCTTTTGGAGACGAGTATGTGTTTGCTTCAGCTGAAAGGTTTTCCCTTCCCGAGGCCTGGGTCACCGGCTCGAACGTACCAAATCTTTGACTCTCTGGCTCCACATTCAGTGGGTTTCCCTGGCTTGCTTCTAGATGTAAGGGCAGTGGACCAGTAGTCTCTGAGTGTGAGCTGTCAGGTTGGTCACCTCTGCCTGTACTTGTAGAATCAGAGGGGCAGGACCAAACAGCAGATGCCGTTGAGTCGCTGGGGATGCTTGGCTGCGACTGCCCTGGGCCGGGGGGCAGCAGGAGGGGTTGTGTCGCGGTGCCGCAGGTCCCCAGCTCGCTGCCGGCTGGCGGCGTGGCTGTGCTCACGGGGCAGGAGAAGGAATGAGCTGCCAGAGGTGTTTCCAGAGGAGCTGTAACGTTCTGAAAAGAGAAGTTTGTTCTTGTGTTTTCCCTGATTTGCCCAGAAATGTCCTGTAGAAACTGGGGGGGGGGGGGGGGGGGGGGGGGGGGTGGAATTTACATTTAAAATTTTCAATCCGGAGCAATTCCATCCTCCATAAAAGTGCAGTGATTATCTTAGTTGACTGTATCAGGAGAAAACATTTACCTCTGCTGTAACTCGTATCAACTGAGTAATTAAGCATAATGTCAGCCTCTATTTATACAACTGTGATTATATTTGCACTCTTTTTTTTTCATTACTGCAGACCGAGTTACTCATCCCTCTTTTTATGAGAAAACTTTTTTTTCCCAGTGTGTGTGGGAGGTGTAGTAAAGGATATATTTTTTCCTTAGGTTTTTTTTTTTCTTGGGTGGGTGACAGACCATGCTAATAATTTATGGATGAGAGGGGTTGGGGGTTTCAAGCTGCATTCTTATGTAGTGTCTAGGATGATGTTCTTCTCATTAAGATATTTTAATATCTTTATATCTTTTAATATCTTTAATATCCATTTAAAAGTATTGCAATGGTGTTTGTGCAATGTAGGGGGAAAGGTTTGTGATGAATCTGTAAGAAATATTACAGTGTCCGAGGCGGTGAGATACGTGTAGGCAATAAAATTACTTAGTAAAAAACATTTTCAGGATTAGGTTCCTAAATATGATGCTGCTTATGGTACCTGAAGACGCAGCGCTGACGCTGCCCAGCAGCGGTCTGGCTCGGCAGCTCTCGTCCTCGCGCGGGGCCAGGGGAAGCCTCGGGCTCAGCGCCACGAGGCCGCGCAGCGAGCGCGGCCCAGAGACCTGCGGCCGCCGGCGGGGCCCGTCCCGCCACGGCCGAAACCCCAGCGGCACCGGCTTCCACAAGGGCTAACGAAATTGGGGTGCCAGCCTGGGTACGTGTTCTTCCCACGCCACATGGCCATTGCGCTTCCCTAGTTTCAGGCTCCCTGTCTCTGCCTCGGGAACACTGTGCTGCGTCTGCTGGCACCTCCGACATCGGCGGGAACCGATCCTTGTCAATTGATGCAAGTTTGATTGTTCTTTTAAAAAAGCTAATTCTAACATTAGTAAGTTTTCATTATATTTTAACCCCAAAAATACCTTTAACACATTTTTAAACAAAATCTGTGATACAAAGTAGTCTCAACTTGAACTTTAAAACAGCTGAATATAATTCAAGTTTTAATTACCAATATCCCAATATCTTTTTTTTTCTTTTAATAAAAAAGCAATACATTAATTAAGGTACAATACCTACTTTTTTATCCATTTTGTCTTTTCGTTTAACATGGTTTAGATTTTCAGTATGTGAAGATATTCCTGAGTTATTCTTTCCTTCTTTTTTCCTTCTGCAAAGTGGCTTCTCTGAGTTGGGACGAGGTGTGTCTTTTTGCTGGTATAGGTAATTTTCTATTGAAAAGAGGTTAAAGAAACTTTTACTTTTATTTTTATTCCCCCAGATGCTAGAATTTACTAAATTTCTCATCATATCACTGAACTAACTTCTATGTTTTTACTATTTTCTGTAAATTTTTATGCTAAACCTGATACATTTTCTCATTTACTTATACATGTTTGGTTTTGGGGGGGTTTATTGGCCATTATTGCCCTGCAAAGTAATAGCCATTGATATCTGCTATGAACGGAGACAAGGTATTGTCCCTGCTTCCAAGATGGTTGTGGCATAAACATCATTTGCATTAATACCGCTAATTAAATGGGGGTGCTGGTCTGAAACACAGAAAGCAAGTCGACGTGCCAAACCCCTTTCCCACTGCGACATACAGACTTGTTTCGCAAACAGATAAAGATCCATCTTAAAACCATTTAGGCTGCTAGTGGAAGGTTATTTTGAGTTATTTCTTTTTAAAACGTCCTCCTAATTGTCAAATTCACATATGTAATTATGTGAATGAAAATCATGCATTCAGTTCTGAAAATGTGCGAGATGTTTGTATTTTTACTCACAAAACAAAGTGAAGGACAAAAAGGGGTTTGCAGTTCCGTGTGGAACGGGTGCATATCAGAGATACTGCTAATGTTCATTCTCTTAAAAAATAAATATTCAATACATTTTTAAAATGTTCAAAATACTTACCGTGTACCTTTGATTGAGAAGAATGGCACCTCTTGTTAAATTTACAGGGTTGTGATGAAGAGCCCTTTTTCAAAGCATCCAGCGCTCTGTTTGGGAAGCCGTGCCGCTTGCTTGGGCGGCTCAGTTTCAGCTGAGCGTATCCGTGTGTGTGCCTCCCCCTGGTCCTGCAGTGCCGACGGCATCGAAAGGGTAAACAAGTATGTGGGATTGAAAAGCAGCCAGAGAATTTAAGCAACCAGAGAATTTAAGTCTAACAGCAATTTACTACTGTGAAGATGTTAATTTATGTCGATTCAAAAAAAAAAAAAAAAAAAAATCAGGATTTTAGGCAAGAGACCCACAATTATTTTATTAAGTTTTCCCTCAGTAGGATTCAGTAAATTCTTGGTTTGCTAGGAGAAAAGGATTCAGGAATAACAGATCCTTTTTCCTATATCTGGAATTTTAAAACAACATACTTCATAAAGACTTGAATCACGCAGGAATCACCTGAGAGCACACAGTTGTTGGCTTTGTTACTTTTCAGTTCTCCTGTGCTACCTATTCATCATCACTAATGAGCAACAGAAGTATCTCGGTTACTTAGGAAACTCATGCTGAATAACCCGGCTCTGCTGCGTCCCCTGCTCCGGCTGGATCCCTCGGTAACTCCCCGTGGTTGAGACAGAAGGACACTGGAAGGTCCCATTCCTCTATCGATAGAGTCGGTCACTATACACAGAGTAGTAAGTAAATCTAAAAGGGCGTGCTTAGTCAGGTGTTTGGTGTATTGGAGAAATGTATTACATTTCACAATGAACAGTTTGGGCAGTTAGCTACTAATATGTATGACCTGAGCTTTCAGCACCCAGCACTTAATGGAGTCCCTGTACTTACTTGGTATAGCCAAATAAATAAATTCTGAGACCAGCAGGAAAAGAAAACAAAACAAAAAAAAAACCCAAAACAAAACAAAAACAACCCAGAAAAAAGTCCTAGAGGAACGTCACTAGACTGGATGGCATTGGCCTGAGTTTTCTGGTTTTATTCTTATGATCCTTCAAAATTGCAGTGCTGTTTGCCAAACTGGCCACACTGATTAAGTTAACGATACTGATTTGTGCACAAGGGAGTCACTCTGTCTGGTTTTGGTCATGAAATAAAATAAGAGGGATATATGTGCACAATATGTGTTTCTTATTGGAGCAAGTCAGCAGCCGTCTGCTACCCACGCCCGTGAAGGCGTGGAGCTAAATCTTCCACTGACACGATCCCAGTAAAAATGGAGCAACTCTGCTGATTGATACAATGTGCCTTTGATAGTTTTATACCCAACTTCTTCCTGCTTTTCATTTAAACCGAACGATCCTTTAAACTACAGATGGCTTTGTTAGTTTGTGTTAGAACTTGATATTTATTCTTCTGCATTCTCTTGTGAATACAAGTTCAGGATATGGATCTCCTAAGGACAAAAGGGTCTCGCACACGGCTTCTAGGTGTAACAGGATTAAAAATGGAAGTATTTTGGTTCCCGTCAAACAAAAGTAAATGCTGACAATTTTGGCAGACAAGAATCATTTCTAAAGCGTAGTGAGATTCAAATGACCCGTCATCATCTTTCTTTGGCATATGTCTGTTTTGCTTAGAAAAGTCTGTTCCTGATAGTAAACCCCCTACTGACATTTTTTATAGTTTACCTTTGTGGAACTGCTGCTCTTGCTGAGATTCATTGTTTTCCCCCAATTTTGACAAGGTTGAATTTTGGGGATGACTTTTTATTTTCTGTGGAGTTTTTACACCCATTTTAGCAAAATTATGTCTGTATCTAGGGAAGGTGAAAACCATGTTCCATACCATTTTGGGGTGACTTTAATCTTTTTCTGTTTGTGGCTCCTCTTGACTTTGGTTGTTGAGAGTTTTTCCTTTTTGCAAACTACTGTTTTCTTCTTTTGCTCTGAAATATGTCTGAAAGCACCACCAGGAGCTGCTGAGCTTAACTGTTGAGAATACTGGAAAAAAATTAAGTACATGCAAATTGTGAATTACATTAACTTAGAGATTGGAAATCTGTGTTCTTTTTAAATAGCACTGAATAGTATGGTAGTTAAATAGCACAACTCTGAATTTTTCCTAGAATTTGTGTGTTAGTTTTTTCTAATCACTAGGTCCATCTACTTTTATAAAATAAAATTGAAACAACTCACTGCTTTTGTGGATCTATATAGAATTAGCGTATGTTCTTTCGTATTCTTCTTCCTATGTAAAAAGTAAGCTTAGTCTTACAGAGCTGCTCTAGGGTGTGGACAGATAGACCACTCTGTCTTCACTTACCTGAAAAAGAAAAGCTTTCAAATCTCAAACACTTTACAGGGCATTAATGCAATTTGGGTTTGAGGACATTTCATGTATCTAAACAATGAGAGATCGAGCACACGGGCTGTCTTTGACTCCAAGTATCTCCAAGAACAATAAACTCTTGACATTAATGGTCTACTGAAGGCCTACTCTAATTCAAATAGTCATTTAAAATGAAAACAGTGAAATACGTATGCTGTTGCAGAAGAATATATATGTAAGGGGAAAATCATGAAATAGAAATGCACTCCTCTCACTAGACAGCATTCCTACTGAAATTCCCGAGTGAAAGAAACTTAAATATTCACGCAAAAGAATGCGTTTTTCATGCATCAAATGAATACGTAACTTATTAAAACACAAATTGTAAATTCTGTATCGACAAAGCCTGTAAATGTCCGTACATACAGTTTTGATAATAATTTTATTTTTCTAATGGGGGTGGGAGTGTTAGCCAATTGCACCCTCCTGAGAAAGGAAATAGGATTGTTACTGTTACCTCCTGCGTCTGTTGTCCTTTAGAAAGGGATGAAACCAATGGTTTTAAACTCCTGTTTGTTAAGCCGTGTGCCACAGTCTTGCTGTGGCTAATATTTTTCATTTTGAAAATAGAAATATCGTATTTTGACAGCGTGCATTCATTGCTCGACTCCTTGTCGCGGGTGTGCATGGAGGAGTAGGCAGAGTCTGCGTTCCCCTTCTGCTCAGCAGGCAGAGGGAGGCTTCTCGTTAAACAACACCACGTTAATCGAGGTTCAGCATTTAGTGACGGGAAGGTGCCCTTCGTGCTTGCTGCTGTTAAACTTGCAGAGTAGCAAGTCAGATTACTGTGGGGTAGTGCTGGGAATTCTTTACAGCAAGTGGTGATAGTGTGGCAATAAAAAGTGCCAAAAGAATGGCAAAACCACGTGGGGTTGTCCGTCGAGCGCTGAGGATGCTGCGTGTCCCGCAGTGCTGGTGCGGGGTCCTTCAGAACGCAGGGAGCTCCTCCCCCGTCCCAGCCCTCGGCCGCTGGCTCTGCGCCCTCGCTAGAGGCTGGCGGTGTCATCAGAGAGTCACTTCCTGAGCGAAGGCGATGTAAAACCTTCCTCTCCTCTTTGATGTCAGCTGATATGAAGAAACCACTTGGATACATAGAAGTAAAGCATATGTTCTTCCTGGGGGTCTGTGTAGGAGAAGTAGTTATGCTCATCCGCTTCCCTTCTGTTTGCCTTTGATGATTTAATTTATTTTTGTTCTGTTTGTTTTTCCAAGCATCTCTTGTAATATCCTGCTGCCTGAAGTTTTGGTTATAAAAGGTGTTACCTGCTGTGGTTAAGCTATTTGTTGTTTCTGAATTGACTGGTGAACAAAATACTGGAGTTTTCCAGTTCACATGTACGTTCCACCGTAGCTCTCCTTTGCTGGCCTTTTGTCTGGCTTCAAGCCTTACAGGGGACCAAACCACATCGTTAGAGTGAGAACAGAGTGCTGCACTGGTGGGGGAGCAGGGGGGCCTGGTTGAGGTGCCCGTCGCAGATGTGCAAGGTGAAATCTCCTGTTCTGGTCCAAGCAAAAGCGACAAATCTGAGGCTCTCTTGTCTTGCGGCAATTTGAGGATGTATTTTGGAGAAAAGGCATTTTGTTGTGGGACTGGAGTTAAACGACCAGATTGCAGAGGATGAATTTTAGAAGACATGTCAACAGCATTGTCACTGAAAAGCGGTGCTTTTGCTCCTGTTTCCACAAGACATGTTTTGACATCTTTGTCTATTGCATTGTGCAAGGCAAAAGAATTGCAATCACTTCCCCTTAATTCAGGCCCTAAAAATCCCACAAATGAAGCTTTTGAGGTACCTGTTGAATGTGAAAGAGGGTAAACATCACTGTAATTAAGAGCTTTTGTGGGGATTTTGATTGTTTTAATATACTCCATGTTCTCAGTACCTCCAGTGGATTCATTATTTCCTGTGCTTAATTTTTGGCCCTCTGCTTTACTGGAGAGTGTCAGTGGTGCCATGGACAGACACTGGGCGCTGGTGCAATAGACCCTCTCTGCTTCTTTTACCCCATTGTTTTCACTACTGGGAGTAGGGCTGGACTTTGAAATAATGTTTTCTGTCTTCACTTCAAATTTCAGCTTTTTTCTTTCTGATGGTAAATTCTGGGATTTCCCTGCAGCTTCTCTGTCGCTGCTGCAGTGGGCCCCCGGGGGCGTCAGGGCGCGCTGGCCGGTCCCCTTACTCCTGCTACGGTTTCCATCATCGTTTGAAGTGCTTTTACACTCTGATTCAGATGTACTGGATTCTTTCCCAGGGCTTGGTTTTCCCCATTTGCTACTCTGTGCTGGCAAGCGGTCATCGTTCCTGCCGTTCGCGTTGAGCGGACAGGGCGGATTTTGGAGCCTGAGCTCACAGCTGCTGGGAGCTGGTGACGCGCCGTGGCCACCTGAGCATTTGTCCGTGTCGCTGCCACCGAGCTCTCGGGAAGTCCTGCTCGTCACAGCCTGCGCACCAGCGTTTCCTGAGCGCGGTGTCTCCGTGGCATAGGTTGAACTGTCGGCAGTTTCCCCAGAGGACACATTCTGTACTATATGGTTACCATTAGTACAGGTTTCTGATTTACTGGTGTTCAAACCTGTTGTCACGAGGGAGGTGAGACTGTCACTTGCAGAGCTCCCGCCATCTCTCTCCTCAGTAATTTCAGTACTGCTGCCTGATTCCTTTGAATCAGGAGTGAAGCTTGCGATATCTGTAACCTTATTCCCCCTTTGTTTAATTTTCTTGGCATTTTGACTGCTTTTCATTTTCTGGTAGATTTTCTTAAATGTTTCATCTCCATACATTTGCCATTTTTCTTGAGAGAACATCTTTAACTTCCTTTGATGGTGTTTCTTATTTTTGGCACCGATTCCTTCTCCAGCCCCAAGCCTGTTACTCCCTTGCGGCTCCTCCAGGGGAGGAGGATGATCAGCCACGTTACTGAGCGGCAAATCATCCACTGCTGTTTGTCGGACTAGCGCTCGGGGATGGCTGTTGGGAAAATCCACCGAATTTGCAGCGAGATTGTTGCTAGGCAGCAGGGCAGCGGCGCCCGGATTTACCGGCTGCTTCGTAAGAGAAAGCAGCTTGGAGCAGCCCGCTTTGTCCTGGGCCGCTCTGGTGCCCTCCACAACGGGCAGGGAGTTGCTCCGGGTGACGGGCACGGCGTCGATGGTGGTGGAGAACTGGGTGGGGACCGAGTGGAAAAACAGTGGCTTGCATTTTTCTAGGGGTGCAAAGGTAGATTTTGCTGAACAGAGGGAAAGGTTCTTCTTCCTATTTACATCACAAGTTCTGATGTCAAAATGGAAAGAGTCTTTGTACGTGTAAGGCATTGGCAGATCAATGCTCCCCTGTTTAGAAAGGACAGTTTTTCTGGGCCTAACGTTGTCTAACTGGGTGTCATCCACCACGCTTTTGTTATGAGAAATAAGTTTTGAAATGTGTTCTTCCAGCCTCTTTTTCTCTAGCATCAAGGCCGTAGCTTTCTCAGCCGCCTCCAGCCTGGCGCAGCCCGAGGTGCCGAGGGCAGGCTGGTGTTCCAGCTCGGCGCTGTGCTGGCAGAGGCTGTGGAGCGGGCTGGGGGACGCCAGCTGCAGCTCCACGCTGTCGGAGCGGGACAGGTACCCTGAGTCCGTGCTCTCACACTTCTTCAGCTTGCAGTCAAACGGCTTGTAATCCCACTGCTTTTCCGAAGAGGTTGCCTGCTGCCTTTGCAGCTGAATGTGCTTATTGGCCGTTGGGGTTCTTTGCTCCTGCATCTTCTTTCTCTGGCACTGACCATTTGGCAAAGCCCCTGGAGATGATGAGCTTTGGGGTTCTCTTTCAGGAACCCCCTGATTAGCCTTTGAACTAGAGGACTGATTCGTTGTTTCTTGACTTTCCAAAGCAAATGATGAATTGCTTGTGGCCGGCAGCGAAAGGTCATTAGGAAGTTTCTTAGTGTCTGCGCTGGTCTCTGAACTCACTTGTTCCATTTGCACCCCCTTGTCCTCCCCGGTGCTACTGAGCAGTTTGCTGCCTTGACGTGACGCGATGCTCTCTGTTGATTTCTCATTTTGCTCCAATATGGCAGTGTTGTCAGAGTCTGAGGGCAGTCTGGTGTTGTTGACGTGTGTTTGAGTTCTTCTGTGCTTATACAAATTGCTCTGAGTTTTAAACGCGATACCACAAGTGGTGCAAGGGAAGGGCCTCTCTCCCGTGTGAGAGCGAATGTGCTTCTCAAGGACACTTGGCTTCAAACAATCTCTTCCACAGTGTTTGCAGATATATTTCCCAGCTTTTTTTGATTTTCCTGGGCTTCCGATAGATGCATTTACACAAGAATTTGGTGATGATAAAACCGGCAAAGTGCTCACTATGTTCAGCGTCAGAGTTTGCCCGAGCTGCTTCTGAAAAGCGGAGGGAGGCTGCTGGGTGCCGTCAGCGGGCAGCAGCGTGTTGAGGACGAGCGGCAGGCCGCTGCCCTCCAGCTGCACGCAGCTCCTGCCGGGCACCAGCGGGCTGCCGGGCTGCCACCCCCGGGGCTGGTACAGCGGCACGGGGAGCGCTTTCACATAGAGGGGCTGGGGCAGCGCTGGCCCCCGCTGCCGAACCTGCGCGGGGTGAAGAGGGGCCGCGGGAGCCGGTGGCTCTGTCCCCGCAGCTCTGACGGCGGGCTGCTCCATCGCAAAGGCCGGCTGCCATACGCGGAGGTAGCTGTACGGGAGGGGAAGCAAAGTTGGAGAACAAAACAAATTAAACACTTGCCACTGCTGGACTGGGAAAGTTAGCAATTAAGAATAGCACAAATCTTATATGCAGGCAATACTTACTTCATTTTCCAGTTAAATTGGTTCATCTTTAATTTCTTAGCTAGGAATTAAAATTCGGTGTAAAGAACATTGAACATTGCACTTAGAACCTACAGTAAGTACCCAAAGTATTAGAAATAAATCTGAGTATCAGATTTGCAAATGGAGGATCTCAGCACCCCAGAAGTAATACATTTTTAATTTTCTGGAACCATATTCAGCCTGGAGAAGAGAAGGCTCCGGGGAGACCTTCCAGTCCCTGCCAGTCCCTAAAGGGGCTCCAGGAAAGCTGGGGAGGGACTCTGGATCAGGGAGGGGAGCCGTGGGACGAGGGGGAAGGGTTTTACACTGACAGAGGGGAGACTGAGATGAGATCTGGGGAAGAAATTGTTTGCTGTGGGGGGGGTGAGCCCCTGGCCCAGGCTGCCCAGAGAAGCTGTGGCTGCCCCATCCCTGGAGGGGTTCAAGGCCAGGTTGGACGGGGCTTGGAGCAACCTGGGCTGGTGGGAGGTGTCCCTGCCCAGGGCAGGGGGGGACTGGGTGGGCTTTAAGGTCCCTTCCAACACAAACCATTCTGTGATTCTATTCCCATTACATACTTGTACCACGTTTTTTAATTTAAGAATTTATATTAATAAATGTTAACATAGAAGCACAGAACAACTAAGGCTGGAAGGGGCCTCAGGAGGGCTCGCGTTAGCCCCGCGCTCAGCTGGGGTTGCACAGGGGTCTGTCCAGCCTGGGTGTGAAAATCTCTGGGAATAAAAACTGCACGGCTTCTGTGGGCAACCCTGTCCAAACACGGGACATTAAACGTGGCTGCGTATTACCTGTGTTTACCCAGTTTAAGCGAGCAAAGGCCAAACACATAGCAACAAGTGATGCAAAATGAAAATATCTCAACAAAATGAAACTGATGTCCTGTTTTACAAGTGAGTTTTACATAAATACGTATGAAGTAGAAAAGACAGTATCAGAGCAAAACAGTGGGATAAATTAAAGCTATCTTTTGTGTAGCCCAAATTAAATTTGTCTAATTAAAGGTGATACTGTGGTATACTGCTTTCAATCCCAGATGAGAACACTTTGTAGACAGTTTTTGAAAAAGTGAACCTATTCTTATGAAATCTGTCCAAATATAGTCAGGGTTGGTGGTGGTCCAGACTACTTCTTATTTTACAAAAATATGTCTTTATCTTTTTTCTTTCTTAGAAACAAACTAGGAAACTATCCAAATAAACTAGTTGAAAATTATTTTTGGAAGAGCTGATAAAGTCATCGGCATACCCTCTTATAGTTCGGGTGAAAATTAGAAGGTGATCTGGGAATATTTATTCAAATTCTTATTAAACTCTACTCACAACTCTGTATCCATTGGCCGTTATGAATAATGAGCTGTTCTTGTGCAAACTGTCATAAAACCCCCATTTGAAATAACATTATCAGTGGCTAAATATGAAACCCGCAATTTGTTGCCTTACTGCATTATCTGTGCTGGTGTTTGTGTACCTTCCTTGGATCATTTGCATACTTAATCATTACTAGGAAACAGTAAAACAACTTACTCAAAAATATTATTTGAAATTTGGACTGGTTCCATATGACACAGACACTACGTTACCATTATTCAAAGGACAATCTCCGTCGCATGTAGTTACTGAGAATTTTGGAATAATTGACATAAAGGAGAAATGGCAAACTCAATGTAACTGATTTTGAGTACTGTTAGAGTTGCTGTTAGAATAGTTAATAAAGTTGGTAAGTTGATACCAAGTTGGATGGAGATCCAAGAGAAGTTCTGTTACTTCACAACTGAAAATGATAGTGTCTCACTCACATCATGTGAAAAAATGGGAAAATAACTTCCTATGAACGATCAAATGAGTTATGTGCTCAGTAATAAATGTAATTAGCATCTCAATAAATAGACTAGGAATTCAGGTAGTTTTCATATTAAATGTATGCACCACTGAAACCGAAAGATAAAGCAACCCTCTTGGTTATTAGTCTTCTGCAAAGGAAAAGGTTTTGCATATTAGGATATTGCTTTTAATCCCACTGATTATTTCATCCCTCTGTGTAGCTCACAATGCAACTGTAAATACATGTCTCCTTGAGCAGCAGAAAACGAATATACCAAGAACGCGGCACCTATTCCTCTGCGCTCCTCACTCTGCGCCACTCTGGGAAGTTCTGTTGCTGGCTGGCAGCTTGCGTTTCACAGCCAAGGCTTCTTCCACTTTCTCTCTGATCCGCTCTGCTTATTGCAAGAACTGGGGCAGCGGAGGAAAGCCCAGCAATGCAGTCCCCGGGGTGCGCTCCCTGACTTTCCTTCTGGGCACGGGCCAGGCCATTGGCTTCTCTGCACGCGTTACGTGCCCCAGCAAAACTGCCCCTCAGCCCCTGCCCTCAGCGCCCAGCCGCCGGGGGCTGAGGGTTAGACCATTGACGGGAAAGGCGTCGGTGCCTGGTGGGACTCTGTCTTCTCTTCACCCAAAGATTTTAGGGTAATAAAAACCCCAGAAAAAGACCTGTCAAATGAACTGATCTGCACACAGCAACGTGTTAGATTTTGCCTTTTCTCCCTGCTCATTTCAGTACTTAAATGATTACAGAAAATTTAAAGGAAAGTTTTAACTAATGCTAAACAAATAAAATGGTGATACACAATCTCATTACTTTTAAGAGTTTAATGGTACATTTTTACCAGCTGTGATAGTTTGCTGCTTTTCACAGCAAACAAAAGATACTTTCTTCGTAAGTGAAACTTCTGTGGCTTGTATTCTACTGCGGTGAATATGATCATACTTCACGTCTGTCATTTAAGCCTCTATATTTCGTTGTACACTGACAAAAATAGTTTATCTCAAACTAATTCTACCCCAAGGCTAATTCTGGGGAGTCCTTGCCTAAAGTAGAAAAACTTCCTTTGTTGATTATCCCCCAGGCTCCGTTACTGAGCATCTGCCTCATGTTCTGAACTCAATTTGTAACGTGTAGCATCCAACTACTAGTGTAAAAACTTGATCCTAATTAGATAAGGAAAAATTTCCAATAAACAAAACTAAAAGCAAGATTTGACCTGTCCAAAATTTTCTAAATTAGTTTCTTAAGCTATCAAAACTGGTCATTAAAATTCCATTTAGGTACAACTATTTTGTTCCTAGTTTGAATTATACCTTGAGGTTTGTGGAACACTGAAGTCAAAAAGTTGGAGTAGTTTCAGATGACAAATCAGCGTAGTAGCCTAAGTATAAAGTATTTTAATAAGGTGGGGTATAAAAAACTCATTTTAAATCTAATGTGTTCCTCTTTTCTGTATAATTTCGCCTTAATTTCAAATATATTTGATAAACTCTGCTTCATTTTATCAGAACTGTTATAATAATCTTGGATTATACAAGCAAAAGATTTTTGTCTTCTGCATAGCACACATAAATGCACCATCAACTGCCCATCATTATTAATAAAGTCATAAAATAAGCATGTAACTATTTATTTCCTGCACTTACACGTAATTTTTTTGACACACCATTGAGAGGAGCATCATAGTCTCTAAGCAGATGCAGTGCTCAGTCCCCTGGCTTGGTCTACAGCTGTCATCTGTAGACATGATAGAGTTAGTTTATTTTTGTAACCACGCAGAAGCAGCTTTTCAACGTTCTGAACATAGATAGTGTACTATATTGTAGAAGTCTTTGCCATTTTTAAAAGCTTTTGGTGATCCCTACCTTAAATATAACACCAGAGAGCATACAGAAGTGGAATCCTCTTTAGTCTGTAAATAATTTTAGCTTACATACCTTTCATCGAGCCAGGCATTTCAGCAAAAGAAGTTTCATTTCTGTCAATACTTGATGCAAGGAGAGAGAAACGAGGACAAAGACTTGAAACAGATTAGAAGTAGGAAGTTGCTTTTTCTTTTTTTTTTACACAGTAACAACCTTCAGAAAACAGGAAGAGGTGAAACGGAAGAAAACGAAGTAGCATTTCAATCTCTTCGTCTTCTTTATCATTGTTCAGGTAGGAACCTATAAACAGAATCAGCTGTCTGCGAAGTGTAGCATTCTGTACACTGCATTCAGTGGTATCATCCAGTCAAATACACGGACACAATGGTAGAATTTTTTTCTTTATACCCCTAAAGGTAATTTGCTTGTAACTTTACAGTAAAGATCTCTCTTAAGATGTGTCGGAAAAGAAAAGAATGGTTGAGAGAAGACACTTGCTGCATTTGAAATGCTAAACTCCTCATCCAACGTGGGCATTATCCAGCGGCTGCTTCCCCCGCTGCCCGGCGGTGGGGTAGGGCGTAACCAGGGGGGAAAACGGTGAAAGAGGGTCAAAAGTGTTTCATTCCTGCTCAACAGACCTCCCTAAACTCTGGGAAAAGCTGCAGGGAAAACAGGATAAGGGACAGTCAAGAGAAGTGAAAAGATCGTTTTAAGAGTGTAGGCTTTATTAGTGGGTTGACTTCATAAAGAGTCCTCGGATAAAGCAGTCGGCGGAGCCGCGGCGTCCTTTAGGGGGACGGGAATGGCTGCGTCCTCCGCTGCTGTTAGACTGCGTGCATCCCAAACTGCAACATACGTTCCCTGTAGTCTTACAAAATCAGCATATCTGGTCTGTAAAAATTCCTTAAGGATATTGTATTTTGGAAGATGTAGCTTTTAATCTGGTTATAATTTAGCGCGGTGAGCACGTGCCTGATTCCGATAGCTTCAGCCTGTACCTTGTACATTGGAGAGTGGTGAAACTGTAACGTTGTGGTTGCCCAGCATCCACTTCAGTGGAAGCTCTTTATTTTAGTCATTCAGATGATAGATTAATGCCGGAGGTGTCAATGGATTGTCATTCTGCACAGCTTTATTGCTCTTGGAGAGCTTTGCCTGTTGTTTGGGCTGCTTTCAGGTTGTTTCTGGGCCCTGTTTTAGTAGGCCTCTAATTCTGGAGTTGGAGAAATGTTTCTGTTTTATTCTTCCTGTCTTTTTTGCCTGCCATTTAGTTATTCAGGGGACAAAAACCCTCTTATACAGGGCCTAGTGTTGTTGCTTAAAATCCTTCTAGTTTCTATTATACCCTGAAGTGCTCCCAGCAATTGGTAATGGTGCTGCACACGCTTAAAATCAGTGAATCTATAAAACGACATGACACTGTGAACTGCTTCACGGTGAGTCACGCTTCTCATCTGCAGGCTCAGCCTGTCCATATGGATACAACTACATGCAGCAACTAGTTTCAGCTCTCCTGGGAGATAGCATTCGTAAAGGAATGGATTCTCACATGTAAGTGAGATCTTCTGGAGGATTATTGCATGCTACAGTCGACAAAGTAACGGTGAAACAAAAGATGCGTATCTTATAACAGAATACTGGCGTGAATCAAATCATACAAACAGATGATTATGGGCATTTTACATAACCAGTCAAAATTAGTTTCACTTTGGTTTTATCACATATCTGAAGTCTGTTATATTTTATTCCACTTTGAGACAGACTATTATTATTTTAAGTTAAGATGAACTTACTTAAAAGAGACACTTATCTCAAACAGTACTAACGATTCCAGCAGTATCCTGGAACTAGTAACAACTCTGAAACATATATATGCTTTTAAAATTCATTATTTAGAACACTCAGTAGCATATTGAATTCTAAATGCTAAAACTGTAAATTTTTTACCCTGAGAGGCCTAAAGAAACAAAAATTAAATAAAGCACGTTACAACTAAAGCAAGTGACTGCGTGGATGTTCAGCACTGTCACACAGGTTTCAGCGCGTAGAAGAATCTTTTGAAGTTTTGTCTAAAATGTCTGAATCTTGAATAAGTGGCTCTGGAATCAGGCTGACTCCACAGCACCCTACGATTCTTCCCGTTCCTGGGGATGAACAGACTGCTGTAATGCCTACGAGTAATTTGAACTGTGCACTTAATAGAGAGGACCAGTATTAAACTGCATTAGTTCTATTTGAAATTAAGTTATTTTTGTTTTCTTTTTTTTAACCAATCTGGTTTTGGATGTCATTTCCTAGGCCGGAATCATAGAATAGAATAGAATAGAATAGAATAGAATAGAATAGAATAGAATAGAACAGAACAATTAGAATAGGAGTATTTCAGTTGGAAGGGAACAATCATCTAGTCCAACTGCCTGACCAATTCAGGGCTGACCACAAGTTAAAGCATGTTACTAAGGGCATTGTCCAAATGCCTCCTAAATGCCGCCAGGCGTGGGGCATCGACTGCCTTTCCAGGATCTCTGTGCAAGGTTGCTTACATTCATTTATGTTCCAAACATTTTCCTGCTCAGAGAAACCCAGTTAACTTCAGTTGGCTCAATATACAGCAAAATATCTATTGTAACCCTGTAGAAAGGTGAGCCCACTGTCAGGTGCTACACAGTAGGGAGCACGTGGTGCTGTATCGCCCTTCACTCTCAGTTCATGTCTTTGTGAGGATCTGGGGAGATAACCCCCATACTGCTGGTACGCGTTTCTGGGTTCCAGCAATCTGCGGAAAGGGCTCCTTCGCAGGTGTCTGAAGCCCTCGGTCCTTCAGAGATACCGACGGGCTGTAGTCAAAGAGGGGAGCACGGGAAAGCGGCAATAAGCATGCTTCCTATACTAATAAGGAAATAGATTTCAAAGATCCTATCAACTACATATTTTAAAGTACTTTACAAACTTAAATGAAAAGAAAGTATCTTATAGGATTGTTAATTATTAATTTTTCTTATGGGGACAATGATGCCGAGAACAGCACACAGTATCTTACTGTCAGCAGAAGTTACAGACACTGGAACTGTCATTTCCAGTCGCCAGTCCACCCCTGACGGCTGGCACGAGCGGCCAGTGTTGATGAAGAGCTCCCTTGATTGAGTAGGCAAAACTTCTACTTAAACAGTAGTATAATAAAGTAATAGTGAACCATAGGGTCTGAAATACATTTTGTGCAGGTACTTTAAGCACCACCTGTTTGATGGAAAAGTTTAGGAGTGTACCCTGGTTCTGGGGCTTTCTAGACCTTAATTCAAACTAGCAAAACGGAACTGATACATTTCCTGATTAACCCAGAAATTACTGTTAATCTTGTTTTCTACTATTTCTGCCTTTGCTCATTTCTCAGTTTGACTTCAAACCCTGAAATGTCTCATAACAGAAGTACTGACTTCACCTTTCACGTGCTCGGAAGGGCTGTGGCTGCTCTCACAAGAGTGCACTGAACCCTTGTCAACAAAGGCGAGAGCCTCAGCCCCCTGCAGAATTAGGATGAAAATGTGTGATT
The DNA here is from genome assembly GCA_947846985.1 of Fratercula arctica. NCBI lineage: Eukaryota > Metazoa > Chordata > Aves > Charadriiformes > Alcidae > Fratercula > Fratercula arctica. The sequence continues at coordinate 916,682 of CANTUZ010000013.1, read as the reverse complement.
CCCTAATCATCCAAAACCCTCCTGATCTTTCAGTGATAACATTTCTTGCTCAGATTCTGACTTTGGGAAATCTTGCCACTTGTGAAGAAGTCATTGCTCCTGGAGTTTTGCCCTGCCTGGCACGTTATCGAAGTACAAAGCCACTAGAGAACACACTGATCAAACTTTGACATTCTTGTACCATATCCTGAGGACAAGTGTTTTTGACTCTGTACTTACACGATTGTGTAATTCAGTGAAATTGGTTTATTTTTTTATTTTTGTAAACACTGTAGCAGAACACAGTATGAGAACCTTTTTAAGTTGAATGTGATCTGTAATGCCTTCCCTTCATTCTAGAACAGCACCATTGTTTTCATCATTATTAAATATACAGTTTGCTATCTTTTTGATTCTCCTTTTCTTGAATAGTCATAAATTAAAACATTCAAAAGGCTTAAATCAATAAGAACATTGTTAGCTAGAATATATTTTAATGTGTAAGTAAGCATTGTATTGGCCCTTTTGATCTCTTCCTGCAATTTGTATCAGAGAATATTTCCTATTCTACTTCTTATGCTGCTACTTTTCTCAGCTCCAGTCATAAGAAATGCTTTCTAGTTTATTATATGTCTTTATTTTAAATTTATACCACTTCTTTCTAAAAGGAGACATATTTGGAGACATACAAAACATCTGTTGGCTTTGTAACACTGCTGGTGGCTTCACAATGAAAAAAAAATAGGATTGTTAGTGCTTAAAAAATCTAAAGACCTTAAAGGATTTCCATTCTTTTGTCCTTTCATCAAATTCACTCCTGTGCATTTCCCTTGTTAGGAAAGAGTTAACAACCTCCAGCCAGCAGTCTGTAATCAACAGGTTGCTCTAACAGAGAAATAATAACCCTAATCCATCTTTTAAAGTTTAGGAGGTTGGACTAAATGATGAAAAAATACTGATTAAAGCCCTCAGAAATAGAAGTGGGGCCATTACTAAAATGCTTTGTGTTTTAGGGCAAAATCTTTCTCACTGCTAAGTGAAAAATCCATCACATTAAAAAAAATTATAACTTTAAAATTTCTGTCTTAATGACATCTCTGTCTATATAAAATGATAACAAAACACTTGCTAACCTTTAGGTGGCCAATTCACAGGCAGGTGGAGAGGTTCAGGTCTCTCTGGAGTAGCGTTGAAACAAAAGAAGCATCCTGTTTTCTTTTTTCAGTGTCTTTCTCTTCTCTTTTTTTTAAGCATTTGAAAATTGGAGGGTGGGTGGTGGGGTGTGTGCGAGGAGCGGAGGGGGTGCAGCCAGCCCACGCTTGGTGTGGGAAGAGTTTTAATGGCCGATGCTGGTAATATGGTTTGCCTGCCTCGGTGTCTGCACTACTGCAGCTCTGTGTGTGGGCGTAAAGAAATGACACGACTGGGTTTCAAACCATTACACTGAAGATTTGCAAACAGTTAAAAAAAAAAAAAAAGAAAGAAAAAACCACAACCCCATCAGGCACAAATGAAAAATTATTACTTTTTTTCTTTTATCTTCTTCTAAGGTTTGTTTGCTGGTTTGTGTTTTGTTTGGTTTGGTTTTTTTTTTAACTTAACAGATGTAATCCAGTTAAGTTTATTCCTCAGCTTCTAAATTTAAAAAGGGAAATTAAGCATTTAGGAAGGTTTTTGATTTTATGTAGTGAGAACATTTTATTGTGATTTTTGCTGATTTTTTTTAATTAACCTACAAGAGCCCGAATTCCAAAAGGCATCCAGGTTTCCACAGTAGAAGTCTTCAGAGGACACCTGTATTTCTGCCTTTGAACATGCTGAATAGGTACCCAAGTCTTGGTAGCACCGAGACGTGGTGCGATGGACGTAGCAGCCGCTGCGCAGCTGCCAGGTGGGAGATCTTAGACCGTGACTGTCCCCTCGGATATTGCACAAAACACAGCCAGAAGAAGAGGGACGTCCTGGCAGCCCGTTCCTCTGCAGCAGCCTGGCAATGGCGGGGCTTCCCCATCCACGGCGGGCAGGAATCCCAATGGCTGCTGCGACGCCTGGGTGCAAAGGAGACCACCGGGAGTGAGACAAAGGGACTGTTCTCTATAATAATATGGGCAGTGAGAGGAAAATGCTGTTTAAGCTAAAATATAATTATTGGCACAAGAGAAGGTGAATATAAATGGTTATGAATGAGCTGGTTTGGGGAGGGACGGGTGGAAGGTTTTTGTCGGACAAGCGAGAACACTTCTCAAACATATTTTTGCCCCCAAAGAGTGAAACAGAGACAAAACAGTTTTAGAAAGGAGCCTGAAAACTTCAAGGAACCTTTGTGACTTGGCTGCTCCAGGATAGGAAGGGACTAGCACTTGTTAAATACGTATCTTCATGCATGTATGAGAGAAGACATGCAGCTGGAAAATCACGTGCTTGGACACAAGGCGTATGCGTTCTTGAGTGTAACGGTTTAGGCGTGTATTTTTTTTCAGATGTTCAAATGAGCCTCAAATCAAACAGGATTCCTATTGTGTTTGGTATTTTGCTGACAATATAAACCAGGGCAACTGGATACAGGGGCAAAGGGGACGGGGCAGAGAGGTGACACTGCCTGGTGCCGCTATTGCTGGGCAGTGTCGATGGCTGTGCTTCTCCCCGGCTCCTGCCGCGGCCGAGAGCTCCAGCCGGGAGGGCCCAGAGCCGAATGCGGATCGGCAGAATGCAGCGAGTGAGTGAAACCAGCGCGGCTGGACTCGAGCACTTCAGACTAATAATCCCAGCCTTTAACAAAGAGTCTGATAAAGGTAGTTAAACAACGAATCGCGCTGCAGTGAGTGAAAAACGATCTTCAGTTCTCTATCTATCTTGTAAAACTGTCAAAGAGATATTGCCGCTAATACATAGAAGTACGGGCTGGTTGGGTATTAAGTGAGGTCTGGCTACTGGCCGCAGTAGAAGCTTAAATTCTTCTTTCATGCATAAACTAACGGCTGAGGTCAGCTCCACGAAAATCTGGCCAGAGAAATGTCTGTGGCCTCAGGTGATACAGAAAAATGCACATTTAGAGAGAAAAGAAATATGGCTCCCAGCAGGGTAACAGTCATGCAGACGGTGTGCAGTTGTACAACGTGGTGTAGATTGCAAACTGAAACTGCTTAAATCAATTCAGTAAAACTGGTAATTTTCCTAGCATTGTAAATTTTGTGTGTGTAGCAAAGTAAAAAGACAGAATTTTACCTTTTTTACTACTTTGTCTTTCTCTAAAATCTAAATTAATCTTTGTGTACTGTCTGCTCAGTGAAGACACTTTTTGCCCAGTTAAACACTGTGTTATTAATGAGTAGTATCATTTGAATCTTTTACTATAATGCATATTTAAAAAAAAAAAAAAGTACTAATTACAATTTTCTCGACCCGGTTTAGAAAGTGCAGTAACAAAATACATAGCCTGAAGCAGTAGCTCTGAAAGGTGTTATGTTGCTTGTCTTTGTCCCTGTATGTCACGGACAGCTATGTACAGTGACTCTGTAGTACTCGCATTTCCAGGGCGCTGCAGCATTCGGCATTTCTGCCATGGCACTGGCCGCTTTGCTGCAGATAAAGTAACATCTGGAATCTCTAAGTGCACCCAACCCTCCTCTGAGGACTAATCCCCACGAAGAATCACTACATAATACTGCTATCTGTTATCACAAGTAGCAATATTTCTTTTATGGAGGTGAACTCTTAACTTTGAAGGTACAGAAATCACGGGTGCCTACTCGACTTTCATTGACCAAAGGCACATTTCCACCAGAGCACTTAACATGATTTTTTTCCCCCAGAGATCACCGCTCTGTAAATGGACAGAATCTTTTAAAGCAAGTATTAAAAATCTGGAAATTTTTGTATATTAAAAGAATATTCAGAGCAGGAGGAATGAAGGCATTCTAGTAAATTGGACAGCCAACTATCACCCTCACATCAATACTGCACAATAAGCACTAAGATTCCTACAGCACTTTGGTATATTTTGTTGAGACAGGGAGAACTGCCACCCTGCAGGGGAGTGTAACCCCCACATATTGGTCAGGCCATGCCAAAGCAAAAAGTCCAAGAGAAAACAAAAATGTGCTTGAACAGCAAAAGAGAGAGACACAGCTTCGTTAGCAGCAAACATGGGTCTGCTTGCCAAAGAAAAGCCAGTACAAGGGAAAAAACTAAAACACAAGGCAAAAGTAATAAATCCCATAGGGAAAAGACCCAAGGGCTGCTGAGAAAATGCTAAGGCAATCACAAAAATGAAGAGGTTCAGCTGGTTGTGCATCCAACCTAAGTGTTTCACTAAGAACTGAATTGCTTCTTTAGAGCGCTTGGGTTATTTTCACGGCCCAGCAGCAGGGCTGTACGTGTAGACGCTCACCCGAGGGGGAAAAAAAAGAAAAGCTAGCCTCAAACTATCTTCCATTAAAATCCCACAGACCTTCTTTTCCAAATTTAGATTTAATGTGTTTTAGGTAAGGCTCTAAATGCTGAATCATCTTACAGGGTTGATTTGGGGTTTTATTTGCTTTGTTTCTTTGGTATTTAGCAGGTCTGGTGAAGGGCTGTTTTATGGATTAATTCACAAGGATAGTTATGACCCACGAAAACACCTAGACGTCGGAGGGGAAAAGCAGCCGTGTGAGTCTGGCTTTGCTTCAGGAGTGCCAGGTGCCAGGTGATGGAGAGAGCTCCAGTGGCCCCTCCTCACTCGAGTCATTCTTTTGCTGACAGTTAAGACATTAAAAAGTGGAGATTGTAGTGATGCCTCTTCTACAAAAAGACGTTTTGCAGGAGGCGTATGAAGGGTCTTTCCAGTTCTTTTAGATTGCCGGAGTAATAAGCTATAGTATTTTCAGGCATATCACATCATAAATATGAGTAATTACAATTACAATGCACTTCGAATCAGTGTAGCTTTCGGAGGAACAGTTGCTTCAACTCAACAGGTCAGGAAGGTCAGCTGCTTTTTACACAGGCACAAACTAGAGTGTAGACGTACTAATTTTTCCATCTGTTTCCTATTTTTCATAGAAAAACATAACTTCAGAACTTCTGATAGTATTCAGAAATGCTCTAAAAGCCTGCAGCTACACTAACTTAAATGTACTTTACAGCAAATGAGAGAAGAATCTGACAGGGTCGTTGATCATTTGAACCAGCTTTCAGGTCAGTGTCAAAAACAGCAGAAGGAAGCGTCGATAACTGGAGGCGTAGGCACACGGCATCCCCGCCACCGCGCCCCCAGACCAGTACCAGCCTCACAGGAAACCCCTGTTCCACGCCGTTCAGACAACCCAACGATACTTTTTTTAATTTTCTCCATAAGCTTTTATGTAGTTGTGGTTTTTCTCAATATGTTGTCAAGGAAACCCTACAGTCTTGTAGCTTAGTATCCAGCTCTTTATTGCTACAGACACAAGACAATTTAGGATTTTGAACGGATTGATACACTTTCCTTCCCACTAGGAAGGGATGCTCTTAAACCATAAGCTGCATAGAGTTGAACGAAGACCTTGTTTGGAAGATTTGGTTCTTCCAGCATGCCTATGGGAAATCTGCCAATTAACTCTTCTATTTATTAATTTCATTAAATTATTTTACATGTTGATATTCTATTATGCTGTATGCGATCCACTGGAAAACAGCCCTGTAATCTTACTGGTGTCCTCTCATTCACCTCTGTCACGATTCCTCTCATCTTACTGTCTTTGAGCCACGTGGAGTTCTTCTGACAAAAATATTTCCGGCTTGTGCGAGAGCGGCCAGTTAAATTTGAAGTGATAATAATTAAGTTGAAGTTGCACACTCCTTATATCCCTTTCTGTGTGGTAATCTTACCAATATTTACAGTTTTTCACTGAGAAAAGAGGTAAGTGTGTGCGCGCGTGTGTGTGTTCACTCCACACGTGCCACAAACCGTTCCAGTTCTTATCCCAGGCTTTGTGATACGACGTGCCGTTGTAATTCTTGCCCGCAGGAGGATGCTCAGTGAAACGTACAGAATGGCTCGAGCTACTGGGTAACTTCCGTGCAAAGGTGGGAAGTGGTCGCATGGAGGAGTTCCTGCAGCTTTGTGGCGGAGTGACGTATGTGATTGCACTGGACTCGTCTTTCAGGTGTGTGTCATGGTAAAAGGTATTTCTGTCACTCTCTCCTTTGGTTTTCATGGAGCTATGCTTTTATCTGTTGTCAAGGAAACACCAGGGTTTTTTTCCCCCCTTGCTCATTAATGTCTGCATTTTTGTTTCCATAGCTACAAAGGAACCTTAGTGTTTTAAAATAGCAGTAATTGGATTACCATGACTTTTTGTAATTTATTGACACCATTAACGGCTCTGATTTTCAACACCAGACACCAAAGCTGTATCAGCAGTTTTTCAGCTATTAACATTTGTTATCTCCTTGTCCTGAAATACTGGGTACATGCTAAGAAGCGTCTTCAGCCTCCAAACGCTCGCTGCACCCGGGCTCAGACTCCGTACGTGGTCTCTCACCGAAGTCATTGAGTTCTTAGCGAGAATGGGCAATCGGTTCTTCTACTCAGATGGGGGTGTCTGTCCATGCTAATAAGTTATATGCAAAACTGGGGAGATTCAGCCTGTTTGCTCTTCTGTTACAAGTTGATAAAGATTCCTTAAATAACCACAATGAAACGTGACAGTTAACTTGTAATTGGAAGTTTCCCTGACCGTGTCTGTACTGAATGAGCATCTATTTGGCACAAGCTGAATTTCCAAACACCTGCCCCCAAATGCCTTCATCTTGGCACAAAATATGAGCTGCAATTACTGAAAATAGTCTGTTTTTCAATTGTATTAGTTTTGATTTCTGAGGGGCACCTGCAAAGGTTCCATTGTGAATCTGCTCGGTGTTAACCCCACCATCTGACGTATCACTGACCCTTTGTAACTTTGGCCCCAGAAGAACCTGGGAGAGTTTTTACAGCCAAATAGCTAGCACACTGGGTACGGGAACGTGGAAAAAGCACAGACGTGAGAGCACCAGCGCTGCTAAGAACTGGTATTACTTGACAGGGGAGTAACTCACTTTCTCTGAAGACAAAAACTGAAACTCGCAGACAGGCTGATGCGCGTGTCTGTCTGTCTGTGTCTGTGCGCACTCCTGCCATGCCAAAATTGTTACCGTGCCATCCTCTAACACTTCTGATTTATTTGTTACAGTTTACTAGCCTATTCAGGGTGCCTACAAAGCCCCATAAATGCATATTCTATACCCTTACCCTTCCTTTCTGGTCTCTCCGTTTCCTCCTGGCCTCAGAGCGGGCACGGCTCGTCCCGTGTCCCCCCGTCCCCGTGGCGGCTGCCTGCCCGCGCAGCAGGACCGACGGCCACCGCGTGGATTCCGACCGGAGCTGTCGCCGCTCTGGGCGCCCGCGCTCTGACGGCTGAGTCCCGGCCCCACAGTCCGACTTGATCACAATTAACCAACACTTTAAAAAGTTGTAAGAGGAGGACAGAGAGAATGACTCGATACCACCTATTGCTTTAGAAGAACAAGCTAAAGAGAGTCACCAACATAACCACTTTACAATCTAGGTATAAGAAAAAGGTGACAACAGGTGGCTAGACACAGGTAAGTATAAACAAGGAAGCCCCTTTAATCTAAAATATGAGTTCCTACTGTTCATAATGGATTTCCGTGCATCCTTGAGGCTAAGACGTTCCATTGCCATAGAAACAGTATCCTCTGCCATTGTGGACCTGACTGTAGATGGGTGCTGTTATGGAAACAGCCATTTTAACAGCTGTCCGTGTGTTATATATTTCAATTATTGTGTTTGTAAAGACCCACTACTAAGCTATCCTTTCAGGATTCCTTTCAATAAAAACTAAGTTTCTGAAATATTTAGCAATTTAATAAACACCTCAAGGCTCCAAATTAAAAATACAGCACTAGAACAAAACATATGTTAAAATTACAGTGTCCTGTCAATAATTACCTACCTTTCCACATCTCTAGCATCTGCAAAGGTTTGAGGAAAAAGATGATCTGTCCACCCCAAAATTTGTTAGTAAAATTACTTCAGGAAAGCAAATTTTTAAGCCATGTGTCCTGCTCAGGGACTCCTCTGCACACACAGCCGGTGTGCACGGAAAGGAAAAAACGTAAGAAAGCTCAGTGAGAAAACGTGGCTTAGTTGTCTGAACTGGGAACTGCGAATCCTTAAATTTTGATCACAGACGAACCATTCTTTTGTCTTGGAAAAGCCATCGAAGACAGATCTTGAAAAAGATAAATGTGAGTTGGAAGCTCAACTCCCACTAATCCTTTCCTGGGCACCGAGTCCGTAGCTGATTCTAGAGCTTTGAGAATATTCTGCAGCATTTTCATATTTGTAACATCTGAGATACTACTACTTACTTATTTCGCTAGAGTTCTGTGGGCATAAGTATTTCTTAATTTTCTTGAATAAAGCCATTGAAGAATCTGTGACACAATTAGAAGTTTTTATTTGAGTTAGTGGTCATTCATCACTTAACTTGTCGGATGTAAATAGTTTCCTGGCTAGTTATATTGATTATGCTATTTAGTTGCTGCAATTTAAGACTGTAAATGCACACTTTTTACCTTTATCTTTTACCACTTTATCTTTTTTTTTTTTTTGATCAAAGTCATCTGTACCAAGAAGGTTATATCCTACCTCTGTATTCCTACAGAGAATACCAGTTATTATGGCTTGTAGTGGGAACATTTCCTAACACTGAAAACCTGAAAAGATATCAACTACGGATGGCATTGTGAAATGTACAACGAAACATCCAAACATAACGAATCCATTGGTAAAATTCAAGTACCTCCATTGAGCTTCAGGGAAGCAGGAAAACAAAAAGTACTCAGAAACACGTCAGTTTTGAAACCCAGCTAATTTCCCCTCCTGAGGCCAGCGATACCTCAGCAATATTCTACTCGTCACTTAAACGGAGCAATGTCTTTGTTAGTCCTTTTAATTTAGCCTTGAATTTGACTCCTTAGACACTTTTTGGATACAGGCACACGGTTTGAAGACCATGGGTGAATGTATAACTCTGTGTTTGTGATTTAACATGTGATGTGTTATGAGCACTATCTGTCGTGGCTGGTTCTTCAAGGGCTTATGTTAGAAAGTTGCATTCAACAAATGTTTGATAGCATGGTGTGTTTTTATGAGAAATGTTGTCATCTTTAGGATTAACCAAGGATCAGGTGTAGGGGAGAAACGTGATTACTTCCAAACAACACAAAATTATCAGCAATTTCGAAGTACTTTAAAATATGTGGTTTTGTCTTTAATTGTGCTGCTACTGTGCTTGCTCATGAGTTGTGGGTGATAACATGTGATTATCATCTGCCTACTTGGTCACATGCGCATTTGTGATGCTTGTGAGAAAAAACATTATCTGGCTGGTAACTGTCATATTATGCAGAGTTTAAGAGACTGTTTCCCAGACAACAGAATAGTCGTATCGCGTCCATGAGCCGCGCGCCCTCCTGCATCTGCACTTCAGTCAAACACCCGCTGCCGGCTGCTGCTCCCGCTAATGACACAGGCGAGATGGAACTGTTTGTATAGCCACGATCAAGCTCCCTGAGCCATGGAAGTCAAGGAAATTGCACAATAAATGAAAAAAAAAAAAAAAAAAAGTCAAAATTCATGGTTCTAATGAGTCATACAGCACATACCTTGTTACAAATTTTGTGTCCGTTTTTGAAGTTGAAACCAAGTCATTCACTAGCCAAAAGCCATTTAAGGGCCATGTACTACCTGTCTGAGCGCCCCGCTGCAAAGCGTAACTGCAGCGCAGCGCTGGAACGCGGCGGGTCCCGTCACCGCCGGCCTCAGAACGTTACAACAAACCCCGCAGATGCCAAGTGGAAAACCTGACCTTGAGAGCAGGCGGTTCACTGCTGCGGAGGCCACGAGTGCCCAGCTGGCTGCCATCATACATTGATGTTTTACATCTGGTATGTTGGCAGGTGGGGGAGAAAGCTGGTACGGAAAATAATAATTTGCATTCAAAGGATCTGAAGAACCCCATTAGCGTGGAGTGTTAGTGCGTTTCATAACTGCCGTAGACGTGTCGCTTGCTTGGTAAGGAAGGTATTTGGCCAATTTTGCACATGAGGCAACAGTGCTCTGAAGTTGTGCAGCTTTAAGCCTCTTAGGACTTTTTATGGCAGAAGAATAAAATAAAAGGAATCTGAAGATCAAATATTTGTTCCAGGGCTAGTGCCAGATCACTCTATTAAATGCACATTTTTAATGTACCCTAACTTAAACTAAATGTTCTGAAGCAAATATGACGGGGTTTGAATGGGATTTTTTCTTCTTTTTTGGTGGGGGGTGGGAGGCACAGAGGGAGGATGTTGGTGGGGTTTAGGGTTTTTTTGGGGAAGAGAGAGACTTTAAATGCTCAGTAACAAAAACTACATCTGTCCTTGTTGTTCTTCAGTCAGCTCCAAAGGAGCAGGGGAGGAGCGGTGTTGTCACTCGGCAGCTCATAGACCGCGCTGCTGCTTCACGCTCCGACGGACACAGGTTTCTGAAGATCTGGTCACAAACTTGTCTTTTTTTACTTGTGAAGAATGTCTTCAGTGTGAGTGGAATAGTGAATGAATTTGCTTACTGACCCCGTGACATTCGGCCAGAATCTCCTGTGAATGCGAAAAGGGCTCCTGGGGCGCGTCGTTGCTCTGCGGCGGGACGGCAGAGCCGGGCAGGGCCTGACGGAGGATTTCCCATCTCCTGTGCGGCTCTTTCACCTACAGTTTTGGGCTGCAGCTCTGCCTTTCAGGGCTTCTCCAAGAAGAGTCAATTCCATGGGCAAGACGAAGAGGCCATTCTCTCTTCAACCAAAGACGACTTCAAAACATCTTGAAATATACATCACCTTCCATTAAGAGCTTATGAAATTACATTCTATGAATTCTGTCCTGGGCATACTTCCCTGTTTCCAGAGTTAAAGCACCAGCTGCTCTTATCTGACATTTAACGCACGTGTCTACAGCACTATACTGTAGTCGAAGCTGGCGCTCTGGATTTTTCTCAGGTTTTTCTATCTTGAAATCTCAGCCTGCCGTTACCTGAGACATTGCACAGGCTTTATTTAAGTCAGGTCACTGAGTTACATAGTGGAATTGCAAATGTGGTGACAAGAACCTTCAAAGGAAAGAAAAGCTACTTCATCATAGATGGGGACTTCTGGAAATTGAAGTCTAAAAGACTGTTCTTGGGTATGTGGGACACCACGTACAGAGAGTGGAATTCATTGACAGCACCTGAAATCCAACATCCTCCACTGATCGTGCGTGGTGTTTGTTTTAGCTCGGGACAGCTCTTTGGTGCAGGAATCGGATGCTTATGAACAGAAAAAAAATGCCAATGTTTCTTTAAAAAGGATTATCAAACAATGCATTCAAGTTGACTGCTTCAGAAATACTGTTTATAGAGTATCACCTTGGTAGCATCAGCTCTTTTCTGTCTGGATGGAGAAGATTCAGGTGTCTGAATGAAGAGGCAAAATGGCTCTGCCTGCTTTTTAGCAATGGGTGAGGTCAGCCTCCTGCTAACCAAAGCTGAATATGATTGTAGCTTTATGATTACGAAGAACAAAACCAAAAAGATCGTGCAACAGAGAGAAAATAGCTCCTTTTTTCAGCTACGGTGACAAACATAATCAATAAGATGCTCTGAATGCTTTTAGCATGGATAATGTAAGACCATTGACACTACTCGTTCACTGAAATGATTTCAACTTTCTGGCTCATTAGATTTTGAAATGGATTTTTGCTGTACTGCTGGGTTATCAGTTATTCAAAAGTTCCCTCTTCCTAGTAGCTACACACTTACTGTATACACTTTTAAAGCTACATTTTTTAAACCGTTTGTTAAAAATTACCCATCTGTTTGTTTTTATGAATTTATTATATATTGGTCATAGCAGGTTCCTGCCACCTAAATTTGCAGGAATAAATATTTGTGAGTTCATTGAATGTGATTTTTACCCCTTCAGGGTGCCGTGGTGCAGAGTCACTGGCAGAGCCCCGGGGAGGGGGTGTGGGTCAGGCCGGCGCTGGCGGCAGGCAGCGATGCTGCAAGGAGCGATGCTGCGGGGAGCGATGCTGCAGGGAGCGATGCTGCGGGGAGCGATGCTGTGGGGAGCAATGCTGCGGGGAGCGATGCTGCGGGGAGTGATGCTACGGGGAGCGATGCTGCGGGGAGCGATGCTGCGGGGAGCGATGCTACGGGGAGTGATGCTGCGGGGAGTGATGCTGCGGGGAGCGATGCTGCGGGGAGTGATGCTACGGGGAGTGATGCTACGGGGAGCGATGCTGCGGGGAGCGATGCTACAGGGAGCGATGCTATGGGGAGTGATGCTGCAGGGAGTGATGCTACAGGGAGCGATGCTACGGGGAGTGATGCTACGGGGAGTGATGCTGCGGGGAGCGATGCTACGGGGAGTGATGCTGCGGGGAGTGATGCTACGGGGAGCGATGCTACGGGGAGTGATGCTACGGGGAGTGATGCTGCGGGGAGCGATGCTGCAGGGAGTGATGCTATGGGGAGTGATGCTACGGGGAGCGATGCTGCGGGGAGCGATGCTACAGGGAGCGATGCTGCAGGGAGCGATGCTGCAGAGAGCGATGCTGCAGGGAGCGATGCTGCGGGGAGCGATGCTGCGGGGAGCGATGCTGCAGGGAGCGATGCCACAGGGAGTGATGCTGCGGGGAGCAATGCTGCAGGGAGCGATCCTGCGGGGAGCGATGCTGCAGGGAGCGATGCTGCGGGGAGTGATGCTGTGGGGAGCGATGCTGCGGGGAGCGATGCTATGGGGAGCGAGGTGGAGCGATGCTGCAGGGAGCGATGCTACGGGGAGCGATGCTGCGGGGAGCAATGCGGAGCAATGTTACAGGGAGCGATGCTGCGGGGCAGGAGCCAGTGCCAACAGCAGCAGCCGCGGTGGATGGCCAAGAGCCACCGGGGAGACCCGCAGCCCCAGGAGGGGACGTACTGCTGCTCGGCTCCTTTGTCACCCCCCCAGAGGATTCATTGACTCCCAGCAAAACGAAACCACACTTGCCAGAACTGGCCAGTGTTGAAGTCATTTATGCAACCTGGCAAATAACGCTGATGAGTTATTACTGGACTGCTCTATTGAGTCAGTGGAAACACCAGCACGGACACCTCCTTCCCACAAACACTTCTCAGATGTCTATCAAAAGACCATATGTTATTTTAGAGCTTAGAAATCATTTGGGGAGCCAGACTGTTTTAAATGTGCCTAAGAAGGAAATGAGCATAATTTTGAAACAGGAAATAGGTTTGCAATAATATTGTTAGGAAATTACGTCCCTTTTTTTTCAGGTCTCTCTATCATCACACCAGAGAATAGCAGCACTTCTTGACTGTGGCCTTTGTACAGCAGTTGTACGTCCATTCATAAATATGACAGATTTAAGCAGTAGAAAAATAATACATTTTAAGAAACTCCAGGAAGAACTCTTTTAGTGCCATCAATATTGGAAAACAAATTCTGAATCTGCACATAAATCTGTGTAGCAGAGTTAGTACCTCTTTGGTTTTAGTCATAAGGAAGAAAGTGTATCCCCCTTTTTTGTGATACAGGAACTAGAATGTGGAAACTGAGAATGAGTAATTCTTGTTACACACTCTGCCTTTTGTGTCATCTTTTCCCCCAAAAGGACAACAAAAGCTGAGACAAACTTGTGTGCTGTGGTTTGCACTCGCTGCATTTCAGTGCTGCCACGAGACACGTTCGTGAGCAACAGTACAGGGAGTTAAACTGTAGGAGCCTGGTTTGATGCTGCCTCATGAACAACTGACTTCTCTGTCCTTTATTTCCATTCCACAGGTTTACATGTGATTTAAAATCCTGGCATAAAAAAAAAGTGGTCTGGAAACTTTCTGGCCAGGCAACCAGATGTTCTGAATCTCCAGAGTCTCGCAGGAGGAATTCCTGCTGCCTGTGTTTCACTTCTCCTTGGGATGAAGGCAAACGTTGAAGGTGAGTGTACAAAGATGCCAGATTATTTATATACATGTTATCTGAAAACTTCTGGGGTTTTTCAGTCCTTTTGGGAAGGCACTGGCAGAGCAATGGGTTTTGGCTGTGTATGCTTGTTATTCATGGTAGGGTACCTACGGCAGAGGTCAGGTGCCAGTGACGGTCCCTTTCGCCAGCAGAAGGCGAGTGCAGATCACGAGCGTGTTGGAGGGGCAGCACCTTCCTGCCGGGAAACGCTGGGGTGCAGCCGTGCAGGGACGCTCAGGCTGCGCTGCCAGCAACGGTGTAAACCATTTAAACCAGTCTGAGATCAGGCCCTTGTGGAAAGGGCGATTTGTGGCCACACGTTCCCGTCTCCTCCATTTTTCTGCCACTGAAGTCACGCAGCAGCCAGTAACAGCAGCAAACTGGTCCAGCAGCAAGTCAGCTCTTTTGTGTAGGTTTAAGTTAGTGCCAAATTAAGCAGGCCTAACTAGAGGACATAAAAGGGACCTTTTGTTATTGTTGTTGTTGTTGTTTGGGCATGGTTCATTGCTTTTACGTTGAGTTTTTGTTAATATCTTTAAAGTACCAAAAAAAGGCCCTCCGAAGCGTTTCCAGCGCAGGCTCTCTGTCTAGGTGCCGTTTGACCATGGAAGCAGGGGAAGTGTTTATTTCTGCAGAGAAAGCCGCTCCGGAAGCCGGGCTGGCAGCGGCTGGGGCGCGGGGGCAGCAGCAGAGCTGGGATCCCGGATCCCCGGGGGGCGGGGGGTCCCTGGGGGGCGGGGGGTCCCTGGGGCGGAGCTGGTGGGAGCCCGGCCCCCTCTGGTGGTTTCCCACGCGGAAGGCATCAATCGATTCAGGCTGTTTCTGAGTAAGAACGTGCCCACCTGCGCTCCTCTGGAAGTTGGTATGTTCACTGCCATTTCATCTCTTCTAAGGCTACGATAGGTATTAGTCTCAGGATAGAAAATTATAATCTGTAAAAATTTTTATTTGCATTTCATGCACAACTTGACAGCCATTTTCCCCAGAACATGGGGGATTAGGGAAAAGGGATTCACTGGCTAGTTCTATAATCTGATTTTTCTCCAAATTGCAGGAGGAAGAGCCCAAAGTACTCAAGGAGAGCTCTGCTACCCAACAAAGGTTTTTTAAGAAGTACGTACAGGAAAATGCAAACACCAACAGCCTCATCTACTGACTTGACTGTGGCTGGTGAAAGGGCGTTCATAGACGTAGTCATTGAGCATTGTATAACAGAACTCATTGAAGAGGTATGTCTGGAAAAGAAAACATCGATAATGTCAGTTTTCTGCCAGTACAACTGCCAGACGGACAAAGGGAGTGGGAGCTTGTTTTTCCAGCTCAAGAAAAGAGCAAGACCTTTGAATGGTTTTCATTAATACTGCGTGCGAATACCAGTATTTCAAACACACTTAATTTCAGATCAAGGAGCTGGTGCAGTATTATTGCAGCATTAGCTATATTTCAAAATATGACAGGGGGAAAAAAACACAACCAAATACAAAAATTTTTCTTAGGGGTATGAAACAGCAAACTTGCCTCAGTGTAATATGAAAACGGCAGCTGTGAAGGCGAGGCGGGGTACGCAGCCGGAGCTCGTCCCGCCAGCTGCGGGAAGCACAGCAGTTCAATACGGTGCCTTCCCCGCTTGCTCGTCGCTGTGTCGGTCACCCGCAGCCTGACCACAGCGAATCCTGGCTGTGGGCATCCACCACGGACGCCTCTGCTGGCCCGCACTCATTCCGTTCAGACGCGCAGCTTGAGTCGCTGCCATTGTCACCAGACCCTTTTCAGGTCAGAATTTCCTGATGTTTTGCACTGCAGAGGGTCTGGCTGATCTCTGGCATTAGGGCTTTGAACCAGGATGGCGTTTGCTTCTAAGTGTGACACAACACCTGTATTTTTTGTTACGGAAAGCTAACCCCACAACTGTCTAAGCCCAAGTGGGTCTGACAGGCTGGGGTTTGGTAGCCACTGTGGAGTGCCTCAGGGATCTGGACCTAATGCCTGAGATAAAGCGACTCTGGGGTCGTGAGCTGTTTCCTGACATTTATACTGCTCAGTCAAAATGAGGGATATTTTATGAGACTGCTTGGAGGGGACAACTCACACTTCCCTGCTGGCAATCACGTACAGTGAAAGTACAAACTCATAATGCCTTGTTCTGCGAGGAAACTCACTGGGACCTCACAGCGCTTTCATACGCAATCCCGAGAGCAACTTCAAGTCCGTCTGTCGTGCCGAGATCGCTCTGCCAAAATCTATATGAAGCACGCAATCACAAGGCCCATTTCATGCATCAGCTGCATTCAGCAGAGCCACAAACGGCGCCTGAAAGCTCCATGGGAACCCAGCCATCTCACCATGGCCTTCCACAGGCTCATGGAGTCTTTTGTAGATTCCATTGTGGTCCTTAATGATCACCCTGGTAGTACCTGCGACTGGACAGACTTAACTGAAAGATTGTTTTCTTTGATTTCAATTGTTAGACAGATACTGTCAACATATAGGGGAAAAGTAAACAGAGTTTATAGTATTAAATTCTTGGTCATAAAAATGGAGACAATATTCTCAAGATAAAACATCACCAACATAAAGAATCCTGATGTTCAGGATGTGCAACTTTTTCCTCTGCAGTCACAAATGAGCGTTTTATTTTCCTAAAGTCTGATTATTACTTATAATTTCATTATTCCTTTTAGAAGTCAGATAGTTCAGCCCTTGCTATCACTCAAATACAGAAACTTACTTCAACAAAACTCCTGTTCAAATAAAGTGAAGTTTGTATGAGCAAGAACTGTTGAGATCTCGCTCCTAATCTGCACCATATGTTGGCATCCTTCCTTCTCGGAGATGTCATTTCGCTTTGCTTCCAGTAGTTAACACTTCTTTTATGGAGGGAGCTGCTGAGAGGCTCCACAAAGCCCAACGGGCAGGAGATGGGCATCTGCTCAATTGCCGGGGGCTATTTAAGGGTCACCGTCCTCCACGACCTGTTGCAGTCCGAGAGCTCACCAAATGCTCAGCATTTTTAACACCCTTTGCAAAATTCTCCAGCTGTAGAAGTCCCTCAGTGGGTATTACGGCTACGGTGGATTTAGAACCGAGTGGCAATCTTCCAGAAATAACTGTGCGCTGCGAGGGATTGCTCGCCTGTTAACAACATTCGGGCATAGCCCCAGGAGGTGGAAGAGTCAGGAAAGATAAGATCAAGAGAAGCCTCCGCAGCTAAAATTTATTGTCATTTAAGTATTTGCTACTGACTGAATCTGGTAGTTTATCATTAAATAGTAGCTTCTCTGTATAATAGCATCTGTATTTGATATGAATGACAAGACACAACGGGAATATTCACTGAACCTGGGTCTCTCGAGCCTGGCCAGTGTTTCTGGCCCCACGGAAAGGTGCCAGAACCTTCCCGGCGTGAGGTAACCTGCTTCTGGGAAATCTCCCTCTCGCCCTTTCCCAGTGCGACCATTACCCCCCAGTCACCAGCACAGAAAGTCGCGGGCCGGGAGCGCTGTCTGGGACGCGCCGCGCAGCTCTCTCCCCGTTCGAAAACACCCACAGATTTCACACACCCCGGGCGCTTCCTCATCCCGAGCAACGCGGAGCGGCACGCGCCAGATGTGCCCCCGGGCGCGTGGCTTCTTCTGTTGCTGCAGCCGGTCCCTCGCCGCCTCACGGACCTCGGAAAGCGCTCTGCCGCGTGCCAGGGTGACCCACCCGGGGCCGGGAACCTCCGCTGACCCCCGCCCCCCGCCTGTTTTGTAACGGCGGGTTATAAAACGCCTCCCGGGCGGGGCGCCCGGCCCGGCCCGCGCCACCGGGGGCACCGAGCGCCCGGCGACAGGCAGCGCGCGGGGGTTTGACCCCGGCCCCACCGATGACGCGTGCCCCGGCCGGCGGTGACGTCAGCGCGCTGCCGCGGCGGTAAGGGGTTTCCCGAGGGACCCGCGAGCGCGGAGCTCCCGCGCACCGACCACAGTCGCACAGCGCCGCACAACGCGCCTGCGCAACCGGAGCGTTTCCGAACGGCACCGAAGGCCCCCTGACCCGCTGAGGGGAAGGGAGATGAAGTAGGCCGCGCAGCCGCGCCCCTTCGCCGCACCGCAGCTCGCGGTGGGGACAGGATCCCCGGCCCGCGGCCGCCGCCCCTCACCGCCCCCGCCTCGCACCGGAACCGGAAGCGGCCGCGGCACGCACCTTCCGCGCCGCCGCCGGCTGCGTGACCGTCACGCGGTGCGCGCCCCAGGACGTCAGGGCGGCGCCGCGCGGCGATTGGAGGGCAGCGCCCCGCGGCGTGCGGGCTCTCTCTGCGCAGGCGCGGCGCTGCCGGCGGAGCGCTGCCCGCCAGAGCCAGGGGAGCGCGGCGGCGGCCGCCCCGGCCCCGCCGCCGCTATGAGGATCTGGACCTCGGAGCACGTTTTCGAGTGAGCCCGCGCGGGGCGGGGCGGGGCGGGGGGGGAGCGGGGCCGGCCCGGGGGGGCTGTGGGGCTGGGCTCCGCCGGCAGCGCCGCCCCTGACCTTGCCGCGGGCACCGGCCGGGGCGCGGCCCGGGAGCGGGCGGTGCAGGGCGCCCTCGGCGCTGCCCTCGCCCCCGGGGTCGCTCCGCGCTGTCGGGGCGCCAGGGCTCCAGAACGCCCGTGTGGAAGATCACCCGAAGGAGACGCTTGTTAGAGGACGGTACCAGCTGAATAAATTACCCCGGTATTGCTGAAACCCGCAGGAATTGCGGTCTCTCAGCACTGTGTCTCGGGGAGATCTTACCAACGGTAAAGCAGGAGGCAGCTGAGCGCCGGTCACCGCGGTGCTGTAGGCTCAGCTGCCCGGCCCCGGACGGACGTCTTCCCTCGGGGGGAAGGGGGGGAGGGGGACGACACGTGTAGGGTTGAGAACTGGAAATCGAACTGCCTTAAAAACACGCATCGACTGATGTGTTGAGCCCTAATAGCAGCTCTGCTAAAAGCCGAGGGTGTGACGTTGCGTGTCGTTTCTTTGGGCAGCCACCCCTGGGAGACGGTGACGACGGCAGCCATGCAGAAGTACCCCAACCCCATGAACCCCGGCGTGGTGGGGGTGGACGTGCTGCAGAGGCAGGTGGACGCGGGCGGGAAGCTGCACAGCCACCGCCTGCTCAGCACCGAGTGGGGCATCCCCGCCATTGTCAAGTCGGTGCGTACTCCGGAGCGGGGCTGGGGGCGGGTTGTGACCAGGGGCTGTGACAGACCTGTATCACTTCATAACTTCAGTGGGTTAAAAATGAAGGCGTTTATGCCTCGGGAAAGCTCAACAGCCGCAGACATGGGGAGCCAAAACTTGCCTGGATCTTGGGTTGCTTCCATCTTGAAAATGACATCTAGCTCTACTTCATAGACTTATTTTAAGCTAAACCCTAATTCTGTTGTCTCAGTGTCTGTTCAATATGGTAACCACTATTTACACATTCATGTACACACTAACAAAATTGCAGTTGGCTCACATAATTAATTCTGTGTATGTTTGCCTGTCCCCTAGCTCATTGGCACGTGCAGAACAAAGACCTATGTCCAGGAGCACTCTGTTGTTGACCCAGTGAAAAAAACAATGGAGCTTAAATCCCGTAACGTAAGTAGCTGTGTTTGCGTAACTGAAATAGATTACGGATTCTAGTAAATTTGAAAAGGAAAATAATCTTGAAAATGACTTGAAGATTGCCTTAGAACAAGAGAAGCTAAAGGTTTAAGTAATGTGTTTGTAGTTGACCAGTTTGGTTTTTCAGAAAAGAGCAACTGGCTTGTTGGACCTTGTCAGGACCAAAGCTAGACACGCTGATGAGCAGATGGTGGCAGTTTGGGGCAGGGGGGTGTTGAGAACAAAATTTTAAAAGCCATTTGGTGTACACTGTCACCTTTTCCTAATCGTGTGGCATTTTGCTCTTTGTACTAGTCCATCTATCAGACCCACTGTTGAAATGTTCTTTCCAATGTGGTAGTGTACGCTAGTATACGATGCAAAAACTTAAGGGAAGAGAACTAGATCAGCAGACGCTGCACTTGGAGATTTCTCTGTCTTGTTCTACAACCCGAATACTCGCAGGAAAACTATAGTGTTTAAATCGGATATAAACAAACAGTTTTGAATGTGCAGTTTTATTTACTACATTCCTTTAATTTTTTTATCAAGGGGTAATCTTGTCTTGCATTCCGCAGATTTCATTTACAAACCTGGTGTCAGTAGATGAGAGGCTTGTCTATAAACCACACCCTCGCGAGCCGGACAAGTAAGTACCTTTGTTCTGAAACCGCCCTGAAGTAGCGCAGACTTTGGCTGTGAAAATGCCCATGGTTTCCCTTGAGCAGAAGCTGAGGTTTCCGTCACCTCTGCTATGGTAACTTGTCTAAAAAAGAGTTAAGTGGACTGCCATTTTCTGTAGTGACATTGCTTCTCCAGAGCACAGGGACTCTAGGCCTTTATTTTACAAGTAGAGGCATAAAGCAGGTGAGCGTGGTAGAAGTGGGTCGTGTTTCTAAGGCAAGAAGTTCTGTGTTACACAACAAAGCTGATGGGGGTTTGTACTTGGTGGGGAGGAGCGACTTTCTTCCAGCAATGCATTCTTGTTTAAACTACTCAGAATAATTCAGTTTCGTGCTCTCTGTTTCAGAACCATTTTGACACAAGAAGCAATAATATCAGTAAAAGGTGTCAGTCTCAGCAGTTACCTAGAAGGGCTAATGGCAAACACAATTTCCTCCAACGCTAAGAAAGTAAGTGTGAAATGTGTGCCCGTGGGCTAAATGACAGAGAACACAAGTCTCTGGTTTACTTTTTGGCTTTGTCAACAACTTTAAGAGGGGTCCACATAGTTCTGGTGCCTTTACTGTAGAGACTGAATGCTCGGCTTGCTGAACTTCCTCTTTGTTTTTTCCTTTTGTGATGGAGATAATAAATTATTATTGGCAAAGCTCTTTGAATCTTCACTGGAAAAACATCTCCAGTCACTTAACAGTCACTCTCTTGCTGCCCTCTTGATGCCATCTGTTAGTTTTTGCTATTGAGAAAGGATGTACTTCCAGACAGATCTGAAGGAGTTACGTGGGAGTAATGAAGCAGTGTTTTAATTGAAAGCCTGTCCTCTGGGAATCCAAAGATGTCTTGAGTTCAGCCTCAAGAATGACAAAACAATGCGGTTCATAATGCGAGCACTGCTGACATCAGGACTTTTTTTGTGAAATGTAAGGCAGTTCATGTTCCTGCAGTATTCCGGTTATTGAAGTACAAAATACCAGAGGCGTGTATTTCTGTACCTTTTCTTCCATTTTCAACTGTTGTGTCTTTAGTCATTTTCAGTAAGACAGGGTTTCACCTATTTACTTTGCTGAGATTTATATGCTGATAAACTTTTCTTTAACTGTAGGGCCGTGAAGCATTGGAATGGGTAATTAATAGACTGAACGCTGAAATTGAAGAGTTCACAGCTTCAGCAAGAGGAACCATGAGGAATTCAATGGCGGCAGCAGCCTTTGTAGAGAAATGATAGTAAATATACCTGTATTACTAATGAGGTTTAACAATCTGAAGCTTCTCTCCAAACCTAAATACATGTATCCTTTGTTATTTAAAGGCATACCTGTGTATTAGGCATGTTTCAAATTTAATTTGGAGAAAAGCTGAATTCTTACTAATGAGGCTGATGCGCAAAGCCTAGTTTAATATATTGGTTCAGCTGGACCGAATTTCGGTTACAGATGAAGAAATAATTTTCAAGTATAGTTCTTATATTTCCATGAACACTAACTTATAATGTTTTCAGATACGAAATTGCCTCACTTAGCGATGAGGCTAAATATGGTGGAGGAGACTGGCCTGTTAGGTTAACTTCGGTGGAATTTTTATTTTTGTGTGACTTACGGACTACCTCTTTTGGGACCAAGCCCAAAATTAAGCAGAATGGTTTGTTCCGGCATTGTTCTGTTTGTTCATTTTTGATAGTTGTGTGATACAACTTGGTTTAACAGAAAGTTTATTACTTGACGCCTGAAATACAAAAGAATGTATAAAATATTTTTTGATAAGGTTTTTAACTTGTTTGACAGGTTGAGCTAACAAGGTACTCCAATTGGTTTTCGGTCAGTATAGGTAAAAAATACAAAGTGTCTCTTATCTACTAAGACCTACATCCTATTCCTAATTGCGACATTAATGAGCTGGGCATGCAGTAACTTAAAATGAAATTTTATCTTAAACTTCTGGAATAAGTATCTCCATTTCTAAAAGCCCGTTAAATAAAGGGGTACAATAATCACAGAGCCTTAAAATCCTGCAAGCTGCTAGGGCATCTAAGAATGGTAGGTGTTCACTTGAAAACTGCAAAGAACCACTTAAAGAACTAAAAAACCTTTGAGAAGTTGGCTAAAGAGATACCTAAACATAAGAGGAGGTGATATTAAAGAATGTTAACGATACACTCATTAACTTCATCATGCTCCAAAAACAACCTGTTAAATCATCTGAATATTGTGTTGTCCTTTAATTTAACCATAGTGTTCCAAGTTCCAGAAGGTCCTTTACCTTTTGAACTAATTTGTTCACAATACAAGGCTCTTTAAATGAAAACTCTGAGAATAAAAAGTTTTCTACAGTTTGTGTTTGTTTCTTGGTACTGTCAGCAGTCACTAGCTGTGGGCACGTGAAGGTCAGACCGTGACACCCCTCCTTTCCCGCGGCACCAGGCTGCTGGTAGAGCTGCTGCCCTCCGCAGGGGCTGGCCCCAGAGCCTCCTGCGGTGTGATGGAACCAGGGAAGGACACGGCCCTGGATTAGCTGGTGCTTGTGGTTAGTGCCAGAGGCTTTTTCTGGAATTTTGATTCTAAGCTTACCAGTAATTTCAAGACTCTCAGCCTTTCAGAACTGTGCTCCAGCACATTTTGCGTTGCATGCCGTTTCTGTTCTACCAGAATTGCCTGTTGAATGGTGTCTGCTATATAGAGAACCAGAGCTTATTTTAAGTGGTAAACACATGGGAACACAATCTTCTGTAAGATTTGTGTAGGGGAAAAAAACAGGTGTGTGTGTGTGTGTGTGTGTGTATATATATATATATATATATATAAAAACTTCTAAAAATTTAACTATACTAAATATTTTTCTAAAAAGAAAGGGTTTGAGACTACCTTAATAAATTTAAATCATTGAGGTTTGCCATGCTTTTACAGGAGGTTATTACAACTGAGATAGATAGCATTTCAATTTAAAAAGTGTATGTGAAACTTCTTCAAAACTACCAGCATTTCTGACAAAAATGCAATGCTTGAAACTCATTTTAAATGTTTGTTTAGCCATTAGCATCACTTAACATTTTAAAGTCAATTTTTCTTTTCCTAATTTTTCTGCACTGAGGACTCTATAGTATGAACTCCCAGTTTGCCCTTGCACTGAAAAAACCTTTAATTTTTGTAAGCATTCACCAGCTTCTTGAAAGATCGTGATTTTCTTTGTCCTATTTTATTTATATGCCTGCATTTTCATTCTGTCAGGGAGTATGGCTTTCTGTATGTAGCTCTTTTTAAATAAAATCTTATCTGAGTTCTGGGTAGTTCCTGAAACTTTCTGATCCATTTGGTGTTTTCCAACTGCTAGGTGAGTAACCTAAAATGAGGAGGGTGAAGAAATACTCTGGATTTAACAGCTTCTTTTATTGAAATGCATATCCTAAAATGCACATTTACAGCTGCTGTGGTCTTTTTTGCTTCTGAAAAAGTGCTTTTCTGCAAATCTTACCCATTCACTAGTGAGCAGATTTCAGTTTGCTAGATCCTGTGGAAGGATTTTCAGTCTACTTGGACTGCAATTTGTATGCTACAACTTACCTGCTAAGGAATGTAGCTCTGCACATGGAATCTAATGCTCGCTATTGTTAAGAGCAGAAGAGAACAAAGTGTTTGGGTCCATACAGTCACATAACAGCTCGTCTGTTTACCCACCAGTCTCAACAGGAGACTGCACCTAAAGCAGCTTTGCTTGATGGGGAGCGAGGGACTGTGTGTGCAGCGAGGCCAGCGTACGTGCTGCCCTGTCACAGGAGAAGGAAGCAGATACCTGCCCTGTGCTCGCTATGCCTACCTACTCGGGGGGTTTCTTTGGTTCCCTGTGGATCAGTGTCACAGAGCGCTGCAAGGCTGGGTCATGGCTGGCAATGCTCTGGTGGATGTAGGGTGCCATGGCTGAATGCACCCATACTGTGGTGAGCATGACCCGAGGTAGTGCAGAGGAGCTGTGGGGGTCTGCTGGACAGAAGGAACAGAGGAGGTGGGTGAGAGAGAGGAGCTACTGCTGGAGGGACAAAACTAAAGGACCAGGAAGAAAGAAAAAAGGGAGCGGAAGGGGTAGAGGTGGAGGAATGTGATGTGAACAAATCGGTGTGGTCTCTGGTGGTTCCCTACCTGCTTCAGCTTGCCTAAATTGGATTCATGTTTTACCTTATCTGCAGATTTAGGCTTTTAAATCAGTCAAATTGAAACTCACCCATATAATTTTACTGAGAAATAGAACAGAAGTGAGTAAGCTTTAGATCCAAAGCTCAATGGCCTGGAGAATATTTAAGATGGCACTGTTAAATCATTTGTTCTCAGTGCTTGCCTTCTGAAGCTTTCAGTAATAAATCATTAGGTTTCCCTGCTGTTCATTGTCTTACCTATCTTGGATGATTTTCTCATGTTCCTGTGACCCTTAAATACTTCCAACACAGATATTAAGGATTTCTACCGGGAGGAGGAATATGCTACAAGTCTCCAAAGCATCCTTCTAAAGCGAGTTGCATCTAGAAATGTTATTACTATTAATTTAAAACCAGAAGTTTAAAGTGTAGTAACTGCAAGTTTGAGGTGTTGGCAAGCTTAATGCTCTCTTCTGTTGAGACTGAACGCTTGGCATCATCTGCTGGTTTTACTGGAAACACAGTGCTCTTGAATTCTCAAATACTCGTATGGATATAGCCATATGCCTATGGAAAGCTGCTTCTGAATGAAACTGCTTACCTGATTTGTAGCTAAAAGTAAGTGCACCCACCGGGGCGTCTGGGACCACCATGCCTTGGGACAGGCACCCAGGTGTGGATTGCTGCTGGGAAGGAAGCCGGGCATCGGGGAGCAGGCATTTACAAGGTGGACCTGCTCTAGTAGGAGGTGTCCTATATGGCAGTGGGGTTGGAACTAGATGATCTTTAAGGTCCCTTCCAACCTAAACCATTCTATGATTCTACTTTTTATCAGGTTTGATATAAGAATTGGCCATACCAGTGGTAGGATTTTGGTGCTAACTTAGTAAAGATTTTTTTACTGTAAATTAAATTCACCTCGTCCTTCACTTCTTGATCTAAACAGGCTCGGGATGGCTAAAGCAGCAGTATAAAGGATTACCTTGTTTTACATGAACAGCAAGGCATTCTAAGAAGAACAGGTCCATAGCGTTTTAATATTTTTAAAGGTGTGTAGCTGTCTAGCTTCCATGTACCCATCTGCACTATAAACTTGTTAAAGACTTGTGTTTGTGCACCTTGCCAATTGCCTGCTGCTCTCATGTTCTGCAAGGCACCGCTTTTGACAATCTGAAATGAAAGCTGCTACCATGAAAGAAAGCAAAATCCTAAATCTACTGTGACACTGAAACAACTTGTGTCTATATGAAACTAAAACAGTGCCACTTTCTTCAGTCAGCAATAGAAATGAAGTACTTTTAAAAAGGCTTAACTTACCTGAGAAGTATTTCTTCTTGCTGACAATGGGTGTCAGCACCTGTTCAGTAACACAGCAGTTAACTATAAATGCAAATCAGTTGTTTGTTTTGGAAAAAACAGAAAAAACATTAATCACCATTTCCTACAAGATAGCTGATGTGTCTCTTGTGGTCTGTACTTGCAGTTAAGCTAGCATATTTCGTCTAGCATATTTCCAATAAATGTCATATTCAGTAAACCTAAGCACCACTGTCTAGTAACCGCAGCCTTTCACAGCCCCTGGCACTAACAGCTGGGCGGTTCAAAGGAAAGAGCAGCATCCTGTTGAGGGTCACGTTTACAGAACTGAAGAGTGCCAATAAAGAGAGCTTGTGTGAAAGCACTGAGCCGCTTTAGGATCCTTCTGTTTCTCAAGGTCAAAGTTGTTCTTTCACTTGCACAGGACCTGTTCCTTTCTTTCTCAAATAATTTAATACCTTTGCTTTATTTGTTGCCATAGAATTTAATTGCTCTAAAGGTGAGGTTACACATTACAACTAAGCTGAACTAATTGCTTACCTTCAATGGAAGGAAACAGTCCTGTGTCTGTCTCTCTGCCTGCCTTCTTGTTCCTGGCTGTGCTGTCCCGCTTCTTCCCTTGCACTGAAGATCAAGGTCTTCACACCCTCTGTTGAGCCAAGTCAACTTTTTGAGCCAAAAAGCTATGAATATGAGAAGTGATATAATCTTTATGCAGCCAGCAGCAAGATGAGACACACTGAAAGAGGAGAGACAGAGGACCTCCTTACTTACAGGAAGCTATCGGGTGGGCTGAAATTATATTGCCTCTGCTATGTATATTACAACAATCTCATGTTGCATCTACTAGAAAGAGTATTTGATGCTGTAAACAATGTATGTTATTATAACAGAAAAAAATACGAACATTGTTAAGTTAAAGTCTTTCTTGTCAGACACATATATCACAAGAGTTCAGCACAAGATGGCTTTTTAACATTTTTTTTCTCCAGAAAGGTTTGACAGTCCTTTGATCAAAAAGTTCAAAAGCACTGAACTAACAAAATAGTATCAGCTAGATAATATATATATTATCCAATTGAATATATCAGCTAGAATATAACAAAATGAACACATGTACCCAAATGTTTTTACACTGAATCAAATTAAACAATTGCCCCTGCTGTGAACTTTGATATTCCTAGAGCCTGGTCAACTTTGTGGACACCCTGGTAAGAAATCTGTTTTATAATATGGCAAGTAGCATCATTTGGGTGAGTTCTTGTTAACGCATTTTTTGGGGACTATGTAGATATTGTTTACCTGTGAGATAACTGCTTTGCTTTAGCTAGATTTAAACTCAGTTACACATAGCAGCTGCAGCAAAATCTAGTACGTATGTTGTGAAATTGGGAGTAAGGAAGTGTGTATCAGAACCCGTACTTGGAATTAATTTATATTTTATAGTCGTGTCGTATTCTGAACGATCTACCTGAAGTACTAGAAGCACATAACCTTCTTAGCCTGATGCTCTATACAGTTTTATTTTCTCTATTCATAATTGCCAGTTTTGAGGGACATTCAGCGAGCTATGCAATGTCCCTGCTTTTCCTGTGACAGGCTAGAACAAACAGAAGCAGTGTGCTACTGCACTGGTGATGTTATTTCCCTCTCTACAAAAAGTGAGATGCAATAATGGCCCTTATCACCTAGAAACCTAAGTCTCCCTTGTCTTGCAAAGAAGCATAAGCACCTATGAGACTTAAAAATTTCTGAAAAGAGGCTCCAGCCATTGATGTCACCTAGTGTTTTTAAAACTTTTATTCACTATTAACAACTGTGAACAGAATGTTTTACATTGTCATGCTATTTCAACATAACAACATTTAAAAAGTAACATAGGTAACAAAAGTTATTAAACACATTAAAATAGGAAGTAATGCACAAGATTCTTAAAACTTGAGTGTACCTGCATTCTGCTCTGCAGATCCCGGGTCCCTCCAGAGCCTCTTTATGCCAGATTTTGTAGAATGGACAGCTGAGAGCTTGGATGGCACTGCAAAATTATTTTACTTTGAATCCAGGTGTCCAAATGTTCAAAATTAATGTCTTCATCAACTAACCTTCCAAATGTTGTCCTGTAATAGGAAACAGCACAGAACTGCAACTTTACCTTAAGATTAGAGCTGATTTTGGAGTTTGTTTTCTGCTGGTGCTCTGTGCGGAGCGCCGTACATTGACAAGAGGAGATTTAATAGGAGATGACCCGTATTGTCATCAGCATGGCACGATTTCCAGTTGCTGTGGAACAGATTAGGGTCATCAGCAGAGAGAACAGCAGAGCTTTACCAGCACAGCCCAGTATGGCTTACCCAGACAGAGAAAGGAGATAAATCCACAGCTATCAAAGGTAGGAAGCATTATTACTGACCTGTACTTTTTATATAGTAGTGACCATAATTCCATGTTTCTTGACAGTGTTATTTCATAGGAAAATGTGCAATAACTTGGCCATTTTAAGTTAAGGCAGAAGGAACAGTGAAGGGATGATGGAATTTACAGTCTGTTGGAAATCACGTTAATACTGGCTTTTTATTGTATTGGACTTTGCCTTTTGTATAATTATTTGTCTTCCTCTGTACTTGAGAATCTTTTAAGAAAGATAAAGTCAGTCACAAAATTATAGCATTGTTAGATTGCAAGGGTCGGGGGTTTTTTAGGGGTTAATTATTTTTGTTCTTTTATTAAGAATATAGGTCAGCAAGCAAACTTGTAATGTCATCACAAATTATGCATGTTGAGTTCATTTCTTTTGCCTTTTAATCTATAAACATTGTACTCTTGATAAAACTACAACCATGTTGCACGAGCTCTAAAATTACAGATGCATTATGAATAAATATTCAGTGTATTCAAGGAGTGTGTCAGGTCTCATCATTGGTACATAAACAGCTTTTTTTCAGCCTGGTAATTTTTGAGTTGTGCTAAATCCCCCCAGTTTTAATATTTGCATAGTAAGACATCATTCCTTTCAACTTCAGTCCATGTTCAGCAGACACCTGCTTCAGTTAAGAGGTGACCCCAGTGGGAGTTCCACCCATGGTGATTATGTTAAATCCATTACACATGCATCTGGACCTCGGTTGTGTAATAGCAGGGGTAAACCTTGGGCGGATTCACCTGAGAAGCTGCAGCCTCCTCTATGTGTGTCTTTCTCTTTCTTGGTCCATAAAAATCCTTTTGTGATGACTCTCTGAAAAATACACATTCCTGTGCCTGCGTCTGGAAAGACAACAGCAGGTTTCACCTACTCTCTGCTGTGCAGCACAGTCTTGAGACGAGAGAAGGCAGCTGTAGATCAGCCCTTGGCCTACTCATACTATAATTAGATGCACCTTTATGAACTGAAATATAAGCTGTTCTGTTCCCTTTTTAATTAGATGTCTGCCTTCTATCAGAACTTCTCTTTAGAGTACTTTTATTAAACAATTCAAACTAACCACCAATTAAAAATTACTGTTATTACAATACAGGTTTTATGTCCAGAGGTATAAAATAAAACTAATAAAATAAGACCTGTTTTTATTTGAAAAACAAGTAGAACTGATGTTGCTGAAATGTGTATTTCTTAATGGCAGAATCAGTTTAGCGTACTACTAGCTTCCAAAAATAAATCCTGCACACACTGCAGAGAAAAAATACTGTTGTCTTTGCCATTTTTGTTAGCATCATCAGGAAGAACGACATTGTTTTAGTTAGATGTTATGAATCAAGAGGAAATAATCCTTCATACCTTTATTGTCAGAGGCCCAGTTTGACTTGTTGCCATTTACAACCATGTATTTTTTTTAAATCTCTCTCCATAACCAGTAAACAGCCTGGTATCTGAATCTGGAAAAGAAGAACAAAAACATTTTAATTTCCATTCTATTACATAATTATTATTTTATTCCAGACCTTCAGGACAGGGAGATGGCATTTAACAGGAGGGTATTTTTTGTCAGACTATCATAGATGCTAAAATCTGGTTGAACAAGGACAAACGCCAGGACAGAAGAATGTCGGCTGCTGTACGTATTATTCTGTACCCGTACTTCTGCACTGGTCCTCTGTGAAGGAGCAATAGTCTAAGTAAGTCTGTGAGCACTTATTACTAGAGTTTTTCTGCACCAAACGGCTAAAAGACACAAAGATTAAAACTGTATGCTTACTTATTTTCAAAAGTAGTATTATTTGGGTTCATTATGTCTTTTTGGTTTGTTTTGGCGTGTTATTAGAGATCTTTAGTTTAAAACACTTCTGATTTCACACCAGTCATGTTGTGCATTTACTTGGCTTTCCAGTGTCATCTCTTCAATCTGCCTGGACCTCCTTGGTCTCACTTTTTTGGCCTCCCTGGACCCCTCCAGCGTCAAGACTTCAGCCTCCTTGGAACTTTTTAAAGTCCCCTTTTCAGATTCTTTGGATTTATCCAGTCTGAGCTCTTCATCCTCTGTGGACTTTTCCAGTCTCACTTCATCTTCTCTGGATCTTTCAAGTCTCACATCTTCAGCCTCTTCAGACTTCTCCAGTAGCTCCTCTTCAATCTCCTTAGAGCTCTCCAGTCTCACCTCTTCAGATTCCTGGGAGCGCTCCAGTTTCAGCTCTTCGATCTCCCTGGACCTATCAAGTCTCACTTCATCAGGCTCTCTGGATCTCTCTGGTGACAGTTCAATCTCCTTGGATCTCTCAAGTCTCACCTCTGTACCCTCCCCAGACTTCTCCAGTCCTACTTCTTCACCCTCTCTAGACCTCTCCAGCCTCAATTCTTTACCCTCCCTAGATGTTTCCAGTCCCACCTCCTCAGCTTCCCTGGACTTTTCCTGTACAATCACTCCATCCTCACTGGGTGTCTCAGAGCACACTTCCTCAACCTCTTCAGAATCACTAGATCTCACCGATTTTAACTATATCGTGTTGCAGGGCTCCTCTGAATTACCCTCATCAGCCTCTGAGGATGTTTCTAATCTCATCGCTATGCCCTTTCTGGATGTCTCCATGCTCACTTTTCAGGGTGCTTCTTCCCTCACTCCCTCAGTGTCTTTGGACGTTTCCAATCTCACCACTCGAGTTCCCCCAGACCCATCCACCCTCACGTTTCTGGATGTTGCTAATTGCACCGCTTCAGCTTCTCTTGATCTCTGCATCTAATCCTCTTAACACACCCCTTCTCACTGCAACCTCTCTATATCTTTCTAAACTTTCCTCCTCTATGTGCTTTTTCCTAAGCTCTGTCTCTGAAAGTTCTTATCTGCGGAAAGTTTATGGCTTTGCAAATACATCCTAGCATCCAAACAGAACTGGGCATGAAAACAGGTTGTACAAATCTATAATGGTGCCTTGTTTACAGCTGCATAAACATCAACATATATTCTGGAATTTTTGTGGAGCACAATTTCTGTCACTAATCTAATTTACATTCTGTCTCAGCATGGTACCTCTCCCAAAACTTTATTTTTTTTAATTCATGCGGAATTTTTTATCTATCAAGATCAACAAATAGTAAATAGAGCTAAATGTGCAGATAATTGCATCCAAGTTGTATATTTCCATTACAGATTTAAATCTGAGTGCATTGCACAGAATTGTCGGCAGAGGCATTTCACATGGAGCTACAGAGAGAAGATGTGGTGGGAAAAGAAAACTGAGGGGAAAAGAGCGGGTGAGAGAGAGGGGGTAGGGAGAGGAATCGGAGGAGGTGCGGGGCAGGAGCAGAGGGACACGTAGCTGGAAGAAAGACGTCCAACTCTGCTAGCATAATTTTTTTTCCTCCAAGCCATATTTGTGTCCTGGGCTGCCCATGAGCCTTTAAATAATCTTATTGATAATTATTTTACCTATCAAATCATCAAATGTTACCATTAAAACAGCATTTGTATATAACATGCCCATTATCAATATATGTAATTAGTGCTTTACTCGTGTTGCACCAAATACGTTGCATAGGTAGCAGGGAGGGGCTTCCTTAAATCTTCGGTGCTTTCTTGTATCTTTTTATTACCATTGTTACAGTTGAGTTTTAGAAAACAAGTACGTTTTGGTTCAGTATCAGCTCATTGGTGCCCTTTCTGTGTTAAAAGTGCTGTAATGAAAAATGTTTTTAAATTGATTTCATTTTTACAAGTTGGAAAGCTTTGCTCCAATACGCCATGTCTGTCTCGAAATTAGGCTCACACAAAAAATAAATAAGGAAATAAATGCATAAGACTTATTTTCTGCCTCATTTAACTAGTTACTTCTTTAACATTAAGTAGGAAAGATTGCAATACATGGATTTTAGAAATGAGCCCCAAATTCAATAGGAGCAAAGTTGTTTAGCAGTTATTAAAAAAAAACCCAAGATGGAAGGAATGCAGCATCCTGAAGCGTTCACTTCAAAAACGTTGTCACAACTGGCACTGACTAGAGTCTTCTCCAGTAACCTCAGTAGAGAGATTAAGTGGGCAAATTAAGGACAGAAAATTCTTCCCATCTTCCCACTCTTTCTTCCTCGTTGGTGTTCTTACCAATTACACTAATAGGCAATCTTCCCTTTCTGTCATATGCTATCCTGGGGATAGACTCTGACATACCTGGTGAACAATTGCTCTTTCTGTTCTGGTGGATCTATACTGACGTGCTGATGTGGATTGTTAATCGCAAGGGCTCTGGACTACGTGAGATCTCTAATAAAGCTGAAAGTTACTCTCTGCTTTAAGAATGTACTGTGAGAACATCGCCGCGCAGTGATGGGAAACGGTGGTGTCATTTCCAGGGATTTGCACTTCATCAGACACTGAAATCAGCAGGAAGACACACGGCCTCTCTGCAAAGAGAACCAAAGTCACCAGCATTTCCTCAGGGACTGTACGGCTTCTGGGGGATTCTTACCTACTTTATGATGTGGTTTGCCTCTGGACAAAAGGAATAGAGAGAAGAGGTATATATACTTCAGTGCAAGGATTTAATAAAAACCCAATCCATAATAACCTTAAATCCTTAGTCCTCATTATTTACATGAACACTAAATTAGGACCAAATTGATTCCTCATCAAACGCGATTCACGTCTTGTAACTTTTTGCTAATTCTAGATGGAAAATTGCCTGTTTTTCCATGAAGTCTCAACCGATGATGATAGCTTCTAGTTTGCTGTGTTGCTTTTTATTAATATAATTTCAGGTGTATGCATAAACGGTCCTACATCCAGAGGAATCCCATGCCAAGGCATCGTGTCCAACGGGATAAAACTGAATGTGGCACAGCTTGGCCACAGATCGATCGAAATGCCAAACTGAAGACAGTCTGTGTTTATAGAAATTATTGGATCCACGTGCTTGTGAACTGCTTTCTTCTCTACCTTATCTAGAAAAAACTAACTGATGGCCTGGATAATGACAACTGATTTAACTAGTAAAACGTGCTTTAAACCACTTGCTTGGATCCTTAAGATTACAACAGGACTACTTAGGATTGAGCTGATGTGTAACTAACATAATTGCCGCATAACTAACCACTAGCAGAAAAGCCAGGCTTTAATTTATGTTCTTTACTTAATTGACGTGCTGAGCATTTCCGGCAAATTACCGCGTCCAAACCATGGAAGACCACACCCCTGCCGACTCCTCTGGACGCTCGACGCAGGCCGCAGCTGGCCACGCCTGCAGGCGGGGCCGAGGCCTCCCTAACAGGGAAGGCCCCAAACCTTTCCCCAGCGGTTGCTACCGGGGTGAGCAGGGAGAACAGGCACACGCCCCGGTGCCCGCCGCAGGGCAGCCCCCGGCCCGCCGCGCCCCGGCCGCCTCGTCCCCGCGCGGCGGACAGCGCTGAGCCCCGCGGCGCAGGGGCCGGGCCACGGGACCGCGGACGGAAAGGGCAGGCCTCGCGGAGCTCACTCAGCCCTCTGATTGGTCACTGCCAGAGGAGAGCCCTTGTGATTGGAGGGGCGACTAAGCAGTTGCCAGTGGTCAGCCTCCCTGAGGTAATTGGGGTTTCGATTGGCGGGGGGATCACTCCTGCTTGTTGATTGGCTAGAGCGCAGCGCGGCGGTTTCTCCCCTTCCGGTGGGCGCTGACCTTGCCGGTAGCGGAGCCCGTGCGCCCGCAGCCATGGTGGCCTACTGGCGGCAGGCCGGCCTCAGGTACCGCCGGCGCGGCGCCGAGCGCGGCTCCCTCGCGATAGATGGGGTGGCCGGAGGCGAGGGGCTGGCGGGGCGGGCTGGGCTGGCGGGGTGGCGGCGGCGCCTCAGGCCGGGGCGGAGGGGCCTGCGGGAGGCGTTTGACCTCAGCTTCGCCTCCCCCTGTCTTTAGTTACATCCGGTACTCCCAGATCTGTGCCCAGGCGGTCAGAGCGGCCATGAAGCCCCAGTACAAAGCGGAGGCAGAGAGGGCGGCAATGGCCACTGTGAAAACAGTGAAGCCCAAGAAGGAATAAAATGTAAGTAAATGGGCCGGGCTGGGGCGCCTCAGTGTAGCGTTTTATACGAGGAGCGTTGGCTTCCTAGCCTGAGTCGGGTCCGTGGCAGTCTGTAACTGCTGGGCTCGTTTCATGCCGTAGGTGGAAAATCGGCTTTGGTCTTCTTGCGTGAGCCAGGAGGGGGTTGCTGGGGGGTTCGAGAGGGATTGCTGACGGCTTTAGTGCTGCTTGTGCGGGTGTCTGAGTCCTGACTGCCTGTGGGATGGGAAACTGTGTAATCACATCAGTTGGATGAAGTGAGATGTTCTCCCGCCAAGCTTTGATCGATTTGGGGTTTGGTCAACGTTGTTATGGACTAGTGCAAAACAGGCGGGTTTCTGTAGCGATGTTCATAGGTTTCCCGTCTCTTCACTAAGCCAAGAGAGACTCTGAACTGCTGTTTCCCCAGTCAGCAGACGTATTTGTGTAAGGGTTATTGGCTGTCTGTGAAAGACAGATGCTACTTGTACCTTTATTTGTGACATAGCATACATCACGGGCAGATGAAATCTCTTCTAAGAACACCTTCTATTCCTGATCTGAGATTAAATGTTACTACCTTTTGTTTGAACCATAGCTTGTCTATACTCTTGAATCAAATAACTTACATTTTAAATCTCTCATAGGAACTGGTCTGTGTGAATACTCTCACAGCAAACTGCAAAGCTGCAGGCAAGCTCAAGACTCTGCAGTACAATGTCATCACGTCAACTGTAAGACTTGCCTCTGTATGTAAATCAGCATGCTAATAAAAGCAATTTCTGTTAAACAAATTAATGTGTGGAAAGTGGTGTTCCTTTTGAAACAAAGTACTCCACTTTGCAGAGACATTTATCTTTCACTTATGTAAAAATAGAAGACTTCATCACGGTCTATCATTCAAGAACAACATACGTTTATTTTAAGGCAAATCTCATGTCAGATTTCATGCTGATATTTCAGATACGTTGATGAGTGAGAGATTTAATTGTAGTTTAAAACTTCTGCCTACCTCATTTCAATGATTAATGATTACTTTGGAGAAAAGTTTTCTTCACTAAAACCTAATCAATAGAGAATATAGGCATATAATTTTGCTAATTAAAATACCTCAGTCATCTCTCTCTGCTGGAAGAGGTATACTGTTGGCTTTAAAAGTCTCTGCCAGTGTGGTGTTCATCTTCTGTTTGTGCTTAGAACAGTGCTACCGCGGTGGAAGTCAATTTGATGAGGAGGGGAGCTGGAGAGGCGGCCTCCTGCAGGAGCGGGGGAAGGGGGTGCGGGAAGCCTGGCCTGGGCTCTGGTCGCTCAGCTGGCACTTGTCCTCACTAACACATTGTCACAATACTGGGGGCAGAGGGACACGCATTCCCTAGGGAACGGCAGGGATGGGGTGACGCTCCATCTGCTCTTGGGGCAGGAGGTCACCAGCAGCAGCACAGGGATGGGGTGACGCTCCATCTGCTCTTGGGGCAGGAGGTCACCAGCAGCAGCACGGGTCTGGGGAGAGCTGTCGGTGTCCTGCCACCCTGTGCCTGCACAGCAGGGCCACGGCTGTCCCTGCACAAGGCAGAACGCGGCACGCATGTAGAAGGGGCTTCAGCTCTCGGGTTGTTGAGACATTTCTGCTGTCGACTCATACTCACAGTTCAATAAACGCTCTTCAAGGAGCATATTAAAACAAACTCAATTTTTTCATATATATATTACATGAAAAAAAGTTAGTCCTTACAAGAATAAACTGATTTTTGTCTATCAAATGTTTCAAGTATTAAAGTATTTTATAGAATGGTATATAATTTTTATTTTAAAGAACATTATAAATACAGTCTTAAGCAGATGGCTGTGAATGGCAAGAAACTTCTTTTCCTGAAGTAAAGATATGTTTTTGATTTAGCAATTGCCATTGGAGTTACTAACTAGCTGCAAACCATTCCATCCGTTTTGCTGTGCTGAATGACAGGAAGAAAATTTACAATAGTTAGTACACGAGGGGGGGAAAAAACCCACAGTAAAACTTTTACAGAGTGTTCACAGCTTTGTATGCTAATGCAACTCAATCTATAGTTTGAAATAGAAACAAACCACACAAGGTTAATGAATCCAAGCTCTGCAATAATATAAGCCAGCAATGTGACAGAACTATTAAAATACTTTAAAAAAAAAAAAAGTAAGACCGTGCACATTTAGTCTTTTTCCCCATGTTGTCCCCCCCAGCTGCAGGAGCTGGGCATGGCAGCTGTGGGTCGCTGCGGGGGGGGCCCTGCCACTCTGCAACAGGGGCACAGACCGAGCAGGACAGTGTCTGCCCCAGAATAAATCAATCATCTGATGAGTTGACGGCATATTTTGCTGTTGCTGATCCTGATATATACACGCAGAGGGGCTGCGTGTTCCCCTCAGTGGCTGGTGTTAATACTCTAAAAGTGAATACATTTACAAGGAAGGCTGTTTGTTAGGAGATGACTTGTCTTCATAGTGGCTCTTTGGGAGAGATTCAGTGACAACAGTTGCTCGGGGAGTAAAGCATAGCTGCCATTAATTTCAAAAGCATTGTATTGTAATATTGGGTATATTTTGGCCAGATGCAGAGAATAAATTCTTGAGAAAGGTGTTATTTTCAGCATGCAGCTGATGGCTACTGCATTTTCTTTAGTGAGTGCCAACAGGCTCGTTCAGAGAGTGTTTTGACATTACCATTGTTTTTACGCTGCTTCCTTTTCTGGGCTGGCTTCCACTTCTACCTCTTCATATTCCTCAACATCTGCAGTGGCATCCTGGTACTGCTGGTACTCGGACACGAGGTCATTGGTGTTACCTTCTGCTTCAGAAAACTCCATCTCATCCATACCTTCCCCAGTGTACCAGTGGAGAAACGCTTTTCTTCTGAACATGGCTGAGAACTGTTCGGAAACCCTGATGAAGAGTTCCTGAATGGCTGTGTTATTGCCAATAAAGGTCGCTGCCATCTTCAGTCCTCGCGGGGGTATGTCACACACGGCCACTTTGACGTTATTAGGGATCCACTCTACAAAGTAGGAACTATTCTTGGTCTGGACAGCCAGCAGCTGCTCGTCCACCTCTCTGGTAGACATTCGGCCTCTGAAGATGCACGCCACGGTCAAGTACCGGCCACGACGAGGGTCGCAGGCTGCCATCATGTTGCGGGCATCAAACATCTGCTGAGTAAGCTCCGGCACCGAGAGGGCTCTGTACTGTTGGCTGCCTCGAGCCGTCAGTGGAGCGAAGCCCGGCATAAAGAAGTGGAGGCGAGGAAAGGGCACCATGTTAACGGCCAGCTTCCGCAGATCTGCATTCAGCTGACCAGGAAAGCGGAGGGAGGTTGTGACACCACTCATGGTTAGGGACACTAGGTGGTTGAGGTCACCATAGGTGGGGTTGGTGAGCTTTAAAGTCCTAAAACATATATCGTATAGAGCTTCGTTGTCAATGCAAAAGGTTTCATCTGTAGTCTCTATTAGCTGATGGATGGAGAGGATGGCGTTATATGGCTCTACGACTGTGTCAGACACTTTGGGTGAAGGCACAACACTGAAGGTGTTCATAATCCTGTCGGGATATTCTTCTCGGATTTTGTTGATGAGGAGTGTGCCCATGCCTGAGCCTGTACCACCCCCCAGTGAATGGATGAGCTGGAAGCCCTGAAGGCAGTCACAGCTCTCACACTCATTCCTGACCACATCCATGACGTTCTCAATCAGTTCAGCGCCTTCTGTGTAGTGGCCCTTGGCCCAGTTGTTTCCAGCGCCTGAATTTCCTGTAAACAGAGTCACAGAAAGAGCAGCCACAAAGTTAACAAGAGAATTCTTAAAGGCTACAAAGTTGGGAGTTCAAAGGCCGTTCTGGGAGGGCTGACTGTGGTCAGTTTGCTGACAGCACGCTGTACATACCGTGAATGAAATTGTCAGGGCGAAAGAGTGGGCCTATTTTGCTAGACCGCACACTGTCCATCGTACCAGGCTCCAGGTCCACCAAGATAGAACGGGGCACATATTTATGGGCTAGGACAAAAGAAAATGAGGGCAAACAATTACTGTTAGAGGTCAAAGAGACAGGTTTATAATCTACTCTGAAAAACCCAAGCCATCTACAGTGATCTGGGGGGTTATTTTTTTTTTAATTACTTATTTTAACCTTCATGTTGGCTCTGCACATTGCTGCGCCGACCCCCTCGCAGCGCCGAGCACTTACAGTAAGCCTCATTGAAGTAGACGTTAATTCGCTCGAGCTGCAGCGACGCATCGCCACGGTAGTTTCCAGCGATGTCAATGCCGTGTTCATCACTTATCACCTCCCAGAACTGGAAAAGGAAAGAGGTTCAGTGCATTCATAAAGAGTAGTTTTCTTAAGCACAACATGTTGAGCACCAGCCCTGCCGTGCTCGTGCCTGACTGCAGGGAAGGGGGACGGTGCCTGGCGGGGGGGCGGGGGTGTGTGTGTGTGTGTGTGTGTGTGTGTGTGTGTGCGCTTTGCCATTTACGTGTTAGCTCAGAGTGGGGTCCTCCTCCCCCCAAAAAAAGCGCAAGGGAAAAGTTTCGTAGACCACTTATGCTGCTTAGCTATCACCCGTGCACTAATAGGTGGAGGCCCTCAATTTGTTCCCTTCATTGTAAAGGAAAATTGTTATTAGCTCAAATAACACAGGTACTAGTTGGTATGAGCTTAACAGAAAAGTCAGGATGGGGGGACTGCGGGGGGGGTTACCTGGGGGCCTGTCATGCCCCCGTGGGACTGTGGCACGGCAAAGCTGGCTCCGACAAACTTGTATGTGAGCAATGGTTTCCACAAGAGGCTGTTGGTCCTGGGTGTCCTATCTTGACACTCATATGGATGTCCTGTGCGGGGGCTGTTATCTGGGCAGCAGCCGCTGCAGCGTTAACGTGACACACCCGCCACTATGACGACCAGGGTATTTCAGTTTTAATCGTCTCCTGGTTTAGCATCCAGTCTTATTTTGAGGGTGCAAATATGCCGTTGCCAACATGTGCATGGTGTTTTAGTGTATCTGTGTGTGTGCGCTTTTCTACAGGCCTTATTAGACACAAGCAGTTCCCAGGTCAAAGCCAACAGAAAAAAATATAAACCTTTTAACTATATCTTACTGGCTGCGCCCAAACTACCTGGGTCTAACATGCCATCCACAGCTTCATGTGCCAATAAAAGGAATCGAGGTGAGATTTGTGGGAGCAAGAAATGGAGGAAGAACACAACAGAACAATCCTTCAGCTATCACATGTCTTCAAAGACACCCTCCCCCAGCCCCAAATTAACACAAATATTTTTTTTTGACAACTTCCTACTAATCGATTAAAAAAAAAAAAAAAAAGGACATCACACAGCAAAAAGCAATGGTGGTTGTTTTGCTCCTGGCACACAAAGTCAGCAATGAGCGACGTCTCTCCGAGTAACAGCACAGCAGTTTGACCTACACAAAAACACTCCCGACGCCATGAGGCCAGCAAGGCCGGAACCCTCAGCACACGTTGTGCCACCCTTTGTGACTGACAGCACAGGGCATTCTGTTGGGCAACACACTCCCGTATTAATGACTGTAACGTGGCGGAGTCACTGCTGTCTGGCCCAACTAAAGCACTGGCGTCACGACTTCGCAGCCCTGGAATTACTGGCTCCTTCCCTTGCCCCGGTATTTTGCAGACTCGATTAGTGCCCCGGGAATGCGAGTCCCAGCAGGAACGCTCTGGAGCGCTTTTAATCTTGGTGCCATAGTTCTTGCAGGTGTTTCATTCTTTGACGGTCTTAACATTAAGCTTTGCAGGAGGAGCAAGCCCATCTTATGACTGTCCCATCAAAACACTCATATTGACTGCTACCACTGAGTTAACAAAGCACTTGTTCTCCCCCCAAAGTCCCCATCCGTTAACGATGTTTGACCTGCTGCCATGAGAGCAATTATAACTAATGACCAACAGTGAAGAGACCTTACCTTAGCTCCAATTTGGTTCCCGCACTGGCCGATCTGAAGATGCACGATTTCACGCATTCTGTGTAGCTTAGACCTGTCGGTGGCTACCACCCAACCCAGGGTTTGTGGTGGCTGTCCCCGGCACAAGCTCCTTCTGCTGCTGTATCAGCTACACCCAGCGCCGTCCGCCCAAGGGGCCTTTTTATAGCAGCGGGACCGTGGCCCGGGCAGCGGGGGGAGTAGCCACCGCTGGGGCTGCTGCGCGCAGGGCGGCACCGTGCCCAGGTACAGGGTGCAGGTGCATTGCTGAGCGGCTCGGAAAAGAAAATTGTCACCCCCCCTTACTATTCATTCCAGCTCTCCGTGCAGCAAAGTGTGACTCGCGAATATCTGCACACTGTTATTTGTGCTTCATTATTTTATATATTATATATATACAAATATATACCCATACAGAGCAATTATAGCCTAAAATGAGTGATCTTAATTCATTAACTACATATGCTTCTGCCACAAAATTTAAATTTCAACATCATATGAGTCATACAGGACAACATCTGTAATAAAAACCGTAACAACTTTCGAGCCGTAGCCTCCTACAATCACGCCGGTCAGCGCGCTGCCAGGCAACTCACAGGTCACTAATACGCGCCATTGCCAGTGCCTACCTGCGTGGAGGAGGGGTAACAGGACAGGATCAGTAACAAAAAAATACTTTGTAAAACATAAATATAACACTGAAATCTCAGTGATATATGTTCATTAAACATTTAATAAGAATCCACCAATTTCAGCCAATCTAAAAATCTGAATTAACTTGTGACTAACTTGCACAGACGCGCTCTCTCGCGCTCTCTCTCTTCCTTTCCTGACATTAAGAAATACAGTATTTCTTATATTTTGTTTTTCTGAGATGTATTGTTTCAGAACTTGCCAGGAAAATGCCGGAGGTGGAACCCCCGTTCCACTGCAGCTAACCATAGTGCTCCGTGCGAAACGTTTCTCTGCAGCAAAGGAAACGGTGCGAGGCTGAGCCAAACAGGGCCCGCTCGTGTTGCCTGCTGATAAACAGGGCTAATATCGCTGAGCAACAGAAACCCGGAGCAGGCGGTCTTCTGGAAGCTTAGAGGAGTTTTATTACATGTCAGGCGACTGTCAGTGCTCTGCAAGTGTTCCTTTTAAGGATAGGAAAAGGAACTATAATTAGGAAAGCACCTTAAATTATTTTGTACAAAAAGATGTCAGTGGAAGGACTTGACTCACTGAAACTAACCCCTTCATGGGGTGCTAGAGATAAGGAATCTCTGAGCTTCCATCTTGCTCCAAAAGAAAAATCAGCTTGTTCCAGACTTCCCCGCCACAGATGACTTCCACTTCTTCCACCAGCCAAGGGGGGACACCCAACTGCTCCGAAGGCAAAGTTTAGCACCAGGCGAGCACGGCAAAAAAGGGACCAGCAAATGTTCTGCCATCCTCTGCCAAGCCATGAGCAATAAAAGCAAGACTTTAAATTCAGGCAGTTTAATTTTTTTCCTTAAAACACAATAGTTTTATAATTTTCCAACAAATAAGTATCCTCTAAACAGCTTAGTTTGCTCAGCAGGACAGCGTAACAGTTAAGTTTCCGTTGCCACAGCATAGGTATTTTCTACAATGGCAGTGGGCACCTTCTACAATTTCCTAAGACAAAATACTGGAAAGGTTATTTGGGCACTTACTTTGAAAGCAAATTTCATTTTATTCACGCACATTTCATATTTGTTTTCTGCAGTGATGCTTAGCTAGAAGTAATAGTTCAATTCTGAGTTGTATATTCCGTTGCTGCATGGACACAACGTGTCAGAGCTACTGACAGCAAATAAATACAACTTGCAATATTCAGTGTAGTCATCTACAATAGCCACAACTTAGGAAGCGGCTGAAGATGCTCATTCACTGTCCAAAAAATTTGGCAAAATAACTTCAGCAATAAATATATTCCAACTCTAACCATTCTACGATTCTATACTCACAAGCGTCTCACAAACAATGACAAAAAGAAAAAGGGAAGTGAAAGAAATATGCAATCACTTAACATGGGGTTTTCTCCTGTTAAAAATAGCTCCCTGGAATCACATGCCTCCTCTAAAGCGCCTCCCAGCAGAGTCTTAAAAATTGTGGCCCATGACACAAAGTACCTGAGGCACTGCAGCAGAGACGGGTTTGTGCCTCTTTTCCCTCCCTCAAACTGCATTTCTGCTTGGGGAAGCCCTGAGTCTCTCCTTACACCAGACTTGCTGTACAAAAAGCCTGTTCCCCTGTGGGTTTTGTCCGCGGGCTGCCACTGCCGGGCTGGGAGAAGCTGGAGGCTGGAGCTGCCGCGAGCTCCCGGCCATGGCAGAGGTGCTGCCCAGGCCATGGCCGGCGTGGGGCCGCTGGCGAGGCTGGGCTGGGGGGACCCGCGCCGCTGCGGGGACGAGGAGCAGCCCGGCCCCGGCACAGCCTGTCCCGCTGTGCCCGGTATCAGGCCCAGGCACAACGCCCCGGTGACGGGCGCAAGCTGAGACCACAAACACACCAGGCGCCTTTGGTTACTGGGGTTTTTTTTTGCTTCTGCTTTTCTTGGTTGTTTTTTTTTTTTTTTTTTTTTTCCCCCAATGCCACCACAGAACGCACTAGCAACACATACACTTGTGCGGGGAGGCATTCAGGGACACTTTTTTTCCATATGGTTTGCTTGGGAGGAACTAGCTTTCCACAGCAGCTGGGAAGATTGTTGAGAAGAAAGCCTGGCCAGTTTGAGATAAGCCTGGCTACTGGCCACCAGATAATCCGGGAGGGATCTGTGAATGGTTACCAGATGAGCTGATGCTGGTCTCAACTAATCCCAGCTACATCAGGAATGCCACCCAAAAAATGTTGCATTCGACAGGCAATAAAGACTACCTACTTCACATTTGCATTTCACTTAGTAAGAAAAACTACTTAAAGGCTGCCTCCCGCTGGCAGCCGGGCCAGAGGAGTTGCCGTGGGTGCAAGGAGCCCGTATGTTCAAGCAAATAGGTCTTGGTACAACCAGAGTGGAACCGAGCAGCTCGTTACCTTCCCCGTGCTGCAGATCCATGCCCTGGCGGAATCGGGGCTGGCGGGACGTGAATTCACCTGTGGGGTTGTGCCTCGCTCATCCCGGCCGCCACAACGGGGCCCTGCTGCGTTTGGTCCATCGATGATTGCCAAGGCCGGCGGCACAGTGGCCAGGCTGGTCCTGCACCGCTGTCGGTCTCGGTGCCTCAGTCTCTCTGCGCATAATGTGGAGCTAATAAATCTCACACCTTTTGTGGAGAGTGCCAAGAGCTGAGGAGGACCCGCGCGGAGGGAAGAACTGGCTGTGGTTACTAAACCTGTTTACCAAACATGAAC
Organism: Fratercula arctica; assembly: GCA_947846985.1. Taxonomy (NCBI): domain Eukaryota; kingdom Metazoa; phylum Chordata; class Aves; order Charadriiformes; family Alcidae; genus Fratercula; species Fratercula arctica. Next base: position 873,159 of record CANTUZ010000013.1, on the reverse strand, counting down.
GCTCTACCCAGCGTATGGAAAAGAGACACCAGCAGTCCACCCACACGGATACTTAAACCCTCTGCAGGTTTTCACTATTGAAAGTAGCAGATAATAAAGAATCTTCAAACATCCTGAACCCTAAAGAACAGCGTACAGAAAACGGGCACAGGCCTGAATTCCTTTGTAAACCATAGCACAAAAGCGCTTGAGAAATTCAAAACCTGGGAGTAGCAAAACTGCCCCTCCAAGGTCCCCCCGTCCTGCCCATTCCACGCGAGCAGCCGGTGGCAGGGCACAGCCCGACTCGGTGCTGCTGGGCCCGGCCGAAGGCACAGAATCCCGTACCTCTGGCACCCGGGGGCTGCTGCCCCGGAGCCTCCTCCTGCCACGGGCCCTGGGCGACAGCAGCTCCGCGCCCAACCACCACAGCGCTTTTACAGCTTCTCCTTCCCCCGCTGTGTGTGTGTGTGTGTGTGTGTGTGTGTGATCAGAATTGCTCCATTTCGGTGGGTGTGCAATGGAGACTCCCCTGGGTCCCCCCGCTCCATGCGCCCCCCGCCGCTCTTCCTCGTCCCCCGAGACATTCATGAGCTGCCATTAGGAGGGACCCCGCGACGGATCCGCTGTGCCGGGCGCGGGTCCCGCTCCCAGCCGACACCCCTCGGTCACGACAGAAGGAACTCGAGGGAGGCTCCGCATCCCGCCCCCTCACCCCCCCGCGCCGCAGCGGAGCGACCGCCGTCCCGCCGAGCCGAGCCCCGCCCGGCCCCGGAGCCCCGCCGCCCCGGGGCCCGCCCCGCCCGGTCCCGGCCCCGGCCCCTCCCTGCCGCCCGCCCCGGCCCCAGAGCCCTGCCGGAGCCCCGGCCGGCCGCAGCATGGCGGAGCGGTCCCGCCGCCTCGCGTCCCTCCTGCTGCTGCTCTGGGGCTGCCTCTGCGCCCGCGCCGGCCTCCACTTCAGGGAGGGGCAGCGCTGCTACAGGCCGGCCCCGCGCAGGGACCCCGGCCTCAGGTGAGACCCGGCCCCGGCCCCCTCCCCGCGGCGGCGCGGAGCCGAGCCCGGGGCAGGGGCTGGGCAGGGGCAGCCGCGGCGCCCGCCCGCCCCGGGGCTTTGCAAACCCGGCATCACTCGGCCTCGGGGTCGCCCAGGTGCGGGCGGCCCCGGCCCCGTCGCCCGGGGGGTTCGCGGGGCTCCCCGCTTCGGGGAGTTTCCCCGCCGCAGGGGGAGTTCGGGGGTCTCGCCGGAGCCGGGGGGGTCCGGGGGTCTCGCCGGGGTGGGGCGGGGGTCTGTGTGTCGAAGAGTCTCCCCGGTGCAAGGGTTCGGGTCTCTCCCCGGTGCGGGGGGGGGGGGGTCGGGGTCTCTCCCCGGTGCGGGGGTTCGGGTCTCTCCCCGGTGCGGGGGGGGGGGGGGTCGGGGTCTCTCCCCGGTGCGGGGGTTCGGGTCTCTCCCCGGTGCAGGGGTTCGGGTGTCCCCCCGGGGGGGTGGCGGGGGGTCCCGTGTCGCCGCGGCGGTCACGAGGCGGCGCGGGCAGGGCCCGGTCACGCTGCCCGCTGTGTCACGTGACCCGCGCCGGCCGCTCGCAGCCTCGTTACAAAACCCCCGAAAGCCGGGTTTTGGGGGGAAAAAAAAAAATCCAAGGAGCCCCTCGCTGGGCGCCGGCACGGGCAGCCCCGCAGCTGGTGCCTTCCCCCCGCCCCGCCCCGCAGGACCTACCCCCGCCCGCACGAGTCCCTGCGGGCGGCAGCGCTGCCCCGGAGCTGGGACTGGAGGAACGTCAACGGCGTCAACTTCGCCAGCACCACGCGGAACCAGCACATCCCCCGGTACTGCGGGTCCTGCTGGGCTCACGGCAGCACCAGCGCCCTGGCAGGTACGGCCCGACCCCCCCCGGGAACCAGCGCATCATCCCCAGTAACTGACACAGCAAAACCCGGGCTGGGAGGTGTGTGAATGCAGCAGGAGCAGGGGGAACGCCCCAGCTGAAGGTGAGGTTTGGTTTCAGCAGACAAAGCCATCAGCAAGGCCCTCCCCACCCTCAGAACCACACTGGGGGGAGCACGGCTCAAATGCTGTCCGCAGAAGGAACGCAGTCACAGCCCCTGCCGGACTGCGCCCTGGAGTAGGCACGGGGGGTTCTGCCCCCCTCGGAGGCGTGGTGATGGCAGCAGCAGATGCGAAAGCAGCTATCGCATCTCCTTCCCGTTTTTGGTACCTCGGCCTGCCGCACGGCATCGACAGCAGCAAGGGGCTGCTCCAGCCGTGCCTGGATCTGAGGAAGGGAAAGGCCCACAGGGCATCGGCTTCAAGAGCCCTGGCATGCAAATGCCCCAACTACCACAGCATATGGACAGCAGAGAGCTTTCTATCGGCCTTTTTCTTGGGAAAAGGGAAGTAGGGGTTTGCTTCAATTGGAGAAATATTCTAGAGAGGATACGTGGTGATTTACCCACAGCAGTACCGTGCTGCAGAAGCACTGTTTGTGCAGGGGGCTGTCAGAGGATTCACCGTGGAGGAGAAACAGAGGAAACTGTGCAGGAAGGGGAAGACACGGCAGGTGTGAGCAGGCGGCAGGAATCGCAAAGGATGCGTCCTTAAGCAGTACAAGAATACACGCATGTATGAAACCTGCCATGAGGTAGTGAAGTACTAGGACAGATAAAATATTTAATTATAAAACTTTGGTTAAAGCTTAGTTGTATCCATAGGTATGCCACTATGTGCATCTTTGTAAGTATAAAAGGTGGACTTTAAAAATCAGGGTGTTTTTTCTGAACTGCTGTGAATAGTTGAAGCGTTCATTCCTTCTCTTGTTGGGGGAAGAGCAGCTGGGATAACGCCTCCCCGTCCTCCCAATTATAGCTGGGCGTTGTTAGCACTAATAGGATTAAAAGTACTAAAGCAGCATCAGCTAAGACCGTTAATGCACAGGGAGCAGCAGTTTATAAATACTCATCAGGAAGCTTTTCTGCCAAGCAAGCTAGTCCTTTCTGACAAAATAAGGCAGCAAAGCGGCGATGCCTGTCCAAGATGGCAGGATAACAGCGAGATGTTGACACAACAGCAAGGACATACTTCAGAAAGCTTCTCCTTGCTTTAAGTTTGTGAAGACTGTGTCTGGGAGCCAGAGACCTGGGCTGGACGGGCTTGTGACTCTCTGCGTGGGTTTATGCATAAATCTACTCCTGTAGGGAGCAGCGAGAGCTGCCTTTATGATGTGTATTTGAAAACTGCTGTCAAAGCCAGAAACAGATCTGGAAGTTTTCAGCAGCTGTGACATGAATTAAAAGGGCACTTCAAGGCTCTAAACAGATCTTACTCATCTGCGTATGTTTGCTGAGTTTTTAATGGAAAAAGCTTCTAATAGAAGCCCACATCAGTAACCCAGGCTGCCGATTTGAGTTGGGTCCCGCCGTGTGCCCCGCTGCCGGCAGCAGGGGCTTTTCCAGCCACACGTGCTGGGGCCCGTGCACAGTTACGGGCTCGGCAGAGCAGAGACAGTTTTAACACTAATTGCAGTGTGTAACCACCCACATATTCCACCAACAAAACCCGATTTCTTATCCTTACAGATCGAATCAACATAAAGAGAAAAGGTGCGTGGCCTTCTGCCTACCTCTCTGTTCAGAACGTGATTGACTGCGCTGACGCCGGATCCTGCGAGGGTGGAGACCACGCGGGCGTGTGGAAGTACGCCCACGACCATGGCATTCCGGACGAGACCTGCAACAACTACCAAGCTAAGGATCAAAGTACGATGCCATTTGCTTTGCTGTCAGGCTTCATCCCAGGCTTAGCAGATCTTAATTAAAAAAAAAAAAAAAAAAAAAAAAAAAGGTAGTTTCTTGGGTTTCCACGGTGCTGGCTCCTGCCTTTGCGTAGTACCTGCTGTTTGACCGACAGAACAGGTTTTCTTTACCGGCCTGTGTGTGTCTCGTCTCCAGCCAGACAGCAGAGCGTTAAATCATGCCCAGACAAGTTTGCACAGCTAAATTGTTTTAACTTAATCTTTTCAATCTGTGATATACAATCTCTAATGTACTGAAATATTTACAAGTGTCACCTCAAGCTAAACAAAGGAGAAAAGTAACTTTTGCCTGGCCACGTGTGACTGGAATAGTTTCTGCATCTAGAGAGAAGCACATCTGAAACATTTCCTCATCAAAGCACTTACGCCTGTGAAGTGAAGAATAACTAGCGATTGTAGGGACTTTGAATGTGGTTTCCAGAAAGAGTATGTATCAGTATTTACTCTTAAGTTGTTAGTATCTGCCTCAAATAAGTTAAAAGAAAACAAAGCTTAGTCTTGTGTCATTAATTCACTTGACGAAAAGCATTCTTTTGCAGTAATTATCTCACTTTTGTTTTGTAGAGTGTAAGAAGTTTAACCAGTGTGGAACTTGTGTCACTTTTGGAGAATGCCATGTGATAAAGAACTACACGCTCTGGAAAGTTGCTGACTATGGCTCTGTCAGTGGGAGAGAAAAAATGATGGCAGAAATCTATACTAATGGACCAATTAGGTAAAAAAAAAGAGTCTTGAATGGTAAAAAAAAGAAAATGTTTGTCTACTAGAAATACAGGGATTGAAATACTTGAGACTCAGCCTACTGCCTGAAACGTACTTCTCCGCTCCAGCCTGTGTTGGCAGCTCTGCACTGATATGCAGACTTTAGCTTGTTTGTAGATAAACTGAGCTCTGAAGTCAAAATGCAAGAAAACCAGTAGTTTTTCAGCCAGGCCCCTGCCCTGGTCCCCTTGTATAAAAAACGCTTTCTCTGTTTTATTACAGCTGTGGCATCATGGCTACTGAGAAGCTGGATGCTTACACGGGAGGGCTCTATAGCGAGTACAACCCCTCGCCTGTGGTGAACCACATTGTGTCCGTGGCTGGCTGGGGCGTGGAAAATGGAACAGAATACTGGATTGTTCGTAACTCATGGGGTGAACCCTGGGTAAGGAAACACGGGACAAACACGTTTGCACAACAACTGTAGAGGAAAGATGGGGTTTTTCATCTGGAAAGAGGATGCTGCAAAGCGAGCCTGTGGATAAGAAAAGTAAAACTTTCTTTGAGCTAGACTAGCAATTGAAAAATGAAACCTAACTAACTAATCCGAAGACAAGGGTATTCAGCCAAAGTTACTTGAGTAATTTCAGCTCAATCCCAAATGCTACCCTTCCATGGACATGCAGCTCCTGTTATGGGCAACTGTAAATTGCTGTAGCTGTAGGCAAAAATGAAGTCACACACCTGGAACGGACAAGGGGGATGTAAACTCGGCACAGCAGACTGCCCCCGTGAACCCAGCGTCATACTTCATCTCCAGTGAATTCCTGCATTCACTTGGAAGTCATTTATATTTGGATGACAGAACAGACGTGATAGAAAACGTAACTATAGAAAATGTGTGCTAACTCACAATGCAGATTAATTCTTTACAGGGTGAAAGAGGGTGGCTGAGAATTGTGACAAGTGCATACAAAGGTGGAAGAGGAGGACAGTACAATCTTGCTATTGAAGAGGACTGTGCCTATGGAGATCCTATACTTCCTTGATGCTCTGTTGTACGTCTTTCTGTTTAGGAACCACTTTGTTTGGAAGCTTCCCAGCACAACCTTTTTTTGTTTAAGTAGTCGTCATCTAAAACTCTTTCACAGTTCAACACCATCAGGCAGTTCTGCAAGATTAGCCCAGATAGATAGATAGCCACACACAATGTCTTCAAAGCAAAGTAAATACAGAGCTGCCTTTAGATAATTTACAACTTAAAAAAACCTAATTTACACATGAAAGTTGTCTGCCTTGATGCGCAGTATTTAAATCATACTGACTTAATCACAGAAACTCTATATGTAAATCCCTGTATATTCTTTAAGATATAAGTTATGTGGACATACTGGGAAGGAAAAACTATACTCAATATTTGGGTCTAGAGCTTATATTAAATTCTCTAACAATATTGAGCAAGTATCATCTCACAGTGATGCAGACGATAAAAGAGAGCGAAGTGTGGACATGATATATTCAAAAAAGTAAATCCTCTGTTGTCTCCTTGGCCTCCTGGTGAAACTGCTGTTGGAAGTCTCATATAATGCAGTTGCTTTTATCCAACCAAAATGATGTAACAGGAGTTACTTTGATCAAAAGACAAAAATCTAAATATTTCTTAGTTATTTAATTAGTCTAGTCTTTGCTCAAATTCCGTGCTTTAATACGTGATTGGCTGTGCCATTTTTCTCCTAAAGCAGCAGAGTATGAACTGCCACAAGCCAGAACTTTTCACTGATTTGAAGAAAGGTAGCAAATTCTCTTCCTTAAAACTGAGACAGTTACTAAGTGGCAAATCGGTGCCATATCAAATGTTGCTAACTAGCATTGTTAATTGCATTTAATAAATGGACTTTTACGTGACTGTATGTGTATTATAAGAGCTTATTAATACATGTTTTTGATAGTCTTCTATTGTTGTACCTAACAAGCAGCCTGACGTGGCAGACTAGCGACCCGAAGCTGACCCAGGATGGTACTGCTTTTACTGGACTTTTTCTTGTGAAAGGGTTGGCTCAAACAAAAACTCGAGTTACATTACACCACCTCTACCCACAGCGGCGGTTAAGATACAAGCTTCAAGGAAGCATCCCACTTCAACAAGCAGGGGAGAGAAGAGACATGCAGATGTTGTAGAACATCTCCGAATGTCCATCTCCAAAACCTACCCTAAATCAAACCAACCTGTGAATTATGCCTCACTCAAACTTGAAAGTTAAAGCTTTTTAGTGGTGCGGAGGAGGAAAAAAAAGTCTTTCCAGAAACTGTCTCTATTATCTGCTAACTTCCAATGGGTAGTTTCTGCAACTTACCTTGGGTTTATCTGTGTAAGAAAGAAGTCTGCTCCTATCCAGAAGATAAGTTTGGCAGAATGGTGAAGACTCACACAAGAGTAAGACTGTTAGTGTCTATGAAGCCAGGGTGGTTATGCTATTTTGATCATTTTGGTCTCAAACAACACAGCTTTTAGTTTTGTGACAATGAGAACATGTTTTAAACCTAAGGTTAGGCCATAATCCAGTAGGCTAGGAGACTTCAAAGACTGACTTTTCTGGTTCATGTGGGCCCAATTTTGGCTTCCTACATAAAGGGATCATACTCTGATCATTAGGTGTTTATCTCTGTCATCCACCATTCACCTCTTAAGCATGAAAGACAGTAATACACGTTTAAATCTAGGCAAAAGACAGAATGCCATTTGTCTCCTTGGCTTTGCTTTTCCACAGCAAAGTGACTCCATAGTGCCAATAAAGATGAATCCTGGCAAGCTGCGGTGCCTGCTGTAATGTGAGTTCCATTGAGATAAGAACATGTTAGTATGACAGTACTGATCAGAGCGTCATGGAAGTTTTAACTACTTAAAATTCACCTACGTAGATAAGCAGAGAGGAACTCAAGTGTTTGAGGACGCCATACCAAGCTTGAGCACAGAGGAAAGCAGAAGTGTACCTTGTTCAAACAGCTGGCAAGTGTGCAAGGGACACAGGAACAAACCGCTCTTGATTACCACTAAAAGATGATACATCCTAAACTGAAGCTCTAGAGGGCGAATTGTTTGTAATTAATTCCACAAAGAAAGGAAGTCAGGGGCTACAAAAAGCCAAACTTGTACACTAATTCAACTTAAAATACTATGAAAAGTAGGTCTCATGCAAGTTTAAATGGCGGGAGTTAGCTAGAATGATAGTACGTCTTCTATTCAAAGATATGCAAAGAAGTTCAGAACACTTCTGCAGAAGCAAGTTTCGCCCTTTTCAGGCTGTGCTTGAAGCTGGCCAGAGCCCTGTGTTAGAGTAAGCTCAGGCGCTGTGGAGCACGTACGTGAGGGGCTGGTGGAGGAAAGGGAAGACGCACTCCTTTTTATAAGGAGTTAAGAATCTACACAGCTGGCTGCTGTTTCAGCAGTTATTGGGGTAGCTTAGAATTCTCATTCATGAATCACTGACAACAGAGAAGAACAAAGTTTTCCTTTTTAAATGTACATCCACTTGGACTTAAAATTATACTGTCTTTCAGAAAGCAGGTTCTTAAGAAAACAGATGTGCTTGGAAAAGCACAATGGGCTTGTCTATACCCCTCACTTGTAAACAAACAGTATTTGCCTGTACACAGGGAAATCCAGCCCCACGAACAGAAAGAAAGAGTGGTCTTAATGAAATTTTGAAAGAAATCTCTGAAAAAGAAAAAACCTTTATTTAAAGGTAAGTTATAATCTTGGGCGTATCCCCCACTGTTGGCATCAACCAGGACAGAGTAGAGATAAGTACAAAAACAAAGCCACAACAAGCAGTAATGCAATTTCTGCACACGTTCGTGTTTTTGGACAGCAGTAGGATTTAGACACGGTAATGAAACTTACCAGTAACACCTGATGCACCTATTTAACAAAAATAGATTCTTAAAGATAACACACTCACATAGGATTCATCTGTTAATACAAAACTAACCTTGATTGTTACAACTCCACTTGCATTACACAAAATGTTTTCTTCATGGCAGTAAATATGTAGGATATTTAGAATTCTAATACAATGCAAAGGTGAGAAAGAGGCACTGTGGCTTCTCTGCAGCACAGAGCCAGTCACACAAATTCCTAGCTGTAAAAACCTAAAGCGTTCAAGATTTAGTCTTCAGAGAATTATCTGCAATGTGGTTTTAGTAGGAACTACTTCAGGTTTTTATACTACACAAAGAATCATTGACAAGTTCTGCAAATAACCAAAATAACAAATCTGTTTGTCTCCTGCTACCCCCACCAGAATATTCAGATTTATACAGAAAATCCTTCAGTATTATTCCATTTTCTAAAGTACATTAGCAGTCCTCTGCTGTGAAGCTCAAGGTCCCCATGCATGTCAATCAAATGCCCTTCTGCCCTTTCTTCCTTGTTTCGGGTTTGTTGGTTTTGTTGTTTTGTTTGGTTGGTTTTTGGTTTTTTTTTTTGCTGCTGTGAATCTTACTGGTGGAGAGTACGGCAAAGTAGTGATCATGTGCTCTGCATTCTTGATATTTTCCACTGCTTAGTTCATCATAATAAAGTTAGATTTGCAATGAGCTTAAAAGAAAAAAAAAAAGAGTGTTCAGTACATTACTCCGATTTATCTGTTCACATGTGGATTTTTGCATTTCGTAAATAATTAGGATTTTTAGGGTCTGGACAGATGTTTTTGGTTCAGGATAGGAAGGGAAGCAGTCTGTCATACACTCCTATCCTTTCCTTACTACTGTGCTAGTTCTCAAAACCCAGTATTTGTCTCCAAGTTTCTCACTACTACCCAGAGATTCTTGATTAAAGGAAAATTGCTAAACATAGTCCCCGAAAAGGGAAGTTACCTGTGAAAATATGTGGCAGGCATTCTTATTTTTAGCAATCCTCCTCCTGAACATCATTTACAAATTGTACCAAATACAAAAGGAAGCAGGAATGCAAGGAATAAATGCAACTTACCTATGAACTCAGTGACAGGATCATGTTCTCCTTCTGTTTTAATAGTACCTGCAATACTTTCATTTTCCAAGATTGGAAGAAAAAGCTGTACAAAGTCTGAGGTATATGGAGGAGCAATCACATCCAGCACCTGAAAGAGCAGACGGAGACAGATTATTCTTCCAGTCAGAGGGGTAGTAGGGACAATATTTAATTCATAATACTGGTCTTTGAAAGCATACAAGTAGTTGCACGTAAGACCTCTTGTTCTCCACACAAGTAATAAATTAAGTATTCTTGCAGTACTCTATCCAGTACTTTAATACTTTCAGAAGTCAGGAGCGAGCAGGACTAAGTCACGTCCTAGAGAATACTGATATTACATTCATTGCTCAGAATCTGATCTCTTACCTTGAAATATTTTTGAATCTGAGGTAAGCTGATTTAATATCCAAACACAAACAATTGATATTAGTGTTTATTTCTATATGTTAGTAGACACAATTTTTGCTGCTGACCTCTGTAACGAAGTATCTGATGAGCGAGATATCGGTATCCAGCTTCTCCAGGCATTTGCGGATGTAGCTGACGACGGGCAGGACGTATCCTCGACTGAGTAAGTGCACCATTCTGTCCAAGAGAGTCTTCTTCAGCTCCAGCTGATGGTGCGGGGAGGGAAGAACCAACAGATTAGAACTTCCTCTCAGAAGCGTGCCATTTTTATTGCTTGTTCTTATTGATTCAGTATCTGCTGTGTTACTTTTTAACCATGACCATATTCCTAAGTTAAACTCTTAAAACTGCTGTGACAGCAAAAGCTGTTATCTTGCATAAGTGTAACTAATACAAAAGAACACAAATACCGAATCCTTTGAGAATCACCTGCTCCATTACATCAAGCTGCGAATGTTCTGTTTCAAAGAGCTTGACAAGAAGCTGTAGAACTTGGGGATGAAGCAGCTGATGGCACGTACTGATCTGCAAACAAGACAGGAAAGCTAGATCCTCAGAACTTCTATTTAAAAACCAAAACACCAGATTTTATTAGATGAATTTACACTGATGTTCAGTACCAGATGTAAATCCTTTTAGAAAAAGTATTGCACTGTTTCTTTGATGCCCAAGTTTTCCTAGGATAAGTAATGCTGAGATGATAAAACCAAATAATTAACTCTGAATAGGAACAGACTCATCTCTGCGTATTTACTAACTGGAAGTGATAGGCACTCAGTGAACTGGATGCACTTCCTATTACAAGCATCAAAATTGGTTTTAGTCTCCAGCTAGATTTTATATATGCTTTTACCTCATCCAATAATGCCAGATGGACTGGGGTGTGATCAGTCTGCAGCTGGAAGTATCGTGGTTCTGACACTGTCCAATCCACCCACTTTAATACACCCATTGCCACCACTGGGAACCTACAGAAAGAGAGATCACTTTAGCACAGGAGCATAAAAAACAAAGCCAAAACAATAAAAAAAAAGTAAAAAACTCCCAGTAAATACAAAAAAAATAAAAATAAATCTTTCAGTATATTCTAGTGGTTGCTAGAGTTTCAGTTTAACTTACAGCAGAACTCAAAGATCAAAAAGTTCTGCTTGAAAAATTGCCAGCACATCAAAAGTGGTTTGGACAGGATGGAGGAAAGTTCTTTCTACAAAGACACTCCCTGCTCAGCACAAATGCAAAAAATAGGCAGCAAAATTCATGTACACTCCAAGTTTGTTCCAGTTTATTCAATATCTGCTATTTCGTACTTTTAAAAGGAGAAGAAAGGACACATCTATTGCTAAGAAAGCTTTATTAGAAGACAAAGTATCTTTCATTGTTTTCCAACGGCAGAGAAAGGCACGTTCTGTGACACAAGAAGGACAAGTTGTCTGTGGAAACCAGAATATATGTCCTCATGAGAAAGATTCCAAAGAGTCAGATGTACGATTTTGAAAGCTGCTTTCATACCACAACTTCACGTGCTCTACAGTGAGGATGTTCTCACAGAGCGGCCCACAAAGGCACTTCCCTTTAGCAGTGCTGCCTCTCCTAAACAATACTTTCCTTCCAACAGCTGAGGCTTGGGACCAGTCTCTGCTCACCTGATGCACTGATAGAGAGTGCTCAGTTCTGCAACCAACTCTGATGCTCCTTTGTTCTCATTGCAACACAGGTTGTGAACGGTTTCAATGGCTTTTGAAGTTGACTTGAGTTCATCCTTGTTTATGCTGACTCTCTTGTTCTGAAAAATTGCAAAGTTTGAATGCAAGGGTCATGAATACACAAGATGCCTGTAGTTATTTCAGGAAAGGAATTGTAACCTGTGATAAGCCTAAAATCACATTTCTCAAAATTTAGGCTCAAACAGAAGTTTCAGAAGAACTAATTATCGATGAGCTGAAGTACACGGATACAGAGATGTTTGCTTCACTTATTCCCTAAGAATTACTTTATCCACTTCAGAGAATTCAATTCCTTTTCCTCTGAGGAGGAATACACATACAGTTCTAATAGGACACAACTTCTGCTGATAATCTTCTCCTTGGGCGGGAGTGGAAACACTTCATATTAAAATAAATAAATTAAACTGAATACATTGTTTTAAACTGAGCAACTTCATGACCATAACATTTTCTTCAGCAAAATCAGGCCACTGTAGGTAAAAATAACGCTATTCACAGAACTGAACATCACCTTTTTCCACATCTCTACTACACTAGCTGCATATGCCAGTATGTGAATGTATTTATGTTTGTGGTCCTGGTTGATCTTAGCACCTGGCTTAAACAACGACTGCATGAAGAGGTCCAGAAAGGCAGGTACTCGAATCTGTGAAGAAAATGAATGGTTTATTAGAGCCTGAGAATTATGAGAGGTGACTAAAAATATAGTGTTTGCATCTGATATACCTTGCATAGAATGAGATATAACACACTCCCCCTTGGGAGTAGGTTAGATAGTTTTCTGAAGAGACCCAAACTTTTGATGAAACAAAGAAACAAAAAACCCCAAACAAACAAAAAAAAGGAAACAGTTACAGACTATATTGCTACAGTATCTAAATGCCGCCATTTGTTACCAGAACCCATGTTAGGAGGGGGCAGTGAGAAATGCGAAGGCACCATTTAGGCCTGCTTATAACAAACCGCGAAATTGGCTGGGTTTTTTTAATACTTTTAAATTTTTTATTAAGAGAAGTTATTAATTAATTCCTTGCCATCTTTATCTCCTATTGAGAATTTTTTAATGAATTTAACTATATGTAAAAAGACAACTGGGATTGATTAAAAAAAAAAAAAAAATCAATCAGGAAGCTAACGCGAAATAGAATACAAGTATAGTTCACATGTAGACGTTATTTAAAATTATAGAGGGACGGGTCTAGTGCTACCTTCTATTTCATGTCGATACAGCACTTAGCACAACAAGACCTCATATTTCTGAGTGCTAGTGAAGTTTCAGAGGTAATAAAAAGACAACTACTAACCAGTTCTACTGGAGGCGGGTCCATGCTTGTAAACATTTTGAACAGAACAGTGATATCGGCTGGATTCAGAGCTCCTTTGGACAACATCGCACCAAGAGCCTGACATGCTCGAGGATAGGAGGCTGCAGTACCCAGGGCTAAAGTGATCTGACTAGCATCATGGCCTCTAGGTGAAGAGCAAACACACGCAACAGCTCATTTGCTTAATTCAGACGTTTTAGTTTTAGCCTCACTGAGTCAACAAGGCACTTCCTATGGCATGTAATGCCTTAGGGCAGAACCCCTTATCCTGGATAATTATAGAAATAGGCCTGTATTTCCCTTGTTTGTTTCTAAAATATTTGTAGAATAATAAAAATATTTATTTTTTTTAATAGACAGAAACTTCAATTCTTTACTCCTCTTATTTCAGGTCTCCCAGCACACAACATTGAACTTTTCTGTTGCTCTACACATTAAGGCTTGCTACAAGAACCACTCTGTTGTGGCTAAGAATTCTCCTTTTGCTGGTAAAAGGCAATCAAGACTGAGCAAGAGACAGCCGTTTACACATTCCGGTGACTGACATTTCACTACTAATATAACTGCCACTTACTTCTCATGAGCATATCGCTGAACCTCCTGAGCAATCCGTCTGACAGCTGACCCTCCTTGCTCTTCTTGAGCTAATATGGACATCATAGACTGAGCAAAGAGATACGTATGTTCTCCATGGCACACCATCTTCTGTGGAAGCACACATCAAAAAACCTTACCAGTGAACAAGAAACATGCAAGTATGCTTCTGGGATTACATTGCCACAATAGCAAAGATTTCAATGAAATCTACTGATCAAAGGAAAAAAACCAAAACCAACACACAAACAACTACGTAAGAAAACCAAAAACCCAACAGCCAAGAAGAAAGTACCGAGAAGCACAGTATTGCTAGGCATTCATAACATGCAAGAAGAGATGGCTAAACTGAGAATTTTGTTTCTTAAATGCCAAAATTGAGAGGAAATTCTATCCTACTTACACTCAGTACTTTCTCTGCAATATTTAAGAAGTAAGAGAAGTACAAAGCCATCCAAAAGTCATTACACTGTTCCACAACACAGAACACATGCTGGGTTGATTTAGATGGCACTTTCACACTGACGTGGATGATAAAAGCAATATTTTGATTTGCCAGGGGACTGACTAGACTGATCTTTAGATCTTACATTAAATGTGAGAGACAACAGTTCTACCTTCACCTTTTTACAATCCATTTAGTAAATATAAGAATTGTCACATAAACAACCCTAGGATTTCTTTGTCACAGACTGATCAAAAAGCACAAATTTTATTTGTGAACTCAGATGCACCTCCTCCTCACAAGATTTTGTAAGACTTGATAAGATGTCAAGATTCTCTGCAATCCTGTAGTGATTTGTATATCCTAACCAGAAAGGAAAACACTATTTTCCTTCTGCATAAAAAGGAAAAAAACACTTACAGCAAACTCAGGGAGGTTTTTTTCAAGGTTTTCTTCTCCTCCATCTAAAATTGTTGCCAGAGATGTACGCAGGACTCTGGAAAACACTTCCAGTTGCTGACAAGCTGTTGAAACACTGGTTATTTCCCCTTGATATCCAGCATCAGATATAAGCTATAAAACCAAAAACATCACAGAAAACTTGTATTATTTACATTTATATTTCAGATATTTTAACAAGCCTAGAAGAACACAGAAAATGTAAGATTTGCCTCTGCATACACTTACTGGAATTCATGTTCATCTTTTAGACTACAGAAAAGGAAACTGGTAAAGATGTAGTAAAAAAAGTAAACCATAATGATATACGAATACTTCAGACCACACCAAGATATATAACATTCTTTCCCCGTCACAGAAACATACAAAACTGACTGAAATGTTCCATTGGACCAGAAATTTAGAATTTTCAAAAACAGATCGAAGAAAAAACACCACCACCACCACCAAAAAACAACAAAAACCCTCAAGAAGCAGTACTTCAGACCAGGAAACTACACTTATTACTTGCAACCCGTAACGTAATTCCTCCCACCAACGTGTATTTGTACTGTTCTGACATTTGAATAAGCAGTATTATGCAGGAATACATAAAAGATACAGGCAAGACCACAGCCAATACTTGATGTCAGAACCATAAGCTCCTTATGAATATTCTCACTTGAGTATACTACCTTCACAGTAAAATTAAGCATTAAACAGTCGGGATGGGCTTCTGCCAACTTGTAAAAGAGATCTCTCCACGTAGTATGTGCTATCATTTGCTCAAGCCAGGCTGGAGTCTGAAAAGATCAGAACAGTAGAGAGAAATGTAAGAATATCTGGATGTCAAGATCATTAAAAGTAAGCCTTTTAACCTCTCGGGAGTCCTGCGAGTTGTCATACAGGACTTTATTACAAAGGAGGATGCAGGCAAAGCTTCTAAGTTCTCTAAGCCTCTGAGGACTCCAGTGAGACACAGCTGGTTTTCTGAAGCCAGTTGTTTCTTAACCAAAGAGCTTTGAAGATACAATTTCCCTTCCCCCACCATCTACTACTCCATCGGACGAAGGCATCTATGTAGGATCCACTCATGTAAAGATAGCAACACGGATTCCAGGCACACCTCTCCTTCCTCTGTAAAGATGGAATCTGCTTTCCGAGGGTCAAAATGCTTGATAAGTAAGCTCTTTAAATGGTTTTCTACAGTCTCCTGAACTTGCACTGGCTCAACACCTGTATAGAAGGAACAAAAAACTTGGCAGATGCAATCCGATCAAACATAGCAGCAACATCTTAAAATTTTCAACAAGAACAGAAACTACTCAGATATTTATCAACACACAGAAGGTGAGAGGAGAGCCACCAGTTCTACTATCAAATCAAAATTAAACAGACAGATTTAGAGATTCTCAATCTTTTTTTCCTAAATGCAGACTGTTTAGGATCACAGACAGGTTACACTAGTCCCTTTCCTCTTGCTCTCTTCAGCAGCCATGCCAACAGCAATGCCAGTCATCTCACGAGACTGTTAATGGTCACGACGCCAAAAGGCACATATCTTCAACACAAAAGGGATTACCAGGGTTGGTGCACAAACCCTCCTTACTACAGACTGAAGTCCATCCTTTTAATATATTGGCTATCAGTAGCTTTGATAGTATATTACAAAACAACACACAAAGTAGTAATAAGTAGTTCTACATTTCTCAGATTATAGTAATTCTGATAGTTTGTAAACACAAGTTCATACTAGCTAAGCACAAAGATACCACAAGATAATGCTAAGCATGCCTTGCAAGAGGCTGCTGAAGAATTCATAAGCAGACTGGCAACACAGAATTCTTGTCTTGGAGAACACCGGCATCCATGAGAACCCTCCATCTAACCACTGATCCACTGAAAGGGAACTGTGACTAGTGATAAGGTATTTGTTTTTTCAGTATTAATTATATAATACCGTTACAAAACATCAAATATTGCTAACACCATCTATGTAACAGAACCCTTGCCCTTGTGCATGAAAACAAAAAGACACTACAGTTTATGCAGCTGCTTCAACTATACTACCCTTTATAATACAGTTTGTGGGCATTACAAAACATTCATCAACAGATCACTTATTCTCTGAACAGAATAAACATATTATTATAAAGAATTTAGTCACATACAGGATGACCACCTTATAACGATCCACTTCCTGAGTATGATCAAATTTGTCACCAATTCAGATATTTCTGACAAAAGAAAGACTATAGACCCAAATTATACTGTCTCATTTATCATACCTGTCTGAATGAGCCACTCTGCCAGCAAATTCACAGTCTGTGCCACTGCAGTATAGTTTTCAGAGAGGAGCTGGATAACATTCTCTGGAGAACCTCCTGCTTGGAAATATCTGATGAAAGGATTGCAAAAGAACTATTTGAGAGTCATATTAAAAAAACCAAAACCAACTGAACTCTGAACAAAGGGAAAACAATTGCATCGTTTATCCATTTTCACATCCACTTCCACACAAAGTGATAAGTGCACAAGAATCACAGAGTGGTGTGGGTTGGAAGGGACCTTTAAAGGCCACCTAGTCCAACCCCCTGGCCTGGGCAGGGACATCTTCACCTAGATCAGGTTGCTCCAAGCCCCGTCCAACCTGGCCTGGAACGTTTCCAGGGATGGGGCATCCACAGCTTCTCTGGGCAACCTGGGCCAGGGGCTCACCCCCTCAGTGCAAAACATTTCTTCCGTTTATCCAGTCTAAATGTTCCCTCTTTAACACCATGACCCCTTGTCCTGTTGCTACAGGCCCTATCCACAGTACAGGCACCTGCAACACATGCCACGCACCTCAACACGCATGAGGTTACACCCACCTCTTTAACGTGTTAAATATAGACGGCTCCATTATGTAGTCTGGGGTTGAAAATTTCTTCAGGCATTCTTGCTGCACTTCAGCATCATCTTCTCCCTCTCCATCTTCATCGTCTTGCTATCGCAAGCACAGCCCGGTCAGCCAGCCCCCGTCCCGACTCCCCCTCTACTCCCCTATTTCGGCTGGCTTTGCCCGCAGAAAGCCACACGCCGCGGTTCCCCACAGCGAGCGACCCCGGCAAACGCCACCCGCCGTTGTTCTCCCCCTCCCCGACCGGCCCAAGCCCCGGGCCCCGCCGCAGGGCCGGGCCGGGCCGGCTTCCCCGCCCGCCGCCGCGCTTTTGGCCCCGGCCGGAGCCCAGCCGCGGCTGCCCCGCCTGCAGGCCGCAGGGACCCCCGTGCGAGGCGGCGTGCCCCGGGAGAGCGCTCCGCTCCGGGGGCGGCGCGGGGGCCAGCGCTCCCCTCGCAGCCGCCCCGAGCCCGCCGCCGGGCAGCCGCTCACCGCCCCTCCGTCCGCCTCATTGCCCCACTCCGCCGCGCTGCCCTCGAAGTAATCGGTGTCCTCCATGGCTGCTCCCGCCCCGCCCCGGGACGGGGACGCGCCGGCCGGAAGCGGGGCGGGGCGGCGCGCAATGGCGGGTGCCGGCAGCCGGAGGCGGCCTCCGCCGTGTGGGGCCGGGCTGAGGCGGGGGGTCGCCGCGGCGGCGGCCCTCGGAGCGGGGACACCCGTCCCCTCTCAGCCGCTGGGGCCGGCGGGGAGTCTCCCGCCCCGGGGCGCGCTGACAGGGCTGGCGGGGCCGGGCGGCCGTCACCTCACGCCTCGGTGGGGGGGCCGGTGCCGGGGGAGGGGTGTTGGAAACCGGTCAGGAGCGAGCGGCCGCAGGTAGAAATGAAATGCGGAGACGGAGAGCCGCGGGCCCGGCGGCGGGAGCCGCTCCCTCCCGGCCCGGGCAGCCATTGCCGGAGGGCCGAGGCAGAGCCAACACAGCCTGAGGAGACAAATAAAGTCAGAAGGGAAAAAGAAGCCAGTGGGGATTTAAGAGCAAACTTCCCTTCCCCGCTAACCCTCCCAAAGGCTCCCAGCGCGGACGGGGATGGCAGGGAACAGGGAAAACGGGGTGTTGCTCCTTGTGTCCTCGCTGCGCCTGGGGCGTGGAAGTTCATAGGAGTGATCAACTATTAGGGTAGAATTGAAAAAACTGACAAATAGGGGGAAAAAAAAAAACCCAGGGAAGATAGCTTTGGTGCAATCTAAGTGGTAGGATTTTTAGGACCAGATTTTAGTGGTAAAGTTTTAGGACCAGCATTGGTGTAACTCTTGAGTACCCAAAACTTGCCAGAGAGTAACGCTAACTAACATCCTGCCTTTTCTCATCACAGACAAATTTTTAGGGGGTTACTTTTAGCCTAAGACAAAATCATTAAGTCTTTGATCTAAAAAAAATCTTAATAAACCAACTGTAGTCCCTATAAATAACACCATTGGCATGACAGTTGCTGGTTTCATTTCTGGGTGGCGGAGAGCCCTGCGCTGCGTGAGCCCGGCTCCGTGTCCCCGCGGCCGCCGGGCTGTCGGTAACGGGCTGATCGTGGGATCTGCTCCCGTACCCGGGGCTGGATGCCGGCGGCAGCGGCGGTGCCCACCGCGGGACAGCCCTTCCCGGGGTCCCGACCAGGCGGTGGGGGGGGGCTGGCCAAGAGGGCCCCCCGCCAAGGGAGGGACTGGGGGGCTACAGAGACTGGGGAGGGGATACGTCTAAAGCGAAGGCTGATCATGCAATCTGACCTTAGGCAAGGAGACAGGCATTACTGAAAGGGAGACCAAGGGAGAGAAAGAGTCCCTTTGTCTCTCTTCAGATGGACTCGCGTTCTTCAGTTGTTTAAGAGTTTAACTGTGAGAAAAGGGAGGGTGAGGGTGTGTTCTGGGATTGGGAGGGCAGCCAAGAGCATTGCTGATTAATTATTTAAAAGGTCCTTTATTCTCATTCAGTTTCTAACTGAAAAATAATAAAAAGAAATGGCATAGTCTTCCATGCAGTCCATGAAATTGCTTGGTAGGAAAGGCCAAAAACCCCTGTTCAGAAATAAGTTGTTGTGGGATCTTTAAGAGACCCAGTCCCTGTTCGAGGGTGGTCGCTGTACTAGTTAAAGGGATTACTGCACTTAAAATTTCACTACAGAAAACACACACCACTACCTGAACTGCAGCAGAGCGTGAGTTGTGCTGTCATATGCTGCCCTACAGCGGAGAAGCAACCCTTTCTGGAACATTTCTTCAACTCCTTTGTGAGCCCAGGATAATGTTCTTTTTGCTCTGTCAACAGAAAGGAAAAGAGACTTTTCCATAATTAAAGGCATGGACTGAAGTAGAGGCACAACGGACACATTCTCTACCTGTGCTAGACGATCGCTGGATTGCCTGCAGTCCGGAAGATGGTAAGGTAACATTTCAACGCTTATAGAAGCACCGACCATTTTTTATGAGGAAAGAACTGGGAGTGAAGTGACGGGCTGAGGCTGGAGGCCAATGGAAATATCCTTGAGAAAAAGTTTTTGGCTTCCCTGCATTTAGTTAGCAGGCAATTTCCATCTCGTAGATGTGAGAAAATAATAGCGTACTCTGAACAGACAGTGTGATTAACTAGTCAGAACTACTAAGAAAATACTGGACCTGAATTTAATGTATCCGAAACCAAGAATGAAAAAGTATTTTCTGAGAGTCGAATAAGAAACATCTATGTACCTCCTGTGCTTCATCAGCTCTTTTTTTTTTGGCTTGTAATGATGTACAGTGTTATAAGATGCAGGACAAGTTCTCCGAAGGTGATTTCAGAGTCGCTATTATATTACCTTAACAGAAGGTTCAGAAAATTTAAAATTGGAGAAAAAGCAAATCCAGAACTTAACTAATGTGCCAATTGAAACTGGATGGTAAAACCACAAAGCTGAGACTTTGTGAGGCTTAGGAGGAGATCCTAGTTCTTTACAGAAGGCTCAAATAAATACACTTTGTAGGGCAGGTGTCTTTATATGGGCAGGAGAGGCTTCCTTCTCACGACTGAAATCTGATGTGCCTCTCCTAGGTGGGTATTTGGATCTGCAGTCTGGAGAATTTCATTGCGCCTGGAGCTTATGGCCTGAAACAGTACACCTTCGCTTCAGGAAAGCATTTCCAGAGCAGGTAAAGGTTTGTCTAGACTTGCAGGACTTCAATGGGAATTACGCTACGAAACTTGCTGCTTAGTCGAGTAGAAAAAAGGAACAGTCCACAGCGCCGACTGCCAGCGAGAGACATAGTGGTATTAGGCATTAATGATACCAGTAATTTCAGTGTCTGGATCTTAAAACTAGGAGTTCTTTTGCCTTTATATATTTATATCTCTTTATTTCGATTGCAGTAACAGAAAACGATATTTTTTTATATATATAAAGAATGAACAATACTCAAAGCACGCACTTTCAACTTTCCTTGAGGAGAAAACTGGGGACCTGCAAGAGAGCCAGACATTTGCCGAACAGCCCTTTGCAGAACAACTGCAATAGCCAAGCTTTCCCCACTTCAGGTCAATAAACAACGCAAAGTCAGACCAAAACCAACAGTTTCAAGGTATCATTTAAACTGTGATGAAACACTAAATGTGCCAGAAATTGATTTTGCAAACTAAACTTTTACAACTTTGAATGGAAACAGTGTTGGTTGTCTTCTTGGGCTTAACTGTGTTCTTCTATATAGATTTGTGTTTTGCAAAGTTTCAGTGAAATGTTCATAAATCAGCCAATACATTCAACTAGAGATAAGGTAATAACTTTCAAATTGAGTAGGAAATTACAGTAGCATCAAGTTAGACTAATGAGTTTTTGCTAAAGAGTTCTTCTCAAGCAGAATCTCAAGATTAGGCGTTTTTGTTTGTACCTTGAGATTGACAGTTACTGGTAACAGTGTCGTTGCAGACACTGAACACCGTGAGGCTTCGCCAGGGAACTGAGAAGTATTCTGAGACAAAACAAGGTGGTTTTCAGGTTGCTGACATAAGGTCATTCCAGTCTCCTTCAAATATCAACTTGAAAGTTGGAACTGTATTTATATACTGTGGATTGCTTAAAAGCACAGCCTCACAATGCCCCAAGTGCTTTTCAAGAGGAGCCTATAGTGGAAACATTTTCTTGCTTCAAAGCAAGTTCCAGTTGATCATTAAACTTACACCCCAACGAAGGATCTCCCGGTTCTATAATGTATGTAGTAAGTGCTTTTTTTGCAGTTCCTTAGTTGGAGATATCCTGGCCTTTTAGAGAAATTCATTCTCTGACCTTGAAAATTTGTATAGGGATCCCAAACTGGGTCGCTCACCTGGGGAATGAAGAATTTCCCCCCTCAACATATTTTTCAATGTCCAAGGTGATGCATTTAGGGGTCCTGTTGATCTAGATTTCCCCAGTTCCTTTGAACTTTCAGTGAGGCTGTCTCATAACTTCCATAGTGGCTCTATTCTCTTAACCAGCCTTATATGCTATTCGAGTAGATGGGGAGGGTGAGGACAGGAGAGAGTAGCTGAATCCAAAGTAGCGGGTTTCAGGCCACGATGTTGGACAGAACAACTGGTTGTCAGCTCCCCAGTTTTAAATCACAAACAGTTAACAAGAACCGTTGCTTGTGGCAGCACTGGGCTTCCAGACTGTCTCACACAGACGAACCTTGGTAGCCCAGCAGAGCTTTGCCCTGTGGGAAACAGAACTCAAGGTTAGCACCAAAACTTCCATCAAATCCGTGACTTCACTTTGGATGTTGTGCCTTCAGCAAAAAGAGAACTGTGATTAAAAATACTGAGCTACACCTGAATCCTCACACACGCTTCAGGAAGGACACTGTCTCTAGCTTATGCCAGTTTGAAATACCTTTCATTAATGGTTTGAGGTCTTACACAGACACGTATTTGGTTCTATCACCCGACCCCTCATCTGTCTTTTTATGGGAGCTCTGCTGATCTTGCCAATAGAAAACCGGTAACGTAGAGAAAAAGACCCAAAGGGGCCCCTTTCCACATGGCCCGACAGTCACAAGCCTGACGCGGTGATCCTGAACCCCTCCGCAGCAGCTCCTTCCACTGCCCGCGCTCCAGCACTTCAGTTGCAAGAGTGATACAGTTCCAAAGTCATGCCAAATACCAGAAAACTACAAACAGAATATACTCCACTGTTAAAATCTCACGCAAAATTCACAGCCTAAAAACACCAGTTTGTGTAACAGAACAATGGAACCGAGAGCGTTCCCAACGTTGCTACTGCTGTCCTAAGCTTGATCTTTCTCCAAACTCTAGTAGTAATATATTAAAAAAAAGTATTAGCCAACTTACTTAATCAAACAACTGGGTAAATGAAACTGAAGAGATACATTCACATTTTGATTTTGAATTTGCTTACGTTTGTCTACTGGTACTGCAGCCTTAGAAAGCACGTTATATTACATAGAATCTCCCAATGTCAGCATCTTCTCCCTCGAAAATGCATCATCCCTCTGTATTTGGGACAATGTGTAAAGGTTTTATTTTGTCCTGTAAAATAAAGATTTTTGAGGCAGAATTCCCAAGTGAAAAGAATTAGTAAAATCTGTAAATTCTGGTTTGGAGGTTTTTTTTTTCTGTTTTCCTTAAAATTTGCTGTTACGTACTTGGCGAGTTACCCCTTGTTGCAGAGGCATCAGCGAGCACTTGCTGTTGCTAACCTAGGGAACTCCCTATTTTTTCCACAGAACCGGGCTAAGTTTATAGGTCCCAGAAGTTAGAAAAAAAACCCACCCACCTTATTATTTTTATGCTTAATGCGGTGAGACCTTAGTTTGCCTCCCCAGCTCCTCCCAAGTTGCTTTTCCAAGCAGACTTATGCTTTTAACTGCACCCATTTTGCTCAGCTCAATCCATTAAAAGTAGACAGGGTAAAAAGCAGTTTTAACCTTTAATAAGATGAGAATCAGGGTTGAAAACAATGAATTCTGAAGGCAGTACTCACGGCTGAAGTTTTAGCAGTCTCCGCAATACACTGCAACACTCCAATGCCGTTCACCTGCCCAGTAACGGAAGCCCATCCCCTCGCGGTGTTCCGGCCGGCCGGGTACCGCCAGCACTGGAGAGGCTCACTCTTGGAACGTCTGTCTCATCAGTCAACAGAGAGATTTTTCATCAGCAGAGGTTCAGAAATCCCCTTTGTAGCTTATTTTATATACAAAGACACTTTTTCTGTCAAGATTTGTCATAGAAGAGAGACTTTTTCCCAATGAATGACTTTTCAGCAAGAAGAGGGGCGCAGCTGCGGGGCTGGACTGCGAACAGGTGTTTGCTTGTAGATACTCTTACTGTTCTACAAACTCAGGCAGTGTTTTTGGGATGAGGACCTGTTCCCGTGGGAGATTTCCACTGATAGTATCTATGGCCTCGATCCCGCTTCTTACAGTTAGTGGGAATTTTATCTCCTGCTTCCATGGAAGAGGCCTCCCAAGCGCCGGCATTGTTAGAATCGCGAGTAGATACAGCTGGGGACAGGAGGGAACTTACCCTCTGCCAGGTTAAGTTACAGAATTTTGTAACAACTTTATCAGTCCCAGCCACGTGCGGAGCAGCAGCCACCAGCCGTTATCGGGCAGGCACCGGACGGGCACTGGGCTGCCCAGGGGTCTGTCTCCGTCCATTTCCTGGGTAATCACCTTGGTATCTTTTGGTTTTCCTGGTACATAATTTTCAATATTGGAAAACAGGATATAATACAAACCATCCTACATCATTTACAGGAATATTGTGCCACGACTAATTACGAGGTGCCCAGATTCTAAAGTGATGAACATTAATATTTCTGTGCATAGATTTCCTGGTAAAAGCAAATGATCTTGCAGGTATCAATTGCGTGCAACACGCTGGAACAGCGTTAGCTCCAGTCCCTCTGGAGTAGGAACATACTCCAGGTTAAACCCTGTCCTTGATGCCACGATTCAAAACAGCTTCTAGAGAAATGAAGGTCAGCCCTGAGCCCACCCAGCACCCCTCCAACGCCTCTGCACCCCCGGCTGCCCCCGGCAGCCCCAGAGCCCCAGCCCCCGCCTCCAGAGCAGGGCCCGACGCTTCCCGAGGCAGCCGGATCTGGTTTCAGGCTGCGGTGGATTTGCCTCTCCGCATTACTAAAAACCCTTCAGGGGTTATCGCTGTTCTGCTGTGTCAGGCTGGCTGCTGAGCGTGCACTGATGTACAACTTCCTAACAGTTCTTGGGTTGAAATAAGTTACTGCAAATGCACAGTAGCTGATTTTGAAACCACAACATCTCTACAATTTATTATTATTTTTACAAAATACCCAAAGTGATCAGACCATATTGTAGGTTACTGGCTTGCCAAAGGTTGTTTTCAAATCAAAACCATTTCTGAGTTACAGAAGTGCCAAAACCAATCTTGAACCAGGTTTGTTTGTTGTGTTTGTTGTTTTTTTTTTTTAAACCAACCCCCATCCAACAAAACAGCCGTAGAACTTCAAACAGAAACAAGAGTTTGTGTTGGAAACTGTTTGAAAACCAACCCCCCAAATCATGCTTGAGCAGAAGCAGCCTCGTATGGCAAAATTTAGCGTAGGGCAATTTAGTGCCAAGGTATAGACCCTCCATGGGTTTATAATGGAAATACTGACACAACCTCAACTGCAGTGATGCAAATGTGCCCTAAAACACTGGATTTGCTTTTATTAATAAAAGTGGTAGTGTTTACATTTGCAGGTATCTTACACTTCAGCATCACGATGAATACTGAGGAAATGAGTTAAGTTTTGGCTGTAAGGTCAGAAGTTTCCAAACAGATGAATGAGACAGAAGTGAAAGTCCTCAATCATGAAAACAAGAAGTTCAAATAAATAAATAAAACAAAACTAGGAAAATATGGGTAAGCATTAGGTTGGAATGGTTCAATTAACTGCAAATTATGGCCACTAAATTAGAGACAGAAGAAAACACAGTTACTTATTAAATAGCAAGCATTAAAGCTTTATGGTTTTGTATTTAAAAAAAAAAAAAAAGAAAAAAGAAAGCTGTTAAAAATAAGACTTGCATTTACCAGGCCACCAAACTGCATGGACTAATAGAGACTAACAAAGGCAATACTGAGACGTTAAGACACACACACACACTCCGACTTGTGCAACTCAACCATGTTCAAAACAATTGCCTTTTTCCTCACCGTAGGGGAAAGAAAGCGTCCCCTGAACATTTCTGCTCATGTAAAGCTTTGGGTTTCTGAAACTGTTGCTGTCTTACATAGCTCACTGTTACTACGGATCCTTCTCATTACAGAGGAAGAAGCTTATTTTTTAAAACATTTTTCAATGGAGGTGCTTTGTTTCCCTGGATGAGAGGTTACATTCCTCACCCCGCTGCAGGGTTTCCCCATTCAGAGATGTGGTGTTCACACCAACTCCTCCTAGGCCTAAAGATAAGGGTTGGCACTAAATTAAAGATTTTGGCTCCTGTAACTAAAATTAAGGCTCACAATGAATTTCCTGTCCACCAGGTGCGTCCCTTCCCTGCCCAGGGGAAGCGCCAGCCCTTGGCCCACAGGCACCGGATACATTCGGAAATCGGAGGGGCTTTTTTCAGTCAGGTTCTGCTGCAGCGCTACAGAGTTCAGGTGGCAACTTTCTAGACCTGTGAACAGGAAAGATCATTTTTAAAAGATAGGCAGCAACCGCAGCTAAAATTTTTAGACGATTTAGTGTCTTCTGGAAGATGACTAGTAATTTTGGATTAAGAGAGATGGGACAGTAACTCCATCAGGTCCCCGCTCTTCAGGTGAAGATGGACGAGGTGGGCAATTTTCATTTACAAGTTCAGCCACAGAAGCAACGCAAACTCTCAGTCGCGGGCAGCGGCGGGTCTCAGCGCCGAAAGGCGCGGGACACCGGAGGAGACTGCGCTGCGTCGCTGCCGGGCACCCGCGGCTGAGCCGGGGCAGTGCCGTCCCCGGGCGCGGGGGCCAGCGCCAAGGGCAGGGGCCAGGGCTCGGCGCCTGCTCTGCGTCTCTTCTGCTTTCCTCCTGCAGCCGCTGCAGCCAGAGCCAGAGCAGGCCGCGGTGTCCGTGACGGGGGCGCTGGAGTCACACAGGCTAACACTGTTCTAGATGGGGGTTACAGCTGTAATTGCTGACTCTGTACAAATTGTACACGTAGGTTTAGACACATGAAAAAGTAACACACTCACAGAGACATAAAACACCTAGGTATAAAATATAAAGCAGTGTAGTAGTTACTAAAATTACATGCTCTCTTATTGCTACAGTGATTTTTGCTCTTTTTCTTTTTACTGTACCACGTTGTTCTAAGCATATAATTTGCATAAATTATTCAAGTTTAAGAAAAATCCACACATCTTCACTTTAAGCTACTTATATAGTTAATATAAAACAAAAAGGTTCTAAAGTATCTCTTTATTAAAAGAGAAATAAAAAGGTCATTTGGGACTGGAGTTCAGTGGCCGAATCCAAGGGCCGTGCACGCCGTGTCACTCGGGAGGAGCCACCCCCCGCGCGGGGACGGTCACCGGCCTGCACCATGCCCTGCGTGTCCGCTATTGTTCTGGTTTGTCTTCAGCAAAAAGGACTATGAATGACCAAAGACTAACATTTATAATTTGTAGCAAAATTTGGTTTATGTAGAAACAAGCCATGTTTTGCATTTGGATAGAGATTTAAATGAATTAAAGCTAAAAATTAAAAAGCATGATGCTGCAACATCTGGTCACTTGTTGAAGACCTCACTTTTAAAGTGGTTAAGTTTGCACAATTTGTACTTTTTTCTTTTTTTTCTTTTTTTCTTTTTTTTTTTTTTACTAAACAGTATTTTTCCTTCTTTTATAAACCAGAAAAACTAAACTACAGATAATTTTCCCTACCTTGAGCTAATGCTGCAGATAGGGTTGACAAAGCTGTACAGCGCAATCAAACATACTTACATCTTAGCTCATTGTACAGGTACAGCCATAATCAAGGCACAAAGATCTTCTACAAGTTATTTTTTTTCAATAAAGTTGTACAAAATAATACATTTTACAGTCTGTACAAGAATAATAATCCAGCAGTAAAATAAAAAATGAGGGGAGGGAAGAAGAAAAAGAAGGGAAAGACTGTGAGGACTACAGTCCAGATAATGATTTTAGAGCAGACGGGATCATCAGTGGACAAACCGAAAACAGTGTGTGGTTGACTCTCTGCCATCACAGCCCATGCGCAGTTCCGTTCGGCAACGTCCAGGGTTGTCTTTAGACCACCGAGACTGGTTTTAAAAATACCCTCCCGAGGGGACGCAGGTGGTGTCTGCACTGTCTGGGTTGCTGTAGAATTGTCAGTATTTCCGTTCAAAGCCACATCGCAGTCAGAGAACCAAACCCAAGCGTCTCTTCAACTCGGTCTGAGACTTGGCACCTTCTTTACTCTGATGCAGTGAACGATACAAAGTGGAGATCACGGGTTACAGGATTACGCCCACAGCAGTGCTAATTACCTAAAGGTTTCTCTCCCCAATTTTTGTTTTATGTTTTAATTTTTTTATCCCCAATTCTTTCAGGTGCTCCACATTCAGGGCTTTTAATTAATTAGGTTTTATTTCTTTTTTTTTTTCTTTTTTGTTAATAACAGTGTTAGGGAATCCTCATGGAAATGGCCTTTTAAGTGTTAGGGGCCATCTCAAGCTGTCCGAGGGGTACAGAAGCAAGCTTAGAAGTGCTGCTATTGTCCAGCAAGGAGAAAAAGTTGAGGGGTGCAAATCAATGGGAGATTCAAACAGTTCGCTTCCACCCTATGTGGGCAAGGGTGGGCTTTTTTCTTTTTTTTCATAAGGAATAAGGAGTCCAAAACACAGAAAAAAGTGCTCTCCATCACAACAACTCGTATTGGCGAAGGTGCATGCGCTGAATAATGTCCCGACAGTCATTGAAAACCCTCCGGATGTTCTCTGTATCCACTGCGCAGGTGAAGTGAGGGTAGCAGTAGTGCCTTCCGTCGCCACTCGCTGTGCTGATTCTCTGTTCAACGCGAGAGAGACACTGGGTTACAATAAACCCACTGGGGGAAAAACCCATAATCTTAAAACTCAGATGAATGAAGGTTAAGTTTGTGAGAGTTGTGTTCAAAGGGTGTAACCAAGTGGCAAAAAGCCCACAGTTTTTCACTCTCCCCTAAAGCATGGAATTTAAAACGACCAGAATTATACGGGGAGAAGGTTGCCGCATACCGGGGAATTTCAGAGTTGCACAAGAACTCACAAAAGTGCTACTATTTATACGCAGCTTTGGTGAATTTAGCCAGGCAATTCCTGGTCAATTTGGCATTGAAGGAAGTGGGATTTTGCCTCCTTGTACAAGGTTTTATCCCCGCTGTATGCTTCCAGAAAGCCTCCCTCAAAGTTTTATTTGGCTCCATTTTAAAATGAGTCCACAATCTGATTGCCATGCTCACCATTACAAGTAATTGTAATAACGTTTTAAAAAATCTATGTCTATTATAGCTTCAGCTGGCCAGTAATGGGAAAGCTCATACAAAAAGAATGTTAATATTTTACAGACGATGTGTCTTTTCATTAGTCTTTATCTTTAGAAATAATGCATGGAATAAAAATCTGGCGCCATTAGTAACAGCAGGATTTCACTCATCATTCTGTTCGAGGTTTCTTAACTCTTATTATTTCTTTTGCTATTTCATTACGTACTGTGACAACAAACAAATATCCAAAGAGCCCCCAACTAGCATCGGTAAAGCTCTTAAACATAACAGTGTGTTATGCCATGTGGATGTTAAATACAAACTACACAAAAAGTGACAGCATTTTGCAGTGGTAGAAGGTGCGTAGGAGCTTACATTTGAGAAAAATCATGTAAGAAATACTGAAAGAAAATAAATACTTACAAGAAACTCGTCTCTAATGAAATACTTGGCCCTTGTAACTCTGGGATCCTCACCAGGCTCTGGTGTTGCTGATTAATAATAAAATAAGTATTTGATTAAAAGAGGTGCTTTTGGTGATAGCGCCTAAAAATGATAACTTGTTCTGTTTTCTGCTCACGTATGATGGAAACGTACTTTGCAAAACTGACTGTGAGATAAACCAAACCATAACATACTATGTAAAGCAGCAAGATTTCAGGAGAACAAGGGCACGCTCCAGTGCCCACAGCACCCGGCACTCGCCAGGAGAGAAACGACCACAGAAATGACCGGCAGGGGCAGGGGATGCGTCTGGGAGTTGTGTGCTGGGCTCTGCACCAGCAAAGTAACAACGTTTTGTCACGATGAAATTATTAATATATTAAATGTACAAAAGACAGGATTCTCTTGTTATTAATACCTAACGTTTAACATTACAGTTTGGCTGAAAGACAATGAAGATTACTTCTACTTAAGAGTTTTCAAGTCTTAGCTGAAATTACAAAACCCAATGCAAACTTGATTAACAAGGAAATGCTAAATCGCTAATAAAACTTAAAAATCTTACCATCATCTGGTGTAGTGTAGCGAGCAAATTCTGGAAAGTAGTCTTCGATTTTAGATTTCCCTGCCAAAACTTTCTCTGCTAGCAAGTCTTGTTTATTCAGGAAAAGAATTACTGAAATGGTCCGTAGCCACCTGTAGAAGAGGAGAAGGCGCAGCTGGGGTCACACAGCAAAAAGAAACTTCAGCCAGTTCCGGAGACACCAGCCACAGGACACACCAGTCGTCCTGGAAGGTCCCGTTTACACCTGAATCCAATGGCGTGATGCCGGCCGTACACACCCCGCGTTCGGGTGCTTCTGGCCTGGGCAGTGGAAGTTGCCCACGTTCTGCTGCTCCATCGCCTGGGCGAGCGCAGCCGCCGCTCAGGGTGCTGCTCCAGCACCGCTTTAATTACTGCAGCCACGATACGGCAGCCACCAACGTGCAACTCTCCGGAGCCTTGTCCAATAGAGGAGCCTATGAGACCTTCCCCTGGCAGACGGGCAGAGCCGTGACTGCCCAGCAGCTCAGTCTGCACTGTGGGATCAACCCCACGCTGCTGCTGGGGCTCAACCCCACACCACCGCCCCGCGCTCGCTCCCGCTCCCCCTTGGTGGGATGGGGGAAGAGGAAAGGAGGAATAAAAGCAAGAAAATGTGAGGGTCGAGGTAAAAAAATATAAATAATAATTGTTTAATAAGTGGAGGGTAAGTGGAAAAGAGAAGGAAACAAAACCCGAGTGATGCAAAGGCCCAAGAGCCAGCTGGACGCGAACCCTCCCGAACCCGCTCCATCCCTTTGGGCGCTGAGCAGGGCACGACGTGGCACGGGACACCCTGCTGTGGGCTGGGGCCACCTGCCCGCCACATCCTCCCCCAGCACACTGCCCGCCCCTGCTCCACCGCGGGGCAGAGTGAGAAACAGAGAAGGCAGGACGCTCTGCAAACGGCGTTCAGCACCAGCCACAACGGCAGTGTGGTACCAGCCTGGTACCCACATGTTACTGGTGTGGCACCAGCCTGGCACTGATGTGGTACCAGCCTGGTACCAGTGTGTTCTCAGCATCATTTCATTCCAAATCTAAAATATGGCACCGTGTGAGCTGCTATGAAGAAAATTCTATCTATCCTGGCCAGGCCCAGTACACGTGTCTTGACTCTAGTATAGGACAGAGTTCCTAATTCATGGGATATGAGCGATGAGACTCCCAATTCACAGACCTGTTGTTCCAGATACTCTTGAAGAGGTTTAGTGCTTCTTGAAGCCGATTGGTCTGATTGTCCTCTCGTATAACCATGTTGTAGCTACTGCTCGCCACCACGAATATGATAGCAGTCACATCTAAATCAAGAAATAGCCATCAGTTAACACCAAACTTCAGAGGAAATATCCAGGAATCCCAGAGTTCAATAAAAAGCTGCCAGACTTTCAGCTTCATGAAGAGAACAGGCTGGAACACTACCGCTGACAGCTTTCTAAGTGCCAGAAATAAAAAAAAGAAGGTGAAGCAACCATCAAAGACAGGAGAGGCAGGCACAGAACAGAACGGCAGAAACTGTAGAAAAGAAAGGAACAGAAGCCAGAGAGAGAGAGAACCTGAAGAAAGCTAAAGGAGCATTTAAAGAACATTTAAAAGGTGTGAAGAAATGTAGAAAGCAACTCTGAGGCATCAAGGAAGGACAGGGAGGCCCCTGGGGGAAGACCTCAAGACACTGGTCACTTTTGATCTGCGTGAATGTAACGCAGCCGCAGCGGCTGTGAGTTCAGGGTTAACGGCTCTGCCCTGCCACAGCGCCCTGCTCCGCGCCGAGGCGGGACGGCTGCTCCCGGGGCAGTTCTGGGGCTGTTCTGCCCCAGAGCCCGGGCTCTGACTGCCTCCCCCCGCACACCCGCGCAGAGGGATGGGGCGGATCATGGCAGAGGAAGGAGCAGAGGTAAAACCCACCAATCCCTTATCAATAGCGCAGAAGCCAATACTGCGCAGTCGTTCCACACATACCTAAAGTGTTCAGGTGATACTCTATGACAGTAACTGTAGCAAAACACGATGAAGTCTAAGTTGCAATGTGGCTGCAATTATGTGCAAAAATATGATATTCTGATTTTATGCATGTATTAGTTATCCTGTAATTGTATATTTTCTACAGGCACAAACACGTAAACCTTCACTCGGAAGACAGAATACAACTTGGAATTTAACGCTCACATAGCTGGCAAATAATGTGCTAACCACCACCAAAACACCCTAATTAAATGAAGAGAAGGAAGCCGAAGAAAACAGACAACAAGGTACGTTATCAAACTTGAACTCCTTTCCATCTACGTTCTCCCTAAAGATACTCTATGCAGTTACAGAAACTTCCATGTCAAGAAAAATTCCATCCCATACAACTATTTAGATAATTCCTTATCAAGCTACACGGAAAAGAAGATGGCTTCCACACACTGAGAAATTGATTGGGCATTAAAATTTTGTGGAAAACTATTTTATAAAACAAACAAAAATTCCAATCGTACCATTAAAACACTGGATCCATTTTCGGCGTTCATCTCGCTGCCCTCCAACATCAAACATACTAAGAAGAAAAACATAAATCAAGTCAGAATATATTTTGTGTTTGGGTTTTTTTTCTGCAAATGCAAACAGAAAATGTACAAAATTTGAGGAGTTCTGTGTCATAGAAGCTAAGAGGCATCGAGAATTACAAGAACCCGAACAGGTACCAGCCCACCAACACCTGCCCGCAGAGCTTCCATCGCAAACCACGATTCTGTTTCCTTTCACCAGCACCTGCACTTACCTGAAGGTAAGAAATTCTGTGTGTGCATCGCAGATTCATCCCCACCCTTATACGCTGAGATGTTAAAAAAGATCCTACAACAAGTCATTTGCTGAAACGAGTATCACAGACCTAAACTCAACAAGACCAGCCTAAAACTCAGCATTATATTAAAAGAAAAAAAAAAAGGACAAAATACGGATACTTACTGAAAATTTACTTTATCCACCTGAAACTTGGTTTCAAAGATTCCTGATGTTAGAACTCTGCATCTGAGAAGATCCTAGAGCACAAAGGGAAAGTCATCGATTCGACACGGCTACTTCACCGTGCTCAGCACCAGACGCAAAGCCCTTCCTGCCGGCGCTGGCGGCGCGCGCCCTGCTGCGGAGACGGGGCACAGACACCGTGAAGCTGTGTTTTGGTTTGGTCTCGAGCACGGGCGCTCGCTCGGCTATGGCACACAGGGGGTGACCAGCGGGCTGCAGGTGCTGAGGGGGAGCAGGAGGGGGCCGGGGCCACGCAGAAGCAGGCGCCAGCCCAGGGATCAGCCCACGCTCTCGCAGGTTTCTGCGGGGTTGGGGCTCACGCCAGCAGCCCTGAACTGCCACTAAGTAACTCCCCACCCCAGCAGACAGATCTCTGCCCCAGCCGCTCGGTGCTTGGCTATTAGAAGAAGTGCCTAGGTCTCAAAATTTTCCATTTTCTCCTTCAAAGAACTGGGAACTCAACCCCTCAAATCTTACAAGGACTGGGCTTTTCAAAGATAAAATTTGAAATTTCCTGTAGAGGCAAAAATGATAATCAGAAGTTGTGAGCTGCAAACAATTGAAATTTTTATAAGTGCTACAAAATCCTATTAAACCCAAACTGTGATGGCTTTTGTTCGCTGTGAGCTGCACAGCAGAGACGGCCACGGCCGGTGCCGTGCGGGAGCCCATCTGGAAGCACCTCATTTGCGTGGGCTGCAGACCCCGCGCACAGCCCACCCGTAACCAGCCACAAACCACCACTGCCAACTCAGCTAAAGGCTGCACCGTTTAGGACTTAAAGTTTTGGTGTTCCTCACAATGGGTCTGAACAGCAGACACTGTAGCATTTGCAGCAGACATCACGTAAGAACAGACCGAAGAAAAAAATGATGCGCACAATCAAAGCTGTGTTCTCCCTCACAGGTACCCAAGTGGTTAGTCACAGGCAAACCCACACAAAATCCAAAGGTTAGGAACACCGTTAAATCATTAAACAAAACGGCTACATTTTAACATCAGTTGTCTGGCTGTTTTAATACTCATATTGAAACATGTACTATCTTTAAACATTGTTCTAACTTATGTTTGGAACAGTTTGAAATTTCAGACTCCCCAGTAAAGAGAAGGAATTTGGAGAACTGGAGACTCTGGAGCTTCGCATCGCTACAAATCAATACAAGTATGATGCTAAGGAAAAAAAAAAAAAAAAAGGAAAAAGAAAAAAAAGCAGTCACCCACCTCAAGGGAAAAACAACCAAAAAGGGAAGGAAGTGATTTGATTATTACACTCAGGGGTTCCTCTGGGAGAAGGCTGTAACAGCCAGCACAGAGCCCAAAGGGGCCCTTCTCACCCCGCGCTGGGGGTTCAGCGCGGCCACGGCCCCAGGGAAGCACCGTAAGCACCGACTCTCGCTTGCAGAAGTGAAAGTAGGGAACTATTTTACTTAAGTAACTACTTAAATACTCACCTTACTTAAGTAATTACTGTAAGTAAAATGTAGGCACTCTACTAAATGTTAAGTGTATACAAGTTAAACTCCCTCCTGCCCCCCTCAGCCTCCAATAGAAAACTGATTCTTGTTTTAAAGTTTCGTATCTGAAGATTAGTTGCTCCAAACTGCAAATATAATAACCTATATTTTTTATATTTTGTTTCTTGAAAATAGAACGATTTCAGTGATAAAAATCCTCATTTGTAAAAAACCTCAGATTTTTAAAAGGATGAATGATTAATTTGTTCTTAAACAACTTTCAAGGCTACAAACTGCTCACTCCTCACCAATACTGTCTGTGAAAGTTCAAGGACATTAATATGTTTTTTGGTTATTTATTCTATAAAAGTACGCTAGATGCTTAATTGCATTATTCATGGGCAGAAAGTTAGGAATATACATGTGATTTTGGATGAGGGATTTGGTCCTTAAAAGATCCTCTGATTATCTGCAATGAAATGAAAACTACAATTCCCATTTTGATAAAGAAGAACAATTTTCTAACAGGGCTGTTTGTACGCAGTCCAGTTTGCACCAGAGCAGGAGCCGGACGGGTGCTCAGCCAGGAGGGCACGACACTGCAACTGCTCTTGCGGGTGGGAAGCGGGGCTCTGGGGTGGCAGCCCCACGGATGCTGCACCCGCGTAGGGCTGCGCTTCACCCGCACTGACCTGAGAGCCAGCATCCCAACGCAAGCGACAAAGGAATTTTTACTGGAGCACTAAATAGGTACAGGCCACGGTAATACCTACTTTAGTGTCACAAATGGCAATTAGACAATTAACGAGACAGTTATCCTCAAAGACGGAGAGAGAAAATGTGCAATTTCTTAATGAAACTTGGCTTACCTGGTCGGAGGGTGTATACTCGTTTTGTTTGACGATGTCGATCTTGTCTAGAAAACTGGGGAGAGAAAGGGAGAGAGAGACTGGTCACCGCCGCTCAGAGGGACGTCCCTGGCCCTGGGCTGCCGTACGGAACGCGCGGGGCCACAGGCTGCCGTGCCCGTGGCTGGCACCACCGGGACGGGGACGCGCGTCCCCCGCAGCAGCCGGCAGAGTCTACCCTACAAGCTGCTACTGCCAACAGTAAGCAATGGCTCAAATAAACGGCCTGCATGCAATTTTCCTGACAGTAAGGTGAATATTTTAAAACATTTATCGTCCCCATAATTTGTTTAAATGCATGAAGTCCCCAAACCTATTTCATTACAATGAAATTCCCTCAGTTGAGAGGGAATACTGATTTTTCTGTCAAAACTGAAAAGGTCAGCTTTTCAGTTTACTTTCTGGAGAAATAGCAGTAGTAGGGGGAAAAAACATATAAAAAGATATATTTTATTCAAATTCATTAGGCATTACCTCAAGAGGCTATCCTGGAGTCTTTAAAATGTTTTTACCAATTAACTGTGACCTCCTAATTATCCTTCCCTTCAACACAAAGAGCAGAACCCTGCAGGACCGATCTGTTCCCCGTTTATTGCCATGTTTCTCCACCCGGGGGGGTCCCAAGCTGCTGTTTATTACTGGGACAGCCAGCACTGCTCCTGCAGTTAGCTCTACCCCTAACACTAATACTAATCACAGTCTTAAAACCAATAGACTTTAAGTTTCCTTTTAAATTCCTGTGCGTGAATCCTGTTCTTTGTGGAGCAGGAAGCACAGAGAAAAGGAGTTTTCCCTGCCGATGCCCGCACGCAGGCAGGGCCGCAGCTTCGCTCAA
The DNA here is from genome assembly GCA_947846985.1 of Fratercula arctica. NCBI lineage: Eukaryota > Metazoa > Chordata > Aves > Charadriiformes > Alcidae > Fratercula > Fratercula arctica. The sequence continues at coordinate 837,128 of CANTUZ010000013.1, read as the reverse complement.
AGCGCATTAACCGCAGCCACAGGCAACAATTCAAATGGGGGAGAAGGGGAAAAGCCGCGTCCCAGATTGACAGATCAGAACTGACCCCTGGGGGGGTCGCGGCCCGCGGCCCCTCCGACTCAGAAGGAGTAATGAGGGGGAAAGCAGGAAAAATAATGGTATGTTTTAACGGTGGCTTCAGTGTAATGCCCTGTGCACCCAGAACTGGATGTCCAGCTTGCTTCAGAGACAAATGACGGGTCATTTTTGTTTAGTCTCAAGTATGGAATTTTAAACACATTAAAAGGTATCTTAGTAAGCACGGTCCTAAAAACATGAGACAAAGCGTGAAGATCAATTCCCAGCACAAAAGATGACGTGGAGACAGACGTACAAGGATAGAATCAATGACAAATTGTGCTCTGCAACTTGCAAGCTGGGTTTTTTTCCTTGTTTCCACGTTGTGAAGTAATTTTATTTTTCTTTTTTTTAATCCAAAGGAAAAGAAGTAGAGCTCTTTGTTTGGTGCACAGAGGATGTTAAATGTGTACAACAATCACGAATTCCAACTAGCACGAGTGTTTCCACATCACATTCTCCCCGCAGACCACAGTTTGAGACTCCCGTGGCAGTTTCACAAGTTGGAGGACGCTTGGAAAGCGCTCAGGAGGTGCCACGTCCATAGAGGTCTGACGGCGGGTCCCAGGCTGCCTGGCCGCAGCCCTGCGCGCACCTACGCACTGTGTCTCCCGCAGGGCTCCGCAAGAGGTGGAGCCTTCCTTTTGGTTTTCGTTTTGTTTTGTTTTGAAACACTCTGCTAATCAGCTTAATGGATTTTGGAAACTGACAATTAGAAAATAACAACAAGATATTGCTAAAACCTGGAACTGAAAGTACAAACCTCTTACTGTTGTTTATGCAGACTATTTTTAGGCCTATGATTTCCTTGAAAAACACGAGGCACGGGAGCAGCAGCACTGCACTGGAGCTGGATTTCAGCAGCAGTCTTCGTGCCAGGTAAAACAAGCCCTGATGGAATAAACGTTTCTTCTTCCCCCCCCCATGAGCTCCAGCCCCCGGTAACATCCGACACCCGTAACATCGCTCTTGGAGACGGAAATCTGTTGCCCCGAGAGACTGCCTGGAGCCCACCCCGCTTCCAGCGGCGCCTCAGGGAGCCCGGAGCAACGCGACGTGCGAAATGAAGGTTTCCTCCCGCACACGTGCCTTGTCAGAGAATTCTGCTCTAGCAACTTCAGAAGGGGCTAAAGACATGAAAAACCATTTTGCTTTTTGCTCAAACATAAAGGAAGGGGAATACTCTTTCAGTTTGTCAACTGAAAAATAAATGTGTCTGTAAGGAGAAAAGAGTAGCAGAAATTCGATCTGCTCTGATACATCTAAAATAAGGAGCGACAGTGGGAGCACGGAGTTCAGAAAAGATCAATGCGCTATGTTCAGAGACTTCTAGCTCAATGTTAGTCAAGAGCAAATAATTTATCCAGTAAATTAAACTAATAATCAAAGAACAAAGAACAGAGAACAAAGCCTAACTCCAAATAAAAACAAATTCACCACCTGTAAATTCTATTTTTAATTCTTGCTGTGCTCCCCCAGCACCCAGGCGAGGCCCCCGGGCGCTGCTGGGATGGGCTGTCCCAGCTCCGTGCTGACGCGGGGTGGCCAGGGATCACACGGGGAGGAAGAAAAGCGACCTCGGGGAAATGATTCAAATAAAACTCTCAAACCACAAAACCAAATTTTATGCTGCAAGAAAGTCTTGCACCAAGTTACAAAGTCAGGTTTTTTCTTCTGTAAAATTTTCCCAGCGATTCTATGGGAAAGCTGTTTTCCAGAAAGCACATCATTCATTCAGCATCGCTGCCGGGTCCCACTGAGGGCCAGATCCTGGACATGACTAAATAACAGCGTCAGCTCTTGCTCTGCAAAATACTGTCACTTGGTATAAGACACTTTTGCCTGTGTTATAAAACATCGATATTGCTATGAGACATGTTAAAAAAGACGTTAGGTCATTTGTAGTCAGCGACGCTGGAGACGCAGCATCTCTAGGACAGCAGCATACGTGTCCCTGAGATATCAAAATGAAAGGTATTAATAAAAATTTAAAACAATCTGAAATTTAAAAAATGTGCTTTATTTTTGGGTCCCTTTCTTCAGCTTGTGGAAGGAAAAACACACGTGAGATGTTTTGAACAGATTTTTGTGAACAATGAAGTGCCTTTAATTTTAGGGGGGCGCTTAGGGGCCAGCCTTCACCCAGAGCTACCCAGCAGCTTCCCGCAGCTCCCGCCCGTCAAAGTCATCAAGTCATACACGTATCCCCGATTCTTTCCACATTTTTAATAAGCCTATTATGTCAAAACCATGCCCCTATTTTCAGATCAAGATATATGCCAGTTACTGATTTATTCTGGAGTTCTTTCATACAGAGCTGTTTTTTCCCTCCCTGGGGGAATTTCCTGAACGAACTGCTGCCCGCGCTCCCTCCTCCCCACCCAAAGGTAACCCCTTAAATCCTCCACCGCCAGGAACAAGACAACTTCCCCGCGTGGGGAGGATCGGGGAGGGGAAACCAGACCGCCTCTCCTTCAGCATTTCCTGACAGCCTCTTCAATAAACACTAACTTGAAATTTTACTCCCTGTGAGCTGACGAAATGGTTGCCAGACAAGAAATTTTTTTGGCTTTGTGAAGAAGAGCTTTTGTTTTCAGCCTAGAACACTGGAAAGGTCTTTTCCAACTGACAACACACCTATATTTAAAGAGCTTTATTTCCATCAGATTTTTTTCTGTGTGTGTCAAGTCATAACCTGAATTTGTATACAAAATGTCTCTCTTAAGAGACGTATTAAGATCTCATCTTTAGTGTCAGTAAGACACCGCAAATCACGAATTTAAAATTTCAATCCCATCTAAAGGCAATATTTGTTTATAACTTATAACCCTCAACAGCAGTACTGCAACCCCATGTTTGGGAAGTTTCTTGCCTCTGAAAGTCTCAAGGTGTTTTACAGCCGGCAGATCAGGCTCACAGCTCCTGCTGCGTTTCCTGCTCCACCATCGCACCCCGAATGGCAGCGAGCACCCAGCCTGCTCTCGGGGGGGCTCACTGGGAGCGCGTCAATTGCCCACAGTCCCCTGAGTCACTGGAAATGGAATTCTCATTTCCTCCGACTCATGGGTTTTTATCAAGATATTACTAAGAGTCAACCAGAATATTACTGAGAATTATCAAGATTTTACTAAGAACTAAAGTTGTTTTTACCCCGATCACCTATAAATCGGTCTTTACAATTCAGGTTTCTATGTCCAAAAAGAAATTAGTATTTGTTTACCGATATTCCCAAAGACCGAAATGTGCAAACGCCCAGCAGATTTCTATTTATTTACCTATACCCCCCAGGACTAAAACACTAACTCAAAGCTCCCTGAAGTAGTTTCAAGCTGAAAATTAACTCAACATTAATAGTGTTTATAAACAAGAGTGTATTTTTTGTTTCTCAGAACAGATCACGCTTTACTCCTACTTTACTCCCTTTTCAGTCCTTGCCATAATCCTTTTTGTTACTGGGCAGGAGCTCTCTAAAAGCTGAAGTCAACCGCTAAATTCTCTCTTGAGCTGTTCCGTCCCTGCCGAAGCCGGAGCCGCAGGACTGGCAGGAGGACGGGATCCCCTCGCAAGGGGGAATAGCCGACGTCTGCGGCGGGACCTTCCCGCAGCTCAGAGGCCTTTGGCACGGCCGGGCTCTGCCAGCGGCACGTCCCCGGGCAGGGGACACCCCGACACCCGCCCTGGGGCACCGGGGACCCCGCTCCTTCAACCCGCGACACCCACTCCTTCTACATTTCAGCTGGCCTGTTTCACGAGGGAAGCAGAGGAGCAGGCAAAGCTACAGGAACGATGCAAATAAAATAAGCAAAGATTCAATCTGCTCGTGGTCGTGCTATCCTGCAAACACGGCCAGTATGTGAAACCAAACTGGTCACGTTTTTCCTCAAAATGAAGTTAAAAATGAAAATTGGGACATTAGTAGTCTTTTTGTTTTGTTTTTAAAGACATACTGATATTTTCTATGATTTGCAAAGGTGGAGTTTTTGCTGTTAAGGTAGTCACAGAACAAATACCACAAACATGTTATGGGACAATTAAAAATATTCAGAAAGGCACAACTCTCTGCCCCCTAAAGAAAACTAGACAAGGAGAGGGGAAAAAAAATCCATCAAAACCTTTGCAATTACTTTAACTACTTCACAAAGAAAATTAAAGGGAAAAAAAAAGCTTTCAGAGACAGACAAATATAGTACTGTAAGAAATATTATTGGTATAATTACAAGAGCACTAGATTGCCTGTAAAGACATCTCACATACGATGTTCCTGTAATGAAATTCTGCACGTCAGTTCTCAGACATAAGGACCCCCTTCAAAACAGTTTTACATTGGAAACGAACTGCAAAATGTAATGTAAGTCCCGAACAGAAGTAAATCAAAAGACGATTCTTTAGAAAACTTCCCAGGAAGCTGCAAATATTTTATTTCCAATGTAAAGGCAACCGGTTATTATGGTTTCCTTATCGAAGTAGTAAGTCGCACAAAAAGATTTAAAGCCCCTCTAAAGCTCAGAATTTAATTATAGATAGCATTAAGGCGCCCATATCCCAAAGAGTGGCTCTGTGCCGTCCGCAGGCGCAGCTCCAGCCAAGCTCGCCGCATTCCAGCCGCCTGGAGGCGGAGGGGCACCGTGGCTCCGATTTTGAAGCAAATAATGAGAAAGCTGAAAAGTATGACTCCATATATTTGGAATCATCTTGTGGTAATCAAGGTTACAGTTCCTTATATGGTGTGGAGAACATGAAGCACACACAAAAAATAGAATATTAAGACTAGGGGGTACACAGGGCTGCAAGTCCTGCAGAGCCCGCGGCACGTGCCCCCGCGGCAGCAGAGCCCCCCGCGCCGGTGCTGCCCCGCCGCCAGCCCGGGCACCAGACCCCCAAGGCCCCGCGGGGACGGACGCGCTTCACACGGCCCAGCCGGAGGCAGACCTCCCTCACCCACCGCCGGCCGCCGACGGGAGAAATGGGGAAAAGGTAGGAGAAAAAGACAAAAATCTATTTAAAGAGGTTGTAGTTGTTTCTCCCTTTTTTCCCCCTCTGCCTGTCTAAAGTTAGGCTGGCTCAAAGGATGCACCAACTTTCCCAATCAGTTTTACATTACAGCACAAGTCCAGAAATAGCTCCCAGCCGCCTTGGCCTCTAGCACGGTTGCCATGACAATGGAACCACAGTGCTATAAATAGCTCATCAGCACCAAATCTTGTGAGACACATCTGGAGCGGGGCCAGCCCGGCCCCGGCCGCACAAATAAAAATAGGCACAGGCCGTTGGGAAGCTGGAGCGGAGCCGCGGGGCAGGGGCAGCGCTGGGGCGGCCGCCGAGCGCCAGGCTGCTCCGACGGGACAGCGCGGGAAGCGTAACACTCACCTCACTGCCCGCGAAACAGCCAGCCTTTCTCTGAGGTCCATTTTTCTTCCTTTCCCCTAGTCTGCGGCAAAACCATACCGCTTTTGAACCCGTAACAATGCAGTCTTTTGCCCAGGAGACCATTAAAATAAGGAAAAACAGAAGAAAAAATATTTTCAAACCCACCCACCCCCCGCGCCCCGTGCCCTGTGCCGGTGTGCAGGGGCAGCCTGCGCCCTGCCCGCTCCAGTCCCCCCCCTCACCATCCTCACACCGGCCTCGGCGGGACACCCCGGGACACCCCGTCTCCCCTCCCGGCCCCTCCGCTCCCCAGCCCCCCCGCAGCAACCGCTCCCTCGCTCAGTGGGGGAGAAAATGGCGTATTTTTAGCACAGGCTCTTGATCAACCCATTCAACTACATCCAAATTATCTGTGTGGGAACAGAATGTTATGTCAAAAATGTTATTCAGTGTATTTGTCAATATTACCCAACAGAAGACGTGTATAATCAGGAGACTCAATATTTTCTGCAGCGTATGAAAGCAGCGGCGGAGGAACCGGGCTGCAGTTGTAAGACTTTGCTCTTTCACAGACACTGGGAACGGTCGGTGTGACATAACACAGCGAACAACGCTCCCGAAATACAAACTCCTGCTCGCTCCATCACAACCCAACAGAGGCTACAGGCGGTAATCAAAACCCGGCAACTATAATAAGCATTTAAGCCAGAGGGAGATATCTTCCGTCTGCCATGGAGGCCCCGTGTGCGCTCCGCACGCTCGGCACCATCAGCCCACAGGATTCCTTTAGGTCCCTACATGGATATTTTCATTTCTAAAAATTGTAGAGTAACTTCCATCCAGGCTTAAACTGTATGTAACCTCCCCTCCCCTTCCCCCTCCCTCCCCACATCCAGTTTGCTCATTCGCCATCTGAACACCGTACGCTTCAGAAAGCTGCTGTTTTCACACAAGTACTTTGGAAAATGTACTTTATAACATGCAATGCAGCACAATTCAGGATTTACTGGTTTTTATAAAGATGCTCCAAGTTAGTTTAAGAGCCTATAATCAACTGCAAGTTTTGATTTAAATTATCTAAAAAAGATTTTTCCTCCTTAAGAAAGCAACTCATAAATTATTACGAGATAGCCCTTTCTGTCTCATATAATGAACAACTTTCTGGTTTTGTCTGGGAGAGGGCGAGAGGGAGTGGGCTGTAGAGCAGGGGACTCCGGGAGGTGAGCCAGGGCTGGCTGAGGCTGGAAGAGCTCCCCAGCACCCTGGGCCAGGCTGGGATGGGACAGGACAGGACAGGACAGGACAGGACAGGACAGGACGGGACAGGACAGGACGGGATGCTGGGATGGGACACCAGGATGAGACAGGACAGGACGATGGGACAGAACAGGATGGGATGCTTGGATGGGACACCAGGATGAGACAGGACAGGACGCCGGCACAGCCAAAGCCTCCAGCCCCTGCCATTAGCTCCTCACCCTGACCTGATGCTGCTGGCGGGTCCCTCCTCCAGCGATGGCTCTGGAGAGACGCCTCCCCAAGGAGATGGCTCCGGCTCCTTTCCATTCCCACTGATTGGGCAGGTCTCACCCTGGCGTTCCAGCCTGTGACTGTGCCCCATTGCCCATTCCCAAAGGAAACCCACCCGCACAGCGGCCCCCGGCACCCATAACCGACACAACCCCCCATGCTCCAGGCTGCTGCTGCTTCCCTCCCGTGTTGTGAACTCGTACCAGGCACTTCCACACTCACAACCACCAAAACAGACCGATCCCCAACCAGCCACTGCCGCGTGCCTCCAGGCTCGCCCCGCAACACCCGCCTGTGGATGCCAAATAACTGCACACCAGCCCCTCACCCTGCCCTGGGAAACGCCGTCGCTGTGCCAGCAAGAGGCGTAAGCCCACCCAAGGGCAAGGCTGGCTACGGAGTTAAAGGTAACGGTACGGGTGAGGTCACTGTGCCAGGATCTGCCTCTGGGGCGGCAACATGGAGCCAGAGTGGAAGGAACACGGCACAATCCCTACCAACCTTTTCTTTCCTTTTTCTTTTAGTAGGCTGCAAAAGACGACAAAAAACATGGGAAAAGGAGAGGCAATTAGATGTTCATGTAACAAAATTTCCCACTTCACTGACTTCTGCCCCTCTTCTCCAACTTTTCTTCCTGAATTTTGCTGGGCCAAACAAACGATCCTGTCTCTTGTGAAACACTATCACACCTACTGCTTTACATACAGGATCTTCTCTACACTTTAAAAAAATTGTGTTTGCTTGCCTTCATTTTTATATATCCCCGTTAGTGAATCTGCGTTTAGAACAAAAAAAGGGAACAATCAGAAATACCAGCATCTCTCCCCAAGCCGCGTGTCCCTGGCAGCAGAGGAAAGGGCCGGTGGAGCACGGGGCAGAAGCCCCCAGGGCCCCCAGCCCGGCGGGGGGGATCGGGCACCCTGGGCTGCTCTCCCCAGCCCCAGCCCTCTCCTTCAGGCGTGGGATGGGAGCCAGCCTCCTGCTGCCCTCCAACGCCGCCGGCTCAACCCACCGAACTCCCGGGCACTCCAGCAAGCCCACTCTCTCTTCCCGTTATTTCAGCAAGGGCTCTGCACGCTAACGACTGCAGTTCTTCACCTCACTCAAAAAACGAAAAGCTGAAGTCTAGTATGTAAGAAAATAAGAAACTGTTTCATGGTCTCTGCTATTTATAAAGGCATCCTGCTGCACTAGTGAGCACTCAAGTATGGCTCGTCGCAAACTTCTCTCCCACCCTGCCCCACCTTAAATATCCATATTCTTAATAGATTTTTTGTCGTGCCTGTGTTCTGGAAGGCAGAAAAAGGTCTATATCTACGAACAAGGCCAGGGTTTTTTCTGTCGTAAGCTGTTTTTAGTTGTAAGCTAAAGTCACAGCCCTTACACACACAAGAAACCAACATCGCTGCGTCCCTCGGGGGGGGCTGAACTTGGAGGGAAACTAGTAATTTTTCAAAATCTATTTAAATTAATCAGGTGCAATAGGGAGCTTCTTAGACAGGTTTAAGAATATTTTCTGCTAACTTAGACTAAGGACACTGTTTAAGCAAAGTCACTTAGGCAAAACCCAATATGAATAATTTTTAATGGAATTAAAGGGTGCCTCTACAGAATATAAATTCGTTTGAAACCCCCCCGACATTTTTGAGTTCAAATCAGCAAACGACTGCTCACTTCAATTTCAGATATCATTTGTAATATGACAACAACCAATCCATTTCACAAGTATATGTCCCCTACCGTAGGCAGCTCTGAGAAATTAAAACAGGTGAACCTAATGGGACAATCTTTCTTTGGGTTTTAACAAGGTATTTAGACAAACCTTGTCCTCGTGGTCTTTAGCTCCCTCCAGTGCCATCGAATCAGCAGAATTGCTTTCAGTTGTTTAAGACCATCAGGTACATACAATTTTAAAATTGCATTATTCTGCCAAAATTGGTGGCATCACTAATAAATAAAATATTCCCCTCAATGACTGTGACCAAAAAGCACAGCCAGAAAGTAAAAAGAGACAACCAAAGAGCTAGATCTGAAGTAGGAATAAAAGTATACTATCTGACAGCCACTAGATGCTTTATAAGCATTATTTATCGGTATTTGCACCACGCCTTTCAGATGACAAAAGAACAAATAAACTAACACGCTATACTAGTTTCCATAATTTGAAGAAACAGAGCTATCTGCAAAACCAGACAAATCAAAGCTTGAGACAGTTCCCGTGTTTTTCAGGGAGTCTGTGGCTGGTCTAACCCGAACCCCAAGTGCTGAGAACGCAGAACCAGGCACTTCCCCAACTGCCATCTCAAAACCGGGCAACACTATTTTTCACAGCAATTTTGGGGAGAGAGGAAGAGGAGCTGACACGGTCCAGGGCAGAAAAGGAGCTCTGATCCCTGAGAGCTCCACTGGACCCGGCCAGAGCCTGGGAAGGAGCCGGGCCCTGGGTGGGGGGAAGGGGACAAGGCTTCGCTGCCTGATTTAAATACACCTGTACAAAGGGCTCGGAGAAAGAGTTCACACGGATTTAACATGCAAGAATATAAATCCAATGCTGGAATTTTGCCTACTTACGTGCCATCCCAACTGAGATTTTTTTTGTTCGGCATTTTCGGAAGTTTGGTTCTTTTGCCAACAGGCAGCAATTTTAACTGTTATCCTGGGCACTGAAATCTCTCACTGCCTTTGACTCAGGACGCAGGCGGGGTCTCCCCGGGACCCCCTGCCTGTACCCCCAGGAGCTGGCGCTGAGCACCCACACCGCGGTGTCTGCTCTTCTCAGGGCCATGTCCCCCCCACCCCCTTTTATTTTTAAACATTCTTTTTCCATCTCGGGAAAAACAACTTGCCGGCCTCTGCAAAAGGAGGCACACAACCTGGCACCTGGTATTGAAAGCATCTGCACAGAGCACACCTCTCCTTCTGAAGTGAGTTAGAATATAAAGTCATTCTTTTTTCTTGAAAACATTTACTTGATCATGAAATTTAATACCAGACATACTTAAAAAACAAAAATTTAAAACGAGCAAGTGATACGGAGCTACAATAGCTATTTTATTCCGAGGGGAAGAGAAGCCCCACTGAAGAGCCCAAGGTGTGCGTTCAAGTTCCAGAAAATGTCCAAATTCCACTGAATGACTAAAAGCCGTAAGATTCCAGCAGAGGACACACACATCTTGACCCTCTCTTTGTCTGCAGAGGGCAGTGTCTCATGTTTGCATTTTAAATGGCTGAAACCCTAGACCTAAATTATTTATTAACAGATTAAAAATTTCCTCTTCTACACAAAAGGAACATTTAAACAGTCTCAGGAGAAGAGCTGAACTACACCAGACACTAAATATGGTGGGTAGAATCGCCGCAGTGGGCAAGATGAGAAGGGGTCTAAGAAGGCGTTTCTCTTCCCCAGATGCGGTGCGTGTTCCCCCATTGCCGCACGCCAAGGGGCTGTGAGCCCATGGGGCTTTGCCCGCCCTTACAAAGCTGTGCTCCATACCCACGTCTGCTATTTCGCACAAAGACACAAGCCCAGTGACTCTCGTACAATGCCTTACTGCAGAGACGTGCTAAGGGATGCACAGGTCCCACAGCGCTGCAGCCCTGAAGCCGGGGGGCAGCGGGGGACCCCGCGCAGCCCGCATCTGCTCACCTATCGCTCCAATACCTGGGACGAGGAACTACGCGGTTTAAGAGTGCTGAAGACAATTCCAGGATTTCCATTTGTTCTGCATGACCATAATTAGAGCTTCTGGCTCACGCCGAGAGCAGCGGCTGAGGGGAAGGTGGAAGAGACTCTGCTCCGACGGGTCAGACAGGGAAGGCTGGAGCGAAAGCTCCGTGGTTCTGGTGGAAAGAGCCGTGTTCTGCCAGTGCTGACACCCAGCAGGTGCTGATACCTACAGCCCGCACGCGTTATGCCATATGTGAAACACAGCTTTTCACCGCATTTTAACTCCACTTCCTCTACTCAGCAGCAAGTTATTAGATGCACCACAGAAAAAGAGCACCTGAGCACAGCAACTAATATATTACGCTGAAGTTAATAATATGTGACTGCTAAATAGAGCCATTCTCAAGTTTTCTTTCGCAGTTTCCAGCCCAAGATGTTTCTGCAGCCCCGTGAGGCTGAGTGCGATGCTTAGGGCTGTGCAGGGCTCCCAGTGCCGCATCCCCCTCGTCCCAGCACCCCCGCACTTCAGGGCACACGCACAGCAAGCCCACAGAACATCACCAGATCACTTCTGGAGATAAGCATATCCTTCATTTTAACAAAAAAAAAGGAAAATTCCCTCCTTGGAATAAGCCCACTTCCATTTGAGAGACCTGTTTTATTAACACATCTTATGATTTTCTGTTTGTTTCCTGAAAGACAACAGAATGGGGAAGGAAAAAAAAAAGAAAAGGCTGATATAGTTTACATTGGGGTGACTGACTTTCTTGACCACGGTGCCAAACCCCCAGCCTTTCAAAAGGCAAAAGCCCAGCGCCCCGCGCCCCACACTGCTCTGCAGCACAACTCCTCCTCGGACCTACGCCCATTGTCACCAGTGTAAGCAGCACACATTTAGTGGAATTACAGTCAAAAGGTGTGCTGAGGAAGAAAAAAAGTCTTCAGCCAACATCACAATTGAAAAGTGCAGCTTTTCTAATCTAATCTAACTGATTCCTAAGCAGTGAGCCTGCGGGGAAGCTGCCACACAGCTACGTAGACATATGTGTCCACCATTCTCAGAATGCGTTTCAGCCTCTGCATGTCCAGCGTTAATCCATTATGGTGCTTTGGGGTGTGGATGTCAGGAATAAATGTGGAACAGTTCAGAATTTAAAAGACACGCTATTTAAACATAGATACTACAACCTGATTCGCCCTCCAATGGGTGTATGTATAAAAGCAGCATAAGCTTGCACAGATTCTGGTAATTACAGACTTTTGTTTCAAAAAAACACAATGTTTCATACAATATAAACACGGTAATTGTCACTTTATCTCACAATCTACACTGTGATTTCAATTATGCACAACAAAGGGACTTCTCATGAGAACTGAGCTGAAAGGGTAAATCGCACCCCTCATAATAATAGTAACAAGCCTGTGTTCGTTAGTGTTTGTTTGTTTTTAAAAGGTATTTGCTGAATTATTACAAGCATCTCTTACAGACCGGTGAAAAAAGAAAAAGGTGCTGGGTGTGGCACTAATCTTTCATTTATAAGACTTGTCGTGAGGGAAATCAGTTTCATATTCTTGACAGCCACGTGACTTTATCAGAAAACCACAGCGCCCAATTTCGGCGTAATTAGCAGGACCTTCTTAAATGCAGCCCAGAAGCAAGCGCTGAGGAAACCAAGGCATTTCACATGGCCGGGGAAAGTCAGGGCTGAAATGGAGGTACCAGCCTCTGCCAGAGCAGCACAAATCCTGCCTATTTTTAGCTCACAATTCCAATAAGAAAACAGTTGGGAGTCTAATGAAAATATCTTGGTGACAAATGCAATGGACTGAACACTAAAGTTACTATTTTTAAATAAAGTTCCTGATTATCTTTCAAAACAAGCAGCAATTAAGCAGCAGTGGAGCGACGGCTTCACAAGCGTCTGGCAAGGCTGGGCTCCAGCCAGGGGGAAACTGGGAAGTGGCTCAACACCTTTCTGATCCTAAGAGTTGGTTGAGGGCCAGGCTCGGGGTTTGGTTGGGTTGGTTTTTGTTAGTTTAATGAAAGCCGTTCTGCTTTGACCTGTCCAGTCCTGCCCTGTTTTTCCCTGCCCGCTCCCCTGTCACCCCGCTCCGGAGCAGGGACCGGCCCCGCAGCTCCCAGCGCGCCCGCACCGGGGGGAGGTGGGCAGGAACCCCGAGGCAGAGCTCGTCCTGGCTGAAGAGAGCTGGTGGGAACGACAAAAGACAACAAACTGCTTGGACCCTAGAGCAGTTGAGCCCCGTGGAGGAGAGGTGGGCGGTGAAGGACTCGGGAGGCGATGGCGAAGGGTCAAGGATCTCCCCTAGCAAAGAGCTCTGGGAACACAGAGCAATTCAACACGCAGCACATCCGTATCTGCAAATCTACTGAACGAGCCACAGAAATCACCATAAAGCGAGTTATGATCTGACATGTTCTCCAAATAGCTCTCTCAAACTAGACATTTTAATTACCGGTTCCCTTGATAACACACTGTGACAATAATGAGTATTTTATACTTGTAACCTCACATGAGACTATTCCACACTTCATACATACTGCACGCCTTATTTTTGAAACAAACTTTTTAAAATAAGGGTAGAGAATTAGAGTTAACATTTAAAATACATAGATAACATACTAACATCTACATTTTGATGTGACATAGCAGGATCCTAGAGTCTGGAATGCATTTGGGGAATATATCACCTGTGCTGCTAAGACAGAGGGTCTCTAAATCATCCTCTCACCCCTTCCACAAAACCAGTTCATCACATCATGATTCTTGATGACCCTGCAATACTTCTTGGCAAGTATTACCAATGTTGTCAATATATGAACAAAAATGGCAAATTAACACAATTTGCAGGGATTTTGTGTGTGTATTGCTACTTCCATTTATAAAAACTACTTAGGCTTCAGAAGGTTTTTTGGTTTTTAAATTGTAAAACCACGACTCTCTCGGCAAAGACCACAGAGCAGTACCCGGGCACTGGACGGTGCTGGGTGCTCCCCGGGCAGCCCCCTCTCCAGGCTCTGCACCAGGCCTGGGGGGAACGGGAGCCCCCGCAGCACCCCAGGCACCTCACAGCCTTCACAGAACACGTACTGGGCAGCCACCACGTTTCCAGTCTATGTTACCAAACCCCCTCACTTGCACAGCGAATGCACTACCAGTTAGCTTTATCGGTGGACAGCCTTCTTGGAAACTTAATTAGTGTACCACTACACCAGCATTAGTGTACCAATATAGCTAACACAGAGTTACATTTAACTATAACAACAGATTTTAACACATTTCAGCTACAAAATCAATGTATAATCTACTACAGAGTAATCAGTTCAAAGATGGTATTTCAAATCAGAAAACCTATCAATAACATCCTGCCTACAAAATTATTCTTAATCACGTGTAAAATTAGCTAGCAATTTCTTTCAGTTTATTTAGGACTTAGTCACATACTATAAAAACATACTTGAAGAGTATGTAAGCTCAGCCTCAGTTTGATAAACTTGTTCACTTAATATGAGCTTAATCTATTTTTTAATTTTCAACCCACCCCTCCCGAAGCAAGCATTTTATGACCATGTTCTCTGCATGCAAGCACACGGGCTCAAGACATTTTTGAGCTTGCTGGGAAATTTATACCAAATGCACTGCAGACATCTTTGTCAGGGGTCTCTCAAAACCAGCAAATTCAGCAATACCTGTGAGTGCAGGCAAGCCCCCAGACAAAGACATTTAGATGTAAGTCCCCAGTAGAGGAAAGGCTCCGGTGTACCATCAGTCAGTGGAGCTCCCAGGAGAGGAAAAGGAGGGAGAGAACGTGCAAGTCCACGGCATCGAGTTCTCGCTCTCCCTGGCGCTGGCAGTGCTGCATCCGCAGTGCTTCAGCCCAGGGAATGACTGGGAATCCAACCCAGCGCTTTCACGTGGCACCAACAAATGCATTGGCCTCATTTCATCCTTCTGTTAGGAATTTCCTGTACTCCTATGTTTTGGAACACTCTTGCTTTTAATTCTTTTTTTTAAAGCAAGTCTTTAATGAGGTTTTACAATATCTTTTTAGGTCTTAGTTTGATAAAAGCATTCTCCTAATTGTCATCTTCTAATCTTGAAATGTTCCTTTTCTGCAGCGATACAGCATGAGCGATAAGAGCTCTCATAAAGAAAACAACCACCCGTGCTCCAGAAGCTGCCGTGCTTGCTGACGGCGAACATCAGGAACAGCAGATCCCAAGGTCAGGCAACACGTTCCAGCAGCTACTCGCCCACCACGGCCAGTAACTGCAAAATCCTGAAGACAGAGGTCGCACCAGCTCTGGCTACAGGCACACCTCTGCAGCGAGCCCTCTCTGCCGTGCCCCTGGCCATCACCCCACACCGCAGGGCGTCCGCTCCCTCCGTTAAACCCACCGGGCACCGGCTCTTACGTAGGGAACGCAGAAGTGATGCCACGGGCGCCGCACTCCTCCTTTCCTCAAGAACTTTATAGCTTCCCCGAATGCTGCGCCTGCCACCCTTCCTCCTGCGGGAGGGATTCCCAGCGAAGGCCAGTCTGTTCTCCCGCTCCCTCCTGCATCCCACCGAGCTGCTCCCATCGCGGCCCAAACCAAACCTCAGCCAGGGCTGCTGTTTGCACGGCGGGGCGGGTTGCAAACGCATGGCAGGAAAGGGGGAGTGCAAATTAATTCTCAGGAACTAATTCAAGTTTTAACAGTCGCTTTGATTGATTCTCAGCACTCGACAGCCCTGGTTTTCACACCACTACCGTAATCCAAGACCACTCTACCGTTAAGTCTGATACTAACAATTCAACATGTTGTTTGCTCTGTTTTTTAATAAAGTTAAGGGAATTTTGCAGTAAAACTGAGCACATTTTTTAAATTAACGGGTAAAATTCCAATAAATACAAAAGTCTAGTACACCCTAGGTGCATGACAACCTTACAGAGTTTACATAAACACAACTCCTCCTCCTCTTTTCTCTTCCCATCCTATCCAATTCACTGTCACAGACAGACTGACCACTGCCTGTCCTCACAAACCCCAGAGCATTTAAGGATTACTGTGTACACAATACTCTACTATTTTACTGGTTCAAATTTACTCAAAGCACGTGTATTTTTTTTAGAACTCAGATTATACAAGAAGTTTCACCTGCAGCAGAGCTATTTTTAGGGTGAATTTGTTGCACTTTTCCTACCATAAAAAAGTATATTCCATGCCTAGAGAAAATAAATTTAAAAAAAAGAAAAAAGGGCAATACTGTACAGCGAAGGCAAGCCAAAGGACTCCAGCTCTGAGCAGTTACGTAGCTCCCCAGTTGTCTGACTTTCTGAACGTGTCAAACCTCGTCGATCGCTGGGTCTCTGCTGCAGCAAACTCCAATGGAGCGCTCACCAGCCTCGCAGCAGGGGCCCGACACGGCGTTACCGCAACAGCGCGATCCCCTCGTCACTCCAGGAACGCGCAGCATCGCTCAAAGGCTGCGCGGCTCTACACCACAGAATCCTTGCCATCAGCGATATTTCTTGATTAACCTGTTGTTAATGAATTAACTCACAGTCGGAGAAACTCCATCTACTTGAAAAGAGTTCCTGTAAGGATGAACCCAGGCTATTGAAATTTTTCCTAATCTTTACAATCATGAAATAAAAACAAAATTGTGCAGTAATGCTACATTAGTAGCTGCATTTAATGATCTTGTGTAACACTGCAATATACTAATTTCCTGAATATGTTATTTTGTGTCAAGTCTATAAGAACACAGATTGACCACTCAAAATGGATTGCGCATTGGTCAGGGCTTTGAATGCATACATGAAATCTTGTTTACTAGTATATTAGTTGTTTCAAAAATATTGGTCATTTTAGTTACGTGGAAAATGATTTATGAAGTCTCAAAATTTAACAAGTAATCAACCAAAATAATCAACAAAAATCAACCCTGCACGTCTCCTTGATTAAAAGCTGGAAACACTACTTTTCAAGGTGGCAACTCTCTGTTTCGCACACCCACCCCAGGAGTTCAGCTGTAGGTACAGGCGTGGACAGTCACAGCCACCTGCGGAACCAGCACCCTGCCCCTGCACGTCACTAACTCTCATTCTATTACAAACCTGTACCTGTCAGCAGAGCAAGAGGCCAAGACGATGTTCACAGCACCTCCTCCAAAAGCCTCATCAGACGGGAGATGTTTTATGTTCTAGCATGTTCTCTCACACCATTAACTAATGCCCCAACAAAAACTTTGAGGACAGGAAAAGGAAGGAGGGGGAAGGAACAGGGAACCTGTTGCCATTAAAGCACAGAAATGAGTAAAAGTTAAATTAACAGAAGGTTTTGGCTTATATTCCATCTCCTGCTGCGCTGCATTTCAACTCTTCCCCTTCACCCACAAAGAAATTCAGCTGCATTTGAATTTGTACCTTTGAAGAACAGTGCGACAAAAAGCAAAGCAGAAGCGTGGAGAGGCATCAGAAATATGTTGACTAAGAAAGTCCAGATACTACCGAACCAGACAGACTTGAAAATATGCATCTGACGTTTGCCTTAAAAAAGCTCAAGATTATTTTATTTTCTTTTTTTGAAATAGAAATCTTAGGGCTTGTGCACATTTTGTCATTTATCTGTATTATTTTTTTACTAAAATGTTTAAAATCATTTGGTGATTTAAGCATAATATTCTTTATCAAACAACATGCTTTTCCGTGTTTACCACTAGTAACAAGGAATCTGTTATTCCCTTTAGTGAATTATTTTAAACTCTGTGTTAATTAACTCTATGGGTATAAGCAAATCATCAAGAAACTGGGCTACAGAACAAGTTTGTCTGCAGAATTCTGAACTGTAGCCAAATACTTTTAGTACAGAATTATCCTATGAAGCTGCATCGTTCTTCGGTTCATATGCTAGTAGTTACTCATACATTCACATTCTTTGATAACATCAACTTTGGTTTTAAAGCAGACTATTAAAATATCAGCTACGAGATACATCTGAGCAAACTACCCGCTGGACTCCACGCAGGGCTCCTCACTGTGCAAGTAACGCGGCAGCGCGCTGGGGATTTACTCCTGCCTTCGTGACGCTCTCTTGATGCGCTTTTGCCATTCAAAATGAAACTTGGCTGTCAGAGGAAAACAGCAATCCACCGAACAAATCATGTGCGTGTCTACTTACGATCACAGAGGAAATCTACTATTTTATGGACAAATTTTACTTAAATAAAATGTTAACATTCACGCCAAAGTTTCAAAAGACTCCCGAGCCCGCATGTGCCGAACCTGAGCTAATTCTGTGCCTGCGAGTCTGTTACTGAAGCAGAGAAGCAGCGTGGTGCGAGCAAACGCTCCATTGCAGGGGAAAGGAATTGTGTCACGCGCTGGGAAACGAACGTCCCTTTCCACTAAATCAGGCACCCATGAAGCCCACCAGCAGGAGGGTTACCCGTAACTCCGCCAGGCCTTACCAAAGGAGACGCTGACCCTCACAGGCTGCCCTGGGCGCAGGGCTGGCTGAGGAGAGGGGGAAGCAGCTCCCCCCAGCCCCTCCGCGTTCCTCGGCCAGGCAGCCCTGTCTCCAGCCGAAGGCAAGTCCCTGATACTCACAGCCAGGCACGGAAAGGAAACCGCATCTGCAGCCAAGGGCCAGAAAGGAACTGACACAGTCACAGATGTGTGGAACAAAGGAGAAAGAGAAGTGGGAAACGGAGGGAGGCGATGGCTGCGGGGGGTTACAAGCGGCAGCGCGAGTGAGGGGGGAGGCAGAAACCGCACTCCTGCAGCAAGCGGTTAAACCCCTTCATGGGGATTCAGAAGGATGCGGTGGGCATCGCACAGACCTCAAACGCCTGTGGTATGACTTCTTAAATTATTCACGTTTTGCACTTGTAAAGGTCTTTCTGCCATGATGCTCATCACTTTCAGTATTTTCACTTATCAGTGCTCCTAATCCGTAAGACTCAAGCGAGTATTCCAGGACACCTTTTGTCTTATCTTGCTTCGTACAGGGATGTAATCTATTTTGAAGACAGAGAAGTTTATCTGGGGTTGAGTGCAGCTTGGCATTATGAATTTATGATTAGCTGTGACAACAGTGGGAACATGTGTTGGATTCATAATCCATTTATTGGCTAAATTTAGGTAATCTGGTTTTCACAGCACTTGCCAGCAGGCACATCCCTGCCATCACCACTCAGCAAGAAAGGCCAGACGCATGGAGTAGTTCAGCATAATTCAGGTACTTATGCATTTGGACTCATTTTGTTGGTAGTGACTTCACTAAAGTCATGCAAAGACAGGACTGTGCTTCCCCTCATCTACAGCAACTTGTTTCTGCACCTAACGCCCCATTGGACTGCAGAGAAAAAGAACCTGGGCTGTATTTCATTTTTAATTAAAATTTAACCTCGTTTAAAACATGATCCTCTGTTCCCTCAGGGTGAAGAAGAGTAGGGAGAAGACCCTAATTCAGTATGTCTAAGTGCTCTGGAATAAAGTAAGGTGGGTTTATAACCAAGAGTAAGGACTAGAAGCTGGATGATCCAGGTCTCTTCCTTGGCTTGCCAAAGGATTCACACAGCAGTAGGCAAGCTCATCAGTTTTAGATCGTGAAAGGGGACGTGAATATTATTCTTCCTCATGGGAATGTTTAACAATATAATTGTTAATGTCCGTAAGAAGCTCATGTACGCCAGGAATATAGGCCAGGGAAATTCCTGTCCTGTTGAATGTGAGTGCGCAGACATCGCTGGCAGAGCTGGAGGAGACAAGAGCACCGACTCTGCCAAAATCACATCGAGTGGAAAGAAAGGAAAAAGAAAAAAAAAGTAATAAATAATATGGAGAAGAAACTAGACTAACAGTAGTGCCACTGATAAATCAGCCACTATTTAAAAAGGTGAGACTTTCAGCAGACTTTACTGTATGTTCCACGAAGGGAACTTTGTCATGAAGTGAAATAAACATGGAAGAAAATCATTAAGTGCTCAGATTGGGGCTCTTAATTGCTCTCTACAAGTCAGCAAATCCAGAAATAAAACACACCATAAATCTTAATAAAAATATAAAGAATTTACAACCCATAACAAATTAGAAATTAAGAAAACAGTGCGTCCACATCTGCTGATCCTTCAGCAGCCCCGCACAGCAGTCGGCTAATAGCTGCACTCCCCCCCCTTTCTTTGATAAGTATTTTAAAAACAAACATCTTAAAAAATACTTCTCATAAAGCTCTTCTGCAGCAGCCTGGCACAGTTTCAAGCTATCGGAGCGGCCCTGCTGGTGCTGGAGTTGGAGGAAGGCAGCTCTGCACCGCGATCTCTCCCAGCGCCACTCGCTCCGTCCCCGCAATGGCAGCAGAGCGGAGAAGGGGCTCCCTCCCGCTGCCGCCAGCCCCTCCGGCACCCCTGAGACTGTCTCCCACATTATTTCCTCTTCCACCCCAGCCAAAAGCAGGAAGCACCATCTAGGAGGCACACAGAGAAAGCACAGTGTAAAATGAAGCACAAATCCCAGCTGGTGGCTGATGCTGATGCCGCCCAAGGAGCCGTGGGCACAGCCCGCTATCAGCCCGTCAGGCAAAAGCACCGGCTGCTGGCTTCCCCCCAGCCAACCCAAAGGCTACTGACAGCACAGCCATTTCCTTCAGGACACCACAGACTCTGGCTCAGACTGCACAGGACGGTGCTGGCATCCCTCATCCCCCACGCCACGTTCCTACGGAGAGATCCCACTTACACGCTGACTACTCTGCCGTGCATTTGTGAGGCTTCGAGAACACAGCTCTTCAAATGAAAACCGAGGTACAAGCATTAGCAACAACAGCACTTCAAAGGGATCATGTTTGTTTATATTTGACAGAAGGCATATATTTGACAAACAGGTCTTGGCACATTACAGTGGAAATGGCTCCCATATTCTCCATGTTAAGTAATATATTCTAAATAAAATGCAACCCTGTGCCTTCAGGGAAGAAATATAAGGGATGGTAAATCATTTATTTATCACTGTTTGGGGTTTTCTATATTCTAGACACTTCTGCATTCTTCTGTTTATTATTAGCCAGGAGCGGTATCACATGGCAGCCTCAGTACAAACATTCACTCTCTTCTGTGAGCATCCCCACAAGACACGAGAGCAACGAAATGCGGTCTCCTCGTAGAGAACGCGCCCTCCTCACAGCTACAATTCATTCCTCTCAGAGAGAAACTGGTGACAACCTCGCAGGCCATGTTGTTCTAAAAGCAGAATTGAAACTAAACACTTAGTAAGTCCAGCTATGAAAAGGGAAACGTCTCTGTTCCTTTCTCCACCCCTCAGTGCTGTTGCGTAGGCCCAGGCAGGAGCACAGTGAAGCTCATGAGGCGCAGGGGCAGCTCCTCTTCCAAAGCGAATGGGGCTCCTCCAAAGTGACACTTTCAGGTCGCCATTGAGCTGGAGGAGACAGGGCAGGACCCCAGCAGAGGTGGTGGCTGGCTGGGACCCCCGGCTTTTGGCAAAGTCGCCTTTTCTGAGCCAACGCAACCGGGAACTTGGTGGAACAACGGTAACACTGCACATTAATGTTCCTGTCAGCAGGAAGCACTGTAGTATTTAAAGTTACTGCTCAGGAGCAGGTGAAGAACACCGTTTCCAGACTCTAAACACTTACATTCAGTTAGGTGGGTACAACATGGTAGGCTGAGAATTACATTCATTCCCCCTCTCCTGGGCCAAGCAGCAAGCTTTACCCTCGCCCTCCGTTCACTGGGAGAGCTCCTGGCTCACCAGCCAGCTCCCTTTTCCCTCAGCACAGACTCTGCCAGAGTTTGAGCCTCCCTCTCCCCAACATCTCCCCCTCCAGGCTGCCCCAGCGCCCCGTGGCCATGCCACACCACCCTTTGTGCTGCCGAGACCTTCTGTGGGGCCGCGGCTGAGCTGCCTACATGGAGAGAACCGGTGTTTATCCATGGAGAGGGGCAACGTCGAGCAGAAGGGAACTAGGTGAGTCCTCCCGGCTGTCCTAGGACGTCGCTCCCACCGTGGCACCACTACGGGACAGTGGCCATTTTGGAGGGCCGGGGCTGGTGCCAGTGTGCCCGGGACAGGGGACACGGGCCGTCCCGCCGCTCCCCACATCCCCCCGTGACTCCACACACCTCTCAGGTGGGGCAGAAACCGAAACGCGTTCCATTTTGATATCAACACTTCCGAACGCCGAGCAAAGCCCTGTGAGAGATACACTCCTTGCTGCTCCCTGCTAGAAGGCAGACAACACAGGGTTTGAAGCATTTGCAGAATCTCCTTCAAAGCTTCCTATATATAACCATGTCACTTCCAAGAGCGAAAAAACCCTTCTTTTTAAAAAAAAGCAGGATGTTAAATGAGTCCACACCAAGACAAACTTCACACTAAGCAACTCACACTTCAAAGAATGACAGTTTAAAAAAAATTAAAAATTTTACCAACAACTATAAATGTTAATTTTTGTGAACAAGAAACATTGTTTAGAGTTTTAAGCTAATTCACTGAACTAAGAATCCATTAATATTTAGGAATTTATTCAACTTTCAAGAGCAAGAAGGGATTTTTGGAAGCTGGATTGATCTCGAAAAGAGAAAAGCCACTTTCCTGCCTCCCGTTCTAAGTATGCTTTTCTTGTTTTAAGCAGGGGCTTCAAAAGGGGAAAGTGTTTAGAACCCAAGACTCTTCTCTGAAAGAACTGACAACTCCCAACGCAGTTTGTTCCACTTTCTTAACTTCTATTAGCCCTAATGACAGTAGCTTGCACAATCAAATTAGGATAGTCTTCACTTGATCAATCTCAGCTACGTTTTATACTTTGCCTTTGCTACATTTTTTTTAAGAGTGTGCTCACCAGGCTCATTTCCAGGTATCAATCATGTCAGATTTTACAGGAAGTAGTTTTTGTCAGCTCTCTTGAAAATTTAATATGATAAAAACAAGTTCAGAATTTCAAAGTGATGTTAACCTCCAAGCAAACATTTTGACATTTAAAACCTCCTACTTTGCATATTCTGTTATTAAAAACACCACCACTGCACAATCAAAACTGCCAGAATGGACAAGAACCAGCAAAACTAACAATTAGAAAGCACCTTCTGCAAGAAAATAATGTCACGTACTTTACTATAAAACTGAATAAATATCAGAATTATTAAATATTTTTAAAAGGAGACAGCAATGGTATCTTAGAAAAAAAATAAATCTGTAATTTGCCAGCAATGTTCAAGGTTTATTTTTGGCTCAACAGCCCATGATGTAGAATTAAGTGTTCCACTAGATGGAGCAGGACGGTAAAACCATCACGAAGGCCATCCCCCTTGCTGACCCATGAAAAAGTCAACATCCAGCAATCAGGGATGATAAGAATTCTTGCTTTCTTCTGCGCATTCAGGGCAGAATAAAATTTGTTCCTCTTCCAAAAAAGGGCAACACCAAACCCCTTTAGTGCTTAACAATACTTACTTCTTCCCATCATAGAAGCTGACTATTAACAAACACTAACCAGAAACAGATAAACAAACACTATCAGAAACAAAAGTAGTTTTTCCCCATGTCTATCAGCTTTACACTAGAAAGACAAAATTTACAGGATAGTTGACAGAAAATGAAAATCTTGTTGTATTTTCTATTTTGTAGCAACTGAACTTGCAAAAAGATCCATGCCAAACGATCAAACATTAGTCACCTAATGCGAAAGACATCGCTACACATCAAACAAACTTGCCCTAGAAACAATGGCAAAACTTCAAAGAGGCTTCTGAAGACCTGGAGCTGTGCAAGTCATAGTAAAATTATCTCCCTGGTCTCTTTTCAAACAGAGCTAATTGTTGATTTACCTTTAAGTCTACCTAAACAAAGAACCTTACAAATTCTATTTCATCAAATGTTCTTCAAGAGATGCAGTAGCAGACAAGCGGCGGTTGTCATCATCGTGTGAAATGGGAAACCAGCATTTTCTTGACCATTAAACCTTATTTCAGCTTCTCCAAAAGAAGTAGAGAGAGTTTAAACTAACAAACAACAGTTTTAACCACTAATATTCCAAATTTAAGTCCTGCAATTCTTGAGTATACACAACAAAAATACCAGGAACGGTCACAATTATGACAAATATCTTGCCATAAAAAAATCTTGAACCATACTGTATTGCTATATGTGATAAATAACTGCAAACATGCAGCAGTCTCTCATGACAACAGTAATTATCACAGTGGTATAAATAGCAGAGGAGAATGAATCAGTCTCCGATGTGTGCGTGATGGAACACAAGCTGAGCCCTTGGTGGCTGATCACAGGCTGCTGCCCATGATCCTTGCTGCCATCTCTTTGTTTTCAGAGAAATAAACTGCACTGAAAACAAAAGCTACAAACACGGGCATGTTTCACCTCGACGCACTTTCCAGCTTACTGAACTTGCTGCACTGTCTGACGCTGTCACTTGGAAAGCAACTGGCCTCAGTGGAAGAAGCAGGAAATTTGGTGTTTGAGACAATACAGTTGCTCACCACATTCAGGTGTCAGGCTCTATTAAGAGCATTTGAATGCTCCTGCAAGGTTTTCAATATAGGTATTAGTGTCTAACCGAACGCCAGGTTTTCTTGCCTCTCTGAACAGCTGATTACCAAGAATTCACTAAGTAGCACACGCTCCTTTCCGAGGTAAGGAAAAGTAAGCATCAGGACCACCCAAATCACAGTCCTTAACATTCAATAAAAAAATTGTGCATCGCAGCCACTATAGAGCATAACAGAAACAATACTTACTACTGCGCGCAATCAATCAGTTGATATTCATTAGATCTCTCGTAGCAGGCTTTCACACCTTCGTCTTGCCAAAGTGTTTTTGTATGTTCATAAAACTCCTGAAAGAGTAAAAATAGTATTAGCAAAATGGATGATATGTGAGGAGAATTGGCAAATGGTTAACATATCATTACCACTGTAATGAACGATAAATGGTGGCATCTTTAACAAAAGACTTTAAACATTTTTTAGAACCTGACTACAAGTTCAGTTGCCTTTCTTAGTTGTTCTGACTGTAACATTTTGTAACGCTTAAGAGAACTGATTCTCAATCATTTTGATTGAGTCCAACTATATACTGAAAGAAGTGTTAACTTTTCATTAATGACAATCCTGTTGGCATTTTTAATAATCAATGCTATTTGGTAACACTTGCTCTTTAACTCGCGATTCCACTGCATGTTACATTCACTTGGCTGTCAAGATTGTTTTTTTCCTTCAATGAAACACTACTTTTCAGTAATTCTTACATAAGGTAGCAAATGATGATTAGGTTTTACTTGACTTTCCAAGTTAGTGAGGATCTTCAGGGACTATATAGACATTTGCATCTCACTTAACTCAAAGTATTTACAGCATAAGAGGATATTGAACTACAGAAGAAATCCCAGAATGGCAGGGGCTGGAAGGGACCTCTGGAGATCATCTGGTCCAACCCCGCGGCGATACAAAGCTAGACCCGTGTTTTCATTGTGTCAACCTGAGAAACGCCAAGCCAAGCTAAGCCAGCAGGCAGCCAGGAACGCAATGCTTGGCTTTTGCCAAACCTGGACCCCAGTACCTGGACCCCATTCTTTCTGCACACACAGATGCCCCTTGGCTCCGTAACCGCACTCCTGGCTCAGCCCAAGCTCTCTGGACAGACTGCAAACCACCCGCAGCAGCCGAGTGACTTCAATACAGAGGCCACTGCGGGCGCTGCCGTTATCAACGGCCACAGGCTTTTCTTGGCTGTGTCTCAGAGCTTTTGAAGTGTTTTGGACTCAATACTTTTATTCTGATTTGAAGTCACTCAGGTAACTTATTCTAAATCAGCTTTTTTGCATCCAGGACAGCACATGACCTTTACAATAGTTGCTGTATATATTCTGTTTCTTCCTCCACCCCTTTTCTTTATAGCAGAAATATTTTAAAGAAAAAGAATATATTATTTAAATAGCCATTTTACTGCTTCAAGGTTCCTCCATTAACTTAGCTCTGGAATCACTCCCTGTCTTGGGATATCAGTCTCCCGCATTCTTTTCCTATCAGTGAAGTCTGAAGAAAGGGGTCACATTCAAATCTGACTTCCAAGGTTTCACTTGAAAATATCTTTTTTAGAAATTCCCTTTCTTACCAGAATTTTAAGTAACACCTGAACTGCACCAGAACAGTTGATGCTTTAAATGGCATTTTAAAGATGCATAACGGAATCTTAAAGTAAATTTAGTGATGCAGCTTTTCAAACCATCCTCTTTTTGGCAGGTATAAGATGCGTATGTGATTGTGTGATCATCCAATTGCGAATACCAATGACACAAACAACCTATCAAATGTCAATTTGATCTTGCTTTTATTGCTATTGAATAGTCACTAGCTGCACATACAGACAAGGGTAGTAAATGCATACCACACATCTAAAGCTTGCGACGGTAAAATTTTGTTCTAATTTCTTTTAAAGAGATTATAAAATTTATATATAGTATTAGATGTATCTTTTCAGTTTGTTCCCTGCTTTTATGAACTGTTCATGAACAAAAAGACCAGTTAAATTTCATTTGTAAGTAGTAAGATTTTACTTGATTTTTAGTATTTATAGATTGTACGAGCATTTGCTGTTAAAGGAAGTAAAAGATGAATCAAAATCTTAATTCCAGTCCTCAGTTTTCTTTCTCCCACTGCTGGAATTGCGTTCACTGGGCGCTTACATTGTGAAGGTTTCCAATTTTTTGGCAGTTGGGGGACTGTCAAGTACTTTGAGTCTTCAACTGTATCACAGCATAACGAGGAAAGTATCTTTCCAAAGCGCAAAGGAGAAGGAAGAGAAAGTGAAGGAAAGAGTGGGAATTATCTGTAATCTCACTGTATTTGAACCAAACGCATTTGGGGCTGGCTTTATATATTTATTTTTGAAAGTAACAGCAGTCTAACACAGAACTTCTTACAACTCACTCAACTTATTACTACAAAGCTGGGAAATTGAAAAATTGAATCAATTGTATGAGATTTTTTTTTGCTGAAACAGTAGCTGATTCCAATGGACACACACCATTTAAATTTCCCATCTAATCAAGATAACTTACACAAAACTTCAGATAGTTAATTTAATTATTTGGCAGAGATACGGTTCTAAAATAGACATCTACTTCAAACTGGGGTCAGCGTCTGCCAAACCAATTATCTCCAAATAGACCCCCAAATACTCGCTTCATCCTACATTACGGTAAGTAAACAAATAACTAGGCAAAGATAAAGTTTACAGAAGATGCAATAAAACATGAAGATTCTTCATCACCTACAAACGTACACTTGCAGTGAAAAGGGCTGAGCCCTAATGAAAAGGTCCCAGGCTAGTAAAACTCTGCCACAAGAAGTGACACACCAAAGTCCTTCCCCACTGCTGTTTCCCACTACAACTGCGACATTCTGGTAGAGAACAGATACAGCGCAATTAGTTCAGACACGTGGGACCTCCATCGTATCTTGTGCAGAAACATTTGGAGTAGTTTCTGCAATCAGACTCCTAAAATGGGATGAAAAGTAAATCCAGAGCCTGGTCCTAGCATAAACACACTGATAGTAAAAAGCCTAGGCTTTAATTTAACAGAACAGTTCGATACCGTTCAAAGAGTCCTCCCTGTGCTTTAAGGGCAGTTCTTAACTTTTGATAAGAAAATATGTGGATCACAATAACGGGATAACGATCGATGTTTGTGCCTTGTTAGGCCAAATTAGCAATAAAACACTTAATACTGCTTTTATGCCTGTCCTGCTAATCTGAACTATAACCAGCAATACTTACGCAATCTTTTCAATACGGTTATTAACCGTCCGTGGAGATGGAAAAAGAATTTAAGTCCACATTCTTTAAACTTTTTATTGGCATTTCAAAATCAGGATCTACAAGTAATGAGTAATAGATTGTTATACTAAGACACAGTGGGGTTTTGGGGTGGGTTTTTTGTGCTTCTTTTGGCCTTTTTGATTGTTTTTATTTTGTTTTTAAAACTGAACTACATGACTTGTGATAGCCAAATATGAAGGCTTGTTACTTACTAATAAGCAACTTTTTGTCTTTAGGCCACATCAAATCAAATATAACTTCACACATTTTGGGATTAGTGCTGACCAGCCTACCCAACTGTGAAGCAGGACAGTGTTCAGCAGGGAAAAGCTGGAAGCAGGCTGAGTTACATCTTGCTCTGCTGGAAGCCTGCTTCTACTGCGGACTGGTCTGCAACGAAGGCAGAGCAGTCAGTTGCAGCAAACTAGATTCTCTCTCCTCCCCAAAACACCTACACTAACCACAATTCTGAAACAGTGTTTAAGAAAAAGAACAACGTAAGAAATCCTCAGCATCCCATTTGAGTGATGGAATGTAGCCTGGGGCTACTCTCAGGGAAGGCAAGTAAAACCACAAGCTTTGTTAGATATTTAGGTAAAACGGGGGCTTCACAGCTCACTAGAAAAAATCAAGTTAGCAACAGGTCTTAGGTTTTTTTTTTTAGTTAAGTAGGTCTAATTTGTATAAGATCTCTAAAAATAATGAGTTAGGAAGCAAATGAACCAAAAGTAGCAGTCAAGTTTCCTGAAAAGAAATAGCCAGAAAACTAGTCCTTACATGTCTGGTTCTTGTTTCCATAACACTGATTCACTTGCTGGCACACTCTAACGTAACAGACTACAGCAGCATCAACACAGGTTTCTCTTGCACCATAAAATAGAACTCCTAACAAAATAGCTAAAATAAACAAATAATACTAAGTAACAATTTGGTCTGAGATGACATTCCACAATAAATAGGATTTAAATGTTCGGTTCCAAATGATCCATCGTATTTGCAAAGTACGGTCATATTATCCATTCTTGCCCTATGCACGCTTAAAACTGAAAAAAATATTCAAGTTATGTAATTTTCCATTAAAAAAAATGCTGCAGTTACACAACACCCCCCCAGGATCCTGTCTGAACTACAGTCGAAGCTGTGGAAAGGAACACAACTCCACGCAAGTGATGAGAGCACGGCATCACCAAGGAAGGCGAGAAGTGGATTCTTCCCAAGAATTATGTCAAGATCGTAGCATTTACTCACCACCAGACCAGACTTCACACTTTTGAAAGCGCTATCAAAACCCTGAAGAGGAAGAAATCCCTGTGTAGGACATTTGGGGAAAACGACGGCAATGTAACACGACTCTGAGCAGAACAAGCGGGGCCTGACCTCGCAGGCGCTCAGGCTGGGCTGGGGCACAGCCGGAACTGCGGCACAGCCCCTGCCGAACGCGCCATGCTGCTGGGGAGCTATCACAAGCTCCGAGAAGATCCCCTGGCTGGGTAAACCTTCTCTGGTCCTACTGAGACAGCGGGAGTGTCGAGGCCCATGACTCACTGACGGCGATGAGCCTCATCTCTCATCATACCATAACACCGCGATACTTAAAAAGTCATATTTATGTGAGAAGAATCATATTTCAGTATGAATGTTTTATTTACTATAAGACCCTTTCTACACCTGCTGAAAGTTTCCCAACACAATGAGTCAACAGGTAGTGTCTGTAAATCATTTGTATTCACTAGAGGAATCCACACAGACCTCTAGAGAAAAAACCCCATCAGAAGTCACCCTGTGAAAGGGACACTTGGAACGAACTCATCATGTAAAAGGGACACTTTCAAGCTGCAACAGGGTAGGTTTAGATTGGACATTAGAAAAAAATTCTTCCCAGAAGGAGTGGTCAGACACTGGCACAGGCTGCCCAGGGAGCCCTGAATGTGTTTAGGAGTCGTTTAGATGTGGCGTTAGGGGATATGGTGTAGGGGAGAACTTTGTAGAGTGGGGCTGATGGTTGGACTCGATGACCCCAAGGGTCTTTTCCAACCTGAATGATTCTATGAAAACAGTACTTTGTTCCAGAAAGATCTCGACACAATTCTGGATTAGCAAAGGGGCCATACAGAGTCGAATCAAGTTAAAAATCTACTTGTATTAGAAAATGTCAAGAAATGGAATAAACAGCAGCAGGTAAACGGTGGTTTTATTAGAAGTCCAATCACAGAAAGTGTTAAAGAACTTGGAGGTTGAGTGTTTTGGTTGTTAAAAAAAAAAAAAAAAAAAAAAATCCTCAAGAGACAATGCAGGCCTGGGAAAAAATAAGAAACCGAGAGTGGCTTTTGAGAGGCATTCTAAAAGGATAAAATATTAGTAGAAAATGAAAGAGAAAAACTGGACATACTGTCTACAAGGTTTTGTTCCCTCCAGATATATAAATACTCAAGAGACTTTTTAAAAAATGTTTATGAAGCAATGTTTTGTAGGCATTAAGATGTTGGCAGGGAAAACCACTGGCACAGTTCTTGCCACTGTGACACCATGTTCACAGAACCTTAGCACGGACATGCAACATTACCTTTTCTTTGTAAAAGATAATATAGGGTGGATCTGTCCTTAGAACAGCTTATTTACTAATTCCAGCAAAAGTCAATGCCAGTGAAAAAAACCCTTACCTACTAAAAGGTGTGTACAACCGTTACACAACGTTGTGGTTAAAGCTGGGATTCAATTCCTGGGCAAAGTTCACTGTCCCATGGAGTTGCCTGTTTCATAATAAGAGTTTTAAATAGGTCATCCACTTATAAACCTAATGAGTAAAGGTCAAATCCAACCAGCTCCTAACTGTAAAATTGTATCTTGGAGGACATTTGCTTCCCCATACGTCCAGCTTTTGGAAGTAACAGTGGCCATTGGTTTGGTACCCCTTTCCAAGCCGCCTCCACAAGCTGGGGACCCGGGATCTGCCCTTCCCGGCCGCCAGGCGGTTCTACTGCATTCCTCTAACCACCCGCCGCACAGCACCACAAGGTCACAGGACGGCAGGGCAGCGCTGAGCATTCCAAGATAAACGGCACAAGTTGATTTTCTCCTTCCAGGATAGGCAAATACACGACAAACTGATGTACTTTCCATTGCTTATATCTGAAATCAAGCCATTACTATTGACTGTGAGGCCACTCAAGGAAACGGGTGGCATCTTGTCATTCTCCCCGTGGTTGGGCAGGGATACCAGAATGTGTTAAATTTGTCAAATCAGACAGTTTAATAAGCCACTTGCTTGAATGGGGAAACATCTGCATTCCCAATGGTGTGAACAAGTGTTAATTATTGCTTGCTATTTTAGGGAAAATATGCCGATGATATCACAAAGGAAACGCATACCTACAAATAGTTGAAGATATTCTCCAGTTACTGGCACGTGGCCAGAGCTGAAAACAAAACTCTCTGGGAGAGGCCAGAGCGCTCAGCACTTCCCACAACTGAGTCAGAAATATTTCCAGCAAGGATTCAGACTCATCATCAATAGTGTTTCGTGCTTAGAAAACAAGAACTATGCTAAAATATCTTGGGTTTCTGCTTACACTATCTTCACATTTTTAGCAGCACAAATTAGATTGAAAGTAGCTGCAGGGAACGGACAACGGGAAGGGAATTTTATTTAAGAAACTCCCGTGAAGTTTAAACTTTCATTTTTCCCCTTTATTAAGAGTTTCAAAACACCACAGTATTTGAGAAATGTGCCAACACACAATGCCATACCCATAATCTACAAAGTGCCTTTGGTTAAAAGGCCTCACTAGCATAATATCACGCTATTTCTCTTTTATTCCTTCTTTCACAAGAAGTTTAATGCCACAGAACCTTAGTCTGCTGATACTAGAACACTGCTCAGATTTGAATCCTTTCTCACAACTATTTAAAGCACACCGCACTCACCAGGGAGGAAGAACTCACTTTTGGGGAGAGCCCTGAGATGAAGTTGGCAGATGTGGACCCTGCTCCCCCCTTCGTCAACATTCCTCTGCAGTTTTAAACTGAGTAATCAACGGTCCTCTGCTTCTTCAGGTACACACGTACATGGAAAGAAGGCAATCCATTAACGGATTGAACTTGCTGATAGCACAAAGGGCTCACAAAGTCTCCTTTACCACTCCAGCTCCCTCGTGGGCAGCAGAGCGCAGCAATGGAGGCGCTTCAGCCACCAGCTATTTTTGTGGGCCTCTGGCTAAGAAGGAAAGGTTAATAAAACTCTGAGAAGTGTCCTTTCAGCCTCAAATTAGTGTTTGGACAACATCATTTAGTTGCTTTTTGTGTAATGAATATATAATATACTTAAATCAAATGGCTGTATTACCTTACACAGTGCTAAGAGCAAATGCCATTTCAAATAATGGGTTGAACCCGGGCCCACGCTGCTGCCCCCTTTCAGGTTGGAAACAAAAAGCCTATCTTTGCCAAAAACCTCCGCCAACAGAAAAGAGTAAAAGACAGAATAGTTCCTCCTCATTCTAAATTCAGACAAATCCCAAGGACAGATCACTGCATTCATAAAAGAATTCACAGACTCATAATACAGTCTACATGAAGAAATCAAACTCGCATACACGTACAATAGATTAATTAGAAGTTCTGTTTATTTCCTGGGATTTTTTTTTTTAAGAGTGAAAAGCTACCCAGTTTCCTGGGAGCTTAAGAAATCTGGAATGTTGCTGGAGCACTGAAGAAGTGCCCCACGCTCCCCGGTGGCGCGTGGGGAGCTCCGACAGCCGCGGCTGCTCCCAGTGCAGATCCCACCGACACCAGAACACCCCACGGCTCCACTACCCGCGGCACATTCACCGGCACATTTCCATGTCTTTATACGTTACAGAATTTTTATGCCCAAAGGCACGTTTTGTTGTATGTCCAAAAAGCAAGTCCAGGGGGCAATTAGCACACTTACATGTTGCTTAATCTTCAAATAGCCCCACAGAAACTCCTCTCAAGCCCTTGCAATGCCAGGCAAGCTCACAGGTAAAATTTTTTTTCATCTACACGTACAGCAATATTTTGTTATAGTCTCTTACTGTGATTAAAACCAGAAAATGCTTAAGAATTTCTATATTAAATTCATGCTTATTTCCTGTTTAATTCAGCTGACAGATCTTCTATTTCAACATAAATTGAATTAATCTGTTCTTGTTCTTTAAGACTGCTCTGAGGAAAACAAAGAAGATACATCAAGAGAAATTAAGTCACAATTTCTTCAAATTAATTTCTAGAAGTGAACCTGTGAACCTATAAATATGGTATGGTGGGAATTTACTGGATAAAAATACAAGTACAGAATAAAGCATCAGCATTTACTTCAAATGCTTATCAAATAAATTAATAATAAAGCAAAACATAGGGTGGGGTTTTTGTACTATAAAAATGCCTGCACTACAGAAAAGATCTGCAGATAATGTCATCGTCTGAAGCCCCGGATTGTAAATTCTCCACTTTAAGGAAATACTTTATGGGATTTCACAAGAACTACGGGAACACCTCAGTGGAAGCACTGCAGAATTCAAAGGGCACATTCCTTTAATTTTCTAGCCCAAACCGTCTTCCCTTCATGCACAGAATATGTTCTGTTTTACCGCGTGTAACAAAGCGAAGCACCCCGTTCCCAGCGCGTTGGGAGGCAGCAGCTCGGGCGCAGGGGAGGTGGGAGCAGAGCGGTGCCAGGCCTGGCACCACGTCCCGCAGCCCGCGCGCCGACGCGCCCATCGCTGCAGGCAGAAGCAGCGCTCATCAGTAATGCTGCTTTGCTCTTACATTTCATCTCATTTCTGGCCACAGACCTCAGAAGGGAGACCGGCTTTTTTTTTTTTTTTTTTCTTTTTTTAAATACACATGTACTCATTATTTAGGCTATATTTGAAGTCAAGGTACTGTAACAGTACTGTTCTTCTGAAAGATTGACCTAAATAAGTATGTAATTTTACTGAACACAGGCTTAACAATTTATCAGATTCCCTCTACAGAGGTGCCGCCAGTTGATAGCTTTCTACTTTCTTCAGAAAAACAGGTTCTCAAGCTTTTTCCTGCAAATTAAAACTCGGAAAGAAAAGAAACTCTAAAACAAGGTGACAACTAGGGGACTTCAGCTCTATTTGAGAAAAAGAGGGACAAACAGGAAAATCAACAAAAATATGCAACCTTCATTACCAGACAGCAAGAAAACCCAAATTTTATATTAAAGTAAATACACAAACCGCTGACTTAAGTTACCAAACTCAAACCTACTATGCATAGTATTCCAATAGGTGTTTCTCAAAGCTTCATGCTCATTAGTTGGCATCCATTAAATATGTTGATTTCCTGAGAGACACAGTCTGCGCGTGTTACTTTTGCTAAACAGATAAATATTGTATAAATGGATGCAAGCAATTTTATGATTTAATATGTTTTAGAATTATTTTTACTTTATTTCATCACCAGCCAGGCAGCACCACTTTCTTATTTGCTACATTTTCTTTTTGTCCATGACCTTTGTTTATATGGAGACCAAAGTTCCATTTAAAGGAAGAAAACCAGCATATTAACTTTCCTTAACAAGTATTTCTAGCCGGATGCACAAAGTATAGCAAAATTAAAGGCTTATCAAAATACATTTTTTAAAAAGAGCTTTTTTATGCAGCTGGTGAATTAAGTAATTGTTTCCAGTCACCACAGCATTCTGCTTTGTGGAAGCAATGAGTTTGTACTTTTCAAGGATATTTTTTCTTTTTTCCAGACCTAATACGAAAGTAGCCTATTTTTAATGTCTAATGTCAAATTACTGAATGGTGTAACAAACTAAATGGACTGCAATGATTCATTTTTCTACAGGATGCTACAAATGGTTTCTTTACTTCAAAAAAGCCCAGGTTCCTAGCCTGGACTTCTGGAAAACTTTAGCAGTCAAAACATATACAGCACAAATATTTTTTACTTCATTTAAACAGCTTTACACTTAGGTGTAAAAAGAAAAGAACTTCCCATATTGAAGTTTATTGACTATATATGCACACACTGTTTCTAACGATACGTTTTATTAAGGAGTTACTTTTTAAAAAAAATAATCAAGCTGGGCTCTGTGAATGGGAAGAGCTCTGCATCGGTTCCGCACGTCCGGCAGAAACGCCGCAGACTGCGTTGTTGTGCGGCCCAGAAGCGCCCGGGCAGCGCGGAGGGACAGGGGCAGGGACAGCCCCGTCCCAGCACCCACCTGCGCCTGGGAGCTGCTCCCAGCCCGGCCGGCGGCACCGCGACCACCCAGCTCCGCGCAGCCAAAAGCTGCTGCTCCAGGTGGTGGCTGCTGTGGCAACTGCTGTGGCAACTGCTGCCAACACCAACGGCCACCTGCAATTTGCCTGGGAACCTCAAAACTAAGTTTTCTAATAGCATTTGCTTTTACTTCTTAAAATAATGTCTAGTCACCAAATAGGTCAGATACTGCTTTATGCTTATACTCAATATATTTTCATTCCAATTATTCATGAAAAAAGCTTTGTGCCGAGGTAACATTTCTCAGTATGATGCAATGGGCGAGTTCACAGCTTCACTAAAACTTGGGGTACTGCAGACTGAAGCTCAATTAAAAAAAAAATCGCTTCCAATAAATAGGTTAGCAATGCCAGAATTGACTAGGGTATGTTTTATTCTTATGAATGAATAGCATTCATCTCGGGCATCTACCCATGTGGACAAAAATCAGAGATTTCAGGAGATTCGTTTGCAAGTAATTACTAGTGATACATGTTTTAATTATGAGAAACAGAAATGAAGTGGCTGTCTACCTCAGAGTCCCTAAACTAACAGGCGGCTTCAAAAGAACTCTAATTAATCTGTATTCAGGAATTTATTTCTGCTATTAATGGATTGGAAAAACAGCTTTAAGTCTGTTAAACTCTGATCGGGTGAACTCGATTGGATTATCTAGTGGACCATTTAGAAGGAGCTGCTCTGTGTAGATATGGTAATGGAGATTTAGAGAAGAGTAAGTAAAGATTAGTCAGAGGAGTCAGTATCCCATCACTCTGCTGGTACTGCCCGTAATACTCCCCGTTCCTTTTCGTTAACAACATTAACGTTCTCGAGTTAAAAATACTTTATATATCCACGTTTTCTACCAGTTTTGCACCTCAAAATGCTTACAAACAGATCTCCAAGACACATATATTATCACTATTTTAGAGATTGCAAGATATAGAGAGCATTAAAAAAAAAAAGAAAGTGACAGTGAGGTGACTCGCTCAGAACAGCAAAGCAAGTGTGGCCAGGGCGGAGCAGGAGTCCCCAGTGTGCCCGAGTCCCCAGACCACCCCGAATCCGGGACGTTTCCGGAGGCCCCACGGGAAACGTCCCCCGTTGGAGTGCACACGTTTGTCACTGGTGCTGCTGTCAAACCGAACAGCTCTCCCCCCCAGGCGGTGCTCAGCCAGGAACGGGAACACATCTACCATTCTATGCATCGGGGGGGCCACTACAGGGACAGAGAATGTTGTTCTGTTGCCTACATAGTTAAGGAATACTTTTGGCAGCAAAGAGATCCCAGTTCACATCTTTTCTTACTGAGACTTTTTTGTGTTATATTCTTGCAGATTGTGGTGCCCCATCATTCTAAGGGCTCTTCCCCCCACATCTGACCCTGCTGCGCATGAACGCATTACACAATTTGCACCACGCTGCCCACGGGCCATGGCGTAAACCAGCCCTCCACACTGAGCCCTGTTAAAAATAACCTCCCAGAAGAGGGGAGAGAAGGAGTAAGGGTTACTGGGGTTATTTTTACCCTCGACCGGTTCGATGGACTGGCGCAGGACGGTGGCACAGAGATGCTCAGCTGGCCTGGAGGGGAAGCCAGCGTGCGGCAGAGCTCGGCCTCAGTGACACCGTTCACAAACCGTAATAAACCCTTCAGCAGCTCTGGCAGTGGGGGATTCAAAGTAACTACAATGGAGCAGCGTAAGGAAAAATAAACCAGGACCAGAAAACCTGCAGACAATTTCACCAGCACCCTAAAAACGATCCCATCTCTTCTAAACATGGGTTTTCCTGATCTGGAGAGCCATAGGCTGCTGTGAAATTAGTGTAGAAAATTAAAATCTACTCCTACAAAGCTTAGCTAGTGCGAGAGAAGGAAAAGAGCAGTTCTAGCACACACTCGGGCAAGCTCTCAAATTCACTCCTCAAGGAAACCAACTTTTGAACTTGTTTCTTTAAAGAGCCTCAGTGATGGGCATAATTCCTTTTAGAATATCTAATCACTTACAAATTTCTTCTTTTTAAAAAGAATATAATCTGAATACATACGTGATATAATCTGAAAACACAGGCCCAGCAGCAGTAAGTACACGTGCACCTTCAGATCTGTACCAATACATCCACACAGAACAATCACTACTTTCTTTCTAAGGCTTTAACTAATGCGCATACACAACCACCTCGATTATTAAAATTAAATGCTTCAGCTATCTCAATTGAGTTCAGTTAGATTAACTTGAAGATTTTCTTACTTCAAGTTCCTTTTCCTTTGCTTAAAGTAATCATGCTGGCCAGTGACAATTTAATCGCATGATAAAAACTTAACTTGAATAAAGGCAATGATAACGAACCTTCTTAAATGATAATCTTTCATAAAAATTGGTACTGTGGTGTTTTAGAAAAATAGAGTTCTGCTTTCAGTCCTCCTCCGTGGAAAGCGTGATCTCTGCGATTCTCAGTGTTCATCCAAACTAGCAGGGCCAGACTTTTTTTGCAAGACTTACTCATTTAACGTCCTGTCATGTTAGCTTCCCAATGATGCAAACAGAACACTACACACAATACTTATTCATGCTATTCATAATAACAATAGATTACACTGACCTGATGAGATTTCTGCTCTGCTCTAAGAAAAGGCTGTGCAACCAGCTTCATAATAACAAGGATGGATTCTACCCCCAAAAGAAGCACAGTATTTTGCAAAACTAAATGAGAGCAGCGCTCCATTAGCCATGGAGATATTACGTCCTCAAGCTATTTCAGAGGTCTGCAATGTGCTAAGGCAGAAAATACTTCACATAAAAACATGAACTTAGTTGTTTTGCCTACAACATTAGTAATTAGCATTCTCCACAGGTTTTCAATGTGGTTATGTTCCCAGCCTTTATCAATCTGCTTCAGTCACTTCACTTTGGGTATCTTTTTGTAATTGGTGCTTTAGAAACAGTCTGTTGAAAACATACCGAAGGCGAGGCAAACTGGACCATCGGCTGTAAGAGCGAAACTCTTCTAGGTTCTTGCCAAGGGTATATATGCAGAAGGACTACAAAAGGAACCACAGATTTGATCTACTAAATATTGCAATGCTTTAAATCACCAGCATGATTTTGTGGACAGAACTCCTTTCAGTAACTACTACTCTTTTCCTTTCCCCATATGCTACTATTTGTATTCAAGAAATCTAACTGCTTGGTACCAAGTGTGCTGAATTAATAAATCTCTGACATATTAATTTTTCAGTTTTAAAGGGAATGTTTAACCTAGCATGGCACCATGCCAGCATTATTTTTAACTTGAGTTGGTTTTTTCTTCTTTTTTTAATTCAATACAATATGCTCTACACAAATGAGACACATTTCCTGTAAGTCAAAAACTGCAAAGCAAACAGACGGAGACACAGACTACGAAAAGAATTAGAGTATCAGAATACAAAAGAATTAGAGTATCAGAATACAAAAGTTGCTCTTTGAGTCCTAGATGTAGGGCCAGACCCCAATCCTACCATCCCGCTGGAAAGCTCCTCTGCTCTGCCTTTCGCCTGACAGTGAACCTTGTCGTTAGGAAACTTGAATTCTAGCTCCGCCTGGACAACAGGTAATGATAAACACCGATTTTGGTGTGTACTTCAAACTTCACTTAAACTACTCCACGTACGGAAGGATGAGGCCTCACGTTCTAAAGGAGATCTCCTGCAGCTGGAGAAGAAGTTACACGATCCCAGTGCTAATGTCTGTGCGCTGCCTTCTGGAGAGCTTGCTAAATTCACGTTTAGGAAAAGATGAACGAGCATTTAAAGGGAAGCAAAACGCCCTTGTATTTTCAAAGAGTACGGCGCTAAGTACTCGCAGCCCTAAGGAACATCTCCTTGGTACCCCAGTGTTCTTCCTCCCTACCTTTATGTTTGTCCTATGGCAGAGAAGAGCAGCATCAAACACTGCGCTGAGGAAAGCATGGCTTTGTAGCAGCTGAAATAAGATTCCCCGGGGAGAAAATGGAAGAGACAGAAGCAAGTTCTACAACTCAAACCAGACAGCATTACATACTGCTAACATTGCTAAAAATCCCCCTCCCTCCTTCTGCGTTTATACGCTATATAGGAAAAGGTTTAGCTGCCAGTTTATGAAATTCTCCCACCAGAGTACTGGAGAAGAAAGCAGCTTATCAACACTTCCTTAGAAAGCGTAACTAGCGTAAGGCTGTCCTTTCCACTCACAGAAAATTATTTCTTCTTCAAAGTAGTTTTAATTAAACTATAACAAAGTCAAAATTATTTTTATAGAGGTACCCAATGATCATGTATTTTTGATACCATGCACTGAGAGTTGGCATCTAGGGACGTTCTAGATCTTAACTTCATTTAAAATACTCAATTAAAATGCAGGTTCTATTTTTCAGGTACCAAAGGGCTATAACCTACATTCAGACAAACTCAGAAGTCAGATACGTGTTAGTATATATAATTGCTAAGGGCAGAGGTAGCCAGCAATACCCCTGTAGAATTAGTGGGTAATGTACATCCAGTTTAAAACCTCAACCCTCCAAACATTTACATATGAAACAGTTAATCATGGCAACGAAGCTAGCCACTAGTCAAAGTTATGCACACACCTAAACCTCTGTAGACTCAGGGCTTAAAAATTTAACACAATACCTTTGCTCAGAGAAGAAAAACTAGTTTTATTGGAGCACTGTTATTCCTGAAGTTGTGTGTCATTCAACACCTCAAAGACTCTTCAGTGAACTTGAAATTATTTATGGACCTGGTAAGTATAATTCCATTGCCTTAGACATCAAGGCCTTGCTACCATGTATCCTAACAGAGACAATACATACTGAATAATAATTCTTATATAAAAAAGATAATGTAACGCATACACACTTGACTTATTCACTTACCCCTTCACAATTAATTATCTCTTGTTTTCAGGGGAAAAAAAAAAAATATTTAAAAAACCTCACTTCATTCCAATTGAATGGAAGAAAAAAAAACACCCTCTGAGACAGAAGAGACAAGGAAAATCGGTATTTGAGCAGGAGGTGGGTCACAGGAACTCATTACAGCATTGTTACAGACCACAACCTGAACTATCTCAAACAACGGGCAGCAGGAGAGCTGCGGGCACCCAGCCAGTCCCAGAGCACACAGGGTGGAGTAAGGAGCCGCCGTCTTTTCTCTCCAATATTCTCCTAAAACTGGCTTCAAAGCACCGTGTTTCTTGTCCCCCTACGAGGAGAGACCATCCATGAAGGGACCAAATATTCCTATGAATAACACTGACATGTGCCAAAATTAAAGACGTATCAAGTTAAAAATCTCAAATTCTCTAACTTATTTAAGAATCTTTAAGATAAAATACTAAACTACATTTTACGTGCTAGAGAAGAATCATACATCCCCCTCTCCATCAACCTGTCTGTGCCTGTTGAACTTTCAAAATTACTGGATTTGAAGATTACAATGCCAGTATTTCCAATTAATTGCTATAGCACGTGACTCCTGCCTTGTACACAAAGTTTCTGGTTCTGGTTGTTTGGTTTTCACTTTTAATAAAGGCTGACCAAGCAGAGAAATTCCCAGAAGCAGCAACAGTTGCAAAAGGTAACTGCCATTGGTTTCTTGTTCAATAATGTTTATAAATCAGAGTTACGAAAACCGTCCTGTGGTGCAAATGATCCCACATCTTACTACTATTTGCACTTTCCTTTCAAGCACCTGGGTCCAACTGCTGCTGGAAACAAAATTCCCGCGTAAATGGTACATGATTTTGATCCACTCTCTGGAGCTGTGCAGAGAGAGAGAACCCAGGCTTGGAAACACTTGGATGACCACAAGTGTGAGGTACCTCGGGGTAATTAATAAAAATATGTTCTCACTGCTTCAGAGTTCAGTGTTTGCAAACTGCATTTTCATGGGCTTCTGCTACTAGCCTGATGGAGATACAGCAGAAATTAATCACAGTGAGTGGGCACCAAGTTATACCATCAAACAAATAATTCTAGTTTCTGAATTTCCGCTGCGGTGCTGGCGCTGGGAATGATTAACCAGGCTGGGAGGGCTGGGGCAAGGACGGAGCTTGCGGAGCCTCTGCATAAAGTCTGGCTGACACAGCCGTCGGAAAACACGCCTGAATCAGCAAGAAAACTCCACTATTCTTCCAAGAGAGAGAAATACAACATCGCTCACCATCACAGCCTGCTGTGCCTATCTTCACTGCTTCTGGGTAGGGCAATTCCCAGCAATGCCCAGACTTTGCTGCCAGCACCATCCACCTCCGCTGCAGCCGAGCATTTCAGTGGAGCAGAAGGAAGCAGACAAGGGTCTCTGTGCTCATGAAGGACCAGCTTCACCATTCCAGCTGGTACGCTTTATTTGATTAGCGCCGACCAAAGACACCTACTGTAGTAATTCCCAAAGAGCTGCTCACTGGTTTTTGTAAATATTTACTACAGTGCAGTGAAATATAATCATTTGCAAAAAAAGCATGACTGCCGCCAATGTGAATTATTTACTTACCGGTGGGAAATCAAAGTCTATCTGGTTAGCTAAATTTAAGATGTAGTCGATTCGAAACTGGTTCTCTGGATTGG
Organism: Fratercula arctica; assembly: GCA_947846985.1. Taxonomy (NCBI): domain Eukaryota; kingdom Metazoa; phylum Chordata; class Aves; order Charadriiformes; family Alcidae; genus Fratercula; species Fratercula arctica. The sequence goes on along the minus strand of CANTUZ010000013.1, from coordinate 795,742 downwards.
CTAGTTCAACTGGAGGTGCCAAATTGCCCATTGCTGTCACTATTGTCTGCAAAGAAAAAAAAAATAGTAACTATTGCAGAGTGTCTAAATAGCTAGCTTTGAAAAGTTAAAAACAATAGCTCATAAGTTTACCTCTATAGCTTCTTTAATATTGTTTTTAATATCCTGAATTTTCATTTTCTTCTCTCTGTAACAAAAAAAGTACATTATTAAATTTATATGCCATAGAAGCAGAATATCTTTTTGAAACAGAAAATGAACTTCAAAAGTATTTCATCAAAATTGCATTGTCACTATTGACCAAAGTGCACTCAGTCACTGAATACTTTTGTAGACTTAAATGTCACAACTTTTCTTCTTAAACATTTATTTGTACCCAAAAGTCAGTATCTAACTATCCTCAAATAAAAGCTTACCGCAGTCTTAGATCAAGACTCATTTGAATGCAAAATACTAGACATAGGTGGAAGTTATTTAGAAAAGCATAAACTGGAAACAAGTAGAGAAAAAAAATGCTTAAGTTATTAAAAGTAGAAACAAATGAAAGGAGACCAAAGAACCTCAAAGTACAAAAAAATTAAAGCACAACAATGATGTCATAGCAGGAAAAGCTAGAGAGAGAACACAACCTGACAGAGACATTCAAACTAACAGTTTGGATGTAAAACCTAAAATAAATAATAAAGAGCTAATCCATATATGGAAAATTACCTTTTAACTACCAGCAGAAGAGAAGGCTGGAAATCCACCCGGGGTGCTTGATATGAGCACCATCACTAGGGATTAACTGCAGCCAAATGAAAAAGCGTAAGAGGCTCAAGCAAGCGCTAGTGTAACCCGTCGCCTCTACAGCCTCTGGGCTCTCTTTATGTCACATCCGACAATAGGTATTTTCAATGCTAAACAGTGCAACCAAATGAAATGCACGATCAAACATTTGGTACAACCAGGAATTAGCATCTTAAAGGCATTACCAGTATCGAGTCTGTGAACTCTAACTCAATTGTGATGCACTATGACGAAGTTTTTACATTAATGATTTGTTGCTATATACAGCATAAAAATTACTCTTTGACATAAACCAAGTTAGCCATGTAAATACTAAAAAAATCCACCTAAATTGTCTAAGTGACCTTTTAATCGTCATTAAACTGTTTTTAGTGAACCGTTTCATTATCTGAATATTTGTACCAACCGTTTTTAATTTTTTCAATTTGAAAACTAACATTTTCCAGCACAGTATCCCAGAGACTTGAAACTACCAACAGTGTGTTTTCTTTTTTACCCTTTAAAAGGCAGCACACACACTTCCAGTTTACAGACCACAGCTTGAAAAACCTCATTTTACCGAGTTAATTAAGCACTCATATTGCAAATGCTTTTTATCACTTTTTCCTTTCTATAATCACAACCAAAATGAAACTGAAAGCATATTCACCAACCAAGAATGCAGAAGAACAGCAGGCTAAAAAAAAAAAATGCACTGCTTAATTAACAAGGCAGACACAGATGTCCAAGAGCAGTGGGATTTTGGTTATCAAACCCAAGATTAATCAACCTTTAAGAGACGGGGTCGGGGAACCCGCCGCCATGGCGGCTGGGTGTTGCGCTGCCCATCAGACCCAGCTCCTGTGGACGGAAAGTGGCGGCAGCACCAGATCACCCGGCTGGGGATGGCGTCGTGGCCACCAGCAGAGCTCTGCAAGGTTCTCCCCGATGCCGCGCGCTCAGGCCGCGGGGCAGGGCAAGCACAGCCAGTCGAGCTCGGCGCAGAAAGCAAATCAACCCATCAGTCATCAGGTGTAAACTCTCGGTTCCCCCCCAGGCCCCGATCTCCCTCCAGACCACCTGGTGCCTGAAGACCACCAGGTTTTGCTTTAGGGGTTTGGCACCGCTGATGGGAACAAGGCAGCGAGCCAAGGAAGGCCAAAAGCACCGAACAACGGAAAATAAATACAACAGGAACAGAGAGGAAAAACTGAGGCCTTTTCAGCCTCTTCCTTCACATCTTCAACGCCTTCTATTGCCCCAGCTCTTACGAAACTCTCCCTTCCACAAACCGAGACTCACGGCAGGGGTATAAATACTGCACTCTTCAGTTAGTGCACACATGATTGCAAGAACATCAGCCACTTTGTTTTTCAAAAATGATGTTCCTTATTAAAAAAATGTAAATAATGGTATGAAAGCAGGAAATGTTTATCACTGACAGTGTAAGCAATTTTTGCCTCCCATTTTCAGCTGGGTCTTGAACTTAATGAACACGTATCCAGATTCTGCCCCATCAAAAAGGCAACTGATAAACTTAAAAGTTAATCAAGATAACAGTATTTGCAAAGGACTAAGTAAAGAAATAATATTCAGTCATTTTGCTTTATTTTGGAACACCATTAGAAAGACAGAAGTTTAGAAAGTCTTGGTTTTTTTAAATTTTTTTGTTGTTGTTAAGCGAACTGCAGTCACATTCTCTCCACTAGAACACTTGTAGATTCCTGTCTCAAAGCAGTAGCCAAGTGCGCATTTACCTCACTCTCCCATACCACCCAACAGAACATAGTATTTTTATGGTAGGTTTCGGTCAAACTTCCCCATTCACCCCTCTTCACCGATCCTCGCGCTACCAGCGGCGCTGCAATGTGATAACGAATGTGGAGTGATGTAAAACTCCAGCAATTAACAAACTGCTTGATAACCATCATCATCTTTACCAGAAGAATACTCATAGATCCTATTTCTGGTTGTGTTGCCATGGCCCTATAGCAGGTCTGGTAAACAAGGAATCCTGTTACACAGCAGTGAATCTATCACGTCATTTTGTGTTTTGTAATGTTTGCTAAGCATAAATTTTCCACGACAATGAGATACTTCATTCTTCTGGAACTCAACACGTTCCTCCGTTGCCCATCCAACAGCTTACGTGCCACTCCAACTTCTCTTCACAAAAGGAAAGGTGAAGCTCCTTTATTGAGGGACTAGCGCAGTGCAGCGAACAGCAGCCAGCCCCTCGGCCATCCCCCCCCAGCCACAACCGCTCGGCAGAATCCCACCTCGCATTTCCAGGAGTAACTGAACTTTGTTTTCCCCCGACCGTGAAGACTGAATATTCATCTTGGAAACAGATTCTGGTGTTTTTCTTCCCTGTTGCCGGGTGCTGGCATGATGGGTAACCTGCTCGGAGAAGAGCCGGGCACCTCGGTGCCCCCCGGGGCGGCGCGAGTGGCCAGGGCCGGGCATGGGACACGCTCTGTCTTTAGGGGCCGCAGGTTAATAAGAGCAGGGCTTTAATCTTGTTTAAAACTTTTGCTTAGGCTGTGTAGGGTAGGCTAAACAAAGCATTAAACTCTATTAGTTGAGGATTATAAGAAAAATCTCAAATCCTGCTGTTTTCAATATTTAAACAGGCCAAAGCAAAGCTGCGCATAGCTTTCAGGAAAACTAATAAAGTCTATTTTAGGTACTATAAAAAAAGATGACATTTTAATTCAAATAACATGAAATTAGAATGACATAAAAGGTCAGGAAAATCAAATATTCCTTGAAAACAAACCTAATCAGTATTTAGTAAAGAACTTCTCCACCTGCGGCTGAGCTTTACCATTAAAATGGCAACGTTTTTACTCAGACTTTATCAAATCTTATGCAATGAACACATTACCAAACAGATTATCAAAAAGCAAACTAATTTAATTTTCATGTTCATTTCTAGTTTACCTTCCAGATAATATGTGTAACCATTCTTTGAACTTGGAAAAAAAATATTTACAGTTTAAAAAGAACATTCCAGAGGACCAAGGATTCAGCTCACCCAGTATAAACACCTCGCAGCTAGAAAAGTTAAAAAAATATGGTGCTGAAATGAATGGTAAAACCAAAATACGTTAAAGAGTTTAAAAGAAAAAAGAAACATAAAAAAAACCAAACCCAAACCAAAATAAGCAAACAAAAAAAAAAAAAAAAAAAAAAAAAAAAGAGAAAAAAGAAGTAATAAATCTTGTGCCTCCTCTCTGCCATTAATCTAAATCCCTGAAAGCAGACGTTTGAATTTCCCGGTCACTCCTCAGAAGCCAAGTGCCTCGTGCAACGTGCTGTTCAACAGGCAGAGTTCAGCCAAGACTGAAGAGAAAAATACAAAGAACCACCCAGTTTTAAATCAGAATATAGTATATTACTTTTTTCCAGCAAAAAATAGATTTTATGAACAGAAATGAGATGATACCTTTCTTCAAACCCCCCAAAACTAGAGAAGATTTAGAAAAAAAGCCCCAACATGCAGAGCGCAAAGAAACAACAATTTCTTTTTTCCTTTACAAGGAAAGATAATAGAGCACTATCATTTTACCATATATCAATTATTTAAGTTAGTGGGGAAACCCTCCCCACATCTCCCCCAAGCCCCCTGATTACACAAGAAACTCCACACTTTAAAAGTAGGAATATTTTGGGAAGCAAACATTAGACGTGTCATGAAGGACACTGTGAAGAGGCGAACTGAATGCTGTGGGCCGCATCATCTGAGTGGAAGTAAAGAGACTTTGATCAGACAGTATGCAACATAAAAAGGCTTTTAATGAGTGTAAATTATGCTTGCCAATTAATCCCACTATGAACATGGCCTAAAAAAGGAAGATACCCTGGAACGTGAATATTTACAACGGGAATTCAAAATACTGGAACGTTCTTTGCATACTGCTGATGTAAATACTAGCTTGCATTTTGGAAAAATATAATTTTCTTTCTCAGGTTTTCTTTTAATATATGATTTCATGTGTGCAGCCTTAGCATAATAAATAATGCCACATAATGCTTTGCACGTTACTTCACCACAAGTGAGGCTGAAGGGGAGGTGACAGCCCGGGCAGCGCACAGCGACACACGGACGCCCACTTCAAGTGACAGCCTTTGTATTACATAATAGTCCCCAAAACCATTATTAAAGTGTTCCTTATTAATTATGTTCCCCTTTTTTTGTAGTTATCAGGATGCTGTTGTAAATAAAAGAGCAGAAAGTTTCTCCTTAAACTTGAACTGCAAAAGGTACATGCCTCAAGAGTACCTGTAGATTATTTTAATAGGGCACGTTAAAATGTAATCACATAATGGTAAGATGGAGCATTGGCCCTTGTCTTTACAAGACTGTTAACAGCCGGGCTTCTCCCTGCTTCAGTGGTCAGTGTAAGGCACAAATTCAGTTTATCTCTGTGGAGTGCAGCTACCCCTCCCTGCCCTGCCCGTGGCAGGGTAAAGACCTTACACAACAATTCATTTGCCTCTGCCTTTTTATAGAGAGCAGGACCTTGCTGCATTTCAGCAAAGGTGCATCGTGGTTTGCTGTCCGGTGTCCCCAAGGTGTGTCCCCTTCCTGCCCACCGCCAACAGCCCATCATCATCGCACGCTGAAAGAATGGCTGGGCATGAAACGTTCGGAGTTCAGTTTCATTTTACAACACAACTCAGTACTTTGACACCCACTCTACAGGCACGTGTGCTTTAACATAGCTATTCATCTAAATACGGTGCTTCTGATGCAGTGAAACATGCCCATGGATTTCATAAACATTCCATAAAATCTGCATTAAAATTTATTTACTGCACCTTATGGGAGTTAACAAAAATGCAAACAGCACTACCTGCCAATCCACCTCCAAAAAACACAGCAGCGCAGTCAAGATCTTCAGACACAAGACCACAAACAAGAAAATTCAATTAAGATTTTGCTACCAATCCACACTACCCAAATTCTGCGGTACTTTACAATTCAACAATAAGATAAATTTGGTTTAGCAGCCCGGGTTATCCCTAACAGAACAACACGGCAATTATCTCAAAATATAGTGGCTAGCACGGCAAACAGGGCAGAGGCCAAGTTAGAGGCACTTGAACACGGGGGAAAATAGGTGCCCCGAGCATTCGGTGTGAAGCTGAAATAATTCATCTTAGACCTAAGACAAAGTACCAAATTTACAGACAGAACTGCTGAAATGCAATAGCAAAACCCACTGAGTATCTTTTGCAAATGGAACTCTTTGTTTATATCCCACCACAGAGATACCTCAGTGATTCTGCCAACTTCAAAGAGCTTTTCTGGTTCTCACCGTTCAAGAACACAGAGGCCAAGCCCAGGTGGGGCTACGGGGCCAGAGGGACCCCACACCAGTGCGGCGCGCGGCTCTGCCCAGCTTCGACTGGCAGGGTGATGACTTACAGGGGTCCTCACTGCAGCAGAACTGAAAGCAGTTTTCTAACCACATGATACCCTCTTCTTGGTAACTCTGTCCCCTTGCAAGACAAAACAAAGCCCCCGAGGGCAGAGCTGGCAAACCCCGGGCACGCTCCAGGGCCAGCCCCGCGCTGGCACCGCTGACGCGTCCGTACGGGCACCACATCCAAAGCGGCTGCCTCCGCCCCAGTGCCACCCTCTGCCCCCCGCACCCCGGCTGCCACTGCACTTCGGAGACTCTTGTGTTTATTTCTCCAAGATTCTGGGTAAAAACAAATTGTACCATCCAGCTACCAAAGATGATTGACTATTAGAAGAAACAGTAACAGAAAAAGAACAGCCACGAGGACAGACTAATTGCTTTCTCTGCAAACAACACCTTTTTGAAAAAGAATAACCCAACAGGTAACATAATTTGGTCACGATATACTTTGATTTAGACACAGTTAAAAATTAATTATGTTGCACAGATCTAATTGTGATCCAAATGATTTGGGAGAACTTAACTCAATTATCCCCTGAAGTATAATCACTTACACACGCTAACATGTGATGCAATACATAGAACAGACAATACATATGGGGCTTCCACAAATTCCCTCTTCAATACTGAAAAAATCACCATAAACTGCTTTACCATTGCTTTTTTAAATAAATTACAATATTTACCTGCATGAGCTACATGCACGTCTTAATATGCAGCCACAAATAGATGAACATATGATAAGAAATATAAGCACAAAGAGATATTTTCTGTTTATGGAATGACAGAATAATTCTCTAAGTTAGAAGGCAAGAAATACAAATTACTGAAGCATTGATAGAAAAACGCATCACAGCTGCTACAACAAAAGTCACTGTCAAGAAATAAACTAAAAATGTAGAAATGCGAAAGCAAAGATGATGTGATTTTTGACCATTATTTACACTGGAGCGTTGGGAGCCAGGGGTGTGACTGGTTTCTGATCTTAGGGAACAGTTCCATGATGAAGTTACTATAGAACTCTAAGAAAGGCATCGCTACATATACACCCAGTTCCTGCAGCATCTAGGTTTGTTTTCCTGGTGCTCAGGGTGAGCTCCCAGGTGTATCCCCACAGAGCCCGGGGGTGGCGGGCACCCAGGGCCCTGCCCCAGGCCCCCGTGGGGACAGCCGCTCGCACCCAGGGATGTGGCACAGAGATGCTCTTCTGGCTCTGGGCCACCTTGGGGCTCCCTCGGCTTTGCAAATTCCTACACAAAACCAGTTTAACTGGTTTACAGTCCCTTTATACCTGTAAGTGGCACAAAGAGACCATCACAGACCCAATATTAAGAAGCGTCTAATTCTGCCTATGCTGCTCCATTTACCTCAGGTAATTAACTAGCAATAGTTTAGGTAAGGCAGGAAAATAGAAATGTTCACAAAGAGCTCTGTGATGTATGAGGCTGACAAAGAGCCTTTAATTCATATTGTGCAATTAAACACTTCGTAAATTGCAAAGTCGGTCTCCAGTTCCTCAGGCGTGCACACAGAGGATAACACACCATTCCCTTTTCCTGCTCTAAGTACAGGTAATTAAGCATGTAACAATAAAAGGTCCTCAGAAGTTTAGTATTCTCTCTAGATACTCCATACAGTGATTAACAAGGCTAGAGTTTTCAGAGCAGGCTTTGTGACCCTTTCCTGGTACGGAAGGACACCCCTGAGAACCAGGAGGATTCGGGTCAGACTTGCTGAATCATCTTTGCCTAGCACAATTCAGAATTTTGAGATAACCATTTCAAACTGCCGAGGAAGCACGGAGACATTTTTATTTATTTTAGCACTGTGAACGTGGTGATTGTTAGCACAGAAAAAAGGAAACGTGCGTTGGCTGTCACCTTTTTGAAACATTTGTGTCCGACTGTGCAACAGCACTGAAACACAGCGCACAGCCCCCCCTGCCCGCTCTGCTCCTACCGCCACCCTCCGCAGCAGCCCCCGCCGGCTACCGAGCTCCTCGGGGTCAGAAAAAACACCCTCGCGTGAGCACACAGGGATCAGCAGCGCCTCCTGTCAGACTGGGGTATTTGCTGCGTCGTCCATCCCTTTGGGGTACTTGCTGCGCTGCCCATCCCTTCGCCCTCGGAACTGCGGGGACTTGGCTTTAAAACACCGGCAGGTGACGGCAGCATTACCGGGGGTCTCATTCTCCCCTTAGTTTTCAGGCACCTTCAAATGACTTCTGTTAAAACTTCGAAACATCGATTTGATGAGTGCCCCATGAATTTCGTTTGCTCTGACACTTTTTGTAAATGTCTGTATTCCAGTAATTTCTTCACCCAGGGCTGGGTATGAAGCTTTCCAAAGAGGGCAATCACGTCCCAGAGCTCTTCAGAGGCTGGTGTGCAAGAATGAGAGGAATAGCTCCCGTAATGGCTAATGACCTCACTGCTACTTAAAACTAAACAAGTACCCAGCTGGCTATGGGCCCATACCAAATGGAAAGCAGCCCTGCAATAAAAATGGCTGGAACACGGGATGCCAAGTGAGCATTCACTAGCCCAGCCCAAGCTGGCTGCAGCAGGAAGACAGGGGATGGGGGGGAGATGGTCAGCCTGGCACATCTCTGATTTTTTTCGTGATTATGATCTCCATTATCATCTGAAATGCTTCTGGTGCTGACGCTGCAGACGGCTGATCTGGAAGGTGCCTGCCTCCAGCAGCAACAAACCCAAGGGTTTCACCCAGAGCCCCGGCTGTCAGCAGCACAACGGCAAAAGGAAACGGAAAAAGGGGAAGGCTCAAATGGCACAATGTGCTGTCCTACCAGAAACAAGGCAAATTCTACAAAACATGCTTCTACGAGCATTTGCTGTAACTTTTGCCTGAATTACCTACTTTTCTTCTCACTCCACTTTTCCAATCTTTTCATTTAATATGACTAAAGGCCACTAAAATACGCAAAGAGCTTCGAATGTGATTACAGAGCTTTCCAATTTCACTAAAAGAACAAACGAAATAGCTACTTTTTTGGTCACTGGGAACACGCTGGGAACACGTGCTTTAGCTGTTCAAAAAAATTTTTGTGCAATCAAGGTTTGCTAACGTAACAGCTGTGAAAATGACTACAATATTCAAATGTACATGTGCTCATAAAGATTCAAATTTAAGCGCAATTTGACCACAGAAATTCTTACAGATACAGCTGATCAGGGCAAATACAAAGTGTCATTGAGTCGTCTGATCAGCAACAGTTAAAAGCAGTTACATGCAAAGAGCTATTTGCTACCGATTCACTGTTAAAAATATACATTTTTGAGTTACGGCAGGAAATTCAACATACACTTTCCACCATGAAATATTTACTCAACTATTAATTTAAATTTAAAACTCAGTAAAACAAAGGTGGCTTCCCATTCACTGTGAAATGGCCTGCAACATGACTCCAGCTCCCTAAACATCTTGCTTTTGCTTCACTCACATCAAAAACATAATTATCTAACATATTTCACCATTTTTCCCCTGTTACGTTTCAAAAATTAAACTCTCAATGACCCAACCCTTTACATGTTCTAAATGCTGCAGGATTTGGTACTGACAGCGGGTAGGTTCAGAAGGAGCCTGCAGAGGAGAGCCAGCAGGGCAGGGGATGCGGCACCCAAAAACCAGGGGCACAATTCGGGCAGGAACAGAGGAACCGTTTATTGAACACGCAGCTGGCACTGCAAGCTGACCTTACACCCCAGCCAATGCTTTGTTCACCACATGTTTCAGTGTTAGACTGCTTTCACTGAACCAACTCTTTTCTTTACAGCTGTAAATCTGGAATTTGTACCGTTGACAAAGTCTGAATCACGGAAGATTTCAACAGTTATCTCCAAGGATGAAGAGCTGTCAGGTACGTGCAACTTCAGTTATAAGCCTTAAAGAATTGCCTAAATGCTTACAAACTCAGTATTACCAGCAGAAACTACAGCAGCCCCTACCGATCTTAGCTTTTGGGAGGTTCAAACTCAGTCATTCTTAACAATGTGCTGTCACACTGAAATGGCAATTTCCACTATACACTTCATTAAAATCCAAAATTCAATAGAAAGCTAGAAAAACGTTATAGATGTCATGTTTCCATGTCAACCATTAGCACAATATTCCCACTGAAATCCCCAGAAAAAAGTCTTCTGAAATTTGTCAAATACTGTTAGATTTCAAGAGTTGTAGTTGTGTATTTATACTTCCATGTGTATGAATTTACTACGACTGTGCATATAAACTGCATTTTTGGAACACAGAGTAGACAATACTGGAAGAAGCAAATCTGAAAATCTGTCTCTGCACAGGGAGGCAGGTGTAACACAGCCCATGACAAAGCAAGGTGCTGACAACTTTGGCTCTAATCCATCAAAGCACTTAAGTACATGTTTAATTTTAAGCACATGAGTAATTCTATCAACTTTAATAGGGCTACTCATGGTTTAAGTACTGTGATGGATGGGGGCCAGAACGCGCAGAGCCTTTAAGGATGCTGCATGGCCTATGTTGTATGAAGAAAAAATGGCGTTCTTCCATTGAACAATTAAGTCATAAAAGCTTTGGAAACAAAATTTACTATAAGTTGAACACAGGTCTGCTTGTGTAAACACAGAGATGCAAGCTATTTCGTAGTCTTTGAAGATAAAATATGACGCAACTTCTCATGTGCAAGATGTCCACATACCTAGAATTTGCCTTCCTTTTTCTCTGACAGCTCTGTCACGGCCATACGTCACCTATGCCCATCACACTTGGCTTCAAAACAGGGGGGATCACTTCAGCAGTCTCATGCAGAAAAGACCAAAAATGTAGCTACTACTTACACTTCTCAAGTAAGACGCGACTAGATGCAGTCTGCAAATGTCAGTACTGCAGCTGCTCAGAGGTGAGCGCGCCGGGGCAGACACCAGGGCAACGCCGTCCCAACTGCAACTGCCCCAACAGTTCAGCAGCTCCTCTGTAACATCAACTAGTCTGGACATTCAAAGCTGTACACGTGCCTCTTTTGTACATGTGCAGTATATGGCAGATTCAGATTTAAGTAAAAATATGATTTATTTAAAACATTTTATATGGTCAACGCTAAGGATGTTAAAAAACCCAAACCCAAAGCACCCCTACTCTGCAGCTTTCTCGCTCAGACAGCCTCTGCAGACCAGAGCGGATGGACTTGGTCTCTAAACCACTCACTAGAAAATTCTGGATCTTGTTTTATCTGAATACGGTTCCAAAAATTGCTACCGAGTTTTAGAAAACAGTTTTCTAAAAAAGGAAGAGAATGGAACAGTTTGAAAAATCCTCTACAGACGTTTTCCAAGGGGTCAAATCAGTCCCACTAAGTAACGACACACAAGAGTCATCTAGTTTTATCCCTGCACTCATAAGTTGGAAAAGCTCCAGAAAAATTTTGGTTATATAGCTATATTGTCCCAAATGTACACCGAATTTTAACAGCTTCTAATATAATACCAAGTAATATCTGCTTTGAAGCAAACAACGGAGAAGCCAAAGTCAACGAAATGACCCCGTACTCAGGGCCCAACTCTCCCCGTACCGGAGGTGATGCTCCACCTCTGTCACACTACTGACCCCCAGGCAACCGCAAATGGGGAAGGGGACACACAGCTACCTGGGGAGCAAGTCTCTTCTGCCAGACACTTCAAGGATTCCAGCCTTTTTCCTCACTTTAGAGTGGAATAAAATGGAAGCTGATCATTATTTGCCTTTCCTTCCCCACAGTGTGACACAAGCGTGCCATGCGGCGTAAAACCAAAGCAGTCAGGTAACGGTCCCACTCCTCCCGCGGCGTAACTCAGGGGGACTCGAACCTTCCTTCTGAGAGCAGGGAAAACGAAGGCCAGGCAGGAGCACACCTGGAGGTCTGTCGTGATTCTAATGCTCTCTCACACCTTTAAAGTAAGATTTATTCCCTTCCTGATTGCTACCACTCAAAATTCGGTGTGATATAGTTTTTGCTCTGATTTTTTTTTTTTTTTTGTTACAACCTGCTGGTGAACATGCAGCAAGAAGAACACAAAAATGAATAGCTTTTGTGTGGATTATGTTTTCTGGGGTATCTTCAGCAAGGGAATTATATACTACTACTTATTAGATGGAATTTATAGAAAATGAAGTACACTAGGGGACTTCAAAATTCCCTTAAATACAATTCAAGAAGAGAACGCTTTGAATCTATATCACTGCAGAGTCTCTAATTTTTGCCAGAATTCTCAGCTTATTAAAAGAGTGTCTGGTGTGGTACATCAACATATTTTCTAGTGCTACTACTGTTAACAATTTTAATAATAATTCTGACAGTTTCTAACTTGCAATGCTTTTTAAGTTATCACAACAGAATTTTTATTATTGTTTTTCTATAACAAATGAGTTTATCTTTGTCTTTCAGTACTTCCACGCCTCTCGTGTGCATCTCTCACGGCAGTGCTGCATGAGAGCACGAGCTGCTTCTCCTTAGAGATGAGGGAATGGAGGCAAAGTGGCTACGTCTCCAAAAGGCAATCCAGAATAACGAGTAACTGACAGAAGTAAGCTTTTCTCCAAAAAACATTCAGGAGGTGAAAGCATCGTATTAGGCTCCTACATACCAGAAGCCACAAAGCAAAGCAAACCAAAACCCACCAAGCCTCCAAAAAACCCACCTGGCATTACTCTTCTCTGCGCGAATTCCTCAGCATCTCACACAACTCTCAACTACGTGAGTCTTTATTTCAGGTTAATATGTCCAACGCTTTTAACACAGTTTCCCCTCTTTGAAATAAGGAACGTACTTCAACTTGTGAACTTCACAGTGTCCTCACAGCTTCCAGTAACACACTGATTGATCAGGGCTCTCTTGTTCTTGATTGGCACACAGACACTTTGATTCTGTTCCAAACTGTAATTCAAAGCAGTTTCTTTTTTATTCAACATGGTTTTAAAATACTCTTTTCCAAAGTCCCGATCACTGTTAAATAATCTTCCCTCACATCTAGCACAAGTGTCAGTGAACAGGTAATGCTCAACAGTGCAAGTCTACCAACATTCTGGACACAAAACACCTAGCTCCATTCCCCCTGAACACTGAGGTTTATTCTTACAGCACACACGGAGCTTCACAGACTAACGCCCAACCCCGTGTTTATGAAGGACAGGTTTGTTAACGCCAGCCACACAACTTCTTGTTCAGCTCTACATAGTAAGAAGCAACTACATCATGACACGAGACCACGAGAATTAAAACACGCAAAATTCAGTATGAGTTATTTCCATTAAAAGAGCATGTGTGTAACAAAATCAGAACTGCTGCACAGAGTTCCAAGTAACCTGACTGCATCACTGTTTACACAGCATCTCCCGCAGCACCGATGTGACCTCTGCGTTTTGACGGAGCCGGGGCTGTGCCAGAGCCGGGGGCTGCGGTGCCTGTGTGCCCGCAGGAAGACAACTCACCCCATGAGAAACCACCCCCAACATATCACCAATTAAAAGCCAAACAAAAACTGGTCTTCTACCTGGAGTTTGTAAGATTATATTCTATTTTCTACCTAGACTAGAAGGCAATGCTAAAACTGAATAAAAATCAAATATATAAATAGTTCCTGACAGCAACACAAAGGTTTTTCTGAAAGCAGGCTAACAAGAAGTACGGCCCAGAGTTCAGCATGTATCAGGCAATAGTTGCCTTTAAAGTATCACACAATTTCTAGAATTATATTTAATATATGAAATATTTCCATTTCTTTTCCAGTTATTAAAAGCTTTGCTTTACCAGAAGTGAAGATGATAGAAGAGAAACATTTGGAAATAAACATCAAATACTACCAGGCAACAACAAAAAAAAATACCCCACTTCCTTCCAAGCAGAGCTAGAGTCATCATCACGTTAACCTCGGTGGAATTCCTCAGCCGGCGTCAGGGAGTATCGTTTCAGGCAACAGGTTCCACCTACCTGTTGTTCTTGCCAGCCTGATGTTAGAAGACGCTGGCAACTAAAGCACATCAAAAACATGTATTCTATTTCTAGCCATCTAGGACTCTATTTACAGAAAAGTTGGAGTCAATTTACTGAAAGAAGCGCAAGTTTCTGTACCGCTACTCCGAAATAATTTTGTTTTGGATTAAGTCAATTTACTTAAAACTGTATTACAAGTTAACCGGTGAAACGTGTTAGCAGAAAAATCCTACACATTTAATAGGAAGAGACAAATAAATCTTCCCCCAGCAGAGAGGAGCTGTAGAGATGAATCTGAAACCACGATACGTGTTTCCCTTACCTAAATGTTTCCCATTATGCCCATTCATTTAAACTGCGTAGTAGGAGAACAATGCTTTCACAATTTAATTGTGCAGTTCCGTAACTGTGTCACAAGGAGCTATTTTTAGTTCCAAAGGCCTGAGCGCGCAGAGCACACCCACAGCTGTGGGGTCGGGTGCCACGGGGCTCAGTCCCACGCCCCGGCAAACCCCGTCCCCTTCGGGCCACTCCTCTCACAAGACACTACTTCCCAAGCAGTATTTCTTAAAGTTGGCAGAGTAGTTTTTCCACAAGTTTCCTCTCATGCAGATTGCTTCCCAACAAAGGCCAGGAGGCTGAGTGTTCGCCGCGCGTGGAGTTGTTCCTAGTGAATCCGGTGGAGACGGAGCATCTCTAACCCAGCCCAGCCCCAGCCCCGAAAACCTACACCCCAGCGCGAGGTACTTGAGCAACTGCTCAAGTTAACAAATAGGCTGTTGAAAACAAACATTGCCAAAATGAAAGTTTTTCCCATGTAAAATATGAATACTAAAACCCTAAACATTTCAAGCAAGACACAAACAGATATTTATTTTTTCTTACATTTGCCTAGGAAATGCTGTTTCTAGAAGCCAAGAACGTTCCCCACAGGCCACAACCTCCCACGCCCCTGGGTTTCCAGAGCAGCCTACCTTTAGCACCAGCAGGCTTCATTTGACCAGGAAGGTACCATTTAGAACCAGGAAGGTCCATTGATATTTTGGACAGACATTTTGGATCCAAATTAGCGCCTTCTCCAATGCAACACAAATTAACCGGAAAAATTCCAAACCGCTCTTGTTGAGAGGTCTGGAAATCACAATGGATGCAGCAAAGAAACTCTCACTTTACTGCACTCAACATCTGCACGTATTTGGACTCAACCAGTAAGAAGAATGACCTTTTACTGAGCTTAAAATTGGAAATTAATTATGCCCGAATAAGCACATTTATTATCATTTCCCCTGATAAAAGGGAAGTTATACTGCTGTAATTTAAGTCAAACTATGACAATGGCACAATTATTATGTCCTGGCCCTGACCTGACATTTCTAAATGCTAACAAAAACCTAAAAGATACAGTTCATAGTGGCAGTATACAATAAATCAGAATATCAGGCCAGAAGAGTTATGTGAGAAACAATTTGCTGATATCTCGCACATCAGTTAAGAGTGTACAGCACTCTGCTTTCATATCCAATTACTTTCACAACATATGGTCCTTTAAATAGTAATAATATTGTTTAAATAGGAAACTTTTACACAGCTATAGAAAATAACCTCAAGAGAGTATGTATCCTGCTAGAAGCTCTAACACTGCGAGTTCCTTAAGCAGCATTGCTCGGGCACAACTACTGACGCAGGCGGCCGCTGCCGTGGCTGCGAGGGGCACCCACCACCGGAGAGGTGGGACACGTTGGCTCCCTCTGAATCCACCGGCCCGGGGCACCGACCAGGCAACACAACTACTCTGCAACATCTGCACCCTACCCACGGACAAGAAAGTGAAAAAAGGAAAACAAGAAACTTCAAAAGGGAAAAGAAGACTTTTTAGATTACTCAGGTATTAGTCCTTTTAAAGAAACACATGCTGAATGTGACTTAACTTCAAAACTTGCTATGAATCTCGCTTCTTGGAGTTCCTTAAGTGCCAGTGGCAGAACCTGGCAAGAGGCCTGAAGAGGAATCACTGCAAACCTTTCTCTTACGCTTTTTCCCTAATCCTCTGGAAGTGCCATTTCTGACACATGATACTGGACTACACAAACCATTGGTCTAACCTAGTGTGGCGTGGATTCTTAGAAATGCTATTCCTAGAAATTTCAGACAACCGAGATGTTTTTACCATGTTATAGAAAATGTCTGCTTAATACCACAAATTTGATTAAAAATTATTTTAGAAAATTGTCTAACCATCAGTATCTGTAAAATTCTAAAATATATTATTTACCAGATATATAAAACAGACCAAGTAAATAATTTTTTCATTTAAATGAGAGAAGCTGCTTCTTAGCCAAAGGATAAAACACAAGGTGGAGTGGAAAGGGAAAGCAAGAGACAGAGAGAACAAGAGAGATGAAATAAAGTATGATTCCCCTCTCCCCTCCCTTAAAAAATAAAATAACATAAAAAATTGGCTCAATAAAGAGACAAACACTTGACTTTGGCTTGCACTTTTATATATGTGACCATTCAGAGCAGTCCAATAGCAATTTACTGAATGTCACCAACCTTGTCAGGGCTACTGCTGTGACTCGGCTGCGGCAGCGGCGCCGCTCACCAGCACAGCCCCAGTGCCCAGGGACCCGCGGGCACAGTTCTCAGCCCTGTTGGTTGGCTTCCTGAGACGGCAGCTCTCGACCTGTTGTGCTCCTCCCGTGCGCCGCAGGAAGAAGCTGGACTGTACCTGGGGAAGCCACGCTGACAGAGCCCCTGAAATGCCGTGGGGGCCCAGGGAGGCACGAGGATGGGCACTGTGGCTCCTGCAGCCCGTGCTCCGTCCAGGTACGTTCCCAGGTACTGGGAGGAGAAGAGGAAGAAGGCACCCCGCTTTAGTCATCACTAACGTACAGCAAGAAAGAGAAGACCTTCCTCTGAAATGTTTAACATACACGATTACAAAACCTGTGTCTCCACAAGATGTTTAACAGAAAGAGAAACCAAGTTTATTCCCACAAACTACAAGAGCTTATTTTCAACACATGCAAACAACGTGCAGAAATGCCCTATGAATCTACTACCTGGAAATCAGACAACACCACAGATCTACCTACAGCACAGTGACATTCGCTGGCATCTCCTCCCGTACCTTGCCGTGGGAATTAAGCAAGACTTTTCAGGAGTTCAGACCTCCTATAGAACACAACATAAACAACTGCATACACTGCGTGTTCCAAATACATTTATGAAATATTTAAGTCGTGTTATTTTAGTAGGTTATTAATAGTTGGTGTTGGCAGAGAAAAGCTTCATTTCTCTATAAACATAAATCATCTAAACCTAGTCATAAACATTTTTATGAGTAGCTTTTTTATAAAGCACTGTACTGACATGAGCTAGTCAATCCTCAACCTTTCCTAAGGAGGAGATTAAGTATTAAAGTACATCCAAGGTGTGGCATCATATCAGTTTACCCTTAGTGGAAGTTACACTTACACAATTAGAGCAAATTCTCTGCCAGCTTCATCACTGGAAACCAGAAGCCTATGACAATGCTGAACTTCATCAAGTGACTCTGAGGGAAAAATCCCAGTGGACAACTCAGTCTGAGTTGTGTAATTACGAATTAAGTCTCAGAATCACAGACTGGCCGGGGTCGGAAGGCACCTCTGATGATCATCTAGTCCAACCCCCGGCCAGAGCAGGGTCACCCAGAGCAGGTGGCACAGGAACGCGTCCAGGCGGGGTTGGGATGTCTCCAGAGACGGAGACTCCACCACCTCTCTGGGCAGCCTGTGCTAGGGCTAAGTCACTACAGAGAAAAAAATTAAAATAACCATTTTCACACTACACGACTATTATGCAATCAGCAAGGTAGGGAGAGCATTCTGTCTTGAGCACCGTGCTTCAGAGAATACTCCAAACATTTGTCTGACCTAACTACGCATTCATCAATTCTCCATTAGGAATTGATAAAAAAGGAGAGGGGGAGAATAAGTAACTAGGTAATAATTTCACCTTGGGCAATCAACATTCATATCCAGCATTAATATTCAGGAAATGCCCCAAGTCTCAATCATTAATGATTAAGTATCACCACACCCTGGAATATTTTACTACATTATCTGTATTGACATCATGAGATCCAAACTTCAAACGTAATTGCTTGTCATTTTAAAGATCTTCTCGGAATTATGGGACACTGGCTGCAACAGCGAATCTGAACTCCACCTCTGTGCCAAGGCAACAGACAACTCAATTAAAAAAGCTGTAGTCTCAACATCTGTCAACAGTTTGAAGACACAGTAGGACATTTTTAAATACGAACAAACACTTCTGGAAAATTGCGTTTAGAAAATTTAAACCTTAGGCTAAGAGGTACTCCTTGTATTTAACACGGAGTCATCCTTTATCATTTCACCTCACTTAGCACCATACACCCGCTACGCAACTTCCCAAAATATTGACAGCCGCTCTCCTGAGCTTCCACAACCCAGCTTTCAGCGAGCACCGAGCACAGGGAATGGCTCTGGGAAGCAGAGCAGCCCTGGACAGCCGGCATCGCCACGGATCCCCGGCAAGTGCCTGAGCTGCTCCCAACCCAGCTCTGGCCCCACGCACACCCCACCACCCCCAGCACCACCCGGGGGCTGCCGAGGGGTCCCGAACGGGGCAGTTTGGGAATGGGCATTAAAGCCCTTCCTCCAGAACAGCCAGAAGCACGGGATGGCAGACGATGCCCTGCGTCTACCAGCTGCAAGGGGTTCTGCAAGCTGCCTTCTACCAGAGCATAAAGCAGTGCGTTTCCTCAACAGAGTTAACAGAATTTGGAAGTCCATCGACAGAATTCCATTGTACTCAACTTTTATAATACACCCAAATGAAGCTTCTTAAAAAATCTAATCCAAGAAGTAGAGACTTCAATGTTTAAATGTTTACCACCTTTTGCAGTATTATTTTTAAAGACACTGAAGAAAAATCTGAAATAAGCAATGTGTTCACTTTCATTTTGCAAAAAAGGACATTATTTTGCAATAAAGATGTTCTCCATAAAGTAACTGAGTGTTCTTTTTTCTTGAAACGAAAGCTAGACAAAGAGAGAAAAGCAGCAAGCAAATTGTGAATACTATCGAATTAGATGACACATTGCTTGAAAGCCTGAAGTTTAAAGCACTGCAGTCCTACCGAGCACCACTCCGTACACAACTGCTATGCCAGGGCTACAGTACAACACGCAGCAGTTAACTGTCTTGGATAACAATAGTTAGAGTTCAATACATTGGTAGAAGGATTATAGTGCAGTTTTATTACTACCTGAAACACTTTTACTGATGTGCTTATTACTTTTTTTTATAGCGTACTGCTCTTGAGCAACCAGTTTATAATATTTACCCTTTTAAAACTAGGTATACAGAGAATACATATGTATAAAAAAGGGCAACTAAGTTTACATGGCAATACCGGTGCAGCAGCTAACCCATCGCATATGGATAGTAATTACACACATCTTGCACGGACAAACCTACTTACAAGCCCAGAGGCAAAAGACAGCTGCCAAAAGCCACGCATTTTACGCATTACAAAAAAGCACAAACTAGGACTGGGCTTTTTCTCTTAGAAGATGAGGACAAAAATATCACCACTACAAACAGTTTTTGTATACACATCACACACAGACTACTTTTCTATCTCTAAATTACCTCTTTTAGCTGCAGTATGTCAAAAGAAATCTTAATCCAACACAAATAAACCTTAGATGTTGAACGTGGTAAAAATACTACATAACACTGGCATGTTTCTTCATTGTGTTTTAAACATTTCCATGTGTAGTTCTTTTGTATGCCTTCATTAATTCAATTTATCCTTAAATCTAGAATTACCTAGTATTGTTTTTAGTTCTCACATTAAAAGCAACAAGAAACCTACCACCAGCTGACTCAAATTTACTGTAACTGCAGTCAGTGAGTAACGCACCACCCCTCTCTCACAACAAGACTTGGCAAAACCCAAGTCTTCTCGGGCATGCACTCCTTTGGGTCTGTGATGCAGGCAACCAACATCCAGACTGTAATTCAAAATGTGTATGTTCTCTAAACAGCTTAAAGTACCACACTACCTTTAAAACATCCTGTGCTCCTGCAGAAGCAGGATAGCAAGAAGTCACCTATAGCTGTGAATTTGCACACCGAGTCTTCATTTGTCCTGTTTATCTGCGTCACGCAGAAAATGCCTCCTGTATTATACTGTTTCTTCTAGTCCATTTTATCCTGAACAATGGCAAAATGGAAGCCTCCTGACAAAAGCAGCTACGTGGACAGCCGGTGTGGGAACACAGACCTCGCACAACTCGCCCTGCGTGCGGGAGCCTCCCCATGCCTGAAGCATGTCCGACACACGCACGTGTCTTCCACGGGCACCGACGTCTCATTCAGAACACTCCCTGGTTTGTGTATAAATAGAACCAGGATTGGACATACCCCCATTTCTGACACATTTGCAGTACATCCCTTTTCTACTACTCCCACCCAGAAGTGGACAAGCCTGTTTCTAAGACCACCACCTTCAAGAAAAAATGAGTGGGAAGGAAAGCATTACATTGTGCCTGGGACCAACCCAAAACTCGCGGGATAGCCTAACGCATGGACAGGCACACAACCCCGTGATTCCAGACAGACTGTGACTGAGGGGAAGCAAGTGTTCACAATGTCAGAACCTGCTTTAGAGAAAATGCACTGGAGTTAGTCACTGCTTTTTAGCAGTTAGCTACAGAATTTAAAATTACCTTTTCCTATAGACAGTCAGGAGCAATGGTGTCCTAAAGTAAAACGAATTCAAATTCAGGCAATCTTAATTCAGATACTTTATAACTTATTTGTTATATGCAATGTAACAATTGTTATATTGCATATAATTGTCAATAATGTTGCTTTAGTCAGCCTACATGTAATAGATAATTTTCTTTTTGAACCAAAATGAAGCTACCATAGAAACTTAAAAATCTAAATCCGGAATAATTTTCCCAAATCAGATTTCATTTTCATTACAGTATCTTTTGATATGCTCTTCTGTTTGCTGCTCAGATCGCCTTTCACACAGGGGACAGAACATAAAAATTAGCTCGACATTGCATTACAGCATTATCAAGTAATAAAGGACCTACACACAATCTATCACACTTCTAGTTTGGAAGGCCTTCCAGGTGATAAATAGTTTAATGAAACCGAACACACTGCAGGTGCACCAGCACGAAATGAACAGATAGTGACAGCTACATATCAGCAAACACACAAACAAAAATCTTCCCAAACCTCCCAGTTGATCTGCAGTCCGACTAGAAACACAATAAGTCAATACAGCTGAGAGAAAGAAATACATATACTGAATGAACTCCTGCCCTCTTGGGACTAAATCCTGCCCTCTGCTCAATGAAGCTTAAACATAGTTGTGCTTCGCTCACTGAAAGGGAAAAATCCAGTCTTTATTTAATAACCTTATGATTGCTTGATTAGTACTTGGAAAATAAAAAGCACTAGTTAAGTGCTAAATACTATTAGCTTTTTCAGAGCATCAGCTCCAAACTCGCCACTCCTCATTTCCTTCTCTCATAACTCTTTTCATTCATGTCATCAGGAGGCATCTTATTTTCAGCAATGACTACTCACTTCATTTTTTTTTTTATTTTTTTTTAAATGCTGCTGGATGTACAGAACTACTGTTGAGGTTGCTTGGCAACTAGTGAGACGTATCAGAAAGAGAGATAAGGTCCAGAATGAATGGAATTGCAGAGAACTATATTTGGTTTCATTAAGAGATACTAATGCACTCAAACCATACCAATTTGAATTCTCCACACTAAGATGAAATTTTGCTATTTCTTTCAAAATACAGACATCCATAATCACAGAGTCCCACTAAATCCATTAAGCCACCTCCTCAGGCACACACGTGTCTGCCTGTTGAGAAGAGACTTGAGAAGCAGGGCCTTTACCTGGGTTAGCTTTTTGGCGGGGCAAGCAGCAGTCAGGTAACACGCACACTGAAGTAAATATTTTGAAGAATTTCAGGCCAGAGGGGACAGTTGAACACTTCAGTCTGCCTTTCAGTGTCCCGTAAACCACCGTGCTTTTCCATACACTTTAGTATCAAGCTGAAATTTCAAGTGAAACATTTTTCCTGAAGGTCACAATTTGGAACGGGATGAGACTGAGCACCCAAATCTCCTGCAGTGGCAGAGAAGGGATTACAAAAAGTCTGCCCTAATCGTTCAAGGAGGTCAAAAGAGCCTTATGCAGCAGAAGATGGAAACAGGCCCCTCCTAGTGAAAGAGTTTCTGTCTCAAGCTCTTCAACTGGATCATGTCAGTAAGAATCAACCGGTCTGGCACAAAAGAGGATCTTCTAACATCCCCTCAGACCTTGCCCAAGCCCTGGTGCTTCAGAGGAAGTGAAAACAGACAAAACCCAACCAGCAAACTATCTGATGGGAAAAACAAAACCAGAAGTCAACCCCCGCGCTCCCCCACCTCTCCGATGCCCGCAGGCAAGCACAGGTTTCAAAGCTTCAAATACCAATACAGAATTGCATCTATCGTAACGATGGTCAGGGTAATAAAAGCCAAAAAAAAAAAAGAGCCCACAGCTGCAAAGGCAGCGAGTAATCTTGGCCCATGAAGCGGGCTTCGTGCTCGCCACCGCTGGGGCGGCCACCATGAGCACGCACGCTCGCGGCAGGGAAGCTCCGTCTCCAGAAGTTGGATTGAAATGCAGTTTAAAAATAAATCTGTCCTTCCCCGAGACTAGTAGGCCTTTTACTATTTTTTTAATAATGTGTGCATATTAATTATTACTTATGGACATCATCTAAGACTACCGCTTCAGTCTACTTTTCCTTCCCCCTTTCTCCCTCCCTCCCTCCTCCTTTTGGGCAACCCTGTTTATGTTTTTAAAGTATCAATAACATTGTGAGGAAAAAAGCCAGACAATATGTTGCCTACGTTATTTCAAACCGTTTTTTCTGACTCCCTAGGATTGTGCAAAATAAGAAGAAACGCTTTACTAAAATCAGTCTTTTTTTACCTTTTCTAGCCCCTTATTTTCCAGTGGTGTCAAAAAGATACTGAGGTAACAGAATGCTATGAAGTTCTTCAGTGACAAACATAAGGAAAGCAAACACATGATTGCACAAGATGCAACTACATGAAATGAAGACTGTCCAATTAAGTGAAGGCAAAGCACAGAGGCAGCACGGAGCACCCTGAATTCCCAACGGTTTGGTGAAATCAGAGCCCAGCGACACACTTCCCTCCCATTTTCAGTTCAAGAGATTAAAAGGCAAAACAGTTACATTTGCAATTTTTAAGTGTCTTATGCATAAGTTATGGAACATATTTTTATCTACAGTGTTCAGCATAAAGCATAATGTGTTCCTATGAGTAATTATTTTGAAACAACATTAATCATTTTTTTACATACCAAAAGTAAAAGGTTGTATCTAATTTACAGGCATCTATTTTAGTATGCTTCAAAACCAGTACTGAAAATTCACCAACTTCCTACTCTATAGAAATTTAACAAAAACCCCAAGCAGCCCCATAAAGCAAATCTCCCAGAAAGCTGTATAACGTTGAGACAAAATATCAGAGACATTTAACTTAAAATCCTTCCCGACACTGACCTCTGCAAGCGCTGTGTGGAACACGCGGAGTGCAGGGAGCGCAGGTCGGGGGGGAGCGCTGGAGCTGGGTCGCGGTGTCAGCGGCTTTCCCCCCCAGACCCCCGTACTTAACTGAGCCTTTCTCCCTTCCATTTTCTCACTTATTTAAGGAAAAAAAATAATTTCCTCAGCTTTGCATTGTGCTTACCATTTTTTTCATGAATAACATAGTGCCATGATTACATTCCATTTTGGAAAAGCAAAAAAATAAATGTAAATAATAAAATCTTTTCAGCAAATAGCTGTGTCCTTGTGATTATTATCGTTTGCTTATTTTAAAAAAAAGGTTATTAGAACTGTAAGTTTTCCTCTTTATCTTAAATGGTCTTTAACCGTTAAAGGCAACACAAAACATGTGAAGTCACACCAATCACTATTATGCAATTAAATGAAAATTCATAAAACCGATTAGTTTAATTTTTACACAGTAATGCCACGTTAAAAAATAAATATGCTAGCTAAATTTGATTTAAGTTATTCAAATTATCAGTGTTAAAACAGGTATACGCAGTTTTCTGAACTTACTGTGCTAAGTGTCCCATTACACGTTTTTATCTATTAAAAAATAATAATCAATCAAGATGTGAGCACGGCATCCTTTCTCATTACAAACTTAAGGTAGAAGCCTACTTCGCTGATACCCATTTATTTCATTTTCTAATTAACATGATTATTTATATGATGTAGAGAATTGTATTGGCAAAATGGAATTAAAATGCCTTAACTTGAGGGAAACAGAAGCGTATCTATGCCCGTAGACCTGCAGAGAAGCAGCGGGTGTCTGAGTCGCGATGGCGAGCAAGGGAGAGCGAATCCCCGCCAGCTGCGAAGGCGCCGTCAAGGCGAGGCCTGCGGGGACGGCAGCAAACCTCGGGGGACACTGCACACCTCCCGCTCCCCCTGCAGCCCCGCTCCCGGGAGGCTGCCAGGGTGCAGCTGGGAGAGATGATTATTTTCTGGTGCCTTAACTAAAAAGACAAGCGAACACAATGAGTTACTAAATAGCCCCTGGGAGAACAGTCAGCAACAGGTAGCTAACGGAGAAGCTCTCAAGCCTTCTCGCGCTTTTGCAATAGCGAACACCTCAAAAGAGCTCATCTCAAGACATTCCACTACCACATTCCTCAAAAAGTGGATAATCTTGCCCCTTAGCCATCAGAAACATACCTCAATGTATTGCTGTTTCTAAGTAAGCAAGCTCAGCTGTAAACAAGTAATTCTAATTAATTGCATGTTTACATTACAGTACAGTTGGAGAAATAAACACTAAAAGCTGGTGCAGCTACACTTGCACTGTATCCTAAATACTCTTGCATTTACTAGGAACTCAAGATTCAATGCCGAAGTAAAATGGAGGGCATGTTATTTTCAACAGCAGGATTCAAGTTGTATTTTAAAAAAACCAAACCCTCATCAGTGGAAATTCCTTCATTTCAACTTGAGAGCTCTGAATGACCAAGATGAAGCTGAACGATTTCTGTATCTCAGCTCTTCATCAGAGATGGGACTTGGGCAACCGTGATACACAAACGCATGATATATCTAAAAATAAAGATAGAGATAAATTTGCCTGCTGGATTATACTTCAAAGCATTAGCTATGCCTGCCTTGATCTAGGAGACACTCGGGAAGGATGCTTACAAAACTGGAACAAGAGTAGTGATTTTCATGTTTAGAAAAGAATAAAAATAAAAATAAAAATCCCTCAGAACCCCCCAGCCCCAGAGAACGGCCAGGACACTTCCTGGGGGTTACTGCCCCTGCCCCACGGGGAGCAACACCAGGCTGGAAGCCCCATCCTAAGGAACAGGCACCAACACTCCGATCCAGATTGCTAGAAGGAGCTCAGAAAGGCACAGCTTCTATTAGTAATAAATTATATCTTATATATACACAAACACACTAGGTTTTAACATAATGAAACTGAAAAAAATTCCCCAGCTGGAACGACTGGCAACAGATAAAAGGCAGCTGTGTAATGAAGTAAGGGGAATCTTCAGGAATTGCGATAACGTGAAGGTATAGCTTTAATACCAGAAAGGTATTCCACAGACTTAAGACAACTGAAATATTTAACTGAAAGCACAAATGTCAAGTTGCAAGGCCAGGAACAGTAACTCAGAAGATGGAGAGCTCTCAATGCGCAACAACATAGAACTGGCAGTTTAAATACTGCTTTGCTAGGAGAATTCAACATTTCCCACCAACCAGTAAATACAGATGAGGTGCACGCTCTGCTATGAGCAACACCTTGTTTCCCATGCAACTATAAAAATGAAGACATTTTCACGTTCAGTTCTCACTTTCCTTCTTTTACCTAAGTAAGAGGGTTTCTTGAAAAAGCAAACACAGCAAACAGGGAGTTGAAAATAAAGCATAATGTAAAAATGCAAGTCTATGCTTTCTTTCAAACCTGTGTTGTCATCTTTTCACTTACGGTTAGCCTGAGCCTACCACCAGCACGTAAAAACTGATAGAACTAACAAGCTTTTTAGACTCTTAAGGTTGCTTCATGCATTGCTTTTCTGTCATACTGTCAGGAACATAAATAACATCATTTTGCACCCTCAAAAAAAATTTACTTCATTTGCACATGGAAATATTTTAATGGCTTGATTTCAGAACGCCTCTGAGCAAGGTACAGGAGTTATTCCATCGACTATGAGAATACTCAGTACCACAGTATGCTAATACTCTTTGCCAAATAAGGCCCAGTGTAGGTATCATAAACTATCAGAATCTTCTGAAAACTCATCTCACAGTATTGAAAAACACACGAGTAGATTTAAATGCAAAACGTTTGCACATGTTCCAATGGAGAATATCTCCTACCTCAGGGCAACATACCACAATAAACTTGAAAAACCCAAAATCTGGTAACTTTTTTCCTTTTTTTTTTAATAACAGAAGGAAATATTAATGCTGCTTCATTGAGGTTTACTTTTTCACAGAATGGGATTTCCCCCTCTGTAGAAATAAGAGTATTTCCAAAGAAAAGATAACGTCAAGCACATAAACACAACATTAAACATCCTAACAATTAAGGAATTTCTTGTTTCCTTAGGTTGTTTAACGTCACCTCCCATTTCTTTCAAGTTGATGGAAGACAGTGATATTTAACTTGCATAAACATTTTGCATAAACTTTTACAAGCTATATGCAGTATTCAGTTCTTATTCACAGTATTTATTCACTGTTGGTATATTCTTGGCTTTTGACAAAACTCAATTACACAACTGTGTCAGGTCTTAGGACAAGACCTAAAATAGCCTGAAATGCACATCCTCCTCCCCTGCCCGCCCACACCTTCACCGTGTGTTCTAGGCACACATTTCGATCAAACCCTGTAACCAGTTGTTCAGCTGGAAGGGAACTTTTCAGAGTCTTGAACAGACATGCACACACAACTTTTCCAGCACTGTAACGCTTCATCTGGGTCCTGGTACAGGAGCTGAGAAAAAAAAAATGCTGTCTGCCTGAAACCTGCAGCAGCTCCCGACATTCACCGTGATGCAGAGGAAGGAAGGAAGAAAGAAAGAAGGGGAAGGGGGGAAATCACAAGCACCAAGCCCCATGCACCCCCTCCAATTTTCAGTGTTACTGAAAGGGCAGGAAAAAATTATTTTTGTTGCCAACAGAGAAAAATACAATAAAGTCGGTTTGTTTCTTGGCAAGAAACTGATGTGACCACTCTAAAAACAAGGTATTGGTACACAAATCTAAAGGAACTGTAAAAACAGAGCAATATCATTTGTGTATGCAAACGAATAATAGCCATTAGCAGGAAATTAATTATTTTAAAAGACTTAGTTATAAATATTATACTTTTTCCTCACTCATAACATTAACTTCCCTTCCACAAAATCACACACGCAAAAAGACCAAAGTTAGAAAACAAAACACAGTATCAGATAGCAGAAGAGTAAAGTTACTGAGACAGGAGACTGACACTGACCAATGTGACCAGATAACATCATTTACTGGTTTCTGTGAAGTAACGGTGGTGCTGCAGTACAGCTTTTGGTGGACGAAATGTATAAAGAAAAGACCAGAAAGCATAGAATCATAGAGTCATAGAATTGTTAGGGTTGGAAGGGACCTTAAAGATCATCTAGTTCCAACCCCCTGCCATGGCCAGGGACACCTCCCACTAGACCAGGCTGCTCAGAGCCCCGTCCAGCCTGGCCTTAAAAACTTCCAGGGATGGGGCTTCCACCACCTCTCTGGGCAACCTGTTCCAGTGTCTCACCACCCTCATGGTGAAGAACTTCTTCCTAACATCCAGTCTGAATCGACCCATCTCTAGTTTTAATCCATTCCCTCTAGTCCTACCGTTACCCGACGTCCTAAAAAGTCCCTCACCATCTTTCCTGTAGGCCCCCTTAAGATACTGGTAGGCCACTATAAGGTCTCCTTGGTGCCTTCTTTTCTCCAGACTGAACAACCCCAACTCTCTGAGTCTGTTCTCACAGGAGAGGTGCTCCAGCCCTCTGATCATCCTCATGGCCCTTCTCTGGACACATTCCAGCACATCCATATCTTTCTTGTAGTAGAGGCTCCAGAATTGGACACAGTACTCCAGGTGGGGTCTCACGAGAGTGGAGTAGAGGGACTACTATTCCTTCCTCACAAACTACTAAATCTAGGTGAGAAAAGAGAAAAAGTTCCAAACCTTTGAGAGGTTGACTTGGCTTTCTCAACTTACCCACTAAGAGAAAGTAATTTTTAAAAGTAGATGAGAAATACAAACATATTTATCATCTAAGTCTTGAAAGTAAAGCTATTCAGTTTTGCTTCTGCCATCATCATTAACAGAATTGATATATACACAAACTCCTATTCAACACTTCAACAGACTAGTTTAAGGAAGTGTCATTATTATACAACGTCATTTGGGAAACTGAGGCTGAGAAGTGTTATCTGAAATTCCCTATAACCTACAGACTTCCTGGATCATAAATACTGTCCAAACTTACTAATCACAAAGGCACATTCCCCTTATTTGTCAATCTTTGTAGTGGATTTCGTAAGTCACATTTCAACAATTTATTTCTATCTAAATATTTCTGCTTGTCCCAGTTTTTCCCATGACACTTCAAAACTGTCTATCGCCCTTGCCAATTTCCAGCTTTCTAAAATGGTGCATGACAATGACCCTCTCCTTAGAGCCTGTCAGCCAAACCCACAGCGATCACACAGGGAAAAGAGGACTTAAAAAAAAATTAAATAAATTAAAAAACTCAGTGAAAGGCCACCATCTCAGAAGCAAAGCACTCCAGCCCCAATATAACATAGAAAAGAGATTTTTTTCCTCTTCAACCTGAACTATACATTTACATTAGTTCTTCCAAGTACATTCCTTACTCCTCTCCTCCCTTGCCCACTTCCAATCCTTTCTGGTTTATAAAGATTGGCATCTGAACTTCTGCACAGTCAAAAAGAGAAGGTTTTAGCTCCACTTTATCAGTGGATGCTCATAAAACGCAGCCTGCAACAGCAGAGACCTGCTCCTCTGGAGCAGCCTCATGGAAAGAAGCTGAGGAGGGAGGGAAGGCAAGGAGGGGAAGTCATGGGCTCCCTGCTACAACAAGCCAAATGTAAACCCTTTCTATATCACAAGGGGATCTGTCGTTGGCAGTAATGCAAAGAGGAGAAAAATTGTTTGATATGGAGTCTTCATTATGCTTAAAATGCAGCTCTTCCACGTCAAGGATGAGGCACTCTGGAAGAACCCTGTGGGGAAGCCACGCTGCCATTATGAAGCTGCTGTAGGAAGACGTTGGTTGATGGCAGGGCCAACTGCAGCCATCCTGCAAGAGCCGGCCATGGGCTAAGCCCTTCTAAAATCTCCACCCTAAAAACCTGTGCTGTACACTATGCCTTGCTTCTCCAGTATTCTACTCCACTTACCAATGCCACAGTGCTGCTACTTCCCACATGCCACCTTCACAACAGGAACAAAATAAAAAGGTATTTCTGTCTCTAACTCAACTACGGATTATAGAAGGAAATTGAAAAAATTTTAAACAGTCTTTACTGTAGTTAATTTGGGTAGAACTTTAACCACCTTCAAATCCACCTTAGCACCGTTAACTACAAAGTACATTAATTACCTGGAACATTTGATTCCATACAGTTCCTCAAACAATTAATTAGCTAAAGCGATCAAGGATTGGAGTCCCAAAGGAAATTCTTCTAGTTCTGTAGAACTACACAGACTTCACCTCGTTAAATGCTACAACTCTACATGAGGCCAATTCACCTAAATGCATGACAACTGTCCCTTCATCTATTTAGCATCAGAATCTTAAAACCAAAAAAACATAAAAAATCCCCACACTCACTGAAGGAAGCTCGTGCGCTTAACAGTGGAAACCCTGTTTAGTCACCAGCAATGAAGAAGAGTATGCAAGTAACACTAAAGAAAAAACTTCTGATTCACAGCACATTAGACATCGTTCATAACAGGCATCCTCTCTACTTCAAACATCCTTTATCACAGGGCAACCAAATCAAAGGCAAACAAGTTTTAGGCAGGACTTTAAACTGGACTTCTTTCAAGCCACATGAATAAGCTGCACTAACAGAAATAATTCAAAACTACAGTTATGTACAAGGACACTAACATTAAAAAGTATCTCTTCATCTCCAGCATACTTCAGCTTTCACAACCTCTCTGCTGTTATTCATCACGTCAACTGCGGTGGTGTATGCAAACAAGTTTATGTTCTAGAATGACTGATAAGAACATCAAGAGAAGTAATGCTTCTCCTACTCCTCCAAAAAAACTCCATGCTGTCTCGCTCATTAGCTGAATCCCACATCATTTTTCCACGAGGTAAGTAGGGCACAAAGGGAATGAATCAGGCAAAAGGGATAGCGGGGAAAGCACGACAAGGTAGGGAACAGTTAGCTACTTTGAAGAAAATACAAGTTACTTTAGGACTAACGTGTAACTTGCAAGAACTTCAAAACACTGAAAACCAGCCTTCTCCCCCATGTAAAGTGTATGTTATGATCTACTGATTATTTTTGGCAACAAAAGCCTAAGACTAGATGCATTATAACTTCTTGTACATTTTACATATACCACTTTTTCATTTGATTTTTATGCACCTGGATGTTCCGATACATACCACCCACAAAAGGACAAGCACAAAGGACTGACTGCAAGACGACATGCCATGGGGTGTACAACCTGCTGTTCCTGAGCTGCATGCAGCTCCCCAGGGGGGCTCCAGGCAACCCAGGCCCTTGCTGTGAGGGAGCAGAAGCCAGCGAGGCTCCCAAGGCCAAATTTGCCCCGTTGCCCTGGAACCCAGCTGCACGCCCAGCTCAGCCCCAACCTACCACGCAGAAGTGAGATGCTCGAGGAAGACACCGCTGCTGCAA
Organism: Fratercula arctica; assembly: GCA_947846985.1. Lineage (NCBI taxonomy): Eukaryota > Metazoa > Chordata > Aves > Charadriiformes > Alcidae > Fratercula > Fratercula arctica. The sequence continues at coordinate 764,494 of CANTUZ010000013.1, read as the reverse complement.
ACCCCAGAGCGTGCCCCAGCTCCTCCCCGGTTCTGCAGGTTTCGTGTAACGGGTCTCCGGGCTACCAGTTTCGCACAAATTTGGGTATGCAGCTTGTTGAGAATGTGATCTACCCATGTAATTTATTACACATCGGCAGCATCTCTTTAAGAGCACTCATAGGCTTAGAAAAACTTCAAAGAACTGTCAGTTAAATAGCATGATACCTTTAAAGGTGCCAGGGATCCTTGACTTCCACTTTCATCGATGAACTTTTAACTTAGCACCTAATGTTGACAGCTGCTACATCAAAGTCAACTCACGCAAATCTTTCAAGTCACTCAAGTTTTTTAAGAGGTCTTTAGCAACAGAAGCTGCCAAAATAATGAAGAGAATTTAGCAGTAACAGGATGCAGGACTGGGCACTTATGAAAAAGAGTTGTCTTGGGTAAAGAAAATATTCCCCATAAAGGGCAGCTAAAAACGTGTCGCACAGACTGTAATTTAGTTTGAATCAGTCTGAACTTTCTTCCAAAAGACTGTGTACCTTATCCTGAACGAGGATTTGGGGATTAGGAAGAAGTATTGTCCAGGCTCCTTGGCTAAACTTTTAGCTCAGACATTCTTACTAAAGAATTAGCTACTGAAAAATGAGTGAAAGCTTAATCTTCCCAAAAAGGCAGGATTCACACAACAGATGATACCACGAGAAGCTAGAGGATGCCAATACAAAAATATTATGTTTGAAAACAAGAAAGACAAAACTAGTAATAATCTAAAGAAATCAAACACAGAGAATAAGCTCTGAAATTCCAACACCTTAATTCAATTAGAATTAATTTAGCAGCTTTTGGTATACACACACAAAGACACTTGAAAGCATAAACTAACATGCAGAAGAATCTCCTCCTCCTCCCTAGCAAGGTTAGACGAAAAGTCAGCAAACACAAATCTTTCTCAGACAAAATAATAATTTCCATTTTCCTTATCCCAATGCCATTCCCTTCCTCACAACTATCAAATAATTGAACAGATTTTAAGTGTAAACAAGAAAGGCTTTTAAAAACATAATTTAACACAAACATCTGGACAAGCAAACACAACAGAAGAGAGAAGAAAATCTGACCTATTACACCCAAAATTAATAGTACAGACTCATTTTGTGAGGAGACAGAAACAAAAGCCTTACTTGCTCTAAATAAAGAAAACTGCTTTCATTTTGTACGCTAACAGGAGGCATATTTACAGCAGGATGAATCAATGTGCTATAGCAGAGGTAAATCAGTGTCAGCCATGTTGTGAAAGAAACTGCAGTTAAAAAAAAAAACAAAAACCCGAACCACGAAACTTAAGCCTTAATCAAATCAGCTATACTGAACCTTGATATAAATCATTTTATACCGTTAGCTCTTACTTATTATTGGTGCATGACTTCAAGTTAATGTCTATTAATCTCATCTAAAAATACACATCCAAATTCTAGACACTGTGAAACAGTAGCAAGAAGAAAATATACCAAGATATAAAGCACCAGCAATGACTACTGTGCAGCGCACAGACGTAAGGCATGTCGTAAAGTGAAAAAACAAATGCACTTACTCAGCATTAAATCCATTCACGTGCAAGATCCTCATCTGTTTGACTATTGTGCTTTTACCGGATTCACCAGCACCTAGAAAATGAAAGTAAATCAATTTCAGAAGGAAGCATAAGTGATGAAGAGACATGCTACAATTTTTTCTTCAGGGTAAAAAAAAAAAAATCAAGAAAGTTGGTTTTCTCAGTGCAAGAGTGAAAAGTGAAACAAAAAGAAATAATTGCCACTGGAAACTTCAGTTGTAGCTAAAAATAAATGCCCAGCTCAAGTCATGTGTCAGATCTGAATCTTGGATCATTTCACTGCCATTTTTCCAGTGTCAACGTTAAAAGCAGATTGCAGGGTTTGGAAGGAAAAAGGACAACTTTAACATTTTATAGAGAACAAGGTAGGGAACATCAAAATCTGCTTGCTTTGTCACTACTCTCTGATGGAGAGAAAGAATGACTGAAGTCCATGCTAAACTGAAGCATTTTTGTTAGATCCTTAAAATATTTTAAGTTTGGCTGCGGTTATCATCACCCAGTCAAAAGACTGTGACTTAAATCGCAAGAAATAAAATACGCAGATACTCACATCTGAAAAAGGAAGGCATCCCCTCTGAGCCTCCACCCACAAAGCTGGAGAAAACTCCTTCTCTAATTTGTGTCTTGTAAGCAACCTCCCACCCTCTCGACGTGTTCCAAATCAATCACAGACGCACCCAGACGCAGAGACCACCTTTTGTGGCTGCATGCTCCTAACAGCCCCACCGCAGCTCTCTGCTGACTCCCTTCTATACCGGCAGCACAAAACCCCACTCCACTTTACTCCAGTTTCCATAAGTAGACATATGCTATTTCTGCTGTGCTGCAAGGATGCCAGTGCACAGGGCAACCCATCTGCCTATAGCACCCGTTTTTTCCACGCACGCTAAAAAGACTCAAACAGCAGCGTTTAACTGAGCTGTTCCACGCTGACAGATCGGCAGCTTTCTATATAAAGCAAACATATTTTTGCAAGAGTATAACCTGGCAAAATTTAGAAAGGCTCCCCTTCGCATCTACCTCTTGGCTACTCGTTTATTCCTCTCATTAGCCGACGCCTCGACAGCAGAGAAGGTATGTCTGTGGCAGAACGGGCACAGAGGTAGTTTGTATTTATAGGATGCCAGGTCTCCACTAGCACACGCTGACAGCACAAGCCTCCATTTTGAGCCTCGTGTTCAAAACTGTATTTTAGCAGCTACATTTCAAAGTTCATTTTCTGATAGATGCATCCCCCTCTGCTTTCTCCCTTCCTTCCCTTCTCTCTCGTGAATTCCTAATAGTCCTGCTCTTCTCTCCATAAAACCTGTCTGCATGTTTTGCCACCTTAATCCCAGAGCCTTGCTCCTTTTTCCCCTCCTCGCTCACTGATGTTTTGTAAGCACTTAGAGAGAGGTTTTTATCTACAACTCTTTACGCAAGCGCCACTTCTCCCCTAAACTACTATTTTATAACATACGCACTCTGTCTCTTCAGGCGTACTGCATCCTGCAATAAAGACCGGTGGCAAAACTCATCAAGAACGAGTAAACTCTGGTTAAGATAGAGACTGGGTCCTCTTCACAACTAAGAACTATTCAGGAGCAGCGGTATATGCTATCGTCATATTTCCATTCAGAATAATAATGGAATTTCAGCTGTAACTCTAAATCACATCTTGTAAGTATTGGGAGACAAAATCTTTACTTCACTTAGGCCGAGAACGGGGAGAGACAGTTGTCACTTTTGCTGTAAATGCATAGAGTTCGCTACTGACAATACCGGGTTCTCTGGATCAGATACAACACCAGTGAAACAAAATGAAGTATTACATCTAAATCTCTATATTTGGCTACTCATTAAGGCCCTATTCTTACCAACAATTCTGCATACATTTAACCTCACCACCAAGGAGAGTTCTACCAATTTCAGTGAGGCTGCTGGTGGCAGAAGGGGCAAACACACGCACAACAGCGGGGCCTAAACTCCTTACACCATTTAGCAGCTCTTCTTTGCTGTTAATCAAATATGATGTGAAAACATTCAGAATACTTTCAAAGTATTTGGGTTTTTAGTTCACGTGTCTTATAAAGGTAACATAATAACAGGGACGTAAGCTTTTTTATTTTTTTACCAGTGAGTTTGTGTTATACTGTCCACAATTCCTGACAGCTACTGTTAGAAACTGCAACATCTGAACTATCACTTTAAAACACACGCACACAGATGACCTTACAGCCATCGCTAAATACCCAAGAATTTTTATTTACAAGTATTTAAATTATTTTTCAGTCACCAAAACAAAAGCAAACAGAAGGACTATTCAGGCAAGCCCATCATGTTTCTGTTTTCTGAAATTCTGCCTCAGATGAAAGTAACCCATCTGATGACAAACGGCTTCTGCGAATGTAACGTTCAGCCCGAAACGTGGAAGTCCAAAACACTACCCAAGAGCTGATGCCCAGTTTATCCTGTTAAAGATTTCTGTGGGAGCCCTGGCAGGCGCCTCGGTGCTGCAGGTGCTGCTGTAGTCCCGGTCGCTCTCCATTTACTCTAAGCCTCTTTCTTCAAATCAGTATTTGAAAGGTTTTACTGGTAAGAGCACACTTCCAAACTCACAACCTTCAAACCTGCTTTCTGCCTCGACGACGGCCGCCGGGCCAAGCCAAGGCCTAGCCCCTGCTCCACGCCGGCCCTGCCAGGCAGGCACAGGCTCCGGCTGAGACCAGAGCACCGGGGGCTCAGCCACGAACCTCATTTTAAAACGCTACTTCAAAATACTTGGGAATAACGAGTCTGACAAACGTTTTCTTGTTCTCCCCGGTAACGATGTTTGGACCATCCCCTCCCTCGAAGCCATAACCTGCATTTCTAAACCCATCTCCTGCAAAACACGGCACTGGCAGGTCACCGAAATTAATCGCTGAAATGACGCCCGAACCCGAGCTCCGAGCGCGCGCTGCCCTCATCAGCGGTGCGCCGGGGGCCCGGCTACCGAGCCGGCCGGCGGAGGGAGGCCGTGCCCGGCCCGGCCCTGGCGCCGCGCTCCCTCGGCCCCGGCGCTTCCCTCCGGGACCGACATCCTCCCTCCGCTCCCCCCGAGCGATTCCCCGGCTTCCTCCCTTCCTCTTCCTTCTCTCCCCGGCCCGGCCGCGCGTTCCGCGGCGCCCCAGCCCCCGGCCAGGGGATCGCCCCGGGCCGGCCCAGCCCCAGCCGCCTGCCCCCGCCCGCCCGCCGCCAGGCCGCGGTGACCGGCCTTCCCCTCCGCCGCCGCTCCGCTCGCCCGGGGCAGGCCCGCCGCCCCTCGGCGCCCGGCCCTGTTTATCTCCCAGGCTCCCCTCGGGCCCGCCGCTCCGGCATCGCCGGCCGCCTCCCGCCGCTCGGCCCCGCGGCCCGCCCCGGCCTGCCGCCCCGCAGCCCCGTACCTGCGGGGCCTGCCCCGGCCCCCGGGGGGTGCCGGACCCGCCCGCCGCCGCCGGGCCCAGGAGCCCGGCAGGCTGCCCCGGACGGCGCCGCTCTCCCGGGCGGGTCCCCGCCGCCCCGGCCCCGCCGGCCGCCCCCCGGCCCCGCTCCCCCGGGTCCCACCTCTGCCCCCGGGCCTGGCCGGGCCTGGGGAGGGGGCGTCCCCCGGCCCGCCGCCGCGCTGCCCGCCGCCCCTTACCCAGCAGGAGGAGCCGGTGCGTGGCCCGGTAGACCTGCTTGTCCTTCTGCAGCTGCTTCTCGATCTTCTTGTTGGCCTCCCGCTGCGCCTTCTCCTCGTTGCGCTGATCCTCCGTCTTGCTGTTCCCTAAACAGCCCATCTTGGGGAGGGGGAGGCAGGGGACGCGGGGCGCGGGGACGGGAGGCGGCCGGGGCTGCCGGGGGGAGGGAGGGAGGGAGGGAGGCACTCTCCCGGGCTCCCTTCTTCCTCCTCCTCCTCCTCCTCCCCCCCCCTACTCGCTGCTGTGGCGGCCGCTGCCCAGAGCCAGAGACATGGAGAGCGCCGAGCCCGGAGCCAGCCGAGGGGGGGCCGATGGCGATGACTCTGCTGCCGCTCCGCCGGGCCTCCTCCCCGGCCGCCGCCGCTCCTCCCGCCCCCCGCGCCGACCCCCTCGGCGCACCTTCCCCGGGAGCGGCGGGGCCCGCTGCGGAGCGATCCGCGGGGATCTCCGCGCCCCGGCCGGCCGCCGGCGCCGCTAGCGGGAACGGCGGTGCCCCCCCCGGCGCCGCGGGCTCGGGGACGGGTCCGGCTCCAGTGCCGCCCCCGGAAAAAAATAATCCTCTGTGGATCCGCAGGCGGGGGCTCCCGGCGCGGAAACCTCCCCGAGCGGTCGGCGGCGACGATCGGGAAGCGTCTGTGGCCGCAGCGCCGCGGGCTCACGCCAGCCCCGGCCCCGGCGCAGCTCGGTCCCGTCCCTCGCCGGGCGCCGCCGCTGCTTCCTCCTCACCGCGGCGGGGGTCCAAGACAAGCCCCCCCTTTTTATTTTTTTTCTCTTTTCTTTTCTCTTTTTTTTTTTTTTTCCCCCTCTCTCCTCGCTGCTGCCGCCGCCGTCTCACATGAGGGCTCCCGGCGAACCAATCCTCTCGGCTCCTCCGGGGAGGCCAAACACGCCCGCCCCGCGCCCGTCACCGCCGGCAAGGCCGCTCCGCCTCAGCTCCCCGCGCTCTCCCGCATCCCGGCTCCCCTCCCCCCGCGCTCCGGCCCCGCGGCGGGTGGGGCGAGCGGCGCTCGCGGCACCCTGGGAGCGCGCCGGCCACGTGACCGCGCCCCGCCCCGCCCCGCCCCGCGCGCGCCCGCTTCGAACGGCCCCGCCGCGCGCGGGGGGGGGGGGGCCGGGACCCCGGGAGCGGGACACTGGGGCGGGGGCCGCTCGCAGGAGCCGCGGGCAGTTGGTGGATCCTGAACCGGCTGTAGCTGGGCCGCCCCGGGGCGCCTCGCACCGCACGTGACAGAGAATCCCCGCAGAAGTGACCGCACCGAGCACCCGCGCGGGCAGACACCCACACATACACCCATACGTACACCCATACGTACACCCATACACCCACACATACACCCATACGTACACCCATACGTACACCCATACACCCACACATACACCCATACGTACACCCATACAGCCATACATACACCCATACGTACACCCATACACCCACACATACACCCATACGTACACCCATACGTACACCCATACAGCCATACATACACCCATACGTACACCCATACAGCCATACATACACCCATACGTACACCCATACGTACACCCATACGTACACCCATACACCCACACATACACCCATATGTACACCCATACAGCCATACATACACCCATATGTACACCCATACACCCACACATACACCCATACGTACACCCATACACCCACACATACACCCATACGTACACCCATACGTACACCCATAGAGCCATACATACACCCATACGTACACCCATACGTACACCCATACAGCCATACATACACCCATATGTACACCCATACGTACACCCATATGTACACCCATCCAGCCATACATACACCCATACGTACACCCATATGTACACCCATCCAGCCATACATACACCCATACGTACACCCATACGTACACCCATACACCCATACGTACACCCATATGTACACCCATACACCCATACGTACACCCATACGTACACCCGTACACCCATACGTACACCCATACATACACCCGTACACCCATACGTACACCCACACGTACACCCATACACACACCCATACGTACACCCATACACACACCCATACGTACACCCATACAGCCATACATACACCCATATATACACACGTCCATCCATCCACACATTCCCCGGATGGACGCTGAACCCGCGGGACGGCCCGCAGACGCCGGGGTGTGGGGACTCCCAGGGAAACGCATCCCCCGTGGGGTCCCGGGGCCGGCGAAGGCCCTGCGGGCCATGGGGGCACCAGGGGACAGCCTGAGGCACGCGGTTGCTTCTACATACGGCGTTACCAGCTACCTAACTCTGTTTTCCTTACTGAAATTGTTCTGAAACCTCATTCTGTACATGACCGGCAGCACTCGTGCACGTGCTCATCAGCCACCTCTGCAGAACAGAGACTGGTGTCCCGCTCCTGCTAAAACCCCGTTCCCTAAAACACACGGGCAGCTCTTCTCTGCCTGCCTTTACCGTACATAAATTATTCATCCTCATTTGCAAAATTCAGTTACCGATAACACCATTCCCAAGAACACACCTTCCTATGTCATCTAGTTACTATATTTAGAACCACCTACAGTAAAATAATTACTTGACTAGAGCAAACAAGCAGGAGGTCACAGTTAGTGTCACCAGACACATCTGTTCAGCTGCCCCCGCCGAGGGAGGGTGGCCCTCGGGAGACACGGGGAACGCCACCAACAAATCCCAGTCTTTGAGGATGTATTGGTGCTTTCAGTCTGTTTTTAACGTCACAACTTTGGGTACACCAGGCCTGAGAGCTTTGGAGTCAGTGGAGAGGCTCCTACGGACTTCTCCAGGTGTTGCTTTGGGCCAAGGCAGTTTTAAAAAGGTCTCAGAGAGACTTGGCTCGGCAACGCCCAGACTCGTCTGAAGCAAAGATTATAACCATGCCTCGTCTTTTATATATTTGTATTGTTTCCACATAATACACATTATTCAAATATACTTGACTGTGGTGTTTACAAGGTATACAGGAATCAATAAGGCAGAATTCAGACTCATCACAGGTTTATGGCTCAGGTATGACGAGAATGCAGAAACGCCAGCACGGGGCACCTCAGCAGCAGGAGGATCTGCCCCAGGCTCCCGGCGCCGTCCCCTCCAGCCCCCAGCAGGGCCGAGGCGGCCTGTCCCCGGCCCCACACAGTTCACCACGGAACACACCAACAGGATAACAATTATTGATGGAGACACACAAAAGGCTAAAATCTCGACGAAGGGTGCGCGGCGTTGGCGTAGGGACAGGTAAAAATGCCAAAGTGTCCACCGAGGAGGGTGTCACCGCTGTGACGGTGAAAACCGAGGCTGCAGACTTTGTAACGTTCCCCTCTCCCGTGCGGGGATGAAGGTGGGAGAGCCGGGGCTGCCCGCCTGGAAACAACCCACAAACCAACCGGGAGAGCACTCTCTGGCCGAGCTGCCGAGGAGCGGGTCAGTGAACACCACCCCATGGCACCTCACTGCAGGCCTGGGAACGCAGCTACAGCCCCACGTTGCCGTCACCCCCGCTCCAGGGACCCCCGGGAGAGCCCCCGCGCCCGGGCTGGGTCAGAGCCTCCCCCCGCGACAAGGGTTTGATGTTTTCCACTGAGCAGCCGCAACCCCGCGATTCCCCCACAGCTCAACAAACGCTGTTGCAGGATAATGGCTACACCTTGCTTTTTTTTTTTTTTTTTTTAAATCTATGCATTCTTCTCCACTCTGTGATTCACTCGAGATTTATTATCTTTGTACATCTTTGTAAGATGTGAAGACCTTCCAGGTGATTTTTCTTTTTTCTTGCTGAGGTTTTCAAGGGATTTTAAGTACTGGGAAAAAATAAACAGTGGGTGAATTTATATTAGAAAGGTGCAGAAGTAGTTCCCCCTGTGCACAGTACCTTCGAGGATTAAAATCTTATGCAGAAATAGGAAGTATGTGTGATTTATTTTTTTTTAAGGAGCCTCCGTTACCCAACGCACCGTTTTGCTGTCCTACAAATTCCCATGCCATGCTGAGCAGTTCCAGCAGACTGCCCTCTTCCAGAAGCAGGGCTTATCTCTGGGACAAGTTGACTCCTTCAGTTAAAGGACATTTTTTAATAGCATGCACGGTACATTTTTGTGCATCGACACTCTCTGGTTTGAAGCTTGTTACATTTTTTAGCTTTAGAAATAGAAGGGCCTTCATCCTGGGCCACAGAAGTGACGGGCAGTTGAGTATCAGACCCACCAATCTCTATGTATTTAATCCCCAGCAACTTTGTCTTTTCCTTAGTTAGGGATGAGGGTACGTTGAGGCTCTGATTTAGCCCTAGATCCGTGTGTTTCACCCGCCCTGAGCGCCGGCAGGCTGCAGCGTCCCCCCCAGCCCTCCCTGCAGAACCCTTTGGACTCTTGGGAGAACGAAACTCGGTGATAAAAACGGAGACGGTTTCAAAGTCTCCAGATTATCCTTTGACCTGCTGAACAAGGAACCCTCGAGTAATCTCAAGCCCGTTTAAAGGAGAAACAAACAAATTAAAGCCAAACAATAATCTAAAAAGGAAAAACAAAGCAAACAGATCGTAACTGGAGCAAGAATCCAATGTGGGGTTCTTTTCAGCTGTTGCCTTTGCAGCAGCCAGAACAAAAATCACTTTAAAAAGCATTAAAAGGTAAACAAGGTAGGAAATGAAGCCGTTTTCGATCAAGCCCAGGGAGGGCACAGCAGAGCCAAGGAGCAGCAGGACAGGTCTGTCTGCCGGGGGGGACAGAGCGAGCCCACCCGAATGCCACGGAACGAGCATCACAGGAAGAAATTAATGCACCACTAATGTATCCAATAAGGAAGAAACACAAAACACTTAACTACAGATACTCCAAAGCAAACAGAATGAAAAGGAGATACTTCCCTTTCTGGCAAAGAAGAAGAAATTTTCCATACCGAAGTTCTAAACTTGAGAGGGATTATTGTTTTGTTTTAAAATAAAAACAAGCCCAAAGTCTACTAACAGAATTAACCAAGACCTTCCTTTAAACCGAACAAAAACCCCCTTGCCTCCCTCCTTTCACTTCGAAGCTTTTCCTCAGAAACATTAAAAGAGACTTCAAGGAACTCATGGGATTATGGAAATAAAACATCGAGTAAGAGCTTTTCACCCAGTAGCTTTTCTTATTTTCTCGCAGGTTTTTTTCTTTATATTCCTTCTCACTACTCGCGCATTCTGCACTGCACTTTATTAGGAAGGAGCCCTCTTACATAAGAGAAGCAGCAGCACATCCCAGCTCTCCGCAGAACACATATGGAATGCCGATTACAAAAAAAAAAAATGGGAACAAGTCTTTTCTCAGACTTAGTTTCAATATTTGTCAACATTCACTGCAGACCTACCCCCGCCTGCAAACTTTCTTATGAAGAATTATTCTGCTTTAATCCTTGTTAAGTTTGGGTCACAAAGCCCAGGGCGGCAGCCGTGGTAGGGGCTGTTTTCTCAGCACCAGGCTGGGGCTGGCTCCAGCGTGGGAGCGCAAAGCAGGGAGCAGCGGGAGGCTCCTGCCCCAGCACAGGGGGCTGCCCGGCGCCGTCCCCGTCCCCGTCCCCACCCCTGTCCCCGTCCCCATCCCCGCGCTGCCCTCCGCACTAATGGCATTAATCACTGACACTGCTCTCGCATTCTACGGCGCGTAACAGGAAGGGGAATAAGAGGATTGTTAAAATAGTTCTTGCTAAGTTGTCACACAGGTTTTAATGTGCTGTAAACATTCCTCTCCTTCTTTTACATTTTTTTAAGTAGAACGACGTTCAGGCTTTCACGCTCAAAATAACTTTGCATTTTAGTGGTAGCAAACCACGATACTCCTGATACCAGGAGCCATTATTGGAGACGATCTGCAAGGAAAACAGAGCTGAGATTTTGCTCCTCCGGCCCTGCATTGCTGCAGGCCTGAGAGTGTTCCCTTTCAGAAAGGGTGTTTTCTCCCATCTTTTTCTTTAGATGGAAAAACGTTAAGCCTCGATCCTAAAATTACATACAGACACAATTATAGAATAGGGGTCTTTTGTACCCTACTTTTCCTGGAAGAATGCGGCTGTCTGGCAAACTAACAGCATCATTACTTCTTAACTGCCTTGCTGTTAAATTAGAGTGCCCCACACACCCCAGGGCAGTTGCAGAATTTAGACCCTTTCCCAGCGCTCCAAATAAGTCTTTCTGGTGTTGGGTTGTTGGGTTTTTTTGTTGGTTCTTTTTTGTAGATTTTAGAAATGTATATAAAACAATCGATCATCTCAAAGTCTTTAGGTGTGCGGGATGCAGGCAGGCGTCGGGGTCAGGACCCGGCCCCAGCCCTCGGCTGGGTCAGAACCTCTGGTCCCACACTGGGGTTTTGCCTCTGCCTTCAGGAAACCATCAGAGGTGCAGGATTGTCCCCCCCTGCGGGCACGGCCCAGGGGATGCTCACAAGACATCCTCGGGGATCACAGAGGGCAGCGGGACTCTGGAGACCTGGCTTCGACCCGGCACCGCGCCGTGCCTGACCTTGGACGGGCCACGGCCCCTTCTGAGCCTCTTTTCCCAACTACCTTTTATCTGCCTCTCTCATACAGGCTGTATGTAAGCTGTTTACTTCCGACATGTCTGCACAGTATCGAGAACAGGGAGCCCTGATCTCACTGGTGACCTTTAAGCCCTTCTGCTACACGTTTCACCATAAAACAATTATTCAAAAAGGAAGCGATTTTTTTAATAGTCTGTCTTCCCTTTCTTAACACCTCTTCAATTCAGACATTCTCAGCAACATGAGATGAAAAAATAGGCTCTGTTCAAAATCTTAACGCTGTTTTTCTTAAATGAAAATGCTGAGAAAGCTGCTAGTATTCTTTGGAGTCCTTCTCCCAGGCCCTCCAGCAAAACCAGGGAAAGCTAGAATCAGCATACTTGCTACATTCAAAGTACCAGACAAAGATACTTTTTATTTTGAAAACAGAAAAAAAAAAAAAAAAAGGCCTGCACGCTTCTCAGTCTTTCTTTGTACTCCATAAAGCGCCAAGCAGGACAGAAACCCGGTGCCGTGTTCTTTTGCAGGTCACCTCCAGGTTTGCTTTATGCTCCCTGGTGCTACAGTAACGAATTTGTTTTTCCATTGCCCGGTGCGTGCCCGCCTGTCCAACAGTGACCCGTTCGCTGCTGAAGCCGGGGCTGGTTCCAGCTCCCTCCGCACTGCGCGCACGCAGCCCAGACAGTGGCCGAGCTGGGGGCCAGGAGCCCACCCTGGCCCCGCAGGCGGCCGCCCACCGCCCCCAGCCCCGCACGCCGGGCGTGAGACAGGAGAGCCCCCTCCCCTGCGCTCGCTGGGACGGTTCCTGCACGGGCTTGGGTGGAAAACCTGCCCTCGGCGCGGCCGGCGACCCGGGGGGCTGCAAGGGCCGGGGACCCAGCCACTGCCAGCCACTGCTGCCCCCACCAGCCCAGCCCGCCACCAGCCCACCGACAGAAGACGTGGGGGACCCGCCTGCCCTCCACCTGCCCTGGGGTGACGGCACGGGGACCCCCGTCCCGCACCCGCCCGCCCAGTGGGCACGGGACGATGGCGAGTCCCTTCTGGCAGCGCAGCCCCGGGCGGAGGCAGGGCCCTCCCGCAGGGCCGCATCTCACTCCCTGCACGTAAAATACACAGCCCGACATTTACTCTGAAAGATTCTTTCTATGAACCGGCGTTACTGCGGGATATATATACTAATGCCATACACACGAGAATTAAGGAAGATTTGTCCAAGGAACTACTTCCAGAGGAAGTGCTGGGCAGCCACATTATTTGTTTTGTTTAAAACGATTTCAGGCTTGATAATGCCTCTTTATCAAAACTACACATGTGCTGAGCATGCACAGTGCTGCATGTTGTGAGGCGTACAGGAAGGGGTGGATTTAATTTATTTCTTTATTATGAATATCGTGGTGCTGTAAGGAGAATCCTGGCTGACAGCATGAAATAAAGCCAAACTTTCAGAGGATATTTTGGGGCCTGAAGTTCCTGTGCTGCCTTTTCAAATTCAGTCTTAAATTCTGTATTCCTAATCCTCTGTTCTGTCTGGACCCTCTCATGAATGGACACGTGTATTGTTACAGAGTTGAGCAAGTACCTCATAACGTTTACCATTAATATTCATGTGAAAGAAAAATGGAGTTTAAGCTTACCGGTTTTCCTTTCTTTGAGTGAAGAAACTAGCAGGGGAGTTTGTAAATTCCCAGTTCTGTCAGGCCAAAGGGACCAAGGCAATTGTGACACACCGAAAATAGCTCTTCATCAAAATGATAACCCTGTTTTATTTTGTGAACATCACTTGGCTATAGGGTTTGTTTACATTTATTTGGTATCACACCCTCCGTGGTGGATCAAAGCATTCATGTTGCTGGAGAGACTTCATACCCAGCTGAACGACGATGGCCACAAAGCACAAACAGAGCCACCATGATCTACCAGCTTTCAGCCTAGAAATAAGAAGAATTCATTCTTCTCCACACCAGAAGCTGGCTTGGAGGGAAGAAAGGGGGCTAGAAAGAACGGACTTCAGAACCGATGGAAGAGACTGCATCAGCCCACGCTGGCCGAGCTCCGCAGAGGGAAGGCATGAGGAGCTGGTGGGCACGGGGGCACTGACCCAGTCTGAGACACCAGCTACAGGATCAAACTCTGCAGTAACGACTCGCGAGAATGCTGTTTTTCAGTGATCTGTGTGTGCTTAGTACTGTTTAAAAGCAAAGTGACAAAGGCAAAGAAACTCCTTGTCTAAGGATGAATAGAGGAATTCCCATTCCCAGAGAGATGAAACCGAGGAATTACTTGATTACAAAATGAAGGGCGTGAGGTGCTGAAGCAGTGCTTCCACTGGCTAAGAAAACAGACTGCAGGATCTCACTGCCTCAAAGAGCATCCTGCACAAGGTCACTTTATAGAAGCATCAATGAGAAACCTGTAAGCAGGAGCAAACGACACAGGTGGGAGGTGGCAGAAGCACATCGACCCACGGGCTGCATCCAAACACCCCAAACTGGTCCACATGCAGGGAGGAGGATGGGGCATGGCACGACAGTAACAACCTACCATGACTTGAGACCTCCTGCCCTACTAACAATTATGGAATTGTTACAGTCTCTTAACACCTGAGTAAGAAATATTTTTATTGCATCAACTTCTCGTGTCTAGACAGATAGACATCGTGAATGAATCATTACTGACTAGCTTTGAAGACCTGAGCCGAAGAGCACTCCATGGTGTAAGCCACTATCTGGACACATCAACACTTAAGGAACAATTTTCTGGAGACAGTTCTTTCGGCACATTACCCTAGGGTATACTGACGGTGAGAAACTCTGCAGTTTCCTTAAGGAAACTCCAGCAGTATCCTTAAAGGACTACAAAAGAAAGCAATATAAGGCTCAGCAAAGGAACCTCTTAATCATAGAGACCCAAGTCTTAAAAAAATCCCCATCTCCCCCCCTCAAAACACAGTAAAAAAGCTAATAAAATCACATAAGCAAGGAACAAATGCACAGGAAAAAGCCAAACAGGCCTGAGTTCATCTCTTGGCCTGATTATGCCATTTCTAGCAGCAACGAGTCTGCCTCGGCTCCCCCTGGAAAGTTTTGCTTCTTTGCGAGAGAACATCTCTTCCTTAAATAATTTGATCCCCTCTTCTGGCCCTTTCCTTTGGTTTCAAATGTTCTTTGTTTTGTCCCTTTCCCAAACTGCTGATCAGCTTCTCTGCAAACTGGTCACTGTCTCATGAAATCCCGCTCCTCAGTTATTCCGAATGATTCCCAGCTTTCCCATTTGCCCTCTTGGAGGTGCTCCTCTCCTTGGCAGGACGCAGGGCACCTCCAGCACAGGCCTGTTCTGCAATTCAGCACAGACATTACAGCACAGGGCGAAGGATTCGGTGAAGGTTAAGGTGTTCTCAAAAACTGTGTTCTCAAAACCACAGCTTGACTCACATATGCCCCCAAACAATCATACATTAGCAATTATAATGATCTTTAATTAAAAAAAAGAAATATGTTGCTGTTCTTACAGATAAGGATCTATAGAAATACTTGTATAGGTGCCATGAAAGTCTATTTTTCAAACTACATTTCAGTGAGGGAATATTTAACTACCTTACCCATGTTACTTGAATTCTACTCTAAAATGAACCTCTTTGAAGTTTTCTTATTAAAAAAGCTTTAAAAATTAAGCAGTTTGAATTATTTTTCTATGCACCATATAATCTTCTTAAGTAGTAAAAAGTTAACTTCAGCTCAAGTCATTCCACTTGGAAAAAGGTGATGAAAAAAGCAGTAGATTCACGCATCTCGCCCTACATTTTCTCTACATGTAACATCTAACCCCCGATTGTTATAATTTTTCACGGTAAAGCTTTCTGAGTGTTTATAGCCAACAGGCTTTGGCTTTTATACTGGGAAGTCTGTGATATAAATGTCACTCTCATTTATATCCTCAGTTGTAACAAAGTCATTAATGCATCTGATTCCTAAGAAACCTTATATTTTAGCAACTTGTCCTAGCTCTGGTGCTGCATAACGTAAACAGGTCTAACACAGAGCGTAAGAAAATCACACCTTGGAGATGCTACATTTTTTCAACCAGGGGTAGAAGCTAAGTTTGCACACTATTCTTGATATCAACATCACCTGTCAGAGTGTTATATTTTATTTCCAGAGAGCCACGATCATGTAACTACATTTTGTAGAGCATAGTTATCGCATGTTTGGTACAGACAGACTGAAGAAACGATGCTGGGTGGCAGCTTGGATCCTAAGGTCCCACAAGATGAGAATTTGGGACTGGATGCCACAGCACTGAAATTGCTCTTCAGAGATTCCTTCCCCGTCAAAACCAGAACCCAAAAAGCCTCCCCTCCTGGTTTTTAATCCTGCTCAAACCCAAATGTTGGAAGCAGGTGAAGAACTATGAACTAACAGATCTGGCCCCTTGCCACATGCCCTATTAAGATGCCATATTTAGCTTCTCATTTCCTAATACTCTGGCATTTAACCTGTTCCCTCCAGCCCTTTCATCCACTTCCAGTAGACTAACCAACACGGCTTTCACCCTTCTATTTCTTTCTTCCATTGCTGTTAGCTGTTTTACATACAATTAGTGCTGCTGTCCCATGGCACTGGGAAAAGCGACTGTTAACTTGTGCTCCCTCTACTGTCTGATGGGCTTTGCAGCAACACAGCCATATATCGTGGGGAAACTCCAATTTCTTCCAGGAAGAAAGGTCTATTTCTTACTATAATGTGAAAAGTTACTCGCTTACATTTATGAAAATGCATACTTAGAATATTAAGGTCCTACATATACAGACCTTCAACTAGAATATCACTTATCCAGAACTCCATAAATCATGGACATTCTGCTTTGCTTTCCTGGGACTGCCCACTGTGAAATGAAGAGCCTCATGAAGCAGCTTTGGCAGCCAGGATAAAATACTTTACAGCAGCCAAGCAGCCACAACTCCCATCAAAATCAATGTAAGCCACAAATACTTAGGTTCCTCCCTCCCTTAAAAGGCCAGGCCCTTTCAGTTTTGATTATTAGACCAGACGAGTCCTCAATAAGAGAACAGGAGGCTGAGTTCCAGGTTCCAACCCATGGCTTTTGCTTGACATGGCCCCTCACTCCTTATTTGTCATGGAAAAAGCATCTTCGTGTGTTACACTGGCATTAAGCGCCCATAAGGTGGGGAGGAGGAACACGAAAAGACCTGGTGACCCTTCTGTGATTCCTTTTCATGAATACGGATGTTTCCCCCTGCTCTTTGCAGGACAGATGAAAGTGGTGAAGACAACTTTGAATTACAATTAGAAGCTCCTATCAAGGACTATGAAGTGCGGAACAGAGAATGAGCCTTGGAGTCAGCACCGTCTACAGATCCAACAGTGAAGCACCACAGCTACTTACAGCTGGAGCACTTCATCTATGTTTGGATGCAGCTCACACTGATGGAGACTGGCAAGTAGCATCCTCTCAGTACAGTGAGGAGCATCAACTGAACAAAGGATACCATACATTTGTGGTTTTTTCAGATATGATCTGACCAAGGGGCCACCGTGGGCATGCAGAACAAATTATATACACAAATACCATTGGTCTGCTTGTCCAGCCTCCCAGATGAGAAGGCTATCTATGCCAAATGGATGTTGGACACATTCTGAAGGTATCCAATTCATCATGCACATGGTACACAAAGACTGCCCTCATATTTACAAGCGATGCCATACAAAGGTAATGTCTGTGAAGAAAATGAAACAAAACCCAAAAATGTCAAGCAGTGAAACCTCTTCTCAATATTCCTGAAGGACCTCGTGTGTGGCTTGCACGCAAAGCAAAGAGGTAAGGGATGCATGCCAGAGTCCCAGGTGTAGGGAAGACCACCCGTAGGGAGTAAGGACAGCTTCACCAGATGGGACAGCTGAACGACACTATCCAGCTTTGATTCCTGGCCATTCTTCATGGAAAGCGGGACAGCCAGTTTCTGAAGATCAGTTGTGATTTGCCTGTTACGTGGTCCTTGACACTGCTACGGAATTTGCCATCTCTGGGAAGAAGTCTGTTGCAGAACTACCTGTGCAAGAAGGTTCGTTACCAGCTGGTGACAGAGGTTGAGGGATATGTCTCTCCACTTCTGGAGAGGAGGGTATTTTCAGGGCTAAGAGTGTGGAGAAGCCAATTACCTAAACAACTCTCCTGAATCTTTAAGGGCAATGGAGTACTTTGTCCCTCTACTCACTCCTTCCCATGGGTGATTCAGCAGCAAGGAATATTTACTGTTATTTAACAATGCAGTGGTCTACAGACTCGACTCATGACTGAAGAGAGAATATATTGGGTGCAGACCTTTAAAAGAAATGATCAACAGATTATGTCTTTTATTTAAAAAAAAAAAAAAGGAAATATTTTGTTTCTTTTAAAAGATGAGCATGCGAGAATAAAATGGATGAAGTGGAAGATACCTTCATGCTATCTTTAGGAAGGACAATTTTGGTTGATTACTTTCAGAAATACTTAATTAACATTTAGGATATTATGGATTAAGTGAAAGGTTTACACTGGATTCTGTCTGAAATGCCTAAAAAATAAGCCTTTAACTCATTGTTTATGTTGGCAAGTAACCTGGCTGAGTATAAAAGCCAAGGGCATGACTGACTACCTCACATATTTTACAACTGTTACACTAAATAGGTATTTCAGAATTTACATACTTACAGAAGAATCCTTAAATAGACTTCTTTATGGGTCTTAAATCAAACATACTTTAGGACGTATTTCCTGTTTTGTTACTGTATTTAACTATACTTTAAGAATTAAATCTACTTTTCCTTAAACAAAGATCCAAAAATTTAACTTTAAGAATATGGAGATCACAGAAATCTATCTTGTTGTTTTTAATGCACTGAAATTGTTTAATGAATACCCACAAATCTTTATAAAAATCAAAGCAGAGAACGCTTATTAATATATTAGTAGTATGAGCATACTTAGCCCTCAGACACAAAAAGCATGCCTGCTTATTGCCCAGAATGGAAAACTTCTGCAAGTAAAACTCCAATAATAATTAAATCCCAGTTCATTGATCAGTTGTGCCCTTTACTTTCTTTTGTTTGCTTTTATATACCAAAAAAGGTGTTACTAACATTCATTTACCTCCTCTAGCATTGTGTGGGGCAAATTCACAGTGCAAATTTGTGCAAAAGCATGTAAACTGACTTTTTTTTTAGTACTTAATATTCATCACCAACTTTCAGCGTTGATCAGCAGCTCTCATACCGCCTGTAGTTAGAATCGCACATCCAGCCTGGCACTGTGACCACCGTGAAGTTAAAACAAGTGAGATGGCTTTTAAAGAAACTGCGAGGGGTTTCGGTACTCGGGTTTCCTCAGTTTCCAGGTGAGCAAACCAACCGTCCCGCCGCTGCCCGCGATGCCTGGGTGTTCTCGGGGGGGTGACCAGTCCATTGCAGACACCAGTTACACTCCTTAATCTTTCCTGGGGGCTTTACAACAGCTTTGCAACTTTCTTATTGTTTCTTAGTAAGAACATCGATGTTCCTCCTCCTCCCCCCTAACTGCTCAGCTGCACTTTTCATTTACCGATGGAAAACAGAGCCTGTTTCTACCGTGAGGGAAAAAGAGGATACAGTCTCCTAAGCCCTCGGCAGCGAAAGGAATCTCCCCAGCACTTACTGCTAGAGGTGAGGCTCCGTTGTGCAAAGCCGGTTAGAGCTAGAGAAGTCGGTGGCATCCTGCAGGAGCCCATTTCTGCAACAAACTAAAGAATCCTATTGTAACCAGAAGTCAGGCACGGCTACTACTTTGATTTGATACACTTGAAGGTACTTACAGTTCTGGGAACTAAATTCAACTTGTTAAACAAACCCTTTTTTCTGCACACTTTTTCTGTAATGTGTGATGCACTTCTTCATACCCAAGTATTGGGAAGGAACCAGGCTAAGCCGATACTCAGGATGGCTGGGCTGGTGAAATCCGTTGGGGAATAGTTTTCCAAGCACCTGCAGACCAGATTTCAAAAGGTACCTTTGTGTCTAAAGATGCAGGTAGAGCTCTGAAAGGGCTTCCAGATTTGCTGTATCTACCACAGGATTTGAAAAAGAATCCCATTAGGAGCTTTGCTGCATTTTTAGTCAGCTACATTCCTCTAACCACTCCATGTTATATGACTTAGAATCCACATTTTCTTTTTAAAAGATGGTGTGAGCGACTCAGAAACACACGGCTACAGTGGCACTGTTGCTGCAGGAGCACGAGTCCCTGCTCCCAGTGGCAGTGGCCACCAGCTGCACGGGGCGGCCACCGAGGAGTCGTACTTCAGCATTTCCAGCTCTTCGCCTGGATTCCACGGGGGGAGACTGAGTGTTTATGACGGCTCCTCCTTCCGTTTCTGCATTTCACACAAGCATCCACAAACGAATCCTCGGGAAGATACTTAATTGGGAAGCTTACATGTCATGCATGCATAGTATTAATGCACAGCAAATGCTATATGCTGTACATTTGATGTATCTAAACAGAAAAGCGCCTGCCAGCAGGCACAGAAATCTCGTTGTTATTTCAAAGTAGTATTTCTGAACATTCACTGATTGCAGTTGGGATTCTGTTGGTTATTCAGCTTTTCACTTCCTTTTTTTGTACCTAGAACTATCATTTTAACTTGAACCCCTCTGAACAGTAAGCTGTGCCCCTCCTCTCCTCAAGCCATCACTACAAATCTTCTAACTGATGTAGTGCAGAATACATCCTGTGATGCATGGATATTTTAGCATTTCCCAGGACGTGATTCTAATAAAAATCATACATATGTGATTATATCTAAGCTTGAAATAAGGATTTCCCCACAACTGCAAGCACACAGAGTCCATCTGGAGGGGATTCGGTGTTCCCTCAGCCATGCAGGGTGCACACACCGACGTTCACACCCGGGCCAGACACATGCACCTAATTCTACAGAAATCTGCTTTATTCATAAGTATTCTTATGTTGGTAGTTATCATCTCCTGTGAAAACGTTCTTTCAGTGGCCCTCATCATTTTCAGAATAAAGAATCCAAAATTAGTTGCAAGACCTGTGAGCATTCACTGGGAATCAACAAACTGTATGTATAAATTTAGTCTACATAGTATCCAGCCAAAATCCCACAAACTGCTCTCAACGGCTTTTTTTCTTTCTTTTTGCCAGCTATCTCTTGCAAAGCTGCCATCTTCTGCTTTCTTGCAAATTCATGCTTTTCAGGGGGTTCTTGTTTCTGCTGCCTTCTCAGATTACAATTTCTTTTGTGTTAATTAAGCTGAAAAATTGAAAGAATGTCGCTGACTCTACAAAGAACACAAAACAGGCTTGCTTGAAAAGCTAAAAATAGATTGTTCTGTTCGGAAGACAGACGACTCAGTCTTCAAACTATTTGTACAATGCGAATTAATTGCAGATGGCCAATTCATTTATTTAGACCTCTGTGACAGAAATGAAAGTGCTACTGCCACTGGTTACGTGCAGAAAGCTCCTTTCAGGTAGTCGGTCCAGTGAGAAGCGGAGGGAGCACGTTGTGCTGCTCTGGAAGTCAATTTGTCAAAAAGTTTTCGGGTCCGACTCTCTCTCTCCAGTCCCCGGGTCTCTCTCCCAACAGCGCGGATTTAAAACGTGAGACTGATGTGCACAAACTAGAAGTTACAACAGCCGGCTCACATTTACTTCTAGCATTCATAGTATGTGTTGTAAATCAGTGACATTCCTGTGATTAAAATTACATTTTATTATGATATAAATGTTGTAACAAAACCCACCCAGACTATTTAACTTATTTGAAATTAGTGTAGCATGTCTTTTTTATACCTCAATATTTGTTTTAAATAGTATTTTAATTTTTCCTTTTTAGTCTTTCTCCTTAAAAGCAAAAGAAAGTTAATTTTTTTTTTTTTTTTAAAGTTATTGATTTAATGGGAGAGAATTCAAGAAAATCTAAATGGAAACTGATATTCCATTCTGGCTTTTATTGTTAGATAAACGGGAGGTTTCCAAAAATACCATCTATTAGACTAGGGTCTATAAACTGTAGCTGTGAAATAAAAATATCATTGAACTAGATAAATTGTTTGGGATACAGAATGATCTGTACTAGAACTTTACAGCAGATCCTGAACAGCACGAGGCCTCCTTTGTGCTAGAAAACTAGAAACGTTGTCATTTGGGAGTGTAAATAATGCCAAGAAAAAGAAACTAAATATCAGAGTCCCTTTTCTCCAACTCCAGTGTCTCTCCTTCGCAATTTTACTGCTTTACAAATGCTAAATCCTTGTTTGCAGTCTTGCTGACTTGAAAAATGTGCTAAAGTTGCTCCACAGAGGGTCTGAGCTAACAGGGCTGTAAGAAAACCTCCCAAGAAGTTTCAGGTGGTATGATATCTGGCATGCTGATAGTATCACAGACATATTTTTCTGTTACTTTTTTGAGTAACACAACCTTGCTGTCTGCATTGCAAAGTATTTATATCACATCTCAAAGTCTTTAAATCAAGACTGGTGTTTTTTAAAGGCATTAAGTCTTATAAGACAAAAATACAGCTTGATGCAGAAATGAATTAAATTTTCTGCCTAGACAAACAACCATAATCTATTAAAATTAAATACCAGTCCTCTCCACTGCTCAGGCTCCTTCTAAAATACTTCTGAAGTTACGTAAGCTTATTGGTTATCAGAGATTTAAAAGGGGGCAGCCATCATTCTCTACCCTGTATTTTAAGCTCTATTCCTTTGCTGCGACTTCATCCAAACTCCCACCAAGGTCAGGGGAAACAATTTGTTTTTGAGCAATACAAAACAGGCTATGCAGTTAGGCTACAGCATCTTGCCTCTGGTTTTCTGGATGACAAAAAAAGTGCAAATAGAGCAACAAACTTCCTAACAAGAAACAAATCCTTTCCCAAGGAAAGAAACTTTGTAGGATGCCTCTCGAAGATGACCTCTGTCCTGCATGCTTCAAAATGTTTTTGTATTTTTTCCTGGAAATACAGGTGATACCGCAGTGGAGCAGAGGACAATAAAGCTGTTAAATAACAAAGGTCACCTGCCTTCAACTACATCTATAAAAACAGGTCAGATCCCGTCGGTTCAATGCAGGCAGAGATGTACTGAAGCTACGGTGATGGGAGGGGGACACCCACAGCGCTGCTATACACAACCTGCTCCGGCTCATGTAATGAAGGTATACATGCCTCCATTTAATTTTGGTAGAAAACTGAAATTCTTTGGCCACATGTGTAGAGGAGGAAATCTGCTGTTGTTCTTGAACACATGTAGTAAGGAAAATGCTATTGGGAACATCATCAGGCAGCAGCTGGCATATGCCAACCAACCATGTCCTAATGACAAGGCACTTGGAAAGGAAGAGCAACAAAGCTGATTTTTTTTTTATTTTCCACTGTGGATTTTTTTTTTTTTATTTATACTCTGTGGTGGGGCAGATTTTATGGGGATCATGTCCTTACACAGGCACATCTACCTCCTCTCAAAAAAGAAACATCTTTGTTTACTTAAACTATTTTTGTTAGACCTAATTTTTGCTGGTTCTAAAGAGTTTTGCCTTGCTTGTAAAGTAAACACCAACACCTTTGACAGAAGCACCACCTTTGAGTGCCCACAGAGTGTCTTGGTAGACCTCGTAAAGGTGACATACATATGTTCACTGCTTGCTGAGGCGAATCATGTCAGCCAAGGTCTGTCTAACAAATAAAATGCTTTCAAAGCATTATCTATTAAAGGTAGAGGACAGCAGGAGTGGAAAATTTTTGCAACAGAACCAGAGCAGGGTCTGGGGCTGTGATCTAAACCAGCGTGTGCACCAACCAGCAGGGCTGCAAAAGAGGAGGACTGGACCCAACGAGCGCAGCCAAGGGATGGGTCTTCCCTCAGTGCTTTGCAGCCCTGGTAGGATTTGCAAAACCTCCAGCATAACAGACCCAGCACCCCATGTGGAGCTGGAAGGGCATTTTTTACAGTCACTGGTAGACCCTGACACAACACAAATTACCAAAGCACCAGCCCATAGGGTGATTTCACTTCGGGTGCACGTGCTCCATTGGAGACCAGGCTAAGGGGGCTGAAAGTTCAAGACAATGCACAAAATGTGGAATGCTCCCCACCTACACGCAAGCGATCTGCCCTGTGACTAAATACCCGAGAGATGAACCGCTCTGTCCCTACTGTGGTAAGAAAAGAGCAAAGAAGCAAGGAAAGTAAATTAATTGTTGGAATAATATTCTATAGGCTGTTATTATGTGAACACATTTCTCTGATTGCAAGGCTGCCAGGCACTGGTAACGAGAAGAAGAGTGGTTAAGTGCCTGTAAGTTATTAATGTCTTGCCAGGACACCACAGGAAGGTACAGCTTGCCTGTAAACCGACAGCTCATAAGAAGGCACAACAACTCACTTTCCCGCAGCCACACTTTCATTATAAAGCCAGAAAGCAGTTTGTCATTGAAGTAGCCTTTAATGGGTAAAGATGAAAATTCAGTGTCTGTGTTGTCATTCTGATGCTCCATGAGGGGGAAGGAAAAGAAGAGGGAGCAAGACAGCAAGACAGAGAGTACTTAAACACTGCTTTAGCATTTTTTTTTTCAAATTTGTAGGATTTTGGGCCAGCAGGAATGTTAGTACACCTTCTCTCTAGCACTTTGATTGCATGTTCTTAAATAATTTTTAAACCTGGAGGAGTGCTAGAACTTAGCATTTTCCCAGCTGAGCACACAAACAGGAGGAGTGCCCAGCACTGCTCCTCTGATCAGACTCGTCTCTTCTCCAGTGCCCCACGTCGACTTTTTGAAGCATCTCTGCGACTCCTGAAGGAGAATGGAGTCAGTGAGTTTACACTAGTTCTTGCATATCTACAGCCTCCATCCCAGCAGAAACTTATCTCTCTGGATGTCATTAGAGCTCAAGGAATAGCCTGTCTTTTAAAGCAAGATGACAGAAATCAGGTTCCGCTACTAAAATGAAAAGAGAAAAACCTTCTTTGTACAGGCTGCAAGATTTCTCCAGTATTGAAAATCAAGATATCCCACTGTTACTCAGGATGAGTGAGGAGCTGCAGCATTCATGTTTTCAAAGGTCGCTGTCTTGTTTTTATTTCCCCATCAGGTTGCACTGAAAGGAGCGCTTTCTTTCATTTTGCTGAAAATCCAAACCATCAAATAAATATCAACATGGTTAAACTAAAATAAATCCATCACCCTGTAAATTTTTAAATAAATCAATATACTGTTATGTTTTGAAATGATATAAGACACATTTCTCCCCCTCTATAATTCAAAACCAGCCTTAACCAATTACTTCAAACTTTTCCCCAGACGAGACACATCTCCTTTGGCTCAACGTTTCACATGAGAATTTTCGAGCCAAAAAGAGTTTCTTCCACAGACAAAATTGGAAATGAGAGATTAAAATCACCCTAATGATAGGTACTGGGTTATGCCTTTCAACTATGGACCCATGCCCATATCTCTATAATTGTGACAATATTTTTCCAAGCAGAGTATCATGTTGTATGTAACACTGAAACTTCCTGGTCTCTACTCCTTCTCTGCTGCATGGTTACCATCTTATTTTTATAAGCATTCCATTCTGGGGCTGGCCCTTCAGCTTTGGCAGAGCCAGGCAGCTTCTGCTTTAAAGCGGCTGTTTTGCAACTAGCTGCTGCTTGCTGCATCTTTCTTTTCCAGCCAGCAAGTACCTGCAATGTTTTCCTCTCCAGCTACCGAGAAAATGGCACATTCCCACAGGTGCTGCCCCTAGAACAGGGCACATGGTGGGAATAACCAGCCATGACCTGGACCACGCACGGAATTGCCAGGGTGGGTTTCATTTCTGGGTTCTTTTTGGAAGGGCTGCAAAATGGTTGGGTTTAAACAAGTTCATAAAAATTTTTTTAGATTCACATCCTGCTCATGCTGGCACTTCTGTTGCTGGACTAGTCAGGCTTGCACCAAAGGAACTTTTTCATTGCCACCCCAAATCCATGGATAAACGTCAGGGGAGCCACCAATAGCACCACCAGGCACTTCCGAACACTTGCCGTCTCAACAATAGTGGTCAGCAGGGCAATGGCAGCAAACTTTGCTTAATATTTTAAGCAAAGTAGCTACTGTATGATTTAACTTTATTTGGGCTGTTCTGTAGTGAGAATCTAGCCCTTTACAAATAACAATTAATGTTCTATTTTTTCCTTAAAAGCAAACAAACAAAACCCCCAAATGAGTGGATTTAGGGGAAGGCTGCCAAGGCAGGAGCCTTGTTCACACAACTATTTGCCCACAGGACAGAGCAGCTACCTTGTCCCAGAGGCAGACATGGTTGTTTCCTTCCCATTTTCCTCAGCCTTTTAATTGCTGTAGTTCAGAGTCACACACAGAGGTAAACACCAACCAAGAGAAAAATTCAACCGTGGTCACAGTCCCAGAGGCAGCTCAGCCTCCTCATACCCCCAGGAGCCCTCAGGACATTTTGGCTGATCCCTGCTCCAGATCAGACATCTGCATCAGGGCACTAAGTACATCATGGATTTTTAGCCGAAGTTGCTCGCCGCTCTGGCAGGCAGTAGTTCGATCACGGGAATTACAGAAATGACAGGCTGGCTGTCTACTCGCTGTATGGGCAGCCTGCAATGGCTTGGAGAAGAGTAAAGTATTCAGATTAGTATAGGGATGACCTCAGTGTAAATCCAAATAATACCAAAATAATACGTATTAATAAATAATGCCTCTGAAGCAGCACATTTACTGCTGCAATGCTTATCCCTGTCCTCTATAGCTATCTCACCAGACCACCAATGCAAAATGTCCTGTGTATAGGGCCCTTTGGTCATTTGCTTTTCTAGAGCATCTCAGCATCGTGCCTTCCCCCGTGCCGTACCCAGGTTCACACTTCCGTTAGAAAATCCTAAATAGGTGGGAAAATGCTGGGACTCTGCCTGCAAGGGGCTGCAAGCGTACCTTGCAGTGGCAACCGCAACAACAGCGCTCCAGATACTGGCATACAAATGAACATAACAAGCATTCAGCTTTGCTTATAAAATTCCCATATCCAGCACTGGCACAACACATAGCTTTAAAAATTAGAGCAGGGTTTTCCCATATAAGGGAAAGCTGACCTGCAGCTGTCGCACCAGCGTCGGCCCGCTCCCCGGGCAGCATGCAGAAGAGGAGCTGGAGCCTCACAGACCCTGCCTGCTGCTTCCTCTGCTCCCGTACAAAGTCTGGGTGCTCCCTTGAGCCGTCTGGGGCAACGCTGCTTCGCAGGGAGCCTATAGCCACATTATTCCTGCCCCAGGTTCACTTGCAGCTTGACTGAACCCATAACAATAAAGCGAGTACATTCTTTCAACCCTTCTGTCTAAAGTTGCATTTGTACGTGCATTACTTCTCTGCCTACAGCAGGGCTGACGCTGAGTCTCAGCATCTGCATCCTCCTCTGGCCTTGGGCTTCACTCCCTTCTGAGGCCCCCTGGGGCCTGTTGGGCTCGGAACCGCTGCTCGAGACCCCTGGCTCGGGCCAAGGGACCCCTCTGGGACACACTTTAGTGCTCATGAATCCCACAGAGTGGCTGTTTGTAAAATCAGTGCTAAGAAACATCTCCCTTGAGCTGCATGAAAGCATTCCAGCAAGCCCGTTGCTGCAGAGCCCCAACGGAGGGAAGGACGGCACACGGGCTCCCTCCAAACTGCTGGCGGCAGCTGTCAGTGGGTTTGGGAATATTCCATTGTTTTGAATGTATAGAAAGTGCAGAGAAACCAGTGCCAGCGACTGCGGCGGAGCAGCCAGGGCCACTGCCGGCAGCTGGAGAGCTCTCCCTGGGAACAGTTTCTTCTGCTGGTTTGGTAACGCACGTTGCATGCAGGACCGCCTGTCCGCTCACTCCATCCTAACCCGGGGTAACAGTATCAGCAGCAGTGTGTATTTATAAACTCCCTACAGAAAAGCGAGATGAGCAAGGCTGGGGCCATCCAGCTGCAGCTCTGGCTATGCCAGATGGCTGCTCTGTCAAAACTGTGGGGAGAAGCCTCGGCTCCCTGCAGGGGATGCCCTGCAATAGTCGGCAGGAGTCTGGTTTGGCAGCTCTGTGCTGCCTAAGGGAGAGAGCTTTGAAAGGTGATTTTTTAAGATACCAGTGGTATGCGCTGGATACCTGGCTACATACTTCTGACTGCGAGGGATTTGCACAGGTGGGAGGTTAAAAAAAATCTGGGTAAGCACTATTAATCACTACATAACCATGAGTACATATTTCCTTTTTTCACAGTTAAAATCAAATGAATCAATCACACATGACTTTCCAGCTTCCCGACACGCGCTGTGCGTTCCGCAGGCTGCAGCCCCGCACCAGGAGCCGGGGCTGGGGGCTGCCCCACGGGAGGAGCCCTCAGCAGAGGGGCTGGTGGGGAGAGCGGCACAGCTCCGAGCCAGAGCCAGCAGTTAAATCCAGGGGCTCAGAGTAGTAACAGGACCCGCACAATCTGACAGAAGACATTAAAACTGTAGGTTGGTAATCTCTCTCAGTTTTGTTATTAAAATGGAAACAAACTATTTAGCTAACTGAAAGCCTTGCATCACTTTAGGAAATGTTAATTACATCAGTGGTTTTACTGTAGTAAGTTTCTTTTTCCCTTCCAGTTTTCTAAAGCTTTAGGAATATTTCAAAGGGAATCCTTCCCAAATATGCAAACAGCAAGTCAATACTCCCAGGTTTTTTGCCAAGCTTCCTTTTCCCTACATCTCTCACTCAATAAAATGATTAAAAATGCATGCATATAAATATAAAGGAGGACTAGAGGACTAGAGTTATTGCCAAATAGTTATAGATAATCAAAATCATTGCTTAACTAGTCATATATTTACTTGAGTGTGGCTTCCTGATGTTAACGTGCTCCCTTGTAATAAGAAACAATTTAAATGTCTGCTCCTGCTGTTGCACACGGGAGGGAGAAGCGCAGAAGTTCTGCAGCGAGCTCCTGGCAGAGGCCCCTCAAGACGCTCTGTGGTGGGGTTTACTATTCCAATTGTGTCAAGAATGAGCTGGGTTCCTGTTCTCCCACCAAAGACCCTCAGCATTTTCCTTGTTTTAATTAACTATCTTTCCCTGGGGAAAAAAAAACAATGAAGGATCAATAACAAATATCATAATTAGTATCTCACTAATAGCATTCCTTCTTTTATTTAGAAATGCCATGCTACAGCTTCTCAGAATATTAGTCTTCCTTGTGCTCATTTTTTAGTATCTAGAAAAATGCTAAAAAACTATTTTCACCAAGACTTAGGAATTTTAATTTTATTTTTAGAGTTAAAAAACAAATTATTCAGTATTACTTTCTCCCACCATTTAAGATTTCTGAATTTCTAGTCATGATTGCTGCTATCAGATTCCCTGCTTTAACTACATGTTTAATGCTACGGTTACAGTTCACATTTAGCGTAAAGCTGACTCCTTAGCACTGCACCAGTATAAATGTACAGAATAAGCTTCCAATACATGTAATACCGAGTTTATAGTAACACTGTCAAAATTAAGTATACTAATCTGATAATCATGTAACACAATTTACAGGACAAACTGGATCATTAAATTTTTAAAATTACATCAAAATTATGAAAAACATTAACGATATCCATCTTATTCACCTATGTATAAATTTATAACTATAATATGAAGAAACATATTACCCAAGAATTTAAATTAACAAATTTTATTAATGCCATCTTGAACTCAATTCATTAAATACAAGGAAAAGGGGGCGGGTTCCAAGGAAAAATGCAAGTATCAAAATGGTTGATTCAAAACTCGCCCCCCTCCCCTCCCCGCCCCCCCCCCCCCATCGTTCTTACTGTGATAACATGCAATCGGAAAAGTTTACCAGGCAAAATGCTAATTATCTTCTTTTTAGAGATCTTTGGCTTTGCAACCACTGTCTTATTTTTTTCTAACAAAATGTAATTCTCCTCTGAAGTTTCTAGAGAACTGCATTGAATTCCCTACCACGATCCAAATTCTACTTCTGTAAAAATCATTCTGAACAAACAAGGAATGAAAGACCTCAGCTGTGACTTCCCAAAGATAGTCTATCTTTACATTGTCAAAACATTACTAATATTTTGTGTTTTCAAAACCTTCTAATATATTCTCTATATAAAACAGTTTATCTGGTATTTTAATAAGTTATCCCTTTCAAATAAAATGGTAAATTATTACTGCACTCTAGCTTCTGATACTTATATATTTTTTATTATTTTAACGGGCAGTAAAAATACCCATGAGTGTTTAAGTACTTACTGTGTGTGTTTGCACTCTATGAACAATACCCTCACCATCATACCATAGGCAGGAGGGGGGGTTAAATTGTATTACTTACAAGTAACAATCACAGAATTGATTTCTTTAAAGCTCAGGCAAATGAAAAAATACAGTTGTAGAATTTTGTTATCTAAAACAACATAATCCTAGAAGTTAATCTTATCTAGCTGTTATCAATTACCAACATGAAGAAACACTCCACCTGCGTTCTCAAAGTCAAGAAAACACAACAAAATGTTAAAGCAGTTATGGACAGGAGATAACTCGAAAGGCAATGCTAACAATTTAATAGCTAGCAGAGTCATATGTAGAAATACAGGAATTTCATTTATACTACAGCAGTGAGAAAAATTTTCAATTTCTTTAACTTTCACTCCTGTACCACCAATGCAACTTGGAATTAAACATACATAATTGAACAATCCATTAATGTTATCAAAACCAATAAATGACTAACCAATGCATCACTATTTCTGAGAATCAATATCTTTTTTACCTATGCTACAGTAAAATAATACACTTTTAAAATAACTCTATCTTGGGTATACCCATCTTAAAGTCCATCACAAGATTTATCATCCCAATTTAATTACTTTGCAAGGGATTAATTTCAACTACACTTGGGCTGTTTTCTCCTAGTTCTGACTTAAAATTATGGAGGGCAACAAATAGTAAGTATGTAGAAAGGTAACAATGAAAAAATTAAAATTCATGGAAAAAACACTCTTTAAGTGTTAAATTCCCTAAAGAATAGAAATGGGCAAGATGTCTTTCAGACATCTGACTATTAGTCAAGTATTGTTAAAATGATCCAATTATTAAATAGGCAAGAATTATTTATTTTACTTATATAAACTATCCCTCTTTGCTGGGTCTGGAATAAATTAACACATCCACATGTTTCTTTGCTTACTATGCCAAGAAGAATGACTAATATTTTTCTATAATAATATTTTGATAACAAAATTAATATTCAGTTTAGATTCATAACAGGAGTTCCTGAGTGGTTTTTATGTGCTGAATCAAATATGAAATCATCAAATTAGAAGGATTTGAACAACTTAATTTAAAAACAAAACAGCTTTGCTCAAATACAAAAAGTATTTTTTAGCTACTCTATCAAATGAAAGCATATTTGTGCTTTCAAAAATATACTGGTTAAAGGATTTAGACAGGCTTCATATGAAGCATATTTAAACATCAAAACTAATTTAAAATGATCTAGAGAAACAAGCTGTGGAATGTCCAATCCTTAAAAAAAAAAAAAGTAATTAAATGCTGAGGGCTTAGCTTGCTAAATACAATTAAGGAGGTTCTCCTCGCTCCTGCCCCTCACCACCGGCCCTGGCCCAGCACCTGTAGGCCCGTGCCCAGCCTGAGCAGAGGGGCAGCCATCAGCCTCCATTTTAAACCCAACAGCTTCCAGCAGCACCAGCCATGTCTCCACACAGAAGTTGGCGTCACCTCGTCTGTTGTGTTCACCTCATCTATCGTGCTCATTTCCCGTGCCCGCAGCCTAGGAGCAGCCCAGGGGGGCCCGGTGGGCCCTGAGGGACATGGACTCCCACCACAGGCCACTCACCAGAGCGGAGGCATCACCAACAGCACCCTGAGCCTTCAACCTGGGCAATAATGATCCAGGCAGAAAGTTTCAACTTAAAAAAAATCCAAATCTGATTAAAATTGTAATTTCCTCTGAACTACAGGATGTTCTGCCTGCCCCCGTCCTGTGGCAGGGCAGTCTCAGCAGCCAGGCCTGTGGCCTGTCACAGCCACTGTCACTGGCTGCCCAGCCCAGCCAAAATGAGCCAAATTCACCGCCACAGCCCCAAAATGGTCCCCTGAGGCAGTCCTGCGACCCCCCCACAGCCCCAGCCCCGCCAAATGCCTGCACCGGCCGGCCCTTGGCCCCCCGGCAGCCCCCTGAGCTTCCCCCAACGTCCCCTGGTCAGTTGGTCGTCCCCCGCCGGCGGGGGGGCCCTGGCCAGACCACTGAGCTGCAGGCTGCGCTCCTGGAAGCGGCAACAAGAGGGTCTCAAAAACCAAAGCAAGAACACTACCGTCAAAAAAAAAAAAAAAAAAAAAAAATCACCAAAACGGTGAAAAACAAGGAGAAAAGAAAGCCAGAAACAACCCCAAGGACCTTCTAACCGCTCTGTCCCAGGACTCTGTGAGAGGCTCAGCCAGAGAGGAATTTGTCCCCCTTCTCTGGCACAAAGTTTTAGCAAACAAAGACCAAAAAAATAATCCATAAAAACGTGAAAAAGTAACCCAAGCTCACCCTCTGCAGTGTGCAGGGTGCTGCTTTAGCGTTTCGGTCTGCAGAGGGGTTTGCTTTGGAATCCCTCGCTGCAGCGGTGCAGGAGCGGGCGAAGGGGGGGAAAGTTCCCCAGAGGAGTTACAGCACATCGACTGCTCCGCACGCTATTTTTAGCCCTGCTGTTACTATTTTTACCCATGTCAGTGTTTTCCATTTGGTGACCTCTGTCCCCATGCAGGCAGGGCCCCGCCATCCCGCCACCCCCCCGCCGGGACCCCGCTTCCCCCCCGCACACACAGCCCGCTTCCCCCGCTGCAACCCCGCTCCCCATCGCAGGCTAAACTTCTGGATCGCTTTACACAGCATCAGGGATGCCTGGGCTCCCCTCCTCCTACCCCTCCTTTGCATGGAGAGACATATCTTTTTATATATATATATATATATATATATATACACACACGCACATAAAAAAGTTGCACACAGTGCAAAGTCCAAAAGCAATCACCCAGCAAATCTCCTGCTTTAACTTCATTCCTCTCTAAGCACATTCCTGCCAACGGGGAGGGGGAAAGAAAAAAAGAAAAAAGAAAAAGCAAACAAACGCCACTGTTGCTAAGTTTTGCACTTTATACCCTTTTATATTTACAATCCTCTCTTGGCTAAAAATAGCAACTCATGATCCATTTATAACTGGCCGGACGTGCCCCGCAGCCGCCGGCGGGGCCCTGCCTGATGAAGGGAGCTCTCTGCGTTCCTTCTACCTGAGCTCATCCCGCCGAGAGGGCTCAGCCTGCCCGCTCCCACAAAGCACACATTGACACGGCCGCTGCTGCCAGGGCAGGTCAGGGGAAGGCAGCAGGAAAACAAGAAAAGAGAAAAAAAGGCAGTAACCCACGCAGGCTGCCCCATGCCCTTGGCAGGCTCAAAAGCCGTACAACCAGGGGGGCAGCAGGGCAGGCCCTCTGCGGGTACAGAGGCAGCTCCAGCTGGGCTCCATATGGGATCAGCACTTTGGTTCACCCCGGAGGAGCGGGGGGAGCCACTGCAGACCCGCACATGGGGCAGGTCTGAAGGTAGCTCTGGAAATGGCTTTAGAGTCACACTCAGAGGTGGGTGTTGGAAACTACTCTAGACGTGGCTCTAGAAATGGCTCCTGGTCTGCCTCCAGACAGCTCTACTTGGGGGTTTGGGGCTTGGGGTGGGGAGGGGCTGGAGCCGGCTCGAGGAGTTGGTCTACAAGTGGCACCACAACTGGCAAAGACATAAATAGACAGTGTTATCTGCAAAAATTATTCATGCAGGATATTTTAACAATGTGGGATTCATTCCCTCACTGTTACTAATGCCTTCCAAACCTGATGTTAAAAATTCCCATTATCACCTGTGCAGGACTCACAACCCACATGTGCAACAGAGCTGCAGGACTGAGGCAAGTTCCCGGCTGAGGCCAGTGCCCGGCGCGATGGAATGCTTTGTGCCCAGGGAACCCAGGTGCCACACTAATGCCACCTCCCGTCTCATACTGACACGCTCTGTGGTTCAAATTTCCTCTCTTGGAAGCACAGGTTTCCTCACTTTACTCTCTTGCTGCCGAGAGAAAGAATCCCGGTTCAGAGGCAGGATGGCAACTCAGGTATCACCGAGCAGCGCCAACAAAAACCATCACCAGCAGCAAACAACAGTATTTTAGTGCAATTTATCGCAAATGTGCAAATCCCAGCCACTTAAAAATAAGGGGTCAAACCCTCCCAAAGTTATGAGACTTTGAAGGAAAACATACCTTCCAGTTATGAGTCTTTTGGGTACACTTGAAACATTCCTCAGTACTCTTAAGAGTGAGAAAATGTGGTTTATTTGGACTGACAGCAGAAGTTCAGTGCCAGTGCTCCACAGATTGTAGCTCTGAGGAAAGGAGTAATAACCATGGTGGGACCCAGAGAAAAAATGACTTTAACAGTTGGCAACATCATTACCTACATTTATTCCTCCTAATAGCCCCGTTTCAGCTGCTTTTCTGATATTATTCTTGATTTTGGCTTCTCAGTGGGAAATCACATCCCCTCATGTCTTGTCTGCACAGGAGTTTTCGGGATGTATTTTCCCTCCATAGCTCCACCACGTATACACTCATATTGCTTTGTTTATACAGGAACAAAAAGTGTCTATGTGTAGCGGTGCCTTTCCAAAATTTCGCATATCACCAAAACAGACGTGCAGCAAGCTGGTCAGGCTTTTCTTGGAGCTGTGCTCATTGTATGCATTATAAATCTTTTATTGTAATATACCGATTTCTACCAGTTTCCACTAACATGTAGCTGCCTGCCACAGGCAGGGGTTCACACTAACCGCCTCCCATGAGGCGACATCAGCAATCAAGTGCCATTTTCAGGCTGCTTTCAGAACAGCTAGAAGCAAAATCACTGAAAACCATGATCCTGAATGTCATTAATGGGAGGATGCAACAGTGGTTCTGCAGATGCCTTTCTGGGAGGAGATGCTTTAAGCAGGGAAATGAAAACTTCGTTGCCACATTGCTATCAGCGTGGTAACTCTCCCTGTTTGCAGGAAATACAGATTATTCTGTCTTTCAGTCTTCACTGAGCTGCTGCAGAGTGACATCAAGCAAGCATTCAGAAGACAGGGAAGATGTAAGCATCGCTGGACAAACCTGCCACGAGAAACCCGTCCTGTTGTGGTTGCCGCGCAAGGTATTTCTCTGAGCAAGAGAGAGAGCTCAGCCCAAGGGCCAGGACTACTTTCTAACCAAGCAGAGCGTGGAAACCTCTGCAAAGGCCTGAATTTGCTGTGGAAGCGCTATGCCCCAAGTTTCAAAAGCAGAAGCAAGACAGAGACAGAAAAGTACAACTTCACCCAAGCTATGAATAACATGCTTGTGCAGTAACGTTACAGAAATTGATATTATTAAGGCAAAGTACAGCTCGAGGAACTTCTTTTTTTCCAGCTGAGTTGCAAATAATAACCCACTGCAGATGTAAACCCGTCGCCAGAGGACAGTGGTGGCCATACCCCACCACTGGGCAGGGTATGCCCAGCTCGGGCCCCGGGCCCCGGCTTGCACCTGGAATGCTCTTTGGGAGAGGCTGGTCCTGGGCACCCCCAGAGCCAACAGGACACAGCTGGGCTGGGCCCCTCCGAAACCCAACGAGCTTTTCCAGCACTGACACCTTTCTCTGGAATGCATCCCCCCAGGGTTCTTTTGCTGAGGAGCCCCCTGAGCCAGGAGGTCCGTACCCCGGTGCTCCAGCTGCCTGGTCCCTCCCCAGGCCGAGCCCCAAGGAAGGCCCCATTTTCAGCTGCTTCCCACCACACAAACACCCTCAGTCCCTTCCTCTGCTCCTCTCCTTCCCTGGCTCCTTTCCATTTTCACCCTCTTCCTTTCTTAACCTGAAACTCACCCTCAGTCCTTACAGCTTTGGCCCCCTCTTCTGTTAGCAAAACCAAACTCCCTGGTCACATTCCCCTTGGAGGTTTGCCAAGTATTCATTAAGTGGAAAAGGCTACTTCTTTTTCCTCCTCCCTCCCGTCTCCCCCCACCCCCCCCCCCCACCCCCCGGCTTCTTTTCCCCCCCTACTTTTTGGATGGCGATGGTAGCATGGGTGCAAAGAGAACAGAGACAATGTGAGTTGTCCCTGCCACACTGGGATGTTTGCTGGCGTCCTCTGCAGCAGAACGGCGTGGGCTCCAACATGGGTCTCGTGGCCATTCCTGGTGTCAGGAGTGCCTGGCTTGGGGCTTGCTTTAGTGAAGAGTATTGTTATAGAGATCTCATCACTCAGCATCTTGCAAATACCCAGCTCCAGCCTGGCAGAACCACAAGGGAGGATAAAAGGGAGCGTGTGTAGCTCTTGTGAAAATACACTCCAGTTTTTAGTAACATGCATCCACCCTGGGAGATGTTCTTGGAGACCGTTTCTGCCCTGAAGCACTTCCACATTTCTGCCAAAGCTCCTGACCAGGGAGTGCCCCTTTAGATTTGCTGTTGCTCCTTACAGATGTCACCGTCCAGCATCCCCTGCTGAGATGTGGCCAGGCATTTCACCTTCAGATAAAGACTACAAGTCCAGCATTTCTAGCTGTGGTCATGTAGGATTGCAGAGCAGGATTAGGGGCTCGGGGTATATGAAACCGTGACCACAGTGGTGCATTTAACTGCCTGTTAGAATTCCAGGGGCTGGGGGACATCCAGGGAGAACAATCCCAGAGCTGTGCAGGGGATGGAGACAAACAGGCAGGCGCATCCCCACCAACCAAACTGGGTAATTCCTTATGGAATGGAGTCGTCTTGCTCCTTAAATAGATTAGAATGTAATAAAACAGAAATAAAGCTGTATACGTAGATAAGCCCTCTACACTGAAAAAATAAATTATGCTGGGGAGAAAACGACACTTAAACAACAGCTTTCCCATGAATACAAAGCCCACCATCTTTTGCGCCTGCCTATAGACATGTAACGTGCAGTATTTCACCCACTGCCCTTGTGTTTTGCTCCAGAGCCTGCTGGTGTCTCCCCCGGGGACAGGGAAACCTGCCTGTAAGAATTTGACGCATCTTCCCCAGCCGGTACCAGGGAGCACCAAGGCAGCTGTAACAGGGACTGAGTCACATAACTCTTCACAGCACTGCCACAGAGTGGCAAAACTCCCAGTGAAAGAAAAGTAGTCATTTTTGCATCCTGCAAATGAAAACCAGCCCAAGGTCACCTAAGGAAGGAGTTGCATGAAACTCCGTGTGTGTGTGGCATCGAGGAGCACCTTGGCCAAAGGCTTCAAAGCTTCTTTGTTTAAGTGGCTAAAAAAAGCCCAAGTGATCCTGGGCTACTGGATCTCCAGATGGCCATTGACCTTCATATTTGTTTATTTTAAAGATGTGTCATTATTTTATTTTTCTCATAAGTCAAACAATTGAATGATTTCTAAATTGTTTTCTCCCTGACCTCTTATTTTCTTCCTGGTTTATTCTAGAAACACTCATTCAAGACTCAAATATTAAGATTGGGTATTGCCCAAATGTTGCAATTCTTCATTCCACAGATTGCTATCGCTATTGCAATTGCTATTCCCTCTGGATCCGGAGAAACCCACACAAAAGGACACTAAAAACCCCACATTTGAATAGCATATGCAAGGAGCATAAAATAGAGACTTTGAAGTATCTTTACAAAAATAACCCTTAAGAATTAGGAAGAAAGGGCAGTATCTTTACAAGAGGAGCATTGTAAGTGATGCCTTCTGCTCTCAGCAATGCCTCAAAGTTCACTTTGTGGATCCAGGTAATTATCAGATCCTATGATTGCATTACCCCCGTGGAATCATTCTCTTGGGCTAAATTCGCTTCTCCAAAGCACCGGTGCCCCTTGGAGATTCTGCTTTTGAACAAAGATGACTTGACCTGCTTTGATCATACATGCTGGGAGACCAGAGGTGGGGAGCTGAACAGAAGGGAATTCTAGAGAATGGAGGCAATCACACTGACAGCTTTGTCAGACAGCTAAAATAGATGCTGCAATTTTGGAAGCGACTGTGGCTTTATTGCTTAGAAGTTGAAGAGCGGGGCTTGCAACCTGGGCTCCCTCCAGGAGAGCGGGATTCTGCTGGCAAAACCACAGTCCAGCGAGCCCAGGGGCTATGGGCTCCTCGCCAGTAGGTTGAGGGTGGTGTAACACCTCTAGCAGACTGCAGTTGCTTTATCCTGACATAGTTATGTCCATACAGTTTATACCACTATAAATAGCGTACTGGTCCACAGCCTACCAGACATGGTTATCCCAGTATGAAACGAATACCACATCTGAATCCAGACAAATTCTTTGTTATAGTAATGAGTCACACCAGAGACAATTCTACTCTGTTATCTCCACAACCTAAACCAAGAAAGCTGAAGAATGGTTTATAAAGCTCTGCACTGGGCTCTGCTGGCACTGAGCATCCCAACTACAAATTGGCATCCTGCAGGACCTGGTCCATCACTGACCTGAAAGCTCCTCTGCCCAGGAGCTCCTTCTACCATCACTTCCAACCAAACTGCTCCTGACAGCACCTTCCGTACCACAGAGCAATAAAACAGAAACTCCAAAACCAGCACACTTCCCTTATGCTATTATTAATTTAAACAGTCTCACAGATTTTTGCGAGCACTCAAAATTAAACCAAAATAACGCTTATGCTCTTACTGGGCTGAACACGCTGAAGAATCAAGCCCCAGCAAACCAACCCCCAGCGTCCTGCAGGAGACGCCATCAGACCTTTAAAGCATCGCAGCACTTGAGGGCGCTGCTGCAATAAATTTAACTCACCCTAAAAACCTCTACTTAGTTTTATTATGAATTAAAACCGCCTGTTAAAATATCAGTGACCCATGTCGACACTTGCTTATACTACTGTTGTTACACTGTGGCCCTTCTGTTTTGGTAAACAATGAGCAGAAGTTAGGACAAACACTTAACATCCAAGGTTAGCACCTAGTCGTCCTTTCAAATATTTGCACAAAGTGATGAAGTGGAAGGAGGACAAGATGAAGATGCAAACGGCAGTTTCTCCTAAGGAAGATCCGAGTTTATGGCAGTATGCTCACTATTTTTCATTGTAGTAGTTTATTAATGACATGATTGTCTCAAAAAAAACAAATTGGGGGGAAGAAAACATGAACTTTATACCATGTTTAATTCACTGGAGGCACTACCACGGTAGGTTCAATCAGTTATTTTCCATTGAAAATTTACCTTAAAATATGTCCAGAACTAACTTTTCAACGTTTATTGAGTGAGTAGGAGCCTTCTGTTTCATCCTACGCATCTGCTTGCTGCAGGTAAACTATTAAAAGAAATACCTGACAAAGATCTGCACAGCATTGTCATTGCTCATCTGCCTGCTCCACAGGTATGCACAGGGGACAGCTGGAGAAATACAAAAATCCACTTCATTAACTTTTGTACTGAGAATTATTCCTCCTTATAATGTACAAGATCAAGAGAACCTCTGTCAGACCACATCTCGGAAGCAGAGGCAAAGCCAGGAACTGACAACCACAAGCAGCTCTGTCCTGGTTGACACAGGCCTGCTGTCATTAGAGCCACAACCCACTGAAGCGCCAAACAAATCCATAATCGAGGGACAAGAGAAGAAAATATACTGGAGGTTTTAGAGGCTAAAGAACACCACTCCAGCCAGCAAATGGCGTTCGCTTGCTCATCGCAGCGTGGCCGGTTGGTACAAACATGTCCTCTTCACCCCCCAAGGAAGTTTCAAGTGAATAAATGACTCTGTTAGACTTGGAAGCAAGTTGTCCAAATTAAAACTGCCTTCTCAAATGATTACTTTAAAATGACAAAAAATTAACCAGTGAGGTGACGCCTTACAAGTGCAGTAGCAGTATGGCTGAGAGCTGGGCTTTGCGCTCTTGAAGCAAAGAAGTATTCCAGTTGTTTCAAGACACGTTTGCCATAGTTTAACCCTTATATTAACACACAAACCTGCATGAAAATTCTGTTCCATTATAAAAGTATACCAGAGAATATTCCTATTTTCAATCTGATTCCAAAGATGCAGCTTCAAAATGCAAATGCAGTACCCTAGCAAACTAGTGTTGACTGTGCAAATAAATGTTAAAAAATTGTTTCTGGAAGCCCAGCAAAAGTTGGGCTTGAAATCTCTCAGTGGAATTGCATTTTCGTTCAAGCAATACCACATAGTTTGGAAGCCACAGAAAATATCTATTAAGACAGTTGCTAATTTAGAGAAAAAATGACCCCATCTGGAACTGCGTCTGCAGTGCTGTTCATTGCACCGCAAGAAAAATATTATTGTACTGCAGCGTGTGAAGCTTTGTTACAAAGATGACGCCAGGTCAAAAGAATCTAACTTAAAAGAAAGGTTGAGGTTAAGGTCTTGCTTTTACTAGAAGAGATTAAGTCCAAAAGGAAGTTTAATATGAAGGAAGGAGTGGAAAAAAGATGAATTGAACTGCTAATTAATATAAACTTTTTTCCTCCATGAACAATAAAAACTTCCAGCTCTAGGAGGATGCTTTGCAATAATGCAAATTGAGGTAAGTAAATTAAAGAGAGCTTAGGAAGCACTATTTTGAATGTAAAGAAACGTAAGCGTAGCAAGAGCACTATCAGGGCAGATTGCTTAAGTAAGGCTTAAGTAAATGCAGAGACCCCAGAGAGAACCGAGGGGAGACGACATCCCTGAGTCAGACACCTCGATGCCTTAAAGCACAGAGAGGACGAGTCGGGATTTATGAACAGCGGCTTGAAGTCAGGGCGTACGTGATGGGAAACACAGACCCAAGGTGGGCTGCACTGGGATCTGCCCGTGCAGCAGCATGGGGCTGTGGCCAGACCCAGGAACCTGCCGTAGGAGACGTGGAAAAATCCATGGAAGCAAGACAGGGACCAACGAGTTCAGCAATCTCCGGGATTAGGAAACAGCTCAGTGAGACGCAGAGGACCTGAAGCGTAGTTTAAGGCATCAGAAAGGAAATCAGGCACTTCTGCCCTTCAGCTTAGTTCTGAGATAAGGCAAGGATAGCAAGGACAACAGAAGAACCCAGCAGTGACAAGAAGCTCACCAAGTGCCAGTTTTGTCCTGCTGAGAGCAGGAGGGAAGGGAGCAGGTTCTGAATGAAGCAGCTGTAAAATGAGCCGAGAGTCCAGAGACAAGCAGCTGTAGAAAAAGACGTTCTGATGGGGCATTTGTGAAAATAAAAGTGAGATGAGTTTTTAGAAAGCATCCTGTCAGTGGTAAGGGTTCAGAAATGCTAACATTATTTTTCTGACACACTGCAGCTGTGGAAAGAGTGCTAGGGAACAGAGCAGCAAGCAAACCAACAGGGACAACAAGATGGAATATACAAGACGGAGACCAACTAGTCACGGACAACACCCACTGAGATCAGCAGTGGTGCAGGGGAGATCACCCTTCTGGCAGGATACAAACTGTAGACCACAGATAACCCAAGCCCCGTGTTTCTAACGGCATGCTGAGCACATGTGGAGGAGCAAGCTGGTGACCACCCCAGAGAGGAGAACCTGGGGGAAGCAGGAGCTGCCAGGGATGGCGAGAGCAGCCACGGCTTCCCTCCTCTCTTCTCTCCAGCACAACACTCCATTCACTTCATTCACCCGGCCTGTGACCTGTGAATGGGGACATGGACTTCACCACACGTGGCTTATGGGTGGATCATATCATAGAATCCCAGGCTGGAAGGGATCTCAAGGATCATCTGGTCCAACCTTTCTCGGCAAAAGCATGCTCCAGACATGATGGCCCAGCACTGTGGCCAGCTGGATCTTAAAAGTGTCCAATGATGGGGAATCTACCACTTCCCTGGGGAGATTATTCCAATGGCTGATTGTTCTCAGTGTGAAAAATTTTCCTCTTGCGTCCAATCAGATTCTCCCCAGAAGTAACTTGTACCCATTGCCCCTTGTCTTTTCTGTGTGACTCGTTGTAAAAAGGGAGTCTCCATCTTCTCAAGCTGCTGATGCTTAAAGATTTTAATAAGGACCAATTAAACAGCAGCCAATTAAACTTAAAAATTAAAATTTTAATAAAGGACCAACTAAACAGTCAATAAAGACTTGGAAAAATTGACAGAAAGTCTTACTGTTGGAACGGTGTTGAATTTTCTGATGTTGTACACGTAAAAATTGAATTATAGTTTGGTATTAAAGTTGGATAAGGAAATGATAAAGCCCTCCATTCATATATGGCTTGCTCAAATCTCTGGCATTCGTCCACAGCCAAAGCAACACCTGACAATACGCTGTCACATATGCACGTGCATCGGCCAGGCATCAGCTAGGAAACAAGCACACATCACTAACGATGCACCTCTGCCTCCGAAAGCCAGGCCATTCCCATCTAAACCCACGAGCAAATTTCTCCTCAACCACAGCATCGTCAGCCATAAAAATCTATCAGTAAGTCATCCTCTAAAGAAACTGCAAGGAACACTGCCCATCCTCGAGCAATACAGCCGGGACGTGCCGTGGCGCGAGGGAGAGGAGCCACCCGCAGCTCCTGCCGCCTCCCCGGCTCCCGCTGAGGCCGTCTGCCAGCTGCGTCCACTGCAAGCCCCTGAATTCTCAACTCCAGCTTCACGTGGAATCACTCTTTCCTAAGAAAGAGGTGATCTGTACTGGGCAAGATCAGTGGGAAATGACGATACCAAGCATATTCCAATACCATGCCAAGCCTGTTGCTGAGTAATCCAGATTTCAGACAAATTAAATGGCATACAGCTATACAGGACTACAAACATCTGTTTTCAAGAGGTGTCCAGATCATTAGCAGCTAATTCTAATTCTCTGTTACATTCCCTGCCATATGCTGGGGGATAATCTCAGCAAGCAACAGGGATTTTCATCTCAAATCCTAACAAATCTGCTCTGCAAAGCTTCATGGTTTTTCTTACGTCGCTTATTAGATAATACCCTCAGCTGCTCCTCTCTGCTCTTTCCATGCCTTGTGTCTACTCTTTCATAGCACCCAAAGGCTCCTGCAACCTGCCAAGGAAGAACTAACCATTTCTTCATGCCATCCTTGAAAAAAATTCCCTCCCTTGCCAAACACAGAATTTACCTCCTGGATAAACCCAGGCCTGGGCTGTCCCCTGCCCAGCCGGCGCTGCCACCTGCGAGAGGCGTAGGGCAGGACAGCTGCACTGGGCAGGCTCTGAACGCTGTTGTCCCTCAGTGGTGGGAGCAGCCTTCAGCCCTGGTCCGAGCTCCCTGTGTGGGCTACATGTAGCCAGCAGCGTATGAAGAACACAGGGAGAAGATCTGGGTTTATAAGTAACTTCATTAACTGAAATTCAGAGATCTTTTTGGCACTTTACTTGGCAAAATCGAGATGCCTATGCTGAAAGCTGTGATGGCACTTCTGTGGCTGTAAGAAAAGTGTATATACACAAACAGAATTTGATCTTTGGCATTAAGCAACAATAACAACAAAACTGGAAGTGAGTGCAGTACTGACAAAAGACAGGGGACGGACTGCTCTGGGACCTGACTCCCTTCTCCAGGGCACAAGCAGAGGCATCGTGAATCTGTCACAATCTCCAACCCAGTGCCATCCCTTCCCTGCGCAAGGGGGTACCGAATCTCACTCCAGCTTTGGCCTCTCTCTTCCCCAGCAAGGCGCTATCTGGGCTGGGCTTTCTGACAGGCCTGCCAGCAGCATCTCTGGCACGCTGGCTGGGAAGAGGAGCAGCTGTCCCCAAGAGCTGCTGGTGCTTCCACCCCACACGTCCCGTCCTCCAGAGGACCAACGGCAGCGGACTTGATCGTGAACGCACTGCGGCAGACCAACCCCAGGGTGGGGAGCGCTGGGAGGATCTGGCAGTCCCGTCTCCTGCCAGCCTTCAGAGCCGCAAGCGGCATGATGAGCAGTTCCTGCAGTCCCACAGCTTCCACCCGAGCCACCAGCAGTGCTGCTGCTGGCGAGGAGCCATGCGCTGATGGGGTATTTTTATCTCTTCTTCATTCCCATCCCTGTCAATCCAAAACAAGCTTCAATTCGTTAGAGGTGGGAAAGATGGTTCGCAATGAGAAAAGGATTCCCTGGCTCGATTTCCGTGTCACCGCGGTGGCACAGCTGCATCAGTCCCAGCTTCCAGTAACCTTTCCAGACAAAAATAGCAGACCTACCGCTTGATTTTTAACAGCTGAAGAGCAGCAGTAAACCACATAAGTGTTATGTAAAATGATCTTTTTCTAAGTATATGTTTATTGTGCACTGAAGTAGTGGATTTAATTACAAACAACTGGAAGTTTTTAACAGTCTGGATTGCCCCCTACTCCCTTTCTAAAAAGTAAGGCTTGGCAGCGGCTTTTGGGTTTCATTGCAAGTCTTCTAAGTATTTCCTTGGAAAGACTTTACACTTGGTCCCAGGCAAGAAGTCAAAATCAACATTTAAAAAGCATGCCCTGCATAATTTCCAGGACTCGGCAGCATTAAGGTATACTTATAGAGGCCAGGAGAA
This sequence comes from Fratercula arctica, assembly GCA_947846985.1. Lineage (NCBI taxonomy): Eukaryota > Metazoa > Chordata > Aves > Charadriiformes > Alcidae > Fratercula > Fratercula arctica. The sequence goes on along the minus strand of CANTUZ010000013.1, from coordinate 720,060 downwards.
CTGCTTTTTGTGCTTTTTGACTTCGTGCATAAAGCTGGTCTTCAGACAAGGAAGTTTATGTTCCAAATAATATTTTTAACTACATGCGGTCAAGTACATAACTTATCAGGCCTTTCCTCACCCCCTCCCAAAATAAGCCTGAATGGTAAATATCGTTGCAGCATTTAGTTTTTGCTTAAACCTCTGCTAGGAGGGACAGATTCGCAAGCCTAATACAGAACTATTCAATGGCAGAAAAAGTTTCAAATAACATTTTGGGCCCGACAGCGATACGTGGGCTGAACTGTCTGGTTCTGCACTGAAGTGGGTTTCGCACCCTTCGGCGGTGCGTCACCCTCACCCTGTCCGGGGGATGGCACGCCGTCCCCTTGCCCTCACAGGAGGCTCCCGCAGGCCCTGGGAGGGGACGGCTGACGCTGCCCTGGCTCTGTGAATAATCCCACTGGATCCGGCGGGACTGCCACGGAGGCTGCAACGCTGAAACTCCTGGTTTGAGCCAAAGGCCAAGAATGAAATTGCACCCATTTCATCTATTTGCTAATCAAACAGGCCTGTGCAAATTGCTCCCGACTTTCCAATAGCCGCGCACACGGCGCTTTTGGGTACAAGGATATATACATGTTTAGGGACCATCCACTCAAATTTTATCTCAATTTTTGTTTTGGGGAAAAACAAGGAGTATTTCCCTTGTCAATATTTGAAGTGTCTTTAAAAACAAATACATATCTTCCAGCAATATCTGCAAATCAGGTCCTGCGTCAGTCACCACCTAAAACCACAAAATGCTACAGATAAGATTAAATGCCAAAGAAGCTGAGAGAAGTGAGAGCACAAGCAGTGTTAAAGAATGAGGCTTAGAGGAGAAAATATCTTTTAGCTTTTACAGACTAAAAGGTATTTCTTGTATGTTTTTAATCAACAGAGAAAGATCGGGTCTATCAAATGGTGAAATTCCTGTGCGGAGATAAGGCAAGGAAAACATCAAGAGAGTGTTTTATGCAGTATGTTTCTTCCAAGCAGATAGTTTTCACTGGTATCTATAAAAAACAAAACCTGAATGCAGGTTTTTCAGCTCACAATAGCATGCCCTTCTCCTCAGCGTCTCTGCCTCCTCCCCTTGCAAAGTCCGTCCCACAAATCCCCCAGCGCTCCAGAAAACCTCCCGGCTAACCAGCGATCTTGAAATTTCAGCACAAAAAACAACCAGAAAAAATGCAAAACCGAACAAATAGAGCCCACAAACTAAAACTTTTTTTCAGTGGGGGGTGGGGAAGGGAAGAGGAAGAGGTTGTGGTGTAACGCGTGATGAGGATGTCACTGAGAAAGAGAAGGACAAACCCAATAAAGTGCTTTTTCCCCCGCATTCCCACAGCAGCATCTCCCCACCGGAGCTGCTGCCCAGGCGCAGCCCGAGCTCCGTGCCCCAGTACCAGAGCCACTCTGCGGGCACCGCCACAGGGCAGCTCCTGTTTACACCGCGGCTCGCTGTGCTCCAGGCTATGTCACTCGGACCTTCTGCCGCCTCCTCCAAGAAACCAGTACATTTATTTAATGTATAAATACATTTCCACAAGTTTGCATTTTGCTTTCAAATCAGGCCACCCATTCACACCTGAAAACACTCTTCCCAGTCCCAGAGAAAACTTCATGGGACTCAGCTGCCCTCATAACAAACTCCTGACTCCCGTCAACTTGTGTGCCAGGGGAGTCTTAACTTCTTTCAGGCAAGAAACGGGGTGGCTTCACTCACAACTTGTGATGCCGGTAGGTGCCACAGCCATCCTTTTTACAGGAGGAAAGGAAAAGCTGCTACCTTCCTTCAGAATAACAGAAATGGAACAAACAGCTAAAAAGCAATAGTCAAAGAGAGAGCACCCTTGGGGTGGAGTTTCAGCTTAAAAAAACCCCCAAACTCTGAAGTTAGGTCCATGGCTACATAGAAATGCAGCCTCTCTAGAGTGATGGATGATGACCAGGCACTTACCGAGTAAAAATACAGATTACCACTAACCCAGAGGTTGCATGTATGCCGGGGAAGAGGGGAGATGATGTACATCGACGCTGCTGTCTGACTGCACAGCTGTGGTTGGTGCCAGGGAATCCCCCAGATTCCTCACCCCCTTCCCACAAAAATCCATGCACAGAGCATCCCTTCAGCATTAGCTGTAACGGTGAATGTAATTATTTTGCAGTTTGGATCTCTGTACAGAGAGCACCATCCTAGCATCAATACAGTCTGCCACCCATTAGCCCTTCATCGTAACACTTTTATAGCAGTGCTGCTGTAGGTTTCCTGACACCTTCCTGTGCCAGACCCTGTTTGAAGCAGCTCAAACTTTGCCAGGCTTCAAATATGCTGGCTGAAGCTCTCCACACCATGTGTCTGCCTCAGGCTAATGATTTTGTTGTTGATGTGGAGATGGTACAAGGAAAAAGTAAGATCAGGAGCTCTTAAGGAAAAAATGCAAACAAAACCACACAAAAGACAGAACATAAAAACTCCACACCCCAAAAAAACACAACAAAGGAAAAAGCAGGGAATGATGAGTAGCTTGCCTGTCTCCTTTCTATGAAATTTTAAAATAGGAGCAGGAGAGAAACTACTTTACCAAGTGATCTAATGCACAGAGGTGCCAGTGCTGAAGCCACTACATTGCTCTGAGGTTCAGTGAATGTTCACCCGATGACAGCACAGGGCCCGGAGCCAGCATTGCTCGCGTACCGAGTAAAGCCTTGTCCAAGTTTGCAAAGCTTTCCAGGTACTTTTTTTCAGGGTGAGCATGGTCCAGACCCAGAAGATCTCTGTGGACCAACTCTATGCCATGGATCACATTTTGTATTCGGCAGTGGGAACCGCGCAGGACTGGTCTCGTGGAGGCTCTTCATCACAAAGGAAGGCCCATAATTAGCACATCACCTCCTGGCGTCCACAGCAGGATCGTCATGTCTGCAATGGGAAGTGCTGGGCAGATGGAAACCAAAGAGATTTCCACATCCAAGTGTTCTTGTATCTGGCGTTTACTGGGGACCCTATTGAAAATTCGGAGGGCCAGCACCCAGTGCTGCGCTCAGAACTGCCCTGCACAAGGTGCTCCCATCACCAGCACACCCTGGGATGGAACCCAGGATTCTTTGGTTTTCCTATTCCTGCTTTTCTTAAAGGGCAAATTCAATACCAACTTGGTGTAAGATGTTTAGTGTCAAAAATCTTATTCTCGAGAGTTAGGAAGTGCCAGGATAAAGGTTCCCTCTACATTTTTACTCTAGTCTGTTCTGTACATCTTTTACACAATCTTCTAATCTTCTAACAAGGATCATATGCTTTTTTTGCAGGGCGTGCACCCCCTTTTCTAGCCCACGATACAAGAAATAAATGGGTTGTAAGTGAGTGGAACTATTGTCAACAGGGACAAGCTCCTGAGAGATGGAACTTGGCAAGTGCTTGAGCACGTCCCTGTCTTCATTGCTGGGCATCCTCCCCTCCCCATCCAACCCCGAGAGACGCAGTGCCGGGTAACCACCTCGCCACATGCAAGATGGGCAATCACAACAGAAGAAGGGATATCTTGTGGTATTTGCCATGAAATGCTGCCCCGGAGAACCAGAGCAGCTTCCCTCTGCTGCGGAGCCGAGCAAGCAGCCCCCACAGCAAAGACTGGGCATTTAAAATCAGTGGTAGCTTTGGACCATTTTAGCTTTAGTCTTTGATGGCATTTCCCTCTCGAGCATCCATGAAAGGAGGAGAAAGATACCACCTCGTTTCACAGCAGTGCTGTGCACCAGCATTTATGAAGCCTTCAGTCCCCGCGGTGATCAGCACCACAGGAACGCCTGCGAGGAGTTCGACGGTTCTTCATTGAGCGCAGGGTATGGATGGTGTGTCGTAACAGGGCACGGGGTGACACATTGTCTGAGGGGGACAAGAATATTGAACAGCTGCTCATTCACTGCACAACACCCATCTTGTGCCCTGAATGAAGTACCAGCCCTGGGGAAAAAAAACACAACGTAAACCATACAAGACAGTTGTCTTTATTATACGGTGTGGAGAGGCTTACCATGCAGTGTACACACAGAGAGGGTGACTGTGGTTCGTCTTCACGCTGATATTTCCTAGCTTTTTAAACTATGTTTTTCTTCCTGTGTAATATATTCCCCCTATAAAAACTACAAATTTGCATGCCCTATATTTGTATCAATATAAATATTTCTGCTAGAAACATTTTTACTTAAGCACTGACGTGGATAAGATTCAGAATGGCCACTATTTAATATATTGTAGTTTAATATAAATACCTAAGATGACAAGTGCATATATCTATATTGCTATATTGATACCCACGTTTCCTTTTCAATATGGGAATAAGCCACAAGTGCGTTTTACATAGGTAAGAGTTCAGCCTGAGAGAGCGAACAAACCCAGCGCACAGGGACTGGCAGAGCAGGGAGAGGAGCCCAAGTTCCCTCTCCGACAGCAAACCCACGGCAGAGGAGGAGCGAGGCCACGGGAGAGCAACGCACGCACCAGCACTGCCGAACGGCCGGACCCGACAGAGCGGGGGTTTGCTGGAAAACACTAACTGATCAAAAGCATTAAAACCCCTCAGACAGGACTATACTATTTGTATTCATAGAGTATTTGTTTTCATATAATATTTGTGGTAAGATAAAAAAACCCACAAACCACAATTTAAGTAGAATTATACTTTAAAGTCTTAAAAAAAAAAAAATAAATAGGGGAAGACCCACATTACTGTCACCAATGAGAAAGCACACGCAGAATGGAATTGTTTTATGGCAAAGTTTAAAATCCTTTCCCCCATAAGCCCACACTTTCAATTTTAGAGCCAGGATTGTTCTCAAATTAAAAACAGCCCCCACGCACTGAAACTTGCCCTCCAATACCCAGTAGTAACCCTGAACTTACACTATGTTGCCAACATAACAGTGATTGTAATCTTGAAGTTGCAACTTGTACAGTACACTAAACAAAATCCAATGAGATTGCACCTGTTTGTGTGTTTTCCTTTCACAGAAACAAAGCAAAAAAATGACTCTCCTGCAAGTACAAAGTCAGAGTATTGCTTTAAAAATAGAGCAGGTGTAAGATCTTTGCTCTACTGAACTGAAGAGAGGTTTCAGGAATCTGGAATTTACCTTATACATTCGTGGTGGTGAAAAAAGCATTGAAAAAAAAAATCATGAAAAATTCTTAAAATCATGTAAGACAGCGGGAGCAGCTATCCACTGAGTAACTGCACCCGTGCACTGCACATCCCTGAGCACTCCCATAAAGTGAGAAATTTCCTTCCAAAAAAGGAACTGGAAACAGAGCAGAAGTACCGGTGGTGCTGGAGAGCCCTGACCTGAGTTACAGACCGGAGCACACAGCGTCAGGTACGTCACACACAGGCTGTGACACCTGGGACTCTGTCACCCCCGCGCTCCACACAGCCCAGCTCGCGACAGGAGGACACGCTCTGTGTTTGCAGCCCTTGAACGTACACAAGCTAATGCAGCCATGTGTTAAAAATAATCTAGTCTTGGGGACAGACCTGACCTGACGCATCAGTGCGGTTCTCATTTAAATGGCGTTACTCTCAAAGAAAGCGCAGCCACCTGCGCTGTCCTTTGCTGTCCACGGCAGAGATATTGTCCTGTGGGAGCACATCAGCCTGAGAAGTCGGGAGCATGAGTAGGAAACCACGAGTACCTATTGCCACTTTTGCCATTGAGCCTTCAACCCCAGGCGAGGAGACATCCCTGGCTCTGCACTTCTTCAGCCTTTTTTTCCCCGCCCATCCTAACTCCATTCCTTGGAAAAAGACTCAGTTGCAGCTTTAAAACCTAGCTAGATGTTCCTGCCCCCCTCACTCAATTTTACTGTCCTGCACTATTTGCACGTATAATCCATGAGCATCTCAGCACAGACACTCGGCTGTGGCAGCAATACCTGCATATAATCAAGTATACCCCAAACTTCTTATTCCAGTTTAGAAATAAAAAAGTCACACAGTAAGAGTGAGAGTGGGATGCAGGAGAGAAGCAGCAAGGGAAGGAAGCTAACGGGAAAACGGACAGTCCCTGCGCAAGGAGCAGGGAAATGGGTCTCTCGGGCATCCCAAGATTTACAAGAGGGCCAAAAAGTGACTTCCTGCTATTCAAGTCCAGGCTGAAATAAATATAATAAACCAGTGCCAGCATAACACTGGCTCATATCCATCAGATTTATAAACCAGTACTTCGACAAAGAACGCTCTCTCTGTTGGCTTCACCATAGATAATTTTAAATTGCTAAGATACGTTGTTTAACCCACTCAGTGTTTAATGTCACTTCTGCAAAAAACAGTTCTGTTGCACAACATGTTAGAAGCAATATTAAAAAAAACAGGCAACTGGAATATTGCCTACTGCAAATACAGAAGCCTATCAGATAGCCTTTATGACTTGCAGATTAACATAAAAATTAGCCCTACTGTTTTTTTTTTCTCCTAATTATTTAATTTACAAACAGAAAGCAATTATCACAGCTGCTTCTTCAAGCACTTGTTCACTACAGAAAAAACTTGAAATATGTTAAAAAAACCCATAAGACTCCTAGAGCGGAGCCTGTGCTTGAAAGGAACACCAGGCTGGTGAGAGGTGTGATTTCTCACCCATGCAGTCACAGCGTACAAGCTTCAGTCCTCACATAAGTGCTGCTCAACCCCCTTCCCCTGAGAAGAAAATACAACTTTATGAACATCAGCATCGCTACAACTGCGTCAAAAGAAGCTGTATTGCTAGAATAAAAACTCTTACCACTGCGACTCAGAAAACTATGTCCAATATTGTTTGGTAAAGCTCCTCAAAATCCAGCTCCTCTATTACGGGCTACAAACATGTACCGAGAAGACCAGGGCCAAACCTTGCCACGCACCTCAGGGAGTGGGAGCCTTCTCAAGTCATTTGCAGACATTTGAAAATATTCTCCGTTATTCCAAGAAACTCAGAGTTTCGCAACCCCCCCCGTGCGGGACGCCGTGCTCCACCTGCAGATTCACTCGAGGGCCGGCGCACGGTTCCCTGCGGCGTTTTGCGCTGCGATCGCGCCCCGCACCGGCACCGGGCACCCCGCACTGCTCACACACCCCGCACCGGGCACCCGGCCCCGCGGCGGACAGCGGAACGGTTCCTCTCTCGTCCTCCTCCTCTGGAGGGAGCCCGGTGCCGCCGCAGGCGCATCCCCCGCCCTGGGCCGCGGATCCCCGCACCGACCCACTGGGACCCCTCGGCGTGTGCTCGGGGCGGCGGCAGAAAATTAACGCGCGTATCGGAACCCGGACTTTCTCCGCGCAGGGGGGCGGCACCGGCCCAGAGAGCCCTCCCGCCCCGCCGGTGCCTCCGCGCCAACGGCCGCCCGGCGGGGGCAGCGCCCGCCGCACCGCCGCGGGATGCCGCTGCCCTCCCCGGGGGCTGCCGCTTCCCTCCCCGCCGGGCGCCCGCAAGCCCCCGCCGCGGCGGGGCTCCGTCCGCCAGCCCCGGGACGCGGCGGCTGCCGGTCCGCTCCGCTGCGTTCCGCCCCGCACCTGCCGCTCGGCCCCGCTCCCGCCCCGCTCACCGAGCAGCAGCAGCCGGTGCGTCTGCTTGTACTCCCGCTTCTCCGCCTTCAGCGTCTTGTCGATGCTCTTGCTCCGCTTCTTGTCCGCCCGCTCCTTGGCCACCAGGTCCTGCCGCAGCCGGTGCCGCACCTGCGGGTCGACCGGCTCCGCCGGCGCGGCGGGGGGGGATGTCCGCCTGGCCGCCGTAGGGCGCGGAGGGGTGCGCGGCGGCCAGGCGGGAGCGCAGGCTGTAGCACAGCCCCATGGTGCGCTAGGGCGCGGCGGGCATGCTGCGGGGCGCCGGGGCGGGCGGGGCGGAGGGCCGGGGCGGGGCGCGCGGGGGGCGGTGGCGGCCTCCTGAGGCGGCCCCGCTCCGCCGGGCTGCGGGGCGCGCGCTGCCCTGCGCCCCGCCCGCCGGGCCCGCGCCGCCCGCACGTGATGCGGACACGGTTACCGTATTCTCTGGAAAGCGGCGCCCGCCGCGGCCTCGCGGCGCACACACCCCCCGCGCCCTCCCCGGGCGGGCACCGGCCGGCCCGACCCCGCGGGCTCCGCACCCGAGAGACGTGGGTCGGCCCCCCCGCCTCCGGCAGCCCGGACCGCCCCGGCCCCGGTGAGGGGCTCCCCCCGGGAGCTGAGGCGACACCCCGGGTGCGGGGGTGCCGCGGTGGGCGGGGAGGATCCCGCTCCGCGGGGGCGTCCGGCCTGAGCTCCCCCACCGCAGCACCCGTGGTGACCAACGGCCCACCGTGTCCTGGCGACACCTAAGGAGCCCAACGGTCGGAGCCGGTGACCTTAACGGTCCTTCCCAGCCTAAACGACCCAGTCTCTGTCCTGTCTCAGCCCACTTGCCGTGCCCCGGGTTCTCTGCACACTCCTGTTTGTCAGCACCTCCTTGGATCTTCTGCCAACACCGTCATCCAGCAGAGGAGCCAACGATGGAGTTTGCTTTCTCACTCCCCCCCTCTCCTCTGGAGGCACCATGTCGGCTTTCTTGCAACAAACTTCAAATTCCCCTCCTTGGCTGCTGTCAATTTACCTGCCGAGGGCGGTGGTGCTGGCCGGGGTGACATCCCCCTCTCTGGCAGCCGTGCCACGCACAGTGCTGCCAACCTTGTCACGCTGTATTTTACACTCGTCTCCGGCCAGCTCTGAGCATTCACTTACGGTATGACTAATGCTCTCTGGGGCCTGGCCACACACACAACCTGCGCCCTGGAGCTGGATCCTGCCAACCCGCGCTCTGTGCTCTAGCCTGTCCTCTGCAAACAGCCTGCGTGGTTCTCACTGAAGTCTCGGTTCCTCCTTTTGTGCTTTCTCACAAGTTAGATGTCTCCATGACAGAAGTTTCTCCTTCAAAATCTTCTGCGAGCCTGTGCCAGCAGGAGGATGCATCTGTTAAGTGCGTGACCCTCCCTTCCCACTTTATTAACACCACACAAAAGACTGAGCAGGTCGTACCCTATATGAAACCTTCAAGTGTTTCTGCTGCTGCATCAGGACAGCTGTGACGGGCAAGAGCTGCCCTGCAGGAACAGCAGAGCAGAGCTAACGGTGACCCGCGGAGGTCACTGCTAACCGGGTGAGCCGACCAGCTCTCCTCTGTGTGCCTTTCGTCACTCCTAGTCGTGGGACCTGGCCGTGACCTGGCCAGTCTGACCACGCTGCAGCAGAGGAGCAGCGTCGGGGCAGGCGGTGTCGGGGGCGGCTCACGCCGAGCCCCATCCTGCCGAGCTTGGGCTCCTCTGCAAACTGGCTCCTTGGCATCCTGTTCCCAGAGTGGCTCCAGGAACAACCAGCGACAGCGCATGGGGATGCCGGAACAAAGTTCAGGAAACGTGTTTAATGGTCAGTGAGTGTGGGCTCAGGCAGAGACAGCAGCAAATGCTTCACAGCAGGAACGTGCCTGGAAAGACTCGCACCCATTCCGCAAGGAAACACTGTGTGTGTGTCCCTCCTAAGCAGGTTGTTAGTTATTTCAACAAACTTATTTCTATTCTACTCACTTTCAGTCAGGTCTGCTAACTGATGGCCAGGTTCTTACCTCTTCACTCCTGCAAAGTATCCAGTGGAAAGTCAGTGGGTCTGTTTCTGGAGAAAGACATCACCCGAGCAAAGGGAGAGAACGTCACCTTCTTCCCCTTTATCCTGTACTACACAAGGCACCTAATCAATGCCCTGCTGCCTGGCTGTTACGGCAGTTAGTAAGTGTACAAATTAAATCATTACACAGCAGACAAGTTCACTTTACGCATCGCTATGAGCCCAAGCTTCAGCAACAGTTGCTGCGTCGCAGGAGCTAATCCATCTCCCATCGGGCCCGAGATGCCACACCAGCCACGCTGTTGCTGTGATGCCTTTTCCTCTGGGACCGAGCACTCGTCCTTCTGATGAACACGCTCCCAAGAATGTAATATAGCGAGAAAATGTAAAAGCCAGCCTAGAGGATTATTAATAGCGGTTTTCTCTTTCTTCTTGTGCTTTTTGGAGAGACACTGAACGAGAGGAAGGTTGTACGCGCAGACGGGACAGTTCTCTGGAGCGTGCTGTCTCGTGGGGATGTAGCGATGCGCCGCCTGCAGAACTCCTGAGGGCTGTGAAGAAACAAATCCAAACAGAGCCAAGAGGTAAAATGTGAAACTAGAAAGCAGCGTTCAGCCTATGGATTTGTTCCCCTGGCTCTGCAGGGGGACAAGCAGAGTTTTCCTTGTGCAATTCACAGCAAGACAAGTTTAAGACCAGTCCCTCGTGGTTTCCTCACTTTGAGAACCTTTCCAGGGCAGGTGACAAGTTCTGCAAAGCACACCAAGCCTGGCTTCGCTGTAATGGCCATCCCAGGTATGATCTGGCGTGGAAATCTGAAAATTAAGTAGGATTTCCAAGTGGACAACAGGCTTTCCCTCATCCTATTATTCTGAACCCTTAGAATAACTCATAAAACTTGTGAATTATTTTTTTCATGAGAAATCAAGAATTTTACATCCTGGCATACTCCTGGCTATGGCCCTGCCCATCGTTGCAGTTTAGATGTCGTTACGTAAATTCAGCTGTTAACAACGTCAGAAGCACTGTTCATTGGCTTCCCAGCTTACACCAGTTTTAGTTGGTGGCAAAAAGTGACAGGAAGGATAAAGTCCTGTGTTTCATCTGAGCAAAGAGCGCACGCCACACATTGACAGCGTTTTGAAATCACACACCGTTTCAATGAGAGCAGAGGAAATTACCTCAAAGATCAACCCATCTTCTGCCATACATGAATGTTGTTCATCCGCATTGTACTTGAAGCACGTACGCTGTGGGACAGATTCAGGCTTAAAAAGCACAAAGTAAGTGTGTTTCACAAAATGCTGCTAAGGAATATATTTCTGAAGGGCACTGGCCATGCCCACAGACACAGACGACATACCTGCCCCCCTGTGCCTGCGCACGACAGACCCCACGGCTTGTCTCAGTGTGTTCAGCTTCATTCAAACTCCTTAAGCAACACCCATCCCCAGCAGCGAAGCCCGTACCCGCTGAAGGGAGAGCCCACGATGCTCAGCCGCCGCCGGGACAGCCCAGAGGTGTCCTCCCTCCAGGGACACGAGGCTTCCCGGGCGCTGGGTCTGCCATCTGCCGCGCCTCAGACCACCGCCGCTCCTGCTCTCGCCCTCCTGGCAGCCGGGCAGAGCGGGGAGGGCTCGGAGCCTGCCTCCTCCCCATCCCATTGGGAAGGAAGGGAATAGAGCCTTGTCCTTCCCAAGCACTGGGCTGCAGATCTCTCTGTATTTTTATTCTGTTGTTTCTACCATCTGCAACAAGGGAAAAAAAAATGGAGAGGTTAAAAAGCAGAGCGGGCCATCTGGGAATGCAAAAAATACCAAGGAAGAGAGACAATCACTGTGAGACTGCAGCAAAAGAGGAGACATGGACACATAAGCAAAAACCCTTGGATCAGCACCAGGAAACATGTCAGCAAGAGAAATGTAAATGAGTAAGATTTGCATTTATTTGTGCCTTGGGGGGGAAAATAATTGATTGAACTCAAACTCCCCCCCCATTACTGTAAGTGCTCCATACATGCAGTGTTCACTTCTTGCTGCAAGACACCGATGTGTCAGACCTGCCGCGGGCAGCCCCTCTCAGGCACCCGTCTGCCCCGATGCCAGGGCTGTACCCAGCACCTCTGGGAAAGGCATCTCGAGTGCAGGCGCTGGCTTTTCAAACGGGCCCCGGGACTGCTGCTCCCAGTGTGGCTGCAGCAACGAAAGGTGCTGAGCACCCCTGAAAAACAAATCATGCCACCCAGTTGCAAACAAGGCTTTTAGGGCAAAAGGAGAGGAGTCTACATGTGTGGAGTTTGCTCAGTGTCTGTATGATTGAACACCCACTACAGACTGCGAGTGTTTTCCATTAATTTTAGCTGAAGCAGGTTTTATCTGGCCTCTGCTTTTAGTTCCTTGCTTCAGCTCAATTCTTATTTTGCTATCATTCCTCTGTTTCCTACATTGAAGTCTAGATTTAAAGGGTGACCAAGTGCCTCATTTCAGTCTTGGATTCCTAAATCCTTGTTTGAGTATCGATCTAAGCTGTCAACTTTGTGTCTTTCAGAAAGCGTGAGCGCCAAGAGTTCCCGATACCTATAACCACAAATCCACCGTCAGTGGCCTCATCTCATCTCTTAGCTTAAAAGTCAGTTCATCTGTAAAATAAACATCATGATACACAGATAAGGCACGATGGGTAGAATTAGCTGCATTTGAATTGTATTTCAGGTATAAAATGGCAAAAGGTGCTGGTGCTTGTAGTCATGGGCCGGTGTTGTGAAGGCACGGTCAGCACACGCAATATTGCTGTGACTGCACAGCCTGGGCTCGTGAGGACACAGGCTGAGCAAAGCCACCTTCATCTAGGAAGATATTCAAGTCCATTCAATGTATAAAGAGGACAAAGTCTTTATGTGGGGAGACCGGAGCATATCGACATGGCTGCAGGAGGGGATGACAGCCTGGTCTAAACATCAGTTGTGGTTGGTACCCTTCCAGTCTGTCCTTGGTTCCCGTCAGCCACACGGTGAAGCCCTGGACGCCAGGAGCAAAGCTCTGCACTTCACTGCGTGCAGATGAATAGAGAAGCATCCAACTTATTGATATCCTGATTGATTTTATGCAGATGTTTGTTATCCCGAAGCAATTCCCGTGAGATCCTTCATCACCTCATCCAGCATTTCTCTTCTCTCTGGTCCTGACAACGCAGTGAGGGATAATGGGCCGGCGGTGGCAGGCAGAAGGGCACTCAGAGGTGGCAGGGGGTCACAGGTAGTTGTATTGGAGAGTACTGACATTGTGGGTATGAACTAAAGTCCGAGTCCCGCCTCCATTCCCCTTGCCAGACGTGTGAAGGCTCATGTAGGGGTCTGGTAGTGGTAATGGCAGCCTGTGCTCGGGGGAGACTAACTGCCCCCAGACGGGTTGGCTTCGCTGGGCACAGAACCAGCCAGCGTCACCATCCGAACTCCAAAGGACAAACTTTTCACTCTGTTGAATACAATAAAACTTGCTGCCTTTCCCCCTGACTCTCTTTATGGACGCTTAGTTGGTTTTCAGCATCATGCCCCAGTTTTCCTTCAGAAATATCAAAATATTTCCCTTTTTCTCTTTTTACCCATTGAAGACCACGTGAGGTTCTCTGCAGTGGCTTTCTGGGTCCTAGCGCTGCCACCTGAAAAAATATTTATGGCTTCAGATGCAAAAAGTACATTGTAAAATTCAGAAATCACTTAACCAGGTGACCTACCCAATTCCACTCGTTTCACAGGGCTTTGTACATATATCTCACATTAACCTGCCGCACACGAGGTGCCCCATGTTGGGCTAGAAAGCCACTGGCATTGCAGTTGTGAAAGCAGCAAAGCAATATTTTGATAAAGCAGCTTTTTTCTGTGCCTTAACTGCTTTTCCTGCAGCCTGCAGACACCTCCTGCTCCCTCTCCGTGCCTCTCCGGCAGATAAAGTGACACGTTTGTTGTCGAGCTCATTGTGGCACCTTTCGCGAGCTGGGGTTGTCATGGGACTCCCGGCATAAACAGAGCGGGTTTTCAAGGATAATACGCAGCACAAATGAGCAGTCTTGTTCTGTCAACAAAAATCGGTGTGTTTATAAGGACCCTCGAGCGTGTTTTCAAAAATACTCGGGCGGGTATTTTTAGCGGCAAGAGGCTCTCCAGCCTCCCCCGAAGCCCCGGTGCTGTTCTCCCCCTTGCCCGGGCAGTGTCCGGTGGCCAAACGTCCCCCTCAGGGCTGTTTCTCAGGGCAGAGCCCCAGCAGCCGCCGGCTCCCGTTCCTCGGGCTGCACTGACATCTGTCGGCTCCCACCGGCCGAGGGAGGAGAGGACAGACCCCTGGTTCCACACACGCAGAGAGCGCTCGCGGGCGGAGGCCAGAAGCCCTGCAGTAGCCGTGGCTCGCGTCCAGCAGTCATAAGCCATTCATAGGCGGTGGTGTCCAGCGGGCAGGGTGGAGCAAGTTTAAAAACTCCCCAACGGTTGGTGATGGACTGTGTTCCCTATGAAACATGCAATTCCCAGCCATCGCCCTTCAGTTCCACGGCTCTCCTCCTACCCTCAAGCAGCACCAGGGCTGCTTCTCTGCAGAAGGCTGAAGGCAGCTGGAAGAAGCCGAGTGCTTCACTGCAAGCATGTTGTCCCGTCCATGTGACTAATTAAACCTGTAGGACATGAACACTCATTTCTGAATGAGTATCTGAAAAGATCGCACAACCTTTTGGAAAAAACAAGTAAGCACTGAGCAAAATGTTTCACTTGAACTAGCAAAGTCTTACTCAGATGTACAATTTTGATAGTTCAACTGTGTGTTCAGGGTAACAAGCAAAGAACAACTGTGTCCCCTGGAGAGCTGCCCGCAGCCCGCCTTGGTTAAAAGCTCCATCCTGCAAATACTGCACTCGCATGTCAGTGCTCTTATTCACAGAATTAACACAAGACGTAACTGAAGTGGGTACCAGAGCTGCCCCTCCTCTGGCAGCCTCAGTGATGAAGCAATTACAAGCCTCTTTTTTTGACTAATGCCCAAAGTGTGGCAAGTCCCGAGCCTGACTGTGCAGCCCAGGGGGTTTTCTGAGAAGCGCTGTCGAGCAGCTCTCGAGCAGGGCGTCTGGTGGATCGGGGCGCTGACGTGACCCCGGCGCTTTGTGAGCCAGAGAACGGGTCTCGTGGAGGTGGTGTGAGCGCAGGCGAAGTTACACGGCAGAGAACGCCAGGGGTATGGACAGGAGGGGCAGACTGGAGGGAGATGGCCACTGCCATCGGTTTCCTTTTTGAGTGGAATCAATTCCAGAAACCTTTCCTCTTCTGTTCCTCACAAATATTTGTTAAGTGCTCGGGACAAGTGCTCTCATTTTTAAAAGTCAAATCTGCCCTTTGAGTTTAAAGCCACTTTGTGCCCTTCAGGTTTTGAAATAATTT
The DNA here is from genome assembly GCA_947846985.1 of Fratercula arctica. Classification (NCBI taxonomy): domain Eukaryota; kingdom Metazoa; phylum Chordata; class Aves; order Charadriiformes; family Alcidae; genus Fratercula; species Fratercula arctica. The sequence continues at coordinate 705,018 of CANTUZ010000013.1, read as the reverse complement.
TAAACAGAATTAGCTTATTTCACAGCTTTATAAATCTCTCCTGGTTGGCTCCAGTGTAAGCAGGCTGTTAAATCCTACCAGTAAACACTTCATCATTTCTCTGACCACCACAGTTTAAAGTTTCCCATGGAAGCTCTGGGCTGGGCTGGCTCTGCCTGTCAGACTTCACCCTTCTCATGCAGCTTTGAAGGAGAAGATGGCAGAGGAACGAGGGATCTGCTTTCTTGGTGGAAAAAAGCACTGAACATGGAAGCACTGCTGGCCGCACGGGGCAGGAGGTGGGGGAGGCTGGTACCCCCACCAGCCCGGGGCAGCCCCGCGTCTCCGACATTCCAGACGTGTGCCAAGAGCCAGGGGAAAGGGCGGGAGCCGCCAGGAGCGGGGATGCTGGAAACCACTGTGGAACCTTTGACCTGCTCCCACATGGACCTCGGGACAGCAGCCCCGGCGCGCGGGGGGCAGCGCAGGGAAAAGCGAGGCACAGCCGCACAGTGGTTTCTACTAGTTTCTAGAAACTGCTCCATAGGAGAGGGCAAACATTTGTATTTGGGATTATAACATCTTCTTATTGCTTTACTCATTTCTTTGTTTATATGACACAAGAGACTTTGTTTTCTGTTCCACTTAAAAATGTGCTTTTCCTTGTGATGATGTCAGTCGTATCTTAAGTGGTATTTGTCGCTGGACAGCAAAGGAAGTTTTGATGAGCTTTACTCATTTTTACTGATGACATTTACTTGTGCTCCCATTATGAAATAGCTCTTTCTACGGCCAGCACTGGAGTAGGTATCCATGGTCTTTCCAACAAGATTTTAGGTGCAGAACTCAATGTTAAATATCATCCAGCCTTCACATGTCACAGAGAGGATCATAGGACTGAACTAAATTCCACTGAGAGCAGAAATAACGGAGATGAAATTCGTAAAGAGACGAGCACATGTAGCCTCAGGGCATTGTTCCTTAATTGACTCGCTCACACTGAAGACTTCAGAAAGACGCGTTCCTCTGCGGGACTGATGCTCCGCGGAGACAAACTCCCTTGGCACAGATGGTGTAATTAAGGCACCAGTCCCTGTGCTAATTCCCATCCCAGTGTGGGAGTATGCGCTGGGATGACCCTGTCTGGGCACCCGGTGCCCACCAAACCCGCTCTATCGCTCCCCTCCTCAGTGGACGGGGGAGAGAAAACACAACAAAAGGCTCCTGGGTCGAGATAAGGACAGGGGGAGATCATTCACCCACTACCATCACAGGCAAAACAGACTCGACTTGGGTAAAATTAATTTAATTTATTACCAATTAAATCAGGGTAGGACAATGAGAAATAAACCCAAATCTTAAAACACCCACCCCCCACCCCTCCCTTCTTCCCCTGCTCAGCTTCACTCCCCATTTCTCCACCTCCCCCCAAGTGATACAGGGCAATGGGGAATGGGGGTTGTGGTCAGTTCATCACACGTTGTCTCTGCTGCTCCTTCCCCCTCGGGGGGGGACTCCTCACACTCTTCCCTGCTCCAGGGTGGGCTCCTCTCTCCATGGGGTCACAGGTCCTGCCAGGAGCCTGCTCCAGAGTGGGCTCTCCGTGGGGTCACAGCCTCCTTCAGACACCTGGCATGGGGTCCTCCAGGGGCTGCAGGGGGATATCTGCTCCACCGTGGACCTCCAGGGGCTGCAGGGGGATATCTGCTCCACCGTGGGCCTCCAGGGGCTGCAGGGGGATATCTGCTCCACCGTGGGCCTCCAGGGGCTGCAGGGGGATATCTGCTCCACCGTGGGCCTCCAGGGGCTGCAGGGAGATATCTGCTCCACCGTGGACCTCCAGGGGCTGCAGGGGGATATCTGCTCCACCGTGGGCCTCCAGGGGCTGCAGGGGGATATCTGCTCCACCGTGGGCCTCCAGGGGCTGCAGGGGGATATCTGCTCCACCGTGGGCCTCCAGGGGCTGCAGGGGGATATCTGCTCCACCGTGGACCTCCAGGGGCTGCAGGGAGATATCTGCTCTGGTGCCTGGAGCGCCTCTTCCCCTCCTTCTTCACTGACCTCGGTGTCCGCAGAGCTGTTTCTCTCGTATTCTCACTTCTCCCTTTTTGGCCACAGTTGCCTAGTAGCACAGCAACTTTTTCCCCTTCTTAAACATGTTATCCCAGAGGTGATACCACTGGCAGTGATGGGCTCAGCTGTGCCCAGTGGTGGGTCTGTCCTGGAGCCGGTGGCATTGGCTCTATCAGACACTGCGGAAGCTTCTGGCAGCTTCTCACAAAAGCCACCCCTGTAGTCCCCCACCACCAAACAAACTGACGCGGCGCAAGCGCAGCCCGGCTGCCTGCATGGCTGCAGCCGGACACCCGCATCCCTTTGCTGAGCGGCACAGACACGTCACGGCACTGCCTGGTCTCCGGGATGGGAGCTCTGGGTCACCCCGCGATTAATTTCCTAAGCTAACGATAACGTAAAAGGAGACTGCACACAAGTACCAGCCTCAAAACAGCTTGGAATCACTTTTTTGGCAAATTATTGTAGAGAGCTCTGTTTTCAGACCTGCAAAGTTCATTCACAGATAAATTTGGCAGCAAAAATCACAGACCCACCATATACTCTCTGTTGGATTATCTACTACAAAACCATTAGCCAAAGATTAAAAAGAAAATTCACAAATATATTTCAGCTTTCACAGTTTAAGTAGTAAACAGCTTCAGTAAGTAATTAATATGACAGAAAGAGGATTTGCTGAGCGAGGCAACAGTGCCAGTATTACTGTGTCAACTTCATCGCGTTCTGCCGTGCTAGTTAATCCTGCTCTGAGCGGTACTAAGGATATAAGCCCAGGCCAAGTACTGTGCCGATGTACCGCTGCTATTCCCCATCTCCAAGCTGACGAGCTCAGGGCCGGATCCGTGTCTTCGTTTACCTGGGGTCTGGGTGAGCCCACAGTGCCCACCTGCAGCTAGAGCTGACACGAACAGCTTCTGCGCCGCCGGAGGGGACACAGCCATGCGGGGTGAATAGGTGGAAACTTGGAGCATTTGATACTGTAGCTATTTGTCAAAGCATTTGAGTTAATTTTGGGACATAATCATGTCCACAGACAGCTGTTCTCTGTTTCGCTCCAAGCACTTGTGCCCAGGCATCAGTGCCTTTCTTTGGAATTAACTTTCTGGTGGATAACTCCAGGCAGCTGCTGCTGGCCTCTGTGATGCTTGGGTTGCTGCTTAGAGTTTTCTTTAAAGCACCTAAGGATGTGTCGTATACAGACTGTCTGCATTCATCTTAAACTCTAGAATTAGACTTTTGAACATTAATGAAAGAAAGAAAAATCAGAATTTTATTTGCAATTTGAAGAACACTTCTGTTCTGACTAGTTATTTGTATCTGGAAAGAAACCAAGCAAAGAAACTCTAATTTAGAAAGAATGATCCGACAGCCACATTTCAGAATACTTGTTCAGCAATAAGGAGTCTGGACTGAAGTGAAACATAAGGGATCAATAGTTCCCATTTCAGAGAAAATGAGGATTATTGGACAGAAAACAAAGTCCGGCTTTTGGTTTGATGGTTAGAAATGTATACATTTAAAGTACTCACAAAGGAATCGATTGACACAGTTTGTGCTTTCCATTTGAGAGGACTCAAGAGAGGGAAGGCCACGGAAGCCGCTCACTGCAAGGTTGCCACCCCTTTTTTAAGCAGTGCAAAGGATTGCTGCTGGCCCACAGCGGGGGAGGTTTCCTACACCAACCACGGGAGGGACATAACCATCATGGAGAATAATTTAGCTTCTGGGGTGATTTTTAGACTAGTTTTGTCATTTGCCTTAATAGCAAACGAGACAATTTATTCATGGCTAGAATAATGCAGCAATGTGATGGGAAGGGTGAGCAGACCTTACTCCTCAAGAAATCACTCAAAGATCAACGAGATGAAGCAGGATTGAAATTGAAACACGTATTTAAAATGTAACTAAATGTTACAGAGATGAGAAGTAAAAAGAAGGAAAAAAATTTGAAATTTAGAAATATGATTTTTAGGAGCTACATTTGCTTGATAAATGTCCCAGCAGTGTTGCTGTGCGGGAAGATGAGGCATGGTCTGGACAAAAGAACTGGGCAGATCCCTCTGGAAGGAGAGGGAACTTGATTCACAGCAGCCTCAGAAACGCTCCAGTGCTCAGGAACTCACTGACCTATTTATTTCTCAGAACCTTGGAATATGTAATTTTTTTCAGAAGAATTTTCTTGTAGATAACTTCTGAGAAAAAGAGAGGGAGGGAGAGAACGAGGATGCTTGGAAAGGAAGTTGCTGTGAAAAAGTCATGCTGTTGGCACAGGGACACTGGCTGCACCTCACCTTCATCAGCAGTTGGATTTCTTTTTTAATAAAGGATTTCTTCTCCGAAAACCCAGCCTTATTCATTAAATGTACATGGTTAAAACTTTAGTATCTCACGTATAACTCCATTTATCCTGCTGGAACTTTAGCATTCATGCAGTTCTTGTATGTGACTGAACTTAGCATGGAAAGCTCTCCTGGAAAAGAAGGATAACCTTTTCCCTTGTTCCACTATAATAAATTTCACAAACTTACTTTAAATTCAAATAGCTTTTTTTAAATTATCTGATATGGACTCTTTTCCTGTGCTTATTATTTTAAAACTTGTTTTGAAGGACAATCTGTACAATATACCATTGGTTATACTTAAATAAAATACCAGCTTAGTAAACTTTGCAAATAATCATACAACTTTGTCCATGAAACAACTGGACAACACGAATATATGACCTAATTTATGAGTGTTGCTTTTTTTGGCACAACTTACCCATCGTCGAAAGCAGCACCCTGTGCCTGCACTATTTGCAATACCTGCTACACTGAAGAGGCAGCTGAAATACATGCTTCTCTGTTTCATTAACAATCCAAACTCTTTACAGACTCACACCTTGAAAGAAAAATTAACAATAAAAATTTGTTGTGCTACAAAGTGGGCCAGTTCTTGTTTTATTTTAAACTGGCATTTTGTCAGGTTTGTATCTGAGGAAACAAAATTAGTATTTCGGGGTTTTTCATGTGCTATTCATTATTTTAAAATAAAGGTTTTGTTCATTAAAGGTTATTAGCTCAATTCCACTTTCATTGGTTAAGCAAGAACCACTCTGGTTTCAATAAAAGATGTTTTACACTTGGGGCAGAGGAAAACCCAGGAAACGTTGCTTGTCTTTATCAAACTAAACCCTCTCTTATTATCTTAAAGTCAAAGTTTACCCAAAGCTTCTTGTTAATAGGATTGTAAAAAAAAAAAAAAAAAAAAAAAAAGGTGTTTGCAATCATATCAGCCTGCCCAAGTCCTGAGCATTGCGCACCGGGCCTGTGCCGGTACACGAGCTCCTTGATCCCCTGGGCTCTTACGGACCCTCCTGACGCGCTGTCTGAGGAGCCCCGGTGGCCGGGCCATCGTTATTTCGTTCACCTGAGCGCTTTGCTGCGGTGGCGGCAGACGGGAGAGCCCCCGCCCCGCAGGGGTCTTCTGCGGCGGTTTTCTCTGAACTGTGCTTGAGGAGGGGACGTGCCGCGGGCGCCCGGGGGAGCGCACCTCGATGACGCGGCCTATTACATCCTCAGAGCAAGGCGCTCGCTTCAGCGTATGTTTTGCTTTATAGAACAGACATTTTTCTGTTAGCACAACAAAGCCAGTATCTGCTGTTTCAGGAGGCACCCACACCTCGCTTGGGGCAACCGGTTTCAGCAGTTCTCTTTCCTCACGATCCAGGGCCGTTTCAGATTGCCTACCACTGCCTGCTGCCTAGCGGTAAGGGCATTTGTCATGGCAATTGGTTACTTGATAGTAAAAGCCTCAGAAACCCATTTACTGGAGCAAAGTGCCATCACTGATAGTCTTGCTCCAACCATCCCCAAGTTAACGCGCTTTGGATACTGATCCTACTTCTCCATTTAAAGGCATTTTTACCTGGACTGGGCCCAGGTGCCACAGTTCAGCGACGTCTCTAATCACGACTGAAGCCGTTTCTGTAATGATTTGATTCACAAGGCATTTAAACACGGACTGCAGTTCCACTGAAACCCCAGAATTGCCAGTAGAGAGGCAAATGCATCATTTTGACTGCAGATAACATCACAGTGTTCTTCAGAACTTTCTTGAAACTCCTTGAACCAAAACCAGATTCTGCTTCTGTCATTCTCTTTTTATTGCCACATAAAAGGATGCTGTCCTGACCAAAGCCAACAGCAAATTAATTGGGGTGTGGGAGAGCAGGATGTATCATAATTCAGGCTCCCTTTACAAAAACATGAAGGCAGAAATGGGAGGCATAGGCCTACGCTAAGCATGTGTTTGGGGATTTGAAAATAGGGACATATCAGTTCATAAGCACATCTTTTTGTTCTGATCTGCTAGACTGCAGTTGGGAGAGTTGGTTTTGGGATGCCGGAATTGTAAGGTGGGATAACGAAGCACGGCTCTACTTCTGAAACGCAGTACAAAGAAGTGGCGTATAAAATACATCAAACCAGATTCAGTGTGGGCTATAAAAAAAAAAATAAAACGAAGGTATTATATTGCACTGTCTATTAGGTTACCTGACCTTTTTTCTCTAAGAATTGTAATAACCCTTCTGAAAGGACTGACTGAATCTTTCCTTGGAAGAGAGAACCAATGCTGTACTGGAGCAACTTCATTGCACTTTTGATTACTGTGATACCATTTGCTTTGTCTTAAAGCACGCCGGTGCTTTTCTCCTGTATTACTGCAGTTACATTTCTGGGGAGCGGGAGAGATTTCAAGTTAATTATTCAAAAGAATACATGGAAAATGATGAAGCTGTACATTTTTAGGCACTGCTTTCTGCTCTGCAGGCTCAGCAGAGTCGATGCTGGTAATATTTTCTGCCTACTGATTCCTGATTTTGGAACATTTCTTAGTAGCATCACAGTTACAAGAATTTGCAAAAAAAACCCTGACAAAGCCCTAAGATCCCAAAATATCATCTCATTCTGAAGATCAGGAAGAAGAGGAGGAAGAGGAGAAGAACAAAGAGGTACATGTAGAATTCCACTACCTGAATTAAAACTCCAACAAATAGCAAAAATGCAATTGTGATAAAGTTTGTTTGCAGCTAATACACGAACCAAAGAAATAGTTCTAAAGAGAAGTTTTGCTCTGCCTAGTTCATCGTGTAGCCTAAGTGATCTCCCAGAAGGGGCTCTTCCATCCCAGCTGCGAGTGTTTGACACCGCATTTAGAGACTCAGGTGTGCCTCGGCCTTTCTGGAGACCTTGTGTCCTGTTCTGCGTGTCACCACGTCCAGACTGGATCACCGTTGCCCTCGTGAGAAAGTGCATCGAAATATTTTAAGCCTTGTTCGGCAGCAGCTTGGGTTTCACGTTACTCTTTGCGCTGATGTTTGCCTCCTGCTTTCTATGGGACTGCTAAAAAATTAGAAAAAAATTTTAGGAGTGTTGGTGAATCGGTACTGCTGCTCTCAGTGAGTAACATTGGTACTGGGTGGTGTGTACCTGTGTTACAGGAATGCGATATCCTAGGGAGATTTCTAAGGCAAGAGTGCAGGCAAGAAGCCCCAATGTGACCGACAGAGAAGTCTGGAGTAGGATAATGCTCTACGGCTGACCAAGAATGAAGAGAATAAGGTGGACTAGCATTACCTCTTATCAGCACAAAAGTGTTCAGAGGAATTGAGAGCTATCGTTTTTCCTTTCCTGCTTTTTCCCACCACCCATCTGAGTTTCTTAACAAACAAAACCAATATTCAGAAACCCAACACCTGGGTAGCCGTGCCAACACGCAGGAGCAGTGAGTCATTAGAAAGCAGTTCCAGCTTCCCATACCAGTGCACCAGAAACCTCTGTGGGAAGATGCGGCTGCATCTACGATACTCCTGTGTTTCATTTTTAGGCGGCTCATTTTGCGAGGGGACGCTGTCAGGACGGTCCCTCGTCACCGTGCGTACACGGCATTTCCTGCACAGCGCCTGCCAACGCCAGCAAAGGACACAGCCCTCCTCTATCAGGTACCATGCTCTAAGAGTGACAATTACACGACTAAGTGTGACGCAGACCAAAGCACAGTCGCCACCTAATCCCATCTTAAAAACGGGGGCAGTTGTGCTGTAAATTCAAGCCTTGGGGAACACAGAATCACGAAGGCAGCTCGCCTGCTGTTCACGGGCCAATGTTGGCCAGCCATATACATGCTGTAAGAGGGACTGACTTCCCTCAGTATTACCAACACAAGCAAGCAAATGATTCTTTCTTAAGGTTGGGGTTTTGGGGGGAGAAGGGGCCAAGAGAGAAGGGAAACGCATCTGGCTTCACCCCAGGTGTAATATCCATTCACTGTTTGACTATCGCCAGGCAATATACGATTGAAAGAGGAAGTTCCAGTGCCAGATGAGCTCTAAAAATAAAAACCCACTTGGCTGTCATTTGCGAGAACTTCATGTTAATGAAGAACATACAAATAAAACACGCTCATCGGGTCAGTTGAGTCTATCTAACCTGACTTTGTAACACACTAACTTGATATAATTTGTATAATGTTTACAGGTAATTTTAATGTACCTCCCAGTGTCACATCTGCTTCCTACTTGAAATGGGACAATAAAGGCATTTGGAACAGAAAACAAAAGGCACGGGGAATGCATGCAAAACTCTGTATGTGCCGGAGACCATGGCCAGAAGAGCCAAGAAACACCTTTAAAAGGACTCTGGCCCCTGATTCCCTAAAGCGTGATCTGTCCTACCTCATTCCTCACACCCACGCCAAGCCAGGCTGTTGGATGCCCATTTGTTTGATGCAGACACACAAGGTTTTTACTTCAGAGCTGGTTAATCCTTAACTTTGCTTTGCACAAGGGAATCAAAAGGGATAACATAGCACATAGCTTTTCAGATATATCTGCTTGTAAGGCCTCTTGAAATTTAAACGGCAGCATTTCTTCCATTGCGTGTTTCTGTTGCCTTGAAAATTTGGAGCATTGCACATTACGGCTGTTGGACTTCTTTTGTTCTGCTGGTTTGGTCCTGCATCATTTGGATGGCTCATGACCAGAGGCATCGTGCCTTGCGTAGTTCCCCATTCCTTCCTGCTCACGGGAACATCCTGCCTGCCATAAGCTTCTTTGCAGGGCTAAATATCTCCCCAGAGGAATTCTTCCCTACAATCCCACAATCAGTTCTCATCAGCTTTGGTTTAAAACCACACTGGCCAAGCATGCCTCTTGGCACGAAGGTAGGAACTCCACATTCTCTCATTCCCTAGTTAGGTGAGCCAGCCTGTGAGAGAACAATAAAACTGCATTTTTATTCTTGCGCTGTATTGTACTCTCCCTCGACCTGGTACGTAGGAACAATATGAGGGACGAACCAAAATTACTTGGCAAAGGCATTCGTGAAATACATGCGCAGTTTGGCTTGTATGTTTTCAACCCCCGAGGGCAGGCCACCTGCAAAGTCCAGTTCTTGTCATTAGAGCCCAGGAACTTGTTCCAGGCCTATCACTTTATCGTATACAAGAATTGAGCTTTGTAAGAGAGCCCAGTGTGATGAATGGCCAGTCCCGGAGTCCGCACGGCAGAACGCCGTGGTGTTGGAAACACTGGTCATTCCATTTCTTGAGGACACTTCAACGTGGGAGGTGGGGTTCAGAGGGGATTGTGCTCTACAGCCAAGTCAAACTTTCTTCTTCCTATGCTAACTTGATTAACTGTCAGGGAAAACAGTTACTTGTTGTTACTGAAGTACAGCAATTAGACTTCGCTCCCCATTTTCTGATAATGCCCAGACCTCACAATGTTCTGTGCAATACCGACACAAAGCAGCTCTTGCCTCCAAAGCCTTTGCAACCTGAACTCCTTAATTTACACAAATATAAGATATAGTCACTGGGACAGACATCTCCTCTAAAGTATGCTACTTTTTTTGACTTGTTTAGATAGTTTGTAAGGATTTACATCTCTATCCATTATCAAACAAGAAAAGGTGTTGCTTGTGTACCTCTATGAGTTCTATGGAAAAAATAAGGGGCAAATGTGGTTTAATTGCAGATCCTCTATGCATTCACAAGCTGGGCTGGCTGTTGCTAAGGCAATATGCGATTGAGAGACATACGAAGGATAAACAAGAATCTCTCCAAGAAGTGATATCGAATGAGAATGGTAAGGAAACAAACAAGTTCATCCTAGTGTGGTTCTCTTACCTTCTCTTTAGCAATACAGTTAAGCATTTAGTCTTGCTAAACTAAGGCTGGAACCTGTTATCAAAATACTCCAGCGATATTGTTATTAAATAACAGTTGTGCTAACATGAGCAGTTGGTTTGTGCAGACAGCTACCTGGCTTGTCCGTGCTCCTGCTAATAGCTCAGCCACGCGTTTGCGTCAGTGTTGGGACGAGAACAGACTCCTCGGACATCGCAACCTTCCTAGCAAGACGTGGGGCGGAGAGGGGCGATGCCTTGATGCTCACAGCAAAGACCTTCCAGCCATTCCGGGAGCAACGCAGAGCATCATAAGGACCGTACGTGGCTCCTGAAGCAGAAGGTTCTGCTGCCAAGAACAGACCTCAGTTTCTACCAGCGGCTCAGCTCGCTCTGGCTGCTGTTCCGAGTACGTGGATTTTGGGCAGGCAAGCGGAGGCCTGCCGTGCACAGCAGAGGGGAGCGTGGTATATGTATTCAAGAGCGGCAACTGCTCTACAGGACTGCAATTTCTGCGTTTTTGGGCCCTGTTGCTAAGTGACAATGTTTAAGGCAAGATAAGTCACCTACCAAGAGAGGCGTTTGCAGCCATAGGCAGGGATAATTATAAAAAAGGTGTCAAGACGGTATGGTGATAGCATCGTGCCCAGCAGATTTGTTTTCTTCTTATTACAGAAGGGGACAAACCACATAATCTTCTTTTGGAAATCCTTGTCTCTCTGCTTAAGGGAATGCCAGTTAAATACTGGATTTATTTCTCTGCTGCCATGTTTTTAATTCCCAGCTTCACTGGCAGCGTAGTGGCGTATGAAATACTCTACACTGTGCTCTTTTGGTTTCTGTGGCTTCGTATCAAGTGAGCAGCAAAATTAAATTAATACTGTGCTTTAATGCAGGTTTTCAGATGGAGTAAACTGTTACATCTCTATTGAGTTTTGTTGGGGTGTAGGGGGGGAAGGTTTCTTCAACTTCAGCTTCATTTACACCATTATGCCGCACAAATCTGCTCCTGTTGATGCTGCAGGCTGGCGCGGAGGGCTCTGGGTGCGCGATGACTGTTTTACCCTGCCTCAAGGTAGGAGCCTTATTTTAATAACTGAAAGATTGCTGGAACAATGTCACAGGAGGGCCAAGCAGCACCAAGCTCTGCTGCACGGCAGGCTGCGGTATTTACGAAGAGGAGGAGGTCCTTGCAATATTAGCAGGAATGGTACTGACCGGTTTGTTGAAAATAGAGTTGCACTAAATTTCATTCTTCTATTTTGTTTGGTTTTCTCTTTTAGAGAGAGCTGGAACATATTTGACAGTTGGCTAGACATTATTTAAATGACTTCTGGTTCAGTCAGTAGGTTAAATAATCCATTATTTGCGTGGGATAAAGAGGGTATGAAAGATTCTTTAAAACAAAAATCCTGTTTAGATCTTTGTGGCAGCAAACTGGGGAGAGGGGAGATATATGAAACAAATAATATTTTTTACGCTTAGTGCTTAGTTAACTTTGCTTTAGGCCCTCTCCCCCCAGGATCCTTATTGCACAACTCCAGAAAGGTTATTCCTGGAAATTAGCCAGTTACTGGCCCAAATCCGTTAGTTGCTGTCGTTACTGCAGAACTGCGAGGAGGATCTTCCCACATCACGCTATCCCACGTGTTCCAGGCTGGGAATGGGCGACGGGTCATCCAGTTCTCACTGAGTTTCTGTTCCTAAAAAACGGTCCCAAGACGGGTAAGGAGAGTCTTGTTTCCTGGCAGAGGAAAGCACAGGACAGCACTGCAGACGCCGTGAGTTTTGACCGTACTCACCTTTCTTGGTTCTGCTTGCTTAGTGTGCTTTAGGATTCCTTTATGCCTGAGACCATGTTGCACTGATCTTGGAGAACCACACAATTATTTTGGGGCTAACACAATGGAGATGACAGTATTATGCTCCTGACAGCTTTATAGCCACAATTAAAAAGTCTCTTTGCACACCACATTCTACTGGAAGCAAAGGACGCACGGTGCATTCTGGAAACCTGTAGCCCAAGTGTATAAAATAGCGATCACTGTTGTAAGTGATTCTCCCATCAGCAGCCTGCCTTTCTCTCTACAAGGCAAAATGAGGGACCGAGTTCTTCCTCCAGCATAGCTGGATCCCGAGTCCTCGCCCTGCCCACGTGCAGCCCGGATACCAGCACCCAACCACCGTTCCATAGCGCCCCAAGAGTGGCAGAAGGTGGCAGCCACTGCAATGAAATATTCAAAACAAGGAAGAGTAAGGGGGGAAGGGATGCTCTGGAGCTCAGTTAGCAGTTGGCAGAGTTCTGCTAGTGCTAGCTAATGACAAGAAGGGACCAGAAAGCATCTTGGAACAGACCCCAGTGAGCTCCTTCTGTTATACCCCCGAATCACCAGTTGCTAAGCACTGAACCGCATGCAGCGTATGCAGCTGTAAACATCCGTCTTCCATTGCAAAGGCTCCTGTTGACTTTTCCCAGGGCTGAAGTCAGCTCACACAGCATCTCCCATCACTCGTCACCAGCATCAGAGCACTATGAAGGAAGGTGCACGTTTGTGGGCAGTTCTGCATGTCTCACCAGATCTTTTTCCTTTAGTGAAACCCCTGTGTTCCTACATTACAAGGACAGCAACTGGTTTGAGGCGTTGTACGTGATGAACACAACCCCTCTGCTAACAGCTCACCCACGGAGGGGCTCTCCCTGGCCCGTCCTTTCCACCCTGGCTGAATGGCTTTGCCTGCCTGATTTTGCAGAGACACGAAGCGCAATCCGACAGCTAAAGCTAAACCATGACATACCTTTCTGGCTCTTCTGTCTTTCCAGACGACTTTTGACTTCTGCTTTCTGCCTCCCTCCAGTGGCAAGTACTTGAGGACAAGAGTAAAGCTTGAACGAGAACATGGACAGGAGGCAACGTGGAGATCGGTCGTGATTTAGCCCTGGCTGGTCTCAGCTACCACGGTCCTGCTCCAACGTGGCACACCGCAGGAGAGAACCAGGGAGCTGTTACAGGTGGAGAAGATGGATCTTCCTTTTTTTTTTTTTTTTTTTTTTTACAATTAAAACCAGACGAGGCCTTCTCCATGGCTTTCTGGGTGCACAAAGATTGATCAAACGCTTTGTGTTATCTGCTGCAGAATCTCACAGATGTTTCCTTGCAGAAGCCTTAAGCTAAATACCAAATGTTCCAACATGACACACAAAGCTGGTCCAGAGCCAAACCTTTACGATGTTGTTTTGTGTTTGCCTATAGCATTGCATGTGCCCGTCAGATCCGCTTCCTGTTTTGGATGTTAGATCTCGGGATGGAGAGCTTCCAAATACTAGCCAGGTCCAAAGCAAGCTGCGCTCCACAAAATAATAACAGTAATAGCAGAAGAAGTATAAATACTCAGATGAATAATTGTCTCTTTATTATTTCCTGGCTTGCAAGCTTACATGTGTTCATAGGAGGGGGGTCAATTTTAAAAGACATAAGCTAAATTCCTGCTGGCCAAAGATATGAAAGTCTCTGTTACTCTCACAGCCTTACTTGTGAGGTATACTTACTTCAAACCTTGCTTGTCAAAGGGTTACCCAATAAAATACGCATTTAAGACCCATCCCTGATGCTATTCATACAACGGGCTTTGGATTAGGTTTGTGAGTTTGTCCACTGTTAAGTCTGCTGAGGACAAAGGGAATGCTATTTTGCTCTCACTGGCAGTATTTCAGACAGATATGAAGAGTGGCGGAATGTTATGAAGTTGCTTGTGAAGTACGATTCAGAAAGAAGCATGTTGGTGGGGTACCCAGTCTTATGAGAGAGATCGTGACAGTCAGATGGGGAAGAAAGTCATGTGTGTGAACATGAGTGGCCTTACCACACAAATGGCTGGTGTTCTGAACACCAGACCTACCAACAGTGTCTCCTTGGCTTTGGTCTTAACCTTATGTCTCTGGGGAAAATACTTCCACATTTGCAATCTGGATTTATTTGTTAGGGCTGGCTTGACAGGAAATAAAAAATGTTGTAAAACACAATAGAATAAAAGTATTTGACTAGTTGAAAAAAAAATTAGACTGAAAAACGAACATTTCTTATTTCTTAAGTAATTTCTAAGTCAAATCTGAGTTTTCTGGTCATTGCTACAACAATGAAGTTGCAGACTCTGTGCTGCAGAATTGTTACGAGGACAGCGTTTGTAAGACACTGAATTCGGATAAAGTGCACACCTGATTTAGAGCAATTGTTGCCTTAGTTCTGTTTTCAACCAGCAGGATGAAACCGATCAAAATAAGAGTGAAGGAATGGGAGAGTTCGAGGCAAACCACTGGCCCTCTCACCCCGCCAGAGGAAGAGCAGCATCTCCAAGATGCAGGTCAAACAGCAGCGTCACCTTCTGCCTCTGTCCCTCTTCTGCCCCTGGGGTCTGCAGAAAGCAACGGTGGCAGCCCTGACCAAGCCCACCTGGGGGAAGTCAAAGTCCAACGAGCCGTTATTAGCAGGAAAGATGATGGTGGCAGTGGAAACAACGCGCCCCGCGGGGACGCGTCTCTGCCTGCAGCAGGGACGGCACCCACCACTCGCCAGTATCTGCACCAAGAGCTGCCCTCGTTCAGGGAGAGCGCGTGTGTTTTAGCAAGATGTGTGCAATTTTCCACTCTGTCCCTCCCAAACACTACTGTTGCCCAACGTACTTCAATGTAGATGGAAAATAATTTTCTTCACAGATGTTCCTATTTAGAGCTCAATAATTGCCTTAAACTATATTAAAATTACATTTAAAATACTAATAAAGAGAATAAAACCGTTAACCGTATGTTCCATTATGCCATAGTTAACTCATACTAAAATACATGTCTTGTTTAAACACAAGTTAGACCTATGCCCTAAGATGTCTAACGGCACGCACACGATTTACAGGCACAGTTCCTTTGGATTTAGAGAATCGTCTTTCTAAATCATCTACACAACTCTGAACTCCACCGTTTTTCAAATTGTTGTAGTGATGTGAACCAGTGGTTGCCGCCTCCCCGAGGCCGGCGCGAGGAGGACCCTGGGCACGCGTGGGGAGAGATCTGCCGCTTGGCAAGAGCCGCCCCCGAGCTCTGCCCGAAGTTACCACCGCCTGCTCATGCTTTCCTGATGGGTTCAGAGGTGTTCAAAAGAACACATCTGAGCCACAAAGCTGAAGAAGCGAGTGAAGATGAAGCAGCGGAAGAGGTGGAAGCTGAAAGCAGCCCCAAAGGCAGCCCGTCTGCCAGCCCCGCGCTCTCACACCGCACAGCGTCGCTGGGGCCTGTTAAAGGAAACTAAACTTTTGACACAGTCATCTGGCAACCGTTTAGTGCCCCATTGGACGTGTAAGGGTAAACGCTCCCTTGTAACTCAGGGTGTTACCAAGCAGGTGCAATTCGGATGATTTAATTCATATCCTTTTAGTTCCTATAAATCAGGCCGCTATAAATCCAGTATCCTGGACTGTGATTATCGGTGACTGAGTCAGCAAGAGCTTTTACGAAAGACTTGGTCAACGTGCTGTTTCCCCTCACACCTGCAGTTCTTTAGAGGTTCCATTATGCCATCCCCTGGTCTGGTTTATTTAATCCTTTGGGTTAAAAATGCTGTTTAGCAATCTCACCCCGCTTTTCCTGGAAAATAACAATGATCCCATTGAACTCCCCCCCCCCCCACACCTCCTGTGGTTCAGGATATTTCATGACAAGGAACTGGAGGAGTCAGAGTTTTGCCAGTTTGCCTTATGCTTTGCTTTGTACAATGGTATCTGCGCCTCCAAGTCAGACAGACGTCGCTGTTTCGTGGTCATTCTGAACCACAGGATTTCTGCTCCAGTTCTCACATTGGTTCTGCCCGTTTTTGTTTTTTTTTTTCTGGGTCATTTTATCAGTTCTAAGGCCAACAAAATCCTTCTGGATGACAGCTATTATTTATACACAGGTACGTTTTTCTTACTACTGCTGAAGTTTTTCTTGGTATTGAAGCGAGTAACTTTGCAAACAAGACATTTTTAAAGTACAATGAATGTTCTTTAGGACCAATGCTAGAGTGGATTAGCAAGGATATAAGACTTAAAACATTTTGTTCAGGAACTGTAGACAATTCATTGACTTGAAAATAAGAAGTAAATGGAGTAAAAATAGAAAATATTTATCCACCCTAAAGTTTCACTGGCTTTCAGAGCAAGGCTTCTTCTCCAGAGTTTCAAACCATTAAGAATGTCTTTGGAACCATCCCCTATACTTAAAAGATCTGCAGATTCCTTTGAGAATAATTATAGTCCAAAATTCCAGATAATTTTGTTTTGTTTTATTTTCCCCTCTCTAGATAACAGCGGTAGTCAAATACTTTCCCAGTTTGGATTTTTTTCCCTGGACCGCTGAACCGTGCTGTGCCATGGGTGCAGAAGAACCATTCGTGCTGCCAGACACCGCTGGGCGTGAGAAGGCGCCTGGCTCCGTGCGCTTTGGTCTCCTCCGGTGCTTGCTGGGCGTTTCACAGGTCAGCCCTGAAGGTAAGTTTTTGTACATACGGAGAGGAATTTTATTTTTTTTTGGTCTTAACTCTGATGCATGTTTGCAGTTCAATTAAAGGTTGCTGAATGTACTTTGTCTTAATTTTTTTGTTATAAATCCAAAATTGTTTTTTTGTTTTAAGGAATACAGCTCAGCACCCAAGCTTTGATTTGAATTTAAAATCTGTCTCTCCGTTTCGTAAAAGGCGAAATCACACACCCAGGGCCATCGTCCCCACTTCTCGTAGTGCATCACAAAGAGGCCTGAATAAGCGATAACGCTTTGTTCCCATCAGCCGACTGCTTCACCCGAACACGGGGGACACCTGGGAGTTTCCTCTCATCTACAGCTGCTCTGTTCGTCTGCTTGCTTTTTGATTCAGACTTAGCAAAGAAGTCAAATCTGTTACTTTTAAGTAGTCTTTTTTTTTTTTTCTTTAAAACAAAATTCTTTAAAACACTCCAGCAAATCCTACGTTCCGCTCATTACCAGGAGGTTTAACAGAAACCACGTGGCTCAGCTTCAGTACGTTGTCAAACGCATCTATTTTGGTTTGTCAGACTCGTACAGAGCGCGGCCAGGGCCCAGGCCGTCCCCAGCCAACGCTCCGGTGGAGGTACAACCGCATCCACCCTTATTCCAGGGGTCAGAACAGCAGCGACGTTCGACTGGTGCAGCTGGAGCCCCGTCCTACCCGCACAGGGCCCACAGCACAGGGGCCCGGGGTGCTTGCGATTTGTGGAAAGTGCACCAGAAATTCTTCGTGGAAAAAAAAAGCAAGGTCTGGATGCTGTTGTCTGACCCCACAACACCATCCGCGCTCCTCGCTGCCACGGCAAACCTTCCCCTTCCCTCATGGGGGACCGGCCTGTTCTAAATAATCCCCCCACGAGTATCTCGGGCACACGGGCTCACTTCTGGCAGCCTCCCCGGCGCTAAATTCTCTCTGGTGCCTGGAACAGCTGCTTATGCCTCCAGCCCGGGCCTTTGAGATGTAAATAGTGTAATCCGACTTCAAGAGGCAAGGAAATATTAGCAGAATTTAATGTAAATATTGTATAAATCATCCCAAAATAGCACGGCCACGGGATGAGCCAAAGACACTAACTGAAAGTTAAACAGAGTAAGTAAATATAGACTAAATATATTCCCCTCCTGGAATTGCCACTGGAATGGATCCAGAGAGGAAATAGGTTGAAATACAGTCTTGTGGCGGTGATATTAAAAAACCATTGGCCTGTTTGGTGACATTTATAATGAATTTTATGTACTCCATACATTTTTAATACATGCTGAGTTAAATATTATCAAATCTATAAAAAGATTATGGAAAAAAATGTCTGGTTTCACATGGGTGGACGCTGCCTGGAACTCTCTGTGGGTCTTGTGTAAGAGAAGTGTTTGAAAGAAAACATGAAAGGGGAAAAAAAAACCCAAAAAACAACCCCGCAGTGCAGTTTTTGAAAACTGTTTCTTGCCCATTTGGAGCCTAGAGGTCATCACACATCCAGGCAACAGAATTTCCAGGACACGAGCCACAATGGGGAGCAAGGAATGAGATGTAGTAATTCCATCCCTTACACGTGCAAACGGAGAAAAATCAATTTGATTGTCTGGTGTGGCTTTGTGCAGCTTCCGACTCAGCCCAGTGTAAGCACAAAAGGACCCTTCTCTCGTACGGATGCTTTTTTAGCAGCTCTCCGGCCACTGCTGCAGCAAACGCAGCGAGCAGCAGCTTTGTGCATCGGTACAAGAAGATAAACAGGTGCCCAGGCTCAGCTAGAACAGTCCTGGAACGCAGGCGCTTGTCTTCGTGTCCCAAAGGCTATGTTTCAAAAATCTCCTTTGTCCGACATTTTGTCCCACCCGGGAAGCGGGCAGGATCGCACGGCTCCCGCAGAGAGCGGCCGCCCCCGGCAGAGCCCCACGCAGCGGCCGCGGGAGAAGTCCAGAACACCCAAAGGGGACCAAGGTGGGGCTGAACGGACACAACCCTCAGCTTCTCCAGCTGGATCCGTGTTGCTGGGATTTATGTGCTGACGTTTTCATCACAGAGAGACCCCAAGAAGGTGAGCGACTGTTGTGCAATCCCTTTTCACAACAACTTCTGAAACAGCTGTGGCAAATTAACTAAAATTTTCTTTCTTTGCAGAAGCATCCTCAGCCTAAAGGGCAGGAGAGGAAGATGTCTGTGAGGTGCGGAACGCAGGCCCGTACCGCTCTGTACCACGTGGCCACCTTTGCTCCTCACGCCACTTCTTTGGTGGGTGTCTGGGGTGACCAACCCGCCCCGGACACCTCGGGGCTCCTCACGGGGGTGGTCACAGGTACGGGGCTCCTCTGACCGAAGCACAACACACAGCTACGAGTTCAAAACTCAACAGTGAAGAGACTTTAACCTTCATGCTAACTGAAGGCTGCCCAGTCCCACGTGTAAAGCGGCTGGGAGGAAAGTGACGGAAAAAGGGTAAGGAAGAACGAGAAATATGCATGCAGCAAATCCCATTTTAGTTTCTTTCTGCCTTCCAACATCACAGATTTTGTTGGCTTCAGTAGATGCTGTCCCAGATGCAGGAGGGGACATTTGCGAACACCCACCAGCCCGCGCTCCCTGTAGGCAGCAGGAAACAGTTTGTCCTCGTGGGCAGCCAGACCGCGGCACCCCCAGGACAGCTTTTCTCTCCCTGTTTCTGGTCAGGGACGAGGCTGATTCCCCTCCTCAGGCCACAGGCAGCCCCGCTGCTGCGGAGGCTGCACCCAGAGCACCCCGACAGGCTCTTCCCAAATCACCCAGCCGAGGATCTGACCCCTGTTACTGCAGCTGCACGCGACGACCCAACAAACCATTGTGTCCTTCACCCTTGGAGCATCCGTGAGGCTGGCACACCCCGCGCGGGACGGACGCGGCGCACAGCCCCAGTGTCTGCGCGTGCACCGCAGCTCCCCCGCGCCCCGTCACCCCAGCGGCGTGGGAGACACGGCGGGTGCTGCCACGGAGCGTCGGGGGGAGCGCACCCCCCGCCACACCACACAGACAGGGTCAGCACTGCCCCACAGCAGTTCATCCCTCAGCACTCCTTCACCAAAGCCCATCTTTCCTCAAGGGAATGAGCCCTCAATAAAACTCTGGTGGTGCATCTGTCGCCAGTCCCCAGCTCAGACAGCATTTGTCAGGCCCAAAATATGGTAAAACATGCCGTTGGCTTCATTTGCTCCAGTCAAAATGCAGCAAAGTCAGAAAAGGCCTTTCCTGCAGTAAGGTTTACAAGTTGAAAACATCACAGACAGGTTTTTCCCCTGAGTAAGGGTGTTGGCCTCAGACAATCCATAAACCACCAACTCCTCTTCACTCTAACGAGGAAGCCAGCGCATCGCCCTTGTCCCCCCATCCCGAGTCCGCCATGCAGCCCACAGCAAACCACTGCCAGAGGACGCAGTTGTCACCAAGACAAAGAGCAGCCCGGCCTGCTGTGGACCACCAGCCCACAAAGAGGGTGGCCATCGTGAACTCACCTGCTACCTGTGCCAGCTCCCACTGGGCATCCTCAGGGAACAGCAAAATCCAGGAAGGAGAGGAGGAGGAGATCTCCTGGGGCAGTGCATTAACTTGTGCTTAATTGTCAGCCTCCTCTTAAAAGCGCTGGGGCTACAGCTGTAGTAATTTAAGGTCTAATTCCTACAAAATAACCCAGAGAGACACCTGCCCTGGGCAGGGACACCTCCCACCAGACCAGGTTGCTCCAAGCCCCGTCCAACCTGGCCTTGAACCCCTCCAGGGATGGGGCAGCCACAGCTTCTCTGGGCAGCCTGGGCCAGGGGCTCACCCCCCTCACAGCAAAGAATTTCTGCCTCAGATCTCATCTCAATCTCCCTCTCTCAGAGTTATCTTTGAGCGGTTGGTCAGGGGACCCGGCAGCGTGGAGGACCAGGACCCAGCAGATTTCACAAAACTCCGCAGGTGCCCACGGCCCAGCCTTGGAGTGTTTCTATTTCAAGTTGCTTAAATGGTGCCGGAATATACCAGGTGTAGCCACCTAAATACCTGAGGTCAGCCGCTGGTGTCTGGAACCCTTTCCCACAAATACCTGCTGGTTTGTCACCCAGAAGGGACTATAAAGCCAAACCCTCAGTAATTGTGGGGCGTTTGGCCAGGGCGGCCGCAGAGGCAGCGAGAACATCGGGGTCCTCCTGCCATCTGCTCTCTGCAGCTGCACAGGCCGGATTCCAGCTGCGCTGCTTGGCACTGCCTTATTTCTCTTCGGTAATTATCCCTCATATTAATTTCTGACACTGAGCATCTGCTACTTTGAAGGCAGTTTGGGGTCTGCCCTTCCCCGGGTCAGCTCTGGGTCTCACACCAAGGTGCCTCAGGGCAGCTGCGGCAGCAGAAGCTGAAACCGCCAGTGCCTGAAGGGCAGGTAAACCCAGGTGGTGGAAACGGGTCTTGGGGGAACTAAAATCCCACTCTTTAGGGGGTGAAGAAACACCGTGAGGTTAACAGGACGGATCCCAGCGCAAGCTCTGTGGAACCCAGAAGAGAATCATTTATTCGGTGAATGCAGCTCACAAAGCACTGTCTTGTGGAGGTCCTAAGCTTCTGCTCCAGAGAACAGACCTCTTATGCGAACAGAAGGAAATAATAATGTACATCAGGAATAGAAAGGGATTTTTTTTATGGAATTGGAAAAAAAAAGCCTTGACTTTTTTTTTTTTTTTTTTTTTTTTATTTTGAAACAGAGGACGCATCAGACCTTCTTACTGTTAGCTGTTGGATCGATTTCTTTTACTCTGCTTAAGCAAATTTAGGCCAGTTCTCAGTTTTTTATTTCCTAAATATTTATCCCATTTGCTTCTCAGGTATTTCATATTATATTTCTTTAATATTAGATATTTCTTGTTAAACATGGCTTCTGTAAAGTGCCTTCCAAATGAAATCCAGCAGAATGATACGCTTTGAGACACAGTAAAATTGAAGAACATGATAATCAATCATCAAAATCTAATTTCTCCTTTGCTGCACTCAGTGAATAACATTTGAATTTAGCCTTACGCCACAAAAACACAGGCTACTTTTTATATAAAATTTTGCCTCATTTTGGCAAAACACTAAATTTCAAAATCAGAATTAATTTGAAGAGTGTTTCTACAGGATGGACATTGAAGACCTGATTTGAGAGCAGTGAAATTAGAACATTTTGCCATTAGCTTCCGTGGTCGGAGTGAGTCAGTAATGAAAATAACTCTTCAACACGTTTCCCACAGCAGTTTCTGGCACCAGACAGCACTCTATACTGACTGTCTAGAATGGCCAGAGGCAGAACTCATTTATGCATATGTAACTCTCCTAAAACTATGATCAAGTGGACCAGGGAACCGAAACAGCAAGGGAGAAGCAAATATAGGAAGTAATGAAGTTCTGCTTTTTAATAATAAAAAAAAAAAAGTAGTAACATTCTGCCCTAGAATCAAATGTAGCCACAAAACCACAATGAAAAATGTTGTTTCTTCTCCCTTCTGCATTAAAGCTTTCCCTGAAGTCTTTAATCAAAGCGACTCATGCCTAAACCAGATGTGTACCTCACTGTTGGAACGCCACCTAAAGCCCAGCGCAGCTCTCTGGAGATCACCTCCGCCACAGGGAAAGGTGCAATTCGGCACAGCTCAGCTTGCCTTTATCTGTGAAGCAGCCAAGAGCGTGTGCTGGGTGGGATTCTCCACCACCAGCGCTCCGGCTGAGCCAAGGACTGCTTCCAAAGGCTGACGCTCGAAGCAGCGGGCCGGGACCAGCACCGATGAAACCCTGCTGACTCCGATCCCCGCGCTGCTGATGTGACACAGACGGGGCATGTCGCTCCCCACCGGTGCCCCAGCCCAGCCAGAGCTTGTCCCAGCTCCTTGGGACCGACCGATGCAGAAATGAACGCTACGCGTCCCCGACTGCTGTCCAACCAGCCAACTGAAGTGAATCAGTGCAAGCTGTTCAGAACCCCCCGCGCCGCTCCGCATGAGCTCTTACTCTCCGAGGTCTGTTTTCAGATGTGCGAGTGCTGGGAAGAGGAATCCGAACAGAGCAACGATGTCGCGCACAAAATTTTGGAGCACTCAGTGTTCTCAGAAATGGAAATAACGCCATGAAACGCCACAGGGGATATGTAAGCTGCTTTAATAACAATAAATTTATTAAGTGGCAAGAAGCCACTCAGCTTTGTAAACCGATTTTACTCAATCACAGTCCCTCTATTTTTTTCCTCATTTAACATGAATACATTCTGCAATTTGTATGTGAAAGATTTACGTACAGATATGTTCTGGATGACTCTCGCTGATTTTACTGGTCAGAAAAACATTTAACATGCGGAAACAGCACCTTATTAAAACTATAGGCCTTTTCTCATTACAGCTCCTTTGCTGCTAAGCTAAATTGTCACTGAATAAGCCAAGTCTACAGAGTTTGGTTTTTCTTTTTCCTTGTCCTGTGTTCTGAGATGTAGTGGGGCCTGCAGAAATGTCTGATAAAACCTCACATATAATAAGTAATTCAGAAGGCTTTGTAAGCAATAGCTGCAGTTGCCTCTTCAGACTAGAGAGAGCTTCTCATGCATCAATGCACTTAGGGTTTGTGAGGAGCTCAGAGGAGGATGCGCCCTCTTCCTGATAGAGTTTGTTGAGCCTGGACTCTGCACCACTGATACTGTTCAGCAACTGTCTGCACCAATAATTTAAAAAAAACCAAAGAAATCAGGTTGTTTTTATCAGAAACAAGTAATAAATCTTATCATGATAGTAAAAAAAAAATGGCAATTTCTAACATGTGACATTTTCATTGCTTGAGAACAAATCAGTGCAAAGTGAGGTAACCCACGCACCCCGTCACATAGGGCTGGGGGCGTTAAACCAGGCGCCGCCTTTTGGAGTCCCTCTCCATGTCTTCGGTGGGAGAGTCTCCATTGCAGCCTAGAGGGGACACCATGTTTAGCAAAGGGTCTTCAGATGCCCCTCCAAACAGGGACAGCAACAAAGCCACGCCATAGCCAGTAGCTCGTTCACCCTAGGGGACAAAAAAAGAACAATTCACGTTTCAGATTGTAGAATCTGAATCTAGTTTAATTTCCTTACTCACTCAACAAGAGCAGTGATAGCGCACGGCCACAGTGAATACTTGGGGTCCCTGGCAGGTCTGCTCAGCTTGTGCTTCTGTATCCTCACCACCACGGGAATCCATCCCGGCTAGATTAAACCAACGCATCGGTCGATCCACATGAGAACAGAGCACACGCTGACTCGAGGGTGGATTTGCCCCTAGCATTGCTCAGGGCAGGGAATGTTCCACCCAGCGGGAGCACGGATGTGGAGCATGAGCTGAGTAAGTTGGGTTTAATAAAACAGGAGGCGGGGGGAGTAAATTGGCTTGGTTTTTAGGAAAGAAGAATATACACAAGTTCCAAAAAGGGAGGAGGGGAAACCCCCAAGAGGAAACAAACGTTTTCTCTGCTGCAGGTCAGCAGGCAGAAAAATCTACTCCGGTCAATCATCTTAGAACAGTATGGGTGAAAATGGAAGGCCAGGATTATTGCCATGGACTGAAAACAGGCAAATTGTCAAAGTTTACAACGATAAAGATGTTGCTGATTAAAGTGACAGAATACTTTAAAACCAAAATGAAAAATACGAACAGATGAAGGGACGTAAACAAAGAAATTCCCAACACAGACGAAGAGCCAATGCTTTTCAAAAGAACTCTTCTCCACCTAGTTCTCTTGCTTTGAATTCAATGGCGCAGAAATCAGAGTACCTGCAGGCACAAGCAGCTTGCCTTAGCAGCTTCCTCGCCCAGGACAGTGCCAGAGGCCGTATGAACATACTCACTGTGTGAACAGGCGCAGCAATGTCTATATGCACCCAGACTCCGGGCCAGTCAAAGCCAATGTGAGAAGCAATGAAGAGCCCAGCACAGGAGCTTGGAGTATTGTCTCGGTCCTGCAGAAATAATAAAAATACAGTTGGTCTTGCAAGAAAGGAAAATGCCAATGTTTTATTCTTGCCTACAGAAAAGGCAGCGGTGCAAATCTAGTTCAAAGCCTAACAAATGGCCCTAAAACAGACATCTTTGCTAACCAACTACTGTAAATCCTTTGACTTAATCCCTGGTAGCAATCTGGCCCTGCTCAATTCCTATTCTGCACAGCTCCTTCCTGCAGTGATTTTGGAACTTAGTGCATATTGTAACTCTCAAACGCAGCAAAAGCAGCGGCAGGAATCCCCAAGGCCTCTGTCCTCAGTTTCCTCATTTCTGCATCCCCAGTTACTGTCTCTGTTGGTTACACACGATCTGAGGAATACTGGTCTTTACTTCTTAAACGGTCTCCATCCAGGAATTTAGCATTCATCTTAGGGCCATGCTTAAAAGGCAAGCGGCCCAAAGATACCTTTGCAGCAGAATACCCTGTTTAAAACTGACACTACATATCAGTATAGCGACATACAGCCTGCAAAATCCCCAGGAAAAAAAGACCTTGAAGTCCATAATTATATGGCCCATTTCTAAAAGATTACAGCCCTTGTGAAGAGCTTTCAGCTGCCTAGCAACACGCCAGCACATTATCTAGAAAACACACATTTTTATGTCGTAAATGAAATTTAACAAAAAAAAAAAAAAATCTTACTGCCACAGAGTTCTTCATATCAGCTACAGCAGAGGTAAATTCACTGAAGTGGAGCTCGGGGCAATACACCAGAGGATGGACCAAGTCCCCACAGTTCCTGCCAGCTCTAACACAGGCCTTTTCCCACTCTTCGTTGTTGGTGAGGACAGCAGCATGATACTTCCCCGTGGCAATTCCCTAGTGAGAAATAAGACACAGTCAGGAAGGATTCGCCTTAACTGTGCCGGGGAGGACAATTCTGTACTACTCCCTCTCAGCATTAACAGCTGCTTTCCATCTAACAAATCCACCATGAAAAAAACATCTCAAAACTACTCCACAAGAAGGTAGTGTTACAAATGCAGACAAAGACATTGTAGCTACTGCTGAATCTTTTAAAATCTCTGAAAATCCATTCTGTAGCGAAATAGTCTGCATTTGTCTGACCTATTCAAACCACCGTCCCACAAAAATAGTTCTTTATAGTTACTGAGCAAGCAAACTGTATCACTTCACAATTATTTATCCTTAGACGTAAAATTAAATCAGCAATGACTTATAAATAAAACATCTCATACACACAAACAGCGGATACCCCAGCAATGTGTGTCAATCACACAAACAGCCTGAATGTTACATCCTCATTCACTGGACAGGTTGCGTCCTTCCAAATGTACAAAACCCAGCAGCTGCCACCACACCAGCTTTCCCGTAGGACAATGATGGGAAACTTTCACAGGACTGATGTTTACGCCAATGTATGCAACATTCACGTTCTAAAATTTGCCACCATTCCTCCTCCAGATATAAACACCAATTCACTTTCCAGAAAGCTAAACCACAAGAATCACTGCTCATCAATATAACCTTCTATAAAACAGGAATATATATCAAAAAATAATAGCATTAAATTTGTATCCTTGTATCATTCTATGTATGACTTACAATTTAAGCTATTTTATGGACAAGAAAATTCCTGATCGCTATCATGGAATCAGCTCTGCTAACTACAAAGCTGCTGATTTGCAAACGTTGAGTACTGGATCGCTTACATCAGCTGCTGGTGTCATCAGAAGAATATCACTTTTTTCTCCAAGTACGCAAAAGCAAAAAAGTTGCATAAAGAACAAAAAAGTCTGCTTGAGTAAAGCAGTTATAAATGTAACACACTAATGGCACAAGCCATGTGCACAGAAGATTAGAGTTTACTGGGGTTGCTGCTGTTGGCAACTTTCTCTTGCACAAGTTTGGGAAGCCACCGTCAAGCACAACAGTTGATGGTATCTGCTCTCCCCCAAAGAGCAGCAGGACAGAGGCAAAGAAGCGTATAATGCACAGGCAGAAGAGCAACGCACCCCCATGTGCTAGCAGTTCTGAATCCATACCTGAGCTCCGGTAAGAGTGGCCATGTCAAGAATGATATCAGCTCCAAGATCTTTGCATGCATAAGCTACTCCATCAGCCAGTATCAGTCTACCTTCTGCATCAGTGTTATTGATTTCCACAGTTCTAGGAAGAAGAGAGGGCATTTAATACAACAGTGCTTCAGGCTGGAAGTTGAGACTCATCCCTCTGGACTAGGATACCGGACGAGAAAGACTCAAACCTAACGTGCTTTCTTATTTGACTCCCCAGGTCTGCACGGCCGCTTATGCCCCAGCTGCATCCAGACAGCGCACACGTGGACACGGGTTACAACAGCACTGTCCTCGTGGTTGGGTCTGCATAATGCCTAGCATTATACCTACAACCCCATCGAGCTGGGATTTTACAAATTACTGCCATACAAAGAGGTATCATACTCTGCTTAAAACAGGAAGACATTCTTATACAGTGGTAGCCTACCTCTACGTCTGAGACAATACAGACTACAGATGGACACAGAAAACTGGTTGTACTGGAAAAAACACCTAAACCTGAGTGCTTGAAGGAAACTTCAGCTCATGAAATATGATATGTATTTTGATGTGTATTTTTATACCCAACAGGAAACTCTAAGCACACTTAAAAATCACTACTATGGCTGTCTGAAATACTATTATCGATATTTAGGGAAGGTAATGAGGGACAGCTTCACAATCTGCATGGTACTCAGATTAATAGAACCAAAGATGGTGTCTCCTCTCCATGTTTCTGTGAAAAGGACAGATACAATCTTACTTTCCGGAGTAAAGAACATGAATGTCGTCAGGTCTTGTTGCGCGTGGTCCGACTGCGTTCTCGGCCAAACAAAAAACAGCATGAAGATTGTCTTTAAAACCCTGTAACAACAACAGGAGAGAAATAGGTTTTGAGTCACATCAAGCTAATTTATTGGGACTGAAATCAATGAGGGATTACAACTTCTTGACAGCAATGCCACTAATTACACGAGAAATCTGAGAGTAACGTCTTGTATCTTGAAGCTGAGGCCAAGAGCTATAGAAAGCAGATGAGGAGGTAACATCTAACACCGATTTTAGAGCTCTCACTGTAGATTGAGTAAAAGCCTATATGCACGTAACAGACAAATGGGGAAGGGATCTAGAAAGCCCTTGTCAATTAAGCAGTGATCAGTACAATCTCCTCTCAGTGGCAAGGTATGTGAATTAAAACATCTTTTTAATAATTTAAGCGCAGTGTGCAGAAGCAGCTGGAGGGGGTTATGTTTAGTCCAACCGGACTCCCTGGGAGGAGCACGCCCAGCTCTCTACAGCCGGCTCCAGCAAGATCCTCACAAGCACAACTCCGAAGCCCACCGAGCTCACCAGGAAACTGCCAGGCTCACCAAAACCAAACCCTAAGGCACCAAACTACAGCACCGCTGTACGGAAATCAGCAGAATACATCTCCAAAGATGCAACGCTTCAGTCATCTAATTTTAATACAACTCTAACATTGACTCACAACAGAGATCACAAACAACATGTCCGGACTGCGTAACTCCTCCACCTTTCATACCCACAAAGGAAAGATCCGAGCAGCAGATGCTTTTGAGGTGACAATTACAAAGGCTTGTGAGAGGCCATTACACAGCCAGTCAGGGTGCTTGGGATTATTTGCCAAACCCTGTATTTTCCACCACTTTTATTTAGTCTCCAATAACAACAAAAATACAACTGAGGCCATTTGAGAACCTGAGCTCCTTCCCATCATCTCTGCCACACTGGGGAAGAGCCTACAGTAACAGTGGAAAATGTTGGAAATAATAAATGCTAACAGGCAGCCATTTGTGCACTGTATGCTTTCCATAAAAAGACAACCCCAAGCAAACAGATTCCATCTCTGAGAATTTTGTTGTAAAGTAACTTTGATCGTGGCAATCCTGGAACGTGGCAGTACTCTGCCTCAGTGCCAGTACACAGCTCACTGCCCTTCAGCATCCAACCTACACCACCAGGGTCAGACACACGCCACCAGGACCTATCCTCTCTCCTTCCACGTAAAACCAAAAATATCCAAGGCTAAGATGAATTTTATTTGGTTTTTTTGGGGGGGAGGGTGGGGTGCGTGTTTGTTGGGTTTTTTTAATGTACCATTCCTGCTGGGAGACACACAGCATTCTCAAACTCCTTTTTTCCCCTTAGCCTCCTCTCTTCTGGCATAGCCCATTCTGTTTTACTTTGGTTAAAATCAAGTGCTTTTATGGTTATGGATGGTATTTTAAAATGTATGATGATTTTGTTATTTATATAATGGCTGTATTGTGTGGAGGGATGCTAGGAAAAGAAAGGGAGACAGCTGCATTTAACAAAGAGAAACATAGTTCCTCCTCAACTGGGATAGCTAGCTTAAAAATACCAAATTCCCAGGGAAACCAGGGTCAGTTTTACCGTTAATCTTTTGATAGAAGTCCATAGCTGAAGAAACCTGGACTTGCTGAATCAGCTCATGTTCTGAGGTCTAAAGAGCAAACGCATCAATCCTTGCAAAATAATTGGCAGCATCTAGAAGCCATAAAGTAACCTTGCAGTTCCGAGTCCAGCCAGTGGGCAAACAGCATTGTTGATGCGATAACCTTCCATCTATGGCCCGTTGCTCTTCCAAAACGGTCTGTGCAGCAAAACCCCCACTCTATCCACAATCTCTCACCGGACTGCACCAAACTTTCCTCTCCAAGTGGGAGACGTGCTTAAGGTACTGTCAAAAAGTGAAAACCCGCTTCCAGCATCAGTTGCCTCTTCCTGACTCTCATTCTGTTTGTAGCTCTTCAAAAATCAGGATTCACCCTGTTAACATGCAGGATGAAGAAGGATTTCGAAAATTTAAGAGAATGTTTTTCTCTTCTCCCTTGTGTTGGAAAGCTCACAATGGATGAAATGCATCTTTCTAGGAAAAATCACTTGCTTAATTTTGCTATTCAGAGCCTTTTTAAATCATGTTGTAAAACTGTCGAACAGCATGTAGGCAGATATTTTCTGAAGATGGATAATAACCTCTGCCCCTCTTCCCACTGAGCCTTCCAACACACATTTCCAACTTCAGTCTCTGTGACAAAGCATAGCTAATTTAAACCTCTTACAGCTTTCTATTATTCTTAAGAGCATTTAAAAAAAAAAAAAAGAAGAGCCTTGAAACAGTAACTACAACAAATTCTTTCCACTGCCTATCTGAATACATTTTCTGCAGGGATTTCATTAACAGGTCTCCTTATGTGAGGTTGTGAAATTAAGCAGTGACATCATTCTTTTGTTTTTACACATAAAGGCACAGATTTCTTGTGAGGTATGACAGCTTCTTCAGGCTCAGTTTGTCTAAATATATCATGGCCAGTTTATTCATTGTTTCAATAATTGCATATGAAATGACAGATCACTTACGCTCACACCTACTGTGATTGTGAATGCAACTTCTCTTGGTGCAGATAATTACACATAAAACTACTTTGGAAACAAGGACTGAATCACCAAAAGAACGTACCGCATCTTTCCCAGACCCTCCCAAAGCACTGTGTAAGTTGTAGCTCTCGTCCCTTGCAAACGCGTGATCTAACGTTCTGAAGGACTCAGTTACAGAAAGCTAGCCGTTTTGCCTAAGATGCAGCTCACAAATCTGTTTTCAATTTTAAGTCCCCGCAGATAACTGTGAAGTTTACAATCTTTCCACATCAAACATGCTGCTAGGGCCAAGGCACGGAGCTAAACTGTTGAGAAATGGAGTTTGGCACTGATCATCCCCTGGACAAAGCTTCCATCAGATCTATGCATTAATCTGCAGCAGTAAATGTTCTTCGAACTTTGGATACTCCTTGGAGGCAATAGCTGCTCTGTCAGCAAGACTCAGTCACTGGATTTGTGGAGAGGGCAGAATTTTATTGGCAGCGGCCACTTCTTTTCCCCAGTTCATACTGTTAAAGCACAATACGCATTTTTTTAATTCTTCGTATTTCAATACCGGGCTTCTTCCCAGCTCCCCTACTACTTTCTGACCACAGGAGCAAACCAACAAGCAGCTCCTTATGAGACCAGAGCTGCCACTTCCCCAGCAGGTTAATATTAGAGCTGGCACAGGATTTGGAATACGGACAGACTTCATATCCCAGACTCATCCCCTTCTTTGCTAAGGGGACGACAGCCGCCCGAAATCCCACGGCTTAAACAAAATCAGCACTGGATAACTCTAGTACAAGTCCGATTCAAGGATCTAGAAACCACTCAAACCCTGAAATTCAAGAAAGACTCTTAAAAAAAAAATAAGCACTCAAGAAATTTCTCATAATTCTCAAGATCCCGGTAAAGATTTGAAATATTTTCTCGAAATAGCAGAAAGAGCAGAGTGGCTCAAGACCACTAACAGCAGTGTCAGGTCAGGACTTCAGGATTAGACTGGCCCCCATATCTGGGAATATATCCAGAAGCCAGACTGCTCCTTGGCAATGCTGAGCTACGTGATATCAATTAACACATTTTACTTACTTGCTTTACAGTGGCTTTGAAGGCACCCAAAATAGCAGCTGCTCCACCACAGTCTCGTTTCATTCCAGGCATAGTAGTCTGTTTAAACAGAACCATAGAATTGTTTTTTTTCTTTAAGAGAGAATTTAACAGTAATGCCTGCTAAAACTAGTATTTCTGATGCTTCTGTAACTCTGGTCTTGACAGTGCTCAGCCATAACAGAAACACAGAACATGAGCATCTGCTTATTGGTGGATGTTGCCTTAGAACTGGAAAATACTAAACCTCTGCTGCTAATTTGTTAGAAAAGAAAAAAGAAAAAGGTTGTTTACAAGATTCACACTGAGGCCAACTCAAATGGGTTTTGAATCTATCTCCAAAATCAGTAATTAAACAACTTTATTTCCAGCTTTCACCTAGCAGTGGGCAATACTTAAAGGGCAAAATATCAGGTAGCTATTTAATTGCTCTGTAAAACGTTCCTTGAATCCTATTTGGTCTTCTCCCCTGACAGCTTGTGTCCATACAGGTGACAGTAGATCAAGTGTTTCTCAAATAAATATACTTTGGTTTCCTACAGACACTAACTTGAGTTACTTCCATCAGAAAACAACACCGTAAGCAAAGGCAGCAGAAGAACAAGTGTTTGTGTACCTTCCCCTTAATGCTGAGTCCTCCAGTGTCATACACAATACCTTTGCCCACCCACGCAATGGTCTGAGTAGCACCATCCGGAGTGTGACTGAGAACTGCTAGGGCTGGAGGATGCAGAGCTGCCTTGCCAACTCCGTAGATACCTGGAAAACAAGGAATCAAACCACTTGTGGGGAAGAAAGACTCTGGGGAGCAATCTGCGGGTATTTTCTGTTAAAACATCTTGTCATACTATGGGCAATAAAACTGGTTCAAAGATGTGCAAATAAAACATTACAATTGAGACGGCAAAACATTCCAATTAACTGCTAGGAAAAACGCTGAATTTTGAACAAGATATACCTCCAAAGCCTCTCTCTTTCAGCTCCTCATCTCGAATAATGGTAGGAGAAATCCCAAGATCCTTGCCAACTTTTTTGATTTCCTTAATCATTAAAAGAAAAAGGACATTGTCAGTCAGTCATCAGGACACATTTGTGTCTTTCCACACATATGGGTACCCACTTAAGGGTTCTGTGTGATTTTTGCATGCATACACATACAAACATTGACAATTTTGGGAGTGGTGCTGGTTTTCCAATGGTCTAACTCCACTGAGACATCCTTGGCTTACTGTGGCATGAAATACAAACTTGACCTTTAAGCTCTGCCAATAAAAGAGACCTTCAGAGGTAAAGGCCAGGTATTCACTCTATTGGATCATTAAGCAATAGGGCAGGAATACTTTCGTTCTCAACAGCTTGCCAGATCTTTATGATAAAACTCATTTGGAAACACATCAACCTCCCTCCCATAATTTCAGAAACTCTTATCACCATCAGGCTTAAGAAACACTAGCGCTGGCAAGAAGCCAGCATCACAACTGAATCAAGAACTCATGTCTTCTGACTCCCAGTGCCTTACCCCAAGCTGTACGCTCTGCCTCCTTCCAACTTAGCAAAGTTCTACAAAATATTTAAGGCCAAAGAAACAGCCTCAGCATCCTTGGACATGTTCCTTGACATGCTTCCCACTGCTGACGTACAAGTTTTGCTAAGAGATAGCAACACTAGTTCTTGATTACTGTAGTCTAGACTTACAATTAGTAACTCTTACTCAGCGGGTGTATTACCTACCTCCAGGAAGTTATCTGTGTTCATCTCGTTGCAGGGGGTGTCCACAATTCGAGCAGCGA
The DNA here is from genome assembly GCA_947846985.1 of Fratercula arctica. NCBI lineage: Eukaryota > Metazoa > Chordata > Aves > Charadriiformes > Alcidae > Fratercula > Fratercula arctica. Next base: position 671,940 of record CANTUZ010000013.1, on the reverse strand, counting down.
GCCTGACTCCTTCTGTGGCACTTGCCAGACACTATGAAAAGAAGTGAGGACACCTGAGAACTGCCCTTGGTTTTGCTGGTTTCCGCACAGCTTTGCATTCAGTCCTGAGCAGCCTACACCAGACGCGTGGTTCCTCTGGAGCACATTAATGCTCAGCTGCAACTGATCACAGGCAGTTGTACAGTATTAAATACTGTCAACCAAGCTAGCCATTACTGTAGTCATTTATATGTGTTGAGCTTAAGTTATTTTTCCCTGTGCTCTAATTTCTAAGCAACTGTATTCCTTCCCACAGTGAACTGATATTGCAAAATCAGCAGCCTTCTCCACTATCAAAGGGAGACCCAGAAGGCAATGTGAGGTGGAGGAAAGAAAGATAAGAGGAAGCCAATTCAGGAAGTCACAACGAGCTTGTCGACTGCTCGGGTTAGAAACCTGCAGAGATTACATACTCTACAACATGGGAAACCGCAAAGTTTATATGCAGCAGGCAGGGTGGCTGAGTGCAATAAAGGCCACTACCATAAGACATTCTATATGGCAGGCCCATGGGGAATGTGGAATATTTCATAATTGTGTAAAACATGCACGCATCTGCTTCCTCATTCCTGTGGCAAAATGGACTGACCCTCCCCTGGACTGAGTAAAAACTTATCTAATCAAGAGCGCAGAGAATCAAAATGGTCGACAGCGAGCATGCTGACGCTGCTTCCTTAAAGAAGGATCCTCCTGGCAAAAAGGACAACGAAGGCACCAGACACTAAGCTTCAACTGCTAACTCCTGTGAATCAACGACCTGAAACAATACGACTGGGTGGAGGGAAACCTGGTTCAACCTTTCCAGTAGCCACACTACACTGAAGACCACACACAGCAGACAGGTGAGTCAAGATGGGTTTCAAAGGAATCCGATGTGTTGGATTGTCCTCTGTGCCTTCAGAGGTATCTGCAGTTTGGCTTGGCCAGACTGGCCCAAGGACTCCATACATTCTGCATCCCAGCAGACTCACAAACCTCGGCTTGCTTTGGAAGGGTGCCCAAGGCCCTGCAATTAGTTTTGATTGCTTTACTTTCCCTAGAGGGATAAGGACCTCCTCAACAGCCAAGCCAGGTTTGGAGCGATTCACCATTAGGGCCATGCAGGTAAATGGAGGTGTTCTAACCCAAAGGCCGAGTCCGAGGGAAACAATTTGACTTACAGAAATAAGCTGTGCTGGGTTTGGCTTCCTGGGTACGCAAGAGAACCTGGATAATGCCAGCCTTTAATAAATGCCTTGTAAAACTTTGACAATCCATGTTAGTCCTTGCCATAAAATATCCTGACAATGCAGAAGGTGCGAAATACAGCAACGTGCCAATGGAGAGATTTAGCTAAAAAATCCTACCACATGCCTCTACCCTGCTCTACATCAGCTGTCTGGTGCTGGTTGAATTTAGGGGGTGAAAACTCAGCTTGGAGGAAGACAGTAATAGTTTTGGCATTGACATCAAGGGGAAGAACCGGAGGTAGAAATAATTTCAGCTTTGTTTTTTAGTTATAAATAACCCAAGTGGTTTGGAATTTACCTATCTGAAGGAACTGGTTTTGACACCAGCTATGATTTTTCTGATTTGGGGCATGGGAAAATTGAGTGATCGACAGCTGTACTCATAGCACGTGTGTCTTTGACACTTTTCTGAAAACTGGTCTGGCATCATTTGCTGTGGCCAAATCAGTTCGTAGAGTAAGGATAAGCTACGGAGGAAAAGATACTGAAAGGAAAAAACAACAACAAACCCTAAAGCTGCAATTCTGTGATTTCAGATGCAGCAACACTGTATCCTTTGTCAAATCCATTGCCAAAAATTTTAAGGGATTTGTATAACCTCACTGACTGCACATTGCCAACATTTTTTAAGGTAGTTGTACAACCTGACTGGCTGATCAGCTAAGTGAGCGCCCACCTGTACTGAAGCACTGCACAGAAGCTCCCTAACAGCTTCAGTTCAAACCCTGGGATGGCTTTCAGGTTAGATCCTGAAGAGGAATGACCCAGCACACTAGCAGTTACCTGATGCAGAGCTTCCTCTTTGCAATAGTGCAAGGGAAAGAGTCTTTGATTATCTGCTATTGAAAGACAACTTGGACATATTTAACGGTTATGTACAAGTCATCTCCAAGCTGTATCGTTTCTTAGGGTCTTGTTTCTGGCTACAGTTCTGCTAGAAAAACTCAGCCAAAGAGGTACATCAGACAGAAACAGCAGAGGCCATATGGGATCCCAGAATAAGCAACTTTTAGTGACTTCACTGTGATATTCACCTGCACAGCCACGTACAGATTTTGCCTGGGTCAAAGAAATTGAGAAGCCCATGCACCAAAGGCAACGTAATATTGACAGCTAAAAATACACACCTTACACCTATGATAAACATGAGAAAGGAAACATTTTCTTTGTGCTATTCGTTTGGTGGTCTCCACCCCTGAAATATAAACTCTGAATAACATCTTCAGCCTTTGCTGCAGTAATATGTTCGATATTTCTACTCACAGGTGCTGTGAGCCGATCAATTTCAAGGAACTTTGACCTAGGAGAATTTATTACTTTAGATACACCACCTATTCCATATGTAGCCTGAGAGAGATGGATTTGTGCATGCAAGAAATTGAAGAAAAAAAAAATATTTAGAGAATAACAGAAAGAAATTATGACAGGAGAAAAAAAAAAACTTACTTTAAGTGTTGCCACTTCTATTGGTCCATTGTTTTGTCCAACCAGGAAAAACTCTACTGTTACAGTTTTCTTCTCTGTGCGTCTGGATGCACTGGAGCGATGTGTGAACAAGGGGAAAGCCCTGGCCAACGCACAAGCCGAAGCGAAGACTTCAGACCGCTCACAGACCATCTGAAACACCCGCCAGAAGACAAACAAGTCAGACATTAGGGATGTGGAAGACTACATTTAACAGAATCTGTTACCTGTGATACTATTGGTGAAGAAGGGGAAAAAAAAGGGGGATGGGGAGGAATAACTGCTGTCTGAATCAAGACACACTGATACTTTGCATGGATGGAGCGGCAGTACGAAGAGTAGCACACTGAACTGGTTCAGTTCATTTCCCATCTGGAAATAAATTACACTGCTGGATTTGACTGTGTGGGAATTAGCACATCCTTATGAGGGAGCTGGACTGCTTTAATTATACTAGTGCAATTAACACAGGTTAACCTACAGATCAAGACCAAAAAAAAGCATGGGAACTATCAATATGTGTTCAAAATAAATTAAACAAAGAGAGAAACGATATGAGAATGTGGCTAATACTAACCCAAAAGCTTTTTAACATGTAGAGTATTTTTCTGAAGTTCATTACAGAAATTACCAATGGAAAGCAGTTTTAGCTAAACATTTTCAAAGTTAACTATAAGGAAAAAAAATTAAGTAGAGTTATTACTCTTGCAATTAAGTTTTCCAAGTGAAGAGTATAATTAGATTTTGTTACTGACACAGACTACGTGAGTCTTCCCTAACAACCTAGAAATCTGAATTAAACTGGAGAAGCCATAGAAACAAATAAATCATTCAACAGGCTCATGCAGAAGATGACCAAAGCAGTCCAAAAGCTTGCCCTGCAAAGGACTCCCATTGGAACATTAGTTTGCATCAAGACTTTTAAAACTTACTGAATAACACAAACAAGAGACCTTAAATGGGTGATGCAATATAGACATAGCACTCTGCACACAGGCTACATCTATTTTCTAAAGCACGTGCTAATGTCATAAATTCTAGTTCAAAAAAGCCACTACTGGTTCCCTTTGCATGGATGTTCCTAGCTGAAGACATTCCATACACATTCAACCTTAATTCCCTCCAACTGCTTGAGCATCCATATGCTATTACAGTTAGGTCTTGTTTACGCAACAATGCAAAACCACTTGTAAGTGTCAGTATAATTGTATCGGTAAAACCTGCCCACCTCCAGTCTCCTTGGATACAGCTAAAATCCTGAAAAGTCGAGAAAATACTGGACTAGACATTTGACCGGACGCATTTTCAAAGAGGCACTTACAACAATGCATCTGTTGACACCTCCCGGGAGGCAGTTCCTGACCAGGCGGGTGATGAACTGGGCGGCGGAGGGGCTGTTGTGGCGGCTGACCCGGGAGGGCAGGGCGGCCACCGTGGCGTAATTCAGGTAGAGCGGGCAGCTGTCGGTGGGGTTGGGGTTCAGCGTGCCGAGCGCGGACTGCCACACCTGGGGAGGAAAGGAGCATGTGAAGACAAAGAACTGTGTCAGGCGCTGCTTCCCCTCTCATTCCCACTGCTCTGGCACTCTTCAGTTACGGGATTTGAGGTGCTGCACACAAAGACATTGCGCGCACACTCTGAAATGCAATAACCTCCAGAGCGAAAAGAAACAGGAAATACGGTCAACCTGTTTATTAACCAGAAAACACAAATGTGCTTTCCGTTACAAGCATCTCGTTTAAGCCGTAGGAATTACCATTTAAAAGCACGCCACGCAGCGCGGAGGCTGCCTCAGAGCTTTCCCGAGTTGAGGCAGTTTTCCCAGCGGTAAACAGATGGGTTGATTTACTAGTCCCGAGTTACTGTTTCACACAGCCATTTAATTAAAAACAAGCAAACAAGAATGCGGCTAAATAGTAGCGTAAGAGACCGGGGAGTCCAGCAAAGACCTGCCAAACGCCTGGCGACTCGCCACGCCTGTCGCGACCCCCCCGGCGCCGTCGGGACACAGGGACACCCATCGCACCCCAACGGGCCGGGCCGGGGGGGCCGCGCCGCCCCCTCGGCCCCGCGCGGGGCTCGGCCGCCCGGGACCGCGCCGTTGGGTAATTACGTTAATTACCGACGTCCCCGCGCCCTCCCCGGAGCGCAGCGCACCTTCCGCCGGGCGCGGAAGGGACTGCCGCCGGCCCGCCCCCCCCCCCCCAACCGAGCCCGGCGGGGACCGGCGCCTTCCCCCCGTTTCCCCGCTAAGGGCCGCCCCCCCCGCAGCAGGCCCGCCGCCGCGCAGGCCGGGGGTGACGGGCCGGGGCCGCCGGCTCGCGGGGTCCGGGGACACGGGGCCGCCGCGCTCCCGCCGCCGCCCGGCCTCACCTCCTCGGTGACCCGCGGCTGCAGCTTGCCGCGCAGCTGGGCCCAGGGCAGGCGGTGGAGGTTGTGGAGCTGGCCGAGGACGAGCAGCGGGCGGCTCTGCGGGTCCGCCTCGCCGGCGCTGGCCTGGAACTCCAGCTGCACGTTCGCCATCTTCCTGCCCGCGGCGCGGCCCGGCCCGGCCCGTCCGCTCGGCTCCGCCCGGCGCCGGCTCCGCGGGGCGGGCGGCGCGGGCGGGCGGCGCCGGGACCCGGATGCGGCGGCGCCTGGCCCGGCCCGGCCCTCCCCTCCCTCAGCGCCCCAGCCCGGCCCTCCTACACCGCCCCGGCACGGCCCGCACCGGCCGCCCCGCACCGCCCCGGGCGGGACCGGCGCGTCCCCCCGTGTGCCAGCAGCCTCCCGGCGGGGCCCGGCACCGGAGGGCGCGCGGTCAGACCGGGGGTTTTGCAGTTTCACGCGTTATAGAGGAAAATGGGGGAAAACACCCGGACCCGGCGCTGCGGGAGGTACCGGCACCCCGGCGGGAACCGCCGCTTGTTCCCAGCTCAACGGCCGCGTTTCCCCTCCATAGCACCGCCTGAGGATGGAAATGCTTCATCTTGAGAGTGTGAAGTGACATAGGGATGAAAATAGAAAAAGCTGAATTCCTCTTTTCCTCATGAAGTTAAACAGCAGGTAAAACGTACATCTAAAAACATTCCAGAAAGAGGAAAAAGCCAAAATAGGCTGTAAGGTACAGCATGGGGATCCACGAAAAGGAAACAATGTTTTCCAAACACCAGCTTTCATAGTAAATTTAAATGATTGTGTTCAATATGATAGAGTATTTATCCTCATGTTTTTATATTTGCCAGTTGCCATCTATTAACATTAGGTCAGTAGGGAATCGATGGTTCTTAATCAAAAGCTACGAAAATCTAAACATCGGAAAGGGAATGCACTTCCACTTACACTGGAAAAGTGAATGCTGATGCATGTAATGGAAATACATCTAAAAAGAAAAAGAAATAGGTTGAATTGCAGAAAAAGCTTCCTTAGAGTAAGGTCTTATTCGATCTCTGAAGGGACATTATGGAAACTTTGTTGCCTGATATGTTTAAAATTAGCCTGAATAAAAGATCTAGCTAAATCTGTTGCAGAGGCCCGTCGCATCCTCCAGGCCGGTCGGCATAACCCAACAGACCGGCTCCAGCTACAACTTCTCCGAGTCCCTGCTGAGCCGCGGAACGCGGCTGTTTAGGGTCTCGCTGTTACTCCAATACGCGTGGTCAGCGATGGAGACGTGACACACAATCGCACAGCAATTGTTTCAGGATTGAGACGTTCCAAAGACTCAACCAGGCAGTAAGCTCCTCACCACCGGGTAGGGATTCTGCTGCTCCTGCTACTGCAAGAACATCCCCAAATCCACGTTATCGGAAAGGCAAACAGCAGGAAGAAATCCGCATCCAACCCACACGGAAGGGAAGGACAGCAGAGGAGGGGCCGAGTCAAGGCAATGGACTGAGAAAATCAGTTTTTCTACAGCACAGAAACTTCCCACAAACTCCCCACTACCAGCGGCTGCAAACGTTTCCGCTCCTGGGAGCCACAGCAGAAGCTGCAGCACAGAGCAGTCTCCCACGGCCGCTCCTCCACAAGTGGTATTTATGGAATTGAGTGACTCAAACAAAACCTTACATAAAGCCATCACAATTAACATGCAAAATCATAATGGATTCCCTGTTTTAATGAATTGTAGTTTTTCTGGGAAGGCAGGTTTGGGGGTTTTTTGGAGATAGTAAATATACATTTTTTTCCAACAAAATCAGATTCACTCTCACCCAGGCAAAAGCTTACATTTTGCAAGGCTGTACCAAAAGCAAGGTTTCCAAGGGTTTAAGCAAAAGTGATACGACTCCTTTGTGTTTTAAGTGTTTCATAAAAGCAAATCCTAAATCAATGCAATCTAGGCACCCTTGGTGAAGACTGTATCAATTTATATTAATTTAAATTTTTAGTACATTCAAAATATACCAAGCAAGAGACTAATTCTTCCATTTTACTTTTCAGTTTCTAGAGAAGGCTTGCAGTAGAAAGAAATTTGCTACCACAGTGCTTTTAATACTGTCATTTTTACATATCACTAGGATGAACTTGTGTTAACAAGGAGCAGCAGCTCATTTTCACACGCATTTTCATGGAGAAATTCTGTACAAGCCAACAGCTCCACAGCTCGCTCCCGCCAGGTGGGGAGCACAGGCTCGGGCGATGCTCTGGCAGTGCTGTTCTGTTCAGGTAACGCAGCTTCCCCTCGCGCTTTGGGAGGAATCAGAAGCTCCGGACAAGCCGAGAAGAATCCAGCAGCCACACAGAGGCCCCCGCCCGCAGAAGAGCAGCGTCCCGCGCCTGTGGCAGGGCTGGAGGGCAGCGCCGGCAGCAGGTCGGGCATCCCTGGCTCCTGTGACTGGGAGCGATAGCAGCCGCCCCCAGAGCCAGCCAGCCCCAGCAGCGGGCTCTCGCGGCCCAGCGGCACGGGTGGCACCCCGTTGGGGACACGCCAGGGAGCTCTTCACAGCACTGCATGAGGGTTAGGTTCAGCTGCTGATATCGTAACAAGCCAGGCATCTGAAATGAGTTAAAGCCTAGAAGTTGTCTTGCTGAGGTTTTTTTCCTGGGTATAATCAGCTTCAATAAATTCCAGCTCAAGTTACACAGGCCAGTTGACATCTGAGTTTAACCTCTTGTGCAATGCATGTTAGAAGTACATTGCCTTCTACAGAATTTGGATAGAAAATATGTAGCCAGTTGCCTCAGTGGAGTTAAGATACCGTGGGCATTTCAGTGGCAACTCCCAGGGGAAAATCACTCTTGACAATGCAAATTACACTGTGCTACACAACATTACAATTAATTTTTTTTTCCAAAGATATTTCATGTCACTGCTGCTTTCATTTAATTACGAAGAGTATACAGAGGCACATTAACATCACACAAGTATGTTTCAGTTTCTTTTAAAAAAATAAATAATTGACCAATTAGGTTGGACATGTTTTATTACTTCTTTGAATTTATTAGCCATGATAAAATGTCAAAAGCACCAGTCAAGACAGAAATAAATAACACGATCTCATGTTAGAGAGGAAGTTGCAAATACAGTATTTTAAATTATAGCAATATGCTGCTTCACACCCACCGCTGTCGACAGCACACGACGGAGACAGTAGTTTTACTCACGGTCATTGAGAAGATCCGTTACCAGAACAGGGGAGCTGCACACCCAACTACAAGCATCATTCATTCTGCTACCAATTTACTTTGCAAATTTAATCGAGGGTTTGAAGAGGCAGTTTTGGAAGTTAAGAATCCCCTTTGCCTAGAGGTAACAAGAGTGGTACAAAGCTTTTCACAAGAAGCCCCACAAAAAGCCGGGGCTTTCCCACCTTTGCAGTCTCTGCCTCAGGTCCGTTCCTGCACCGAGGCAGTTTAAAGCCACATCTTACGTCCTCCTTAGGACGCGGTGAAGATAAACTCAGGGCAGGCGACATCCGCAACATTAATATCACGGTGTTACGAACACTATGGGGCTTTGAGCACAGCATCTCTGCAAGTTTATGGGGAGCACTGTATCAGCCAGAAAATGAAGGAAATAAGTTACAATCCCTTTGGGGAAAAAAAAAATCCATACAGAAAAGCCATATTAAAAATACTAAGGCAAGGCCTCTACAATTGCACACCACTTCAGGCCTGAATTAAATCATGAGTATTCTATTACTTAGATGTTTCCCTAATTTCTCCTTATGGCCTACAGCAAAGTTTTCCACTGAAAAAAATAGTGAAAATAACCCAAATTCTCTACTGAAGGCCTAGTAACATGTCACTTGCATGACATCTCTCCTGGTCAGTAAGACACCATAAACACTTCCTTTTCCAGGCAGGCATTTAAAATAAATAATCTTCTGTCAGGGAAAATGGATGTAATACGTACTGTAGTGAAGTCAGTTCTTATACAAAAACCGTAACACACACGGACAGACGCACTGTAAAATAAACACCTACACAAGAACTAAAGTTTGAAACATCTGAGACCCACTACAGCAGGTCAGGTGGAGTAGAAAGCCAGAAGGAGAATCTCCATTTTTTAGGTTTAACTTCACCACTGCTTTAATGTAATGTTTGTACTTTAAACTAAAAAAATTGTACACGAAAAAATATATATCATCATTCTGATGAGGGAAAACATCCCCGTGATTACTCAATCTCAGAAAATTTTTTAATTAACTAAATGTGTTAAATTATGCCGGTGATTACATCTTGCTATTTACAAGATCAAGTACTACTCTGATTCTTAGGAATGGTGCAGTATCTAAATTAAGATCACAGGGGTTGGATTACATTCTGGTTGCTAAAAGCTTTCTTTTTTAGCTGTCTATCCAGTTCTTTGGAGTTTCTGAGTCTGGAAGAAAGGAGATGAAGTCAAACATTTTTGTGCCTCAACATATTTTACATCTAGATAAATTTTTGTTATCTAGTCCTGTGACTCAGTAACATGGTTTAAATTTGAAGCCTGTCACAATTGTGACATGAGAATACAGACGACAGCGCGTTTTTGTTCACAGTAACACCCTAATTACTGTACTCACCAGTAAACTTCAATTTTGTAATTATTTTTAAGTACTGTGTTTCCAAATACCTCGGCATAGGGTGCCAAATTATTTGTGTGGGAGCATCAAGTTTCCTGACATTTTCCATGTAATCCTTATGAACACCTCACAGATCACCAAACTTGTACTCTGAAGAACGCTAGAGAAACATTGCACAGACTTGGCACCACAAGGGCTTATACATTCAAAGGCAGCTTTCTGGAGTGCAGGTCCGTCCATTCGCACTGGGGAAGAAAGTTCACATCAACTCCAAACATGAGAAATGAAGCGAAACCTAGTGTGACTTTACACCAATAAGAACAACAATAAGGACAATTACTATAACAAACAAAATTAAAATTACAAGCATCTTCCGATTCTTCTTTTGATATTGCTCTGCCTATAGAAACAGAAAAGAGAGAGTTCATACTTAGATTTCTGCAAAGCTACAGATTACAGACTCGTGTTTGGTTCAAGTGAGGTACACCTTACCAAGGAACAACTGGAGATACTTGACATTTCATACAATATGTATTGCAAGCAACTCCCACAAAATAACTCTGGTCTGCACCACAGACGCCAGTGAAGGCAAGTGTCCCCTGAAGTCACGTTTATCTGCATTAAACAGCAGAGTCCCTAATACAGAGGAACGCATCCTCCTGTGGGGGAAGCCTTCCCGCAGTTGTGTCCAGCAGCCCCTGAGAGGCCACGTGCGCCCCCGGGACACACGGGGAGCGACGCTCCCTCTGCAGGAACACTTGGCTGGGAAGACCATGGAAGCAAGATCAGGCAACCGGGCACGTGAAAGTCTGAACAGGAAAAGCTGGTGAGATATTTTAACTCCTTTTGCTGATATAAGATTCCTGTATTATATTTGAAGGACATTAGAATTCACAACAAAACTTCATTTTTTAATAGGCATTTTTGTTGTACCCGAGTCAGATGTGCATTTTCATGTAATTTCAATTAGAACTGAAAGCTTTCTTTTTGATTTGGTTCTCAGTCTTCTGCTTCATTCCTTCTTTCTTCTAACCACATTTTCTCATCCCTTTCCTCCTTTTCCCAGGGGAATTAAAAGGAGGCAACGTGGAGAAAACTCTCCAAAAGCCAAATGAAAGTCTGCTACTAGAAGCTAAACAAAACAAAACTTGTATTTAATTCTTTTTAAATTAATAAACCTTCAAAATTTAAATGGAAAAAGAGATTAATCCTTCTCCTTTATAGACCCTGGAAAGTAATTATTTATTATCAGATCTGCTAAAGAGGAGTTTTCCACCTGAAACTATGTAACACACAACCACTGTGATTATTTACTTAATTAGGCTTGAGGTATCAAAGCCTGACAAAGTATCATAACTGCTTCCAATTTTCACCTGAGGCAGGAATTGGAAACTAGTGATTCGTATCACCAGACTTCTGCAGCGAATTAACGCAATTTCTGTGAAAGTGCCATCTCAGTAGTTTGTAATAATTATGCCAATTAAAACAGAAAAGGAGAGTGACATTATAGGTATCAAATCAGAATTAAGTTAATGACACTATCACAAACAGCAAGTAGCTGTCTTTGACGCTACTATTCAGACCTGTGCGTATGTCTTCCCCGATAGGTGAAGAAATTCCCGTGCTGTACTGAAAGCAGGGATATATTGCATCCAAAACCCATACTCTAGCCAGCAATCCAAACAGGGGGTTGCTGACAACTCATTAACTACCACTAGGCTAGAAATAGCGTTCAGTCCAACAGATTCATTTATTTCCAGTTCAGGTTGTGCAAGTTGCTTGCAGTCACTTTAAGCCTTGTTCACCAACGGTCAATGCCTTATTTTAGTGATCCCCAATTTATTTTTATGTATAGCAAGAATAAACCTATAACCATTTTATTTTGCTTTTCCTCAAATGGCACTTTTTTGCTGTCCATATTAGAAGTCTACCATAATATGAAGTTGAGCGTGTAGCAGTAAGATGTCCGTGTTTCCAAACCAGAATGTTTTACTTAAACAGAAGCTTTCACATAAGTCTCTCATTCTACTTTATTTCCAGCAATGGAAGGACTGAACTGACCTGACAAGTCAGAACTTAGCTTAAAATCAAAACAAAACAAAAGAGCCAACAGAACAACTGCAAAACTCTGTGTTCTGCTGCCAATTCAAACTTTTCAGATGTTCATAGTAAAAGCCTCACACTAAAAGCATGAGGTTGGACCTAACTTCCAGCAAGTGTCAGATGGGAAGAGAAAACATTAGAAGTTATTCTTGCTGCTCACACTACTGAGGTGGTGTTTTCAAACCAGGATGTATCTGACTGAAATCTACAGTGAGGTACCCAATAACCGGTCCTGTTCCACAAGCATTGGGCTCTCAAAACAGAGAAGGAATTGCAGATAGGTCCCAGCAGGTCAGCACTATGAGATCAAAGGACATTACTTGAATGCCCAGAAAGTGATTTAAGAAATTAACACCAGGCATCAAGCACGGCATTAACAGAAGTTATATGGGAAGTTCCTACTGCAGTACGGTTGGACGTTTTACACTGTACTGCAATCATTTCTAAAAGGGACAATGTCCAACTGAAAAATGACTGAATAACTTAATGGCTATTAAATTATAAAAGATTATTAGATATGCAAAGCAGCTTAACTATTCCATCAGCTTACCTTATGTAGTTGTTTTAGACCCTCTTCCGTTTTCATACATGACTGCTCAACATTGTAGTCAATTCTATCTAGAACTGTTCCCTAAATAAAACAGAGAGAATGAGCACCAAATTGAACCTAAATGAACTTCATAATACAATTATTATTATTATTATTATGAGCAGCAGAGTAATTAACAACGCTCACAGCAAACAGCTAATAAACTATGTAAACTATGAACTTTTACAGAAGAAGTAGCTGGGACTTCATTAAAGGACCTCCTTGCTCAATGCCGACCTGGCAGCTCTGTCACCATCTTGCATCACATCCCTCAACAGTCGCCTTACTTCCAGCTCAGGTGCCTTTGGCTGACACATTTAACCTAAACTGAATCTCTGCGAGAAATAACCACCAGAACTCTGGGATTATATGGTTTTTTTAGTCTAACACCCATAAGCAGTTGATTTTAATTTTTTTTTCCTCCGTTAACTCATCTTCTGGCAGATTTCAAGCCGAGGAAACCTTAGCCTGAAGAGCTGTTTGGAAAAGTGAGAAGCACATGAAAACGGGATGTTACAACAGGAAAAGTCTTCTGGAAGCCTTAACGCTACATGGAATCTCCTATTTCTTACTAACACTGTGATGTCAATGTACCTGTTCTACTATCATTGCTCCCAGGTCCCTAAATATTTCATTGAGATCGGAGATGGACTGTACAATCTGACGGATTTCTCGTTCCCGCTCTTCCACCATTAATGTGTTTTGCTCCACCAATGCTAGCTGGTCATCTGTAAAACCCTGTTGAAATAAAAGATTTAGATGTTGAACTAACACTAACAGCGTGAAAACACTAGAAATAATTATAAGATTTCATAACACAACAGTCCTTTTGCAATTTCCATAGCAGACAACTATCTAAGAAAAAAAAATCTTACTAAAATCTTTTAAAAACAGTTTCAGGGCCACTAAAATAACTTGGACGGCTATTTATAGTTTTAGCAGAAAAATTTTAAATCTTATATCCTGCCTGAACACATAAACAGCTTTTAAAAATAGGATGTGTCCTAAAGAATGTTTTTATTGATGTACAAAACCAATACATGTGTCTTGTAGTTATGGAATATCTACTTATTGATGAGCATCACAGAAAGTCCTGTAACGTCAATGGCCATTAAAATGTATAAAGGCACAGCAGCAATTCTGATTTTGTTTTAAACTATGGAGACCTTACTGGTTTTGTCTCCCAAGGCCACTCACAACTGAACACTATCTTTCCCCCCATCACTCTTGTATAGAGATAAGTGAAAAACCTCTTGTGGAATAATTACTAAATTGGCTAAAAAATACAGAAGTACAACATTGTTCACACATTAAGGAAAAGTATAAAATCAAGAGGCTTCTGAGGTAGAAAACAGCTGCAGCTGGCATGAAGAATGCAACATCCACGGTTCCCTGAGAAGGAGCTTGTGAAGCTACATGAGGTACGGAGCTGGATGCAATTATTCCGTGGCTTTACCTTATGATGTATAGCAGATACGGGAACGGGACGATACCATGAAACAGATAAGCTGCCAGTTAGCTGCCTGCTCGATACTCAGAGCCAACATTTTGTCAAATTTTGATGAAATGCTGTCCTTTGTGCGAACTTTGCTCATTATAATGTCATTATAATACCAAAACACACCTCCATCCCAAAGGCTACCCGCCTCCAAGGTGCGACCACTCCTTCTTGAGTCTGCGCTCTGAATTTTTCGTAAACTATACCTTTAATTGTGAAGCGAGAGAATTTTACACCAATCCTAATTAAAGTATTTATGACTAAAGTCACTCAAACTCCACCTTGAAGATAACAAAGAGTATAAAAATAGCCCAAGAGAGGGGGATACTCAGGGAAGACACCATCACAAAGAATTTCATCACTGACTCCCGGGATCAGTCGACGGGCTGAGCCTTTCTTCCCCCCCACAGGGACGCCTTTGGGTAAGACTTAGATTACACTGAGTGCTTTCTCAGGAAACTTAGAAATTTCTCTAGAGAATCTCTTTCCTACATGTATAGCCAGGCTGTATCGTTTATAACTTTGTCGCGCGTTTGATATATGTAATAATACTTTTATTTGCACGTGCTTTGCAGACAGTGTATTTATCACCGGCAATCCTAAGAACCGATCTATCTGTTGTTTAAATAAACTGCACTGTTTAAGTAGCTGGTCGTTTCGGTTTCTCACTGAACGCGACCAAAGACTCGAGAGTGGCCGTGCTGGTTCATGAGCACGACTAGACTGAAGGGGCAGTCCACTATCAGTGTATCCAAATCGTAATAGTTTAATACATATTAAACGCGATTGGACTGATAGTGCTGAATTGGGCATCACTCAGAATTTAAACCCAGCCGCACCGAGCCTCCCACCTCGGTGAGGAGTGTTAGAATGCAAGGGGGTTTATCTTCTGCCAAAACTGCTTTGCCCCTTTCCACGCAACACCTCTTACACACAAGATTAGCTGAAAAGCTGCATTAACTTTTTCTGTAAGTTTTCAGTTTAATGTTAAACATCACCATTAAGAGTATTCTGCAGCACTATTAGATAGGACGCAATAGAGCAGATTGCACCATTGCTCAGAAATGCAGTATCCCGAAACTCCACGATAAAGTAAAACAAAGCAGTGTGTCTGGTCCTGCTGCACAACATACCAATTAACTGTGCAGAAACCAAATATTACACCATCATTTGCAACCACCTGTTATACTGAAATTCTACAGTTACACTTTAGATCAACTTTAAAGAGTGCCATCTTCCACCCAAACTCAGAATCACACCGTTTTCTAACAATTACTCTTGCATCTGCCCAGAAAAGTGGTGCGACAAAGGACAGCACTGCATTCACAGACCTTCTAGTCCCTTGTCAGTCACGTAAGGAGAATTCAGTAGTCAAACTGAGCTCCCTCGCACTGCAGCGCTGGGGATGACGGCACGATCATCTTATCACAACAGCAATACTAATTAGGAAAACGTATCACAGAAATCTGCAGAAGTAGAATTTCCACATAGCTTCGTGCTCACTGCATACCATTTTGATATTTTCATACTAAAACTAAAAGTGCATCAAACAGTTTCTTCATATTGAATTTGTGTAACAATATCTTAACTGACCCTATCGTAAAGCGTATCATCCTCCCCATCATCCATCAGTGGGACTGAGGTGTCGAAGAAGTGTTTGGATCTTTCTTCTCTATTCTTCATGCCTGTAAAAGACAAACTATGTTTGAGCATAATATTTACGCACACTAAAATCAGAGTAAGAGTAAGCTCTGAAGCACCACATAGAAAAGCACAAGAAAGAAAATCTGGCTAATAAATGACATAAATAGCAGTATCTAAATTTTAACTGCCACATAGGCTTACTATTTAACAAAGCATAACAAATCCAACCAGACCTGCAAGATTCCGATTAAATCAGTGATTTTAAGTCATTATGTTCCATGAACTTAAAAAAATTAGGTAAGTTAAGAGCTTAAAATGTAATCACTCTAGGCTATTTTCTAACAAATGCTCTTAGGAACATCCCTCATGTGAATTGTGATCCGAAGTTCCACCTGTGCCATTTATACTACGGGAGGAAGAAATATTATATCAGTATTCAATTTGAAGATCACATTTTTGTAGGTTTCTTCCAAGATTAAAATAATCTTACTTAGCTGCAAATAGAATTGCACACAATTTTAGAGTTTCAAACAGGATATTCCACTTCCGTTCTGTCTATGGATGCAGAATTTTAATTTATCACAGACTACCTTTTGAAGTTTAATCTATCACAGACTACCAACAGCAGGTATCACGTCTGAAGACCAATGGCTGCTTCACCAGTGTAAGAGAAGTAGCTTTTCTGACCACAGTTTGAGCAGCGATGACGCCTTAAAAGTGTGGATGGTTTCACTGATAAAGTTAACCATGAAACCATAACCTTTCTGTGCTTCAGTTCTCCCAACCAAGAAAATAAGCACACCTTAATGAGTGCTTTCCACAGAAGGTGCCCCTGTATTACTGTATCTCTTATGCTTACGTTTGAGATAGTCAGACTGTGCATGCCTAAAGTTGGTGGATAGGTCCTGAAGGGACTGTGCTAAGGAAGACACTACGTTCCTGAGAACACGTGCTTCTTGTTCTGTACAACTACGGGACCTGCTCTGCAAGACCTGGACTGCTCTCTGACATCTGTGAAATAACTGAGAAAACAATTCCATTAGTAAAAAACATAAAGCAACACACACACTTTAAATATCACATTGCAAAAGTTCCAAATGGAAGACTAATATTTTGATTTCTAGATTTTTAAAATTAATTTCTTATTGCCCAGTGCAATGTTTAAAAAGGTATGGAAACACAGAACATAAATGAACAAAAAACTTAAAGCTAACAAGGTAGCAGAGTAACACAACTACTTCTGACCAAAGACATCTGCTTCACTATAACTGCTTGGACCGTACGCCTTAGAATATATATATCTGTATTGCTCCAAGATCCCTGTAAATGTGATTTGCTTAAGTCTCTCAATCCTATCCAAGTAGAAAAGCAAAGAGGTAAGTAAAGGAAGAGGGAGGTTAAGTGACTCAGTGAGAAGTTCCCCAAGACAGTGAGTGCAGCATCAACCCTAGAGCCTGCGATTCTGCCTCACTCTAATACTAATTAGAAAAGAAATGCTTTACTCAACGGAAACTGCCACCTCATCATGATGCATTACAGATACGTCCAACTGTAGATTTAGAACTGAAAGCAGTCTGTACCTGAGTGATCTCTTGGGTTGTTATTTCTATGGCCCGCTCCTCCTCACTGCTGTCATCCAGTGTTGGTCTGTTTAGATGTTTATCGTGAAGACTGGCTAATTCTTTCATCTTCTGTTTAACCCTGGCGATATCATACTGGATCTAAGAGAGAAAACTCAACAATGAAGAAAAGGAAGTGACTAGTGTTTCAGAGGAAAAGGTTCTGACAAATGCTAGACAAAAATCATTGAAAGAAATATGTGTAACATAAAAAGCAGACCAAAGATCATTAAAAAAAACCCACATAAAAAGTTGACTAAGAAGTAACTGAGTACTCTCATATGCTTGGAGTTTGCTAGTTTTTAAACCTAGTCTTGTTAATCTTAGGCAAGACTGCTGTTTTTAAATATGCTTCATTAAGTTGGAATAATATTTTTATCATTATATAATTAATATCATAGTAAGAAGGCTTAGCCAACTTCCAAAAATATAAATAAAAATTCAGGTCCCACCTTGAACTCTGTCAAACAACGGAGAGCCTGCACTTAACAGTAGAAGTTAAATGACATGCTTTCAAACAAGCCATTAAAAATAATTCTGTAAGGATGATTATTATCGTAGTAAAAAGGAGACCAATCACTTTTCTGCACAACAGGTCCTGTACGCACAAACCCATGAGCTGGTGTGCTCTGAGAGTACATTTTAAAAGGATTTTCTGAAAGTCACGAATACCTTCACACGTCAAATCCTGGAAAAGGTTTTTAATTGCGCGCCTGCAGAATCATTTCCTCGCATTTGTCCAAATACTTCCATAACTTGCAAGGTATCAGTACTGCATAGGCAGGAAAAGTTCTCCTGCTAGAAGACACTAACACTTTCTGTTCTCTCATAGTAAACTGCTCATCTCTAACATTTTGGGGTCTATTCAACTGGACCCCTCAAAGTGTTCAAACAAAAAGCCTAGTGGATTTTTTTTTGTACCCTTCCTTCTAAGTTTCAAATTGAGAACAACTTTGCTTTGCTGCGAGCTTTAGGACTTGCCTGCAGCCTCAAGTCTAAACGCTCAGCCACAGCATGTCTATCCCAATGCTCCCAGTGTAGTGTTAATACTGGGCTCCCACTGATGATACCAACCCAGTCTTCTAGAACTTCTGGCCATAGGTAATCTCCCTTTATTTCACTTGCAATGTATCCTTCAAGATACTAAGTAACCACAAGCCTGGTATTTTCCTCTAAACAAGAGTGCCAGTTTAGAAAACACACATATTTTGATTTTTCTTCTAATACTAGTTCTATCATAAAACTTACAGCACCAAGAATGTAACTGACAACGCTACTAAATTCCTACACGAGAAATCAAACTCTGTGTTGGATCTGCCACACAACTTACTTCATCTGCTCCATCAACCCATTTGGGAGGTAAGCGTTTTGTTACTCCAATTGCTGCTTCGGGATCTAAGCTTATTCCCGATACCAGTGCCATACGATCATCAGCAAGCTACAGAAGACAAGAAAAGACAGCAAATTAATTTTACTCAAATTAGATCCAAATCCTTGAGCATTAGGAAAAAGTGCATGTATGCCTTCCCATAAGAATTAACCTCAAAACTTTGCGCATGATGCAGGTATGATCAAGCTCCACTTCTCCTGCTTTGTCCCTGTGTGCTAATGAGCTACATTCTCCCACTTCCTCCAGGATCTGAAAGATGAACATTACCCAGAATAAGTTCTTAGCAGATTTTCAAGGAGAAAATATGGTATTGCAGGAGAATTCAAGTAATTCTCATGTTGGCACATTTCGTATTGACAATGATGCACAGCCACGGGATTCCTACTCAACGGTGTAGCGTGGTTTATATTGGGCCAGGCAAGTTTGACAAACTCATTTGGGAAAACCTCCAAATAAAAATGTTTATTATATCCCCAAGAAGTAAAAATAGTACCCCATGATTGTTCGCAAACAATGTTGTATTTAGCCAGGCGCTCACCTACTAGGCAGCTGATAAAAACACTCTTGCAAACTGACATGCAACTAAAATTGTTAAAATATTTAATGGAAATTAAAAGGTGCTAAACAAGAATAGCCAAGGCTGTGACCAATCCACACTACCCTGTATCACAACAATACATGCTTGCTGCTTCAGCTGTATGGTCTGAGGCAAAGAAACTTGCAGGAAAATGGGTGGAATAACTCTCCAGAAAATTCCAGAGATTGGCAGAGAGTAAATAAGACAATGTGCCAGCCAGCTTATACACAGCTTCCCACAGATCCACTGGAGAGCTGGAGACAGGGAAGGAGTAAAAGAAACCCTTTATCACAATTAACAGTCATAACTTCAATAGCTCAGGTACAACAAATCAGGAGGTTATATTATCAGAGACTGATGCACACTGATGTACAGCAGCACAGTTGCAGCTGAAGAAGGGTACGATATGCTTTTTTGAGACTAATTTTGGGAACAGAATCCAATTTGTAGGGTTGAAATATTAAAAGCTTTTAGGAAAAAATCACATAACTTACTAAAAGTATTTACGAGTCACAAAATGCCTGTGATAAATCTATCAGAATCTTATTTTTCAAATAATACTTTTGGATGGAGGTTGAATAACTTCAACCTCAAGAAAGCTTAAAATATGACAACTATGAGGGAATAAGAACATAATGCACAGGGTGTTTGGGGTTTCTTGATTTGTTGGTTTGTTTTTTTAAAAGCTCAGTTTGGCAGAAACCAAAAGCCACGATCTTGAATACACAGGTGCTGTCTATCTGCTTTGAGATCATTACCAGTAAAATGTGCTCTTCACCCTCAATAAGAATTCTTTTGTTAAGGATGGTATTAGTACTCCTGACCTTTGAAGAGATCAGAAGATTTTTCTTGGTAGGTCTTAGAAACTCATATAAACAGACTCAGTGCTACAGTGCAGGTACAAAGAAACTTCTTTCTACAAAGGTGCAGCGTTGGATGAGGTTGTCCGGAGAAAGTATGGTATCTCTGCTCTTGGAGGTTTTCAAGACGTGGTTAAACAAAGTCCTGGATGACCCTGAATAGATTACCAACAGTCCTGTTTTGAGCAGGAGCTTGAACTACGTGACCTCCAGAGGTTCCTTCCAACAAGCAGCCTACGATTCCCCAGCTGAAGGCTGAGTATGGTACACACCTAATGGTGTGCAGGGCCACAGAGCGACACTTAGCACTGGGGCCATAGATGCTCCCAGCCCTCCTCTTCCTCCAAGAGGAAGGCAGGGGAATGGATGGAACTGGAAGACAAATACAGATCTTGTTCCCAGTTGAACCAGGCTTTGTAATTTCAGAGAAAAAATAATCTTCCTTTACTGGAAATAGAAAGAGGTGGTATCATCAGTGATACCGCTTCAAACGTACCCAATTACTTCACTTTTTAGTCTTAGGGAAAGATTTCACACAAAACCCTCACTTCCTAGTTTCTCCCAGATTTCTAATTTTCCTTTATCAGGCCTGGAAAGCTTTGTGGTTCCCCACTCCCTCTCCTTTTAAAAAACAGTTCCTCTTCTTTCCTGGGCAATTCTTTCCTGACAGCCTGTTTTTGCTCCCTGACCTTACTTCCTGACCAATAAAGGCTGTGCAATCTATGCATAGCATAAAAAAGTTAATAGCTTTATTGTACGAAGTCACTATATCCTGTATGTATACAATAAGTGAGACTAGTTTATAGACGTATCTATCAACAATCTAACATTATATCACAAAATACTTGTCTTCTGTATGCAGCCTTGTCCTCCTACTGTACAGGGAGGCACCTCATCCTATCCCATGGAACTTAATAAATTAATAAATTAATAAAGAAAGGAACATTTTAGCTCAACGATGTACGCTTGATGCACCATGGCAGAATAAAATGTGAAAAACAATACCTCATCCAGCTCCTGAAGTGATTTGTGGATCCCATCAGCCCCATCCAGTTAGAGACAGCAAAAGATACAAGGGAAAAAGAGAGACATAGGACAGATATAGGGTATGGTCAGTTGAGAAAATACTGATTTATTTTTTAAGCATGACAGTTTACCAAGAACAAAACAAACTGGCTTTTAAAACATGGGTATTCAATATATACATCATGATATCGTACTTTTTAAGTCAGCATTTTGCTTGATGCACAAACTTTTTAAAAAAAATTTCAGTTGCTTGGTAAACGGAAAGAACGTAAGAGATCCAGTTAAAAGCTTGGTTTGTTTTGCAAAGTAACTGCACAGTGAAGTTTCCCATTACTAGCGTTTCAGGTAGAAAAACTGCAACAGAATATATTGAAGTATGGCAGCAAGGGCAATTTGACTGCAGTATTGATAGCATGTCTGACAGTAGAGGGTAGATTTAGATTCAATATCAGGCAGAAATTCTTTGTTGTGAGGGGGGTGAGCCCCTGGCCCAGGTTGCCCAGAGAAGCTGTGGCTGCCCCATCCCTGGAGGGGTTCAAGGCCAGGTTGGACGGGGCTTGGAGCAGCCTGGGCTGGTGGGAGGTGTCCCTGCCCAGGGCAGGGGGGGACTGGGTGGGCTTTCAGGTCCCTTCCCACCCAATCCATTCTATGGTTCTATGATTCAACATTCACTGTTGAGGCAAAAGGTTTGATTATGACCAGAGGATCCACAAACAAGCTTCTGTAAGACATTTATTGACAAGCACCCCAGTAATCACAGAATAAAACAGACAGCAAAAGACAAAAAGCGAAAGCAAATGTAGTATACGCTCATTTATGTACACACTTAATTATGCTCTAGTTTCAGGTAACATTAATTCTACGTGTGTCTGTAAAAATAAAAATGGCAACATATCTTCTCCATTCATCAGTTTTTGTACTGTAGAGGGTATGTGTGAGCAATAGGGATATTTCACTGAAAGATTAATAAAGAAAGCATGTCAGATCTAACACAAGGACAAAATACTTGTGGTTTAGCAAAGCAGCAGGCTTCAACTAATGATCTCTTCTATCCTACACCAACCTTTTGAAATAGGACTATACTGTTAGGAATGCTACTTTGACTATCTGAGTTTAAGGAGTGGTTGACCGTCCACACGAGAATGCATCTTCCAGGGCAGAATGCCATTTTTTACAGCAAACGCTCATAGTAAAGGATTTCTTCAGGAGAAGCCTGGAGAGTGAACTAAGGTAAGCCAAAGTACCATGGGCTAGAACTTGCAAGGCTGCCCTGCTGGCATTCAGCAGCTCTGCGCTGGGGCCACCACCCCAGAGAAAAGGTAATCAGCTGCAACTCTGACAGCGATGGGCACCTTAGGAACGTGGGAGGCAAATAGCTCCCACTGCCACCTCCACACTTCCCACTGAAACAGTACGCTTGCGGTGACTGCGGAACTCTGAACTGGCCACCAGAACCGAGACTGAGCCTGTGACTAACTTCATCTGCTGCACAAGAGCGACAATTTCCAATCACCCTTAGCTTTCATTGCATTTGAATACGTGTCCTAGAACAGCTTCAATTAATGTTAACAAACACTGTCAATAAACGTTTTATGCAAGTGCTAAGTGTTATTGCACTCACTGTTGAGTAAAAGTGTGCTTTCACTGCTCAGTAGCCTGTATGCGAGTTTAAACTATCACTTAACTTTTCTAGGTGATATTCTAAAAATTCCAAGGATCTAAAGAAGTGATATTGATACTGGCAAAACACCATGTTAACAAGAACTAAATGCAGTGCCAAACTGAACATGTATAATACACATTACTATTGACATTTCCTGATCTGCAAATGCAATTTAATACGTAGCTTGTTAGGCACAGGTGTAATAAAGTTAACAACAAAGACCATTCAACAGCAACTCATCAGTTGAAATAAGATTTGCAGCATATTCCTAATAATTATATTATTAGGAATAATATTCCTGCTTTTCCTAATAAAGGTGCATTAATGTAAAGCAATTTAGAATGATGAGACTGACAGCAGATATTTACTGGTGCCTATTACAAATAAATTAAAAGTTTAAACAGGAAGTGTAAAAGCCTCATTGATCTGAGCTGCCAAGCAGTCCATCACAGCCTGGCCAGCTCAAAACTTAGAAAAAGCTGCACAAACGGCCTCTGAACAAATGTCTTTTTGAAGTTTCTGTAATGAGGGCTTACACTAGAGTCTACCGGGTCCCCTGTCTCACAGATGACTTTCAGTATTAGTCATTTTTGCAGGGGGATAAATACAGTGATGGACATCAGACCAAATTATGGACAAATTCAAGCAATGGGAATAATCTACACTAGCGTATTTAACAGTGCCCACACTTACATGAATAGAAGAGTTCTGCTCTATAAAATAACTTGGATATTTTTCTTTGGGGAAAGGAGGCATTGAAAAGCGCAATAGGCCAAAAACCTCATGTCAATGCTAACATGAAGTTATGAGAGGAACAACAACTGCATTTATCATTCATGGGGCGAATCGAGGCACGATCAGCACCGAGACAGAGCTCTTCTGTTCATTTCGGGTGAAGTAGGAGGAAAAAGGGATGGGGCGGGGGGGAGAGCACAGGAGGCGGTGGGGTTTGAGGAGAGGGATGGGGGAGAGGGGCTGAGGGGGGGGGGGGAGACGGGGCTTGCGGGGAGAGAAGGGGCTTGGGGGGGCGAGAGAAGGGACTGGGGGGGATCGGGAGGGCCGGGGGGGCGGGTGAGGGACGGGGCCGGGAGCGGGGCACACAGCACGGCTGCCGGGCAGCCCGCGGCGCAGCGAGGTACGGAAGGACGAAGGGAGGAGACTCACCGCAGCAGCCATGCTACGTGAACTCAGAGGGCTGGAGGAGCCGTAACTACTCACTTGCTCGGCCAGCAGCTGCCGGCTCTGCACCGCGTTGTTCCGCAACAACAAGAACGCGTCCGTGAGACGCCGGGTGGCCATGGCCGCCTCGCCGCCGGGCGCTACCTCAGCCCGGGGCCCGCGGGCACCCGCGGCGGCCGCCGCCGGCCGCTCAGAGGGCCCGGGCGGAGGCCGCCAGCGCCGGGCCCCGCCGGCCGCCGGGCCCATCCATCCCCCCGGATCCGGCCGCGGCCCCGCCGCACTTCCGCGTTGTGCATCGCCCGCCACCTTCCGCCCCGCCCGGCCCGGCCCGCCAGCCCCGCACCAGCGTTCCGGCCCTCCCGGGAGCCGCCGGGCCCCGCGACCGGGTGACCCGCATGGAGCAGGCAGAGCATAGCCCTCCGCCGGCCCCGGCGGGGCTGGGGGCGTCCGTGCCGGCTCCCGTGAGGAGAACCGGGGGGATCTAGGGGAAATGGCGGCCGTCCCGCCGCCGCAGCGGGCTCAGCCCTGCCTGGCCCCGGGGGGAAACTTGGCAAAGGGGGTTCCTGCGAAGAAGCCCTGGCAGGTCCCGTTGGAGCCCCCAGCATGAGAAGGACACGGAGCTGTGGGAGCGGGGCCAGAGGAGGCCCCGGAGATGCTGGGAGGGCTGGAGCCCCTCTGCTGTGGGGACAGGCTGAGAGAGCTGGGGGGGTTCAGCCTGGAGAAGAGAAGGCTCCGGGGAGACCTTCCAGCCCCTGCCAGGCCCTAAAGGGGCTCCAGGAAAGCTGGGGAGGGACTCTGGAGCAGGGAGGGGAGCCATGGGACGAGGGGGAAGGGTTTTACACTGACAGAGGGGAGACTGAGATGAGATCTGGGGAAGAACTTGTTTGCTGTGAGGGGGGTGAGCCCCTGGCCCAGGTTGCCCAGAGAAGCTGTGGCTGCCCCATCCCTGGAGGGGTTCAAGGCCAGGTTGGACGGGGCTTGGAGCAACCTGGGCTGGTGGGAGGTGTCCCTGCCCAGGGCAGGGGGGGACTGGGTGGCCTTTAAGGTCCCTTTCAACTGTAACCATTCCTTGCTTCTATGATTCCATAGCGTCTTCAGTTAACTTGCTCCTTCTTCCTGCTGTGAATCATCCTCAAAAGGCATAAGTTTGGTTCAAAGCAAAATACTGTAGTGTGACCATTTTGGTCTGATGGTTTATCTTTTCCTGTTTATTTTTTCTGAATCCACCCCTCCTCCCCCTGGTTTGCTTTGTTTCCAATGAATTTTCTATTTTCCAAAAAACCTCACACAGCTTTCTTTGCCGATTGACCGTTCAAAAATGAGGATATTCCCTGAAAATGAACAAGCTGTTTAAAATGGCAAAATTGGGTTTGACTTTCTGAAAGAGACCTTTTCAATGATGCTCACTGAAATGATTTTCCCCTGCTGCTCTGCCCGGGACAGATGGGACACAGAGGGGATCTGGGCTCCCTCCTGCACCTTCTCCCGCACCCGAGGGACAGCCGACAGGGCCTGTCTGGGCACTGCCGCGGCCATGGCCAGGGCAGCGCCTGCACGCTGCTCCTCAGGAGACTCCCTAGCTTAGACTCTCCAAAAACCCCCCGAAACAACTGGTATTTACACATATGGTAGGAACAGTGACTATAATCACAACCACATTTTCTGGAAATGTTACCCCATTTTATCTAACTGCCTGGGCAAACTTGTACAGTGAGAAATAGAAAAAAGTATTTCATTTGCTATTATAAGACATTTGGGGAGTTCTCTTGAGCAGCCCTTCTGCCTCAGCGGGAGAGACCTGAAACTTGGAATTTAGCAAGGAAATAAGCTCCAGTCATACAAGGACTAACACACGCGTTTCATTTTTCGTGGTCTGGTGAAATTTGTTTTCATTTTGGCTGCTTGACAAAGGCTTTAAAAAAATATGTACATACTTCATTTCTTCTTGCTAATTTTTAATCTACTGTAACAATTTTTTATTCTATGTGAACAGTTTCAGCTAATGACCTTCCAGCCTTCTCTTGGCACTGCTGCTGTGGCTGTAGGTCGAGAAGGATTTGTCCTGCTGTCGGCGGTCTCCCCGTGATCTTCTAGCTCTGGATGCATGTGCAGGGAAAACCAGTTCGAATATCTCAGATGGCGGGATGGCAAACATGAACCCAATGGGAAGCCTGATATACCCTAATTTTCTGGAAGTTGGTACCACTGGCAATTAACGCCTTTTGCTTCTCGATTTTTGACAGCTTAAAAAGGTTTGAATATTGGGCAGGCTTGGAATTTAAGCAGAGGGTATAAAAGTATTTGGGAGTTGTACACAGAGGGATAAAACTCTGTAAGGAAGGGCTCCAGACCTAACTCGGTGAATAGCCACTTCAAAGTGGATATTAGGAATAAGCAAAGGGAGTAGAAGGAATGGAAAAAAGGATTAATCAAAGAAAACTACATCTCAGAAGTTAGGAAGTGTACGCATAAAGGGAAATGTGCCAGAAGTAAAGCTGAGTTAGACCTAGCAAAGGAAATTAAAACAAATAGCAAAATGTTCTTCAGGCGTATGTACCAAGAGACGAAGGAGAGAAGAGGTAGGGGTGATGAAAGAGGGAGAGGCAGGACACAAATGAATAGATAATATATAGTGGAAATGTACATAAAGGAAATTAATGCATGGAGATAGAATTATCTCATCCAAGTGAAACAAAACATAAAGATCATAATACATGACAATTTCTGACCCAGACATCTAACAGCACTGGCCTATCAAGATTATATCTGGCTGTGTAACAGCATCACTGCAGGAGCAACACAACAGTTCGAGAGCAGAAAAAATTGTCCCAGCATTACAAAGAGGAAAAACCATTGAAGTCTGATCCAAATAAAATACAAGACTTTTGGATAAACTTAAGCAGGAAAGAAGAATACCAGACATGCTGGCAGATAGAAATGGGCTAAAATACAACATGCTTTTACTGAAGGTGTATACTGCTAGACTTTGTAAGGTAACTAATTTTCTAAACAGAGAAAAGCTGGTATATCTATTCTCTCTGGTATTGAATAAATGTAGGCTGGAAATTAGAAGAAAACATTTAGCCATCAGAGGAATGCAGTCCTGGTATGTCTTTCCTACAGGCATGGCAAGGGCAAACAAATGCATTATAAGGTAGCACTCAATCTGTTCATAAAAAGGATCATATTTCCCCTTCCTAAGACAGCACATATCACTAAATATATCTTTCTAAGCGTATACTGTTAATATTTTGGGCTGTTCCTTCTTGGTGCTAAAGCTCACTGCCATAGGTTGGAGCCTGTGTCTTCCTTTGCCCTCTTATCTGTTTTTTTAATGCTTATTCTTTTCTGCTGCTCTTCATGAGCAAGGCGATCGCAATGCTGCCTGCCCTCGCACATTCCTGCACCCGCCGCCTCCCACAGCCAGGGCCTGATCCAAAATGGTGGGAAATTTCCACTTACTACTGTGGCATTTGGATCAGGCTTCTGGAGGAAGACAAAAATACTCCATATTTCAGAAGAACATTCTATTTTGAGGGGAATAGCTAAGCAGCTTTTTTTTTTTTTTTTTTTTTTTTTTAATGGGAAGATAATCAGAGCCATATTTCAAACGCCAGCTTTTAAACTGTGCTTGCAAACTCCTTTCTTGCAGTCCAGTCCCTGTATCGCTGCTGTTCAGCTACCCAGGCTAAGCCAAGGACAAACAGATCTTATGCTTGGGTGATCAAGTGAAGGTCAAACCCCACGACATTTTATCTCGTGTAATTGAGTAGATACACTGAGGAGGTGAAATATTGCAGTCTTTCGAAGGCTGCAATCGGCTTGTGCCAAAGGTAGGATTAATGGACCATTGAGTGCATTTTGCCCTGGAAAATCCCACGGTCCTTTTGCAGCTGAGACACTTGGCTGCCAGAAAAGCTCTTCTGCAGGAAAGTTTCTACAGAAGAACTCAGCAAAGTGGCTGGGTTAGCTCTGCCACCCCCGAGGTGCATTTTCTGCATGGGAATTGAGAGGCTCTTGGAAAAATAGACCACATGCTTCCCGTTATCCTGTGGCAGAGGATTTTCAGGCTTCAGGGCTGTTAAACTCGCAGTTTCCAGAGCGTATTAATCACTGAACCAGGATTTGTTTGGCCAGTGAACTGGGAGTCTCCCGAGCCTTGGCAATGGGTGTGCTTCTGACAACCCCTCTGTAGGTGGTGCTGCAAGGCAGGGAGAGCTCAGTAAGAGCTGCCTCAGCTGTTTTTAAAATTCAGTCCCTTGGTTTCTTAACCAGCTCTTGGTATTCCAACTTTGTAACAAGAAAATTAGACATAGTTGCCCATAATTTCTTTATTTGGATGAGCTATAATCTAAATGCACCCTTTGGCAATATAAACAGAGGAGAACTGTTATTTTCTCTGGGTTCAAACTGTTGACATGATGTACTCTTCCTGAAAAACTGCAGTTGAACAAACTGTCTTCATATTGATCTAACTTTACCAGAATTTTAACAGGAGATTGTAGAATCTAATGAATTAGAGGAGAACATCTGAAAAAGAATAATAAGTTGGTTGTGCAGAGACCCTAAGTAAAAAACGTTTAAATTATAAAGAGAAAGAAATTCATATCTCTAAGTGGGCTCTGTCCTCTTTTGATCTACACTCAAATGTTGCCGTGAGTTTAGCTGCTCTTCTGCACACTGAAAAATGGTAGAATGGAACCTGCAAGTGTGCCTGTACTCCTCCCCTGCTACTGAAATGCAGTTGATTCAGGTGGAATCAAGTCTTGCTTCAAGCTGGGTTGGCAGTGAAGACTGCTGTGTCTGCTTGGAGGGCTGGGAGAAATCTTTTAATCAAAATTCAGCTGCAAAAATTTGGTATTTACAGGCAGACATACTTCACATACATAATTAGACAGGCAACCTTGTTCAAAGGCAGATGTGAGAGTTACAGCCTATGAGCTCTACCCCAGTCTCGTGACAGGCTAATAACGCCTGTGGTACTTAAACAATGGAAAAACTTTGTCATCTAATATCGTGCAAAATTCCTTTCCTCAGCTAGGCACTATATTAAATCTTCCATGTCACCATGGTGTTCGGTCACCTCTGCAGCAAAGATAAAAGATTGCTCATTGTAGGCATTTGTATCTCTGCTTACCCTAATTAGCTCTCCAGTAGTCATGTGAAGATATTCTGTATTTAAATTGATGTATCAAATGTAAAAATTTGTTACTGGTCTCTTTCTTGTAAGATATATATCCAAAGATTTTAGATCAAGATGGGATACCTAGCTATCATGGATGTATGTTTTAGCTGAGCAAAAGTTGTGGGGCTGGGTGCACAGCAGTGGTTAAATGTTCCTCCACAGAAATGGCAGTGTGAATTCAAGATGTTTCTGTCCCCCAGCTGTTTGCTGTTGACCACAGCAATGATGTTACCCCACAATTTCACTAGCACAGTGTGCTCTGAGAGCACTTCTCACGTGCTTCAGTGCAAGTCGATCAGTTGGTTACTAATACAGCAGCTTTCCTTGAGAGGCCGGGCCATGGCAGCTGGCACGCTGGGGTGCTGGGGGCACATCGCTCAAAGCCACTCTGCAAACCCAGCTCCGAGGGTCGAGGGCTGTGTCTGGAGTAGCAGAGGAGGGAAATGTGTTGTTTGCGTCCTGTGGCAGAGTCCCACAGTACTTCAGGTACATGCATACGTGAAGAGATTGTAATCAAAATAAGCAGATAAGGGAAGCATCACTATTCCTCTTTTAGACATGAGGAACCGAGCCATGAAGAGATTCAGTGGGCAGTTCCCCTGCAGATATGCATAATGTAAGAGCTGGCAATAAAACACAGGATTCATCATTGCTGCCATTCTACAGATGGAAAAACCGAGTCACAGACCAATAGTGGCTCACTGAAGGTCACACAGGGTGTTTATAGCAAACCCAGGACCTGAATCTGGAGCTGCTGAGTCCTGGTCAGCATTTTTCCCCAGGGAATCATGGATAAGGAGATAATGTCAATAGTTTCCCCAAAAGCACCAGAATTTCAGAAAGAGAAGGAAGACTGTTCCAGAAAAAGATGCCTGTGCTTGTGTTAGAAAAAGCAGCTTAGACTCCAGTATCCCCAGCAACTCATATCTATGTTCTTGTTACCCTAATTAGTGGCAATGTTCCACTTCCAGGAGGTTTTATGTCCTGAAATTAGGTGGTGGTTTTTTTCAACTAATAAAATTAGAGAAGGCAATTGAGAAAGACGTATTACAGTAGATCACAGTCTGACATTCATTCCAGCAATAACAACTGTTATCAAAGAAAGATCTTTTTCATAAACGTAGGAAACAAGTCATGCTAATAAAGATATGAATAGGTTTTTGCACATTACAGTGTAAAAATAATCAATGAAATAGTGAAAAAAAATCTAGTCAGCAAGTCTGCATAATGAGTATTACACAGAAGTAGTCTGCCTGTGCTTTATAATGAATAGTATCTAGCCATAAGTCATTCTGAAACAAGAGGGAAGGAAGGAATGACCCTGCTCATTTCAATGCCATTTGGGAGCAGCAGAGGGCACATAAGAGCACGTTCTTACTTAACAAATCTTCACTTTTTTTGGCCTGGATTTTCCTGTAGAATCAGGAACTGTAAATACTGATTTTCTCAATGAACCGGTGCCAAGTGGCTAGCGAGTGGGTACCCTCTAAAGCAGGAACCGTAGATTTCCAGACTGGTTTTCTGTCACTTAGGACTGCTGCTTGCAGCTGATGTATTATGCCAAGATACCGCCGTACATGGTGTTTATTGCTATTCTCAGAGGTGCTTAGAAATGGGAAATGTTAGAATCTGAGATAAGTACAAAGATGATGTAAGAGCGCAAGGAAGGAAACTAGACCAAGCAAAAAAAAAAAGTTTATTAGACCAAGTGGAGCAAGGCGGGGAGGGGGGGTCAGAGCTGCAGCTGAGAATGGCCATGGGGAGATGATGAAATCCCCCTTCGGCCTTAAATAGCATCACAGTAAAAAAAAAAAAAAAGAAAGAGCAAACCATACATCTGAAATCAAAACAAAGGGGTTGCAAGGAACACCAGCTCCAAGGAAGGAGCTGCTCTCGTTTCTTTCTCTTTTCTTCCTGCCACTCAGATAAAAGAATTACAGTGTCTCTCAGAACACTTCTGCCACCCTCTGTGAACTTCCACTCCACAGAGCAAGGCCTCACAGGAACACGTCTTATTGTCCCCAGTTTATACCTGAGGAAACTGAGGCAAGGGAGGGTGAATAGACAATCGGTTTTTCTCCAAGCTATCCTCATTTGATCCCTCTGAAGACACGGATGTCTGACCTTGGATGACTCATGCAGCCCTGACTCCGCTAGTTTACCTCCCCTGATGTCCCCGTGGCTGGCTTTAGCCCAGGACCCTTCAGCTGTTGCCCGTGGGCTCTGGCTGGTCTGCAGCAGTACTCAATATCCCCGTCAGTCCCCTGTGCCCTGAGCTCCCACTCACCCCCATTGCTGGGGAGGATCTTCCAGACCACTGTGAGTGGTGGCAGCACCGGTCAGAGTGGGCAGGGGGTTATTTTGATCTCCCACCTCCGTGTTGCCATGGCTGATCTGGGAGGCTCTGTGGCCTCCAGGGTGCACGGTCCCATCTCTGTGCTCTGCTGCCCTTGCTGCATCCCTGCTGGCAAAGATAGTCCAGTGCCCTTTGGCTGTGCTTTGCAGGGCTGGTCACATCTGCCCATGCTTGGAGTACATCCACCATGGACCAGAGGGCTTGGCATCCTTGGAGCCCTGAGCTGAGCTGCAGGAAAAAAAGAGACCCATGTCCGAACTGTTGTACCTGAAGGAGGGATGGATCCAGCCTGTGCCAATCCAGGCTAGCTGGTTATCCTGATGCATCCACCCCATTTTCCTTGCATGGGAATGTCCGCCCTGACTTCTGTCCACTGTCCCTGAAAATCTGTAGAAGAGGCCACCAGAAGCACTCAGCCAGCAGGAAACACTGAGCAGGAGGACCACAGTGGGATTTAGGGTGCCTGAATCTGGGTTATCCTTGGTGCTTCTGTGTCCCAGCTAACAGCAGAGGTGTTCCCCAGCATTGCCAGTGAGCGCAGGTTGGAGAGCGGGAGGGTTCAGTAGCCTGGGTAATGGTCCAAGTGCTGACCTGCTTTCCCTGCAGCATAGCTGTGGGAGATGGTGGGCTGGGAGACGTTAATGGGACATAATTTGGCTCCGCATGTTTTCTTGAGGTATTCTGTCTAAGTAGGCTCAGCAGCTTTGCCTGTCCCCATCTCAGTTTCCTGACCAAAGATGAGGTGTGAGGAACTGAACCACATTCCCTGGGAAGAGCTGATAGAGCCTCCCCCGCTTCTCCCCCTCCTCTGGTGCTTCAAACCAAGGCAGCTGCAAACTTCTTGTGGCTGGAGATGTGCTGAGTGGCCTGGCAGGAATTCAGGGAGAGGTAAAGGAATCCCACCCACCAGTAGCAAGGGCTCTGCGCCACCACCAGCCCTTGCATGCCCTAAATCCTGGCTTCCTGGTAATTGCTATCTCCATAAATACCAGTCAGCCGGCAAGAGAAGGGACTTGCATCACTGGACTGTGTTGTATCCTGTGAAATATGAGGTGACACACAATACACTGGCATTAGGCAAAGGAGTTGTCTGCTGATGTGGTGACACGCTTGAGGCAAAACTGGAAAATTTGATCCCTTCCTGCCCGCGGTCTCCCAGGCACTGTGGTAAGGCACGCTTGACTCGCTTTGCTCGGGGATGTCGAGGGAAATGGGAAAATGAAACACACAGGCCAGCACCATCTGCAGTTCGTGAACTCAGATGTGTCAGGTTGGCAAGTGCCCGCGAGGCCGTTTGGTTTGCTGAGCCTGGGTCCCACCCCAGCTGGATTCCCCAGGCTGAGCACAGCCCCGCCAGCTCTGCCCCTGCTGGGGCTCAGGGGAGGTGAAGAATGCTGAGCTGCTTTTGGCAGTGCTATATCAGACACGACTTTGGCCAATAGTTAGTCTGGCTCCAGATCCAGCTCAAAATGTCTCCCTGCTGCACGGACTGCCAGGTACCCCGTCCTCCTCCCGCAGGACCAGCCACCCGCTCTCCTATTGAATCGAAGAATGACGGAGTGGCATTTGCGTTTGATTCTCCTAAACTTGCGGTCCAAGGGCAACAGAGACCTGCCAACACCTTTCTGTGCTCCCTGCATTTGATTCTCCATCCTTCTCTCCCTCATTTCTGTTTCCAGATAATTTTTCTCTTTTTTAAGCAAGATGGCAGCTGCGTTACAGAGATCAAAGTCCCGAACAAAGAAAATTCACCCACTCCTGCAGCTCCACTGTTAGTTTCTTTCTGTTTTCATGGCCCCAGTGCCAAAATGATGCTGTCTATAGAGCGACTGTGAAACCGTATCACTGCGGTGAGCACTGATAGTTGTAGATCCAGAATTGCCTGTCTAATCCACGCGTGGTCTGACGGCAGAGCAAGCGCTCGGGGTGGCAGCAGCCACAAAGAGCTGTGGGTGAGAGGAGCACTCTCCCTCCTGCCCAGGACTGGTATGAACTGCACCTCGGGAGACGCCTCCTGCACCTCAGCGCAGTCCTGGGAATGTCCGCCTCCCTCCAAGTGCCGCTCCTGACAGCACCTCTGTTCCTAACTTCGCTAGGCGATTTTCTTTGGGTTCCCATGTGGGCTTTGTAAAACCAGTTTCCAAAACAGCCCAACAAAGCCGCACAACAAATGCTAATTTCTGTCAGTTCTAGCACAGCGCTTGCACAGGGAAATGAGAACCTCCAACATGTCTGTGGCGCTCCCTTGGGTGGATGTGTACACACACACTCATCCAGAAGGGTTTCTGCTTGTTTATGTAACACAAGTGTCTTGAAACGGATCTGTTTGCTCTGAAGAGCAAAGGATTAATGAAAAACGTGCAATTAAAGGCTGCACAGGAGGTAGCACATAAGAATAGCTCCAGCTCTGCCTCCTTTCCAGGGCTCATTCCCTGTGCGCGCTAAGGAGTGCTTGTTTAAGCTAATACTTCTCTTTCTGTTCTTTGGGACAGATTTTTCAACAGGGCTTTAGAAAGGCAACTGCAGAATCCTGCTCCTGCTGACGGCGTGCCAGCCGCTGGCAGGGCAGCGGCGGTGGTGGCCGAAGGGCTCGGGGCGAGTGCCGCAGCCAGCCCCTGCGCGCAGGAGAAGGTTTGTCTCGGGGGGGTTGCCTGCGCCTCCGCAGGGGCGAATCCAACACCCTGCATGGCGATCCGTGACGACACACATCTCCTGCGTGATCTCCAGTGAGCTGTGTGGGACTCTGACAGACTCTGCCAAATCTGCCGGGGTGGCGACGGTGTGAGCCTCTGTTCTCATAAGGGAAGGGGAGAGGAGCACAACTGTCTGCCAGGTGCCCGGCCTCCGCAGCTCCCAGTCTGCCGTAGTACTTTACACTGGTGATTTAATTTACGGCAATGAACTGCGAGCTGCAGTGGCTGTGAGCTGCGATTCCCGCAATCGCTGCGGGCGGTGGCAGCAACTTCCAGTGGAGGAGCAGCGATGGGCTCTGGTGCCACCACCTCGGAGCCTGGCAGAGCCCTCCCGCCCAGCGGGACCCCTCTGCTCTATGACCAGGCCCCCAGCAAGAAAGGCTGTGCTCCCGCACTGGTTTTGGGCTCCTTTGAACATGATTCAGTCATCCTGGGTTCAGGAGCCCAGGCTCACACTGGTGCTATCGTGAGAGGGAAGGAAGAAGCAGGGATAATATTATGGGAGAAAAATAAACTCCGTGCTGCCGTTGACTGCAGAGAGGAGCAAACCCTGGAGACTTTGGAGCCAGGTTTTCCAGCTCAGCTCATTGCCCAAATGGTGAACCCATGGACATGAACTTTGCTTCCACTTTGCAGGTGGGAGAACCCTGGCACAGGGAGGCTGAGTGATGGTGAGTGATGGAGAGGCAAACCTTTGGCTGAGTCGGTGATACAAATAACATCTCCAGTCTGAGCCCTCCCCAGCAGATCAAGACCTCCATATCACTAGCAGAATGTGCCGCAGTATTCAGTGCACATGTTGTTCTCCCTCAAAGGAGCAGAAGTGTGCACATCATTAAAAGGAAATATGTTATGCTGATCATTCCCACATGCCTACTCTGTATCTATCTGGGTTCTTAAGCAGCACCCACTCTGCACATAATGTCATGCATTTACATCTCACAAGGAAGATCAGACCTCCTCAGGCTAAGGAATTGTGTTCTGGGCCCCAGATAAAACCATTTTATGGAGATGAATAGCTTGTGTGGTTTCATGCTTCCTTTCCCTGAAATGCCATTAGATGAACATCAAGTGCTTTTGTATTTATGTGAGGGAATTTCCTTTTAGACTCTGCAGGCAGAGAGAAAAATGGGCATGGGAAGGGAGCTGGGAGTGAATTACGCCGCTCACTGGCAGTGCCTCGGTGAGAGCCGAAGTGCAGGACTTGCTGCCTCATTTGTACCCATCAGAGGTGCCGTGAGCCGCAGACTAGGACACGTTACCTTGTCTGAAGGGCTGCAATACCACATCAAAGCACCACGTGGATCAAAGGTGAAAGCAACAGGCATTCCTGGCTGGCTCATCTTTCAGACCTTTCTCTCTCTTTAGTTTCCACTTTGAATCCGATAATGCTGCCTGAACACAGCCTTTATGTGCCTTCATTCCTCAGGGCGCAGGTGGCATGGAGCAGGTATTTCCTTGTCAGCAGGCTTCATGGGGCACAGGATTTCCAGGGCTTAGCTCCCAGGCACCAGCGATGGAAAAGATCTATCATTATGAACAAGGCAGAGCAGGAGTGATGGAGTCGGGGCAGCAGAGCGGAGGCTCTCCAGCCCCAGGTACAGGACGGGGTGCAGATCTACAAAGAGCCGCTCGATGGTTACGTACCAGTATTAATCTGTAATACGCAGTGCTCGGGGTCCTCCCGGAGAATCAAGCCTGTGATTCAAACCTTTATGTGAAGACAGACTGTGAGCCCTGGAGAGGACACACTGAAACACACAAGGTAAAACTGTGAGAAGGCCACGTCTACTGACACACAGGTCCCAATGGCACTTGGAAGCACACTGAAAATTTTATGCTAAACGAAGAAAATGTAAAAGTAAAGGACTTCAGGGACTCAGAAGACTTTCACCCCACAGGTGTGTGACTTCTGTGTCTATGAAAATCTGGATGTTAACTCTTCTGTACTGTAGGTTCCTCCTGCAGTGCTACTTGTCAGAGAGGATCAGAGTCATCACAGCATGAAGGAAAGGCCTCATGACCAGAAAAAAATATTGATTCTGACATTTTCTGTCCGTCAGACCCTTTCATTTATGTCAGCAAACTTTTATGGAGTCCATAGTGGCTCTCTCTGGGTGGAAGTCTCCCTCTGACAGATGTTCTCAGCTGCGCATTCACTGCTGCAGTTTAGTGTCAGAATCAATATATGTGCTTAAGTGAGATTTGCGGAGACGTTGTCTTCTGGATTCAGAGCTCTATACTAGTACTTAGGGCCTTAGCGAGTAGCTTTGAAATCTAGACCCTCCTATATCTGTGGGTTCACATAGTATACAATATTACCATATGTTAAAGCTGAACTGGATTCTTTTATGTCAGGGTTGATCTCCAAGGTTTATGAAGCCATTCAGACTGGCGGCAAGATGAACAAGGCAACTGTATAGCTCTTTCCCCAACTCCAGTCTGTGAAAGGAAAACACTGTGGCTCAACAGCCAGAGAAGCTGCGTTTTCTTCAGCAGGAAGCATTGCAGATTCTCTGCTCCCAGATCTCATTACACTCTTCCATCCCACCACTCTGGAAAAACTCCCACGGAAAGACAGGCAGATATTTTAATCAAGAAATGGTCCTTACTTCCATTAGCAACAGCTGTTTTCCTTTTAATTTAATTCTCCATTCTGGAGTCTGTTTATGAAAGCTACCATTAATTATGTTTTTCATCAGTCAATGTTCAGAGATGGCTAATGGCCCAGCACACCTAATTAGTCCTTCATGTATGATAATGTTTCAGCAAGTCTATAGTTAGCATGTAGGGCTGATAGCGGCTGCGTGGCGGAGCTGTGAGCGGGGCTGCGCAGCCTCTCCTGCGGTGTGTCAGACAGTGTTACCCCCGCCTCCCTCCGCTGCTGCCAGCGTGGGGCTGGCTGGGGCTGGGATGGCGGCTGGTGCCAGAAGTGGCTTCTAGTGTCACCCCGAGCGTGCTAGCAAAAGGGTGCAGAATTCAAGCTGCGTTTGGAAGCATTTTGAAGACAGGGAGTGCAGAGACTGGAATTACAGCTACTTTTGGTTTTGTTTCAGATGATGCCCTTGGTAAGTGTTAGTGATGGCTGTGCTGAGGTGCTTCACCTCGGCTTCTTCTGTGTAGAAACTTTCTGGTCATCCTTGCCTAGGTGTTCCCAGCTGACCCATCTGTCTCATGAAGGTGGCTACTTGTGACGCAAAGAGCGTTGCTCTCTTTAATGTCACTGTGGAGACACTGGCATGACCTAACCTCACCAACCTAGCGATGCATCTGGGTTTAGCCGAGTCTTTGGCTAGGTGTAGCAAAAAGCTTGATACAACTGCCCAGAAACTATGGGCACAAAACCCAACTCATCTTTGCTCAACAAGATGCACAAGTAGGTTGACTGAATTCTTCACATACCTTAAAGCTGGAGTTGGAGCATGAACACCAGGCTCAGCTGGAACTTTGCCTTCATTTTGAAGGTGTTTGCAGCTGCAAAGAATAGTAGTAGTTATTGGCAGGTAGCCTCAGGTAAGAAACATTTCAAATGCTCCAGTACACAGATAGCTTTGAAAAATATCCACATCTGTCACAATTATGTATTGAAATCCAATCGGCGTGTGTGCAGAGAGCTGGCTCTGTTCCCTTGCCCAGGCTGTCACCTGCAGAGTTCATGGCATTGTGGAAAATTGCATGCACAGAGTAGGGGCATGTCTTGTTTGTCTTGGTAGAAGAATGGCAAACGACCAGCTCAGGATTTGTAGTCATGTATTGCATAAAACAGTCAGTCACCTTCAGTCTTTCCTACGCCTGGAGGAATCCAGTGCCCACGATCATTCTTCACTCACTTCATTTGCTTTCGCTGCGAGACCCGCGGGAGGCTGCAGGAAAGTAAAACTGATGTAGCAACATTTGCTGTGTATAACAATAACAACATACTGCAGTGAAGCCACTTCGCTGTATTTGAATAATGAGAAGTGCTCTAATATTCTACCTGATGCTGAAGGTGCTGTTCTGTCCTGCGGAATCACATCAGACGTACGTGGAGGTTCTTCGATGAGTATTCAGGTGGCCAATTTCTGACTGTGTGACCTCACTAAACTTAAAGCCTTTTGGCTGCAGGAGGAAGGAACCTGCCATGCTGCTAAACAGACAGAGGCTTTTTCACTAGGCATCTGCTTCCAACGCAAATGAAATTTGCTTTGATTTTCATGGCCTGTTGAGGGATGAGAGCAGCACCACAAGGAATCATACAGGATTGGCTCAGAAACCACTTAAAGGAGGATACAAGAGCATCCAAGGTGCTGCCATTTGAGCAGAGAACAAGAAAATGCAGGTGACCTGTTAAAGAATATGTCCTGTTCCCAAAGCCTCCAGCTCTCGTGCTGCGAAGGGGTATAATCGCAGACAAAATGGGTTTAGTCACAGAGTAACTCTGAATTTAGTATTGCTCTAACTTAGCACATTTTTTGGACAGGGGAAGGCAGGTGAGTGTCCTACCATTATCCATTGTGTGGTCACCTCTTTGCTGGTTGTTTGATCCCCTCAACTTTGAGCTCTCATGAGCTGAAATGTCTCAGCTGGGAAGTGCTGGATTTACGGAGCTCTTGCAGTGGTGATACCAGAGATGTTCTAGCAGGGTGTTACAGTCCTGCTGTCAAGCCCTTCCTGGGAAACCCAGAGTAATTCCAGGGCAGCTGATGGGTTACCGTCGTGTAAGTGAAGGCCGCATTCATCTCCTGGACGTCACCTTTTGGCCTCTTCGGTTGGCAAATGAACCTGATGTAATATTGCAAAAACACATCCTTTGAGTGAAAGTGATAAGAAAGACAAATGCTTGACTTTAGCCAGGGAATTTAAAAACTCAGGGTCCTTTGAAGATTGCTGAGTTCTGCGCTGTGTTAGTCATCCATATCTATCTAAGAAAACACTCATTTCATCACAGCCGATGACATAAATTCAGACTTGTGAGCAAATGGCGAGGTTGAGTTAAATCACCTCTCTATCTGCTAATGGCATTTTTGCCTTTGCTTGATGATGAAGGTTATCTTGCTGTTTGGAAATTATAACCTACAACTGTTAGACGGCATTATCTGCAGACTTGGGTGAGATAATTTGTATGAAAAATCCCGGGAATCTGAAGCTTATTGGCTTCCCTTCACGTGAAGCTGAAACGCTTCAAGGCTCCAGCCGCCTTCGCACACCACGTGCCCGCCGCTGTGCGGTGGGGAAGGACGAGCAGCTGGAGATGATGGATGGCAGTGCCGCAGCCCGCTGCGGGGTCCGGGGTGACATCACCGACAGAATGGGGAGCAGCCTGAGCTGTTTATAAAACTGCAGTTGGGAAGTTTGCCCCAGACTGCATTAGCCTCTGTTCGCTGCCTACCCTGCCTTTCCCCACTCAAATTCCAAGCTCCTTCAAGGGAAACAAACATCTGCAGACGCACAATGTTAATTGTTGTACTTAGCGCTGCTGTTTACATTTTTGGTGCAGGCAAGTCAAAGCATGTCAAGGCTATCCTGATGGCTAAAACAAGCCAGAAATCTTGTTCTGGCTGAAATTAGAAGGGGCTGGATTCTGATCTCATGCACCAAGGCATTCTGCACTGGCCCCTCAGGATGGAAATGAGAACCTGGAGAAATCGGAGGGTGCAAAAAAAGTAGCAGAGAGGTTTGTAAGAGGGTGAATGTGATGGAGTCACCAGGAAAGCATTACAAGGTTAATGCAGTTTTCCATTATCTGAAAACAGTTGGGGATTACTCTGCGTTTGTAAGCTTAGAAAGGCCAGCTTCCCCGGGTTCTGCTCCCATCAGAATGCAGCCTAATGGCTCCTTATCAGGAATGATGAATCGCTTTTGCGCCTACACTTTTGTCCCTAATTTCCACTTTTCTTCCATCTGCTTAAAGTCCTTTTTAATTCTAACGTGTGCAGCAGTCTCCGAGCCAAGTGTGGCCCTGGTGTTCACAGTCATTCTGGTAATTACGGCGCTCGCCAGGTCCCTTTAGGATGCAATTTCAATGGGGTGTGACTTTCACAATATTTTTTTTC
This sequence comes from Fratercula arctica, assembly GCA_947846985.1. Classification (NCBI taxonomy): domain Eukaryota; kingdom Metazoa; phylum Chordata; class Aves; order Charadriiformes; family Alcidae; genus Fratercula; species Fratercula arctica. The sequence goes on along the minus strand of CANTUZ010000013.1, from coordinate 631,802 downwards.
TTGTTGTTGCTCGAGCCACTCCAGGAAGGAGCTGTTAAACACGAGTCTCAGCAGGATCCATCATGACCGAGGACAGAACAGAATGTAATGAAACCGGGTGAATACGTGTCTCGCTGAGCAGGATGTGTTCTCTTAGTTATATGGTTGATAAAGCTTTGGCTGAGGTTCAAAAAGGTGTTCAGCTTTCATCTCTCTGTCTTCCTTCCTCCACTCCCCTAAATATTAATGGCTGCACTCATACCTCCCATATTCATGGCTGCTTTAATTGTTTACAGATTTTTTTAATAAAGGATTTGACCTTTTGCCTGTGCAGTTATACAAACCTTTCTCTGTCTTCGTGGTGATGCCCCCTTCATCACAGCTTGACCTCAGCTTCCCTGCACCCCAGCTGGCTTGGTCCGATGCCGTGCGAGGGGACAGACACCAAATCACTTTAAGTCAGAAATGCTGTGGTGGAGTTTTCCTGCTGAAGAGAAGGCGCCGGAGACCCCCATTGCCCGAAGCCATGTGCGGGCAGCAGGGTATTGGTGTCCCTGGTGCCAGGCTGTTTGGGGACTGGTGGGTTTGGCACCCTGGGCTTGCTGTTTGACATCCCGCCTGCTCTGTTACTCTCCGTTCGGCTCGGGCGAATGCGACAAGGCTGTGCGGAAAGCGGAGGCTGCAGGGGAAGCTTGTGGCAGCGCTGGGAACTGGACTCACATCTCCTGGGTCCCCACCTGGTCCATTAACCACAGAGCCATTTTCCCTCACTAATTGAATACAAAGGGAATGGTCTTTTTTGCATTATTTACATGCTGGGAGAGCAGATGCAGCTCTGTGAGAAAGTAATATAGTGAAGAAAAGCTGGCAGGATTGTGAGGTGCCAGGTAACAGCAGGATGCAGATTTTGGGAGGGTCAGGGGTGCCTGGTTAACCCCGAGCATCTCTATAAGCAGCTGGGTTCACAGGTCACAAGGAAACAACAAGGCATCCAGCAGTGCAATGACTGTCCATCCAGGAGGATGGATCCATATGTGTATCCATACAGGAGGAGAGGGGGAATGTGCATCCCCTTTAATGCGGACTGCTCCTTCCCGGAACCAATTGCTCCCCTCATGGGATCCCATTGTCTCGAGACAGATTTCACACGAATCGCAGCAGCTGGGAGTAAAGGAAGAGAAAAATCAATCACACTGTGCTGCTTTGGTCGTGTTGCTGTGCTGTGTCTGTATCGGCCAACCTCTCATCATGAAATTCTCCTTTATAGCATTTTTGGCTATGTTTGCTGTGTAAAATTACAATACTTGAATTAGGGCCCGTGTTTATGAAAAGAGTCAAGAATGATTAATAATAATGCAAGCATGAATTTAACTAGTATTTTTAATCCTACGGCAATTAATTAAATCAGGGCAGTGACAAATAAGAGCACAGATACCCAATTAGCCACTGTTGCACAGGCGACCGAGGAAAAAAGTTCATCTGACATAATGTGATTTGGATCAGGCCCTGAAGAAGGAAGAGCCTTTCTGCCCCAAATGATTATTAATTTGATTGGTATCAGAACAGGAATTTACTACAGCATCTCTGGCCAGCCTGTCCTCTCGAGCTGAAGAGACTTGGGTTTCCATCCTCTCCAGAAATGATTGTGCATTTATACAGTGCAGCTGTAAAAAGCCGTGAATGAAAAAATGTTAGTGAAGTACCATGTCATTAATAGTTGGTAGCTGGGAAGGAGTGTGTTGGTGATGAAATATGATGTTTATTTGATGTTTATTGCGTTAGGCATGCCTAGGGATATCCCCGGTGTGCGGGGAGACAAGCTGGCTGTCGGCCCGTCATGGCTGCGGGGAGCAGAAGGAGCGAGGTTTTGAGCAGCCTCAGCTCCTGGTCCCACCTCTGCTGGGGCCCAGAGGGACGCGGAGCGTTTCCTTCCCCTCGTCCCGCCTCAGCGGGGCTGGCTGTCCCGCCAGCGGCTCTAGGGGCAGGAAGGCTGGGATGCGCGCGGGGCCAGGGCGGAGGAGGCCGCGGGCAGCAGGAGCCATGGCTGCGGCACGTCGGCGCTCAGCGGTGCGGGGGGAACACGGGACGGTGCGGGTGAGGGTGAGACGTGCCGCATGGTGAGGGCCGGGCTGGCCCTGTGCGCCCAGAGCAGTCCCCTGGCACGAACTTCACCCACAAAGTGTTCAGGAAAATAAAAGGAAACCGTGCTTATGTTTGGGCTTTAATGGCTGGCTTTTTGCATCTCTCTTTCTTATTCTTGGTCATGAAAGCAGTCGCTCTGCCTAGCAATTCCGATCGGAATTCTTTAACCTGGAAGGCATTTTGTGTGAAGTAGCGTCTCTCCCAGCCGAAGACCAAGTCAAGCATCATGCATCAGTGACCTTCATTTTCCAGGCTGGTAATTCTGGCTTACCAGAATGAAGAACAAAGGCGCTGAATAAGTAAAAGGAACAGGGAAAAAACCCAAATGGAATGGACACGTTGGTTGAAACATCCCATTTCTTGAAAAACTGATTTTGAGGTATCTGTCAAAGCAATCCCTGTATTCCTTATGATTGTTATATCACATGGCCTTGGCGTGGTTTTCTGGTATTTCGCAAGGACCACCCAGAAGTGGGCCAGGTTTGGTTATTGGATTTACTAAACAGAACAAGAAACACAGAGCTCCTGCCTGCTGTTCAAAAATAATATCGCAAGGGAAGCAAACCACAGGGAGACCACAGGGAGGTGAAGCCCATTTTCCACTTGCTGAGGGAACTGCCCTTTCTTGCTGCAGAATGCAGTCTCCATATGCTGGGAATGATTCCCAAAAGCACTCCATCCTTGCCGACTCTGCTTCCTTTCAGAAGCTGCATCCACTGGGATGTAGGGCAAGGAAGTGGCTCTGAACAGGATACTCTGGGGTGTTTTCTCTGTGCAGTGAGGTGGAGAGAACAGCCTGTAAGAGAAAACACCAAACGGTGTTGGACTAGAACAGAGAAAGCCTGTTTCTCCCTGTCAGTGTTTCTGAAACCATGGATCCTGGATCCCCCGATGGCTGGAGGGAGCCTTCTGGGGCTGCTCCCGTGCCACACGCAGCTCTGCTGTCGGTCCCTGCTCCGCTCCTGCCTCAGGCAGTGGGACGAGGAAGAGGAAGATTGTGCGCTGACGGAGAGAAGGGGGAGAATTTGACCCTCCCTAAGAAGCCATGGAAATGGCACGCAGAAAATAGGGGAAGAAAAGGGTAGGTGACCTGCAGTGACTGGGAATTTAGGAGCACTTTGGAAAGCCAGGCTTCTCTTCGTGATCTGCAGAAAGAAACACTATCAGAAAGATATGCAGCAGTGAAGTAAATATGGCAGATTTTTTCAGAAACAGAGATAGCTCACCGCACTGAGGTCCTGAGGGCGTTCAGGTCTGAAAAGAGAGAGGCGCTGGCTGTACGTGAAGCTTTGCCTTGTGACCCAAGCTATGAAGGCCACCAGAATATCCTGGCAATGATGTCCAAACAGTGGCTTAGCAGACTGCGGGCAGGCAGACCCCAGCAGAGCAGACGCTGCTCCTTCGTGGGGCATTTGCCTTAGACACCAGCTGAATTAAACCACGCATATGCTAATAGAGGTGTAACACTGCTGCACCTCTGCTGTACACTCTGGCTCAGTGGCAGAAGCTGAAGCTGTAACCAACAGGCCAGAATATTTCAGATCTTGACTGCTGCGGGTGGGGATCTCAGCGATTCTGAGGTCAGAGAGAACCCCCCAGGGCAGGGGGTTGGAACTAGATGATCTCTAAGGTTCCTTCCAACCCAAACCATTCTATGATTCTATGATTCTTGCCTAGGCTAAGACAGAAAATATTTTGCAATATCAGAAATCTCTGGGTACGCTGGTGTTAGATGCTGGTTTGGGTAGGAAGGAAGAAGGCAATGGGGACCTTTAGACTAAGTGACTCCTCTTTTCATCTTCTCTGAAGTTAAAGGGTTAATGAGAAAAGTTCCCTCCCCTGACCTTTCACCTCCCCAATGTGTTTGTTGATTTCTCCTTCTCCTAGGCATGATTTTTGTTTGGGAATGAAATGTGCTTACTCACTCCTATGCATTTATTACATGGGCTCCGTGTTTGGGTACACGGTCCATCACCGGCAATGTCACACTGTGTGAAAGCCCGGTATCCAGAGTGACAACTGAGTTAGTGCTTGTGCTGTGGAGCAGGGCCCTGGCCAAGTTTCTGCAGCTGGATGGTTTTAAACAGAACTCATTTACGAATGGATCCACCAGCAAAAGAATCTGCCACCGCGTGTTGCTCTCGTGGGAGCTGCCAGCTCCCATGGCCACTGGCCCGCGCACAGGGGCCACCGAGCGAGCCGTGGGTGACGGCCGGGGACGGGGCATGGAAGGGATTGTGATCAAAAGCTGGTCTCAGCTGGTCGGGTTTTTGACTTCTCCTGTGAAATGACTCATTGCTCTCCGTTCTGCTAAACAGATTCCAAAGGTGCCGGTGCCAGTTCCACTGCCGAGCTGAGGGCTGCGGGCGAGGCGGCACCAGGCCCCGTGACGGCCATCCCTCTTCTCGGCGGCGCTGGGCTGGGGGGTGGCCTGGGGTGTCCAGCGGGGATGGCATGCTGACATAGGCATGCTCGTTTCTCAGCATGCTGTTGCAACTTCTGCCTTTACCCTGCTGTACAGAAATCTGTTATTTTTTATAATGGTTTGGAGTTTTCATGGCAACAGCCGTGAAAGCCAATGGCAGCCATACAAGTCAAACTTCAAGCAACACTTTGCAAAATACACAGCAATCTATTTTAGTGCACCACATCATTAATTAGAACAGACAGACTGGGCAGGTTTGGAAAATATGATCTCTAGTGTTCAATTTTTAAAAAGGATTCTGAAATGGCCATTGAAATTCTGTGCATTTTCTACCCATAGAAGAAAACACAGCTGGAAAATTAGGCCGCATATTGATTAGTCTCAGAACTGAAATAAATTATTTGTATTAGTTACCAGCAGATTCTGTTTGTGACAGTTCCTCTGGCTACAGGCCTCTTAAATTAACATGGTAATAATGGGAGAAGCAGAGAGAGGGATTAATGCCGTAGGAATACTGAAAATCCGAAAATAGTTTCTAAATTTATCCCAGTAATTTTGTGCTTACAGTAATAAGGGATTTTGGTTTCATCCATCTAATTTATAAGACATATGCATTGGGGATGATATCAATCATTTGCTTAGCTCACGTGTTGAGACATTAACACTTCAGTACACCAGTATGTCACCAGTCAGTTTGAGCAATGACTGGCGTTACGGCCGTGACATTATGTTGGACTCACGCCTTCAAAGGCTGGCTTGATGTCTGTTTAAAACCTGTGATTTTATAAATAAAAGTTAATCCTATTTTTATAGATTTAGAAGCTTAGTTTTCTCCAGTTACTCTTTTTGTCTTTTTTATTCAGACTGTGGGGGTTTTTTTGTAAAATTTTTTAACTGAATGTTTTCTGCTTACAATTTTTTCACTTGAAATTTTTGGTGGGAGATTTCTAAAGGTAACAAAATGCCAACGTTACCTCTGTTTCAAGTGAAAATATAATTAATACAAAATCAAAATTGTGCCTGGAAATTTCTAGTATCTTTTTTACTAGTTACAATATGATATTTTCCTAAAATTGTATTTGATCCAACTCCCATTTTTGCTTTGGAAGTGCTTTCAGTGAAAAGATTCTAACCAGCCTGATTTATTTTTAAAGCAGCAATGATCGTTGCAGTAGGGTGTAATTATCTTTAGTTCCAAGATCTTTGATCACAGTGTGTTCACATCTGAATCGGAGTTGGGATCTAGATCTCTTTTTTATGCCTTAGGCTATAATTTGTGGGGCTTCTTTGACAAAAGAATTTATTTTACAAGATACACGCGCACAAGAGCAGCGCCGTGTTTTCCCTCCCTATGTGGGAGTATACAACCTAATGAAAAGCGTGTTGTCATTCCCTTTAGTGGGAAGGGAGAAGGCAGGAGTCGTGTATTCCGGCCATGGGATGTTGATATGTCGGAAACAGCATCAGTTGAGCGTCACGTACCCGAGGTTAATGACTGCGCCAGGGAACCCCTGTGCCGTGGGAGTAATTTGTTTCTCGCATAAAGAGTAATACAGATGTAAACCTGTGAACTTAAAGAGAGGAGTGGTCTAAGAGCAGTGCCATGGGGTTGTGTGAGTGGTAGTTTGTTGCTGCACTGCTGGAATAGATGTCTGCATCTATCTCTTTATATGCACATCTCACTTGAATTGGGGAAACAACTGAGGCTGTATATAAGTGGAAAATACGCAGAAATAATTGCAGAGATGGTCCAGTTGTTCAGCCACTCTTTGCAAAAGAATTTGCTCTATCTGTAGGAGTATTTTCTCCTGTTTAGCTTTAACTCAAATCCCTAAAAATAGACAGCTCGTCTTGCCAGACTCCCACAGAGGGAGGCTGGGGCTCTGCCGGAGGCTGGCTGAGTCGGGAGGACGAAGCAGTCCCTGGCTCTTGGATCCACAGCATCAGCATGAGGCTCCTACAGCGCATTACGAAAGATCTCCATCAATTCTGTACACCACCCCCCCCACGAGTGGAATGGTGTGAGGGGAGTGGAAATGAACCTTTTCTCATCTCAGTTTGACTGGCAAACCCATAACATTCCCAGTGAAAACTGCTCATTTGGATGCAATTGAGACTGGGACTCCCAGGCCTTTAATCAGACTCCAGCTTTCTCTGAACTGTCAGGTACATCTCTACTGCCGTATTTCAGCTAACAGACTGTAACATGAAAACCTTTATTTTTGAGTTCCCAAATTTTATTATAATACTTACATATTAAACCTTCCTTTTCCGAGTAAATAACTTAAGTGTGGCTAATACATCTTTTCATCATCACCATTATCATGATGATGGACAATGAAAGCAACTGTGTTCTTGAATTGTTAAGTTCTGGAAAAAGGAAGCAAGTTTTAGATGTATGGTGTATTTTCATGTTGAATTGGTATAACCAAGATTGCACAGCCTCAAGGCTTGCCATCCTCTACCAGGCAAAATGATTTAGTTTCTGCTGAAATCTTAAATCATTATCTGTTTATACAAAAATGTCAGATGACAGAAGCAGCGAGAGGTAAATAGGAGTATGCTGGATGCTATCGGTTTTGACTGCGAAGGCACAATAAATCTGTTCCTAGCAAGAATAAAATTGTACTGCTGCTGAAATAGTATTATCCTGCCTCTTCCAATATGTTTTTACCTGATGGATCAGGGAAGAAAACACCAGTATTAGTGCACAACGTATTTCCACTTAGAGTGAAAGTGACTCTATATCAGAAACACATGCTAAAAATGTCTTTTGCATTCCTGCTAATTTCTCAGAGCCAGCACTGGGCATATGCTCCTTATCTAATCTTGATTGCTGCATTAAACCAATGCATGCTATTCTACTTTATCCTTTGTGTAATTTCAGACATGGTTTCTGTTTTCTTTGCACTTCACCAAGGTAGCATATAACTGCTTGGAAAATGTTAACATCTGCAAAGGAAAAAGAAATAAAAGGAAAGGAATTAATCAAAGCCCTGAGATTTATGGGCTAAATCCTTGGACTTTGGTACAGGTAGTAGGTTTCTTTCTCCGCTGAGGCAGCAGAAAGCAGCCGAGGCGCTGCCTGCACAGCGATGGAGGATTCTCCTGCAGGGGAGCCCCGGGCAGGGCAGAGCTGCCCTGGCTGGCTCTCTGTCCCGTGTCCCCTCTCCCCTGGCCCCTGTCCCTGCCCTGGCTGGCTCTCTGTCCCCTCTCCCCTGTCCCCTCTCCCCTGGCCCCTGGCCCTGCCCTGGCTGGCTCTCTGTCGCCTGTCCCATGTCCCTGCCCTCGCACACTGTGACAGCAGGTAGCGTTTGGTGACAGCAGGTAGTGTTCATCCAGCTCCTGTGCGGCTGGGCTGTGCTGCAGCAGCCCCGAGGCCATCCCAAGGCGCAGGGAACCCTTTCGGCACAGCTTTTGCTCAGCCTTGGGGAAAGAGAAGCAGCGTCTCCAGTGTGAGCCTGGGCCGCCTTTGTGGTGATGGCTGTTCTTTACCTGCCAGTTTTGATGAGTTGAATCTGCCACCCCCCAGCATGGCAGGGATTGTTTGCCTTGCTAGGAACATCCTTTTGATGCTAAAGAAATGGGTAAACATGGATCCCCTAGGCAGAATTATTGAGGGTAAGGTGACCTGTGAAATGCCAGGGGTGAGAGCAGCCACGCTCAGAGAGGCTGGGACGCAGGGGCTCACTTATCTTCAGCCAGAGCTCTGCAGCCCGGCTTTACCACAGCAGGGAACTGTGAGCCTTGCCTGTGATGTTGTCACCTGTACTGACGTACCTAAGAAGATAATTAAAACTTGAATCACCGGTGCCGGCAAGAAACGTGCTCCTGACATGCAGTCTGTGTATTCCTCTGAAACGTTGCCCTGGGGCTTGCCGTGCCCCCTCAGCCCGCAGCGCGGTGGGGACCCCTGTGCTCCTCATGGGCAGCTGGGAGGATTTACCTCTGGTATAAACAATTAGTAAAGAAAGGATAAAACTTCCTAATGGAGAAGGAGGCCTCAGGAAAAGCCAGAACTTGAGCAAATCTAAACTTGCGGTTGAGGTGTGTGAGGAGGGGACGGGGCTATCTTCATCTGAACTATTGTTTAAATTTCAATGATCACATTTTCAAGAACTGCCCCTCATTTTTCTTTTCCTACATTTTCAGGTGTTAGTACAGCTGCAGGCAGAGCAGGAGCATCGTGTATGCAGGTGCCTGAGCTATGGAGGGTGAGGGAAAAAGGAGGCTCTGATAAGGCTGATTTGAAACCCTGAAGCCGTGGACTTCCACCACGTATGGTGGAGGGTCACCTGGTAGGAAGGTGGCAACGGTTGCACAAACCTGGTGACACAGAAGGAAGGGAGAAACGCTTTGAGATCTTCAAGACATAAAATCAAAATTGCCTTTTGATGACATCTGTGGTTTAGTCATCAAATTCTTGGGTCTTTCTAGACAGGATTGGCAGGATGCATTGCTCTGCCATGCACAGAAATTTAGTTGTGCACTGAGGTATTACTGGAAGAGACTTCACAGTTACTCTGCCATTGACTGCTCCTATTATTATCATTATGATTATTGTTGTTATTATTATGTATTTTGGGGGAATAACAAGAAATTAAGATTTGAAATGGAAAAGTCAAAGTTCTTGGAAATGTATTATTATTCACAGAAGATTACCTGCCTATTTGTGGTTTCACAGGTACCACTGGTACCTTAATGGTCGTGCTGGTGCAGTCAGCTAGAAACATACATTCAGCCTGGATACCCGGTACTGGAAATGGCAGTGGGTGTCTGGAATGGAAATTGCATGTCCTTTTTAAAGTTTCAGTTGTCACTATGTGTTACTTGCAACATTAATGTTGCAGTTGGAATACGATGGAGAAACATAAAGGGATTTACTACTACAGAACTGGATGTGTTATGTGACATAGTGCTGTGATATTAGACAACGTGACATTTCATGAATAAAACCAAAGATCTTACAGCACTCCTTATAAAGGCAAAAAAGGGCTTGAAGCGGGTCACATTTACAGGGTGACTCTCTGAGGACTACTTCAGATGCTAGAAATTTAATGATGGCTCTTAAAAATCTCATTATATACTGACAAAGATTAATAAAATCTGCAGGAGCAAAGATAGCAATTAATGAAATCAGATCAGTGCAGGTACACTGATGAACAACAGGATTTATGTTAGACATTTAAAGATCATGATAAAACACTGCCTGAAGGCACACAAAACCTTGTTAATGGAACTTGAAAGAAAAATGATGCCACAAAGTACTAAAGATACTTCTCCTCCTGAGCTTCAACGTATTTTACCCATCCAAACGTCTGCTCAGCACACTGCAGAGAGGAGGGGAGGCAGTGAGTAGCTACTCTTGATTTTTCAGGGCGGCTATTTGACCTCTAGTGTGACTGAGCCCCCTCAGGGGCGGTGGCCACTCAGCCGGGGGCGAGGCATGGCCAGCAGAGCCTCTCTTCACCCTTCTGCCCTCTAGGAAAGATTTCAAAAGGTCTTGTCCAGCCAACGCTGGTGCGGTGGCACCAGCAGAGAGGCAGAGGGGTTCTGCAGGGCCAGGCATGGAGCTCTGGGCTGTGCAGGGCCGAGACCACGTCGAATTCTCCCCATCTCGAACTGCTCACCCCGGCGCTCACTCAGGTTGCTGCAGCAGCAAAGATGTGTCGGTGAGCAGCAGAGCTGGCTCCCAGCCCAGCCTGGGGCTTATTTTTACATAGATGCAGCCACTGTCCTTATTTGCCGCTTCCCAGGCAGTGCTGTGCAAGTGCAGTGCGTTATTCTTCCCATTACTTTATTACCAGAGAATCATGGTTCTTCATGGAGGGAATATTCTCATGGCTGAACTCAGACTCAAGAGTATTTTGGCCTCTAAAAATTTCACTAGTGTTGACATGGAATATTTTCGCCTTATTAATCTCTGAACTTTGTGATTCTGCAATTGCATATGGAAAATATTAAATGTGGTAGCCTGCCTGTGCTTTCTATTATTTATTTTTTGTTTAGAAAAGTATTTATCCACATTTCTCTGAAGCCACCTCTTCAGTCCTGGACTCGGCACTTGCACATTAAGATTTGTAGGTGCTGTCTGGTGGCACACAAGCCTAAGCATACGTCTCTTTGCACAACTGCTAGCTCATTGTTGATATTTGATTGCTGGTATTATTATTAGCAGGCCCCAATGGGAAATTACATTCATTATTAATAAGCAATATCATAAACATGATTAATTTCCAGCATTATCAGAATCTGAACCCTAATATCATGATAATGCTATTCAGCTTATAACTTTCCTTCTTGAGCCTTTCTTCACTAATTAGCTGAAGACTTCCTATGCTGAAAATATTGGTGTTAGTTCTAGCCTTCGTACCTGCCATCCTCCACCCAAACCACGGGGCTGTGCTGGAGGCTGGATTCCAGAGCACAGACCAACTAATCAATCACGCACACCGACTTGCTCGTGCCTAATTAGAAGTTGATGTAGGTTCATTGGCAAAGACAAACTGCATTGCACATTACCATCCCTGCTTTTACTCTCAGCTCATAAGCCGTGATACTTCAGTTCACTGCGCTGAATTGCTTCAAGAACATTTGCTGGGACCTGCAAATATTTCTCATGCGTGTGCTGTACGCCCAAGTAACCCCATGGCAACTACTGTTATCCTTCCCAGCAGTATATGCGACTCATATTTGCGTTAGTAATATGATTAATAGGGTCGGTGGCACATGTTTGCAAAACTGGGATTTCTCCAGTCTCCTCCGCTATTAGTGCGTTGTGGGGATGGAATGTGTTCGGAGTGACTAAAGCAGCAAGAGCAGAGCTGGAGAAACCCTCGGGCTTTGGCACCAGAAAAATCTGTATGGCCTCGAGTTCCACTTTGGAATCTTACACATTGGAACATAATTAATGGGACATCTACTGATTTTTGATCTTGAGGCTCATTTTAACTGTGTTCAGCATTTCAAAAAATGGAGACGATGAACATTTGATGTTGCAGAATGGTGCCAAAAATGTAAGTTTTGAGCATTCCTACTCCTGATTTGTTTTGACAGCTATTTCATTTTCTGAAACTGCAGTTAGAGCAATAAAAACAAAATTCACCACAGAAAAACAAACACCAGCTCCCCTTCCAGAAAAACTGATATATTTTTCAAATGCTGGAAAATTGTACAGCTAGAGCCCATTGAATTTCCACAGGAGGTAAAGCTCATTAGCAAACACATGAAAGACAGTGAGCAGATTATTGTGAAAAAGGTATTTGTACAGTTACTTCAGTAACACTTTATTTAAAGTTTCTGGTTGCTGGCACTTAGACAGTATGTGTGACCTTGGTTAGGGAATGGTTATTGCCGAAAAACAGACACTCTAAGAACCCTTACAGCCAGCAAGAGAGCTGGAGGGACGGAGTTCAGGGAAGAGGAGGAAAAACTGACATTTCTCTTCTGTTCCACCAACAGATCATCTATTTACGGAGGCAAACGGAAGAGGAAAGGCATCCCTGGGGTGGGAAGAGGAATGGTTGGAGGGAGCATTGCCGGGATGGTGTGGTGCTCACGGGAGGATCTCGGTTTGCCCCAGTCAAAGGGGGTTTGTGCACGGCCCAAGGATGCCGGCCGCTGTGTGCCTGAGGAGCACAGAGCGTTTCTGTTATAACTTCCTGTTCTTTGTTTAAGAAAATACATTAACTGGAGGAAGAGGTCACTACAACCCTCATTACTATTTCCTTCAATTCCATCAAAAGGACTTCTTCCCAGCCCGGCCTCCCCAGCCAGACGCTCTCCCCGGCCTGGGGAGTGCTCGAAACCCCTTCATCTTTGCTGCCGTTAATGTTTTGCAGATTTCAGCACGATTTCTGGGCTGCGTGTACAACAGTACAGTTTAAGCAGTGACAAATAGAAAGCACATGCTTATTAAAGCTACATTACACAACTCCCCACCGCTCTAATGTCATCTGCTCCTAAAACAACAAACCTGTGGGGACCTGCGCCCGTGTGTGCCTCGGCAAAGGCCGGTAGCTGCCAGGTCAGGGTGACTGACGAGGACAAGCTGCTGTAGAGATTTGGGTCCATGCTGAGTATGTGATGGGCGCTCGATCATCATCTGATTAGTAGGCATGCGTATAGTTCATACACATCAGGCTGGAGGCAGGACGGCCTCTGGCTTGTCTAAGCACATAGCAATGCCCTCGCCATGAAAAATGAGGCAGAAATACGGGATGCTGGGCTGACAGCTGGCGCGTGCTGGATTTACTTGCTGAAGTAACGTGCTCCATCTCTGGGTTAAGCTGGACTCAGATATGCAAGCCCAGGTTCTGCAGATCAGGTTCACCCTCAGTTAGCGGGTGTCCCCCGGGCTGGTGTGGTGGATCCAGGCTGAATCCGCAGCCGGGACGGAGCGGGAAGCCGACAGAGATGGGTCCCCCTTTGCTGTCACCCGGGGTAAGGGCGAGCCCCGACGCCCCCCTCCTGCTGCTCCTTCCCCCGAGCTGCCGGGGCCCCAGCAGTCCTCGGATACTTTCAGTCTGACCTTGTTTTGCTTAGTCTGAGGCAGGCTTCACAAGCCAAACTTGCAATCTTTTAGATGTGCGTGGCTGCGTGCTCAGCAGCACACAGCACGTCGTTGGTATGCAGCACTGGTAGCATTTGACTGAGACAAATGTTCTCTAGGTGAACCCAGAGGCTGCGCCTTATTTAATTTTGTCATTTTCAATTAAACTTTGCCTGTCATTTCATTACCGTTTGGAGTCCTGTTTAGTGCTAATATTTAATATACACACACTTTGAAGTGTTTTTCTTATTTCAGCTACATATTTCACACATTCTTTCAAAGATAAAAATATTGAGTTCAGTCTCTTGATTTCTTCCGTAACTTTCATTGCTACAGATATGTTGATGGTTCAGTTCAATTACATCATATCAGTATTTTCATATATTTGGAATGGGACGGGAGGAGGACAGAAAAACAGCCCGTGAAGGCACTGAACACTGCTGCGTGTAAAACTAATAGAAGGAAAGTGAAATAACATGTATGTTATCACAATTGTTTCAAAAATGCTTTCTGAAGTTATCTGTATATTTTAGGTTTCCCACAGTGATACACTTCAAGTTTTTAAAACAACACAAACATTTGCCTTGGCTAACAGCCTAGTGTAAAGAATAAAAATTATCAACACAACTAAATGGCTTAAAAAGACACAGTATTGTCCCCAAGGAGAAGCAGAGAATGTAAAAGTAATCTGTACAGGCGCAATCCTATTCACATGTGGCCAGCAAAAACAAACCGTTTGAATCAGCTCGCTCTTGTGAACGGAGAGATTTCTTTCTTTACCTGTCCATCATCTCTCTAGGATGCGCACGTACCATCTAACTGGACTACTTTAAGTACAATTAATATTTGTTCTGTGTCTCGTAGGTGCTTTTTCAGTAATGACATGACATTTATTTATTGCTCTTCTTCAAGAATTAATAAAAAAGCCAGAGGGGCTATGGATCTCATGATCCACTGGCAGAAAGTTGTGAGCAGGTTATCTCACCTGAATAACCCCCAAAAGGTCGGGGGTTTTCGTGGTTTGGGGCCTGCTGCATTCACACAGGTCATTGAAATCCATTTTTTCCATCTGTTACTTGTTCTTCAGCCTTTTTGTGAAAAGCAGCAATAAAGTTCAAGTCTCTGTCTCACTGAATTCTTTAGCAGCTTTTTAAAGCTGCCCGGAAACCATTGTGAAAGCTTCCATAATCAGATAATGACTGATATACAGTGCGTGTCAATAGAAGTGTTTGAAAATAAAATGTGGGGTGCTATAAAATGGGTTTACTAGATAGTAAATAACATTTCAAATATGCAAGGGAATCACATTCCAGTCCTGCTCTTTCTCTGCCGCCTTTCTTCCCTTCGGGATCTCCTCTACGTGTGGGACATCCAGCACAAACTCCAGCAGTTATAGCTTTGGGGAATATTTGCACCGCCTCATAGGAGACATAATTTGGGTGTCTCAGTTGGCTGGCCGCTCTCCCTGCGTGGCTTTCGCAGCCTCTGGGAAGAGACAGACCCTCTGAAGCCTGACACAAAGCAGGACCCTCACTCAGGCTCCCCATCATGGGATGCTCTCGCCGAGCACTGAAACCCTCTGCAGACCACCACCTCCCCTGTCCCGAGTAGGGACAGCAGAGGCCACCCAGCCCCTGCCACCATGCTCCTAGCTGCTGCCTGCCATTGCCCTCCTCTGTGTGCTTACAGCCTCGAAATTCGGCAGAGGAGAGAGGAGGAAAGGGCTGGTTCCTGGCCGGCTCCCAGCTGTGGCTCCAGCTGTCCCATTCGCAGGTTGTCTCTTCTCCAGCACCGCCCCAGGCTCTCCAGGGGCTCAACCCGTGCTCTGTGTGTGCACCGGGCCAAGCATAATATGCCTGGACTATTACTTAATTTGTGTGTGCCACCTCATTTTGCAATTTCCAGGTAAGCCCGGGGGTAACCAGTCGTGCCAAGAGGATTTGGCAGCGGCTGGGGCGGGAGGGGACGCAGCCCGGGCACCAGGCGCCGGTGCCCCGTACGCTTCATCCTGCAGCTGCTGCCCCTGAAAAACACGTAGTGATCTGCGAGAGCTTAGCGCTAATGAAAGATGAGCGCATGGAGTTACTGTCAAAAGTCTTGAGAGGCTGTTTTGCTGCCAAAAAGAAAAAAACAACCCAATATACGCAATACAAAAGCAATGTCTGATCAAAATGAAACTGTGAGAGCGACCCTGCTAATGAAATGTTCTGGTTTGCATGGAGCTGTAGATGAATGAATGACCAGTTAGGGGGAAAATATTATTTGCCTGGGAAAGCTTAACATTTAAATAAGGAAAAAGCACTGCTGCTTATCTGTAGCAGATCACTGTGCACTATTGTAAACACTGCCATGAATTTTTCTCTCCCTTTTTCTGAAACTGTTCTTTTTCAGATCAGGCGAAAGGGAAACAAATGTGCAATTGTCTCACTCTAATCTCAGTTTCGGCACAACCACATAGTAGTCCTTAACAGAGGAAGAGAAAAATGTTAATTGTTTGGAATGAATGTTTGGTTGTCTTTGAACACAGAGACTACGAGTTACTGTCCGCATCTTGGGCAAAGGATTCTTATGACTTCTAACTTGTCGATAAAACTGACTTTAAATGGTTTTTAAGCAGCAATGAAAATTTATGGTGTCATCTTAGAGGCTGGAGCATTAAAAAAAGAGTAAATTCTGTGGAATTTTTGCATAGAGATGCAGGGCTGGTGTCATGGCATTAAGTGCTGGCGTAGGTATTAGTGCATCAAGGTACATACGCTCATTTCTGACTACAACCCATGAAAAATCAGTTTAAATTAATGAGAATACGCTGAGCTTTACAATCGAAAGATGCTTAACTGCCTTCCTGGGGCATTAAATGGCTGCCCCAGTGCTGGCTGCCTTTCGGTGACGCTGAAGGCAGCCTGCTTGATGCATTTTGCGCTTAGTGTGAAATCACGTGTGCTTTGCAAGACACTTTTGTGAGTGCCTTTGAATGCAAAATCCAGCTTGTAGATGTGTGGACGAAAGGCTCTGTATAAATGTCAGCCTTTATTATTGTTACAAATTTCCGGCTTCTGTTATTAAGACATTTTATATGGATCTTTGCGTGTGTCTCCATCTGTGAGCTTGGATTAAATGCCTGCCACAAATCTCCCTGGTATCCCATGGAAGGGATTGCTTTAACTTGCTGCTCTTCTAACCTTTCCTTCTGTTCGGGGAATAAACCTCCTTTAAGAAAATGACCTCACAAAAATGGAGTAAACTCTGAGCCCTTTGTTTTTCTCAGGTCTAACCTCCAGGAAGACTATAAATTCATTTATTCTATAAAACACAGAGAAGTAAATCTTCAGCATAACGTGTGGGGAATTAGCCACTTAACTCCCATTAACATTAATGGGAACTGAATATTTATTTACCCCACAGCACATAAATCTTCGCCTTGTAACTTCTACAGTTTCTAACTAAAAATGTTTCCATTGTTCTAAGGATCATGGTTATCCTGCTGGAGTGTTTACTAGGTTGTCAGCCTACGGGAGATATATTGGATGTTTTAGTCCTTTCCCTTCAAGTAGGCTGCAAAACGCACTGGGGCTCTGTAACATGAACTTTCTGAAACCTCTGCGTGATAAGCTCAGATGACTCAAACCTCCTCTGCTTGGTGCTGGCCCCATCATTCCTGCTGGGAGCTGGAATCATTTGACGTGAATAAACTGCTGTGACTGATAGACTTTTGGTCTGCGCCTGGGGTGAGGGATGGATGGGGCTGCGGCTGTCCGGGCCCTGCCAGGAGCCTCCACCTCTTCCAGAATCTGCATTTCTTCCTTTCTTCCTTCAAACCTGCGTTCTCATTGTGAGAGAATTACACTCTCAGCTCTTTCGTCTCTACTTAAAGTCAAGATCAGGCAAATCAATCAAGCACCATATAACTCCATTTCAAGGAGACCTTTTCTCTCCCCTGAGGGGGTGAAGGGACCATCGCTCATCCAGACCTGTTGGAGGCTTCACGGTTTTTAGGTGTTACCTGGAAGACACGGAGATGCCCTCGGGATGGAGGAGCCGTGGACCCTGACAGAGATACGAGTTTGAAAGCTGGCAGTCGCTGGCAGAGATCCAGGCTCTGCTATACTCCATGGCAAAACTTCCCACGACTTCAGTACACCAGGTTTAACTAGCGCATGAAACTACTTCTCCCTAAAGCATTCTGTAGAAAGTTATTGCTCTTCTGTGTGGTTTATTTGAACTACTCTGAGGAAGTTAATAAATCCTCCAAATTTCTGGTTAAAAATAAATAAGTAACAATGGAAGCAGAAAGGCTCCATCTTACTTTCTATCGATTTATGAAGTATTTTAGAAATAAAGCCTTCCTCTGCACCTAAGTGGATTGGGCAAAAAGCAATGGGCTTCAACTGCAGCTAGAGAGTTTTAGGCAAGACATCAGAAAAAGCCTCCCGGGGGCGGGAAGCACAGCTGCAGACTAGGAGCAGGCCAGGTAAATTGTGCAGGAGGACCACGGTGGTCTAATCCGCGCTGGGCAGTTGGAGCGGAGGAGAAGGCTGTCACTTTGGACTCTCCCTTCCAGCCCTCTCACTCCGCTGGAGCAAGAGCAGATCCATCAGTTTTCAAGGTTGTTGGATCGAGTCTGTTCAGTTCTGTAGGACTTTTCAACAAACTAAGAAAACTTTATCCAAAGCTTTTCACAGTTCCCATGCAGAGACAGGGATTTGTCAGGAGATCGTTAAGCAATACTTACACACCCTTTGTTATGGATGCATTTTCTTTCCCGAAATCAGAGTATTTATTTTCAAGGTGCAGGGAACTGGATTCCGGTGTGAGTTATGGCAATATAAGCGCCCAGGACCCCTCCAGGCAATTAGTGCTGCACACTGACACGCTCACACGAGAACCAGCTCTGTCTCCACAGCCCTCCAGCCAGAGACAGGCTGCATGGGTAGACTCAGGGATGTGAGACCTAGGACATATTAAAACATCAAATTGTTGCTGTTATTAGGTATTTAAAACACCATAGTCATAAACAACGGGCAAACAGGCAATCCCACGTGCAATGTGCTAACGGCACGTTAAGCACAGACCCAGGAGATGGCTTTGATTTCAGGTTTAGCTCCTGTGAAACGTATTTACTCAGGAAACCTTTACGCAGATATTATTTAGTTTTTGCTTTCTCAAGTGTGGAGCTATTCATCAAAATCTTAAAAAATATCAAACTAATGTTAACTGTGAACACATACTATTAGTATATGCGTCATTGTACCTCACAGGTAGCACATTCCTTCCTGAGTGATCCCTTAGCAAACTCCACTCCTTACTGGGTGTCACTTACTGAAATGTAAATATCTCACACAGAAGCTGCTTAACAACGTTCGGCATCTTCCTTCAAGAAAGAAGGTTAGGAAGTGACCAAAGGGAAAACTAGAGCAACAAAAACCAGACAGGAAATTGCAGTTACCCAATCTTAACTCACGTGTTTCCTACGGAAAAGAGCATGGCGTCTGTTACTTGGGAGAAGATGAGGTTCCCAGGAAGTGTTTTGCCCGTTTCTGTGGAGAGAAGGGTACCCTGGCTGGGCCGAACCGCCAGAGCACCCCTCGGATGCACGGCTCCAGCCTGACCCGGCTCACGCGAGCTGGCGAGGTCCCAGCTGGTGGCGGCAGGGCCAAGGTGGTGCCGTGGTCATGCAGGAGCGCGGCTGCGCTGCTGGGCAGTGTCACCGAACAGCCAGGCGGAGCTGTGTTCAGCCCCTGCGGAAATAAATGCAGGGATCAGATCTAAACATATTTCTCTCTTTTTTTTTCTTTTTTTTTTTTTTTTAAAGTGCTGGAAGGGTTTCCAGCAATAGATAAAATCATTTTTACAAAATTGAAATGCAACATTCGTTCCGGAGCTTGTTAGGTCCTGAAATCTGTAGGTGGGGTTGGGAAAATGACATTCCCAGCTCTTCGCCAGCAGCAAAGCTATTAGAGCCTTTTTAAATGTTATCCAGTTCAGTGCTGCTGCTTGTGCCATATTCCCAACAGCAAATGCAAGCATCGTCAGGATCCAACAGGCTCCCAAGAATAAGCCCAGCAATTCAACTAAAAATAAATATAATTAAACCATAAAAAGAAAAATGTCTGTAAGATTATCATCCTTGCAGTTAGTTGGAATGTACTTGGGAAATATTTTTGTAGTTAGTTGCAAATAAAATATGTTTTATATGGAGAGAACATTGCCAAAATAACACAAAATAGATTTATTAAATAAAAAAATGGAAAAAGATAAAATAAAAAATGGAAATAACTTTTTCACACGGTTAGACAAGTTGCTTATAAATATACTCCCCTTCTGTTAGAATCAGCCAGTCAGTGTCTGGCCTAAGGCTGTGTTTGGTAACCTGTCAGACCGCAACCTGTAAGAGTGGATAGCAAACATCAGGTGAGTGATACAAGGGATTTATCCATTTTTAGTTTGTTAATCCTTCATTCTTACGATGTTTTAATCATCCATGACCTTTATCAAAATCCACCCCCTCCTAAAATTTCCATTGCTGGGATAGTGATGAACTCGCTCAGACTGACTATCAGATATTTTGAATATACTGTCTAAATCATATTATATGGTTTCTGTTATGTGTCTGGCTGAGCCAAACTTTTCAAACAGGACAGTAATGAGCATCACACAAAGAACATTATATCATCTCCCCCAGTTTCTTAAACAACTGATCTTGGACAATCAGTAGTAACGGGTTTACAACATTTCTGAAAACTGAAAAAGTTCTCATGAGTGTATCATTGAGCATTGTGTGAATACTGATAAATGGATAGTTTTGCATAACGCCCACAAATAACTTCAGAAGAAAATGTGCCCGAAGTCTGAAGGACAGGGCCTCTGCCACCAGCCGCTGGTCCTGTTAAGGATTCCTTCCTCGTGCTGCTCCGGGGTGATGTCTGGCCATACTCTCACCGACGTGCCCAAAGGGGTCCCTCTGCGGCCCTTCAGTGGGAGCCCACTAATTACCTTCACTTTCAGCAAGGGGATGGTGGCACTGAGCACCTCTTCTGAACGATCCAACTCCTCACACACCTGGGCTCGTTAGCATGTACTGTGATTAGTGCTCCCATCGCTGTTACTGATGCATTTGTTACACTATCACCTCAAAGGCTTCCAGTGTTGATGTGTCTGATAAATTTCTCAGTGTCCAGTCTATTGAATTCTTCGCTTGCTCAGAGTGCGGGTTTGTGGGGAAAGCTAACACATTCGGCCAGATTTGATTGCAGAAAACCACAAAAGAAAAACCAAACTCTTGTCAGGTTTGGTGGGCAACTGATTGTGAGTCTGACAGGGAATGCATTAAAAGTCATGTCACACACGCCTGGTGCACGACTGGCAACTGGCTTTGTTGGAACTACAAGGCTGAGCCCAAACTTTGCAGGAAAACTCCCTAAGGCCATTCCATTTACAAAAAGACCAAGCTTTTGAGAGCATATAATTATCCTTCATCCCTGCCATCTTATCCTGCATTAAATTTAATTGGTCACAAAACTTGGCAACATTCTCACACCCATTTAAAGAAATTAAGTGGTTCTGTCATTTTTTTAGTGCTCTTGATATGAAAGTGTTTCAACTTTCACTCTGTGACAAGAATCTCTGCCTCCTCCCCTTCCCCCAAAATATACATTCTTCCTGAGAGAACTGAGCTCAGAGGGAACAGATGGGCTAAAAATAGTTGATTTTGGCCAAGACTCCCAAAAGTCACCATGATTTCCAGTGCCTCTATTTTTAGAGGTGAGTGCTGACCACTTACTGGAAGTCACATTCCTTCACGTTTTCAGAGCTGGGCACCCCATATGTTGCTCCGTCATTTACAAAGCAATAGGTCATGAGCAATGGTCACCCAAGGGCTGTGGTGGGGTTGCCACCCCACGCCTTGACCCTTCACCAAGCTCTGCAGTCCCAGCCCTGGAGAAGGTCTCTGGAGTGGCTGCACGTGGAGTTGACCCATTGAGTCACTGACCCACCGGTGCTGTTCCATCGTAAGAGCACCAGATGCAGTTTGAATTTCCTCTCCACCCTTCACTGTCAGTTGGTCACAACTTTAGGGCATGGTAGAGTCAAACCTGTTACCTGAAAAGGAAAGGCTCCTAAAATCTGAACCAAAGAGTAGTCCCCATGGGGAGCCATCCATGCCCAGTCTTTGCTGCTGGTTCCTGCACCAGTTGGTTCATTGATGCTGTCTTACCTGAGCGATTGGTTTGATATCTACCTGCCCAGTATATAAAGGCTTCTCTTTTGTTTGCAGGCCATGAAGAGGACAAGTCATTTAAATATGTTTTGAAGGCAAAAGATGCACATTTGCTACTCCTTTCAATAAATGCGGCACGCACAATGGCAGTGCAATTAAGGGTGGAAATTTTGAGGTCACTAAGTGAATATCTGTTAACATTTGCTTTTTATCTACAGGCCTGCTTTTCAATTGTGAAATGCTGTTAATCCATCATGAAGTCTTGCCATATGCTTGGTAACTATATGTTTTGTTGTTCTTACATGAAAACAAGTGAATTTGGGTTTTGGGGTGGGCGGTGTGTAGGGGAAATTCCTGATGATCAAGTAAAAATATACTATTGGCACATACGACAATTAAAAACCCTAAATAGGCTTGTAAGAGCAGTACTTTCAAAGGTACTGAGCACCTACAGCTCCTGTTGTCTTCAGTGTTATGTACTTGGCTGGACCCAACACAGCACAACATTAACTAAATGTCGGGTTTTATGTATAGTGTGAAAGAGAATCATCTGTGAAGCAAAGGTCAATGAAGTCAGATTTTCTGCTGTGTTTATTGGCGATAAACATCTTGAGAGAGAATGTGAACATCTACAAACACCGGGTTATAATGTTAATATAGTCCCTTATCACCTTATAAATGATCTGTGTCCTGACACGGGAAGTGAGCTTCAGTCCCAGATGAATTACGAATGGGTGACTCCCTAGTATAAATAAAAGCAGGAGGATGGGCCTTGTCGAGGAGTTTGTGCACAAGAGATGGAAATAAGAGCCAGGAACTTATCTCAGCTTTGGAAAGTGAGCTGCTTTGGAGTCTGGTCCAAAGCTCGGTTAATTAAGTGGGAGTCTTTCCAGCAACATCAGAGGACTTTATCACTCTTTATTAGGGCTACCATATGTCCACCTTTTTTTTCTTACATTTGTCTTCTTTTTCTGCCCCCAAGTGACAGGTGCTGCCCACGTCCAAGTTTCCCTGAAGCGCAGATGTGTGCGTGTCGGAGCGGATTTGGTTTGCTACGGTGGGCAGACGCAGGACATCAGTGTCTGCAAGCGGCTGATGGCGGTGGGAGGGGATGGAGGGGCAGGACGAGGGGAGTCGAGGGCTGGCAGAAGGACCTGCTGGGAAGGCTGATAAGGGGGAGAAGGGGGGACTTAGGGATGAGGAAATGGGGAAGAAAAAAAGCAATCGGGGTGGGATAGCTGAGAAAAGCAGACTGCTCTGGGATGGGAGACTCTGGGAAGCAAAGAGGGATATAGGGTGGGGTTCCTGCCCTGGCATTTGATCCTTAATTGGGGCTTTGAGAGGGAATTCCCACGGACTTTCACAGGCTGCCACTTCTACGCCTCTGCCCTGCCTGCTGCCACCACCTCCCCGGGCTGGGGGAGAAGGTACCTCTGCTCTGTGGCCTTGGAAATGTCACCTACCAGCGTGACAGCATGAGTGCAGTCACCTTCCAGTCTGGGGAGCTGTGAGGTTCACTTCTTGCCTGTAAAGACTCAGGGAGAAAATCATATTCTGTTATTGAACTGCCCCCTTGGAACAACAGAAATAAAGGTTTGAAGTCTGAAATTTGAGGAAAAAGTTGTTGGAAAAAAAAAAATTGTTTAATAAAATTATATTTGGAGGCAAAGGTTTTTCTTGTCATAGCACAGCAGGGGACTGAGACAGGGTTGTTTCAGGTCCAGCTCCTTCTGCTCCTGCTGCTGGGGTGCAACTGGGTTCACCCACAGCACCCACCAGCACCGGGCGACAGCTCCTGGGGCTTTCTCCCCGCTGTCCCCGAGCCCTGCACCCAGCCTGCTCCGCCAGAGGGGAAGGTGGCTCACAGCCACTTCTCCCCGCTCCCTGCCACCGCTCCTGCCCCTCTTCTCTCCTGAGCTTTAGGTCTCCGGCAAGATCTTGGGCAAGATACCCTATGACTCCATCCCTCCTCAAGGATTTCCACAGTGTCATGGTTGAAGCTGAACGCTAAATGCACACATGTCTGGAGCTGGGCTATTCTTTCCCTTTACAAATTGTTCAGACCTCACACCTCTACAGCTAAACAAATGTAATCCAAGCATCAGATCATAAAATCTTGGAAAAAATTTATTTGAACTGCTGGCATGGCTTCTAGTAGCACACTGGGGGCAGCTCTCCTTTCACATGTCCCCAGAGGCGTGTAAAGCAGTTCACTCCTAGTAACTGAGCTATAAATGTAGGTCTCAAGCAGTGCATGCTCCATGTTACAATGTGAGAAACCTGAGGGCTTTCTCTTTTTGTGCAGGAGATTATCAAAGCACCTTTAAAGGGAGCCAGATTTCCTGCCTCACCTTTCCTCTCCCATTGCTCCGACAT
Source organism: Fratercula arctica (assembly GCA_947846985.1). Lineage (NCBI taxonomy): Eukaryota > Metazoa > Chordata > Aves > Charadriiformes > Alcidae > Fratercula > Fratercula arctica. The sequence continues at coordinate 608,111 of CANTUZ010000013.1, read as the reverse complement.
CCACTCTTCGAGAAACCAAAAGGTGTCAAACTTTCTTCGACACGTACAAACGAGCCCCACTGCCTGGGCAAATGGAGAGGAAAGACTCTGGTCTCCTGAGGGCCGTTTGCTGACTGCTCGCAGGCAGGTAGCAGCTCTGGCGACGCGGTTCTGCACTCGCGTTACCAGCTACAGCAACACGGGGACGGAGACCTGCTGATAACCACGGGCAGACAGGCTTGTTTCCCTAAGCTGCTTATACTCCACCACTGCAAAACCCAATGTGCTGGAGCAAACATGTCCCTTCCTGCTTTAGGGGAAAGAATGTGATTTTGCAACTCGCTGTTCTGCTTTTCCCTCTAGTTACCAGCGATGCACACTTGGACCTGAAAGAGTAAGAGCTGAGGGGAGGCAGGATCACACAGGGGAGTCTCACCCTCACTCCTCACCCAGGCCTCCCAGTCACCTGAACTGTTATTAATTGACTATGAGAAATGGTTTATTACATGCAAACTTTTGGCTTGTCCTTGCAAACGACTGCGGGAGTTTCAGGTGTGCCAGGACCGACGGAGCCAGTGCCAGGTCGTGGGAGAAGCTGGAGGGGACGAGTGCAGGTCACCAAGGGTTTGCCCCGTCACTCCAACACCAGGCACCCACAAAACATCAACAGTTACCGGTTCTGAAATGTGCAGGTGTCAACATTTGCTTTGTTCTGCAAAGGAATGAAATTGAAAATTTCTGGGTTGTTTGTTTTGTTGTGTTTTGTTTTTTTAAAAATAAGGGAATTGTTTTCTTATTCTGAATGAACACCTGAGGCACCAGGTCACAGCATCCATCTCTCACGGCCTAGAAACCAGCGATTTCTTTGCTCCCTCATCCTTTGGTTAGGGTACCAGGTGAAAAATTTTGCACAATTTCAAAAAAAGGACTTGAAAATAGCTTTTCATAGTGCAGGTGGGGGGCCTGGACCCCAGACACTTTCCTGGATGACCAGGGCGGCAGAGGCAGAAGGGGGGGTGCGCCCGCTCTGCCTCCCGGCCCAGCAGTTTCACACCTTGTCTTGGGTTAAATTTAGTAAAACTAATACATTTGTACAGAAAGCTTCAGTTCTAATTAGCTGCCATTTTCCAACAACACAAAACCCCAATTCACTGAAAACTTGCTAGTGACTTGGATATAACTGCCACTGGTTTGATGGTGCTCATGACATAAGGCAGGATCAAACTCGGTAGTGGAAGGATAAATAATCAATTTTTGCATGTTGGAGGAGCAAAATTTCAAGCTTTTGATGTGGAAAAGGTACCTGAACAACTAGCAGCTGACATTCGTAGCACTGGAGAATCCAGCTCTGAGAGAGGGCCCTGGGCTCGGAGGAGCAAGGAGAGGTCACAGCGCATTTTTTGTGGGAAGACAGTGACTGCACCTGCAGCCGGCTCGTCCCGACGAACGCTGCTGAGTGGGCGACGGGGCACAAGCATGTGCCAGGTCTTTTCTGTGCGGTGGCTCTCTGCCCACTGCAATTATGGAGGGAGGAAGGCAGCGGTTTTGTGAATAAAGCTGGCAGCTACCCAATACAGCCTGAAGAAATAACCGTACCTTGGAGAAGCCTTTCTTTTTCTTTCTGGGTTGGGCCAAGCTCTTTAAAGGATTTTAGCATTCATGGAGGCATCTTCATGTCAAGATGCTCATTACTGATAAATCTATCCTGGTCCCTGTGCAGTCGCCAGCCCGTGCTGGTACGAAATGCCTGAGATGCTGGTGGGGCAGATTTGCCTGCTCTAGAGACTGGAATGGTTGAAGGTTGGTTTAAGCTCTGAAGCGCTGGGTTTAAAAACACTTCTAGGATTTAACAGTAACCATTATAACCCTGGATTATTACCCCATATGGTTGCTGAGTGTATCTTAATTCTTGACTGCAAAGGCTTCCTCTGGTGCTAACTTCTGCCCGTTAATCAGGCTTCACATGGAATGCTATGCTGGAGTCTCTTTGCAGCCATCCTTGGGGTTACAAACTAAGCCCATACACTTCAAGCTCCTCTCCATCGTATATTTTAGCAAGTTGTTCTGCAGAGTGATGAGGCCATTGGCCACATTCCCCACATCTCCTGACACCAGGGAAGTGAAGTCAAACACCATAAAGGAGTAACAATCCCCGGCATGCTGAGGCCGGAGCGGGAGGAACAGTTACTACTGCATATTGGCAGCCTCCTGGTGAGAGCAAAGCCTCCTCCAGTGGGTTCGGGAATAAATCAAACGTATAAACGTTGACACCATGTGGTTCTTTAAAGCGGATCTTTGTTCAATATGGTAAGAAACTCTATTACTGGAGTTTTACAAACAGAAAAAACACCAAAGATTTTTGGCTCATACTGAGCAAAAGCCACCATTCATTTGCCGAGAGGTCCTAGAGGTTCTATCTATTGAAAACCAACAGGAAAAAAGACTCACGAAGAGCAGAGGAGCTGTTAAGAAGAGAAGATGAAATAAGGAGGAACAAGAAAGAACACGGAAAGTTAGAAAGAGTTTGTTGGAAACAGAAGTTGCATAAAGGTTAAAGCAAAACTGCAGACAACAAAATCTGCATTCTTGTGAATCCTTTTATGAAATTATGGCAGAAGGGCTACTGTGAAGAAGAACATTATGGAAAGAAAATAAATACTGTAGAGAAAAGAAGGTGAATCCAGGTTAAGGCAATGTAAATAGCTTTCTGAGATACACAGCTTTGCTTAAAAGAACTCACACCCTTTGTGTCATTCATTCCTTCTGAAGAAAAGTATTAAAGTCAATAGATGTGTTTATCCAAGTCACTCCTAGCTCACTTCACAAGGAAGGCTTTGGGGCTTTTAATTTTTGGTTCCAGACAAAGTCATTTTTCTTTGTCTCTTTTTTTTTTTTTCTTTTAGAAAAATGTAATACATTTTTCATATTAAGAAAACAAGAGATTGAAAGATTACTTTTGGCACTTCCCATTGCTGCTTATGTGAGGAAAAAAAGGCCGAAGATGGTTCTTGCTGAGACTGCAGCCCCTGCAGTTACCAGATGTGCGCGCAGGAAAGAACGGGGACTTGTCCGCCTGTCTAAATGCACCCTCACCCCAACAACCTCGCTGCATCTGAAGACACCTGGAAGAACATTGACCCTTGAAGCACCGTCAGGGCCACCCCCTGCAGCCCCCGATGCTTCCTGCTGAATTTCACCATCCTGAGTACGTGGCTGCTGCCTGGAGAGGTACGAGCATCCCCGCCAGCACCCGTCCGTGCACACAGCCAGCCCTCCGCCACCGGTAACGAGTGCTCGGTAGCAGCTGCATCTCTTATTACAGGAAAGTTTGTCTTTTCTGTTTGCAGTGCTTTGGCAATGTGTTTTCTCACCATTTCCTTTGGCACAAATAGCAGCCAAAGGCAGCCTTGCCTGAGGGAAGCAGCGGTACACATCCCGAAGGCAAAGCACCTCTTCCCTCGTGCTCCTGGGTGAGCCCTTTGGGTGGTTTTATCCTGTTTTAGGAGGAAATCGCCTTTTGCCTCACTCAAAACTGCTTGGTCCTCCTAAAAGCAGCACCTCCCCTATCACAAGGAGTTTTCTTCCTTTTGAATTTCTTCCCCAGTGTAATTTATAAAGTAAATTGCATAACACCGATTACAGAATTCCTGATGTGGCCAGATGAGGGGAGCAGTTATCTCCTCTGCTTTGTAACCCAGTCCCCCACCCTTATATTCCCCAGCTTTATTTGACTGCTTTGCAGCTACTGTTGCCAGCAGGTCTGTTTCCTCTTTAGTTTCCTCATGAACATTTCTATCCAAAGCATATTTTCCGATTCATTGGTCCTCCCCAGACGTGTGGCCTTTCATCTATTGACATGGAGTCCATATGCCAACCTCAGCAGAGCGTGCAGACTGCAGTACTCTCCCATCCCACACCGTCCACGCATCGCCGATTGTTTTCCAGGTCACATCCCATCACTGTCCCACGTTGCATGAGGAGCAGCATCCCCTGCCCCGCCGGGGCCGGGCGCTGCCCTGCACACCCCACAGCCACCCCCAAACTCCCCTTCCACTCTCCTCCTGCTGCAGCACCGCAAAGAGCCTCTCCCTGCTTTCCTTTCAAAGAACCCTCTCGTTTTCGTGGTGACCGCTTCTGCCTGCTGCCTAACAGCCACTGCCACCCGCAGCAGGGCTGGCGCACCCTGGGGACCTTCAGCCACTTGGACACGGCTCCAACCCCCACCAAAATCCAGAAAGGCTTTGTTAGACTGTGGGGATGGTGCTCTCCACCAGCGACCCCGCTCCTCCTCCTCCTCCTCGCTGGCCTGGGGTCTGCACAAGGAGCTGCCCCCTGCCCTCAGCATCCGCGCTCCCTGTCTGCCGAAGGGATCGCAGAGGGCTAGAGGAGGTGCCCCAGAGCCCAAAGATTTTTCCATAGCATGAGCGGGCTCACACAAGTGTTTTCACTGGCCCTAGAAGTGCTCCGATCCATTTTGGCCAGGATTTTGGTTAAAATGTCAGCTGAAGGAAGCGATGCTGGAGAGATGGCGGCGGTGGGGAAGAGCTGAGCCCTGGTGCGGCGCCTCGGGTGTACCTGAGGCATGAGCGTGTCCGCAAACGTGTGGGCTGCGGTGTCTGCTGCGGCATCAGCAGCTCCAGCTGACGTGAATCGAAGCCGCGTGTGCATCTGGACAGAAGAATGTCGGAGTTGGTAACAACGCCCCAGCACAGGGAAGCTCTCACCATTTCAAGGGCTACTTGTTCCTTGCACACAACAAAGCAAAAAAAAAACAAAACCCCTCCTGCTTGTTTTTGCCTTGATATCTTCCCTAGCTCCCAGCACAGTAGGCAGCCTCAGAGCGGACCCCCAAAGAGGGTTTCTGCTTACCTCGGGTGGTGAACTAGTTGTCAGAGAAAACGATGCTGTAATCCTGGGAGACACAATGAAGCTGTCCCGCAGGTTAGGCCCCCCCCAGCTGGAGGCCATTCTTAACGCAGATTTCACTCTGTGTGTGTCACGTTTGCTAATTTTCCATGAATGATTCCTGATTTTCAATCGACCTTGGTCTTTAGGTTCGTAAAACTTTGTTCTGCATTGAAGTCTTTTGGCAGTGTGGAGTTTTGCCTGAAATAAAGTAGGAAAGAGACATCCTGAAAAATAAATTCAGCAAGATTTTGAACAGGGTGTGGCATTACTGTCAAATAGCACATTTTCTGCTGTTTCTACTGAGCAGGGAGACGTACCTGTAGATAAGGTGCTAGGCTTTAAGAAATACAGATTCAGCTTGTACTTCTGAAAGGCCTTAGACTGAGCTTGTAAACGCTTTGGGACTCAACTTTTCCCCTGTAAATCCAGTCTTTATTTTTCCTGTTGTGTTTATTCAGACTGTGATTTTCAAAGGGACCCAGGGGAATTGCTACACGAGTCCCATAGAACAATAAGTCTGTTCTAGTTTCATTAAATGCCCCACTGAAGCCCTTTCCTGGGAGAGGAGATCATTCACCCTGCTTTCCTACGCTCCAGCCTGGTCCTATTTACACAAGCTGACAGACTACCTGATGGAGCCATTATTCTCTTTTCACATATAGTCTAAACTATTTCCTCTTGCTGGGCACTGAGCAGTTTTAAATCAAGATATCTTAGTTCACGGACGTTAGGAATAGTCTTATAAAATGCCTTATTTCTTCCGTGCTCCTATGTAAATCTATTTTATTGGACAACTGGAAAACATAACACTTGGCTTGTGTGGCTAACCCCCCATGTGCTTCCAAATACAATATAGACTAGATTTCTTTTTCAGAATAAGCTTTTCATGAAAGCCTGTTGTTCCCTGCACCCACCCGGAGCTTTCACAGAGCAACCTGCCCTGCGGCCTAAAATCACACCCAAAAAGCCACCCTCAGTTGGGAACTCCGCACCAGGAGACATTTCAGGGCTGAAATTCAGGTCACATCAAGGTGGTTTTGTGTGATTTTAAGCCTGAGAATACAGGTTAGACCAGTGCCGTAATCAACGGAAAAACCTCCAAGGGGTTTTAATGGTTCCCTGTCGCTGGCTCTGCCCTGTGACAGGAGGTGCCCGAGCAGGAGTTAACCCCAAGGCCCTGCCCGCGTCCTCTGCCGCGCCGGCTCTGCGCTGCCCTGCCGTCCCTCCCCAGCGCGTTCTGGGGTGCAGAGTTTGCTCTGGCCGGGAATTCGGTTTAGAAGGACTAAAGAGACGCTGTGCAGTGGGCAGCGAGCCTCAGCAAGCGTGGAGATAAAGGCAGCATTGGCGGCACGGCGTGGAGCGGGGCGGGGGAATGGGCCAGCTGGGGGCATGGGAGGAGGTTACACTCCCTGAATATACATGAATTAATGACGAAGGCACCAGCCTCCGCGCTTTGAGCAAGATGTGCTGGCCCGCCCGAAGCCCCCGTGCCGTGTACTGCGGCGTCTGGCTCTCTCTGGGCTCCGGTGTGATACAGTGCAACTGTTATGCTCTGCAAAACTACTTGTCAGCTGCCCAGCGGCTACACAAACATGGCAGGAAAACACCACGTGAATATTTAAACTCATCAACAGGCTCCTTTAAACCACTGGCTAATGCCTCTGGTTGACATTTAATACTCTGCATTAAGAAAGAAATAGTTAACTGAAATACCACCTCATTTTTACAGCCAGGCAATATCTTGCACTTATTGCCATTGTCAGAAATTATTTTCACTTAAAGTATGCAACTGCAGCATAGGACACAAAAAAAGGAAAGAATTTACTGCTGAATGCTAAGTCATTCTTTATTTTGCTATTTAAGGAGCTAATACAGTAATGTAATATAGAGAGCACAGACCCAAATAAAAGTTTGTATGTTGCTGCCAACTCCAAGCAATTTAGTTTAGTGACTCATAATTGTGAAACTGGCTTAGAACTCATTATGCTGTTTTATTTTTATCTGTTTGCATGTTTGAGTGCATGCCTGAGGTTCATTGCATTTGCCTTGGGAACAAAAGGTTCGCCCCAGTTGCACATTGAAGATTTTCAGCGTAATCGTATGGGCTACACGGCTACGTTTTATGGCTGGGAGCAGAGATCCTCTCACAACTGTCTGTAAGCTTTGGGCAGTAAGTAAAATGCTAAATGCACCAAAACAGAATAAAATGAAGAGGAGGTGGGAGCTCGTAACACAGACGCACCGGGCTCGGCCGCGTCCAGGCGCCCGCCTGCCCTGTCCGCCGCAGCTGGCAGGGGAAAGGGGCTGGAAGGGATGCGCAGAACACCTGCGATCCAGCTCCTGAAAGGACACCGAGTGTGGAATGAACCCAGTTTGCCTCCAAACCCAGAGGTAGAAAATGTGAAATTCTAAAGCATTAATTACGGTGAGCAGGTGACAGTTTAGTGTCGCGATGGGGTGCTTTTCAAAAGAGAGCGGCGGAGCCTGCGTGCGGGTGCCGAGTGTTCCCAAATGTAAATCTGAAGGCAGGCTGCAGCCCATGTGGCAGACAAACAAGCCGCCTTTTTAAAGGCAGCGTGAAATGTGGGGGCTGACGTGACCGTTATCGGAGCCTCACGCGTGAGTTATGAGACATCATAAAATATTTTCATACTGCAACAATGGAAACTGGGGCGGCTCTGTGGTAGGTTTGTTTGATCTGATAGCTGGGTCTAGCGGGAGGGAGAAAGGTTTCTCAAGAGCTGCACTTTTGAATGCTCTTTCCTTATAAATTTCTTACAAAGAAACAACTTAATTGATACATTTTATTCCAAAAATGAGCATTCCTAGCGGTTCTTCAGGCTAATGGTACATGGCTGGATAGAGATAACAAATACAGTCACTTAATCTCCTTCCAAATAACCTGTCTCCACCTGACTTTACTCCTGTAAATTCTTAACACCACAAAGTTCCTTTTCCTTTGATAGTCTCTTTCATCTTAATTTATTCTATTGCATGCATTATGTAAGTGATTATTCTTATTCTTATTTGCATAGCCAGATTATATTTTGCGGAACACCTGCCAGCTGAGTTTCTGTGTGTCAGTGTTGGAGTCTGGGTGTACAGATCTTAAGTCTCAGGTTTTGTTCCTCCCGGTGATTGATTTCCTGAGTGATATTGAACCAATCATCTGATTTCGCTGTGTTTCCCTGCTGCTGCGGCAGATATTCCACAAAAACAGGAGACTTGGATGCCTCTAAACTTCTTCAGACTCCTGTGAAAGTCCTAGTCCGGGTCATTCCTCCTGGCAGAGGTAAATGCTTCTTTTCATAAAGGCAGCAGTGGGGTGAGTGGGGCAGGGAAGCCTGCAGGAGCCGTCGCGGCGCGGGCAGTGGGGCTGATGCCCTGCACAGCGAGGCGGCGCAGGGCGCCGTGCCTGTACCCATGTCCTGGGCGCATCTCACACTCTCTCGGGTCAGCAGCGACCAGGCGTTGGATCATCTTATTGGCTGGGATCCGACCCACTTGGAGCCGTGGCAGCGTGCGGCCAGGTCCGGACCGGTGCAGACACGTCTTTCCACGCAGCGAGTCCCACTCCGCTGTTTCTGGGAAGAGCCCACGGGAAGAGCTGGAGCTCGGAGGGCATTGCCCAGAGCCTCATTTGTCTCCCTGTCATGGGCATGAGGCTCGGTTACTTTTTGCACCCTCACTCTATTTATTGAAGGATACGATAAAAATGCACGCAAGCGGTTAAATACTCCGGGCTGTTTCAGCGCGGCGGGACACCCTTCTCATCTTCACGGCGTTTTGCTTCGGGGACATGCAGGCACACTGAATTCATGTCTGTGGTGCCTTTGCACCGAGCTGATTCCAGTCAGCCTAATCACAACACCGGGCAAAGGAAAAACTGAATTTTCAAACTGATGACACATTTATACCAGAATTGTAACTTTATAATATTAATGTATCATTTAACTTACATGTATACTTTGGAATGTTTATAACTACTGTAAATCATAGGCGAGAGCGGCCAAGAGAGTGCCACACAACATTCCTAGCACAACTCATAAAATAAACACAACAATCGCAGAAGAACAGCATTTGCTGTCACAGAAGGGAAAGCGCAGCGGCTCCACGGCAGATGGGAACGCTGCTCAGCAGAACCCTCCCGAGGCCCGGGCGCAGGCAGCGGCACAGCGTTCCCTCTGCGCTGCTCCCGCTGGGGTCTTCCATGGAGATGTCACAGGACCAAACGCCACCGGGCCGGTGCCAACCAGGCGATGTGTCGCTGGGAGGTGACACCAGACACTGGCAGGTGACGCTGCTCGGCATCACCGTTCTCTCCAGAGGGACAGCCCAGGTTTCGCACCGCGACCCTCCGCCCTCCCGTCGGGGATGCTGCACAGCCCTCCCCAGGCGGCCGCTGCTCCCTCGCCTCCGGACGCCTCCTCTCGCAGGGTGCCCCGGCAAGAATAAACCCCTCCTGTTCCCTGACCCATAAAGCCCTGTGGCTGATTTCTGACCTATTAACCTTCAGGTTTTGTTTTAAGGTTTATAGTACTTTTATGACTTGGCCAGCGGACTGTAAAATACACATTTAAATGCATTCAACTCCGATAACAATCTCATCATTAAAACAGCCTACCTCCTTTGTCTGGAGTTAGTCACTCTCAGATTCTTCGGGATTCATCAGCACACTTACCAATACCTGTTTTTGCTCCCCAGAGGTGGCCACGTAACATGACACAAAGACCTTCAGTTCTTAAAGGACAGTAAAAGACGATTGCAAATCTTATTGAAAATTCCCCTTAACTTCAGAGCAAAATCTACAGAAAAATCAAATCCCAATTTGAACCCAGGACATCTTCAAAATTAAAAATGAATCGACTTCTGAGATTCAGGTGAAAGGATGAGTTTTTCTAGTTTTATTATGCTAAAAATACAGCTGAGCAGCAAGCACAATGTGGTAACATTGCACAGGCAGCAAAATACCAAAATAACACCAAGGACAGGAGACTGTTTTAATGTACTTTCTGGTAAGTTATTTAACATGCTTTTGTTGGCAGGGCAGATGGTTTGGGGCTTTGGACCAGGCCTGGATTACTCAGAGCAGGCAGTAGGCAGTGCCTCTCGCGTAATGGCTGTTCCCAAATACAGCTGAAAGCCGGTGTAACAGCACACTCGGTTCTGTTTCTCTTCTCTGACACTGACACCACGAGTATCCCGGCGTGTCCTTCAGTTTGGGAGAAAAAAATCCACCATTTCAGTGGGGCTGCAGGTGCTGTGCTGGGGTCCTCATCTTGCCACGGGGTCCCACTGCCCTGGCCGCTGGCAGGAAGGAGGGGACCCGGAGCTGCGTCCTGGGCTGCGAAAGCCGAGTGAGGGATGCGGAAAGCAGAGCTGGTGTCAGACACGGGCTGGCAGAGCCCGGGGCAGGCAGGGGGTTGGCACTGCTGCCTGCCAAGGGCAGGTGGAGAAGAGGAGCCGTGTCCAGCAGAAACAGCCCCTCCGTCTGCTTGATGTTGCTGCTCGGTAACTTCACCCTGGAAACCTTCTGCCAGGTTAACGACCCAAAAAATGTGTTTCCTTTTCTCCGCAGCTGGATCATTTCTTGTTATGGCCAACAACTGCAAGTTTTATTTTAATACATTGCCTAATTTATAATGGGCTCTGTCCATCATACACAGAAATGCTCATTTTTGAGTCATATATAACTGTGCCTGTGTTCATGCACTTTCTCTGTGCAATCCTTGGCCTCTGCATTTCAGAAACGTGACCCTAGGAGGTGTTTATAGAAGTCTAAATATAGGTTTATCTGTTCTAGTCTTTCCATGAAAGATCTTTTTCCTTCAACACATGGAGATTAAATACACGGAGCAATATTAGTTAACACTTAAGTTATGGCACACTGTGAAAAACGCCAGGAAATTCCGTTTTGAAGTCGGCGTTCCAGTCCTAACTCCTGTTGACTTTATATTTCTTTTCTCTCAAAGGCATGAACGGAGGATTGGGTGTCGCCTGAGGCTGAGCGACGCTGCTTTGGACAGGCGTTTGGAGAGACACCTCGCATTAATCTCTTTAGGTGCGCCCTGCGGGTTCGCTCAGGCCATGGTGGAAAGCGAGAGCAAAAATCCCACTGTTCTCAGCAGCCCGGAACCTTTCGAAAGCAGTACCTGCAAGTCCACTGTGTTAACTCCGAGTTAAATAAAAGAAAATGAACCAAACTTGAGGGAATTTACGTCAGAGCAGCTGTTTGCATGCATCTTCTGCTGGTCTTAACTCTCACACTTCGGGCTTTCCTGTTAGCGTTTACAATAACATCATTGCATCACGGTCCTAGTGTTTAATATTCCCTCTTTCAAAATATGAAGTTGCAGCTGACTCCCTGTATCCTTCTGGGATAAACACAGAAAAAGCTTTACTTAACAGCTGCTATATATTATTATTATTACCTATTACATCATATCTTATTACAGCTCTATTACAAGTTTCCCCTAAAATCTAATCACATTCTGAAATTGTTTACAGCGAAACTAGAAATGGGCTCGAGACATAAAGTTCACATCCCAGCATGGGTCTGAACTTTCTTGCAGTTCAGATTTATTCAGACGCAGCGTTTAACTCTCTTGCTCCTGAACGGCGGGAGCCAGCCTGGCTGTGCGTCGCAGCACCCAGCCGCAAGCCTGCGCCGGGGCCACCTGAGACCTGCTGGTCAGAGGGGACCTGACGCGGTGGCAGCTGAGACAGGGCTTTGCTTTCTGGTGTACGCTCTGGGACCGAAAGGCAGGGAGAGAAGCGGGGAACTCCGCTCCTGTGTACGTGACTAGCAAAATTCCATTGATTTCAGCAGGAAATAGCCAGGATTTCACTCAAGCTAGAGAGACAGATGACAGATAGACAGACGGGTAAATACTAATTAACTAACTCATTTGAGCTAAGCTAGGCTTATTTCTTTAAAATGCAAGTGAACACTGACAGAAGTGCATCGTCGTACCCATTTTGAGCTGCTTATGGCATGCGTCCGGGAGCCCAGCGTGGGGAAGGACAGAGGATTTGGAGTAGTTTGGGGCTCCCAGGGCATAGAGTAAAGCTCTTCTGTGCCCAGGTCTGCCCACCGAAAAGGGTCTGGAGCTTGCCTGAACCTCCAGGGACCCAACCCAGCCCCCCGGGAGCTTCACCTCGGTGCCCAAACTTCTCTTGTCTTCACCCTCCAGCCTTGTGCAGGCCGTGAACCAGCCCCGCGGCAAGACAGCAAAGGTGCTGCTGCCGGGAAGCGCCCGAACGGCTTCTCTTACAGGAGCGACTGCTGCTACTGTGGGTAAATCTTCACAGGATGGGCCCCGCAGCAGAAGCACATGCTCGTAAAGGCGGAATAAAACCAATCCAGGTCACTGGCCTCGTCCACACACTGACATTTCTATAGGTCGTCGCTTTACAGCTATGATATTAAGGAGTTTGGCTAACTTTTTAGAAATGTTACTATTTTCTTGACAAAATGTCGAGTAAGTTTTCAGGGGGGAATACTTCATAACTGAAGTATGTTTTCCTAAGGGCAATAAACCACTAAGAAATGTACTTTTTTCCCACCCAGCCTTTGAGCCAAAACTTTCACATGTTTTTCAAAGAAATAAAATTATAGGTGTTTTTCTGTAGTAGGGTGAAGTACCACCTGGGTGGCAGTGGTAGAAAGCTGGGCAAGCTTTATAAATCTAGAAGGGGGAGATTGTTTTGGCATGACTTAGGGTTACAGCCTGGGTTTCCTATGCATAATTTTAAAAGGAATTGCTCAAAGCACCAGGAAACTGTTGCCGGTACACTATGCCCAGCGTACAGCTCTTACCTCTTTAGACTCGTGGAAGATTGCCACGGCTGGAGAGGACTTTTTCAGTGCAATGAACAGCGGAGGCAAGAGGCAGACTTTTAATTACTTCAGTATCTGACAAACCCACGCCCGAGCATGTGCTGGTGTAAGAGACCAGAAGAACGTGACGTGAATTGAAAATAACGAGTTGGTCAACATGGTTTCATTTGGTTCCTGTTCTGAGGTCGGGGTGGGTTCCCATCGCCTGCCGGCCATGAGGACGGCAGCACTGGACGGGTGTCTGGGACATCGCCAGTCTAATCTCAGCTTGGCAAAACCAATGGGAGAGTGGGGGGCATTTTGAATAATTACCGGTAAATAGCTGAGGGCTTGGAAACGCACTTTTGTCTTGGTCATTTTAATCCCTGGCATTGCAGTGCTCAGAATGTGAGCAAATACTTTTTCTGATTGAAATAATAGAGAAAATTAATATCAGTTCATCCACAATCACTTTACATTGGATGGGGAAGGTGAGCAAAGGTGAAGGAGACAGAAACTTTTGCTAAATTGTCTAACATGGTGCAAGACTACTAAGAGTTAAGAAGTGCCTTGCGGGGCTGCCTGGCACCCTGACCGAGCAAGCCAGGCCCCGAGTATGTTTTTAAATATTAAAAAACAGGCAACATAAAATCTCTCTCCTGGAAATCAAAGAGAAGGAAAACTAAAGTAAAGCTACAAAGGAAATCTCGTTCTCTGGCCTGCTCTGCATGCTGGCTTCCTACGCGCCGGGCTGGGGAAACTCTGAATCCTGTGGAAGAAATCCATGGAGAGGAAGCAACAGCCATCGCACAGTATAAAAGATGGGGCTGGTTTTAATCAGGGCTGATTCTTTACAAATGACAAATGGGAAGGAGAGGTTAACGTGGGGCATGAGGCTAAGCCAATAAAGCCTTGTTTGAGACAAAATAAGAAGGGCGTATTTCAATATGCCACAGTGGAGAGAGAGTCGAAGGAACTAACGTGTCTGGGATGTACAGACACCGCCTGACTCCAGCTCGCGCTGCCCGTCCGGCTCACGGCCAGCAGCAGGCTCCGAATTCGGGAGCTCAGTAACCCTCGTCGGAAGGCAAGTCTCTGTGACTACCTAGCTGGGCCAGATCTTAATTGAATTGGACATCTAAAATTAGACAGTGTGAACATCCACACGCCCCCACCCCCTCAACATGCACATGCGTCACTTACCTGGGAGCATCCTAGCCTTTTTCAAACTTTATGAGGGGAAAAATACATTTTTTTGGAATGTCAAATCGGTGAGAAAGGCGTGAGCAAGAGCAGCGTTTGGCTCTGCCTGCATGCAGGACGCGGGGAGCTTTCCTCCGGGGGTGGACGCTGGGGTCTCCTGCCTGGGTGGGGTGGGGAAAGGGTGTTACTCGTGCTGCTGGTGAAGGTTTCCAGCGGATTTAACTGCGATACGGATCCAGCGCACGGTTTTTAACAGTTGTCCTGCAGCCAGCGTTTAACACTAGCCCTTAAATTGCCATGCTCCTTTTCCTGAAATTCTGGTGTGTTCAGAGACTGGATAACTCGTCTGGAAACACGGGACTGATGGTGACAGAAGCCAAAACTTCAGGAGATCTCGATCCGATGGCCATGAGGGGGGTTGACACTAAATCATTTTGTTCTGCAGCACCAAGGCTAAAAAAATTATTCCGGTAAGCTGTAAATGCCTTGGGTACAAGCGCGTGTCAGGGCCAAGGGAAAAAACAACTTTCTGGATTTCTATAACAGATACTGGCAACACCTAGAGCAGAATCTTCCAAGACCACAATAATATTTTCAGTGCTTACTGGACTTTTTTCAGCATAAAGCTGTGGTTTGTGTGGGTTGCTCCTTAGTGTCTTTCAAGTAACCAGCCTGCTGCTGCGCAAACGTTTGGGGTGTGCAGTGGCCTGTGTGGATGCTGTCTTGATTTATAGTAAACCCTGGGAAGAACTCCTATAGCACCTGAAAGCAATCTTTCAGCAACTCAAGGAAGCAGAGTTGACTTTTAATTCCCTGGTGTTCAGTAAGAAAGCAGGAAACCGTTTTATTTATATATATATATGAGATACAGTAGGGCAGGGGAGTTATGAAACCAGAGATATGTAAAATGCAAGCTATTAAAATGCACCTATTACTGACTACTAAATGGCAGGTGAGATCTTTTCTGGGCATTGCGGCATATTATCAGAAATCTATTCCACATTTTGCAACACTGGCTGCTCCATTAACTGATCTCACTAGGAAAAAATCATCTCATAAAATAAATATGACCCCATGGTGTGTGCTAGCCTTTCAAGGACTGAAATCAGTTCCTCGAGATCAAATGGTTTTCATGAGCCTGGAACTTTAAAGTCTGTAGAGGGTGAATCTCGATGTCAATAATCTTAAATCAGGGTCAAAATTAGCACAAAATTTAAAAGGATGATAAAAAAAAATCCACATTTCCTTGATAAATTATCTGAAAGAAGATGAATTCCCTAGGTATGCAGAGATTTTAGTAAAGCAGATCACAGCATTTCCCTGGAAGGAATTATATGCCACACTGAAGCATAGGTGGCTAAACAAAGGAAATTCATAAAGCCACGCAGAAAGTTAGCAATCGTGCAACGTTATATGGTCAGTTTAGTGACTTACATTTGCATCGGACCAAATATACCAAGGAACGTATTTTTCCCAGAGTGACTGAGAATAAATGGATCAGTTTCTCATAATGCAACTGCTCTTTGCTGAACTCGATTTGGAACAGATCTTCCAAAGTATAAGTCTTTATAAAAAAAGAAATCATTACAGAAGAAATCGTTAAAAAATGATCAAATACCAGCTAGAACTCTCGCAGTGAGGCGGCGTTGCCTGTGATTTCCAGGACACCAGAGATCACCCCGGGCTCCTCCTACTCGGCGACTCTCCAGTTTGCCAGAGTCCAAAGGCTTGACGCAGAGTGCCACAAACGAGGCATGCAAACAGCGAATCACGCAGAAAACGCACTGCTGTAAGATTGTTTCCTTCAAATAAAATAACTTTTTCGAATCTGGATTTCATGATTCTTCATTCCTGAAGCAAACAGTTTTCAGCAACAAAGGGAGGGAAAAAAACAAGTTGGTCTGGAATATAATTTTCATTCATAGGAGTGAAGGACGGACTGGACCAAAAGAAAAAAGACTAAATGTGTGCTGAAGGTGGGAGGGAAGTGTGGAAGTGACACAAGCCAGTGCCTCACCTGCTCTCTGGCAGTGGCGTGCACGTGCTGCAGAGAGAGAAATGACAGCCGCGCTGTGAGCCCACCCTGCAGAAGGTGGGCTCCCGGAGCCCGCGAGGACACATCTGAGCCTGCATTTCGCTGCAGCTGAGCCAAGCCATGTCCTCAGTCTGAGAAACGGCACTCTATTCATTCCTATCATTAATCTTTCTCTGCATCTCATGTCTTAAGTGGTTTCTGAGGAGGTTTGCGTTGGGTTTTTTTTTTCCCCAAAGAATATAACTTTGCACAGCACTACGGAAAACATTAATCCAGCAACACCAGTAATTGCGACAGTGGCTCATACATCTCCAGCCCTTCCAGCCTTTACCTGCCGCTACACAGAGGGAAGCGATACTTCCTCGGAGGCCATGGCCCTCCACAGCGTTACAGGTGCTTCTCTTCACCCTGCCTGGGAAATCTGCAGTATATTCGCTGAGACCTGGGTATTAACTTAAGTCTTTGCTTTTTTGTGAACTCAGGTGTCCAGCTCACATTTGAGCCTGGATCCTCTACATGAAGACGACCCAACCAGGGTTTGCAAGAGGGAGTGTGAGGAAACGTCAGTGCTGGGGAGCAGACCCACGGTCCAGCACCCCTTTGCTCACCCAGGACCAAGCGATGCTCCCCGCAGAGCTGAGGACACCCTGCAGCACTAGCAGTGGTTCAGGTAAGGGGTTGCTGAAGGAGGGAGACTATTTGCTTTTATCCTTTGGGTATTTGCACTTGAAGGAAGGATTTACCCAAAAAAACACGGAAAACCAGGTAATCTCTACACCCTGAATAAAAAAATCCCCCGCTCTGCTTCTTTCCTTTGTGAAACATGACATGTGGCCCAGTCATTTGGTTTTCCATCCAAAAACCCTGACCTCAAGTTCTATTTTCTTAGGCACGCTTACATTTAATTAAAAAGAAACTATCAGACGTAAAAGTAACCCTCTTAGATATGCTGTATCCAGTCCGAGGTGAGGGCTGTTCATGACTTCTCCATGTACAATTTCCTCCAGGATTCCACCCTAAACCAAGACCGGTGTGATGCAACACCACTTTCAGCACAGAAGATAGGCTAATGCTGGCTTGACAAGTGAAATTAATTATTGCATTCCATTAATTTTGAGTCATGCGCCCAGCCCATGGAAGCTAGGAGAACCTTGTGAAAAACAAACTCAGTACATTGTACTGTAATATTATTCTTGGCTGGAGTTTCAGGCAGCCCGCTGGGGTCCTCCGCAGCGTTTCCCCACGAGCAGCAGCAGAGCAGCTGCTGTCTTCAGAGAGCAAGGGAGGCTCAGTCGTCATCCGGGACTATAATAAGGACAGCAAGGGCCTCCTCGGGATCTGTAAATGCAGGCATGACTTGGGAGGGTGGTGATATTGGCTCCTGACACTTTTGAGCGTTGAGCTCCAATTACATATTTACTTGCAATTGCTTAGTGACCGCTTTCAGCATGTTCTGTGCAAAACCTAACTCCAGGAGCGTGCCATGGGAATGGCTGCAGCAGTGAAGGGACTTTGTTCCTCCTGAGAACAAAGTGACCTCCAGAAAGGCCCTGTGACAACTTTGTGAAGTCTTCTGCACCGCAGCATGCAGCTGAAACCCCGCGGTAGCACCTTTCCAGTCCTAAAGAGGAATGGCTTAGTGTGACTCAGAGCAGAAAGGCTGCCCATCCCAAATGATGTATTAAAATTTTGAGCGTGAGTCAGCCCAGTTCCCTCTGGGGAATACAATTTCTGTCAGTGAGCGTCTGCTCAGGGATCTCGTCCATGTGGGTTTCTCCCATGGGAATCCGTGCTGGAGACACGTGGGTTCAGCGCTGGCCTGGCACTGCCTGGGTAAGTCCATGACTCATGGCGGGGGCTGTCCTGCAATACCGACTTCATCAAACCACGGGGAGCTGATGTGGATCTACCAGACTTCAGGAAAATGGGATAAAGCAGAGCTTCCCAGGCTCCACAGGCTGACTCACATTATGATGGAAAGATGGTTCGACCCCTTCTCCTTCAGAAAGGGCAGTGGCTAAGCACTGAGAAGACAAAGCAAATGGATAAGCCCTTTGCACTGTTACAGCAAGGAGCAGACACCATGTCCACAGCCCGCAGGTCAGGGCGACCGTCCCCGTCCCAGTCCCTGCTCTTTTCTCTTCAGGCTTTTTCCTGGTCAACTGAACGGGGCTGGGCCTCCACATTAACCAACTTCACTTACTTTGGAAAACAAAGTAAATCTTTTCCCCCGGCTCGTGCTTAGCGGTCCTCTGGGTCCTTTCCATATGTGTGGCTGGGTTGAGGGGACACAAGCCTGGCCCCTCTGGGAGAGCCAGGACCTGGGGCCGGCGGCTGCCCAAGGCCACCTGGAGCCTCCTCACTCACCTCCTCGCCACCGATGGCCATGGCGGGCTTCACACCCCACCTCTTTCCCTCTCTCTCTCTGGCAGATAATGAAGTATACAACTGCTGTCTTGTCTCAGGTATCTGTCTGGGGCATTGAAATGTCCCCCCTGGAGGTGCTTTGACACAGCTCGGGCCGCCGTCACACGTCGCTGCTGGCTCTGCTCCTGGCCATCTTTGTGCTGCCGGCTGCTCCTTTGTGTGTGGGGAGAAATGAGGAGAGCGGCAACGCAGGTATAATGAATGGTGCAGGCAGCCTCTGTAACCGCTGACCCAAGCGGTGCCCAGCTCTAGCTAAGGCCTTGGAAGACTTTTTGGGGCATACTGTGGCACGTCGCTTAATGGTTCCTGCAGCGAAACCCCAGCCTCTGTCTTGCCAGCCTCCCACGCTCCACTGCCCACTGAAGCCAGTAGGAATTTAGCATGCAGGGGTCTTGTAAGGTCAAAGCTCATATGGTTGTTGATCCATCCTGGTCTCAGTTTTCAGGATGGAGGAGGCACTAGCTCACTGTCCGGGCTGTTGAACACACACGTTTGAGGCAGCACTTCACCTCAAGAGCTTCACAGAGGTGCTCACAGTGATATGCTGCTGACTCCTTTATGGGATATGAGCATATGACACTGTTGTGCAGTTGGAATTGATGGCAATAAAACTCGATGTATTGGAGGACAAACAATTTTGCAACAGCCTGTGAGAAAAAAACTTCAGAATGACACAGGTTTTACCAAAAGACTTGTTCTTGGTAAGTCTTGCAGAGATAAAGGCTCTGAAATGGGTGGTACGTACTGTTTAATTTTAAAAAGGGTGACAATCATAAACTACATTTTAAGACTTATCAATTCAACAGCATCCTTGGTGCAAAATGCCATGTTATATTCATTAGCAGGTAGTTTCCTGGGATCACTCATCCAGGGACTGGGCATTCGATGCAAATCTTTGATGGTAACAGACTGTCTCTTAGACTTCTTCCTCATGTAAATCAAGCTTGAAAACGGAGCTAATAAAGGCCAGATGGCTGCGGGCTCCTTCTCACACCCATAATGTTGATGGGAACATTCTGGAGGGAGTGGATTCTGCCTGAATCTTTGCCTTGTGCATGACATGACGATAACCACACTTCAGCCTTTGCACTGTTCCGTCCTAACTCAATTCAAATGTTTCCTGAATTTCTAGCAAATGAATGAGGTGCAGCTCGAAAGAAAATATATCCAGCCCTTATTAGAAAAGGTTGTACTCATCATGAACTGTCTAAATACCTCATTTCTGACAGCAGGGCAATCCTTTTATTACCCGGTTTGCTTGGAAAGATTTTGAATAGTTCATTATAAAATTGCATTCATCTCTGCCAGAACATATAGAAACCGGCCAAAGTCCAAACTGGCCCCACTCAAGTCCATGGGATTTGGCATAAAATGGCAGAACTACTGGGCAGGATACTTTGACCTGGAAGAAAGCAGTGCTATTTATCTGTTATCTGCTGATGTAACCCACCGAAGTGTGCTCTCCAACACTGCAAAGGCCTTGCAGTTAGGTTCTGTCTCACTACGCTAATTAAAAAGACTAATTAATGCCAAAATATAATTCTCTGGAATGCTGCAGATATTACAGATATTGCAGGATTGCACAGGATATTGCTCAGGATTAGATACTGTCTCTGTTGGTAAATTCCTCGTGGTTAGTAATCTCACCTTTTATATTTAGTTTTTAATAAGGAGCTGCCTTCATTCTGAAGCCAGCTCTGCTTAAAGCTGCAAGAAAAAAAGTAATTAAATCTGACAGGACTCGCTTTCATGACATATCTTGCAGGCTATCTCATGACACGGAGACCTGGTCGTATTTTCGTTATAAGGAGCTGATTTATTTTCACCAAGTATCTCTACTAGAACCAGAGTTTTCCTGAATCCTGTATTTCTTCGCCTCCTGTCTCCGGCTTTGTGCTCTGCAGCACTGCTGGCTGCACACCCGCTGTATGTTGACATGTAATGGTTTGAACATTTGACATTTATATGTAGCTGGCATTCGCTTTGTTGCCTTGCAACCATCTGGTTCCAGAAGAAACTCATAAACTGATCTTGAATCATGCAACCACCAGACAGCAGATAGAGCTGTAGGACTCCGACAGCACATTTATCCCACTTCTGTGACAGCTGACACAAATACTGCGCTGCGCCGTCCTCCCCTATCTCCGTCCTGCAGACCAGCGAGGGCTGCTTTTTAAAAAGAGGAGTTGGCTCTGCACCGCAGTGGGAGCTTGTGGCTTGCACCGACATGGGCACAGCCCGCGTTAGGGCTCTGCACGGACCCTGTGCCCGCGGGTCCCTGCGCCTGGCCCGCGCGGCCAACTCACCCCACGAGCTAGCGGGGACTGCTCCGAAGCACGGATTTTGCCCTGCGTTTATCCAAACTTTGGAAATACCAGGGGCCAGATTTCAAGTCAGAGCATGTCATGCTTGTGCATGAAAACAAACTGAAAAATGCACAGCCTGTGCTGATTCTGGTGGTGTTGGCACACCTAAGGAAGGGGACTGGTGTTGACCTGCCGTCGTCCCCTGGCTCCGTACCCAGGCCAGAAGCAGGGGGGAGCAAGCCAGCCTGCTCAGAAGTTTCTACTGGACAGACAAAATTTTGTCCAGAATATTCTTGCCACAAAAACCAAAGTGCATTCTTGAAAATAGAGCAAGGGAAGTGCGGTGGCTTTTTTCTTGGCCATGGTTTATTTAGGAGGACAGTGGCTCCCCTGCCATTCCACTTGCTTGTCCTCTTCTTTTTATTTCCAGTTCCTAAATCCCTGACACTGCTCTTGTGTCCATGAATCAGAGAGATCACTTTTTCTCAATAAACAGGAAAAAAGCAGGAAGGCCAGGTTATGAAATCCTAAGAACTTTTACTCACACATTATGTAATACCAATTTAACAAGAATCTTGGTCTGTAATTAAATCCCCATAACTCATCTTATAACTGGTACCTCCTCTTTCCAAATTAAACATTGCTTTTTCTGTAATTGGGTAACATTAGAATACTACAGCAATTTGGGTTAAGATTTCATCATTGGAATCCATTTTTATTTTCAGCTTCCATAGATGTGTACAGAAACACACATTACACAATAAGGCAAAAGAATTACTTTTACTCTACAAAATTCAGCAAATAATAGCAGCAGTCACTGGAGGGCACCTGCCTCAAATTCTCACCTGGCTAAATATGCCAGAAAGGAAAAGCGAGTACTTAAGATGGTTGGAAACGCTTCCTCTTCAATTCCAATTGCCTGCAAAAATGTTTTACTGGGTTCATATTGGTATTCTGAATCTTTGAGGGATACATGTGTGCGTGAGCGTGCACGTGTGTGTATCAGTGATGGAAGAGGAGCCAGCCAGGAGACCTGGGTGTGCAGCCGAGCGCTCAGGCTGGGCAACCAGGTACAGAGCTGACCAGGGTCAGCCAGGTCACCACCTACTTCAGCGTTTACTCTGTTCACTATTCTTATGTTAAAAAAAAAAAAAAAAAAAAAAAGGGCTCTGTATGCTAAGGATTTCACAAACATATAACATAAAGCCATTCCTGTGCCAGGGATCCTTATATGTATATGGACGAGACAGCAAAGGAGAGGGGGGATGCCGAGGCAGCTACGGATGCACAGCAGGAACCGAGCTTTGTTATCAAGACTGGTCTGAACTTGACAGAGGCAGTGATTTTTCCGTGCCCTTTAATGGTATTGGCTCTTCAGGGAGGGCTTAAAATCTTATTCTCGAGACGTGCATCTCTGCAGGGGGTAGACAGAGAGAGGTGTTGCAAAGAGCCAGGGAGCCGCATCCAAGTCCTTTGCCCCGCTTACAACAGCCCACAAGGTCTCTGCCTTCCGCACTCCTGCAGGGCCACCGGGCTCCTGCTCAGCTCGGCGGGTCGGACAGAATTCCTGGTTTTACTCTTTTACATCCAATACCAAAACAGTGCAGTCACAGCACCCCACACTGATGCCCCAGGTTCCAAAGGTGTGAGATGCCGGTCTGTCTAACTGTTCAGAGAGCCTTGGACACGTGAAATCTCCCAAATCAAAGCCACAAGAGCGACGTGTTCTGCTGCCTGATCCACCCTGTCTCTCACAAACCTGAGTTCATCACATCGGGCATTGGTACACTTAGATACACAGATAAAAGGTGTCAAAAGGATTTTGCAGGAAGAAAACTATATGCAAGAAAAGAAAGACTGCTTCAACTGAAGGACATTCACAAGTTGAGTTCTTTGGGTGTTGCTTTCATTTTAAACTAATGATTATTTAAATTCTCCTAGTGCAGCAAAAAATGCACGTCTCTATTCTGTACGCATACATTGGAACAGAATACTTACTAAAAAGCCGGGGGATGATTGCAGTAAGTGAGGTTATTTGGTAGACTAAACTATCTTTAGGGAAAAGCATGTTTACTGCGTTAAGATTAAAAGTTCTACGTTAGTGTCTGGGACGTTGCCCAGCCCCCCCTTGAGACGCGCAGTGGGCATCGCCTGCACTGCGCCCAGCACAGCGCCGAGTGCTCTACGCAGAGGAGCCCAGCCTGAGCCGAGACTGGGCTTCACGTAGCTTTGTGAAAGAGCACTGAGGAACAGACATGGCAAGTCAACTCGGACACTTACCGAGTACCTGCTTCCATGGGAGCGCAGCCCTGGCGTCTGTATTGCAGCTACACTGAAGCAACGGGAGATCGAACCTGGCTTTTCCAAACACCGCACCAAAGCCTGGATTCCTCTTGCACTGCAGTCAGGTACTGGAGCACCTGCACTTCCCTTTTTACTTTTTTTCTTCTTCAGGTGATGCTGAACAACTTCGTTTAGTCTTTCCACATAAAAGAGCACTCAGCAGAACTGCCCTCACCGGTGCCTCGTGGCCTCAGCTGTTTTCCCCCTCAGCCTGCATTGAGAATATCCTCAGCACCAGGTGTATCACGTTGTTCCTGGTCTCTCAATTTACTGAAACATCTTCACAAAGAAATGCAATGAAATTACTCTCCACAGGGAAATTCTTCTTCTTTAAAAAACAAACTGCAAGGAAGAAGCTGAGCTTCCCATGGCTACAGCTGTTCTAGGGCTGGTGAGTCGAAAACACCACAGAGTAACGGGGCAGGTAAGAGCAACGCGGACAGAGGAGACTCACCCTGCCCCGTTCTCCTCTGACTGCTGAAAATGAGTTGCTCACTGGGAGGAAACCACAGAAATGGGCACGTTTTATAGGGTTATGTATGAGAAACATACGTTTTATAAGCTTTGCACCGAGAACCATTATTGTTGCTGCCAATGCATCTTAGAAGCTGTGACTAAGCACCGGAATGGTGGCAGGATGATGATTCAGGGCATGAGTAAGGGGCTCGAGAGGGATCCTGCTTTGAGCAGCTAATGGCAGCAGCAACGTTGGAAGCACGCCACAGGCTGCAGTAACAACAACCTCCCGATGGTGGTAAATTCCTGCCCGGAGCCACGCCACGTCACGGGCACTCACTCCTGCCGCGGCCGCGCTGATGCCGCTCGGTAACTCTCTGTCGCTGATGGATCCCAGGGATCCCCTGCAAAGTGCCGGGGCATTCCCCAGCCGGAGCCGGCACCCAGCTCTCTTGGCGGGCAGTGCGGTGGCTGGCAATTCCAGCCACAAATGGCACGGGAGGATTTCTTACTGTTTGTCACCATGGCACGGCAGACACACCAAGGCCCTTTCACAAACAAGATGAAGCATTTCCAAGGAATTTAAATCTAGTGGAAAACCTCTCTACCCCAACTCTCCTCCCACAAGCAGCAAACCACAACCGGAGAGGAATACGGGTGTTGGGGAGAAGAACAAGCCCTGTTTGCCAGGCTGCAGAGCGGGGGGCTCCGGCAGAGCTGGGGTCCCTGCCCCTCGCCCCGGAGGGGGCAGCTCCCGTGGGATGAGGCCACAGGGATGAGCCCGGTGACGAGGGCGCCGGGGGGCTGGGAGAGGAAGGTTGCAGCTGGAGAGGCCTCCGGAGCTCAGACTGCACGGTCTCGGTGCCCGGCCGAGGCGGGTTATCGTGGGCGCGCTAAAGCACAATGAGCCCATCGATCCATGGCTGTCGTACAGCCCAGATCCGCAAGTCCCACGCTCTGCGGTGCAGCCCAGACGGATCCCGCGGCCCCCGAGCAGCAGAGCTGGGACAGCCTGCCCCAGTTAAACCCAGTTCAAAAGAAAAGTGGGATACCAGTTACCGGCTGCGACATAACTCTTGCATTTATCCTTATATGTGCTTCATCCCTTATCCTACAGGCAAGAAAGCTTTAAAAATACCTATGGATAATTTGTGGCGATCCTTCCAACAAAGTTATGTTACTGCAGATCCTTGTTACGGCCGTGTAACTTTGGTACCAGAAACATTTTGTTTTATTATTATCTCACTGCCCAACTAATTTCTTTTACAAGTTTCCCCTCCTGTATTTTTATTTATTTTCCTAATTTTTCTCAGGTTTTATACTGAAGATAAAATAGATCAATGTCTGCTGAGTCTCCAGTAACCTAATAAAATATCTATTGATGCAAACAAAGGAGAAGTAAGTTCCAGATTTTTTTTTTCATGATCTTTGCAAGAGACTGCAGTAATTTTTAGAAGTTGTTTTGTAGGGTTTTTTCCCTTCATTTAAACTAGCCAACACAAAAGTCATTCTCAGTATTTAGGGAGATCTTTCACTCAACTTCTGAACACTCTTGGAATGTTTTCAAAGGAGAAAATGAAGGAAAGTCCACCATTAACAGGCAGTTAGAGAAATTTTCAGATTACTTTCAGTTTCTTACTTATCTTGGCACTCCATTAAAATAATTACATTTGCTGTAGCAACAGAGAGATTGATTAGACTGAAAACTTCATTGTTAGCATGTTTAACACTGTATTTACCCCACTTAGCAGCTTTTGAGGCAGTGTTGAGTGCATAAGCTTAACAATGAAAAATGGAAAGTAATTTCTATGAGGCGACTTCAATTTTAGTAGCTTCAGTCTAATCACTATGAAGGGGAATCATGGTTTAATCTAATTTTTCTTGGGATTAGAAGACTTTTAATTATTGCTTGTAATCACGCTTTCTAGCCTTGCATGAAGCAACACATTAAAGCTGGGATTTTAAAAGCGCCTAAGGAATACATCTATCATTAAAATTCAACGACACTGGCAGCTTAGCTCCCTGCCTCCTTTGAACATCTCAGGGTTTCCCATTAATAAAACAATATCTGTGAAACTTAGAAAAAAATATTAATTCTGACCCCCTCTGGATTTTAAATGGGCATATTGACCCGATGCAAACCCATGCTCCACTCCCGCCAGCCCATTTCACTTTCCTGTGCGCAGTGTTCTTCAGTCCTGCTGGTTTTTTATTGCAATCCAATGTTTCTTCAAAGGAGGAAACTTTCAGGGCTGTGGTGGGTGGATTCTCTGATCATTTCCAGAGACAGACAGAAATGAGCATCAGCTTCGGTCGAGGCCCACGTGGCGGGTGGCTGCAGAGCATCACTGAAATGTTTGCTCCAGAACGTGGCCAGGACGGCAGCACCAAGTGTGTGCGCGTGTGTGAGAGAGAGCGAGTGACTTCGCAGGACCTGAACTTACGTTTGTGCTAAAGTCTTAACTGATAATGACAATTTTACATCCCAGGTAAGTCACCCTCGTGCTCTGGCAGAGACTCCCACACCTGCACACAGGGCAATACTGCTGCTGATCTGAGAGCGGTCCCCAAGGCTGTGCTCTGCTAAACCCTGTGAAATTTGCTTAGACAAAGCTTCTGCACTAAAAGTGGCATTTATCTATAATTCTTTCTGCCCCAGAGTTTCCACTGGATTCCCATTACAGACAGAAAATTGGCAACAGTTCAGATTAAACACCAGAGTGAATTTCCTTGGCTCCAAGGAAGACATTTCTGTGTCGAAAGCTAAATTATGTTGCTGTTTTTCCACCTGTTAATGTGTAGATTATATAATAGAGAATTTTTTTCAATTTATTTTTTTCTTCTTACGATGTGGAAGGTGTGATCTTCACATCTTCTTCTTTTCTTCAGAGAATAATGCCAATGCTTTTGTCAAAAAGATCAAAAAGTAATATCTGAAACCACGAGGATTTTGCTTGCTGCTTACAGAGCTGTTTTTAGTGGTAAATCTTACAGAAATTCTAGTCCAAAGCTATTTTTAAGGTTGAAATCTTTGGCAATACAAGAGCTCAGTCCTAAAATGTGGATGGTTGTGGGTAGCGCTGTTGGGAAGCCAGACATGTGGGTCCCAGTCCGCGTGTGTTTTGGGATGCCTTGATGCCGTGGTAGCCGGCCCGCAACATCTTTTGAAACTCCCGACTTCCTGGGGTGGTGTAGTCAGGACATTTGACGACCAGTCCTAGCGCATAATGAAAGGGAGAGGGCAAGTGGTGGGATCCCCAAATCAAGGGTCTTGACTTGCAAGTTGATAACAGGCCGTGCTATAACCCGTTATTTCCTGCAACAGACTCCGGCTGCGCACGTGGCAGCAGCGTGGATGTCACGCGCTGAGCCCACCACTGCAGCTGGGCTTTGTGTTCTCAGACTGCTATGGAATATGCAATGGCAATTTCTTGTTACTTTTGAATCTCTCCTTAAACAAAGTCATAGTTCTTACACAGTCACCTCTGAGACAGGGAGAGAAATATTTTCCTAACAATTACTGCAGTCGGCTTAGCTGGGCATTTGAAAGTAACAGACATTTAAAAATATACAAGAACAGTAATCTTTAAAAATACTTTATTTTAAAAATATTATTTGGGAAAAAAAGCCCTTGCTCCCTTTATTCAGCAGGAAATGCCACACAATTATCTTTATTTTCTTACTGTTTGTGGGGTGAACTGAAAATCGCTGTTTTAGATGAATTTACCTAGCAGCAATTAACATTTAATTTCCTTTAAAAACACAGAAACAAGATTAAAATGCCCATTGGGGGGTCATTTCTCCCTGATTAAACTTTAGAAGTAACCAGAAAGCTTGATGTTCAATGCATTAATCAAGAAATAAGAGAATGAAAACTTATGTTTGATATTCCAGAAGCCAACTCAGAAATGGCCCAGAAACTGATTTAGCTTATTTTTACTATCATCAGAGAAATAAGTGCCTTGCAGGCGTACGGGGCGCCCACAGCCCACTGCAGCGAACACCAGCCTTCCCAGCGAACTCAGTGGGCACTGGACTGAGCATGGTCAGAAAAGTGGACTCATGTTTGTACAATCAGCGTTTTGTGCTTCCTTAGATGTTAAAGGAAAGAAGGAATTCAAATGTGATAATCTGTGAGATTCAGATTCTCATATTACTTATGATGATCTGTATTAATATATTATTTATTTCTGCGATTGTCTGACTCTAACCTCCTTGTGACCCTGCAAGTCCTTGTCCTGGAGTTGCCTAGAAAAGGTAAATATCTCTGTGCGTACGAGAAACCTTTTATCTCAAAGGCTCAGTGGGGAGATCTACGAAGGCCGTTACATTCTGTTGTCCTTTACTTAGAAGCCTTACAAAGAGAAATAATAAGAAATGATCCTGTAAAATTCCAGAAAGAAATATGTCACTACTGAGCATAATGATGCAGTATGATGAAGCATAATGATGAAGTAAGGTGGCAATGCCAGGGCAAAAGAATGGCATTTTTCAAGGGAGCATATGGCTACACACCCAGCAACATTTATTTATTTAATGAGAAATATGAATTTTACACCTTCCTAGTGACCTAGCTAAAAAGCATTAAGCAGCATTTACATTCTCCAAGATTAAAAAGTTCTTAAAGGGTGGCTATGTCCTTCCAGTTGCATTGTGTACGGCAGTAAATGCTAATCTCCACACATACTGGTTTGTGCACAAGCACTTACTGGGACGTCCAGGGAGCAAGAACCAGACATGAGCATGGCTGGAAGCCCCTTGCTTTTTCTGCTGGAGGGACTTGTGGCAGAGGATTGCTGGTGGTTTCCTTTTCAAGAACATTTACCTCTCTGATTAATATATTGCTGAGACGGTACCTGGATGGAAGGTTCCTGTCACCAGTCACTGTTTGGCTGACGGGGATGTCCCGAGTCAGTGGGTGAGTCCGGAGGGGAAGGCTCCCTGATGGCAGCAGGCCGTTTGCGGGGGCCGGTCCTCTCCGTGCACAGGTGGAGGGACACAAGCAGAGCTGTGGCTGAGCGGCAGCGCCGGGAAGATCCCTCTCACCTAAGACATCTGGGATCGGCTCACACAGACAGCCAAAGGCTCTGCAGTGATGTCCCCGTCTGGATGCATTTTCTACTGAATGTCACCCCAGTGCAGATCAAGGAGGACCAGCTTCCAATTTCAGGTCATGCCTTTAGATCACACGCCTTAAGTCTCCGAGATTTTAACTAGCTAAAGCACAAAAAGAGCTTCTTCCATCGCCCGTGTTCTTGCATTGTCTTTCACAAACAAAGATGCTTTTGTGGATTGTACCTTGTACCTACAGCCAGAAAGCGCTGTGCTCGAGCAGCAGTCTCCTCCACACCAGCAGCACACTGGTATGCCCTAAAAACATTCAGGCCATTCTGATCTGCTTCAGAGCTGCCCGTCTCTACAAAGCCTAGAGAGATGCAGGTGGTCCCTGTTTCTCCTCTGTAGGGATCCTGCACATCTCTCTGCAGGTAGCACTGGGACCTCTGTGTACACAGCGATTATGGAGTGGACACATAAACACACAGGAGAAAAAGATGGAGACAGAATCGCGACATTTTTATTGCATTTTGACTCTTTGCAGATTGTCTGAATATGGAATCTGGTCCATAAAAAATAACATTCCAGATTGTTCAAAATGCACATGCAGTTGAATAGTTGGTTCATATGTCCAATTATTTGACTTGTGAGTAGATTGGGTAAAACTTGGCATACTTTTCCAGCATATGGCTGTACTTGTTTGAAACTTTCAGCTTGTTTGAAAGAGAAAATGACCCCAAATCCACATAAATAACTGTCCCACAGTTTTTCCTGTCTGCCTAATTTTGTCTATTTTCCCCACTAGCAACCAGATATCCAATAAACTATTGAAGGCTAAAGGCTGATGTAACTCCTTTTTTAGGGCGGTGATTTCAACAACAGCGACTGTGTATGAAGAGCTTTTTTTAAACTAGGGAAGAGGAGCAAACAGCTAGAAAAACAAAAATGTAAAGTGCTTCTGCAAAAATCTGTCATGGACATCTGGACCACCCTTGTCCAGCTCAGGAAATGTAACACCAGTCATGCCTCTAAGTGAAAAGAATCAATTGCACTTTCTGTTTTCGGAGGATCAAAGGTCCCCTGTCGGCTCCGCGTTTCAGGCTGGGCAGTTTCTGGCAGAGCTGGGGTCCCGGCGCAGGTCCTGCAGCACGTCTGCAGCCGCCGCATCACGCGGTGGCCACAGCATTTCTGTAGCTGTGGCTCTCAGCATCCCCGCAGTCAGGCAGCTGCGGCCACCGGGCTGCGGCGTGATGCAGAAGAAGGGAAAGGCTGGCACCGAAAGTCACACAACTCACCTCCTCCTGCGAAAGCTCGACTCTTGAGCCCAATGCTACCATTGTTTACAGCACACGCACAGCTCACCAAGACACTGAGGTTTAAATCTTGCTTCCGTAAATGCGGAGTGTCTCTGCTTTATCCCTAAGGTTTTGGGACATACGGGTACAGAGCTCAGATTTATAATCATCTTATTTTTGGAATACCTAAACTGTCACTGATGTGACAGATGGTATTGGCTCCAAAGGACTGGTATAACTAGAGACAAAGTTTGATTTAAGATTAGATACTTTTGTAAAAACAAAGCTTTACAAAATATAAGATGAGGGGAAATTTGCCATATTTATAGTTCAAAGACCAAAGAAATCTCTCTACGCAACACTACTGGGTCTAGACATCTGGTTTTCATGCTTAAAATACAAATGCTGTAACAGCAAACCAGTTCACAACTGCAGGAATTGAAGCTGTCTAGAAACAAGAATAAAAATTACTTCTCCACGGCAAGAAAAAGCGGGTGGAAAAAGTCTCTTGCAATTAGTGGTGGAAAATAAAATTAGGTTTTCAAAATTATTACAGCTATATGTAAGATGGACTCCCTCACTGCTGAAGCCACAGGGAAAACACAGTCTGGAGCACTCTTCATAAGCTGATGCCTAAATAACTGTGAAGGATTGGGACCCTTTGAGTCATAGGGCTCACAGCTATCCCATACAACCACATCAGAGAATGCCACGAGAGGCTTTGCTCCCCCAGCCCTCGCTCCCCCAGCAGAAGGCCGTACGTCCAGTCAAGAAGCGGTTCCCATCCATCATCACCTGTCCGAGCTTACATCCGTCTTCTCTCAGGTCTATTCTTTCCATAATGAACTATGCTCTCTGCTGACGTAATCCTCATGAGAGCCATTGATTCACGGTTTCAAATGTAACATGGATAACATGAAAAGAATCATCTATAAAAAAATACATATGGCCAAATTCACTGTCTGACCTGGACAATGTTCCTTTAAGTTTAAAGCCTCTATTGTGCTAAATACCCAGATGTTAACAATCTCTGCTGGAGACTATTGAATGCAGGAAGAACATGTTTTTAGCAATTAGAAAAATAGTAGTACACTTACACATGGCAATATTTAGCAGCGTTTGTTTTGTTAATAGGTCAGCAGTTTGGGCCCGTCGGTGGTTGCTCTGGGACAGCAAGGAGCGTTTGTGCAGGGGACGCACTCGCCAGCAAAAGGAGCAGCCGGGTGCCCACAGGGCACCCACAGATCAAAGTGTGCAATGTAATCCAAGGGACTCAGAAGATACCTCTTATCCCAACGTTTCCTTCTACCTTTAAAAAAAAGCTTTGAAAACCCTTTGCGATAGGTTTGAAGAGTAGCAGGGAAGGTGCACATACATAAACCAGAAAAAATGCACACAGCTGAATAATGTTTGGGGCATATAAGGATACTACACACGTAAGCCATGAACTAAAGTTCATATCCATAAATACGTTTTGGGTAGAGCAAGAATTAAGCAAGTGATTAAGTGTTTTCCTGATTAGGGCACCAGTCTGGGCTGCCCTTTGCGGACGCTAAAGATTACCCTCGTGCTGCGGAGGAGCACACCGTGCGGGGCAGCGGGCTCGAGCCCTGCACAGGTGAGCACCAGCATCGCTGCCGGAGCAGAGCGGGGCTGCTGCAACCAGCTATGACAGGTTCCTCACAGTAGCATGAATTTGGCTGGTGGCCTTTGTAATTTATCTTTGCTGATATCACTATGTGCCTTGAGAACATTTATCTTCCTAAAGAGTAAATGACTGTTTTAACGAGGAGAAAACAAGCCCTATTGTAACAGCCCTGGACTAGGGACCACAGAAAGGCTTGGATTTTTAACACACTCCCATCTGTTTTAACAGCTGCTTATGGTTACTATAGTCACTGAACAAAGATACAGTTATTATACCTTCCTTTATTGATGGCCCAAGCTCCCTCTTATTTTCTCTGTCTTTGCAGAACGGCAGAGGCCATGCCTGGAGCCACAGACCTTTGCAGTCAGCCAGATCTGTGCTGTTTTCTGCGTGCAGTGGTGCAATTGGCACTTCTTACACTGAAATCTTACACTGAAAATTGGATTACATATAAGGATACAAAAAAAGGAGCCATATCCAATCTAAATAATCCATCCATTGATCTCGGTGGTGGTTTCCAGCCTTTTAGGATTCAAGGACCCCGATGGAGTCACTGACAATAGACCTGCTTTTCTTGGTTATTTTCTGCAGAACCTTAGAATTAGTTCACAATCACCACAAGGCCTATGGAAAACATACATAAAATCACACGTCTAAGGTGTTTATAAGACGCTAGCACCGAAATTCCTACAATCCTAATAGGTGAATACTAATAAACCTTGAGAAAGTTTTATTACTTGCCCAGCAAACAGATAGATACACGATGACGCTTGCTCGCTCTGAGCCGCATGCTGCCCTACAGTAACCAGGCTCGGTACAGACTGTCTGTACCAATAGTGGCTTCTCCTCTGGTAAAAGTCAGAGCTACTGGTGATTTTGCAATCCATAAGAATAAAAGCAATTTCTTTCTAGATTGTTATTCTTTTCCCTTCCTAGGTATGGGCAGAAACAGAAGAGAACAGGACCTCCCACTAATCTGAAAAAGCTAAAGCCCAGAGAGGAGTAAAATGAAGTTTTAACAAGGAATTGGGGCTTTGGAGGTGTCAAGTGTTAGAGTATGACTGTCCCAGCTCTCATGACACTAGAAGGGAGAATGGAAATTAATGCTGGGCTGCTGGAATTGTGAAGGAAGCAGCATAACCACAGAATCAGCACCAATTTTTTTGAATACAGGCCCAGATTTTGCTT
Source organism: Fratercula arctica (assembly GCA_947846985.1). NCBI lineage: Eukaryota > Metazoa > Chordata > Aves > Charadriiformes > Alcidae > Fratercula > Fratercula arctica. The sequence continues at coordinate 575,449 of CANTUZ010000013.1, read as the reverse complement.
TGGAACAAGAACTTGGACTCACATGAATTGTGTGAGGGCTTGGCCTTGAAAAATCAATGGGTGCTCAGTATCTGGCAGGATCAAGTCCATGGTGAACAAGAAACTTGGCCCAGAAGTGAAACAACACTTCTTCTGCTTTCCAACCCCATGGTGTAACCACCAGACCACAAATGTCTTTCCCACTTTTTGCTGCTAAGAAGGAAGCGTCAGTTTTCAGGCTTGGAGAAATGTGGTGGACTGAGGGCAGGAAGGATCTGTCATTCATATGAAAACGTGGGCTAGAGTTTCAAGATCTATTTAAATTTTAAATTTCCTTAATGCTGATAGAGTCTGGGGGCAGAAGAAGGTTCCGTCGCCTGTGGCTCTCACCGCAGCGCGCAGTGAGGTCTCTCCTCTAGCTGCCTTTTACAGTGTCTGTAAAAAGTAATGACACTTAATTCCCTCCCTCTTTGGAAAACAGTGGCACCTTGCACAAGATAGAAAGCTGGCTCATTTTTGATTCTTTCTTCTTCCCCTAGCCCCAAAAGGGACCTTGAATTAATGCGCGTTCCTGATTAGCACGATGATATAAATCAGAGCAAGCTGCTTTCATGTTGAGATGTGAAGCCAGCGCTCCACAGTGCCCTGCAGCGCACGTATTCTCAACAACTTGCAGTGCAAGGAAACCAAAGTAAGTTGTTTCTGGTGCAATGTGCTACACAAACTGTTGCAATTATCTCCAAGGACGTGGGAGTTTTATCTGCTTCAAACCTTTGCTCTCAGACATTATGAAGTTAATTATAAAATGTGCCAAGGGGGAGGCATGGAGAAACCTTGTTAACCTTTTCTTTCTGTGGTTTTCCCCTCTCATTGCATTTACATTGGCCTTGAAGAACTGGGACATTTTGCAGATGGTTTAGGGTCTATAAATTCCTATTTAAATCATCACGAGCCAAGTATAACAGGTAGCAGTCCAGACTTCTCTAGAAAGGACAAACCCCAGCTAAGCATGTAAATAATACTCCAGTGCTTCTTAGCATATAAATAGGTACACTGAGCCAGGTACCCTGGAAGGTTTATTCACATTTTCCTATTGTTACTCTGTGAAGTGCACTGGGTATGCACCATATGACTCTGCACTATTTTTTTTTTAAAAGCTACTTCTCAGTGAATAGCGCGAAGAATAGGGGAAGGAACAGGCTAAAGGAAGGTGCTATTTCCTTCACTGCTCCACTGTCAGCCGGGGCTCACCTCGGGGGGCTGACAGACATCCACCGCGCCAGCGATCCCCGTACACACCACCAGCCCCACCTGGCAGACTCCAAAGAGGCTGTCGCTGATCGTGACAAAGCAAGAGGGAATTGCCTGCTGGAGATCAGGTTGGCCTAAGAAACAGGAGGTGATCAAGGAGGGCAATGTTACGTTTTCTTTACTGATGGTGAAGCAATAGCACCGCACGTGGCACAGCAGGGCAGTTGTTCTGGGCTGAACCAAGAGAAACAGGGCACTCGTGACTGCACGCTGTAGCTGGGAGATGTCCTGAGACAGGCACTGATGGCACCATTCAGGAGTCTGAGCAAATCGTATCGTCCCTGGCCCCTCTGTCCCTGTGGGGAAGATACTGCTGTCTTCCTTTGGCCGTGTTATGAGAGCTAATGAATAAAGGCTCTGTGTGTTGTATTTCTGATGAAGAATCCTCTGCACATATTAGCTGTTTTTATTTGAGAGTGAAAGAAATACAATCTGCACCTTATATTTATTATCTTTTTTCTGAGAAATTCAAGAATCCTTTCCAGACTTGTTTTTTATAGCTTTTTTATATCTTCTTTTTGTCCCCACCTGCCAACTCTGCATCACGGTCCATCTGTTGGTGAGTCAAAGAGTGTTAAATGTATATAGCTCCCTCCAGAGTTTCCCAGTGAGATTCAATGAAGTTCTTGCCATGAGGGATGCCTAGCCCTTCTCCCACAAGCCCCCCAAAACAGGGATTTATTACTCAATTCCATCTACTCTTGGCTGAGACTTGACAAAAGAAGCCGTAGCTTGGAAGTCATTCACAGGTATTGGGAAAGATGTGGGCTGTGCCTTTGAGGTCTATGCTGATGCACAACAGCATTTTACAGGTGACCATCCATAGCAGTTGAAATTATCTGGACGAGAACAGAGTCTGAATGTTAACAAATATTATTTTTTTTTTAAATATTGTACTTTCACTAATGTTTTTGCAGTACTCTTGTGCCTAAACATATAGGCTATCCTAGAAAGCTGTTAAGGCATACTAATTCCCATAGCTCCATAAAATACACCCCTGAAAAGGGAATAGAGTGCAAGTGGTTCTACAGGGTAAGCATTAGTTATAAATGGACACGCTCAGCACTTTCAGGTCACCCAGTATTTTCAGCTCTGCAAACACTATATCCCTTGGTATTACCTCTTAGAGACTGAACTTCAGAGGCAGAGCTGCTATGGCTTACGGACATGGATTTCTGGGGACCTGAGTATCTAGTCAGAGGATCCCTTTTTCAGACAAACAGCATTTTCAGAGCTGCTGGCTTATTAATCCCTGGTTTCCTGGCCTGCTGCCTTCATGTGTGGTTGATGACCCTTGCTAGTCTGGCAAGGGGAAGAGAAAATATTTGGCCTTCGGAGGCTAGGCAACTCGTTGCCCTGTATTGCTGACAGGAGTGCATGATTCCGAGTTCAAGTATTCTGTACCTGTTTTGCACAGGAATGAATATCACACCAGGTGCCAAGCAAGTGAAGCATAGCTGATGTAAAAACACCTTGGTCTGGTTCCCAGTTACCCTGCAGCTGTGTTAGTATTTACAGCACCACGAGTAAAGTGCTCCTGAATCAGAATAGGAACAACTTATATTCGCTTTGAATGCGTAAACCGGGCCACATAGTTCTGCTGGAATTAGAGGCTATTTGCAATCATTTGTCTCCCTCTACAAGCTTTGCCCAGCAGGTATTCTGTAATTATTTGGTAATAAAAATTATAGGCATTTTTACATTGTTGGACCTCTGCAGGAGCTGAAGATTACCCAGCAATTCTTACACGAGCTGAGAATTTAAGCCCGATGTCCTGGCAGGCTCCCAGGTCGGAAGGCTCGATGGCCTATCTGACTCCTGCCGGTGCTCCTCGCGGGCTGCCGCGCTCCTCTCCTCCTCCCGCAGCAGCTGCGGCGCAGCTGCATCGCTCTGCTCCCCCAGCTCCGCAACGCGGCGGCCGCAGGAGGACTCTGCCGAAGAAAAAGCGCTCAGGACTTGGGTACTTTGGTAAGGCCCCTTGGGAGCTGCAGGGATGAAAGAGGCCACATGAATGAAATCTATCGCTGTGCGCTTAGTCTGATGCATGGTAAAAGCTCATGATAATTTACATATGATTATTAATGCTTTCCAACACCTGCGTAAAGTACGCTGAAATTGCTTTGGTTTTACTCCCTCCCTCAAAAAAACGCTCTCAAGATGCTCAAAAGAAATGAAGGAGATCAGCAATAAACATTAGAAGTGCCATATAAGAAGTGCATAGCTGAAAACTGAGTTTGTTACCAGTAGAACATCACCTGTACCATCATTTTTCTGGGTTTCACTGGACCGGGTATGAAAAGAGTATGTCCTGCTCTTAAAGGTAACTTCTTGCAAAATTATTCCTTTCTCTCCAGCATCATTATAAAGGGCAATTTTTTTGCCTATGCGTTTGATAATTTATGTATCTGTAAATATAATAAAACTACAGTGGTTTGGACATTTACCGAGAATGACTGGTTTGGGGAATTTGAGAAACAAAAAGAGATAAAAACATCAGCTAGCAAAAGGAGTGCCTGCATTACAAATGGACTTTGTTATTTTTATCTTGGCAAGTATCATTAAACTTTAATTCTTTATGCCACCATGACAGATAAGTTTGTCCCCCTTTGCATTAAAGATGTTATGCATTATTTTTGACAAAGTAATAAAACCGCTGCACTGAGACCTCACCCCAGCACTCTGAAGCCTCTGCTCCGCAAATATGTGCCTGCAGAATCAGGCCCCCACTTCTCCTCCTCGCTGCAATCAACGGGATTACCACTGTGAACTTGGAGACGAGCTTTTTTCCCCGTAAAGTTTCCCTTTACCCAGTGAAACTGGCAGTTTCACCAGGAAAAGAGAGTTTGCAGGGTCCTGGGGTTCTGCTGGGGGCGCATGTGTATTTTGATTTCTTTCAGCAAAAACTGAACCTGGGTTTTCAGTCTGGAAAAACGCACTAAGCTTCATCCTTCAGTGGCAGCACGAGGCTGATGCTGTTGGCCCGTCAGACCTCCGTGGCCAGCCCTTCCCTCGCTGCTCCCCCAGAGCCCCGTTGGCACATCACCCCACGGCCCTCCTTTCACCGCATTCGGAGGACCACGAACCGAGCGGTTCGTGCTAATCATCAGTATAGACAAGGAGAGGCGCTGTGTTGTCCCAGGCACCTCTAAGCTCAGATTTGTGCTTAGCTTCGTGCCAAGAGCTGGTTATAAGCCCCTCATCGGCCGCCTCCCTGTCCTTCGGGCCATGGAAAGGGAAGGGAAATGGTTGTCACGAGCGAGGGCCCCAGGTGGCCGCACTTCGGAGTCATCCTCAAAGGGTCCTATATTTTTTCAGCGTGGGATGTTGAGGGGGTTGTAAAGGCTTTAGGCTCTCCAGGGGACACACTGGTGCCTCTTGACGGCCCTGGCAGCGGCGGCTGAAGATGGAGGGCTGTTGGGTCTGAGAGAGCCATGGCCCGCGGTGGTCGGCAGAGCCAGGCCGTGCGGATGAGCCCCACCGAGGAGAGACGGCCCGAGCCCCACAGCCCGGGGGAGCCGGGCCAGCCCCACCGCCGCGGGGGGGTGGGGGGTGGGTCGGACATCGCGCTGGCCCGGCCGCGACGCCCCCGGGGCACAGAGCAGCCCACCGCGGCCATGGCGCCCCGCGGCCGGGGCGGCCACTGGGGCCGGGCCCTGAGGGAGAAGTGCCGGGCCCTGAGGCGAAAGTGCCGGTCCCAAGGCGGGGGTGCCGGTGCCGGCCCCGGCCGGGGTGCCGTCGACCGTCCGTCGCGGCGGGACAGCCCTCCTCATCCCCCGCCTCCTTCTCCGCCTCCCCCCGCGTGTGCGGTGCGCGGCCGCGTGTGGGGCGCAGGCGGCGGAGTCTCCACCTCTTCTGGCAACTCGAACCTGTGGCTGCCAAGCTCCATTAAAGACATCAGCAGTCGCGGGGACGCTCTCCGCGGCGAGGGCGGGGTGGGTTGTGGTGGGGTTTTTAAAAAATACATATTTTCTTTTCTCCCCGCTTTGCCAGACGCGGGGCTGAGCAGAGGCAGCGCTCCGGAGCCCCCCCCGCCCCCGCGGGCCGAGGCCGGGTCCCGCCGCCGCGGGCACCGGAGCGCCGGGGGCGGCCCATGGCCGCGCCGCCCCGCTGAGCCCGCGGGCACCGGCGGCCGTCCGCCCCCCCTGCCGCCGCCGGGCGAGGAAACACAGCGGCCACCATGGTGCGGTGCTGGTGGCTCGCCGGGCTGCTCCTAGGTAAGGTGGCACCGGCGCCCGCTCCGCGGCGGCGGGAGGGGAGCGGGAGCGGGTGCGGGAGTCGGGGTCGCCCCCTTGGGGGGCGTCCCCGCCACCCCCCTCTTCCCCCGGGCGCTGCGGAGGGGCTGGAGGAGGCAGGGGGTTGCCAGGAGCGTGCAAGGAGTTGGGGTGCAAGGGGACCGTGCGGAGAGGGCGACGAAACAGCAAGGAGGGTGCGAGAGAGCTGTAAGGGGAGCGCAAGGAGGGTGCAGGGAGGGTGCAAAGCAGTGGCCAGGGCCGTGCGCGGGGCTGCAGGGGGTGTGCGGGAACGCTGCAGGGCGGGCGCAGCGAAGCTGCAAGGCGGCTCTCCGTGGGGCTGGCTTGGGGTCCCCGGGGAGTCCCCGCCGCCCCGGGCCCTGCTGGCGGGGGCAGGAGGCACCGGCAGCCCCGCCGGCTCGCTCCCTGCCCCGCTCGCCCCTCGGTGCCCGCCCGGCCCGCGGAGGGTTCCCGGCCGAGCGCTCCCGCGGAGCCCGGGCGGAGCGTCCCGCTGCCCCGCGCCGCCCGCCGCCGCCGGCCCGCCCAGGGGGGAGCCCCGGGGGGAACCCGGAGCCCCGGGGATGCCGCCGAGCTGTGGGGCCGGGGAGGGGGGCAGCCCCCCCGCCGAGGGGCTTCCCCGCCGGCTCTCCCGTCCCCTCCGGAGCGGGCTGCGGCGCTGCCGGCTCGGCTGGAGTCCGGTCGGGGCTGCCCCGGGCGCGGTTGGGCGGGGGCTGAGCCTCTGCCCCCGGCCGAGGCTCCCGGAGTGCTGGGGGTCGCTGTCCCCCCACAGAAACCCTGCCGGGCTTTCCCCCTTGAGGCTCGCTCCTGCCCGGAGCACGGCGAGCGCTTGAGCTGGGTTTAGATCCAGGAGGGCTCAGAGGTGTTTCACTGGGAATTGGGAATTATCCCTGGGAAGGTCCAGCACCTGCCCCATCAGGGGACACCTTCACAGGCCGTGTCCTGCTCCAGGGACATGCCACCGAGCCCCGGCTGCATCTTTGCAGCTCCCTTTCAGAAAGGCATCTCTCAACCCCGCAGTTCTTGGAACAGTTTCAGAAGAAAAGGTTCTGGCTTAAGAGACCATATGAGAAAACAAAGACAACTGTGCTGTGAAAAAGGGCAAAATGATGTCTGTTTACGACAAGGAGCAGAGCTTGAGGGAGGCTCCTCCATCCTTGGAGAGAGTCTTTTCCTTGGAAAGGCAAGGGAGACCCTCGGTTGAGGCACCCCTGAAGAGAAGGGGCAGGGGAAGGGAAGGGTGGGAGGGTGCCCTGGGCCCCCCCCCCGCAGTCTGGGCACTGGAAATCCAGACACCTGGGTTCCTGCTGCGAGTCCTTTCTGACACTTAGGTTTTGGGCAACAAAATACCATGCTGACTTGCCTTTCCAGCTCAGGGCTTCGGTTAGTGATCATTGCAAAGGAACCATTAGTGACAGCTATCAGACATTACTTGTGTTAAAAGACCAGACTACAGAAAGAAATCTCTAAGCAAGGTACTTCTATGGGGTTACTTTGCTGTTCTCCTTATGTGGGGTCTTTGTCATATGTTGTTCCCCAAAGATAAGGCTTAACAGGTTAAGAAATACATATTTTCTTTATTAGCTCAAGTTGCTCTGCTCAGAGATCTGTTACACTGCATTATGTAAGGTTATTCACTTAAGTCTAATTAAAATCCTTATTTCTTAAATCTTCATACAATTTATTTTAGTCCAGTCTAATTTAAACCCTGTGCTTCTTCCATCTGATGTCAGTGAGAGAATTTCCATTGACTTCAGTAAGAACAGAAGCTGGACCTTAAAACATATATTTAAATAGCTAAGTCAGATCCAGAACTCATTAAAATCAAAGTAAGGTTTGCCAGTGACTTCACTGGGAGCAAGACTGGCATGCTGTATTTTGCATAAAACTGAGCATCAGCATGACCATGACACCAGCGCATAATTAGTTGAAAAAGCGCTTTAGCTGGGTAACTGAATCTGATTTTGGAGTCTCCTCCAGCAAAGAATCACTCATTCCTGGAAACGTCCTCAGAGACTTGCTGAGTTTTACCTAAGCTTTCATTAAAGTCTTTACATTCCAATAACACCGTGCTGATATTTTTCATGTGTAGCTTCTCCCACATGGCTTTAACATAAAAGATCTATTCTTGCTTTCAATGTTTATTTTTAAGGTTGAATAAGGTAAGATAAGATCAGCCGTTGCATTCACTTACAAGATTAGGAGGAGAATCCCATAAATGATAGTAGTACATTCAATGTAGGGGGGGGTGTGTGTATTTACACGTGCATATATATGTGCTTACTTTTAAATTAACATCATTGTCGTCGGTTCAAATATGTGTTTAGGCAATGTTTACTTAGCTAATTTATTTTTCCAAGTTGGTAGTTTTTATTCTTTTATTTCTCAAGCTGGCCAAAAAATCAACAACTAATGTATTATACCGGATTGTGTGATATGACTCTATTTGTTCTCTCCATAATTACAGGTTAGCCGTGTTTCAAAGTATATGGATATAGATAAAAACGGGGTTGAGATGTAAAAAAAGCACAAGTGAAAAAATACCGTGTGGTTTCTATATTTTCCCCACAAGCACAAATTGTTGAGTAAGGAGATTTTCAAAAGCCAGAAATTGCTATGAAGAAAACCAAAGCTGGAATCCAATGCTAGGGGAGGCTGCATCTGGCAGAACAAAGTTTGGAAAGAGATTTTGCTTTCAATGGGACCCTGTGTTTCCCCACAACAGAGCATATGTCATCTATAAAGACAGCGCTTTCATGCATGAGATACAATCGCTGCTAAAATCAACCTCAAAATTAGGAAGCACCTATGCAATGCCGTTATGCAGTTCCTTTGGTTTTCTTATTTATTTGCTGAGGGAGATAAAGCTATGAAAAGAGAGAATTCCTAACTTCATGATTTTAAGATGGTGCATCTCAGATATAATAATACCAAGAAACTGATAGAATGTGAGGATTTTAATGTGTGACCCTTCTTCTGTAGGCTACGAGTGCTGCCAGAAACTGAAAATATGATTCATAGAACAGCTCCTTCTCTACCTAGTTTAAATTGTGTAAGACCTGAGGGGTTAGTAATCTGCAATCTGTGGTTTTATTTTCTTAAGGATTTAAAAGGTCTCATGCTCTAAAATGCAAAATTAGGGAGGTTCTGTTTCTGTGCGTTAGGAAAGAAACTCTGATGCCTATTTGAAATGCCAAAGCTGCAGTGTTAAGTGATAAAAGGGTTGAAATCCATCATTATTTTTGAGTTTTTGCAAGGTGATGGTGTGAAAACCATGTCTTTCATACTGATGTTTTCTCATTTTCAGTGAATAGCTTATTAAATCATCACAGTTTGAGTTCAGCTGAAACTGAGAATGCTGCAGTGAAGCTCAGCTCCTGTGGCACAGTTAGATGGATGTTTGGATCCGTGCAGCAGCAGCTCTGGACTTAGGGCTGGTGTGAGGGTACATAAATCAACAGAAGGCTCACCCCGGGTGTTTGAAGAGATTTGCTTGAGTGTAGTTTTTAAAATAATGCTTTAAACTTGACTGTATCCCTTCAGTCGATCACTGAAAAAGTCCCCTAATAAGAAACACTGACAAACGTGTGACATTTTGGCCCTAAGTCGAAGACAGAGATCCTTGGCAGCGGGCGCTCACCCTGCGTGCTGAGACCATGTGTACACCACGCTCCCCGCTGAGACACTTGAATTCACCTCGTTCACACTCTCGCGAAATCCACAAGTGCTGGACACTGGCAGGTTATGGCTTTTAAGTGTCTCTTAGCCCATGTTGATACAAAAATACAATGACACTTTCTTTTCAAAGCTTTTCAGAGAAAAAATAATTTTTCCGAGTTAGACTCCCTGGAAAAGACGGATGAAAATATAAATGACAGCAAAGTTTTGCTGAAAAAAAGCTCTTAAGTTGTGTTAGTTTTGAGTAGCGCGAGTCCCGTTATTAGATTATGCAGCACGTAGGTTGAATGTCAGCTTTGATTTTAGCATCTGTCGGCAGCGTTTAAGAGAACTGGAACACATCAAAACTTGGCTAATGTTGACAGGCAAAACAGTAGACTGAAATTTCAGGCTATCTAGAAACCACACCCAGACCCCAAAACACATGTTAGAAGTAACTTTAATTCTGTGCTTCAGCTGAACGAGCAACCTTTTACTGTGGTCACTTGTGATTCTAAGTCAAACGTGTGCTTATTTCTGGTGTGGGCTACATATCAGTTTACCACCTTTCTGCAGAGCGCTTTTTCTGAGGATACCTTCTGCTACGACTGCTTTTGAGTGCCCTTCTCATCCCGGGCTTCGCAGGAGCCAAGCCACCTCAGACTATTAGATCCTATTAGATCCTATTTTTATTACTATAAACAGTATCCTTGCAGCAGCGCCAAGAATCCTGTTGTGTTAGGTGCTAAATAAGTAGAGAACAAAAGGATCGTTCTTGCTTTAGTGGGTTTATAATCTAATTTCCTGGACTTAGATTTTCAACGGTGAGCACTGGACGTGGCAGGGACCGCCTGGGATTCCCAGCTGTGTCCAGCAGCAGCAGTGCAGTACCCACCGCACTTGTTACGCACCTAAAAGCCTTTGTGCATCCAGCCCATATTTCTAGTCCGGCAGAGGCCGGGCAGTGATTGCGATGAGGGAATGATGTGCGCAGGCAGGAGGGCAGCTGCCTCCCGTGGGAGGGGGCAGCGGGGGGGCTCCTTGGATGTGGGGGGCTGAAAGGCCACTCAGAGCATCCCGCCGACTCCCTGCCGGGAATAACTCCGGGTTATTCCCTGCTGTACTAACGCTTTGTTCAGCCCCTCGAAATCCGGCCAAGCAAGTGGACTTTGCTGCCTACTAGATTGTGCCTCAAGAGTTTCACCCTGATATACAAGCCACATTTTTTCCTCTCTTCATTCACTCCCAACAGAACCTCTTTATTCACTGCGAGGAATTCCTTCCCTTCCTTGGTGTTTATGCTTTGTGAATATTTATAGGCTGTTATCATGTCTATCTTGCCATCCCTCAGCCAGACTACGTGCTCTTTTAATCTTGCTTCGTAACTCAATCTCTCCCAGCCCCTCATCATTTTTTGTTGTTCTACTCTCAACTCCCGCCAGTTCCAGTTGCTCGTTTTGCTTTGGGTGAACGCCGTATTTATGTTAATGTGATGTGGTGGGTGGTCCTCTCGGTGCTCGTGGTCCATGAGAGTGATTTAGACGTTCGAAATGAGGTTGGCATTTTATAGCCAAGCCATGGCCTGATTGCTGGTTCCGCTCTTCAAAGCACTCCGGGAAAAAATATGCTTAGCCATCATTATTAAAAACGGCCACGATAGCCACTAATAAAGTGTCTGTGCAGGGCTTCAAGGGAATTGCCAAAACTGCACGGGTGCTCTATACATTCAAAATGATGGTTTGCTGTTAATTTCAAAACCATGTGCTGTATTTTCTAATGAGTTTCCATCTCATCTAAATTGAGGAAGATAGAGGTAATATTTCCCATTTGGTAAGAATATAAATTCCAGTTAGAATTTATCTGAGTCACGGTTGTAGCCCCAGGGTGTTGTTCAGCCTTGGTCTGGGTTGGTTTGCTTTCGTTTTTGATAATAAATGCTTTCCCCCATGTGTTCTTGCCAGTCTCTCGCTGTCTAGGAACCCAGGGGATTAGAGATCATCTCACGGTGGTCTCACCTATCTCACCAAATTAAAATTCAAACTTTCCCCACTGTTCAAGGAAGAAAGCTCTAGCATTGCCCTTCTTTTCCTCACTTTCCTTTGCTTTTTGATTATCCATTTCTCTGTGACAAACTTCTGCGGCAACACTGATCAGAGTTTAGCACAAGTCACGATGTTTTAGTGTAGCCTGAACCCGTTTGGTTTTTTCAGTGCTTGCCAATGCCGAAAAACAGAAGGCGCATAGCAGTTACCGCATTAGTTCTTACCTCTCCTGATGAACCATCCCTCTCCCTCCAGGCTCTGTCCCGGAGCCGTGTGTGGAGGTCGGGAGTTGGTGCGGGGGAGCCCTGTGACTTCTCTCATTGCCAAAAGTGCCTTAAAAACCTGCGATCAGCTCGCCACAAGCGCTTCAGTATTTTAATTGTGGACGTGAGACAAATTAGGCAACGATCACAGCCTCAGAGTAAAGCTAGGCTAAAGCCATAGAACATGCCGTCTGAACCTGTTTGCCAACGTGTCGAAAGCATGTGGTGAAACCGTGTTTTGAGAATTTCTCTGAAATCCTGAGCTGCTTGGGAATTTTGAGTTAGCCGAGTTCCCTCTTAGGACCTGCAGCATTTCACACAGGATTATGCTGTTATGCGCAGGAAGCTCCAGGTGAGGCTCTGCAGTGATAGCTAACGCAGTACATTTATTGTGCCATCCTTAACAACTGAGAAACATCTAGTGAGTTCAGAACATTTTACAAATAGCACGAACTGAGCATCAGACTGGTGAAACTGCTATATGTAATTATACCCCTTTTACAGACAAATAAGAGAAGGGATGGACAATAGAAATACTTTTCCAGAAGCCAGACAGTACTCCAGTGAAAGCGCTGGCATCCTCCCTCAACCACTTGACCACATTCTGGCTTCGATTCCGGGAGGCATTACTAATCAGGAAGAATGCTCATGCACTGGCTTAATTTCAAGCACATGCTTAAGTTTCACTGAAACCAATTAGACTTAAGCGTGTGCTTAAGTCCTGTCGTGAACTGGGTTCAGTTTGCCGATATGCAAAATGAAAAGTTCTGCTGTGATACAGTTTTCCAGTGGGTTATATGTGAGTTTTATAACTTTATAGTACTGTAATGTAAAATGTATCTCTTCCCACAGAATTGCTCCCTGGGGAATGCCTTATTCTGAGTGAATGAAAAGCATCACTAACTTAATCTCCATACAAATGCAAGAAAAATTGATTTGTTAAATACAAACATTTTCTTTGCTTTTAAAAGAATGCTTATTCCCGTAGTGGCTAGCCCAGAATCCATTCTGTGTCTTCTCAGAAGAGAAAAATGCTGAAGAAACACTATTTTGCTCTGTTAATGAAGTCTGTGTGGGTAAGTATAATTCGCTTATGCAGAATATGTGGATATATTTCTTATCGTCCATTTCATTCCAGTCTGAACATTCCTCAGAAAATATCAAAGGTTTTATGTCATCTCTAAATGAAGAAATGTGTAATGCTCCATGACTTCAGGCACTGATCTTATCCCTATGAATGGGTGACTAACTGAAACATTAGAATTATAAATGGGAATAATAAATTCTGGCCATAGGAGGCAGTAACATGTAACAGATTAAGCAATCTAGATCTGGAGAAGAGCTGATCTACAGTAACTACTTTGGTGCAAACTGTAACGTATGCATTTTCTCCTCCATTTGCAAAGAAACAGATGTGACTCAACTTTGCTTTTTTCCAAAGTCAATCTGCTTGGAGGAACACAAACAAGATTTGTTTCCAGCAAGGCATATGACTGTATTTCTGTCCTGTTGGTGTTTTTTTCCCTTCAAAAGTGAGAAGTGGGTCTGAATCTGGAGCACGGAGCAGTTAAGTAGCACAACCCCACTGGCAGGCTCTCATCTTCAGGCTTGGCTGTGGCCTAGGAATCTTTCGTCTTAATTTTACCAAAAATTTACTTTGCGAAGAATTTCCAGTTCTGCCTTTCTGTCGTTTGATGCTGTGGCTCTGATTTTTCTGAAAGTCACTTCTACAAGTAAGCGCGTGGAATAGCTGGTCAGCAGTCGCTGCTGCTCTTGTCTCCAGGCTGGATGCGGTTTCTGCCGATGGCAGCGAGCAGCCGCCGGTGCCGGTTACTGGCATTGCCCGAGTGCTGGTGCAGCCCCATCGCCCCGAGACGCTGGGCCGGCACTTTGGATGCACCACACATGTGAAAGCTGGAAAAAGATCCTGTTTTGTCTAGCTGCTGTGCTGAGGAGCTCTCTGGAAACGCTTGTGGTTAATCGATACAGACAGGAGGGATAACAAGTGAGTGGAGGAGATCGCAGTTGGGGATTCTTTTTAGATTTTCCTATGAATGAGTATTTTTGTCTTGAAGATGAATTGTGAATAACGCCTTCCTCCTGCCCAAGAACGCTATAAAGTGGCTAATATGTGTCTCTGTTAAGATGGAGAGAGGAGCTGCTCCGATGTGCTTCACCAGGGGCCGAGTAGCAGAGCGACATGTGAGTGACGGCCACTTTATGCTGCTCTCGGAATGGAGATGTGCCCTAACTACAGATTGTAGGTCTGGAATTGAACTTTTCCAGCTTGAAAGGATGTTTGGATCTGGTGGGGCTGGGCTGGAGTATTTGAGAGAGAAAAGCAGCCACAAAATTTGGACACAAGCCAATAGCTTTTGGTTTAAGGATGCATCCAGCTTGGAATCTTGTATACAGCTAAGTAAGACAAAATCCTTAGGAATTCCCATCATGTCAAATATTTACATTCGGGGGGGGGTGTGTTACTTTTTCTTGGGCTTTTTTTTTCCTCCCCTGTGGAGTTTCATCCTGATTATAAAAATTCCCTTTTCTATCGGATGTGTCAAAATGCAGTGATTGCATCGCCCAAGTGTCTGTGCTCTCAAACAATGTAGACTTTTAGTGTTTCTGCCAAAAGTAGCAATAAGGGTTTAGTCAAAAATTGAAGCTTCTGCTGCAACAAACACACACGGAGCGCAGTTAGCAAGTTGAGAACGGGGCTGTATTCTGTGCTGTTACTTCGGTATAGCTATAGACTACAGCGACTCCTCTAGAGTCTTTCTGTCCTTACGAGCAAGAGCAAATTTGACCTTATAGTCCATTACCTCTAATACAAATACTGTTATTTTTTAGTTTACCGTATTCTCTAGGATAATGATTTCATGTTTGTTTTAAGTGTAATTCAGTTTAGACTGTCCTCCAAAAGCTTTGCTAGTAATTCGGCCTCTTGAAAGGTCAGCCAGATGAAACTTGGCATATTTGGCAGGTGAGTAAAAAAGCCAGAGGAGTGCGGAGCACTCGGGAATGAATCTGCCCGAGGCCACAGAGCGTGAACCGGGTTCATGGCAGAGTGATGAGGACGCAAAGCCCCGACTCCTCATGGGCTCTACTAACTGGGCAGCGATGGGGCAGCCTGCACGGATGCTGCAGCTGCCCAATTAAAGGTTTAACTGATAGCAATGGGTTTTGTCGTCCAGTATTTTCGTCTTTTCATATGAGGTTTCATAGGAACTGCTTTTTAGGAGGCACTAGTGCAAGCAGTTGTGAAGGATCTGGCTGTCGCTGCTCACCACGTCCAGCCGTTAAAGATGATAAAAACAGTACAATTGTGAGTCTGCTCCAAAACCAGCCCTTAACACTAATAATGCATCTTTCCAGCTAGTTTATGCACTCCAGTGCACGGTGAGGTAACAAAATCCAGGGCCGGTTTCACTGGCCTTTGGGTAGGTAGCCTGCTTCTGTTACTGCTCCCCTGCTTCGCCGGGGGCTTTGTTGCCATGTGTTTATTCCCTTTGTGGTTGTTTCAGGGTTTGTGTGCTTCGATCTACACAAATACGTTGCAGGGACCTTGTTACTGTGACCTGCAAAGCCTTTGCAAATGGCAGTGCCATAGCGAAGTGACTCCACATTTGTCCATCAGACGTAAGTCTCAAGTTCTATATTACTAGATTAGTAATAAAATACTGCTGGAGTGGAAACCTCTCTGCTTTGCCACATGTTCAGGAGCCTCTGACTTGCAGAGCAGACGTTTAATTACTGAGTTCCCATTTGACTTGGTCTGGGGCTTGTATTTGTGGCAAACTTGGAGGCCGGAGATGTGTAAGAGGGATTTAACCCTGTGTGTGTGTAGGATGTGTCGATGCCAGGGATGAGCAGCTCCTGTCTCGGAATAAATTGGCTGTGGGAATCGGGGGGCCTCCGTGGTAGACCCCAGCTGTGAATATCCCCCGGAGTGTTTATATTTTTCTTATTTCCTGAGCTTGTAAGCCAGGGAATTTTGCTGATATTGCTCTGCAGCTCGAGTCTTGCCCACGGTTTGCAGCAGACCCGCATGCGCTCACTTCATCTGCGAACTCTTCGTATTAGGAAGGTGACGGCACTCCCTGAGCCGGGCCCGGGCCCGTCACCAGCGCGGCTGTCCCTTCTCTCCCGTGCAGGCAGATGAGTTGGGTTTCTCTTCCCGGTGAAGGGAAATCTCCCTGTAAGGATCACGGGATGGTTCAGGTTATGCAGAAGCAGGTACATGGCACACAGGGACTAAGAGGAGCCAGGTGTGACTTGGTGCCTTGATCGCCTTGACTGAGGCACAGGCTGTGCAAACGTTCAGCATCCACACTCTGGGAACGTAACACATCCGTGTTAGATCCTTCTTTCCAGCCGATAGGCAGGCTGGGAGGCAGCCTGTGTCCCAACCATTGGTACCCAGTGAATAAAAGTTGGCTTGAAAATCTCCAGGGCACAGCCAGGCAGATCGCAAAGCACAGCTTGAGCGAGCGACCCCGGCTGGGCCCGTAAAGCCCGGCAGCGCTGGGCTGCGCCGAGGGACCCGGCCGAGGGTTCGGCTGCGCCAGGGCGGGCGGTGGGACCAGGGCAGAGCGGGGGGGCCGGAGCTGCTCCCCTGAGAACTCATCTCGTGCTGCTCCAAAGAGGCAAATTCCACTTTTCTCACTGAAGCACACTCACAACGAGCACAACAGAAGTTTGCTTAAGTAAAGAGTGAATAATATATAGGAATATATGTACATATATATGTGTGCATGCAAAGGTCTTCAGGATTTAGCTGAGTGTTCACACATTCCCTAAGCCAATAACATCCGTTGTTATGGGAAATGAGGTAAGTGACAGAATTACTGTCCTTATGGCGGGCGACAGGCGAGTCTAATGTTCCCATGCTGTAATTCCCTGTTTCAGTTACTGCTTCAACAATAGCTTGTGTGAGAGAGAACACGAACAAAGAGTGCTCAGTTTTATTTGAAGATTTCATCTAAAAAATAGTTGGACTCGGACGAGGCTCGAGTTGGAAAACAGTAAAATAAAAGACCTGTGTCCTTAACTAAGAGCTTGCTGCTCAGCAAACCCGCTCGGGGTTTAATTCCCTGAACTGCGCCTTCTAGTTAGTGCAGCCAAAGGAGTTTTTCTGGGCGATGCCGTTTAAAACGTTTTCTGAGCCAGCGAAGCTGCCACAAACGCTCCTGGCGGGGCCGAAGGTACCGGCCGGGCCCCCGCAGCGCTCCCGGCCCGGCTGCGCGGCTCTGCGCGGGGATGTGCCGGGGCGCGGAACCCTCCGCAGCCGGCGCCGGCCCCAGCAGAGCCCCGGGGGGTGGGGCGGCACCCCCCGCACTGCCCCGCGGTGCTGACACCCCCCTTTCTCTCTCCTTCTCTCTCTCCCCCCTTGCGCAGCCTGCGCGGCCGCGGAGCCGCCGCTGCGCTGGGAGCCGCGGTGCCGGCAGCAGCTCCGCCACCTGCGGGACGGCGGCGGGATCGCGGCGCGGCTGCCGCCCCGCCTGGAGGGACGCTGGGTCTCCACCGGGTAAGGCCCCCCCGGAACGGTCCCCGAACCCCCGCCCCGCCGCCCCCCCCGGAGAAGGCAGCGCAGGGAGAGGCCGCGCCCTCGCCCCCTCCCCACAGCCCCGGCCCCGGCTGGGGAAAGGCCGAGATCCTCCCGCGGACCCCGGAGCCTCCCGCCCCCGCCACAACCGCCGCGCGCTGCCCCGCGCCCGGGCACGGGGCCCGAAGCCCCCGACGCTGCATCCGGGGCCTTCGCCCTTCGGCCGCGGGGGCCCAGCCCGGGCACCGCCCGCGCGCGGCCGCCCTTGCGTATGGCTCCCCCCGCGGTGCCGCTGCCCCGCTCCCCCCGCTCCCGGGTGCCCCCGAGGGATTTCACCCCGCAAAGCCCCGGCCGGGCGCTGCGGAGGCTCAGCGCTCCCTTTCCCCCCGCCAGGTGCGAGGTGCGGCCGGGACCCGAGTTCCTCACGCGGTCCTACCTCTTCTACGCCAACCGCCTCTTCAAGGCCTTCCAGTTCTACTACTGGGACCCCTCCTGCCGCGACCCCTCCTACTCGCTGATCATCAAGGGCAAGCTCCGGCTGCGCCAGGCCTCCTGGATCACCCGCGGAGCCACCGAGGCCGACTACCACCTCCACAAAGTCGGCATCGTCTTCCACAGCCAGAAGGCCATGCGGGAGGTGGCCGCCTGGATCAACACGACGGCGGGCTGCGGCGGGTTCCTGCGCCCGGGGCGCAGCTGGGCACCCGGGGCCCTCTACGAACTGCTGAGCGCCAAGAGCGAGCGCGACTGCACGGCCGCCCTGGGCTTTGCCATGCACGAGCTGAGCCTGGTGCGGGTGGAGACGCGGTACCAGCCCGTGGCCCGGCCGCAGCAGAGCGGGAGCCAGCTGGTGGAGGAGCTGTACCTGGGGGACATCCACACCGAGTGGGGCGAGCGGCTCCACTACCGACCCACCGGCTACCAGCAGCCGATGCAGAGCGCCGTGGTAAGGACCATGCCATTACACCGTTGGTCCCCTCCTGGGCTTTGCCAAGTGGGAGCCATCCCGTGCTGCTGAGGCTGCGCGGAGCCCTCCTGTCCCGGGGGTGCAGGGCTGCGGGCTCCCCGGGCACTGCAAGGGGTCACGCTGTCCCCGGGAGACGGGGGGGGAGCTCAGAGAAACCAGCATCATGAACAAGCCGCGTTGGTGTGGGCCTGGAGCAAATGGCTTTTCTTTGGCTCCATGTTCTCCTGGGAAATGCGGTTTCCTACTTTCCTGCATCAAAGTCAGTGAAATCTTTGGGCTGCGCATCGTTAGAGGCTGCCAGTTCTGTCGCTTTGTCTTCCTCTCCTCGCCTTCGCTCTTCGTCGTGTCTTCCAGGTTGAGAGAGGAGCGAGGAAGCGACATCTGCCATTAAATCGTTCCTCAGTGGAATGTCATTTAGAAGAGGAAGTGGCCCCGAATAAAATTATGTTGTTAACGCAGAAATCAAACTTTCCCTTTGACATAAAACAACTGAGCAGGAGACATGGTTGCATTTTATTTTATAGTTTATATTTTATTTTACATTTTATTTTATTTTTTATTTTACTTTTTTTAATTTTGTTTTTTATTTTAGTTTATTTTGCAGGAGGTTAGTTTCTTTCCGGGAAAGCATATTTCTGTCTGAATCATAGCTAATCAATTCAGAAACAGCCGAGCAATGAGATGGGGTGAAAAAAGTTCTCTGAATTTTATCAGATAGAATTGAATTAACTGAAAAAAAATATTTGGGGGGCAACATTTCCCCACACCCCAAACTGCACCAGCTGAACTCTGAAAAACACAGAACACCCCCCCTCGAAAGTGAGATTCTCAAATTGGTTAAGCTTGTGTTATCTTGGGCCAAAACCATATATATGAGCAAAACCAGATGGTAAACATAAACACTTTTAAAAGTTAATTTAAAACCAAACCTAAAGATACTGAAGTTCACTCTCTGAATACAGCACTGTAATTAATCAGCTAACAGCTCTCCAATGGACCGGCACATGACGTCACCACTTGGCGATAATTAGAAGCTGCCATACATTAGAAATAACTTCACACAACCGGTTTAAGCAAGTAAGGTTTTTGGCTCCATGTCTATAGTGATAATTTTATTGGGCAAGGATTTTTCTTTCTTTTTTTTTTGAATTTTATTTCCTGAACCAACATCCATTTGCTTGTGCTAGTGAGGGTTACACAGCTATGTTAACAATCATTTTTTAACCCTCTTTATGAAAATATCACTCTTTTCCCCTTAAATTTATATCTGTTTTAAAGAAACCCATTCTCCCAAATTACCTTTCATTATCAAAGAATTTCCTGTCTAAGGAGAGCACATGTATTTGCCAACTTCTGGGATTATTTAGCCATAATGTACTGCGTACTGTCAGCACTCATTAAGGTGACAGTAGCAGTAAAGCAAGCTGAAAATGACTAAATTACAGTTGACTCCAATCAACTCGCATGTAAATTACCCACCCTACAGTTAACTACTGCGTTATTTAACCTTGTTGCATACGACAGCTCAGTAAAGATTAGCTCGTGTTCTAGAAAACCATAGTGCTCAAACCCCTGGTTATTTAAAGATAAATCGTTTGTGATCGATGAAGCATAAGGAAAAGTCCCGAGCTGCACAAACCCTCCTGGTGCGGGACGGGTTCGGCTCCGAGCTCGGCAGGAGGCGCAGGCGGAGGAGGAAGGGCCCGGTCCTGGTTTGGCAGCGGGTCCTTCCCTCCGGGCACTGTGGCCGTTCCGGCTGCGGGGCTGCGAGCGGCTGTCGGTGCGGGGCGGCACAGCCACAGGAGCCTCCCACCGCTAAGGTTTTGCAGCCTTTTTGGGAAGACTCCATCACTTTTTCTGGATCGATGCGGAAACGTGGTGGTGCAGCCAGCTTCTCCCAGCACCTTCCTCCTCCCCCGTGGGTTGCAGTGGAAAATGTGGGGAACGACGTGTCTGTCCCGAGGGAGCATTCCCTGCCCGCGCCCCGTCCTCCCGCCCGCAGCCCGTCCTTGGCGCTGGCTCGGGGCTCAGCCCCGCGTCTTTCCCAGCAAACCGGAATAGCAAAGAGCCCGGCAGCACTTTATCTCACTTAATCTGCTTGGACGTCTTGGGCCAAGTTCACCGCAGTCAAACACCCTGCTGCAGGAGAGGGGAGTTTCAGCTTTTAAAATATTCTGAAAGGGGTTTTGCCCATCAGTTTACAAAAATGTTATTTTCTGTCTTCTGCAGCACCATGTGCATCCTTGCCCTGCCTGTGGGATTATATACAGAGCCGATGAACACCACCCTCCCATTCTACCCGCCCAAGCTCAGCTGCCGATGCAGCTCAGCGGCAGCTGGGTGAGCACCCACTGCGAGGTGCGCCCTGCCGTGCTCTTCCTCACCCGCTACTTCATATTCCACGGTAACAACCACACCTGGGAAGGTTATTACTATCACTACTCCGACCCGCTCTGCAAACAGCCGACTTTCACCATCTACGCATCGGGGCATTACACCCAAGGCATCCCCTCCTCCAAAGTGCGAGGTGGCACAGAGCTGGCTTTTAGAGTCACTCAGGCTCGGGTGACACCGATGGACCAGGTGACGGTGACGATGCTGAACTCCTCGGAACCCGGGAGCTGTGGGCTGACGAGCTCCTGGAGCGCCGGGGTGGAGCAGGATATCACACCCACCAACGGGTGTTTGGCTCTGGGCATCAACCTGCCCCACACAGAGTACGAGCTGTTCAAAACGGAGCACGACGCGCAGGAGCGCAGCCTGCTGTACATCGGGGAGCGGCCCACTGACGGATCCAGCCCCGACAGCCCTGCCAAGCGACCCACCTCCTATCAGGCACCTCTGGTTCAGTGTGCCGGAGCGCCAGAGGAATTCTCTAACTACCTTAGTCTAAAATACTCGGGAAAAAAGGATGCTAATGGGAATGAAGCACTAAAACCTTTGCCTGTGGCCTTTTTATTGTTTGTAGCACTTGTCTTTTTAAGATGGGACTAGTTATCTGTTCAGGTACAGCACAGAATTCAGATAGTCTTGGTGCTAGCATGACTTTCATATCCTTCAAATGAGCACATCTGGAATCAGTTTTACTCAGATTTGGAAACACTTTTTAAAAACACCCAACAACAGTGAATGAAGCCAAGAAGACATGCCTGACTACATGCTGTTTGTCCTGTGGCTTTACTGCCTTATCTCCCCTCTTCCTTGCGTACAAATTTAATGTAGTGACATGGATGCGCTGCACATTGCAAGAGATAATTTAGCCATACGAGCAGGGGGGAAAGCAACATCAATTACAAGTGCTGCTTGGAGCTTTTGACATTGCTAAAATTTCATCAAGAGCTTGATTCAGATGTAATTTAAACATCTGAAATGTCGGCTGCTGAGTTTCTTTGAGCTTAACATTCCCTCCCATCGTACTCCTTATTGCTGTTCTTGCAAATTTAATCTGCAGTCAGTCAGCAATAGGTGAACCGTCAGCAAGTACTCTTGATAAGGGCACAGTTAAGCATGTCTTTTCTCAGTTCGCAGACGTTTTCTGCAGTTTTCGTGTGTGTGCACACACAAAGACGCAACACACGCTCTGCCATTAACCATGTACAAAAAGCATCCCTCGCAGAGCGTTACTTTGACAGACTGTTACGCCTGACCCTGGTTCTAAGAGAAGATACAGTAAATGGAAAAGGCTTCTGTGCACAACTGCTCCCACCTCCAGCGTTACCCAGCTGCAGACACTGCAGCTGAGCTGCATTATCCCAGCTTTTCCACTGCAGATACTGCATCCCAGCTGCGTTACTCCGGCTTTTCCAGTGTGGTGCTGGGCGCGCGCTGGTGCGTCAGCGGCGCCCCTGTGTCCCTGCCCACCCTGAGCATCAGGCAAAGGCGATGGCTGCTCCCACTCACCAGGTGCTGAGCGAAGCAGAAGGCTGCTTACAAGTCTTCCCAGGCCACGTATTTTCACTGTCTGCTTTCTAGTAAGCGTTGTGGAGTACCAGTTAATCCAGCTCTCCTTTCAATCAAAGTGTCACTTCCAGCCTCATTCCTGTAAAGATGTTTTATAAATCTGCCTCTCCTGAACCACGGGCTGAGGAAATACTGGAACCAGAAAGCACAGTCAGGTCAAACCCATTTCTACTGACAAGAAGCACAAACTAAGAAATTGTATTCCCTGTCTGCTGCAGCTAAGAAGCATATAATTTACTTGGAGAAGACCTCTTCCCAGTAGCTAAATCCTCTCCAATAAGCCTATATATCTTACACACAAAGGATATTTTGTTAAACTAGCTATGCAATAGCTACCTTCTTAATGCTGTATTTATGAACTTGCAGCTTGTACTTAGATAAATTATGGGTTTTATAACATAAAAATACTTTTGGGGAATCTGTACATTAACTAATAATTTGAATGAGATGCTTATTAAATGCATACAATTGTGATATACATGTTGTCATCATGTTCGCATGCTCCAGGCATGATCAAATGTTAATCATGCACATAGACAGTTATACTTCTAAGATGATAAACAAAAAGGCCACACGTGGCTCCCTCTGCCATCACTGGAGAAGGAGACTTCTCCAGGGCTAATCCAGCAGGCAGAACACCTCCCTCCGTTTCTGAGGGGTGTTGTGTTTTGTTGCCTGCTGCTGCGTGGAGATGCACAGGCAAACACCTGAAGAACTGGAAGTGCCTCTTGGAGAACGTGGCATCTCCTTTGGGTTGTCCCTGTGGGGATGCTGTGAATCGGGGCGAGCCCAGGGCAGCACAGCTGCATCTCCTGGAAGCCGTATGCACAGCAGGACTTTTTCTTCAGCAGACCCGTTTCCCGTCACCTAGCTAGAGCCGTCACTCTCTGCAGGCCAGAGAAAGGCCTGTGGCTCAAATCAGCAACGGTACGTGTTTCTGCAGGACCCAAAGATGGCCAGAACAGGGAACAGCCTTGTGCTGTCTTAGGAGGGTGGGTGCAGGAGGGAGAAGGCAATTCCTGCTCTACGTTTACCCCCACGAATTGAGATCTGTTTGCAGAATCTTGTTTTTTTCATTTACATAGTAGGGAAACTTAGCAAGAGTTTGGATATTGCATGGTGTAAAAACTCCTCCAAGGCCACAGATCCTTTCAAGGTGGTGACAGGATTTACCTGACGTAAGAAGTTACAACACAACATCACACTCGTGCTGCACACTCGAGCGTGCTCCCAGCCCCGCCGTCGCGGGTGAGCACTCGCTCCAGCAGCGCTGGGTGCTCAGATGCGGTGCCGCAAACAGCGCAACAGACGGGCCACGCCAAACCTCCCTCTGACGGCCTCGCCATTGTCCGCTGCTTCCCCCCCTTTCAGTACACTTCTGAAAGAAAAAAAGCCATGAAAAAGCTATTTGCATAAATAGCATAACTTTTATTGTTCACAGTTCTTTGGAGAAACATTCCTAAATTACACAGTTATTCTCTCAAGAATTTGTGCCTTTTCCAATTTGAGTTTGCCTGGCTTCGATTGCCAGGCAGTGATTCTTGTTGTGTTGCTCTTTTTAACATCAGAAAGCTGCAGTGTTCAGTATTTTCTCCCCATGAAGGTGCTTGTGCACTGGAATCAAGACATTCTCAATTCTGGTAGATAGACTCAGCCAACTGATTCTCCCTCTCGCCCTCTCTAAGGCATTTCACGCAGTAATTTTTGAATCTTTTTTTTTGCAGCCATTCCAATTACTCAGCTTCTCTTTTAAAATGTAAATATCCAAATTGCATCAAAAATTCCCAGCTCTCACAGCTGAGACATACAGAAGTATAATCACTTACTGCTAACTGTAATTCAAAACAAGAACGCATTCCTATTCATTAGTTTTTCACCCTGGGACTGCACTGGGAAAACGTGGTGCTGTTACTGACTCTGTTCCTGTTAACATTTTATCAGCAGCGATTTTCACCAGTGAGCTGGAACCACTGAATGGTATCAGCTCCCAGCAGAACCCTTCTTTGAGCATCCCCATTTCACTAAAGGTGTGATTGTCAGAAAACACCAAGCTTTGCAGGGGCCCAGATACACTTAGTTCACACTAATCCCAAAGACAACTGAAAACCAAGGACAGAATGAAGAGGCACATCACGCTCCTTCATTCATCTCCTTTTCCAAGCCCGTCCCTGGGCAGCCCTGTCCCATTTGCCATCCTCATCTGCAGGGCACAGACTGCCCCAGGCATCTCCCTTACAGCTACTGACACGAGGCTTCTAGACCTACTGAATCTAAAAATATTAAATATTAAGCATTACCCATGAATGACATCACCTTTCCCGTTCTCTCACATCATCACTAGCAGTTTTACCACCTGTACCTGGTAACGGTCCGTATCCTACAGCAAAGATTTCCTCTGAACTTCAGCTCTCCATCACCCTCTCCAGGCACTCCCACCCATACATTTTTGTCTTCCTTTGGCTATTGCTTTCCTTGTTAATTTTCTACATAACGCTCAACTTTGAGTTGATTGCTGTCTGCTTCCCTTTTTGTTTTGTATTACTTTACATCTAATTTTTTCCTTCATTTTATCACTGAAACAGGATGGACTGTTAGCCAGAGTTGTCCCCCATCTCGATTGCAAAATTCTTGGGATTTTGCCCATTTAATAGCTTTCACTTAGAAAACCACTGATTCTAATTCAGTGTTACATCTAATTTTTTCTTCACTCCCAGATTTGATACGAAATTTGCTCAGCTATGCCCTTTGGAAGCACCAATTACACTTATTAGCAGTTTGCATGGCTCTATGCCTCGCTCGAGTGTAAGCAGGATTCCACAGCAACCACCAGCTTCTAGTTCTGCGATGCATTTATCTGACATGAACAAGGCAAAACCAAATAACTCCATGTTGCATGTCTAACGCTGCATTAGAAAAGCAGGTCTGGGACACAGACAACAAACATTAGTCATAACTACTGTATTCCTTTCAGCTGTAAAATATACACCTCTATATTGTACCTGTGAAGAGAAACCCAGCTAACAGATGCACTGGCAGGTCAGCACCTGAAAGTCAGTGGTAACAGGCACACAAGAGTTGGAAAACTCTTCCCCATTCACTTCTTATAGAATACTTTTCACTCCAAGAAGCAGAGAAGAAGAAAAAAAATGTTCAAACGCTCAGAATGCATTTAGTCACTTCCTACACCGAGTCTGAGCATGGGAGCCTTTCGTGTCTTCTTTAATATCACTAAGCTACTCATGTTGCCTCGGCAATTTTCTGCTTCTTTAGCAGGCAGGGAAATTTAAAGCATGAGCTGACTTTGCCAGACAAACATGGTCATGGGTCTGATCTCCTCTTCACAGCTCAATTAACAGTAACTTATTTTTCCAATTAGCCACCTTCATGCCGCCCTGTGTAAAATGCCTCAGAATGTATTTTGCATTCTAGACTTCCCAAACAATTCTTAAACTGAAACAAAACACACAAAAGTTTAAAAACACTGTTGGATATATTAACAGTGTTGAGCTAGTCCTTCATTTGATAAACAATCCACGCTGAATATAAAAGCATGCTGTTGACTAGAAATGGATGTGCCACACTGGAGCAGCAGCAAAAAGCTGGAGACACACAGGAAACAGTGACAAACTCTGCAGCGAGTGCAGGGGAGGAAGGAGCAGGTTTGAGGGACGAGGCAGCAGAAGGTGAGCGGGCGCCAGGCCGGAGAAGCCGCACAGGGACAGGGACACCCCCGCGGCTGGGACAGGCAGCCCAGGGCGGGCGAGACTGGGGGGGCACGGCAAGAAAGAGACCGAGACAGAAAATAACCAGGCAGCAGAGAAGAAAAACCATTTAAAGACGCTTGTCAGAACATCGGTTCCTTTGCGCCAAGGAGCAGTGAGCAAACAAGGATGACTGGGATTGAACCAAAGGGCTGAGGGGGAAGGGATGAGGTTTGACAGCTCAGGCAGAATAGATCAGAAAAGAAACTGGGCAGGAGAGGCTGCAGCCTTCACAGAAACGCTCTTTCAGGCTCAGAACTGAAGCAAAAGTCCCTGGCTCTGCTCACACTTCTGTGGGGCCTCCCAGTGAAATCAAAAACTGCTTCAGCTCAAGGTTACCCACCGCGACACGGGATGCCTAGGCCAAGACCGGGCGTCCGTACACAAACATAAAGGATTCAATCCTGACACAGACGTGGGTTACACCCGCAATGCCATTTTTCAAGTTCAACTTTTAAAAACCGAATTATACGTATCTTAAGAGAGCTCAAGACGTTACGGTAGGTCAGGCGCAGGGAGCTGGGCAGCGTCAGCCTCCCCTGAGCCCACCTTCCGCCCCGCACCCAGGGCTGAGCCCGCGCCGCCACCTCCCCGCAAACAGCGGCCACGCTGAGCGCAGAGCAGAGCGGGTCCTGCCCGTCTTCTGAGCGCTTGACTGTTCGGCCTCAATAAAGGTCTTTTAAAAGTAGTTGCATGTGGATAATTATGTGCGGGAATCTTGCCAACTCAAACATGAGGGACTTCAAGAGGCTTTTCTAATCTTGTGAGTTTATCCACTGAAGAAAAAGATTTGATTAAAAAAAATGAAGTACAGCTAAACTGGGAACAATACGTTACTAAGAGCTGTTCTTCAGGTTGTCACAGGCACTTCGAAATCTTGAAAAAAGATATCACAAAATTAGAAACTCATTAAATAAGAATGAAAGGTACCAATGCAGAAACATAAACAGAAATGCCAGATGTAGAATGTCAACTTGTAATACGTGGCTTCAATTAGTTCTTCTTGATTCATTTGTTTTCTTAACTTCTTTTGTTCTGCCACCTGGAAAAGGCCATTTTCTAATGACAGATCATAGGAGAAAAGATCCAAAGTTCAAGTTTGCTTCAAGGAAAAGCAGCCTTGTTTCTGTGCTTGCAGACTCACAGTTCCTTTCTGTAGTTTTCACTCACGCAGAAGCTTCAGAACAAACTCGGGCAAAAGCGATCTACATGGAAGTTCAGTGAAGTTTTACTCCTCAAAGTACAAACGTGACAGCAGTTCTGCCAAAGGACATGAAGCCCCAGGAAATGGTGGAATAAAGGAGGAGCATATAGTCATTTTGGAAGTGTGCACATGCATGATTATTAGAGTATTACACGGAAGAGGTTTCTGGCTGGCTCTTGTGTTATTTTAAAAAATAATCTACAACCCATTAATAAAACAAACAAATTTTATAGTTAAGCAAATTTGAGCAGTGGAAACACACAGTTACTTTGTCTTCTGCAGCTAATGAAAATAAAAGTCAGTAACAGCACAATGAGTAATGTCACTTCAGCACTGACGCCCGTTAGACAAACTCGTTCAGTACACATGAAGCTGTCAGCATAACATAAGGAAATCTTAATTGGACATGGCCAAAAGATCAGCATTGCCCTGCTTGAACAATAAATCCCACTATTTATCTAACTCTAGCAGGTTATTTATACTAGCATCGTATCCCATTGTCATCTTTTCATCAAGTATATCTAGAGAACAGTGAGGTTTCATCCCAATATAAGTGAGCAGCCTTGCTCAGTAGTTGCTTTTCTTTCTAAAATGCCTAAACATTGCTTTATCCAAGTATTTTCTCATCAGTAGATTAAATTTGTAGACATGTGTCTGATTATAAGAAATAGTAACTTCCATATACGGTATTGAACTAGTCTCACTCCTGTACAGATTACTTTCTTCTTTTTACATTGGTGTTTCTAACTCAAAAAAAACCCAACAAAAAAACCCACAAAAGATCTCAAATGCGTAGGCTGGAATTAACTCACCCCCTGCCCCTTCTTGACTTGTCCGCGTGGGGATGCGAGTGCTGGGTGCCAACCCACCCCAGATGAGCAGTCAGCGGCTCCCCAGCCCCGGCGCTGCTGTGAAGCGCTATTGCAGCTGTACCGCAGCCACCGCAAACATGTGGTCCAGAGAGCTTGGTTTACATGACCTTTAATTTCAAATACAGGGGGTTTGGGCTGTGCTTTTTTCTCAGTTGCTTTATATAGAAAACAGAACTCAGGATATGGCATTTCAGGACATCACGTAGACTACTACAGTTAAGTCACTATCGTGCCCAAGAATTAAGGAAGTATTCCAATTAAGAGATGAAAGTGTCAAACATTTTCCAAAGAAAAGGGATGACAGTCTTCTTTCCTTCTTTCATTAGGCAACTGCAACATCAAGTATCTTAAGACGTTAACGATCCATTTTTGTGTGCACACCACTATGTAAATATGCTAAGTCAAGATTACAATAAGAATTGCAAGTTTACATGTGCAGCGAATAGAAACCCTTTATAGTTTATTGGTGAGAAGAAACTCAAGCAATTTTCAAAGTGAGGTTCCAACTTTATCCCACTAACAGCATTTCAGGAGAAAAAAGTAACATGGAATACCTCCATCCCGCCATTACAATCCTCTATTTTTAGAAAATTCCATCACGGTACATTGATCCCTCTCCACACACGGTATTATCTTGCTCTTTGATCCATCCCTCTCCACACACGGTATTATCTTGCTCTTTGATCCCTACAGCAATTCCACACTAAGCTGAAATGTGGTGCCCAGCCTGCACGTGCAATTGTTAGAGTTGTGCAGTCACAGTCGCCAACTGCCGCTGCAGAGCAGTAGTTACGATCATTCGTGCAGGGAGGATTTGCTTTAGGATGTGGATAACTACATGAAAACAGTAGAAACCATTTTCCATTCATTTCCCAGTACTAGGCTTTGAGACATTTCAGATACCTATTTATTCCAAGTTTGCCCAGAGTGCAGACAGGACTGTAAAGCTCTACCAAGTGTAGACTACCTAAGCAGCCTCTACTGCCTTTTACAAAAATTAACAGTAAACATACGCAGGTGGGTATCCTAGAAGAACAGTAGGGACAATAATTAGATTAACTTCATTTGTACTATCATGTATCAATTAAAGTTTTCTAGTATCTGGTGTTGTGTGAGGACACCAGACAATAATCTTATTTAGAAACTATATGTTTCATGCACAACTTCCTAAGATACACAATGCCCTCCAGAATAATTCCCTTTCTGTGAATACTTAATGAAAACATTTGCTCTGGTGTCATCATGTAAGGAACAACTTACAGAAGATCCAGGTGGCTTAAGAACATCCATTCAATCTATTTTTGCAATGTATCTACAGGCTGGCCTTTTAGGAACCTTGGAAGAAAAAACATCCTTAGTTTTTCTTTCTGCTGCATATGAAAGGGTGCCATCAGACAGACAGGTAATAGAGGTTCCACTGATCAGTCATTTTATTTTAGGCTCAGGAAAAGCAACGCATTATCCAGATAATTCAGTGCTATTTTCTGTTCAGGCTGTTGTCAGAAATGATTGGGAAAGACCTCAGAATTTTGTTAAGATCCAAAATATAAGCAGTTAAATTAAGAGTCTTGTTTAGGACTGATGGTGCAGTCTGTAGTTGTGACAGATCCTTAACTAAGGTCCTTTGTGCGCTGGGTCTCTTTAACCATGCGCCGGTAAGGCATCGAGCAGAGCATGCGAGTGTTTTTCTGGGACCTCTTTATAATCCTGGAGTGCAAACAACAGGAACAACTTTGCTCACAAATGACTTCAAGTCCCAGGTTGTCACAGATCATGAAGAAGTGACTACTGAACATCGGAAGGAGGACATTCTCCTGGATTTCCCCTTCGTCTGAGAGCTGCCTGAGCCAGCAAAGTCAACTGTGGTAGCTAACAGTGTGAGTAAAGCTTGCCTGAAACATTGCAGATATGCTCACAAGACACCCATTTAAAGCTTTAATCCTCCCCCTTCGCTCTGCAAAGGCAGCAATTTTTTTTAAAACAAACTTTTTTGAAGCTGTTTTTCAGGGCACTCAAAAAAAGTTAATTTTTTTTTTTTTAAAAAAAAGCAAGTAAGGAATTTAGCTCTTCTGATAACTCATTTCTAGTGACATCAAGGTGTTTACTGCCTCCTAAAACAATACTGCATAGTTCAGTCTCCTTCAGTAAACGCTTTCTCAAATATATTCTTCAAAGCCATGAAAACGAAATTTTGCAACATTGCTTACAACCTTGTCTCTCTGAAAAGGTTTTTTAAAATGTTTCACGTAAAAGTTTTCATTAGCTTCTACTGCCCAGAAGTATCATCTTCTTGATCAGGTCTGCCCAATCTGTCACACTGAACTCACTGCTTCATTCTTTCCAGCTCATCTCCCATCTTCTCTGCCCTTCACAGGCACCTCCATTGCTTCGCCACCTCCCTCCTGAGCAGACAAGGCACTAGCATTTTAAAATGCTAAAGATTCACCTCTCATTTTTGTTGAGTCTTCTAGAAGTACTTCCAGAGCTGTGTTCATAAGCAGAACACACCAGGTAAGATTTTTTTTTTCCTCCTATTTTTTTTATTAAACCTCACATAAAATTTCGCTGCTTTGCACTTGAGACGCAAGTGGGGCAAACAGAAAGGTCAATGTGTGCAGTAAACAGGCTGCAGCTCAAACAGCTTTCTCGAGAAATCACAGGAATAACAAAGGAATGGAAGAAGTCCCATAATCCTGAAAGCTGTTGCAAAAACTTCTATCACCAATGGTTTCTGGACCCACCATCTCAGAATATACGGGAATTTACCTGCTCAAAAGCCATTTCATCTACTGAAGTTCAACATGTTAAAACACACTGAGTTTATGTATTTTGTACTAAAAGTACGCTTCAAAACAAAATTACCTTACCCTTACTTTCAATATGCTATCAAGCATCTTAACTACTGAACCAAACTAACCTGAAAAATGGGAAGTTACCTTGTCCCTCGTCAGCCAGCGTGGTTACCTTGAACAGCACTGAGGTCTATCAGGCTCACGATGGGCTGGTCTGGATTGATTTTAAAATTAGGCTGGAAAAAAAAATCATCCTCAAACAAGGCTGCAAGTCTCCTTATGCCATAAACAAACTAAACTGACAGACAACGTTGTTTCCTCCTCCCCTCTAACTGTGAGCACATGACAAAAGTAACAAAGGAAACATTAATTTGGGGGCTTTATTTAATTTTTCTTTTCTTTTTTTTTTTTTTTTCTTTTTTGAAGATGCTACATAGTCAAACAGGATTGGTCTTTTACGGCATAGGACTAGTTTACTACTAATATTTTTTCCCCTAGATAGACTTATTTACATACAAAAACAGTTTCCTAACCACTGTTTCTCCAATGCTCAGACAATCAAAACTCCCAACAATTGTGTAGTGCCCAAAGCACCAGGAGGCAGAAGAATCTCGCGTCACTACAGCAGCAAATTTTTAGTTCTAGTCACTGGCTTTAAACAGGTGCCTTTTCATATCATATAGTATTAGTCAATTTTGTGACAAGAAGGAAACATGAGATGAAATACATTAAATAAGTTAAATATGCATTAAACATCTCTGAATAACACTTTAATTCAACTAAATGAACCAACAGCAATGTAACTTGGTCCCTTTATGAGAACAAGGCATTGACCTTTATTCCAAATGAGCGTCATACCAGTCAATATATGCCTCTTAACGATGCCTAGCACATTCAGCGTTGCCACATACAATTCTTTTCAGCTTCTCACTATTCATTTAAGTGCCAAGAAATTGGTAACTTGCACAGTCGAAGACACTGACAGAAACTGTTAAATTTATGAGCAGAATGGTGGATTAACGTATTTTACAGAAGTTATCAACACCTCCTGCCTAACCCAGCTCCAAACATCCAATAGGGCCAGCTCCAGCAGTGGAGGAATAGTTTTTTTCCTATTTTTCCTTTTTTTTTTCTTTTTTTTTTTTTAAAAGAGGTAATCCAGCAACATGTAGCAGGGTCTAAGAATGTTTAAAATGACATATACAATATTCCATTGTAGTGTTAAATCATGATTTTCTCCCCCCTTTCATTACTGAAGAATATTCATTCATTCACTCGTACATTTTAAACCTTCTAGATTATGTTACATAGTATTTGTGCAGGGGTAATTTAAAGGCAAGACCTGTGAGATGTCATACATTAATTTTTTTTTAAACATTGTTATGAATAAATTTAATCCAATGATATGGCAGAACCATCAAACCAATTTACAATTTCCAGCATGCTGCCTCTACAAGGCTATTTTTCCTATAATTACACCAAAGACAAAGAACAAAACCACCAAAGCAAGTAGTCTGGAGCTGAGCCCTTCATCCTTGACAGCAGCTGCAGAAGCAGATATTGGGTTGTTTGTCTGGGGTACCTTCCTCATCCGCAGTCCATCTTCTTCCTAAAGGAAGATATATTGATTATTTCTACTGAAAGAGGCTTTAAATAGTCACCCTTATCTTATTTATTTTAAATGGGCATAATAAAATAGGCAAAAGCTAATTTACAGCTCTATTTCTGGAGGTGCTCAAGGCCAGGTTGGACGGGGCTTGGAGCAACCTGGTCTAGTGGGAGGTGTCCCTGTCCGGGGCAGGGGGGGACACTGGGTGGGCTTTCAGGTCCCTTCCAACCCAAACCATCCTGCGATTCCTCGATAACCCTGAGAAGGAAGGGCTAGTGGGGCAGGAGTTCTGTGTCTACTGGACTAGCAGAGCACCAAACACACACTCTGGAAGTTTTCTCCTGCTGACTAAGGTAACGGGAAGTGATGAGGAGCCTGCAAGAAGACTTGTCCGAAGCCTGGAGACAGCTCTGGAACTCCAAAAACCCATGATGGAGGGAATGGTGGGAAGATGCTTTTCTTGCTTTGTAAGCAAGTATAGTGCTATTTGGGAAAATGCTTTTCGATGTAACTAAGATAGGTTGTGAAAAATATGCAACTTTAGGGCAATTATACTCATCATTCCCCTAGTTAGATGTCACAAGCAAATTTTACCAGCATTTGAAGGGAAATCTGTTTCCCACATCATATTAGTGCTGACATTTCAATGTGAAACTAATGGCAATAATTAGGATATACTCTTGGTATGAGTTTGATGACTCTCTTGATTTAAAGATGTATGGGAAAACAGATAAAACAACATCATAACACCAGATATTACCATTTCAAGTGGAAACGACGCTCCCCACATGGTGATCTGAACTGTTGTGCAGCACAGCTGTGTGTTAGCACACTCCACTCCACACACAGAGAGCACTTTAGGAGTGGGAAAGTGACCTTCTGTGACTTAACTCGTATACAGCTGAAGCAGTAGTGTTAGACTTTTTTATGTGATGCAATATTACAGTGCAGAAGTGTAAGATACTGAAGCAAAAGCCTCCAGTATACACATTAAAAAAAAAACATTAAAGAAATAAAATTTACTAGAAGTTACTGCAGCCTTAAATATTGTCAGATAAGTGAAATTCAAAAGGCTCAGTGTATGTCAGTGTTTCTCACTTTTGAATTTAAAGGGGCACCTAAGGTTCTGGAGGAAAGCCTTATTTATTTTTTATTATTTATTTATTGAAAGTCACAGACTACCTGATACCTCACTACTACTCTAAGTCTGGGTGGGGACAACTGGCTTTTGTAAACAAGAAAATGTTGTTTACCTATATAGTAATTCTACTGCTAGAAACTAAACATTTTCATTTTAAATATTTTAACTTCCTTTTGACAGTGACCCTAGCCTGTCACTGACCGCACCTGGTGGCTGGCAGTAATTTAACATTGATTTCTGATGTTTTACAGATATTTCTAACATCCCACAGACGGAACAAAGAGCTCGCCATTTTAAGATGTTACTGTAAAACATCAGCTTGATTCTAGATATGTCCTATTCAAGACTGATTTGCAATAAAATAGAATAATATAGTACTTAAAGTATTGTGAAACACTGGCAAAACAAGAACACAAGGAGAAGTTAAGGTCATGTCTCAGCTATATCCATATATTATTTCTACATGCAAAACAAAACTGGCTTACAAATGTTTAAAGAATTTATTCAGACATCAGGGCTGACAGAATCGAGTTCCTTTCATGGGAACTAACGGTTCTAAGTCACAAATTCCAAATTTTCATTGGTCCTATTATCTATGAAACTAGACATTTACAACAAACGAAACTACTGTAAAAGGAGTTTTTCAGCATGGTGATAAAAGCTTCTCAATTTCACAGTGATGTGCTGGATATGACAGGAAGCACAGGATTTCCTATTAATCTGTCTCACTTTGGTCATTTCAACTGCATATTATAGGTGCAATTACTAAAACAGTATTTGCACAACACTGCCCTCAAGCTCCCATCAGTTTGAAAGAACAAGGCCAAATGCAACACTGAATGCTTAATTCAGACTGAGAAAATTAGGTGGGAACAGGGGGGAAAAAAAAAAAAAAAGAGAGAGAATTCATTACTTTGGGTTGCTATCCAATCAGTTTCTCTGACTGCGTGACTTGTATGCTCCTTTCAAAGGAAGCATTGATTTCAATACTTTTTCTCAGTTTACAGAGGGAAACCTAAATTATTTTTTAAGTTATAGACAATATTAAAGTATTGTCCTAAGGTCAGGTAACCAAACCTTTAAGTCGGCAGCTTCTTTTTCAGGAAAGGGGTAAATAAAAAAAAAAAGTATCTTTACCTTAAACTGTTTATTCTCCTCCCGTAACCTCTGAACTTCTACTTGAAGCCTCTTATAGTCTTCCATTACTTTCTTAACTTCAGTGTCATCCAAAGAAGAACTTATTGATTTAGACATTACAGAGGAATCTGTCTTTGTTGCACTTGTGGATACAATTTTATTTATTTCTATGTCATGCTGTTAAAAAAGGATAGAGTGATTTTTGGTTAGTTATTAACACCACACCACACACCTGATATGCAGGAGAAGGATCAGGCAAAATAGTCTGTGCACACCTGAAACGTGCCTGTATCAAAAGAAATAAACAACATTTTTCTTCCTGTAACCTTTACTTCCCTTTCCTGTTTCACAGAAAACACCAGATCAGCAGCAGTAAGTGCAGACAGAATGACCTCAACTCTCCAGTCCCTGCATACGTGGAAAAGGAAATATCCTTAGATCGTGTCCCACAGTACGAATGGAACAGATTTGCTGACAGCCTGCCCATGGAGTATTCGTGCTCTCCGCCCCCTTCCCTCCACAAGCACAACACACACAGGTGCTCCAGTTCTACATTTGACACTATGTTCTTCCACTAGAAATTAATCGCTGCTTTCATTATCCTAACAAAAAAGGATCCTACAACATCATAGCTGCTAATCACAATATAATCCCTAACTGCATTCATGTCTTCCTTACCAGCTTCCTACCAATTTACTTGCTAAAATCAGTGTTGTATGAAGGAAGCAAAGGGGAGCGTTGGACAGAAATTTATATTGCTGATGGTTATAACTGCTTCAGCATAAAACTCTAAGCTTTATGACCATCAATCAGCATCTTTCAAATTTTTTTGAAGTATTCTTTATTCTGTGTGATCTTTCACTCAATGAAAACAGACCAACTCAAAAGATTTCTTTGTACTCGTGTTGCGCTTACATTGTTCAAATTAGCTGCTTGTTACATTAAGCATCACTAAGAGTTGAAGTAGCTTTGCATTTTCGAAGGTTGATGCCATCCAGGCAGTGAAACAGAGGGTTCTGTCTTTTGCTTATATAGCTGTCTGCATAAACATGCCATTTTACATGATTTACTGTGGTATTAAGTTAAAGCACTCAATCTGCCTCTGAAAATACTTACAGGCTTATCATTTTCCGCTGGTAGCTCAAACACACACCTAAGTTTCGAATCCATGAGTTCTTCCGGTTTTGCTTCTTTCCACTGGAATAATTTAACATTAATTTACTATTAAACATATTAGTATACTAAGGCAGATGGAAAACGCAGTAAATTATGTAAACAAATACATCATCTTACTCAGGAAAAACCCCACAGGTGTCTATCATGTTACCATTAACCATATACATGACAAAAAATGAAACCAAATATATAACTGAGTGGTATCATAAAGAACGTCCAGACACTATGAAGGAAATAATTCTAAGTAGTCAGAAACTTACAGAGGTAATTTATGAGAAAACCGGGAATTGTGTAAGAGCAATTAGCATAGATAGGGGGAGCTATGATCCCCATTTAAAAAAAAAAAACAAAAAACCACCCAAAAAACCCAGAGTGGTGCATTCAAAGGAAAAGAAAGAACAAAAACCCAAATCAGTAACGTTAGTTCTGTTTGTTCAGAGGAGTTCCTGTTCAACCTTTTCAAGTTTCACATGAGATTTTCTTCCTAACTGGTATGAACTATAGGACTGTTCTTCCCCCCGCCCTTGTTTTCCGCATCCTTATTTTTCAGCATCAGTCCCTAAACAGTAACAGATGCTCTACATATTGAAAGGGATAACTTGTAACTTCCCCTCTCATCCTTCTCTCCCCCTTAAACTAGGGAGTCTATTATAATAAAGGTTCCTCCAATATTTTTAATAGGGATTAACAGTTATAAATCTTTGCTCCTGAACTGCAAAGAGTGATTCATAGTAGTGATATACAGCAAGAAGCGTCCACGTTTACGTCCCAGAGATCTCACAGGCTTCTCTTCACTCTGACCGCACTGCTGGTAGCGCGGCATTGCTCAGCGTGTCTCAAGTAGGTGTCAAGTTATGGCTAAACTCTCTGCAACCTGAAGAAGTATTTGACTCATCCCAAATAGCTGAGCTGTACTTCAGCTCTTCTGGGGCTGAAGTCAGAATTCTATTTCAAGCTCGTTGGCTGCCTGCGAAGCGTTGAAAGCTTTATAGTACTCCAGTAATTTGTCTCACCTGTTTATCCCGAATAGGAAGGATTTGGAAAGTGGAAACAAAACTGAGAACTGATCAAGTGTTACAGCAAAAGAAATCGTATTGGTCTGGAGAGCTTTGGAAAACTGAAAGGGCCACCTAGGCCCTAAAAAACATTCTTTGCTAGCAGAATAACATTTTTCATAGTATAAAGTAACTCATAAAAAATTAAAGAGTTAGAAAGGTAGGCAGACTGGCTTATCTTTCTAGTGATGCAGACATTTTATTAGTATTGCTGTTTCTCCCACTGGATCTTATTTTGAGGCCGTTAAATACGGCTCCATAAATCTTTTTCAGAAAGGAAATTCTTAACTCTGCACAGTGCCGCAGCTTTAAAAAGCTATTCAGAATAAGATGCATTGTGTAAGGACTACCATAAAAAAGCCACTCTAAGGTTTTTTGGGGTTGCGGGTTTTTTTTGTTTTTGTTTTTAAGTAACACACATACATACAAACACACACAAGCCCCACACTTTAGACTAATGGCCATTTTTTCTTTTTTTTTTATTGTGTCCTCAATAGATACTGAGTATTCTCTCAAGCTAACAATAGCTAGACCAGAGAAAGATTCCTTGTGCCTTCGCACAGTAGCAAGTCTTACTGTTCTAGGAAAGCCACCAGTTGGCATACTGGCTTGTTCCTTTCCAAGTTGTCTTAATGCAGCCTGACGTCTTATTTCTACATCTTTTGTCCTTCTTTGCTTCAGCACCTACATGTTTCTGTTACTCTCATTTGTAAGCCACAGGACAAGATCTATGAGGGCCTTTCATTTACCTAAGCCACAATAGGCACAGGTAGGGATAAAGGAAAATACAATACTTGTAAATCATCATCCCGGTTCCTGCCGGGAAAAGAAGTTCCTCAAGGGAAGACTCAAGACAGAGTACAGAGGCATAAAATACAAAAGATGTCAGAGTTAGAATATATTCTATATATTATTAGAATATATAGTTCAAGTTGGCCTTTTTAAAAAATATTTTAAAAAATTACAACTACTTAACGATGTCTTGGTATCCCATTACCGACAGCAGCATCCTGAAGAAGCAACCACTGACACCAACTAAGTCTTCTGCGCTGTGTCTTTCAGTGCAAGATTCCTGGGGCTCAAAATAAATAGAAAAAGCCTTGCCATGCACAGAGATGGAAATCTGGCAAAGCTTTCAAGGAACATTCCAGTGTGGCTTAACAGCCCTTAAGCAACACAGTAAAAGGTCTTATAAAATTATACAATCAGAAAGAAATAAATTTTAATTAATTTCAATACTTACTACTGCTTCCATATCAGAAGTATCAGCTGGAGCAAACATAGACTGAACCATAAACTTGTGTTTACTTTTCTCATTAGGGTCATAGTCAAAAGGCTGTAGCATCACTGCAAGAAGAAACCCAAACACATTATGTTACATTGCTCTGATGCATAGTCATGCACTGATGATGTAGTTACTATTTGAGAAACACAAACATTAAAATGATTTTCAGTTGTATGTCTGTCATGACCAAAGCAGCAGCTGAGATCAGGAACCTCACTTGAAAAAAAAAAAAAAAATTAAGAGAGAAACAGACTTCTTCAGTCTGTCTAGATTTTTGTCGGAGAATTTTGGAAATGCCAATCACTGTACAATATTCTGTGCACAACTATGGCAAGATAATAATAGAAATTTATAGTAAATGGGATAATTTACATATCCTCTGGGACAGAGGGAGAAATTCTCAAAGAAAGATGATTTTTTCTTCCTCCATCCTTGCGGGCAGAAGTAACAAGCTGGCATTTTGATTAGTCGTACACATAGTACTGCTGATGGTTCCTGAGGAAAGCTACAGAGGCAAAGTCAAACATGTTAAACCTTGAGGTTCAATTCTCAGGATGGAAATTTCCTCTACAGAGTTTAAGAGTCTCATGGTATTTGTTTTATCACGTACAAGTATCTCTCTTCCAAAAATAAGTCGCTGAAAGTTTGTTATCAATTTATAGCTGGAAGTTTATGGTTAAATGCTGTATAAACTTTGCCTCTGAAAAGTATGCAAGAAACATATTTCTCTCCATCCAAAAATCACAAACATTTCAGAGTTTACTTATGCAGAAAATGACTGTGTGCAGGGGGCAGCGAGAAAGGAACAGCAAGTTTGGGGGGTGTGTGTGCTTTATTTTTTTTTAATTTAATATTAGGAATTTCCGTGTCTTCTTTTTGAGTGAAGAACTAACCCGTTAAAATAACTTGAAGAGGGAGAGTTATGTATTTAATTTACAGGGTATTCTTTAATCCCAGTGGTCACTTAGAACCCCTACATTTTGCAAATGACACCTGGATATTCAGCTACTGTGACAGTAACACACAGGTTTGGCTTCAACATGA
Source organism: Fratercula arctica (assembly GCA_947846985.1). Classification (NCBI taxonomy): domain Eukaryota; kingdom Metazoa; phylum Chordata; class Aves; order Charadriiformes; family Alcidae; genus Fratercula; species Fratercula arctica. The sequence continues at coordinate 536,402 of CANTUZ010000013.1, read as the reverse complement.
GACAGTACATATGTGAAAATAAGCAAAGCAGTTGACACAAACATGTTATTAGGTATTGCAAAATTAAAATGAAGCTTGCATATACTGCAATTACTGCTGACATAAAAAATTATTTAATGTTTAAAAAATCACATTTTACTACCCATGAGGCTACTTCAGTCCCTCAATCCAATCGCTATGAAGCGAAGCAGCTCAAGAATTAGGATTACTTTCAAGTAGTACTGCTATTAACATTATGTGCCCAAATTCATATGCACTAATTGCAGGGGTTTGCTGTATATAAGCGATAACCAAAGATCCCATTTATTGGAAATGAAAGCAAGTCAAACCAATTTGCCTCCTTCAAAGAGCAGAATGTTATGGCTGTGCCATCTTTATTACACACACAATCTGTGGCTATCAACAACCACATGCCTTTTAAAGCTGCAAGAAAAGGAAGACAGCAAATTCTCTCAGATGAGGTGCTTTAAAAATTATTATACATTAACTCACCTTGCAGTGATCAAATACTAGTCCAAAAATAAATGCTTGCAAATTAACAAGCTACTTTTAAAACTATTTTTCCAAACAGAAGTGACTGCATTGTGAAAGCACATATATTTCAACTTCACATGATACACGACTGAAAAGCAGCAGCATAATTTTTTCTCCCCTGTAGTAGACACCTCACTTATTTCAAGCCTACATAACATGTAAGATCCAACTGGGTACTCAAAACTATCCACTGTTTATGGAACTTCTCCGTATCTGCAGTTTTTTCAGTTTGCTTTGCTGAGCGCAGCTATAAGCTCATTTGAAAAATCGTCATTTCCCAAGTGATAGTGCCGAAGCCATTCTCAAATGCCCAAGGGTTGCTGCTCCAAATTCCATTCACTGCATTGTAAGAGCAAGCAGCTACAGCGGGCTTGACAGTACAAATGTTGTTAGCCCTTGTACTTTTAGATCAATACATGAAAGCCACATTGACACAAATTATTCAGCAAACATTTCATAAGCCAGATGGGAAGCTCAAAAATACGTACTTTATTCAAGAGGAAACCAGACCATTTCAACACTTATTCATGTACTATTGGGGGTTTCTGTGAAGGACCAGTTCCATGTAACTGCCCTAATTGCTGGAGGATTTGCTACTGTGAATACGGCTCCTTTGTTTTGACTAGAAATTCCATATCTTATGCAAGAACTATGTGAAAAGCGTTATGTTCCTACAAAATGCCTTATCAAGTCAGTCATTTTATCTGGTCAAAAGTTGCTGACCAGCTTTCATTAGAACCCAGAGTTCTAAGGAAGAAAATGACTAACACAAGCTTCAAGTTGACCAGCATCAGCATCCACTAGGCAGAGGTGCGTATTTCCACCACTCTCTAACTGATCACCCCACACTAAAGCAGCAGAAGCATTCCACCAAAGCAAAACTTCAAAGTCACTGATAGGTCAATGGGATGAGGAGTAGCACAACTTAGATTTGTTAGCCCACTTGTCTCTCTGAAAATTCAAACACGAAGGACTGACCTTACGTACAACCTATTCTGAAGTGTTTCCAAAGAAACGGATACCAGTTTTCTAACACATCCCTGCGATACCTCCCATATGCTACACCAGGTCCTCCGCAGATAGAGGAGGAGAGGTGGGGACCACCTGATATGCTCTTTCTTTTTCCTAAAACTGTTACTAACTTTGCCCGGGAGCCATGTCAGAAGCATTAAACTCTTCTGGCTTCCACTAGAGTAAACCTGCTTTCTGAAGGAACAGAGGACATCTGAAGCAAAGAACACGGAAGGAGGCAAAACTCTACGCGTAACTCCTGCTAGGATCTAGCACTTCCAAGAGCTGAGGGAACAGAAAAGCCTCCCTGCTCAGATAGTCAGCAACCTTCCTCTGGTTTCCATCTAAATTTATTAACAGCCTGTTTACTTGGTCCTGGACCAATACTGCCCTTATGCTTAAATATCAAAGAAGGGGAAGAGTCATTTACTTCTGGTGCACTCCAAGACATCAATAAGAGCAACTCTTGGCTTTCCGGTAAACTAAGTAAGCCAGAATCTGCGGGCCAGGCTCCCCATTCATTCTCTGCACCTCCTCTGGCTCCAGTCCTCTGTAGGAGCAACGCTAATTAGACATGCAGGATATTTTACTAGTGCCTCTGTAGGAGCGATTCTAATTAGACATCCAGGATATTTTACTAGTACCTTGGACAATAGCATTTAAACTCTCTTCCATTACTCGGACTGTTTGCACTCACTACATTTGCCTTATTCACAGCCAAATTCACAGCATCTCAGTCATCCTTCGTTTAACCAGCCTGCAATTATAGCAGGAGTATTTTATTCTCCAAGTATGTGATTTTGCAGTTTTTCTGATGAAACTCATCTTCTGTTTCTCTTACTGTTGTCTTCAAGGACACACAGTTCTGCTGCATATCTTCAGCCTCCCAGCATCATCAGGGTTTTTAGTGTACTCTTTGTGCCAGAATTGCTTATAAAAGCATTAAACAAGATTAGTACCAAGAATCATTCTCAAGAAACATCACTAGTAACTTCCTGGTATTACATTTCCATCCACCACATCACTGTTTACTCATAAGTAGCCCATTCAATAGCTTGTGAATCTATTTTTCTTTTCTAGCTTTATTGACAACTTTCACAAATGGCACTGCACGAAATTCTTTATGGTTTGGATAGATCAAAACTATCGCACTTATGTCACCTCTACATAAAATACCCTGACCAGCTACAGGGGCAAGCCTCGAGGTCCCTGCACAACTCCATTAGCTCTGCTAGAGGTGAGCAAAGGACACTTGCAGCTCCACAAACAGGCAGAACGCACTGCACCACCCCACATCTGTTCCACATTTGCATAGTTTTTCCTGTAAACATTTCAGTAATACCAAAAAACCTTGGATCTGTGGAGATCCAGATAAATCCTTCTAAAGCAAGCAGACAAAACCAAACCCAAGCCCGGGGGCCCCTGACAGCCCTGAAGGCCGGTGACAGCCCACACTGCCCCAGGAGTCGGGGACAGGACTCGGTTGGCATCTTGGCCAAAAGGGCAGAGTCACCGCGACCGGAGAGAGGGGCAGCTGCAGGAGCACCCTCCAGGAGGCCCTGCAGACTGCCTTTCCAAAGCCAGGCAAGTTTACAAAAGACTACAAATCCCCCCCAAGCATATTCGACAGCAAGCAAGCACAATGCCAGCTTCTCCCCATTCTCAGGAAGCATTTTCAGCAGGACAGTGTGCGCACAGATGGCACCATCTGTACCACATCTCGTCCCCGTGAGACACCTATCTGCAGGCTCATCAGCATCTGCTTGGATTTTTCCCTTTTCCTTTGTCATCCATTCATGCCTTTTACTTAGATTTCAACCTCTTGGAAACCACAAAAACAGGTATCTCTTCAAATATGACGTTTAACAAAAACAGAATGTGTGCAAACACCCTTCTTTTCAAACTATTTCAGATCAAATGCAATGAAGTCAGACGACAGCACACGCACACACTCCCTGACAGTTACACAAACTCACCGTTGAAATTACATGCTGTTAGGTATCAGGTGAGAACAGGGGCTACGAACCTGACACCGCAGCAAGCAGCGCACACTGACAGGGCCTTAAACGCTGGTATTTAGGAAAAGCTGTGATATGGCACAAGAAGCCAGTATTTGATACTCCACTAGAATAAGGTAAGCTTTACATTTCTAGCATTTTCTATGTTTTAAACGAGCTATCATACTAGTATAAAATAAAGTGGACTAATGTTCTGATTGCTGCCTCTATCTTAGGGCAAAGTATCTTCTCATATACCTACATCATAATAGTACAGTTGCACAGGAGTGGAAGAAAGGCATCTGGTTACTACAGCCCAAGGAAGACAAGGCTGCCCCAAACTCAGCTACAGTCAGTAAAATTCTGAGAAACTTGTAAGTTGTCCCCGAGCTTCATGCCACTACACTTGGGCACTGAATTTTTGGAGAGACAAGGTGTGGTACCAGTGCAGTGCTTCCAAGCAGCTGCGGTACAGCAGCTGGCAATTCTCAAGAGGACAGGTTGCACACAGTAAACACAGGCCGATTAGTTTAAGTGTCTGGAAGTTATTACCGATTTAACTATATTCTAATAATTTCTCATCATTTTCACTAGGTTTGGAGGAATTCAAGTCCTGTTTTTATGTCCTGTGCAAGACTTGAATTACATGCTGAAAAATAACTGGTTCAGAGGCAAAGAAACAAATTCTATTTATTTTTCATTTCATTAACTCCAAAATCATCCCTCTGTTCTTAAGTGATGTTACTCCAAAGCAAAGGTTAAACACATCTCTCCCCTTTCTATGAATTTGAAAACAATTATGTTCTGTAAGTTGATGAGAGTCCCCTCTTCGATCCCCCCTATCTAAAAGATCTCTTCTGCTAATCAGAACCAAAATACTGCTATCAAGTCCAAAATTAAGTCCCATGCATGGTTTAAAGGAGCTACTATCAGTGCAGTATATACAGCCCTATTAAAGAGAAATTGAACCACAGCAAAAGATAAAGACCGCTTTAGTTTAGAATGTTTTATTATAACCCCAGAATTCTGTAACATATCTACCTATAAATTTACCTTAAAATATTACCTAAAGAACAATTAATGTGTACTGCTTGCATTTTAAAATATAATGTTAATGTAAGGACTAGCAATTTAGGATCATTATTTATTATTACTATTATCAGCATGAAAATATGTAGAACACAAATGTTAGATTGTGATTAAATATACCACAGCCATTTGCAAAACTAACTGAATCACAAATCACTATAAATAAAGTTATCAGGAAAGGGAAAATTTCCAAAGCTATGAAAGCAAAAGCAAACATAGCTTAGTGTTAGCACAGCGATCTCTCATGATGGGACACGAAGTCATGTCTTGGACTAGATCCATATTCTATCTGGTACGCCGCTGGGAAGAATCAGGCTGGAAAAGCAGGCTGTAGGCATGCTGGTAGCGAAATGTAAGGTGGTTCATACAACACTTGCCTATACTATATTCTGCTCAAGGTGGAGCGAAGGGTCACTGTAAGCAGAGCTTTAAGACAATGATCAATGTTGAGATCAGGACCACATTTAAAAAAGCACGGTATGCACCAGCAAAGGAAGAGGGCTTTTAATTTGTAAAGTTCATCAGAAAGATGAAAAGAATCCACATCTTTATAGCATGAAGATAATTTGTAGCTAGAAACCATGCTAATTTTCATTATCACTTCATTGATTTCTATGCATTTAATATGCTTGCCTGCAGCTAGTACAGATGACAGACAGCTTTACTTGGGAATTGTCCTCAGTTTTAAAAATCTCAATTTCTCTCTGGAGAGCTTTCTCATTTACGTATTCGTCATTTCAGAGCTTACTGGATACGTGCTAGCCTTCTCCTGAAGCAGAAGCGCTCTGCCTGCCCCACCTGTAGCTACCACACCGCGCTGCTTATCTCCTCGCAGTGAGATTCCCCAGAGACTAACTGCAAGCGAGGCACAATTCTGCAATCACAGGCATGCTCAATTTGACACAAGAGAAATCCCAAAGACAACAGATCGAGTGTGCAAAGGTAGGCACGCACAAGAAGATTTACAGGATTAGTCTCTTAATGTTGCAGTGCAAAGTATTTTTGGGATCAGTTTTTATTTTGTTGAAGCAAGCTCTCCAAGGGTGAGGTGTTCAAATATTCTACATTTTATTAAGTAAAGACCTGAAGTCTTGATTTTTACATTTTGATTTTTTTTCAAGTAAAAAGCAGCATTTTTAGCTCCCAAAGTTTTTGATTCCAGGCTATAAAAGTCTGATAAGAGACTAATGGTGAACTATCAGTAAGTAATTTTTCTTATTGTGCATTCTTATGAAAGTTTATTAAATAGTGAAACAAATCTGCAATTTTCTTAACTAGATAGTCAGACTTCATTTAGGCAGTATGCCATACTACTACATGCTTTGATAGAATTCTTTCTTAAAAACAGGGACTGGAGAAGTCATTGAGAAAATACATTGCTTTCAAGCATGTATCATCAGCAAGTTAATAATATACAGACATTCCGTTTATGGGAAATACTCAGCTCTTTATGCTTTCAAAGTAAGACACTCCTTTGCTTTTCCATTACCAAACTTAGGCAAGTAAAGAGTTACTGACTCACTAGAGAAAATCATTAACCTTTCCTATGGAACAGCAAAGATTTAGCCACTTGACATTTCTAACACCAAACCATATTGCACCTTCAAAGAACACAAAAATGCATGGCTTGAAAGGAAATGTTTTCATTATTGGTTATGCAGTTTGGCAACATCATACATCAGCATAAACTGGCGTGGCCACAGTCCATCCAGTTTTATTCTTCCCTCGACGTGCCTGTCCAAGCACTCATTTGACCCTGCGCTGAGCTGGTTCAGGGAGTTAAGCTGGCAAAAAAACTAGCTGTACAAAAATAATCCCTCAGGGAGGGCAGGGCTGATTTGTATAGGCTGGCTAAGGTTGTCACTGAACTACATACATCATTTATGTGTTCTCCCTTTTTTTCTCATCCAAACCAAGATGTACAAACAAACCCCAGGGATAGACCAGGAATAAGGGAAGTAAGGATACATTAAATGGTGCTTCTCCATGAAACCATAACCTCTTGCTTTTAGAAATATTCAACAAAATACTTTCAGATTACAAAGCATTCCAAGAAATAATTGATTAGAAGAAGCTGTTTTCAATCACCAAGAAACTGCTTGATTGACTTACCAGAAACATTAATTGATGTTCCTGCATCGATAATTCCACTGTTAGGCCTTACACAGTATCTACGTGGCGCCGTGGTCTTAACTTTGAAGCACACGTTTCTGTCTGTAGGATTGCCCAGCTTCAGGTTTGTAGTGACAACATCTGTGAAAGGACCTGCGGAGGAGAGCAGAAGCAGACTTGAAATCCCACAGAAAGCACTTTTCAAGCAGAGGCTAAGCAGGCTCTAAATCTCCGTTCACAAATCTTATAAAGTAATTAGATGTTAAATTTCCATCTCTGGCATGTACAGATCATTGTGCACACAAAGCTGAGGACGCAGTGAGGCCTCTGAGCATTCTGACATGCAGCATGCTCCAACACTCAGCACAACAGCTGAAGTTGATCATTAATAGCAAAACAAAAAGGAGGAAGTCATTTATACATGGTGCCAACACAACAACATGGCATTCAAAAATTCAAATGATGCCAAATCCTCTGCTGTATCCCAGTTACTCCATTCTAACTACTGAATTCCAGTAAACCCTGGATTACAGGGATACCACACACACCTGTGTTACAGACGGTCAATAGGGGAGCGCAGTGCAGCATGTTAATTAGAAAGGGAATGATAATGAAGTGGGCACGAGACACTCATCTGCATATGCAAACTGTACCTCCACAAGAGCGGGATCCCACCCGGCATTCAGACATGGACCATAACCAGCAAGATAAGCACTCAGTGTGCATCCCCTTTTCCTACTGAGTCTCTTTCGTTTGTTTGTTTGAATAATTCTCTTGGCTACTAGAAACAATAAACCAGAAGAAACCTTCATAAAATAGCCTACCTCACCCAAGACAGGAAATAACCATGTGGAAATAGGAAAATTCTTGGACGCTGAGAGTGCTGGCAAAGATTTCTATATTAGCAAAGCCAGAATCAAACCATTGTCAAGTTCTGCAACACCAAGTGCAGGCAACTCAGTTTCTCACAGCTCACTGCCGAGCTGAAACTGCCCAGATCCATCAGGCTAGAGAAAGGCTAGTTACTGATTTTCTACAAGACACTGAGAAATCAGACAGCTAGTACACAACTGCAGTACTAGCTCAGATAGTAAAGAAGTTAAAAGAAATATGATCACAATCTGATCAACTGTCTTTGTCATAAAAGTAATTAATTTAATGCCTGAATAAAATATCTTAATCTATCCTCATAAGTAAAAGCAAATCGGTCAGAAAAAGCATCAAACCTTTGCTTGCAGTAATGGCAGCCCAAAAATTTAATAAGGGTGAATGATGATAATAATAATAATAAAATACTAGCAGGTAACATTCCACCATCCTCCTCCTGCAGCATGGTTGGCTTAAAATAATTTAAATTTGCTTCCTTTTCTACACATTTATCACACAAATTTGTCTCCTAAGATGACATTTAATACAGCTGTAAAAGTATTACAATCCTGCAACCTTTATCCTTGATCCGATTTGTTTTAAGTAATTAGAAGAGGGTAAAATAACCAAAACAATCACACACACAAAAACCCGAACCAGACAACACTACAGCATTATTTCTGCCTGTGCTCTGGACAAGCCAGCTTTGCATTTACAATACAACTTGGTAACAAAAAAAAAATTGAGGGAGTAAGACTTTCAGATCCCACGACAAAGATTTCACTAAACCTGTGCCTGGTGAAACACTGAGATGCGGAAGAGAATGAAATACAGCTGTCAAGTTTTCCCTGTGCTCTGCACACAGAGAGAGACTTTTAAGTCTAATGGAAAATAACTGGGCAGAAGTAGCCATGAGTCGTTCAAGAAGTTAAACAAACCAAACCATGAGAAAAATCCAGCAAAAGTTTGGGTGTGTAAAGACAGTAGCAGATCTTCAAGATAGTGCTAACCGGGAGAAGTCCAACATTTCAGAAGAAATTACTTGATGCCTAAGCATTAAGGATGTGCATTTACTAAAAAATTACAGCTTGAGCTATTCCAGCACGGAGGGAGGGCTGTCTGTACAAAGCCCTATGTCTGCAGCTGCATCCTCAAGCAGCACTTTACTGGCCTGCGTGCTAGGAGGGATTTCCTGGGGGAAATACCATGTTCTTACTTGGCTGATCCATGAATGTGCGCAGGATTTGTGGACCCCAGTATGGAGCCGCTGTTTGTAATAGTAATACAACAACAATCCTGTGTGTAAAATAATTTCCAAATGAAGTTACTTATTGCTAACATAGAACATACCAAAATATTTGGCAGCAAAACCTTTCAGCAGACTGAATTCATTTCTTCTTGTCTGCCTGATGCTTCCTCTTCTTTTCTGTCCGCTAAACTTTAAACAGTTTCTTTAGATACATTTTCCCCAAATTACAGGTTTCACAGCTCTGCTAGCACAACTGTACTAGAAGGCTGATGTCTGCTTTCAGCAAACTCGTGCACAGATATACTCCTTACGGCATTGCTGTTCAAATACTGCAGCAAGGCAAAACAGAGCAGACAAATGCAGAATTACAGTGCCATTATAGGTGTTTTGAAGCATGTAAAAAAAGAAATAGACAGAGGTACTCAGGGGTAATTAGGGCATGGCAGTGAAATATTCCCAGCTTGGTTGGCCTGCCTTTTAAGAGTAAGGCCCACAGACTGTCACCTCCGGCTGAGATGAAACCTTGGCAGCCTGTTGTTAGATTACTATAGCCTAGGTTACACTTTTGGGGGGAGGTTGGGGCATGTGGGGGAACTGATCCCAGGATGAACACAAGCTAATTCTGTACTGGAGATACACCTTTGCTTTCTAACTTCTGGATTTGAGTGCTGCAGGTAAGGTTAGTGTGGGTATTAACAGTTGTATGAGACACACATCCACCCTGGAGCTCCATTTTTCAATGCAAGGCATTAGGACCTCCGGAATCATATCCACAGATACAGTAAGATAAAATGCTCTACACTTCTTTCCAATGCCTTTGTCCTCACTGCAAGTAGATGGACTGTTTATACAAGTCCATGCAACACTTGATAATGCCTGTACCCCTTAGGTGGGCTGTAAGCACAATTAGACCAGTCAGATTGGTGCATCGGGACCCTGTAGCGAAGACCAACTCTTACTGTGTGCCCAAACAGAAGCCACACTCCTAAAAAACACCACCTCTATTTCATAATGTTCAAAACAAAATAATGTATTTTTGATTGCTCTTAATATTTCTGTATAAGTGAAACATATTAAGGCAGGGTAATTCCTGAACGACAATTCTCACTTCTTAAAAAAAGAAAAAAAAATACAGAACTAATTTTCTCTCTTGTTTTTAAAGATCATGAGAAAAATGCCACTGGTGTCATCCCAAGGACAAAGTTATGGGAAACTCAGGGTCTGTACATGCATCATCTGACATGGGGTTGTCATGGGAGCAGGCTGTCTAGAAGGAAGAATGTAGTAAATTGAATTTGGCGGTCAAAGTTTGGAATATTCCACAAGGGCTCAACGAGTTTTTCCTGCCACTTAGAATAAAGTTAACTTGTGTCAACATAAACTGGTCATCTAGTGATACGCAAACTAGCAGTACTACTTCAAGAAAAGGAAACATCACCTCATACACTCATGCAACAACAAACAGGAAGAGGTATCATGGTTTTTCATAGGGTCACTTTTCAGCAGGGTTAGTTTCAAACTACAGCTGTGGCTTTCCACCCAGGAGCTACGCATACAACCCTTCACATTTGAAGATCACAGCATTGTCTCAGCATTTGCCACGCTCCATTTCCTATTCAAACACCAGTTCTGTATCAATCTTTCCTAAGAGTGCCACTCTGCAGTGTACTGCATTATAATATCCCAGATCATTTTAGTAATAATACAAAAGCCAGAGAATTAGGTCAAAAGAACATGATGTCAACTCCATTTAAATTTTAAATACCCCTCATTGCAATAAAAATTGTCCATAATTGTACCAGCAAATCCAAGCTGATAACTTTTTGATCAGCACAGTACTTGCTGTATGTTTCTTGCCACTCATTACTCTCAGTAACCACGTTACACAGCTACATCATTTGTACCGAATCTTAATACAATTAATTCCCACCTTAACCAAAATTCTGTGCTTTAGCATGGCAAAGAAACAATCCTCACACACGGGTACTTTCAATGCAGCAAGAACACTGCTGTAGCACTGTTTGGCACGTGAAAGGAGCTAGCGCAGGTATCAGAGGTAAAGCTTTGATGGCACAGACTTGGGCAGGAACATTCAAACCAAACAGGCACAGCCCTCTGCAGATTTCTATGTGCAAATGCTACTACATCTTTATAATTAACTACACACACTAGCTGGGCCACAGGTTGCTTTATTCCTGCATCAGTCTGTCTCACTGCTGAAAGGGGAGGTGGTCGGACCTCTCGTGCTGCCTGCAGCGTTCATCTGCTTGCCCGGAGCTGCCTGCGTTTGAAATCAATCCACTCACACGACAGGGAGCAAGGCAGGGGGCAGTGGGGAAGAGAAAAAGGAGAATCAGTTTTCAGCCAGATCAAGCAGCACTCAGACACTACCATCAGGGAAATTCCATCTTTCTGCACAGCATTATGCCAAATTAAGGCAACAAGGTCTCATATTCAGTAGGTTAAAGCTAGCACATCAACGCATAGGCACAGCAGTCACACTTGTACTGTTGGCATAGCCGTTGAAAGTAATTAAGGCTCATGCCTAATTTTTCTGTGCTTAAACTGAACACAAATTCTCATCTGTTTAGAGCCAGGCACCCCCTAAAAAAATCTAGTGAACTGGTGCTTTTCAGAGCAAAAGCACTGCAAGAGCACTTGATATAATCGTAGCCATGTTAAACTGGCAATTGTCCACCAAAAAGACTAAGAAGAAATTCTCATTAAACTGCCCATGTTAATCCCAGAATGTTTAGATGCACTTTCATCATCTTTTCCTAAACAATTTTGCCGCTCCAACTCAGCACCACAGACACGTATCCCAAGGCAAGGATGCTGGGAACAGGCAGAAATACATGCAGAGCTTCTAGTGAGACAACCCCTCTTGTACTTCCCTTGTGGAAAGCAGCAGAGTGCAAGGATAGGAGGGAAGGACGTATTTCACCATGGTTCGATCCCATCAATGTGTCAGATGAAAGTCATTAATCACCTGACATATCAATCAGCCATAGAAAGGTAAACAAGGAATCTTTAATAAGGGAGATGGTGGAAAACAGCAGAGAGGCAACTTGAACTGTCTTGTGGCTATTCTCAAGAGCCCAAATCCTACCTGTTGATGTGCCCTGACTAGTAAAAGTCCAAGCGGAGCAACAACTCATCCAGAGCAAGAGCCACGCTGACCCTGCACTGTGAGTGCAGAGGGCAGGGGTCCCTTCCCCATGGCACACACCACGCCAGCTCCTGCTCCCCAGGGTCTTCCCACCAGCCTGGTCAGCCCCCAAACCGGGGACACAGCTCACCCTGCTCTGGCACATACCGACCCGCTGCGGAGTCCTGGCAAGAGCGCGTGAGCACCACCAACAAAACCACACCACCCAACAACACACACCTCTCACCATCTGAACATTTCAGCCTTTCTACTTACAACTTTTTCTTACCATCATATCCGAGTTGTTTCTCAGTTCCTTTACTATGTCTCTGACACTACCAACTGATTAATTTTATTTCCATAATTTCTCCCATTTTATTTTTGAGGGTGTCTATCAGCAATAGAGACATAGTCAAAATAAAAAACACTAGCTATGAGCAAGAGGGCTCAATAACAGGTGGAGAACTTGACCTACTGTACACTTCTTTTTAAAGTATATATATAAAGTTGATGACCCTTGAAAACAGACACTAAAATGAAAAAAGCTGAAATGTCAAGTAAGACATCTTGAGCTATCAGTCAGGTGCCTGGGAATCAAGAACACCCAAGATCCAATCAAACTCTCACACCGTATTACTTGTCTTTAGACAAATCACTTAAGGGCTTGATCTTCTGCTATTAAGAGCCTTAAGAGTTGATAGCAACTCCAAAACAGAAGCAGGTTTAGACCCTTATAGTTTTCCTCTCTGTGAAGTCAGGAGAATACTTATCCAATTACAGAGAATCTTGTGAAGATTGGTGTTTTAAAAAGTACCTTATGCCAAGTTTTAATCATCATTATCTGGCTCTGGAGACATTCATAATTAAGTGAGCATCCGCAACTTTTGGAATCAAAGAAGTCAAAGAATGAGAAATGAGAAGCGTTTGTGTTGCATAAACATCTGATTTCATAAGTAACTCACTGAGAGGACACAACAACTCCAAATTTGGTAATTATTTTTAAGAAAAACTTAGGCCTCTCTTAATCTTTGTATAAACTACTCATAAACCTTTCAATCTCGGCTTAGATTTTAAATGGAAGTAGCTAGAAAACCCCGCCCCCACGGAATCCATTTCTCTACTCTTACCACAACAACCCTCACCCAAAGAGCCCTTGAAGCAGTGACTGGAGGAAGTGGTCACTTCCACTTCTGCTGTGTCAAGCACTAGCCGCCTTGATGAAAAACCTATTACAAAAATAGAAGTGCCATCCAAATCACTCCCCATGCAATAGCTGACACAGTGAAGTAATTTTTTTTTTAAAAATATGTAATCAACAAAATGATCTAAGAGAAAAAAACAGATGTAGAAAACCAACAAAATTACATGATCCAGGTGCCGAAGTTGGAGCAAAGTTGGCAGTAAATTATTCCATTTGGATGGATTAATCGGTGTCCTTTGCTGGCCTATTTTGGCACAAACTATTTTTGCCAGAGTATGCCTCATGCTTAATGGGGGAAAAAAAAAAAAAAGAGAAAAAACAAATATGAGACTGAAGTCTATTTTCAGGGTATCTATTAGTGTGTAATTTTTGTCACCTTTTATTCCTCAGAGGATCATTAACACTTTGACTTCACAGTTGTAAGAACTGTGAGGCCACACACAAGCTTGCCAAGAGAAATGGAAGAATATACCCTTCAAATAATTTTGGTACCAGCGTCATTTGTTTTTTCCAACTGATCTCTTCAGAGTTTTATTACACCCAAACACTAGTTATAGCAATCTTCAGCAACAAAATTGCACAGCATGAAATATTTTCTCTATATCCTAAATTTAAACAAGTTTTCTGCACACAATTGCATAAACAAGAGCCTGATAGCAGAGTTGGATAGGTTTTAGAGGTGCATCTCTCTTTCAACTGTGCTTTCATCTCCTTTTAGAACCGAATGCCAAACATATCCTATTACTTTGTTCACTCCACTCACAAATATCGCATGTACCAACTCTCTCCAGGTATGAAAACAGCTCAGAAAATAGCGGCACACTCTCTTTTGATACTGGAATAGTAGCAACATCTCCTTCAATAAGCAGGATGTAGTAAGACCTGCTCACAATCTGAGCCCTACTTATTCCTTATGGCCAGAAACCTCCTCCAGGAGGGTACTGAAGGACTGGCAAACAAGGCACAGGCCCCCAGGGGACGTGGGAGCGCAGCACCATGTGCAAGCTTCCCTGCAAAAACACTGCCAAAGACCCAAGTCCATGTAAAGCACCTCCCTGGAAGAAGCATCCTGATTTCAATCACCACCCCAAACTATGCTTTTTCTCATTCTTCTTGTGAAGTAATTTTTCTTGCTCTAATTTCATCACTAATTTCCATTTCAGATGCACACTAAAATGGTAAGGAAGGAGCAACTAATTTTATGCTCGCATATACTCTTCAAATAGACAAATTTGATGTGTAACTTAGATAGCAACTGAGCAAATATTTTCAAGTGCAAAACTATGCATAAATTGCAAACACCAGAAGAAACAAGCAAAAGGTTTTGGGATGCACAGTGAGTAGTTGCTTTTCTAGTAATTTAAATAAAAATTAAATAGGCAGTAAGAAACTAATTATAGCTAAAATAAGGAAAGAATCCTGCATTTAGCGAGACACATTTCTGGGGAACCACCTGAAAACTAGCCTATTAACTGTGCTTTCAGAATCAAAGGGGAAAAAAAAAAACAAACCACCAAACCAAAACTACATCAGAAATTTAGTCAGAAGCAGTGAGAAAACTTACTAATGAAAAAAAATACCTGACAGCTTATACTGTCCGGCACAGAACAAGATACAAACGTGAAGTTGCATTCTCCAAACCTAAACTTCCATAAACATCATCTGCACCACCGTGTAACACCAGTAAGCACAGTGTAAAAAAAAAGCTGCAGGAAAAAATAACAACCTTACTACCTTTACACCTTTGCTCCTAGTCTGGTAAAAATGTAGGAAGGCAAGAAGAGGAGACTTTGCAAACCAGAGGAAATTATGCATGCAAATACTTTGAGAAGATGCAAAATATATTGTTAATTCACAAATCACAAGCAGCAGCAGATGCCAACATAAACAGTCAACAGTGGCAGTCCAAACATGAAACTGCATAGGGGAGGGCTGGACTCCCGCTTGTGAGACACATTAGAAGCACCAGTAAGGATGAAGTAACTGGTTAGATTAAAAGGAGCAGGCATGGGAAAAACAGAAAAGTGCACCTTTCTTTTTTTCCTTAAGGAATTACACAGCCATCTGACATGCCTTCTACAAGCACAACTAACTTGAATTAGGTCTTTAAAATTGTTTGCAAAAACTCAGATTTGGCTCCAAGTGAGCCCCACACCTACACAATTTTATAATTCACATCGTAAGTAACTGGATCACCAGGCAAACCTCCCCCTTCTCTATTTTTCCACCCCTTGTGGAAGTCAACCAAGAAAACAGGATTAAATTTAGAATGATAAAATCTTTAATCCATAGCACCATGGTATGAGGGACTTCATTTGCAGCTCAGAGAACTAGACACGAAAGAAGTTTAGTAAAGAGATTATTCTCATACAGTATTTATAATAATGTGGGGATAAAGTAACTGCAGGCAGCTGCGGTACCCAATTTGTACAAATGTTTTTGAGGTCAGAAGAATTACAGTTGAAGTAAGCAATTTTCAGAACAGCTATGATACAGAAAGGATAGACTCAGTCAGCTCTCAGTCTGGATTGTCTCTCTAGTGTAAACACTCAATCACTTCCATCCATGCCCGTTTTAATCCTGCACTGAATTAAACATGGCAATGGTGATTCGCTTTGCATACATTTTCAGTGACAGCAAGATTGTGACAGCTGTTCCAGACTGATGGCACAAATCCCTCTTTATGAAAGGTTGCCTAGCAGGCCAAGTTTTAAATTCAACAACATCCCAGAGATACCAGAAAACATCCTCTGTGTCTCTACAGACACCTTGGTCTACAATGCAGGTATGAAAGGATTTATATGTTGAATAAATATTGGGTCAAACGCCAGGGGAAGAGATTTGGCTTAAGTCTGGGCCCTAGTTTAGACAAAGTGGTATTTAAATATTCATATATGTATGTAAAACAGGCTTCCTTTTTGCCTCTGGTCATCACGGAGGAAGACACTGAAAGGAGGCTTTGGTGCTGGCTGTGGCAGGAGCTGTCACACCAGTGTCAGTCCCTCCTTCAGAGGGGAGAGAGGTCTAACTGGGAAAGAGCTCCTGACCCAACCAGACTCTCACTCAAATCAGCCAGGATCTGCTTGGAGTTTTTCCAACGAAACTGTTGCAATCATCAATAAAGCTTTCAAAGCCCACCAACTACACAGACAGCAAAAGTAAAAAGGCTGTTATTGTACCAACTACAAAATGCATTCAGTAGTTATTAGTTGTTCCCTGCAGGGAGCAAATGTAAGAGCAATATGCTAACAGGACAGCAGAAAATGAGTGTGACTGTGGGCAGCATTAGCCAGGGCCACCGGTTCCTGCACTGGCTCCAGCTGGGCAGAGCACTGCATTTGCAGGCGTTCTAAAAGCACCAAACAAGAAAAACCCTCGGTCACCCAGTTTTCAACAAAAATTGCCCCGAAACATATGTAGAAGTGGCTCATTTGATTAAAAACTCATGTGATGCCACCAATACCTTCCAGAGCTGGGAACATACAACGAATTAAGCTTCTTTTAAAATCTGGTATATGTTCATAGATGTAAGCTGACCTGAGCTCATAAAGTTGGATCATTCACTATGGTGATGATGCCTTTTTTCCAGTTGAGTTTCAAAACAGATCTGACAATCTATTTAAAGGTTTGTACTCTAATTTTTACAATCCTAATTCTGAACTAGAGTGCAATTAAACAAAATTCAGCTTTGTATTCAAAGGTAGCTCACCTATTTTAAAAGAATTAAAGCATTGTGTGGCTACTGATAAGTTTTTAATTTATAAAACCTGCGAAGTGAGGAAAAAAAGGGAATAATTCCCAATGAAAAGAAACTATCAGCACCTCCTATGCAAATTTCTGCTCTATATTCCTCTCTCATGGGTGATAAGACATTGCACATGGCATGCAGGGTAGCAGCTGGTAAATACCATTTACTGGTAAACATCTGTGTGAACCTGCACCCACTCTGACACATTACCCATGTCTTTATTTTGGCATGATAACCATGCTCCTAGGACTTAAGACAGCCACCTCTTACCTTATGCTTACATACGCATTTTCAATAATTTGTTACCAGATATCTTTTCTGAAGTGATGAACAGAGGACACATCCCATCAACCAAATCAGACTGGCAGTCCGCCACCCCGATGACCTTTAAATAACAAACTTGACAAACTTTTTCACGTGTCATTGCAATGGTTCCATAGCTCAAAGTGAACTGAAAACTGGTGCACAAACATGACATTCACAAGGAACAGGAAATTATGAATATAGGTGTCCCATGCCTTACAATGAAGGCAAGAAGTTGATCCCATTAAAACTACAAAATCCCACACGCCTAAGAGAAGTAACCACTAAATAACACTTGTTCAGGCTGATTTTATCACTGCATTAGGACCTTCCTTGAAACAGTAATACTTTGATCCAATTAATGCTCATTGCTTCAACTGCAATTCTTAAAATCTATGCAGTAAAAAATTATTCAAAAGCCCTTAGCCCATAAACCACATTGGTCAAAGCCTTCAAGCAAATTGTGAGATTTTTGGAAATAGCCTTGGGACACCTAAATACATTACTTACATTTAACAGAAAATGCAGCTAAACCTCCTTGACTGCCTCAGACATCTCAAATAATTGCTATTTGGCTCTCTAACCATCCTATTCAAAGTTTCAAATTTCTGTTAGCCCCCACAGGTACAATTCCTCCCCTCTTTCCCAGTAGAGCAGTTAGTGTCACGTCTCTAGCATACAGGACGCCAGCAGATTAAGGAAGCTCAACAGAAGCACTATCTTCAACTTATTCCACCTTTCAAAAAATGAGATGTGTCTCGAGAAACTCACAATGCATCACTATCTTGCTTTTATCTCCAGTTCTGTTCCTCCAAACACTGCTGTATTAAAGTGAAGTTAAGAGTCGATGCAAAGTGATGAAGCAATTATAAAACTAACGGTGCACGTGAAATTAGAGTAATTCAGCGAGATGCAGCAAGTCTGTACAACTATAACGAACACTTAATAGTTAGAATAAGCTATTGATTTTAGCTAAGTTGCAAGAACAGCAAGCATAACATGAACTGCAAATACTTAAGTGTCACCAGAAAATTATTAATTTTGTTTGACAATTGTGCTACATACTTAGATTTGTTTTGATTTAGGAAGCCTGCCTGTTATTTAAATACTATCTCCTCTTTTTAAGTGTGTAACTTGATAATCAAATTCAAATATGTAGAGAGATGTGAAGGTTTACTCGTATTTAATGTAGTAACAATGATTCCACTAGGAATCAGGTCAGACAAAGGGAAGCACGGACTGGTACATTTTCCAGCAGAAAGGCAGATAGCCATCAGCACAGCAGCCTTCAAAGACTGAAGAAACCCTAGTACTGACTGCATTATGCTGCGAATACCAGGAGGGCTCTAATAGTTTAAAGAAAACAGCATGTAAACTTTCAGCTTAAAAGATGCAAGTTAATTACACTAAACAGGCAACTTCTCACAAAACTGTATTTTACATTCTTCAACACAGGCTGTTCCAGTGGCAATGACTAGAAATCCCTATTTATCCAAGAGGGAACAGAACAAGGACAGAGTGAATCCCTCCAGCGTGGGAGCACCTCAGTCGTTACTGATAGGTCATGTCAGGGACGGAGATGTAACTGTATAGTTTAGTCGCAATGTCCGACAGCCCTTAACCTCTGAGACCTGACAACTGCAGGTTCAGTAAAGACTGATCTTACCTCCCAAATGTTACTGAACTGTTGACGAGCCTCAGCCTGGTATCTGGTAAGACCACAATATTCACATAGGATACAGAAGGGTTTGCACAGATCTGACTACAGTTTACAGAAACCTACCCAAAGGAGCTCAAACTATCTTATTTGGGAGCAGCAGCCACCTCACCGTGGTTATGCAGGTTACACGAGCTGCACGAGGACCGGGGCTAAACACTAAACACCTTGCTCGCAGCGCTGCAGGGATATGGCCAGACCGAACGCATCTGCCTGGGCCAAGGCTGCGCCTGGGGCTGTGCTGGAGCCGGTGATGGACAGCGAGGGAAGGGCTCCACTGGGTTCACCAGGCGGGAGCAGGACTATCGAGGATGGAGAGAATTGTCTATTCTGGCTTATTCCTCTGCCCTTTGCAGAAAGCGAAGTTACACAGTGGCATACCCCATAGGCGCAGGTGCAGAATCACAGACTGGGAGCGGGGACAGCGTTTCCCACCGGCAGCCCCTTACCCCGCCATGCGAGGCAGGGATGCTGCCTTGGCAGTTCTGCTGTTTGCCGCTCGGGGAGCATGGCCACGGAGTGCTGAGTCATAAGTCCATCTAACCTGGAGCAAACCCCTAAAGACACTGCTGAAATGTACCTCAGTCTATGTCACCTTCACTTTGGTGCCTGTCCCCTACCAAACACCACTCCCTTGGCACTCTGCACCTGCAAAGAATGCAGAAGCATTTCAAACACTCAAAAACCCAGGCAAGTTCTGAAATAAATTATATTCTTACAAAATCTTACTTGCTGACATTAAACAAATGATCTCTATTCCAGAGCACCACACTATGCTGAAGTGACACCGCCGCCTCCCTGGGTAGCCATCCTGTGATGTGCAGGAGGCCGTGCCCCACTGCACAAGGGTGGCACTGCAATTAACAGCTGTAGCAAAACACACCTGACAGCAGGGGCCAGGATTACACATCCTTGTCTAAATTTAAGTTTTGTAATTCCTAAAGTCAGGCCCTTGAATACTGTAATCTAACTAATGCTTGGCAGACTGCTAAATGTTATTGCCCAGATTTAAAAAAGAAAAAAAAAGAAAACGGAAACATAAATGGAAACCTTGTCATCTATAACAACAGTCTTTTTCACCATTCATTGACAATGAAGTCTGAACAATAAGCCTTCAGTTGGATGCTTTCTCACCTAGGCTGCATGTCTACACCAATCAAGAAGCAGGGGAAGCGACGGCAGGACAGCACAGCTCCTATTTCACATGGCGTCAAAGGCCAGGGCACGGAAATGGGCACCTCCGGCGCTGGGCAGAGGAGAGCGTCCTGCCTCCCACCACGCACAGCTGCGATTCAGCACAGCACATGCTGATGCTATTTTGGAGCATGTGTGTTATGCTGTGGGAGATGTGAGCCGGGGAGGAAAGACAACCCCTGCTCATGTTCACATGCTGCAAAAAAAAATTCCAGCATGAAAAACTCCTTTGATATTTCCGCAAACAAGTCACAAACACAAGTATTTTGAAACAGAGAGCCAAACAAATTCAGAAGATTCACTGCAGACCAAGGGGATGCAAAAGCTTCTTAAAAAAGGCCTTCAAATCCTTTACAAGTGAAAGTGCTGGCTAAGAGCGAGATGGCTGCAACCCCCCAGTGACTGGGAAACCCTCACTTCGGTATCTTACTCCCCACATCATTTTGCAAACATTATACCTCCCTCTAGATTTCACATTTAAGAACTATACAGAGCACCTTAACAGCAGCAGAGCTGTTTTCTGGTTTTTCTACCTGTCTGCATTTTGACTAAGACCTTTATCCATTTCTAGTGTTTGTGAAACTTGTTTTACAGTCCTACCTCACTGACATTGCTGCCCTACATTAAGCATCAGATCTCTTGGCGCAGACCAGCGAGGAAGCGTGACTGTACCAGCTCGCAGCACTGCCGACCTCTGTCAGTTTGCATCTACTCCTACGGTGCAAAGCAACACTCTGGAAATAAATGCAACTATTTACAAAGGTGAGAAAATCATTACTGCCATATTACCAGGTAATATGCCATCACAAAACCAGTAGGACAAGAAGCGTTTAGAGCAGAGTTTACTTTATGAATGCTTCCAACTGGCCTTTCCTGAATGAAGGACAGCGGTCAGCACTGCTTGTTAGAAAGGGCTGTCAGAATTTATTGCCAAGGCACACGAATGCTATCCATAGCATTAAGTCTGTTGAAGCATTAATATTTAAGCACACTTTTGAACTAAGCCATTTATTAGCTGCAGTTAGCCAAGTAATATAGTACATTATAAGGAATATACATTGCTGGCTAAAGATCTGGCAACCAAAATCTATATGGCTAGTTGCTTTACCTTCCAACCGTTGCTGATTATTTAGCCTAGAACCTCAACTGAAGGACAGGCAACCTGACAAGTTACCTTTATTTCAACAAAAAGCAGAGGTTGGCTGGGTTTATACCTACTTGTGATGAAGTGAAAAGAATCCCAAAGCCTGAATTCCAATTATGTCTCATTAGCAAGTAAGTGCCAATTAAGGCCCTACTTTTTGCCCACCTGAGTTTAGGTTCGCTTCCTTGTTGAAAGCGGCATTATTCAGAACAAGAGCTCATTTTCATCTAATCATACTTAACATAAAGAATGTTAAAACAACAATAGTTTCCTTCTTAAGCATGTTTGATACTGCTGCCATAACAACATGCAAATACTTCAGTTGGAACAAAGATATATTCATTCCACCCTGTGTTTATTACCATACTTTTTGGTAAGCCTGCTTTCTATTATTACTTCTAACATATTTACTAATAAAAACAGGTAAAGACTTCCCCTACATCTGAAAACGCAGATGAAAGCTTTTTAAAGGAGTATTATTTTTACCAGAAGCCGATAAGTAAATCACTATTTTTTTAAAAAAGCATATTTGCTAGATATTCAAACGAAGCTGTAAAGCACCTCTGACTCTGGTAGCATAAATAAACTTGCTGAATACTTATTTGTAATCCCAGAATATTGTATTACAGCAGCGCTGCCTGTCAAGCTACAAGACAGGCATTTCAACGCTAGCAAAAACGCAAACCCAGGCAAGGTTTTTATTTCAGGAAAGGCCGGGTTTTCGCGCAGGCAGAGCCGTCGCCACAGACCGATCCGAACGGGCTGTCCTGACCGCGGGGTGACAGTACCGGCGCGCAGAACCCGCCGGGCGATGCCCGGTGCGGCGGCCAGGCCCGGGGGTCGCGGGCACCGACTGCCCAAGGAGCGCTCGGCCCCGCCGCGCCCCCCCCCCCCCCAGCTCCCGCCCCGGCTGTTCCCCCTCCTAGCGGCGGGGACGTTCGGCCCGGGGCGGGCGGCGGCCAGGCCCCCCCGCGCGCTCTCCCCTCAGGCCGCCCGCGGCCCTGCGGCAGCCGCCCGCGGCAGGGGGGGTGGACGGGAACACCGGCGGGGCCGGGCCGGCAGGGACCCCGCGGCCGGCTTAGGGGGGCGCCCGCCCGCTCGCGGCCGGCGGGAAAGGCCCGGCAGGGCAGGGGGCGGCGGCGCTGAAGGACATTTTAGCGGCTGCTGCCCAGCCCCGGCCCCCGGAAAATGGCTGCCGCCCGAGCAGGGGCCTGAGGGCGGCCGCGCCGCCGGCCGGGCGCGGGGAGGCGAGGGCCGCCTCGTACCTTTGAACTTGAGCTCGTGCTGCGGTTCGAGGCTGAGGACCTGCTCCGCTTTCGCCATGTTCCTCCTCCTCAGCGACGGCGCCCGGCGGAGAGAGGAAGGGCCTGGGCGGGAGGGGAAGGAAAGGGGGAGGAGGGAGGCAGGCGGGGGGGAAGGGGGGGGCGCGCCCGGCTGGTTTATTAACCCCCCGCCAAGCGGCCCCGGAACGCGCAAGGAGCGGCGGAGCGGGGCCGGGGCGAGCAGGGAGCGGTGCGGCGGGAGCAGAGCGGGACCAGGGCGGGCGGGCGGGGGCCGGGGCGCGGGGCTGGCGGGGACGCGGGTGGGGGCGGGCCGGGGGCGGGGCGATGCGGCACCGAGCGGCCCAGAGCGAGGCTGCGGCTGACGTCGGCCGGCGGCGGCGCCGCGGGGCCTGGCCGGGTCCGGCGCCTCCCCGCGGCGCTAAGTGGGAGCGCTAATGAGACTGGACCACCGCCGCCATCAGAGCCCACGCTAGGTGCCGTGTTACCCCGCAGCAGCCGGCTGCGTTGGGTCTGGTCCCGCGCACCGCGGGCTGCCTCCGCCCGGGCCGGGGGCGCAGCCGCCGCCGCGGGGCTCGGGCGCGCCGGTCGCCGGCCGAGGCCGGTTACTGCCACCGCGCTGCGGGGAGGACTGAGCCTTTAGGATAAAAACCAGACTTTCAGCTCATCTCCCTCATTTTTAAGACACCCGCCCCGCCCCTTTCTGAAGTAAACTGCCTCCAGAGTTCCTAGGTGCCTGCTTTGAGCTTGTGGTGGTTCGGGAAGGGTTTTTGTTGTCGCGGGGCTTGGGGGTTTGTGTTGTCGTTTGTTTAGTTTGTTCTTTTTTTTTAATCCCAACTACGTTTAAAAAAAACATTTAAAAATGTAAAGGTTGTTCTAGGCAGTCCAGAAGTTCGTAAGAATTGATGGAAGCGTTGCTGTAACGTGTCACATTCAGACAGGGGTAACAATGAGGCAGGAGGCCAGGACACCCATGTCACCAGCAGAAACATGCTGGTCTTAAAAACTGGTAATTTACATACACCACAAATTAATAATTTGCCAACAGGACTTCAGACATGCAGGACCTCGGGAGGAGATGCCATTTGCAGAGATAAAAAGCAGGTGTCTCGCTACTGATCAACTTCCAAACAACAGCAACTCGGAGCATACAGTTAAGTCCCAACAGGCAAGAGGTAAATAAAAATATGGTAAAACATGGTGAAAATTCATTTTATCACACCAATACAATCTGTGTGATGCTGTGTCTCTCACCTCCACCCGAGTTCTTTGTATCATGAATGTGGTTTTACTTCATAATTGCCAAAAAAGCATAAGGTAGTTAAAAAAATCTGGGATTTGTACCAAGAGGGTTGTTCTCACTTCTGGCAATAAAAGCAGTGGCAAGTGGCGGAGGTGTACGTTACCTGCCACCACTCCAGGGGCTGGCAGTGTTCAGGGCCCTGTGCCCAGCTGCAGTTCCACAGCTCAGCCCTTCAACTGCCCCTCACCACCACAATTCCCCTTTTTCAGCTCATCTGCATAACCACCTCAGACCCTGTTTCTTTTAGTTTTGTTCGGAGATGTCTTTCATTCCATGCCAAAACAAACCAAATGCCTGTATCTGTTTAGTATAACTCCTGGCTTTGCATAATGCCAGTGAAACCTGCCAACTCCTAGCCAACACATCGGGACTCATTTTTAGAAGCTTCAGCAACATGCTCAAATAACATACTGCTGTTCTTAAATGCCTCCTCTCTTGGACAAAAGATGGTCACACAATGTCATAAAGGGGTGCATTTTCTTTTCCACGTCCCTGCTATTCTACTTTGCTTAGTTAATTAAATTTGGAGCCTCGGATGTTCTTGGCTTATTTGGCTTGTGGGAGTTTAATTTATAGCCTAAACTATGGGTTATGTCATAACATTTTACTAGATCTCAAATCAGGCAAGAATTGAGTTCACTTACACTTTGGAGTAGAGCTCTCTTTGGCAGGTATTCTAGAGAGGCTATCTTCTTTCATGTAATCTCTTAGGTTTTATTTTTATAAACAGCTAGACATTCTCAGCCCGGTAATTAGTAGAGAAGATGAGCTTTATACATACCTGCGAGTTAATTGGAAACTAACAGTGAGGAATAAGACAGAGGAAACTTTATACAACATATAGTCATACATAATAAAAACCCCTAAAGTAAACAACTGTTCAGTGTTGCTGCCCAGACCTTTCCAAGTTCTAGTTTTCCTGAAAGTAGTGCAAAGGTCACCCGTAAGCATTTGATGATCCACATCCTAAAGGGTTTGCCAAGTTGTAGCATCTTCCTGCAAGTGGCCACTCTGAACTTACCTGCTTGGATGTGAAGGACTCACCCACATTTTCATTCAGGCTGAAGTATTTATAAAGCACAGCATCGTTTAAGTTGAAAATTTCTGAAGTCTAATGAATGTAGGTTGTCAGGTTTTTATTGTAGGTAAATAATGTGTGTACATTTAATATTGTGCAGATCAGATTCATTGAAACGGGCATGCACGAAGGCCACATGGAATACTACGTCCTTATCAATTACACAAACCAACCCTCACTTTATTAGCAATTCAGCCATGACAAGACTAGAAGGCAACATGTTGCCAAAGCGGGTTTTTGGTTAACAGGAGAAAACAGGGATGAACACTACAGGGAAACTCTGAGGAGCATCTGTAAGCTTCGTACTGGGACAATTTTAAGAACACTTTCATCTGTTATAAAATTCTTACCTTAAAAGCTATGGAAGACTTGATCCAAGTAAAACATTATCTCATATTGCATGTCCACATATTGGGTGGTTTGCATTTAGTTATCTAGATTCCCTATGCAAACACATGTAAATTTATTTTTCTCTCTATTCTAGCACATTTCTTGCATTTACTGTTCTTTTGCTCTCTCCGATGCACATTCATACCCCGTTACACAAACATACCTGACACTCTCCAAAAGCAGTTTACACACATCTAAGAGGATCACTTAAAACCAGCAGGTACTGAACAGTAAGTTATTCCAGGTCTCTGTTAAAAAGATGACGGTATGTGTTTTCTGCACATAAACTGTAGCTAGTTGCTTAGTAGAAACTTGCACCCAACATTTGCAGGTGAAATAGCACCATCAGAAACAGGACTTGTTTTTTTTGCTTATTTATGCTTTTGAAGGCTGCTATTAACTGAACATGTTAGACTTTCATCACACATTGCTACAAGAAAACTACATCTTTTAAGCGTCACATAAGATAACTGTAGCCACCTCCCTATTTTTGTGCCCTCCACAACCACTAAAGCAGTGGTTTAAACAAAGCAAGCTGCCAACCAGCTGGCTGTATTATCAAATAAGAAAGGATCCCTTCCCAGCACGACAGGAACCCCCAACACTGTGCAGATATTAAAAACATTTTACAGTTTTGATTGACAGAAACCTGGCCTAAGCAGTCAAGAATTTTACGTTTCATGCAGTCTAAGCGAAAAGTAATGTATTAAATAACTTGACCCTGGTGGAATCTGTCAGGCCGCGCACTGGCTGACGAGCCGTTGTGTGGCCTGCAGCTCCTCAGGCACTGTGCTGCAGAGGAAGGAAGCGCTGCACAAAAGCTGCATTCTTTCTGCTCTTTTCCCCCATCCCTCCTTTGTGCAAGTCCCTCTTCTGCCTTCGCCTGGGCATACATCAACCAGGAAAGAGCTAGAGCTTCTGAATGACCAGTACTCGGTACTTCTGGAAAACAGCTATTCGAATAATCTGTGATTCATGTCTGCTTCCATTCCTCTTCTACAATTCTATTACTCTAGAGACTATTTTTTAAGATGTTAAGAATTTTGGAACCATTTATAAACAAAGCCAGCACATTTATAAACAAAGCTTTTTTATTAATAAAATGTTTACACCTTTTTTTTTTTTTTTTGCACAATACATCAGACTGGTAGTGATTTAGCCATGGTATTACACTATAAAAGTTTATTATGAATGCTTAAGCTGAAAAGGCTGTTTACATTATGCCAAATCAACATTTCTTTATTTGCATTCTATGCACTATATGGGAGTGCAACAATTCAAACAAAAGGGAGAGAACAAAAGCCTGGTTTTCCTCATTAGCATCTACAAACCAACAATACAGACAAACCTGTATACGCTCTCAGGACCAGCCCAAGAGAAGACTAAAAAAAGTCTCAAAACATTCATAAGCTTGGGAACTCATCACTACAGTATTTCATCACAAGTAATCTGCCTACATGTCATGCAGTGAAGCAATGGTTGTGTATTTGTGCAGTTTACAGTGCTGCAAATGCTCTGTAACTTTGAGCGGCTTAGGTTTGTTTTCGTAAGAGATACTACAGTAAGAAGGCACAGACCTTTCAACCTTTGTAACAGGTTAACCTGATCCTATAACGAAAAGGCAGAACGTTCTTAAGAGGGACAAGAATTGCTGATACAAAGGTTAACCTTCGTGCTTAATTTTACAAGCAAACATTTATTACACCGCAAGAGCTATATGCATATCAGGTTATTTTTGTGCCCTGAATACACAAATGCAAAGTTTCTTGTTTAGAAGAAACATTCAGAATGATTTTTTTTTTCTTCATTGTACTGACGGTGGGGGGGCACAAGGGGGAAGACTGCCAGGAAGTCTTAAGTGTCTTCCAGCTACAGAAATGCAATTCATTTCTGTGTCTTAAATCAATTCACTGTGTCACAATTTCCATGTTGGATACACAATATTCAGAAATAGGAAGTACAAAAAAGGAAGTTAAAATAAGAAGTGCCTACATCATGTTACTAGAGCCTTACAGTGATTTGCTCCCGCAGGTGAATTGCTTTCAGCCTTCGTTACGTGGTACACTACAGCAGTGGCACATGTCTCAGCTGCTGTTTTCAGAACAGTTTCATAAGGCTGTACTAATGAATTACCATTTTGTTTACAAATATTTGCCACTGTGACAGATACTTCTAGAACCCTTAAGAGGAAAAAGACACTCGCCACCTATTCTTGGCTAAATCCCATAAGGAAACAAAGAACAAATTGTCAAGAAAATATAATGGATTTAATAGAAATCACATACTGTAACATGAGTAAAAGTGAGCAAGATCATAGCAGTGAATCTATCTAGGTGCCAGAGTTACAGCACACCCCAGTGCAACAGCTGGATGGAGTATCACACTCGCGCAGATGAGGAGCATGACAGGAAGAGTGGTCTGTATCCTTCAACATTTGAAAAAGAAGTAGCAGTTGGTTTGTTCAATAATGCATACATGAAAACGTCAACAGAAACGAAGCAAAGAAAAGCCCAGCCTCCTTAACAGACGAGTACCTTTACAAAGATAATTAGCTCCTTGGATAAAATTCATTGTTAGTGTTTAAGTAAAAATTTAAGAACCCTAACTTGCAGGATGATGATGGGAAAAGCAAAATTGTTTCTTCTAAGACGACTTTATTCTAGAATGAGAGCAGTTTCAGCAAATGCTGTCCCAATTTTTAGGGAGACAAATCATCTTACTGCCTTGATTTTCCACGGAAAATAGGAAGCGCCAAATAACTCTAAGCCTCTAGAACTTTTCTAAGTATTTCTAAATAGCTGTTTATAGTACGTACACTCTATGTTAAAAATTATGGGTTGGGTGGGGGGAAATGGGAGGGGGAAGGAGGAAAATGCTGCCCCTAGGATCATTTTGACACACCAGAGACTAAGGCCATCAGTAAGTACTCCTGGCTTTCAGGATAGCCGTATATCCCTTGAAAGATCTGTTATCTGTGATACTTTATAGATAAAGCTTGGTGATGCTTGTTTGATTTTTCCAAATCAAGCATTTTTGATTCTAGCTAACCAAGAAAAGGTTTGCATTCAAATTTGAGACCTCCAAAATATCACAAGGGATTTTTCAGAAAAAAACATTGGTGTCAGAAGGCCTAATAATTTTAGGGAAGTATGTTTGGGCACCTGAATTCTTGTATGAGAAACAAAGATGGTGTGGCTTCAAGCCCATTTCTTTTGACAAGCCAGAGCCACACAACTCTGAAAAGGACAGCTGACATGACTTTTTTTATACTAGAACTTGTATCTCTGTCTTAGATTGGCAATTCACACCAACATCTCATTCCTATAAATCTTCTGTCACCTATTAGTCTATCACTAGGAACATGATCTGAACACAACATTTTAACAGTTTTCTTTAGAGAATTTTGTGCAGATTTTTTAGAAGCTTAATTCCAAGCACACAGTTCTCCTGCTTCAAGTAACTCTTTTGTGGCATACAGACAGTCTCAGGTCACTGTAAAACGACTTCCCGCTAAAAAAGTTAAGAAAGTTTGTCCTTCTCTCTCGTCCATGAACAGAAAAGCCTCTTTTTTTAGAGGTTTAAAGTGTTTAAGAAAGCTACATGAAGCTTTTCAGAAAATGAATAGGAAGTGTAGAAGTTTAAGCCAGTGAATTATTCAGGCTCTCCTCATGTTTGAGATGGTTTTTTTCTTCTTCTATGTAGCTACCGCTGCTTGTAAGTGAGGTTCACTACAGGATGTCTAGCTACACAGTTCAGACAGCTTCTGTCCTGCACATCACCAATTCCCAAGACAGTCTTTGCAGATTGCTGACAAATAGACTACACCATCCTTAATAAACACCAAAGGCTGTTGTTTCACAAGAAAGTAGTTCAACCAGCACTGCTAAAGCTTCCTATTCCAACTAATACTCAAGATGTTACACTGGAAATTAACACTAATGTTAAAGAATAATGTAGGATTAACATTGTAACAAAAATCTTGCCGATTCCAACTTTTAAACCACTTGTGATATTCAGCCTGAATTATTTTTTGATAATTAAAATGAAGCTTTAACCATGAATGTAGACAGCTCCCAATGAATCCCACACCTCTCAACCAGGCTGAAAGATTAAGACTTCCAAGTTAGTAATTAGGCATTGTCTCCTCGCCTCTCCTTCTCTTCCCAAGCACGTAAATAACCATTCTTGAGCAGGCTGGTGGCATTAAATTGGTATTAAGTACACCAATGCATCAAAGACTCAAGTCTACATAAAATGCCCCTCTGAACTATTAACTGCCTGATCTGTAGCACTTAAAGGAAGGGTCTCACTGATGTCAGTGGGGATTTGAAGTGCAATCATTTGGTTTGTTGCAACGTGCATCTAATAACATAAAGTCTTCACCTTCTTGGTAACAGCGAAAGTTGTTAGAACTGCCTTAGAACTTTTCAAAGCACCTAGAACAATTTTCAGTAGTTTGACCACTAGATGCTTCTGTTATTAAATATAAGCTTCCAGATTTCAACTACTTAGGCATTTAGTATGCCCATTCTCAGCATGTATATAACATATACTACAAAACTACCTACAGCATGGATCAAGAGCCTGACTCAACAAGTCAGTTGAGAGACTTATAATTTAGAGGGTAGGATGAAGACGTCTCCAAAACTTGGGGAACACATTTAAGTTGCTCCAAAGCTTGAGAACTAAACATTTATCAAATTAGATGTTTGCACAAATTTGTAACTTTTGTGGGAAAGAATTGGTGTTGTTTAGAAGTTGAAATAGTCGTATTCTTTTCAGTTAAAAAATGCTCTGGATCAACGACATGACATGCACCTCGTTACATTTTTACATATATGATACTTTACCCTTCCAAACTTGTTTGGCAGCAATTAATTCCCTGTGAGAGTATCTGAAAGTCTAGTCTCTATGGTGAGCTCCATTCATTAAACAGAAAGGCATAGCAGAATAAAAATTCAGTCCTGAGCTTTCTCAACAACAGAAAAAAGTTATTAAAAATTTAGCTGGAATGGTTGATAATCAGCACTCCAAACACTCAAAGACTAATGTATCTCCAAATAGAGAAGCTATGTTAGGACAAAATATAATCAATTTCAGCAAGCCTAGTGCAAGATGAAAGCAGATGGCCTAACAAATTAATACAGAAGAAACCATTTTTCTCCAACAAAAATAAAACAATGAACATGTGCATCTCATCCAGGGAAGACTGCATTCTGGCTTTCAGCTAGGGCCAACTGATCAATAAACAGTTATCTTGGCTCAAAACAACTTATATCAACAGTCTGTCATTTTAAATAGCATGTGTTAAAAAGCAGCCTCACGTCAGCATTTGTAGTTTGGACAATCTGAAACCTGGCTATTTCCATGTTTTCATTAACTGCAGTAATTCAACATCAGACCTGCAAAAAGGATATGAAGTTTTCTGGCATTCCACTCAGATTGGGAACAAAATAAAAGGAGTCTGAGGCATTAAAACTTAGCTACATTTGAGAAGGGCCATATTGTTGCTACTTCTTTAGTGTTTCAGGGTGGGGTTTTTTTGTTTCTTTGTTTTTAAAGTTTACTTTTGATATACAGCAAAGAAGTGAGGACAGATCAGAAAGCAGTTCATAAAGATTTGCTAAGATGTATGGATCTCTCCCCTGACTGGAGAACACTACAACAATCGCAATACTAGCCTAGCTCTCCGTCTTGCCTAGAGTCCAGTATTTTCTTCTCAAGTCAATAAATTTTGGATAAATACTATTAAACCATTTTCATTATTTCACTGAAAAAAACCCAGATTTAAACTCCATTTTTACCACATGGTAACAGGCAATAACAATAATTTAGAAAATCTGAAATTCCTTTTTCTACTAATCTACCTGAAATATATTCCCAGTATCTGAGACTTTCCTTCTCCTCCTATGATCTTTCCCAGTTCAAGAATTTCCAGATTTATTACTAACCAACTTTAATAACAGTAGTATTTTCTGTCTGACACCTGGTATCTTGTTATAGAATAGACTTCTGAAGCACTGTGAACACAAAATGTTTTGAAAACCTAGTTGAATTAGATAACCACGCAATTTGTTTTTTAAAAATTTGCTGGGAGTAAGAATTGAGATATTTCAAAGAAATTAGGGATTTCCATGACTACCACTGTGAAAGTTCTACATTTAATTGTTAACCTGCTTTTTCATAATTAAAAACGTGCCCAAGAGCAAGCTTACTCTGCTCTTTCTTTATTAATTACATTTCCACCAAGCATTTTGTAGGAGTCCTGAAGTTTTCTGTTCATAATTTATTTGCTTTTGGGTGACAGAAAACAATATATCCTACATCAGTCTGAACATCAAACACATATCTGTCTCTACTACGAGATGCCATGAGGACCAACGTTTCAAAGGGGCTTCAAACAGCCTTCGCTTGATGAAGATTTACTTCTTGGGCTCTCTATAAGCATGTAGCCTCTACAACTGTGACACAGAAAGCATAATTGGGAGTGCAGGGGAAGTAAAAGGCATGATAAGAATGTAGTCACCAAATTTAATTAAAACATACTGACTCATTCAAAAAAATCTCACTGCTCCAGAACAGCTCTACGAGAATTTTCACGAATATAAACTAATCTGAAGTACAAGTCCTTCCATTTCTTACAAATGTTTCCACACTTCCTTCAAAGAAAATACTTGAGATGATAGAAAACCAGATTAAAAACAAAGAATAAGCATCATCAACGTGACCTAATTTTGATACTACAGCTAAACAGCGTATTTTAGTATATGTTCCAGTCTATTGAGCTCTTTTTCTTCAAAAGTATAGAGTTTCTCCCTAGTGCTGGTAGGAAACAAAAAGTAAAAATAAATAAAATAGCACAAATGGGTATGGTCAACCTATAGTTTAATCAAAAGCATAGTAAAACGAATACAGAATAAGCTAAACACTGATTTGCTAAAAACCCTCACAGATGAAAAAGCCCAGGAGCCAACAGGTAACGATCTACATTACCATGTCTTAAAGTCACTTCCTATTGTATTTTTGTGCCCAAAACGGGAAAGACTGGATGCACCACAGATGAAAACTTATTCAACAACAGACAGACCTCACCAACAGCATTCTCTATTGGCCCTTTCAAATGTGGTTGAAAATGAAAGAATTTCAGTCTGCCTCTGGATGAACTCACAGTGACAATACCTAGAACACAGGAAAAAACCCGATGGACATTCCCCAAGAGTTTATCCATAGGTGTGGAATGGAAGGAGTGTAAAAGATTGCATTAATTTTTACTGTTTTTACATAATTTATAATACTTTAAACACTTGTCTCATAAATATAATATGAACACTTTACACGTGCCAAGCGATTAAAAGCTTTCCTCAAAAACTTTTAGGTCTTATCAGAACCACTGGCAGCATCTGTTTACAGCATTTGTTTTTAGTCAGTAACCACTTAATTTAGTCAGAACTACAACTAGGTTTTCTTCAACCAACACCTTAATATTAAAAAACTTGTAGGAACAAAAAGATGCATAGAAGCTTATCAGTTTGCCTTAAAGTGATTAAAGTCAGCATGAGAAAAAGATTGTCTGTGGTTTAATATCTGTTGCTTGTGTCCCCACCCCCAGCGCATATTGTCTTTAAATAAAAAGTGCAAATGGGATTTGGGGACTGGATGGACTGATTTGCCTATTATTTGTCTTCAGTTGCTTATTCTGTAGCCACCTCACATCACCTGTCCCATCATATACTTTGGATTAGCTACAATTAAATTTAAAATAAGGCTCACTGAAGAAAAGGAAGAAATGACATCTAACTTCCAGACTCCTCCCACCCCTCAAGTCCCACAAAAGTGCTCATTTCCCTTTTTACAAAAAAAACCATAAAATCTTGATTACAAAACTATTAAACAGTTCAGCTCTACCATCCATACAGTCACCTTCCTTTCAAGCAAGGCCAAAAAAGTGATGATGGATTCCCTTTGAAAGCAAGAGATACTACACTTTTTGTAAGTAAACAGGCTGACATTCCGATTGCAGTCTTTTCTGCGAGTGTACAGATGTCAGATGAAATGGTCCATTTTTGTGGGACCTCGGGTGTATGAACACCAGCAGATAAAGATCTAAGACTGATAATATAAACCCAACGTGAACTATTAACTTCCAAGACCACCTACTGCATAAACAAGTCTGATTTTCTAAGGGATCAGTCAACAGCAGCTGCGCTTTGTCACCGATGGCTGTCTTCTAAGTTTGAAGCCCTTACCACTAGACGGGGGGTTGGTGTCAGTTGATGGAATTCTGCGACCTACAAGGAGGCAGGAAAAGAGATTATAGCAAACACTATACTTGAAACTAATTCTAAGCATTCAGTGTATGTTTTGTGTATAAAAACGTGTCTTCAATTAGTCATAATCATTAACAATGACATTCGTGTGTAACAGAAGGATGGCAGTTAACAGTCTATACTATGTCTGTACCAGGAAGGGTTCCACAAAGAGTAGAGGCAGTTTTAAGCTAGTTTTGCTGCATTTACACTTCAGGCTAATCTAGACTTGGACAGCTAAACTATAAAAGCACCCAGAGAATATACTCTGAAGGATGCAGTACCATCTGGAATATCTTAATTGAGAACTACCATCTTGGTATGTATTTCCACAGCAGATCACCTGCATTCAGCTTAGCACAGAAGCGCTCATAAAGATAGCTGCTTTAGTCATCTAATCAGTCTTCAAAATTGACTATCCCTGGTTGAGTATTCTTTTCTCAGGAGGATTTATGATTTTTTTCCTATAGTTTACTCAAAATCAATTTTAGAGAGCAACTATTAAGTCAGTAAATCAAGGAAGCTGATCTACAACACATACTTTTTACATCAGCTTCAATATATTCAACTGCTTATAAGGACATATTTTTTCCCCCTTAAGTCTAATGTTTCTGTGGTTATCCAAAGCTAAGCTGCAGTGCACAGACATACAAATGGATTGCTGTTTGTCCTCTTTTCACAACTAGGCTGACACACCTGCACATTGGTGCTGCTGCCTGAAACATATCCTGCAGATAATATTGCACTTTGGAATACTATCAGCTTTTCATTCACACAAAAAAATGTCATTGATGTCCCCACCATGAATGAGACAGAAAAGATTTGCAATTTAGTTAAAAAAAAACCCAAGGTATCACAAAAATACTTGTACAAAATCTACACACAATCATTGCTATTTCCCATGCAGTAATCTGGCATTTATGAATACTTTTATTTTTGAAACTGCACTGTTTTAGAATAAGTACAAACACTAAGAGTGAGAACTTAATTCCTTTTCTCATCTGTATAAAGTCTGGATCTTCCTCACGCCATTTCCTTTCCCTTCCATAATGTTGGAAGTACCAATTGAAACATTCAATAACAAATACAGTAAGATGACACTGACTTCTGACATGTGCCCTGATTGCTGTTTATCCAGCAGCATCACACAAGGCTTAAAATCTCTAGAAGGAATATTTAGAGGTCGTTAGATGACCAAAAATTATACAGCTTATTTTGCAGTTTGTATTCATGTCTGATTGTAACAAATTTAAGTCAGTGCATTCTCACCTACATATCACAAAAACTAATACAGTAATCAAATTTCTACTTGACCATCCTTCAGAAGACGACACATTAACTGTTTAAATACTTACTAATTTCTATAAAGAGTTCATTAATGTTTATTGCATTTTTTGCACTTGTCTCTACAAATATTGCATGAATGGAATCTGCATAGTCCTTAGCGTCTTTTTCCATGACCTCTCTGGAAAAACAAAGCAAAAAAACACCCAAACTGTGAATGCATAAAAAAACCCAACACAAACACATTATTCAAAATCTTAAGGGATATATTAAGCTTTTAAGTGTCTCATTAAATGAGTACTTTGTATTTTACCTGTTTGGGATCACACTGCTCCCTCATCCTGAAGCTGATGCTCATTCTTTACACTGTCTCCCTGTCTTGAGGTATGAGCATCACTGCAGCACAGTTATAAACTAAAGGAGGCCTTAATCCATCTGACAACATTAGTGTGGAGTTTCTTTCTTGAGTGCTCTAAGTGTAGGTCTGCAATCACCCTTTAGGGGGTGCTTTAATCTTCACACAAACAACAGTTTTAGATGTACTGAAAAGATACTAAAGCATTAGTTCCACTAATCCAGTGGATTTCCTACAGCTGTTTACAAAACCAAGTATCTCTCAACACTGCACCAATCATTAGCATAGCATTTACTTCACAGGAAGCATGAAGATGTAGGTATAAACGGGAATATATTTAGACGGAGCACACAACAACAGAAGCAAGAAGTGGAAAAGTTATTCTGCACCCTGAAGTAGGCAAGCCGATAATGAAGAACGTTTCCTTAAACAACACCAAAACCGCCAAACCCCAATGGGTGGACTATACTTTGTATCACTTTACATATAATTTCTAGAAAACACAGGCTGCTTTCAGTAACAAGGAACTTAGAATATCAAAAGCAGAGAGTTTGCATCAGTGACTCAAATATTGCCTCTGACTAAAGTACAAGGAATCTTGCTCATTAGCTTGAATAGCAATGTTTATATAATTTATGATGCTACCTAAGCACCAAGAAATAAACGTGTGAGACTTAATACTGCATACCTTATATTTGTCTTCAGGTAATTTTATGCCGTATTTCCTTCAAGAGACATGCTACTTCTAACAAGTGTTATTAAGGCTCACCAGATAACTGCTATATATTAACGATTTGTAAAACTATACTATGCAGTGGTTCTAAAACACATAACCATCTGTCTCCTTTGAGACACCAGTCGTGGTACCTTTTCCAATAAAATCTAAAAACAAGACATTTGCCCGCACTTTCTTTCTGAATTTTGTCTTATTTAACCAGGACATCAATGAAAAAGGACTACTTTTGTTTTTAGTACATGCCTTCTTGAAAGTTTGGCTGTTCATAAAGTTTCTCAAGAACTTTTCACGCTCCCTGCGACTATTTCAGCCACCGCCAATTCCACCCCAATATTTAAGCAGGGAAGGAAGGCACCTGAACAAGCAAGTCAGAAAAACCTACACAATGCTTTCCAACAGGCTTGATGTTTTTCCTAACAAAATGAGGTGCGACAGACTGACAGGAGTACTTCTTATAAAGTGAGGTAAACAGCTTGTATTACACTGTAGTTTCACAGGCAGTTCAGGCTTGTGTAACTTGGCACTGCCACCAGAAAAGGTAATCCTGTCTCCCTGTAAACTGCTCATTCCTAACCCTGCTATCCCACCTCTGTCATGCCAGCAAGCGATCATGGTGAGAAAGATAAATACACTTGGACCAGTTTTCCTTTTTCTAAATGGTTAGTTTTAATCTGGATCCATTTTACAGCCTGATTTACTGCCCAGTCACACACGTACTCGCACCAACACGGGGAGGAAGTGGGTAACGCTGTCCAAGGGCTGACTAACCAAATCTGACACTAGGAACAGCTCAGACCCCTTGTGAAACTACAATGCTAATGCAAAACAGCTTAAATGGCTCTGCACCTTTCACCTGCTCTGAAATCTTAAAATATTTAGCACTATGAGCTTAAGTGAAAGCCTCATAACTGTCAACTGTTATTTACCTTACGTCATTAAGATCACACTTATTTCCTGCAATAGCTACAACAATGTTTGGAGGTCCATGCTGTCGAAGCTCTTTAACCCAGTTCTTTAACGTTGAGAATGTTTCCTGATGTGGAAAAAAAACCAAAACAAAACAGAAGGAATTAAGAGTCAGAATTGGCCCATGACACAAAAAACCCCCAAAAATCGTAATGCTGGGTCAAGATCAAATTTCTTACCTCTTTTGTGATGTCATATACTATAATGGCTGCCGCTGACCCTCTGTAATACATCGGGGCTAAAGCACGAAACTGAAAGACAGACACCATGCATTATGAATCTGATTTTCCACTGACCTCCATGATTTCCTTATTATTATTATTGAAGAAAGTGAAAACTAGCTTTAAAGTTCACATTAGTAGAAAATTTTTCTTTACAATTACAGAGAGGCTGTGCAGTAGAGTACATATACTTCCATGAAAGTATTGTTTTACAAAGGCCAACCAATAAATAGTTCGGTGATCAGCAGCACACCTACTGCAAAAAGCAGGAAGCCAAACTTGACTGTATTTCGACTAGATTACAATCTCTCATTTAAAAGACTGTAGATTATACACAGTCACAAACCCTCAGGATATACGCTCAACTTTAAACACCGAGCAAAGGAAAAATAGTAAAAATTGAACTTGCTTCTTCCTTTTTAAGACACTCGTGCTTTTGGACAAGAAGTAATTTCAAGAAAACCAGCATGTATTACTGCTGACCTGAAATGTTCAGAAGTCAGTATCAACCTTCAGCCCCATGCATCAGTCATAGCACTCTTAAACACTAGAAATGTTGGTTGCTTCATAAACTAACTTATGGCTGTAGGGATTTCGCTTAAGTTTTTCCTCAAAAGTTAGAAGCATGTTTAAAACAACTGCAGAAGTCCACAACTACATGACCAGTTGCAAACAGAGCTTTAAGGAACAAGCTAGATAGTAAAAGGCTACAGTAGTTTTATTGTCATTTTCAGAATCAAGTCTGCAGCAGGCATATTTGGTTGGTAGTGCATTTGCAGGGTATAAACCAGGCCTGTACCTTTCTATGCAGTGTGTTATGAATCCAGGACTGAAAAAAGTGATAGAGCACTATTAAAATACCAATCAAGCATTCTCAAGAACAGTGTGATATTCTGTCAATTTAAAAAGAACCAGACAACTAATCTAGCAACCAAAACTCTCAGTCAAAGCACAGAGTAAACTGCATGTAAGCATGTGATTTAGAGCTTTTTGTGCATCTTATTACTTGGGGTGAAAATCATGAATAGAATACAGTTTTTCATAAAGGCTTATTTGGTTCTAATAAAATACCTATTTCCTTTTGCTTAGTACAGTTCAATTGAGAGCAATATTATAAATCATAAAAATCTTGCTATAAAGCAGAATTCCAGACATTTATATTTGGCTCTCAAATTATGTTTTGAAAACAGGATTTTATACACAAAGTTCAGAATATAAAAATATTTAATAGTGGGAAAGTAAAACATGGGCAGGCATTCAGTTCATGTTGGGACATAATCCCGCTCTTCCTCCTAAGTACTAAGATGTAAAGGGAAACCTATTTGGTAAACCACCACTTGGACTGGTTGCAACCTGGCTTTTTGATTATTTGAGTATTTACATTGGGAATAAACCAACTTTCACTTGCTGATTCTGTATTACTCTCATTTCCTGCCTGCTAACACTTAGATACTTTTTTCCACCTAAGAGCAGTCAGCAGATAAAATACATTAACAAAACAGATGTTACCAGAAACACTGAATTTTCCTTTTGCTATTTTTCCAAAGACTTCAGCTTGCCCTTCAGCCTCCAATTTGTGTTTTGACAGAATTATTAAGATGACATAATGTAATTATCCAGAGAAACCGTCAAAATTGTGAAGTAAGAAGGAAAAAATCCTAACTGCTGTAGGTAATCTCCTATCAACTTTACCCAGTGTAGAAGAAATGAGAGAAGAAATAAGGTGGATATGTAGGGAAAAGAGCTGTGAGAAGTGAAATAGTGCACACTTCCACCTTTGGAGTGAAGCTAGCCAGCCACTCCCTGAAGCCATTTAGAACGTGGGCTTACCCAGGGCAGTGCAGAACTATTCACTGCTGGGCTTTGGAAGTGGAAAATAGCAAATGCTCCTCAAGAAGCCAGGACTACAAATTCTGTACATTACGCATCATAGCTCATCAGAGACCTTTCAGTTTCAAGAATGGTGTAGACATTTTTGGTATTCCAGAACACCATGGAGGGCATTCCTTCCATAATTCATTGTCCGATGTGCTGCATGACTAGAAAACTGTGCTACAGATACACGGCAAGGTAGGTATACAGACCATTTATGGCTAGCAGTAAGTGACAGTGCTGTTCTGTTTTGGAGAAAGAAACATCTATAAAAATACTGACATCATTTCAAAGTAAATATCCTTGCTCCCATTTCACTGGTTTCCTCGGATATACTGGGGCCTCACAGTGACACACTCTCAGGTGTGGAACATAAGCTCCACAGGTATCACAGCTCTTGGGTTAGAGCCCAGGTAAAACATCTTTCCTTTTTTTATTTCAAGAAAGATATCATGCAACTTGTATGGAAGAAAATTAAAGAGGTATCACTCAAAGTCTAAAACCAGAAAGACAAGGAACATGCTAGTCATGTACAGAGATGCTTCCTTGGATTGTAGTGTCCTGAAAGCAAATTACAATGTTTTCCCATTGCTTGCAAACACAGTTAAAGTGAACAGGATGGAATGCTAATATGTAATGGATGTTTCCTGCCAAGTTGTGGTGGGCATGTTTATAAAGTTTTACGTTTAAGAGTACTAGCCTCTCAAAATTCATACTATACCTCTCAGACAACTCACATTCCAGCATTAACATTTCAAAATGGGCTAGGATGGTCACTTAAGAAAAACTATTTACAGCAAGTCCTAAAGTAATAACCCAACCTGATCAAACTGACTCTTACTGGGGACAGCTCTGGTGTCTACCTTTGTTACAGTTACTTCACATCCTAAATAAACTCATCACGAGTAATTGACACTTTCCAGTAGTTAACAGTCAAGAAGCTGCAAGAATAAGCACTATTAATACAGCTACTATAACTTCTACCACTGTTACTAGTAATCCGTAAACAAGATAGTTAGATAGCAAAGTCTTC
This sequence comes from Fratercula arctica, assembly GCA_947846985.1. NCBI lineage: Eukaryota > Metazoa > Chordata > Aves > Charadriiformes > Alcidae > Fratercula > Fratercula arctica. The sequence goes on along the minus strand of CANTUZ010000013.1, from coordinate 496,264 downwards.
CTTTTAAATTCTAAGTAAAAAGAATGTGTATTAATTAACCATGATTTCATTTGACTAGTCATTTTCTTGAAAGCTTTTGTTGCCTCCCCTCAGAACTACGCATGCTGCAGAGATCAGAACCCTAAACTACCAAATTAAAATTTAAATTTCAAAATAGAGTTCTTAACATAGCTTCTAACGCTATCAGATTTGAGGAGTAAAACTTTACAAAATAATAAAAAATTAGTTATCACCCATAACATCATTTGAAACTCTGCTTTTGAACACCTAAATCCACATCCCACTCACATTAATAACACCGAAGCTAACAGAACGTGTTAGCAGTTTTGTACTTTTCCAGAACCAGGGCCTTACTTGTACTATGAAACATGATCATTCATTTCACTTGGATTCTGCTGTTGCCAGTTGCACTGCCTGAAAATACTGCAGTTGAATGTTTAAAACTCAACTATAGAAACGGTACTAGAAACAGCTGCTGGCTTCCCCCCCTCTGCCTTGTTTTCTTTTGAAGTGGCACTCCCTTTCAGTGAATCTAAACCTGGTCTTTAGTTTTATAAGCTCCTCTTCTTAGGTAATCATCTTTAACTTTGTACTTTAACCACAATAACAATGAAAAATAAAAACATGTTTAAAGCACCCGTATCTGATAGAAACAAGCTTTCTAACAGATATTTGTAAAACCAGATCACATTGTGACTTTCAGGAGTGGGGTTGAAAAGCAACCTGAACTCCAGCCAGAACTATCACCACAGACCTTGATTGTACTTACCCGCTCCTGTCCAGCTGTATCCCAAATTAGGAATTTATGCAGCTCATTTTGATACTGTACAGTCTTGGTCATAAATGAGGCTCTAGAAAAAAATTACAGCTTATGCTTTTCAGAATATAAATATGTTCTTAGAACATTACTACCATGAACTTGTGAAAAGGTTTACAATCCAATAAAAGTGCTTTGCCCCCCCCAAAACTGATGAAGATTTTCATATGTAAAGGCTGAAATTAATGAAGCAAAGGGCCTCAAAGGGTGACATTTTCTTTCAGAGGATGAAAGGCAACTAACAAAACAGAAGGAACATGAATGCAAATTTTGAGCTTTTATTGTTCATAAGCTTTTGATAAAAATAAAGGACGTATGACCAAAAAAATCAGAAAGATCAGCCTTTTTATCAACATTCTTCCTAAGTGGAGGAATCACGACAGCAAATCACTTAAGTGTATACCAGAAACTTCGAGAAGGAGAGAGACCAAATCCTTTCCCTTTGCAACAGCTTTTTCTATCTCTGCACTAGCATTGAGATAAATGCTGGTCAGTCCATACTTGGAAATAAAATATAGGAGAGTCATATCACTATTGGTAGGTGTTAAGAGGACAGAGAAATCAATGATGAGTAACTTCCTTGTTGTCTGCACTCCGTACAGCTCCCAAATCCTGTCTGTCTTTATATACTTCAGTCTGCAGAAGCTCTTGCACTTCCAGAAGACAAACAAAACCTCTTCCTATGCTCCAGACGCCCCCTCAACTTCTAGGTGTTTCACAGTAAGATATTGCAAAATATTGTAAAGTACTTCTATACTTTACTTGATCTGCTTTACCTGAATCAGTGTATTTCCAACAAGAACAGGAATTCAGAGACCTAATCTTTTACAAGATGGAGTTCTTTGCTATATCTATTACCTGTAGGCACATTTTTTACTAGAAAGTCACACGCTGAATTCAAATCCTTGTAGAACAGGAAATATAGATGCCATAATTATTTTAAGCATATGAGAGCCTATGTTATGATCTTGAACATCTTCTGGATGTTTAATTCTTGTCACCTGAAAATACTGCAGACTTGTTCTACTGCCAGTTTCGGACAGGCTGCAGGATAGGATCCTGGAGGTGGCCTGTACAGCAGCTTCTTACAGTACACTAAGCTTGCAGTAGATTCAAAGTCAGAGAACAAGAGACTTTCAGCATGATCAACAACATTAAATACCAGAGACCAAGACTCTGAACTTCAGTTTATCTCAGATATTAAGTACCACCACAGATTTTTAATGACGTCCACGACACTTTGTAGTTAATATAACTGGACACGTTTGGACATGTTTCAATGTTACAGGAGGATGAAACAGCTATCTACACTTAAAGAAAGGGAGCAATTACACAATGCTTTCCACTGTGAGGAAGTAACATTCTCCCCATTCCTTAAACTCAGATGGTTTGCCAAATAGCGCATCAATCTCCAAAGTTGATTACTCTTTTAAGAAGCCAAATATAAGCTTGCCGTATCCCTAAAAAGAAAGAGTCTAACTGCAATGCATTTCAATACAGTTAACTAGATGATGTATTTTAGCAATCAGTAGCAGAAAATAAAGTGATAGGAGTGTCTGTTGTAAAGCACAGCAGACTTCCGCTTCCTTAAGACTACTGCAAATTAAGCACCCATTCTGAATTCGCTAGTCAATATGGAAACAATTTCCTCAATCATAGATTCTCACGGCAAATTTATCTTATTTGGCTCTATAAACTAAAATATTCCTGTACAGTCAATTTGAACTGAACAGCTGTGTTGCTCTAATTCACTGACAATAGAGGTAGCTGACAATAAATGCTACTTGAAATTCTTTGACAAGTGGAAGTATTCATTGTGAAATACATCAATTAAAAAAAAAAAAAAACCAACAAACAACCACAAATGAACAAACAGCTCGAAGACAAACCAATTTTTGGGTCAACAAAAGCCTCCAAACTAGAACTATCCTCAAGGTTTTCTAGTAAGAAAACAGGCATTATCCCTCCTGATTTTCCTAGCTGCTTCTCCCAGCCAAGCAAACATTGTAACTACGTGAACAAGATGCACCTGAATGTAGTTTTGTGCTCATTCATAATTCCTTTTTGATGCTATAATGGAAGACTAGACATTCTGGGGTACCCAGAGATATATGCTGGTCAGGCAAAGCAGAATTTTCCTCTCAGGATGCTGAATTCTGACAGGGTTTCTACAGCTGCCCATATCTGAACCTGAATGATGAACATTCATGACAACAAAGTATGATTGCTCAGGTAATTCTAAGATGAATGGAAACAGGATAGGAAACATAAGATCGTAAGATTGTATCTCATGAATTCAAAAGCCCAGGAGTAAACACAGAAATGTTCTCAGCTTTTGTTTTATAAGAAGCTCAAAACTCCTCTCTAGGTCTGAACTTTCTATAGAACTTGAAGTTAAATGTTTAAGACAGTCAGCTTCCCTACTTAAGCAAACAGCGGTATGACTACTGTTTACACATCACTTTTGTGGTCCTCCAAAAAAGAACCTCTACTGTAGCTAATTTGACAGTAACTAAGAAGGTCCAACCCTTGAACATCTAAGAAAATTACTTAGCCATCTGTCTTAGAGGCTACCTTTGTTAACAGCGAAATTAAAATAAAAAAAAAAAGCATACTTCCTGCAGAATATCTTGCAATTTGATACCAGTATTTACACTCAAAAAAAGATGTGGGGAGTGTAGGGGGGAGGAGAGAGAGATATCACGGGTGCCAAGTTTTTTTTAGAAGGACAGGATGAGACACATCTTTATCAGCAGGATCTTTTCTGGTCAAAGCTGTAGTAGAGCCTGTGTGACACCTGAGACAGGAAGTTGCATGGACACCCCACAGACACTTCTCAGCATCAAGTGAAGTCATGTCCTCCTGCAAGTAAGGAATTACTTCTGAGCAAAGCAGCCCATAAGACTCCTGCACAGTAAGAAGGCCATAAAATGAAATAAAAAGATCCAACCACTCCAAAAATTCCTGATGCTCCCCCTTCCTTCTACCCATTTGGAGATTTGAGCTCAATAACATTGCTACTCTGAGGGTCAACTTTCAGATATCCTTAGCTGTGAGACCAACTGCACTAACAATTTCATCAGTTACTTATGAGTGTGTATTGCATATAGATGCATAACATTAGAACTAATTCATGAAGAGGACTACAACCTGAATTAGTATGTTTACTACCTTCAAAAACCTCGGAGACTTGTTATTGTACTTGACTCTTAAAAAAAAATCATGTAGCTGCATATCAATTAGACTTTGAAATTTAAGGGTAGTGCATGAGGAAAGCGGGTTGTTCCTTTAACAGGAGTATCTATAGTGCAATTTATTCATAACCCAGGACTCCTAGCAGCATTTTGTTAACTTGGATTAACAATGCAAAATGGGTCCAGATTTTACATGCTAAAGTGGAACCTGCAGGACTGTAGAATATACTCTACATATACGCTGATGGGTCCTATATGCTAATTAAAGCTGCAGTCATGTTTATACCCACATTTAGCTGCCTCACGTGGAGAATCCTCAAGCGATCTATTCAGGAGGTACATATATAAATACAATTTGGTTTTATTCTTGAATAAGTCATGTTTACTCTATTTAGCTTCTTACCCTATTGTTGGGTTGATGTTGGGATCAAAGCTATCTTCTACAAATCTCCACACAATACTTGATTTGCCCACACCAGTGTCCTAAAAAAAGAAAAGAAACAGTTGAAAGAGACATGAGTTACTATAAACAGATGATCTTTTTTGTCCTCAAATCTTGCAGTACACGGTGCATGAATAACATGTTCCCGCAGAGAATCTTAGAGAAGTTAGATTCTGAAATACATCTGGTGTTATATTTATTTAGTAGAAAAATGAAAGGTCTGTGGTAAGTTACAGTTTTTCTAAACAACATTGTTAAGATGCTTTTATGAAGGACTGTAAAAATCTGCATTCGTGGTTATTATCAGTTATTCCAAATTTTTTTTTTTCCTCCTCTAAAGCTATGCACAAATTGCATTTGAACGAAGTAGAGAAAGACCGTCTCCCATTTTAGTAAGATATACAGCAACTGAGTATGGTACTCCATCTTTGCAAGCCAATGGGGCACATTACATTATACAAGCCTGACACATGCATTTCAGCTTCTGACTAATGCTGTCCCACCCCGCTTAATGAAAGACTTGAAATTTCTTCTGTGACACACCTGAAACATGTTTCTAATGCAACTCAATAGAACTATAAATGGTTAAAGAGGAAACATAACATGAAAATTCTGGGTCATGTATTTGCATCACTGACTCCATAGTTCCATAAATCTTTTTTTTTTTAAGGCATATTTTGGAGTGAAATAACAACAAACTACTAGCAGTAAAACTATTCTCAATAGCAGCTGGACATTTTAAATGGTCATTTTACTAAGACAGGTGAAGACAAACTTCTTGCTTTATATCTCCAGAGTCATTAAAATTTCAAGGAAAAAAAACCTGAGGAACCGCTTCATTGAAAATGAAGTTTTACACCATTCATACATTTTCTTGAATCTTCTGAATATTGTAGTAAATTTGGGTACAGTATGTATGATGTATGTTTGTGTTTAGGTTTTTCAAGCTGTTTTCCTCTCAAGGAAAAGCGTATTATCTCCATTCTGTATTTTATAGTGCTTGCAGTCTCAATAAGCAAAGCAAATCTTAAAAAGAGAAACACAGATGCAGCCTCATGGCTCCGGGAGTTCAAGGACCAGCTGTCCTGGATGCTTATTCTCCTTCTCTGACATGATGACAAAAGGTTTCTCAGGTCAGGTGAACACAAACAGTAGCTAGTAGTTACCCCAAATGCCTTTGTAACACGAAGGGCGCAGAAACAGATAACCTTCCCTCTGAAGGGCGATGTGGCTATTTGGAAGCAGGACAGAGTTCTGGGGTCACGCTGCAGGACACGGACACGCTGGAGACGCCACCTCTTCACCCCGTGGCACTCCTGTGGAGCACCCAGGCCAGGCCAACATGCAGCTTCAGAGCCTTCATTTTTTTTTAAGCTTCTACTTCTGTTTGCTTGATGTCTCCTTCTTCTACCACCTGCAACGCTTCGGGCACTTTCAAAGCCTACATATATTGTTTTTAAAAAAAAAAGTTCAGGCCCCTCCCTTTCTCCTGGGAGCTTAATTTCAGGTGCTGCTACTTATTTATTTATTTTGTGAGCTCGAAGCCCAAAACAGCTTGCAAGGAGGAGGGAAGCATACACTGGATGTTCGCACTTCCTCTCCTCTATTTTTTTAAAAGAAAAGACCGAAAAAAGAGGAGCGGTATTTACGCCAGGAAGACGCCTGCCCCGCGCAGGGGAAGGCCCCTCCGGCCACCCGGTCTCCTCAGGGGCCGGCCTCACCCTCCGCCCGGCGAGGGGAGCCCCGTACTGGAACCCCTCCGGGGCTTCCATCGCCACAGCGGGCCTTCCGAGCCAGCCCCTCAGCAGCCTCCCTCCCGCAGCCCCGCGGAGAGCCGGCCACACTGCACTTACCCCCAGAAGGCAAACTTTCAACTCCCTCAGAGCCATGGCTGGGCCGGCTGCGCCTTTAGCGAGCGCCTGACACGCAGCGCAGAACGACCATAGCCCTTCTCGAGGCAGGCGAGCGGCCGAGGCCTGCGGGGCAGCCCCCGCCTCCCCGCGCCGCGGTTACCAGCGCACCTTCCTCCTCAGGTTCCGCGGACGCGGCGCCATCTTGGGCGGCCGCCGGCGTCACTTGACCGCGCCCCCGTCCGCCCCGGTTTCCTCCGCTCGGGAGGCGACGGCGGGGGACGAGGGGCGACTGACCCCCAGCAGCGCCCGTGTATCGGCCCGGCGGCGTTCCGGCTGCGCGGGGGTTGACCCGGGGGCAGGAAGTGCCGGCGGCTCCTCCCTGCACCCTCCTCCTCCTCGCCCGTGTCCATTCCAAGATGGCCGGTAAGTGGGGCCGGCGGGGGGTGCCGGGGCAGCTCGCCCGGGGCCGCCACCGTCCTCGCCGGAGCCCTCCCAAACCAACCCCCCGGTGTCTCTCTTCTGTTTTTGTTTGTAGGGATCCCTTTGTATTTTGTGGATTTGCAGGATGACTTAGATGATTGTGAGTAACTGGTTTTTATTTCTCTGCTCCCTCCTTAGGCCCTCCCCCCCCTCCCACCCCGGGTCCCTTAGTCGCCCGCGTTCCCTCCGCGTGCGTACCCGGGTCAGGGTGGAGGAAGGATTTTGAGGCTGTTAGTGCCGGTAGGTGAAGGATCGCAGGGTGTTAGGGACGTTTTTGTCCGTCCGCCGGAGCGCGGCGCTGAGCGGCAGCGGGCCCTCACAAGCCGCCGCCCGACGCGGGGCTCAGGGGGCGGCCGCTGTCTTGCCGGCGAAGGGCGGCCCGGGGCGGCGTCTGGAGAGCGGCCTCCCGAGAGCCCCCGGCCGCCGCGGGCGGGCGCGGTGCGAGCAGGGCCCGCCGCGCGTCTCGGGGGAAAAGGCGGGCTGGGCCGGCGGCGCAGGGGGCGGCCCCGCCGCTGTTGTCGGTGGAAACGGGTCCAGGGCAGGTGTGGGTCGCCGGCGGCGCCGCTCGGAGTGGGGAGGCCGGCGCCTGCCCGGCGGGACGGGGAGAAGGGCAGCACCGCTGCTGTGCTCCCGCCGGCCGCGGCCAGGGGCTCGGAGGCAGCCCCTGTCGGGGGTCTCGGAGCAGGCCGCAGCTCTGGCTCCAGCCGTAGTAGCTCAGAGGCGAGTTACAGGGCTAGAGCTGAGCACCGGCTGGGTTAGAGCTGTTGCTCGAGGAGATGAATCCCAGACCGATAATTAGAGGAACTTGTACCGCTTTAGAAAGCAGCTGTGTGTGTGGGGTGTTTTCATTAGCGCTTTGGATGCTGGATTGACTTTTCTATTAAAAAATGAGAACTGAATTTGTTTCTTGTGAGGACTCTGTTTAACACAAAGCCATTATTGTTTAATAATACTTGAAAATAGGTAACAGGTGGATTCCCCCCCTCCCCCCACATCTAGCATAAATAAGTTAGTTTGGCAAGAAAGTGGTCTTCAGGAACAGCAGGGGAAAGGCTGGCTCACAAGTGAGATCTGAAGTATTCCATTGGAGGGACATGCAGGAACAGGGCCTCTGTGGGCAGGAGGCCGTTCATGGGATTCTGCTGGCTGCTGCTCTCGGGTGTCCTTGCTCTTAGGCTTCGAGGTTTCTGCATTTCGCTAGCAGGTAGTAACAAAAGTTGGTGTGTTGATTGTATTTTGAGTAAATGTTAGAAAGAAAAGTTTGTGATCTTTTGCAATGTACGTGATGTATAAATGGTGAGGTTAACTGTGCATGTAAGAGTTCTTAATTTGGTTTATGTTTGTATTTTTGTGTATTGCAAAATATCTTTAGTATTTCTCTTATGCAAATAAATTGTAACTGTGTAAGTGTCAACGAATGAATGTAAAACTGTAATGAAAAATCATCCTCCTTCCTTAATATAGTTATCTATTTGAAAAGCTAGAAATCTAAAAAAAATGTAGTAAGTGTGGAGGGTAGTACTTGAAATACAGGTATGTAATATATAATGATTTGAAACTTCGGTAACACTGTAAGAAGTTGCTTAAAAAGAGGTACTAAAGGTTATTGCTTACTGAAGTAAATATAAGAAGTTTGTAAGATTTCATCACCTTAAATGACAAAAAGCATGTATGTGTTGAACAGGATTTAAGTGAGAAGAAATTAACTGGTATGTTTCACTGTGCATATGCTGATTTAAGGACTGTTTTGCAGTGAGTTCCTGTAGTGGAAGAGCTGCAACAGTTGTTGCTGTAATATCTTCTTTAAGAACTGAAAACTTCTTTCTTACTCTGCCCAAATTTAAAAAAAAAAAAAAAAAAAAAAAAAAAAAACAACCCAACAACAACAAAAAAAACCCCAAACAAACCCCTTGATAGTGGTAATGAATACTTAGCTATTTGAATTGATCGGGTCTTTCTGAATTGCTCCCAGTTCCCTTTCCAATTTTCTCCTCTCTGTAGTAAGAAAAAAACCCCAAACTAGCATGTCGTTTGAGTTCAGTTTGAAGTGCAGGTAGCGGAAATGAATGCAAACTGCCTGTAGTGTTCTGTTATGGTCTTGGCCCTGAACCAGGGGTGACCATCACTAGGAGCTGGGTGTTCCTGCTCCGTTAGTGTTCAGTCTTTGGCTGTTCTGATGAGACTCTAAGTAACGGATTTGTCTGTAAGTTGATTAAGAAGTTTGATGCTTGTAGGCAAAACTAGTTTGAGTCATGAAGGTAATACAGATATTCAGATAAAGTTTTGCCATAAGCAGTAATTAATAAGGTTTTTATCTGGGTCACTTAGAATTTGTGTAAAAGAAATAACCATTTTTGGGATGAACATGTAAATAAAAGGATGTGAATTTTAGTGCATTGAAATCTTACTTTATGATATAAAAGTATTCTTTGACTAAGTTCAGTAATTTGATGATGCAGTTAGAATTATGGCATTGAAAGCTGTCTTCCATTTGTGTTACAGCAGAGTTCAGACAACCCATCTAGACTGAGATACTGTTGTGGTTTAGCAGAGTTCATGGTGAATTTTAGGAAAATCTCAGTGAAATAAATCACTGGAACTGGATTTTTACTTACTTAACTAAATTGGTAAAATAGCGTTATGCACCTTGAAGATCAATTCCATTGAAACAAACAGAGAGACTAGGGGATTACTTTGAATTTGGGGAAAAGCTGTAGTAAAATCTACCTAAATTCATCAAGCACAATTTGAAACTTGTTTTTTGTAAGGCAAGATATTGCATTATCTGGAAAAATAATTAGCTTAATTATGCCCTTTGTACAGTAAAGACAATGTATTTTTAAAATTGCTTTTCCATCTAAAAACAGCAGGAGAGAAAGTGACCTGCTCGAGCTCATAAAATTATTGCACTCTGCACTAGTATTTACTGTTTTGTGTTGGTAAAAGTGGATCGTGATACGAGCCAAGGCTGGTGAATTGCATAGTTAAATCCTGTGACACTGAGGTTTTCTTGTAGGCTGTAAGCAGCTTTTGAGCCAAACTAAGGCTTGGGGAACTCAAGTTCAGCTGTGAATACTGTCCCACTTATTCTTGTTTATAGATGGACAGATTTCAAGCTTGCTTGTTTGATGTTGTTAGAGGGGAAAAATACTGAATGTTTGATTCACCTATGAAAGAACACTAGATCAGTCAGGAAATGGTAGTTCATAATTTTTCGGTAATTTACTTTCTAGTACTCTGGTATATTTTGAAACTTTTAAGTACCTATGGCTTCTTACTTTATGGAAAAAGAAACTTAAACTTCTAGAGGGAAGATAAACTGGACTATTCCTTATGTGTACTGAGTGTGGAAAAAATTTCAGGTATTTAACTCTCTTGATCCTGAGCATAAGCAGTTTCTTCTGTTTTCCCTCTGGTCCTAGAAGCACTGGTGTGTGCTTAGCTAATTTAAATGAATACTAGAACTACTCCAAGTAGTAAAATTAAGCATATTCATCATGTATACAACATTAGTCCCAGGTGTAGTGTTGTGGTGAAACTTAGAATTGAGATTTACTTCATTGTCATTGGAATTGGTAGGAATTCTGAAATGTTTGAAGTGAACTGATGAGAACCTTCACTTTTAGGTTGTTTCTTAATTCAAGCATGTGGGCACTAGATAAAGTTAATGACAGTACATATACCCTAATAAATCTTTCTTTGTATAACAGGTGACTAGCCTCAAAAATTAGCTAGTGAAAGAGTGTCCAATCTGTGTGGATTTTAAAATATATATACATTATAATTGCATAGATATAAGGATGGTTAGAGTTGGGTTTGGATATGGAGGGCTTGTTGCAACCTCAGAAAGGAAATCTGCAATCCTCCATATGGTCTATAACTCCCTGTGAGCTGTCGGTGATACAGTGGGTTTCTTTTGAAGCAGCAAATTCTGTCTGCTACCTCTTGGATACTGTTCTCGGTAGGAAAGCTAGCCCTAGAGCTTGGGGACAGATCAGTCTGAGTCCATTCCCCAGAATGGAAATTGTGTACACTGGTGCAGGTAAATGTTTTGAACCTGACAGGACTCAAAAATGCATAAAGATCAGCTGCTAGAAATAATGGTCAGTTGAATGGTTGAACAGGGGTGTCAGTACAATACATGGTCATTATAAAAATCTATGAATAACTATCCTGTGTTTCTGATGGTGTAGCTGTAGGTTCACTTGTCGTATCTGTATACATTTGAAATGTGAACATCCAGTCTAATCCCACAGCTCTCTTCTGTTTGAATCCTGTTGAACTTGTTGGTTAGAGCACATTGTCTGCAAGAATTGAAGAATTCAGAATTGCTCTACTCTTTTAATTCAGCTGGGTTCCTTGGAGACCGTGTGCTTTCTTAAAGCAGTCTGCTTGCTTTTTTTTTTTTTCACCTGAAGACCCAGCTATAACATTTTGTTCCAAGTATGTTCAGATGATTTCTTTAAATGAGCTGTATATCTGAGAAGGTTTTGGCTTCTGTTAAATATTTGGAAAGCAGAGTTTTATATGAAATAGGAAACTTTCTGTAGAGAAAAAAAAAAAGCTGAGGTTTGGTACCTCTCAATAATAGAGGATTTTTTTAATATAAAAAGTGATTTTATAATTGGTGTTAATGTAGTTTAAGAGCCAAAGTTCATTGTGCCAGATCTCAGATCTCAGGGGTTCTTTAGGGGAGAGTGTAATATAAAACCAGTAAAGTAAGAGTGAGGGTAAAGCTGAAGTTTAATTATCCTGATTAAGGTACAGCCATTTCAGTCTTGAAGAAACTGTTGTATCAGAGATCTTGGAATTACATATATACATAATTTAAGCCACTGGCAGATTCAGAGTGCGTTATGACGTAACACAGACTTTCCTTTAAGATGTGCAAAAGCTTGGTACTGATTGGGATGACATATTGGGAAGGACTGTAATTATTTTTTTTTCTTAAACCAAAATGCTGAAGTTAGGGATTATATAGTACTTTACATACACATTTCTTAATCTTCAAAGTGTGTCAGAGGGTATTCCTGTTCTTCCCATTTTACAAACAGGGGGAAATGGTGCTATAAATGAAACTAGTCCTGGTTTGCTTTTAGTTATTTAGCCAAAGCTCTGCCATTTTTTAATATGTAAGGTCTGCTGCCTGAAGACAGGAGCTTTCTGCTGGTAAACATGACCTAGAGTGCTTAGATTATAGTCTCATAGGCACAGTTTCACATACAGCCTTTCAAGTTATTACCAGGTTTGTGCTCTCTTCACTGATTTAAATACCTAATACTGAGTCCTGCCAAGTCAGAAACTGGGTTGTTGTTTTCAGTGGTTGTCACTCTCAGCCCATATGCTGGTTTCAGAGACTACTACTTGCATATGAGACGCAGTTTTGGCTCAGTTTGCACATACTTAAGTATGATCGCAGTTGCTATATTACTTATATGAACAGTGTGCATAATTCTAGGAGTGCTTGTTTGGGAAAGTTGTAAACCCAGAGCAGGAATATCAGCTACTCTAGTGCACCCCTCTCTGTACATTTGGTTGCTTTATGTGTTTGTATATCCATTGCTGAAATGACAGAATTTGTTGTAGGCAGATTATTTCCCTGTCTTTGTTTTAAGGGTGAAGGACTACAAAAAATTTGGCAGGAAAGTTATCCTATTCCCTCTTCTCTTCACAGTCTTATTTTTTGCCTGTAGTCTGTAATGAAGTGTGTGTTACTGGATTAGGTGACTGTAAGACTAGGTGGGGCAAATTTTAACGGTATGGTAATATTTGGTTAAAAGTCTCAAGATTCAAATACAAAAAAGATTTAGAAAAGACTAGGTTTGCATGGGAAAGTCTGTAGTTGACGGGTCTGCACTAGAAAACTCCCACTATGTTCACAAGTAAGGTAAAGTTGAAGTTTTCGCCAAAGCTACCAGTCCGATTTAGATCTATGGGGCCCAGTAACTGCAGCGAGAAAAATGTACCTTGGTAACTTTAAAAGAGACCCACGAATTTGCTGTTTTAAAGCAATATAATTTGGGATTTTCTGTCATTGTTAAAATTTCAGTTTCTTTTTAGAGGGACTTATTTTCCTTTTGAATGTGTCTGTCAGTTTGTGGCATGCAATTTTATCAGCTGAGCCCTCTTAACTCACAGCGCATGTGGTTAGCCCACTCACATTGCAGAGTAAAGTGTGTTAAAAGCCAAGTTATGACAGTTGAAATTAATTAAATGTCAAAGTTTGAATTTACAGGTCTATGTGCAAGTGTTGCTTTTGACTTCGTTAGGTATCACTTAAGATTTTTTGGTAAGCTATTTCCAGTGATGTACAGATCACTGTATAGTACTTCTACTTTAAAGAATAGCTCTAAAAAGAGTTATTGTATAGTGTATTTTACACTGTAACACCTATTGTTGACTCTTGGATTATTTTTTTTTGTGTTACTTTTCTTGTCTTTCAAGTTGGGTTTGAAGATTATGGACCCGACTGTGATAGCATGAGGATAACTGCGTTCTTGGATATTCCTGGACAGGATAACTTAACTCCACTGGCTCGTCTAGAAAAATATGCCTTCAGTGATAACATATTTAACAGGTAAGGGTACAACAGCTACACTTGATTATAACTGGGTCTGATAGCAGTATGGATGTTAAGGTGTCACTACTTCCATTATTATTGTCCTAAGCAAATGCCTAATACTACTCCTCTTTGAATAACTTTTATATAACATTTCTGTAAAAAGAGATTTTCATTCTTGGTCATCTGAATGATATTTTTCAACTCCCATATTTATGTTTTTTGGGGACGTGGAGAAACTGTATAACTGGTATGTCTGACTGTTCAGAGAAGAGCTCAATTGTTTTTAAGGTGCCCATTTACATTTGCATCCCATCTGCGTGTTGTTGGCAAGATATTAAGGCCATTAATATGTTCATTCCACAGGCAAATTATTGCCAGAGGTCTTTTGGATGTCTTCCGAGATTTCAGTAATAATGAAGAAGACTTCCTGACTGTAATGGAAATAGTGGTCAGGCTCTCTGAGGATGCAGGTTTGAAAGTTGTTCTTTTCATGCTTTTGTTTTGTTGTTGGTTAGAGATTTTTTTTAATTTTTGTAAGTTATTTTACATAAGCTGCAATGTAGAAGGTAATAACTCTCAATTTTGAGAAGGCAATGAGTGAGCTAAAGAAACTAAATCATCTAACAGCAATATCTGTCAGTGAAAATGAGATTACTATATTTATTCCCTCTGCTTTTGAAGTATTTTGTATGGTAGGTACTTGTATAGGGCCTGAAGTAATACTTTTTTCAAGGAATTCATTACATCTGAACCTGTGCACAGCACAGAACAGTTGTGCATTTTAATACTTCACGTGCACACATTCATGGTGATTGGGTTTTCTAGTTAGTGCTGTTATTTTATCTGATTTATTAGGGAACTGATCCCAAATCTCTGGGCTGTGATGATGTATGTAAGGCCGTTGTATTTTGTTCAGCTTTCCTTTAAAAACAGGCAATATCAGTGATGATAGTTCTTATGTTTTGAGTATTTTCATTTTCCTCTGTTGTGAAAACACCAAACAAAGAAAAGGTACTTTTTTTTTTTAAGGTACTTGATCTTAATTTCGTATTTACTGATGTAATTTTGACTTTCTTTTTATTATTAGAACCAACTGTACGTACAGAGCTGATGGAACAAATACCTCCTATTGCCATTTTTCTACAAGAAAGTCGACCAAAATTCCCAACAGCGTTTTTTGAGTACCTTATGCCCATAGTAGTGAGATACCTCACAGATGTTAACAATCAGGTAGGAAAAACAGACCACATGGGTTGAATTGTTGGAAAATTCTGTGTGGTTCAGTGAATTTAAGGCCTGAGGAAGAGATAATAGGAAACTCCATGCTGATGGATACCTATGTAGTGCTTTGTGCTTATTGGTTTCAGCACACTTTTCTAGGGAGGTCAGAAATCTTTTTTATACTTTATTTAGCAGATAATGGGTAACTTACAGGATTTGCCTAGCAGCATATTGACACTGTCTGTTACGGGAGTCATGACTTACAAGTCCTGTCTTCATCTTTTGGCTTATCCTCAGAATTTGATGAAATGCCATCTAATGATTATATGAAACTTTAGTATTTATTACTAATTCCTTATGATGTTATAACTTTTTTCTTTTTTTTTAACTTGTACCTGCGTGTTCATTGAAGACATGCCTTCTGTGGTTCTCATATCAGTAAATGTTTTTGCTATATTTTTATGCTATACTTTTTGATGTACTTTTTTGTTTTCTTTCTTCATATTAATAGGTGAGAAAGGCAGGTCAAGAAGCACTGCTTATACTGCTAGAACAAGACCTTATTGCTCAGAGTGACGTTGAAAATAAGGTGTGTCCCATTCTGTTGGACCTCTCTGCCCCTGACAGTGATGATGAGTACAAGGTGGAAGCTGTGAATGTAAGTGAATTCGGAAGAAATCTTATATATTTACTTTTTTTTCTTCTTTTTTAATCGCTTTTGTTATCTGTCTTTTAGCAGTGCTACTCCTAAAGCTCTTTTAGAATGTAACAACTTTGTGTGATATTTTCATGAGCATAAACCCCAGAAAATAAAAATTGTACTTGCATTCTTAGCGTCCTGACAGCTTTACATTAATCGTTGATCTTTAAACTTGCTATACCATTACTATTTCAGTTTGGTTTATTCCTTCTCTATTTGTTAGTTGCTCTGTTGCGAATTGAGGAACCGCTGTTGTGATACAGTTGAAGCTTAAGTGCGCTAAGCTGTTACATCTTGAATCTATAGGTTTCTTAGTAATTTTTAGTGTTGAGCACCATTGAAACAATTTGAATTCTCAAAGAATTTGAGCAGAGTCAGGACTTGATGCACCGTACTGAGAGGTTAAGTGACCTTAACTGAATTCAAGAAGAAAGTGGAGTTGTCCTTAATACTATCTATTAATGCCTTTGGCTAAGTGTAGAGGTACTTTGGGTAAGCTTTCTCTAGGTCCTGTACCTCTTGTGTGATGAAATCTGGGTTTTTGCATCAATGACGTGCTTGAGTAAAGTTCTTTGAAGTTGTGCTTCTTGAGAATTGAGCTATACAGCGCAGGAATTGGGAACAAGAATGTTATCATATGCTTAAAAACGTAAAGTATCAGATCTTCAAACTCCATAGAAATTATTTTCAAAAAATGATGAGGGGCTTTTTCCTATAGATGACTGATGATGTATTGAGTACTTGATTTGAGTATTAACAAGAACTGCCACTCCTTTTCATTTACAACCATAATTAAGATGAGGTCCAGGAATAGTGCTGACATTAAATAAAACAGGCAATCAAACCTTTTGTGTTTATTCATCAGCATCCTTTTTTTTTTTAGTTTAACACAACAAATCTTTAAATTTATTCCAAACTTTTGAAAATGCCAAGTTTAAAGAGACAATCTTTATACTTCACAATGCTAAATGATTGTCAAAATGGTAGACAAATAACTTTAAAATGCAGTTGCTTCTTGGGAGCTTTAATTCTTGTTAAGATTGTTATCTTCCCCAGCAGTTTCTTTGCATTTGCTCTAGAAGGTTTCACAGTACTGTTGTAAAAGTAGGAATGATGACCTGATTTAAAAAAAAAAAAACATTCCCTGTTCACTTTCAAGAAATCAGTTGACTCCACAGAAAAGTGCTGGTGTATAATTACATTTCAGCATGGATATCTGACACTTGACCTGTAAAATAGTTTTACCCTCTAGATTTTCCTCTTCCGTGTTGGGTATTGCTTGGGCAGTTTGCCAGTGACATGTGAGCACCAGATGCCTTTTAGGAGTTTGAAAATTTGTAGGAAAATCCTTGAATGGTGTCTTCTGTAGTTCTCTTTTAGCATTCTATTACAAAGGTAAATGTTTCTAGGAATAAAGCTTATCTTTGTGGAGATAGAGAGCTTCAATAACTTTGGAAAAATAATAATAGAAAGATGAGTACTGCTAATCTGACAACACTTGTGTGAACATTAAACTCCTGGTGCTGCAGGCAGAACAGTTCAGTAGAAAGATGCATTGGGAGCCCCTTCCTTTTTTTGCAAATATAAGAGTTACAGCAATTTATCCCAGAAAGTGGGAGCTAAAAGGAAACGTACAATCCGAAGCACCTGATTTTTCACAGCAGAAACGTGGTTTGTAATGGTAGTTGAAATTGGCGGTTCCTCAGAGAAAGCTAAATTAATGAGTATGTTAATAACTTCCTTTATGCTGCGATGTTAACTCCTAAAATTTCCGAGCATGATTCCTGTAAAGTGTGCATTAGCTCACATGCATTACTAGTTTGTCTTACACTCCATTTTCTCCGTTTGTATGGCCAACTTTTATTTTTATCGCATTGTCTGAGCCCATAAAGACCTGGGACTGTGCTTGTTTTTAAGTAACTGAGCAGTCCTGTTAAAGCCAAGGGGCTTACTTGCATGCTCAAGCTTGAGACATTTTTAATATGCTTAAAGATTGTGATTTTGTATGCTGGCTAGTGCAATGGAGCTTCTGTCTTCTCCGTACAAAATATCAGTGTATGCCACATTGTAAAACACCTTGAAAATGCATTTATTAATAAAAGTCTATTTAACCAGATAAAAAAGACAGTGAATTACATGCAGAAATGTTATGTTCAGGCACAGTGGCACAGAATGATTTTAAATAAAAACTACAGTTGTGCTTCACATAAAACAGGCGTATGAAAATATGAATAATGAGAATCAGTTAAATCTTATTTGATGGTAGTTGCTGTCTTGCTCTCGGAGGTAATTTTTTGAGGAATATTTGGCTGTGCTTACAAGCTTTATAACTTTCCTTTCCTTATACATCTCCCCTTCCTCATTTTTAGATAATCTGTAAAATGGCTTCTATGTTGAGCAGAACAACAGTTGAGCACATGCTACTTCCTCGTTTCTGTGAACTGTGCAGTGATGGGAAATTGTTTCAAGTCCGAAAGGTTGGTGTGTTTTCAACCCTAAACCACTTAAAAATGAATTTGTATGTTGCTGTTCAAATGCCTTCCTGAATAATTTAGTCATAACTTTAGTTGATGAACTTTGAAAGAGTCTGGAAGAGCAGTTTTAAATTATTGACATGGTTCTACTTTCTGCAGTTCAGTAAAGGAACAGATCACAGTCCTTGGTGAATAGCTTTGGTGTAGCAGTTAAACTGATCTTGCACATTTAATAGTTTTGCACAACCTGATTTTTCAACTGCCATGCTTGGTTATAGGATGCAAACAATTTACCGGATCTCTGCCATCTTATTTCAAAACTAGAAATTCAAAAGTAATACATATTTGACACATCCTTCCTTTAAAAAAAAATTAAATAAAAAAGTCTGAAAGGAGAAATCTCGAACATATAAGACTAATTTTAATTCATGTTGGAGTAAAAAAGGAAACTTGTGGTATGAGAAGTCTTAAAATATTTGAGTAGACTTAAGGGTCATGCGGAGCTTCAGCGTGGACCTTAACATAAGCTGCATTTGGTGGAATTTGAGCTGCATTATAACCTTCTAAATGAGCATATATAATGAATAAATCGTATATTAGCATGGTCCTATCTTATTTCAAATTTTGGCAACATCTTTTTCCAACGTGAGGGGATGTTCTTTTTGCCTTAATTATAGCATTTGTAATGTACTGTAAATGGCACTAACTTGAGACCTTGATTAAACTTTGCTTCTGCAAAGTACTTGAGCCAGCCTCTGCCATAGCAAAGATAGTTCTGTCAGTACACCTAAGTCCTGACCCCAGTCCCGGTATCGTATTTTAGCCTGCTTTGGTTTTGACAGCTGCTGTTCAAACTAACTTAAACTTTCAAGTAGGCTTATTGTCCCTTTGAGTGATTACTGAAGTAGATGATGCTTTTCATGCAGAAACTTTTATTACTACTGATTTCAAAGGCATGTGGCTTATGGACGCTTGCTTTAATGCGTCTTTGTTCAGGATGAGTTAATATTACAGGATGTAGTTACATGGTTGAAATTTGAATAGTCAAATGCGTGCAGTTGTTACATGGGATAAATAATGCATGGTGAAGTTGATAATAAAGCTAATGCACTTGAAAGAACCAGAATGTTATTAATGAATTTTTTTATTTCTTAGATTTGTGCAGCTAATTTTGGTGACATTTGTAATGCAGTTGGGCAAGAAGCCACAGAAAGACTGCTGGTATGTAAAAATCAAAAGCACTTTACAAGACTTGTATTTCTCAGTTCAAAAGTTTTAATAGTGAGTTCTTTTATTGTCTTCTCTCTAAATTAATCTGTGTGCATGCATTTTATTTTTTTAATTGATGTGGCTAAGTCTTTGGTTGCAATTATTTAGCAAAACGGGGAATGAATAGAAATGCAAAGTTCTTGTTTTGCAAAACATTTTTTAAAATGTAGTTGACAGCATATATATATGCACACTTCAGAATTACTGAGTCACTCTTCCTCTCCCTGCCCCCCCCCCCCCAAACTAGATGATCAGTTAAGTTACAATTTCAGGAAAAACAGGCCATTAATAATTCTTCCTGTTGCTTCCTACTGCATAAGGTTATACATAAAATCCCAGTAAATGGGAGACAGATGGTTTTTCCAATTTCTTCAACTAATAGATGCTTTTATCCTGTCCCTCTTTCTTCTGTTCTTCACTTACTTTAGTCTCTCTTGAGTTGTCATTGTCTCCAGTTTCCACACAAATACCTTGATAGTAAGTTGCTGCAGTCTTTGTTAGCCTTGGTTTTGCTTATTTTTGGCAGATTCCCAAGTTCTTTGAACTCTGTTCTGATAGTGTTTGGGGAATGAGAAAAGCTTGTGCTGAATGCTTTATGGCAGTGTCTTACACCACATCCCCAGAAGTTCGCAGAAGCAAACTATCCCCACTGTTCATCAGTCTTATTAGTGACACTTGCAGATGGGTAAGTAACTAGCTCTGTAATTGATGCATCTTCCCAGGCAGATCAGACACAAGTATGGGCAAGTCAGAAGTGTGCTGTAAAAGGTCTCTAAACTAAATTTGCTGAGATTAGAGTATAATCTAATAAAATCTAATCTCCTCTAATAAGATAGTATCTTATTTTTCCTCTGTCTCTGTCAGCAAGGGGCTTCTTTATAAGTGCAACCACTCTTCTGAGAATAGGTTGCTTGTGTTAAATGTATTAGGTGAAGTAGACAGTGATGTCCTTCAAATTTACAACTTTTAAAAAATTTCCTTACTATGACGATAGTAAGGAAAGTAGCAGTAGAAAGAAATAGTGATGTAGATACATGCTTAATATTCTAACATCCTTTGCGTATGTGTCACTTATTTGGTAATTGATAATTGGTTATATTTGGTATTAAATGAAGCTGTTATAGTAATAACCAATCGATTCTTACAAAAAAAAATGGAAGCAAATTTTTTCTTTTTAGCATTAACTCTGTGGGAGTTGCATGAATCTTGACTGTTGTCTTTATACTATCACAGGTTCGTCAGGCTGCTTTTCAGTCTCTTGGCCCGTTTATTTCTACCTTTGCAAACCCTTCAAGTGCTGGTCTTTACATTCGAGAAGATGGGACACTGAGTATCCGACCATCAACGCAAGATGTGAATTCCAACTCCTGTCAGCCAAGCAACAATATAACGTTAATGTCCTCCAGTACAAATGCTACATTGTCCAGGTAAAATCATGGGAAAGATGTGGTGTAGCAGAAGAGAGAAAAAAAAGATAGTTCTTTTTGTTGCTCTTCAGGGCCAAAAATCTCAACTTGAGAATATAGTTCCAGCAAAGATATGAAGAGTGAGATCACGCTTGTGTCTATTTGAGTGTAGCCACTTTATTGAAAAATTCAGTTTGGCTTCTCAGGAGGGTAAAGGGAAAACTGGTGAAGTAAAGCATAGTGGTAACATAAATTCTGTCTTTCTGCAGAGAAAATAAGCTTCTGTAGTTGATGCTGTCTTTGATGAAGTATTTCACTGAAAACTATTGTTAGAGTACTTTAAGTTTTATTTGGATAACTGTGTGTGTCTGTTACCAGTTCAGAACAACCAATGGAAATCAAACCAGAATCATCGAGTGAGGAGACTTCAGCTGAAGTTAATACAAAGCTCTCAGTTGAGAACCTAAATAAAGATACACAGGAAGAAAGTTCAGATTGTTGTACCAATCCTGGAGAAGATGTGTCTCGATTGTCTCAGGGTGACAGAGTTGCTGCTGGTGTCATAGAAGTCACTAAGGACAGCAGTTTTCCTGGAATGAACTCAAGGCTACAGTCTGCTGAGGACATATTTAATACTTTTCTATACTGGCGCCCTCCTCTGCCTGATATAAGTCAGGATCTGGAGCTGCTTCAGTTCAAGACTGAAAAGCACAAAGATAGCTGTTCTGTGCCATGTAATAACTGTGTTGCTAGTAGTGAAATAAAAAAAGTTCTAGAAAGCTTACAAGAGCACATAGATGATCCAGATGTTCAAGGTGAGACTCTGTAACGGTAAAATCATGTTTTCTCTGAGCAGGTTTTCTCCTGGCCTTTACAAAACCCTTGACTTGCATTTTAATTGGCTTGGTATTCATAAGGTGATGAGACGACTACTTTGAGTAGTAAATTATTGTAGAAAGCTATGCAACAGCCTTTTTCACAAGACCTGAGTTATTTCTAGAACAGCTGGGGAAGTGTTGTAGCTCCTGTTCGCATGAGAAATAAATTGGGTGTAACTACAAAAGGGAAAAGAGCTTGTTGAAATCTGTTAAAACTGTCTTGAATTTCCAGTACTGTAACCAAGTACTGTGGTTTTAGGGGCAGAGCTACCTGTTGTCAGCTGAATTCATCTAATATTTGGTTGAGTGAGAATGGCCCTAATTTCAAGACCTCTTTCCTTAGCCTCTCCGTACAAGCCCATTGATGAACATACTGAAGTAATGACAACCCGATAGTGGGATGCAGATGTGTTTACTGGGCCAAATCCCTCGTGATGAGCCTGTCATCCATAGTCAACTCAGTTTCTTGTCCCACTAAGTCTCTTGAGTATTCCAATGAATTAACAGTTTTCATCTGCCTGTTTATTCATCCCTTCTCTGCATGCAAAGTCGGATCTGCAGGAACTGCAGCAGCATTTGCATTCCTTACTGCAGTAATAGTGAGTAGGAAGACAACTGGCAGTGTGGCATATTTAGGCGGCTCCCCGTGGTCGTTCAGAAAGCTACGAGGGAAATAAAAAGTTCTTCACTTGTGAATGGCAAAGGATCAGAAAGAACGGGAAAGATTTAAAAGAGGAAGAGACAAAAAAAATAAAGTAGTAAAGGGTGGAAACTGAAATGAACGAATGAAAGGAGAAAAAATAGTGTAAATGAGTTTTGTAAAGAAAAGGCAGAGAGTAAAAGCAAAAGGAAGAGAGCAAAAAAAACCCATTATGTAGAACTAAGACAAATGGCGAGATATTAGCTTGACAGCTCTACGGTGGGAAATGAGGGTTTGGAGAGGCATGGGAGAAAGCAATGAAGATTTCTGCTCCCCCGACCCCAACTTTAGCAGAACATTCTTGCTTCCTTCCTCAGGATTAAGGAGATGTGGATGTTAGTTTCTGTTTTCCTCCTGCTCTAACTGCCAAAACACTCATAAATGTGCTTGTGATCCATTCTTCTGCCTTCTTAAGTTGTCTGTTCCCCTTATTCCCAAAGTATTCTAGTATTCCTCACCTTTAAAGAACGCTCTAACGTTTCATCTTAAGACTGCACTTGCCATATGCTTGTGCAGATGTAGCTATCTCAAAGCTTCTGCATTCTGAACTCTTAGAAACTGCATGTTCCTAGCAGCAACATGGCGTAATGTGCAAATACAGTCTGGCCTAGCTTTATATACAGTGGTAAACCCGACCTTTTATTTTCTGTCTGCTCCTGCAAACCAGTTCGGAAGTGGTTTGACCAGTTCACTCCTCTGGATAAAGATTTGCTCAGGAATGTTTTAAATGCGCCTTGATGCCTTTTCCAAGCCATAGAATGAATTAAAGAATATAGCAGAACAATTCATATTAAAATGTTTGTCAGTATGAAGAATGGGAGGCGAGCCCGTATGCTGTAGTACCTCATTACAGGGGATTATTAGAAATACCTTTCAGTAATAGAAATTGGTAGAATGGTTCTGCTAAAATGTTAATACATCCAAATTGTTGCTCTTAATTTGTGATGGTTTTGTGGAAGAGTCATGGGCCTTTTCTTTAAGAGCAAATGTTTGCTAATATACCATTTCTGTGCAGCTCAAAGTGGGCTTCTTTTTGTCTTTTCAGACTAACTAATGACAAGTTTAATGCATTTAAGTGCAGAAGGGAGGCTAAATAGTCATCTTTTGCTTTATACAGCTCAGGTCCAAGTGTTGTCTGCTGCTCTCAGAGCTGCTCAGTTTGATTCTGTTGGTGACTATGAGACCAAAAAAATTGAAGAAAGCAGTGGCAAACTTCAGAACAAAACTATTTCAGACAACACAGCTGTTTCGGATGCTACCTGCAGCCAGGTGGAGGAGGACACTCTTTCATCCCCTGCTTCCAAGGATGACATCAGTGACCAGTCTACCACCAATATACAGAAAACCACAGTAAGTATGCGTTGTGCTCAATGTCTGAACTGAATTCTCACCTGCTGAAGCACTGTGTGTGCTCGTGGAGTCCCTGGCATAATCGACACACACCTGATCTGAAGCCTTTGAACATCACTACACCATAACTATCATATGCTACTTATTTTAGTTAAAAAACAAAAGCTGTTGGGGGCTATTATTTCTATTTGCACACAAATTATTTAAAGTTTTGCTGTAGTCTTGTAGTTTTTTTTCAGATGAGATGTGCCAAGTAGTCTCACCTCTTCCTGTAACGAATCTAAAATTAGACTTTTATCTCCAGACAGGAGGCTGAATCAGGTGGTGACACATACGCAGTTCCTTGTTACTATTTCTTGATTATAATGTACAGATAGGAGTAAAAAGAATTATTTGCCACAATATTTAACATTGCTAGAGCTAATTGTGAAATATAAAGCAAAGCTCTCCTTGTCTGTCAGTAAGAATTGCACATAAAACCTGTACAAACAAAAATGTAAAATAACTGTGTGAACTTTTGAGCTTTGTATGTTTTTGGTCTTTTAAACCTTTTAATTTTGAAGTTTTTGGTTGATGTTTGGGGAGAGGTGTATGCTTCATAATTTGGTAGGCTTGGGAATTTCCAGCAGTTTGTTCTGAAATAAGTAAAGCTTTTATCATGGTTTTGATTGCCTTGGAGCAGCTACTAAGCTGTCTTGTTTAATATAATTTAAATTCCTGCCAAGAAGAAAAACTATTTAAGAGTACAGTAAAAGTAACCATCCAAAATCTGTATGAGTGTTGGGTTTCTTGTGTTAAATTAGATTGCTTTTGTTTTTTAGAAATAAATCCAACTACTGTTCCCCTTGTTGCTGCTATGGTCTTAATAGTGTTTGTCTTAGTGTACAACTCTGTTGTCGTTTTGTACTTGTATAAACACACTGAATAAGGCTTTGTCTAAAAGGCTATTCTGTATCTGAGCTGGAGTGTGATGCTTTGAAATACCCCGAATAGCAGTGAGTCCCATTCATTTCACTAGCTAGTACATCCTTTTACAGGACTCTGAGGAACAACACAGAGGAAACAGTGTATTTTTAAAGAAAGAGCAAGAAAACAATCCACCGTTTGAAGACGACAAGTCAAAATTACAGGTGACTAAAAGAATATCTAACTGCTGCTGTAGTGGAGTGCTGGATATGGTTCATCTTGCGTTTAATCCAATGATAGCTTTTGCAATTGATCAGTTGCAGAATGTTAAGAAATCTCTGGGAATTTGAGGAGAACCCTATTTTAAATCAGAAAGCTAGAAAAATTCTGTTGCCTTTTTGGTGCCTTAGGGCCAATCTGTGCAACCACAGTAAGCACTGACTATATTGTATTCACTGGATTTACTGTTTGTCTTGAGCAAAGAAGAAACTTTCAGTTTGGTTTGATGCAACGTGTTGATAAAGTGATAATTACTGTTCATTGCTGACTGCTCTGCCCCAATGAGAGGACAAATAACTCTAGGGGTCATTTACCCTTTGTAAAGCTGGCTCACTGCTGGCTGGTTGATAGCAACAGAACACGGTAGCACCACAGGTGTGTTTTCTTTCTCATCTTAAAGTGTATGGTGCTGACGTACTGCCTCTCCCTGTAGGATATCATACCTCAGCCGTTGCTAGACCAGTACTTGTCAATGACCGACCCAGCTCGAGCCCAGACTGTTGATACTGAAATAGCCAAGCACTGCGCCTACAGCCTTCCTGGGGTGGCCTTGACGCTGGGCAGGCAGAACTGGCACTGCCTGAAGGATACGTATGAGACATTGGCCTCAGATGTACAGGTAAAAAAAAAAAAAGTTTATTAATGATAAATTAGAATTTTGAGTAGCTTTTTTGTTCATTTTGTTACACTGAAGCTATAACTTCGTATGCTTTCTTATAAGGGTAGTTCAAAAGTGTCTTTCTTTTAGTTATGGTGCCTAATCTAGTTTACTTCTTAAACCGTTTGCAGTGGAAGGTGCGTCGGACGCTTGCTTTCTCCATACATGAACTAGCAGTTATTCTGGGGGATCAGCTAACAGCTGCTGATCTGGTGCCAATTTTCAATGGATTCTTGAAAGATCTGGATGAAGTGCGTATTGGTGTCCTTAAACATCTGTATGACTTTCTAAAGGTAGGAAAGTATAACTAAATTTCTCAAGATAAATTTTTTCCAACTCCTTTATATTAAGAGAGTTTTTCAATGACATGTGCAGGTATTAATATCTAATTATATATTTAGTTTTGTGCAATAATGCCATTTTGTCTGTGTGTCTATTGCTTTTTTAGGTCACTCACTTCTCTTCTGCCTCATATCCCAACAAAATATCAAAACTGAAACCCCTCTGTAAATGCTCCCAACTGTTGTAAAGGAATTAGTATTTTGTGCAGTCCGGGTGGAAAGTTGGACCATTAGCAATTTGTGTTTGGGGCTGGGAGAAAAGAGAGCAGATCCTGGGGGGCTGCTGCATAATAAACACAAACCCTTAGTTTTCGGTTGCTCAGTTTACGCCCGGGGTGGTGCTTTGGCGGGATCCTTGCAGAAGTGGTGATGTCATGTACTTTTTTTGGATGTCAGTCCTGTGTATCCAGGCACTCAGCTGGTTGTGTGCATTTTTAGTAAGCATCTTGCGAATGATCAGTTGCGTTCAAGTAAGAAAATGCACGCAGGTATAATAGAGTAATACACCAGAGAACTGCAAGTATTGAATTTTTATCACTTTTATACTAGTAACATGTTTCCTTCAGTTACTTCATGTAGACAAAAGGCGAGAGTATCTTTATCAGCTTCAAGAATTTGTGGTGACTGATAACAGCAGGAACTGGAGGTTTCGTTACGAGCTGGCAGAGTATGTAATTTTGTTAACTTTTGATTTTTAATCTATGTTACTAACTTAGAAATAAGTTAGCACACCTTTAATTAGGAGCAAAAAGATTGCGACCATTCTGTATTAAGGAACTAACTTAAAAGCCACTGGCTGTTGGGGTTTTAGGGGGGACTTTTTGGGGGACTTGGGGGAGAGGGGGGTTGACGAGTTGGCATTGTAATCGAGTGTGACTGAAACTTAAATGTCTGTGATTATACCAAAATGTATGTCTGGTTTGCTTGCAGCTTGTGAAATGTGACAATCTGATAGATACTGTTTAGTGAGGTTTCAGATTTTATTCAGTTCTAGGCTGCCTTGTAAAAATGAATGAAACGTATGTACAAAGTCACTGTTTCTAATGTGTATGGAAGAAAAAACAGTACTTAAAATAGTTTATTCATTTGGTATTTTGCTATGACTGGGTGTATAATGGAGATCATAGAATCATAGATAGAGTAACATCCTACAATTCTTTTTCTACAAGCCCTGTTGATACTTAAAGCACCCAAAGAATGTTTGTAGGCACAGTTTGCAGCTAAAGTCTGACCTTTGTGTTTATCTCCTGCTTTGTCTGGACTGTTGAGGATTTACTCTCCCTTTGTAGTTTGGCACAACAAACCAGACCTCATCCCACTCCCTCGCGCCTAGTGGCAAGTTGGCACTTGGGCACTGGTTTGCACACCAATGGTGTGCAAATCTATCCAAGATAGAAACCGCTTTCTGCAATGCATACTTCTACACCAAAGTAAATCTTTGCTTTTTACTTCGTCAGAATGTACAGGGTATTGGTCTGAAGTTGCAAAGAAATTTCTCATTGTACTTCTTTTGTAGTTATTTGGGATAATTTTGATTCATTGGTACACCTAGTTTGGATAAAAGTTTCTTGTGGACTCCTTGATGGATTAAAGAAAGCATGAACCTCTTCCATACGCATGTGCACCTCTATAAAGTAAAGAGAAGAACAAACTGTTCAAGTGCTTTGTAATAGCCATGGTATTTTCCAGCCTCCAAACCGTCCTTCCCTACCTTTAACAGAAGGTATAATGGCAGCAGTTAGCGTTGCGCTTGCTAGAGTTAATGACTTTCTCTGTGTTTCAGGCAGCTCATTCTGATACTGGAGCTCTACAATCCCAATGATGTCTATGACTACTTAAGACATATTGCACTGACTCTCTGCTCTGATAAAGTTTCAGAAGTTCGGTGGATCTCCTTCAAACTGGTAGGGGATTTAGTTCACTTCCTGGCAGGAGAGGAGGAAAATGATCCCTGAGAGGGATACCTGAAATCACAATGTTTTCTTTCAGACAAGTAGGGCAAATAGAGACATAGTTTGATAAATGTGGTAAAAAATATGGAAAAAAATTAAATGAAAACTTTATAACATATTTTGAGTTGTCTGCCTTCCACAGATCTTAACATCTTTCTCTGTTGGTTGTATGTGAATGATAAATCTGTTTTTAACTGGATGAAAAGCAGGATATAGAAGATTTGAGAGACCTTCCCCCAGTTGTTCAAAAAAAATAAAATTACTGATCTTTCCTCAAAAATTGTATAATCTATAAACTTCATAAATCCATCATCCCATAGATGTCCTGAACGAGTAGAAAGATTTTTTTTTTCCTTCTAATTTCTTCTTTTTGTTTCACCTGAACAAGCAGCTTTTTAAAGCTTAAGCTTTCTTTTCTGCAGAATAAGCACAGTAGTTAATTCTGCAAGCACAGCTGATGACACTGAATACACTTTTTGGTGTCCCTTTTTAGGATCCAGTTGAAATGATGCTTTTTTAACATTCTGAGGGTTACAACTTAAGTCTCATCTATTTTTTTTTTTTCCCCCCCCCCCTCCTCTTTCCTTGGCTTCACAGGTTGTAGCGATTCTACAGAAGTTCTATGCAAACAATGCAAGTGCACTGGGATTGAATTTCATTAATGAACTTGTAGTGCGGTTTCGTCACTGCTCCAAGTGGGTTGGAAGACAAGCTTTTGCCTTCATTTGTCAGGTTGGAATGTTCTCTCTGTACGTTGAATTTGGAGCCAGTTTGAGGCTTTACAGCAATATGGGCAAAACTCAATTGTTTTGTCATTCTTTGGGTTCTGTGACGCTGTGCGTTGACGAAAGGTGGTGGCAGGGTTGGCCTGGTCTTAGCCCCAGCACATGGCTACCCAGTTCTGAAGCTGTAGTTTGTTTTGTTCTGTGCCTCCAGCTGAAGTAGCTGATCCCGGTACTTTCTGGCATCCTGGTAGCAAAGTCAAGAATTAAGTCCAAAGCTGAGATGCCTTTTGTAATTCTTAAATGTGTGAAGATAAAGGTTCACAAGAGCTCTTCAAACTGC
Organism: Fratercula arctica; assembly: GCA_947846985.1. Classification (NCBI taxonomy): domain Eukaryota; kingdom Metazoa; phylum Chordata; class Aves; order Charadriiformes; family Alcidae; genus Fratercula; species Fratercula arctica. The sequence goes on along the minus strand of CANTUZ010000013.1, from coordinate 467,717 downwards.
CAATGGGTGCTAGATACCAGGAACTATTTCCCTTTTTTTTTTTTTTTCCCACTTATGCACCTGCCTCAAATGCAACAATGAGGAGCAAGGGTTTGTCAAAGGCAAAAGGGTGATGACAGGCCAAGAAAGCAGTATTTCCTAAAATATAGTTGAAAGAAAGTTATCTGCTCCTGTTGGGTGATCTTCAGATGAACTTTAGAATGCTAAGACATGTTTTCGTAACAGTATTTCAAAGGTTGTACTTATTTCACCAACATAGGGTGTAGTTGTTCAGAGCTGAACGCTGACTTTTTGTGATAGCCAGACTAAATTTAAAGGACAAGATGGAAAGGAATAGCGAATAGTGTATTGTTAACATAAATCTTGCTTTCTTCTCCTGTTTTGTGTTTATCCTGTAGGCTGTAGTAGAAGAAGAATGTATGCCTGTCGATCAGTTTGTTGAACACTTACTCCCCAGTCTTTTAAGCCTTGCTTCAGATCCTGTGCCAAACGTGAGGGTTCTGCTGGCCAAGGCCCTAAGGCAAACGCTACTGGAGAAAGGTGTGGTCGTTAATTTCCTTTGCAAGAACTAATGTCTTGTGAGTGCTGTCTGTCCTCTGGCAGGGCAGTTCTTTATGAATGGACTCAACAAGCAAAAAGGCTGTTTGGTTCTGTTTATACTGAAAACAGAACTGCACATAGTAATCTGGGGTACTGCACTTAAATTCAGGTTTAGGAATATAGGTTTAGGAATGTATACTGTAGTGGCTTTTCTGTCTTAGAATATTTGATCATCATCCCTAAAGGGCCCGAAAGTGGGACTGATGATGTGAGCAATATCGTATTCTCCCGCTGGAGGGCAGTGACGTCCTTGGGTACGGCAAGTACTGCGTGTTGCTGCCCGCTGTTATTCTGGTATCCATGGTGCGTGTGGCAAATACACTTTTCTTAAGCATCACATTAGATTATTTTGATATATTTCAAGCCTTCAGATGAAATGTTAGGCTTTTTCTGAAATGGTTTGCCTTGTCGTATTAGCCTTAAGCTACCAATTGTACTAGGAAAGAATGTAATTTTGGATGCTGCTACAATTTCCTGTATTACAATTCCTTAAAAACAAACAAAAAACCCCAGACGATCTCTGATTATTCAAAGGAAGATGCACAGAAATACTCTCCTATATTTTTTTTCAGAATAAAATACGGGGAATGTTTTGTAAAGCATTGGGCAGTGGCAGCTTCCTGAGCTTGCTTTTACTTGTGATAGATTCCTATGCAGGGCTCAGCAAAAAGAATTTCTCTTTGAAATACTTAAGTATGTGATAAAATGAGTAAGCAGCAGCATATTTCTCTTTCTCTGTCAGCTTCCTTAGCTTGGTGTAGTTTCTCAAAGGAGCCTATAGATTGGATGAGCTACCCAAGATGTTTTTGGAATTCTCTGCATTTCTGCGCTACTTACACACTAGGGTTTATTCTTTTGGCTTTGATTAAAATTGCCTTTTTCTCCCCTTTATTCTAGCTTATTTTAAAAGTGTTGGAAATCCCCATCTAGAAGCCGCAGAAGAGACCATTCTAGCCCTGCAATCTGACAGAGATCAAGATGTGTCCTTCTTTGCCACCATAAAACTAAAACAGGGTACCATGGACAATACAGCCATTGACAAACAAAACTAATGTGGTGTTCTGCAGTAAATGCTGAACATCAAAACGGTTATTCGCCTTGTGGGTACGGTTGGTATGAATAATGCGGACAAATAAGGTTTTTGTTACCTACATGAGCTGACAAGGGTCTATTGAGAAATGTTGCGATCTTCATCTCATGACCACCTTTCATCTACAGCTGTGTGTTTGTCTGATGTGCATGAGTAATTAATTTTGGTTTTTACTTTGTAAATGCGGGTGATAACTCTGATCTCGTGTGCAGTTAAGTATGGTATGTAAAGTCGTACACCATACGCAGTGTTTCAGTGTAATTGGAATTCATATTTCATTTTTTAACCAAACATTTCCAGTAGTAGAGCAGTCTGCTATAAGCTTAAAATGGTTTCTAAATCTTAAAAGCTCATTATACCAAACTTACATGAAGATATTCTTTCCTCACTTCTATTGTAGTTTTTGTATTGTTTCAAGCATTACATTTTAACTGAAAAAAAGTGTATATATGTGAATAGTTCTCAATTTTTAACAAAAAAGGACGAAGAAGTTAATTCTGTGTCGGTGGAAAAAAGCTCAAAAATCATTTCATTTTATGAAGTAGTTACTCTGCTAGAATTAAGGCATGGTTCATTTTTACTTAATATAACGTGACATTTTTCAAAGCACGGAGAGCTCAAGATTCTTTGTATATTGTGACTTTTCTATTAATTTGTTATTTCTGGGCTATACCCTTACAGCTGTTAACATGTCTGGTTTCATTGCTCCTGCCTCTGGCAGTGGTAGGTAAGCTTAGTTTCCCAAACTGGACATTACTCGTTCTGCCTGAGCAAAGTTCACTTTGTTGAAGGGATTCAGTTCCTGCAGCATGTGCTGGATCTGTAGGAGGGGATTACAGAATTTTACAGACTCGCGTTTTTGGTTGGTTGGGTTTTTTTACATACGAACATCATTTGAAAAACACCTTTTAACTGGTCTAACATTCAAAGCCTGAGCAGCCCGCTACTTTGTTCCTAAGAAACAAAGGACCTCTAAATTCTGAAAATCCCCAAATGACAAACGCTCAGGGGAAAGGTGTTGCCGCCGCTTGCTCTGTGACTTCTGCTGGTTGCATGGTAAGGGTTGGGGCAAACAACAAAGGAAGGTCACTGAGACCCTTAAGCTTAAGGAGGATGTTTTCTGTGCGTTTAAACAGGTGTTTGGGATAGACTAGAATATGCAGAGAGAACACAGTTCTGTTAATAAAATCCGATAGCTTCTGACCAGTTTGAAAAATTATAAAACTGATACTTTTTGGTGGATGCTGTCTTCTGTTGTGCCCCAAATCCGCAGATAATGTGGGGCCTGAAAAATACATAGTCTTACTTTTTTAGATTGTGGATTGGAACTTTGTCCTGTTAAAACCTAATGCTTAAATACTAAAGAAAAGGTTTCATGTAGTAACAGTTACTTTCTCTTTGTGAACACAACACTTTATCGTAAATAGACCTGTGTAAATATTTCCCTTTATTTCACTATTACGCTAGTAAGTAGTTCACCTGGGTGAAGGTTTTTACAGAAATTACTCCTTTCTTTTTTGTGTTGTTTTAAATCTAGCTTGTCTGCAATACAGCAAGTTGGTTCCTCAGCTGGGTTCTGTATTTTTGGAGGGCTCGGTTTTGTAGAAGTTTAACGAGTCTTGTATTATAATATGTACAGTATTTGTAACAAATTGTTTTCTCGTGAGATCACAAAATGCTTTTGGAAGTTGCAGACAGAATTATACCACTGCTATCACTGCTGTTGCAGCAAACAGTATTAAGCTCTGTAAACTCTGCAACGTTCTACACTTAATTTTTTACAATTTTTTTATAATTTAAACCAAACACTTCTTCAGTACAGAGTTTTTATGATTGCAGTTCCTTAACAAAAAGACCTCTCAAGTTAATTTTTTCTAGTTCTAATATCTTTTTCTAATGCTGGCATTATACTGGTATTTTCTAACAGTTCAAATTTTCTAAGGCCTTTCTGACAAGGTTTTACTTCTGTTTTTTATTATCAGTTAATTAAATTTCTCAGCACTGAAGATTTTTTTTTTTAAGTGTGTGTATATGTAAGTATGTTTGAAATGTACTGTATAGAAATTAAATACTTTGAACATTAACCCAAGCCAGGTTTCTGTTTGCCAGATTATCTTAAATAGTTAACCTTTACTTGCAATAATGCACTGGAGAACACACGCTTCCCTGTGTGTTGGCATGTTTGGTTAGTGCTCATCAAGAGTTTTTCATCAGAATTTGTGTGAACAGTAAGCCACCAGCTATAAAAGTTCACTGAAAGACTTAACAATGTTCTTTGCTTTTAACAATTTGTTGGTACCTCTCTGGCTCCAGAAATCACATCTGCTCTAATGATGCAATTCCAGTAGAGCGACTCAAAACTGGTGTTAAACCTCTCTAGCTCACACACGAATAGAGGCACATCATGGGTCTGGGGTGGGGTTTTTGTAGGCAACGTGCAGGTCTAGTAAACAGATTTACCCTCGGTAAGGTTTGTCTTTTGGGTTCAGTTTTAAACTAGAAATGATTTCAGCATGACTAACGACTGCACTTTACGTCTTGTACTAGACAAACGTATGCAATGATGAGTAAAGCGGTGTGTTTGCATACAGTTCTCCGGGTTGTTTAAATTATGCAAAAATATGTATTTTAAAAGACAGATGGAGCGAAGTTAGGTTGTTGATCCACTTCCACAGCAGTAGTAAGGTACCACTTCTAAACATTTCTAGCTAAGGGACGTGAAAATAACATTAGTGGGTGCAATACTGCTGTGATGTTATAGGAAATCACCAAGCACTTGTAATCCAAAGCCCGTTAGTCTCATTGCAGGACTCTGACCGGCCGGGATCCCATGTGAGACGCCCGGTGCGGGGCAGGTGCTGCCCGAGCATGGCCATGTCTGTACACGGTGGGTAGAACCCAAGTGAGTGGGGACACTCTGGAAGTGTCATTCATTTGTCAGAACAGAGAATCTATGTAACTTCCTATTTCTATTTATCTCAATAAATCCTGTGACTGTTTTATAAACCAACTTGTGGTAACTTTTGTCATAGGCGGTGGGATGTGAGTGCATTCTGTTGGTTAATCTCCCTGGCAGAAACACTGTCATCTGCCAAACCAGGGTTGAGCCTGGAATTCATCATACTGTGTAGTAAAAAATCTGTTACATGCCCAGAGATCTGAAGTGGCTCTTCCTGCACTTTTCCTTGGAGTGTGCCAAAAGTGCTTAGAAACTAAAATTGTTGTGTCAGAACTGATATTCCAGCAAGGTATATTTTAAATGAAGAGAACTTGTGCATGCTGGGTGAGAGATATTCAGATCCTTCTCTTAAATCCTTCCCTCTCTAGACTCCAGCCTGGAAGGACGTTCTGGGCTGTTGTTTCAGTGTGGTGTTGCTCTTGGACATCCTACATTAATAACTCCGAGTAGTTGTTAGATCCTGGGGAATGTGTGTGGGGAATGAATAATGGACACCTGACTGCTTGGTTTTGCTTCTCATCTCAGGGAGTCTTCTCTGTCTTCTGCTCCTGCAGTCACCCTTTCGGCTGTTTCAGACACTCCCTGGCTGCTCCATCCCATGCTCCACGACTGCTGCCAACTGCTCCAAGGGGCACCCGGCCTCCCCCCTCTCTGCAGGACTTTGCTGGTGCACAAGTGAGGAGAAGGGGCAGTCCCTGCACCCCTGGTAAAGCCTCCCCCCACACTTGGAGTTAGGGCATAAGGCCCTTATGTAGTAAAGTGGAAATACGAATTAAATTGCCGTATGCTGTTTTTTGATTACATGTCAGACTAAACATGTAGACTGAGATCTAGACTTCAACAAAGAAAACACTGGCCATGCTGACTCCAGAGTAAGAACAGGACTCGATACATGACAGTACCAAAATCAAGAATCAGAAGGGATTCCCACTTCATCCGCTTTATCTGGTGCTAGCTTACAGAACACCTTGAGTTTGCTATCATGCTGAGTCTGATTAGTAAGAAAGCTTTGATTTTTACAGAACAAATAGTTTCTGTGGTGCTTTGATAGAGGGCATGCTGCTTTCTTGATTTAGGACTGAAACGTTGTCTCAGCAGAAACACGAGGTACTGTGGCTGATTGGTACTGCAAACCTTCAGGCCTGAACAGATGTGGTCATGAAATATCCTTTAGCACCTTTCATGAAGAAGCATTATCTCTGTTGCCCTGGCCAGCTTCCAGCCTGGCTAATCCCATTCTGTTCCTCTCTGTTTCCTCAGGCACTGCCAATGGATACCGCAGGGTTCTTTGCTTCCTTTCGTTAACTGGTGTGTAGTGTTGCAGTTCGCTGGCAAGCAGCTGTTGTGCCTTGTGCCACAAATGGCTTGCATTTTGCTATTGGGCAAATTGTTTTGTTCAGTTTTCCACCACATTTTGAGTTCCTTGTGTATTAAAGATTCTTCCTACTCAGTGTAGAGCAGGAAACAGAAGGATGTGCCACAAAGAGAAATGGTCTCCTTTGAAATGAAAAGTGTATTGGCATGAGGGCCCCACAAAAAGCTTGTTGATGCTGTTGATTTTCAAATGGAAAACCCCCTTCTTTTTAAGAAATAACCATACAGCTGCTCTCATAATGTGCTTCCAGTTACTAGATAAGAAAACCATGGTGTGCTGTGGAAGATGCAGCCCAAGGTGGAAATGGCTTCTCAGGAAGAATAGCAGCACGAGGCACCTGAAAATTGTTACTAAGAGACCTCTCAGCAATGCTTTAGAACTGATGTATTTGGGTTTATTACCAAAAAAAGCTCCTTCTGGGAAAGAATGTGATACCGGACTGTTTCCTGAGGCAGCTTAGGTTTATGAGTTGCCTGCTGGAATAAAGGCCCGAAGTTTTGTCTGCCTCCCAAGGAACCTGGGCTTAGGTGGCCAATGCTGGCTGTCCTTGTCCTCTTTCCCCAAAAGCTCCAGTCAGTTTCTGACCCGGTTAAGAGAACGAGGACTGCAAAGAGAAACAATTTCTGGAAGATTTTGTGGTGCTTAATAACTACATACAAAAGGAAAACACAAATTAATGTCCCCTCCGAGGGATGGCTACGAATAAATATCATTACATAGTAGAGAACCAAGATGGGGCAGAAGAATAAGAAACGAGCAGCAGGTAGCATTTAGTTGATCTTGGTGTGATTCCTGCAGTGTGCAAGTATCCCCTAAGTATAGATGTGAGACTGCTGATACCTAAAGAGAATCAGACGGGTCTTTTGAAAGAGACTAAAAGGTTTGTGTTTATTTTGCAGACAGCCCACCTGGGAGTTACAGAGGACTTTGTGGGCAACAGAGCAGAACACGGAATGGGTAGCACACCCAGCTTTTGCAGCACTGTTTGTTGCCAGCCACAGAGGTCACATTGAAACTGCCAAGTTTTTCCTGAGACATGGTAATATTCTTAGATAGAACAATCTTCTCTGGCTGTAACTGCGCAGCATCCTGCTTACCCAGGCCGTGGAACCTTCCCAAATGGCCTCGCGTATTTTGTATTTGAGGTGGAGAATGTGTTCAGCATTGTCAGTTCTGAGGTAGACTTGGTGACAATAAAAACTGTTGTTCTTACAGTGTGTAATGACTTTTGGTGTTAGAGAAACTCGTGTGGGAAAACAGGATTCTGGTTTTTTACTTCCCTCTTTGAGTCTCATGTATTTATTGCCGTTTTATTATTATCTAGAAATGCTTAGGTTTTTATCAGTCCTGTGCAGTGCTTTATCAGCCACTGAAATGCAAGATTGTGAGCACAAGTTCTGTGGCTCTGACATTTGGGGTTTTTTGTTGTTTTGCAACTAAATGAGCCTTATTTCCCTAGAAATCTGCATTTGCACAATAGACAGTCCTTTGAGTCGGCTGAGGTCACTTGATTGTCCTGAATGAAAGGATGTTTGTTAACGAAAGGGCACTTGTCAATCACGTTTTTTATCATTGAAAGTGAGTGCTGAGGAGGAAATCCCACCTTGTCTGAGGTGCTCCCTTCAGTCCAGGTTCTTGAGCCTGGCCTCTTCAAAGTTTGTCCCTGTCAAAGGACATTGTCATCTCCCAATAAGTGAGAGCCCCCAGTGCAAAACCAGTGGCAATGCCCCCCTGCGGCAAAGCTGGCGCTGTTCCCAAGAACGGGACAGAGGATGTCCAGTCGCTGCGTGTGAGCTGCGGGCTGGAGCATTGCTTCACTGGACAGGTTGCTTAATTCCACTGATTAGATGTGTCTAAAGCAAACTGCGTCTGCCTTCAGAAAAAAATTGTGCATTGCGGCCCGCAGGTGGCATTACCTCCTTTCCTATGCCTTGTCATAAGGGGCTGTGTATGATTTTTGGCAGGTGCGGGTTTGCAGGGCAAAGCCCTGCTGCAAGGCCCATCCTTCGGGTCACGGCGCTGCCATTGGACCGAGCTGCTCCTTGGCACGGGCAGTGAGGACCGACCACAGCGAGCCCAGAGGCTGCGACCGCACCCAGCAGAGGATGGGACCCCTGCGCTTTGCCACCCGCCGCCTGGGGGACCAGGCCCTGCAGAAGGCGTCTGTCCTATGCCCTGAAATAGGTACTGACTCGCCTGGTTCTGGGAAATTTCAAGGGACAGTCAGTAACGTTCCCGGGGACCCACACTTGAAATATAGGTCACTGGGTGGGATTTGCAGGTTTTAGTTATGAAATAAGCTCACGTACTGGTGATGCTGCAGTGAAGATGACAACTACTTGACAGCACAGCTCTCAAACATGCTCTTAATTTGTAGCTTAAGTATTTAGAACGCTGTTCCCTAGTCAAACTGGCCATTTGGTTAATACGGTTTGTAGGAGAGCTCGAGCCTGTCTGCAGGCTCTCTTTGGAATGCTCCGTGCTGGGGCAATTTCATAATAGTTGCAACAGACCAGAGTGATGCAATTTAATGGGTATTTCAGGGGACGGGAAATCCCTAGATCTTTGATGCAGTTCTGGCCCTGCCTGGCTTTATTGCCTCTAGCAGATCAGCTGGGGGTTATTTTATAAGCAGGGCAGTTTGTCTGCCATGGGAGGGCGCAGGCAAAGTTGATGTGCATGTAAGTGGCTACTTATGATTGCCCAGTGCTTGCTTGGTCTCTCCCACGTTTTAAGGCTCAGGGCTTTGAAGGTTGGGATTTCCTGAAGCCAGCGATGGGGTGAAGGGACTTGTCCATCTACTTTCAAAGTTTCTTAGTATCCCAGATTCCTTAGATGCTTTAAAAATAAAAATACTACTTATGGTCTCTTTATGCCTCTATGATCAGTAGAAGGAAGCTGAGCTTCTGGTCTGTTTCCTGAGGGCTTACTAAGGACTCCGTTTCCATTGCTTTGCTTAAAGAGACATGTTTCCAAAGAGCTCAGCACTTAACTTCCAATTAACCAGAGAAGAGGCGGTTCTGAGTGGGAACTGAGTACTCCTGAGAACTTGGCCCACTGCCTTTTTGCTTGCAAAGCCCCCTGCGTAGCCAGGAGACTCTACAAACAACTATCATGAGTGGTTCTTGTTTCCTTGTGTCTGAGCATTTTCTTTAACTGACACCAGGACTGCTACGTAAATATCCAGGTAATCAGTGAATTTTGGCCTCAACACTTAAGTTTGTGTTCCAGATCAATGCCTGGGAGTAGCGATATCCAGAATGTGATAAAAATCAGCATCCTACGGTGCAGCATTGTCTTTTATGAATAGGTGAAATGTGGATCAGAAAGATGCTGGCTGTGAACTTGGATACCTTTAGTTTATATCCCTTAAGGGAGAGATTGCGGCTAATGATGTGGACTAAGAGTTGACTTGAATGCCCCAATGACAAAGCTTTGCTTTGTGTGCACCGAATGAATGGAGGCAAGTTACACAGACGTAGTTTTGTAGGAAGGGCTGCAAAGCAGGACTTTGTAGTACCCAAGCAGAGGTGTGCCCTATGTTCACGGGGATCTGAATAACGTTCCCATGTATATTCCTTGTCAGATAGTCGCAGACAGAAATGCCGCGTGTTGCTTGCACAGTAAGTGTGACAGGGCAGGTATCCAGGCATGGGGCTGCCCAGCTCAAAGACGCACAGTTTAGTCTGTCCAGCGAATTGTTTCCCTGTGCTCACAATCCTCAGCTGCCTGGGAGTAAGTCCCTAAGCCCAGTTCCCATGTTAGTGAAGTTGAAATGCTAACCTGGAATGCTTTCAAAATGCAGCTGCATCCCCTAAACACTTGCCTGCCTCATTCAGGGTGGAGGGAGGGATGGGTGCCTAGTCTGAAAGCAGGGCTTTGCGCCTTCCTCGCATGCTCCACTGGACGATGTGCTGTTCCGGGAACTGCGTGTGTGAACCAGGAGCGGAGACTGAGAAATGAAAAACACAGACTCAATCTCTGTGCGATGGAAGAAAAATGTCCCTTTACTTCAGCTTTTTCTGTAAACTGAAAAGGCTTTGGGGCGATTGCTTTACTTCTTTCTTGCAGTTGCTTTCCTTTCCTTGAGTTTAAAAGATCGCAACCTAAAGGGAGAATCCCCAGTTGCTGGCTGGAATTGCCTGAATTTGCAGGTGTGGGGAGATGGGGCAGTCAGTGGGAGAGGGCTCGCGGCGGGACGTGCTGCAGGACACGTGTGTCCCCTCATCCTCATTCATCGTCCACAAAAAACTCTCCATTTGCTTTTCTTGAGCCACATCTTCTCAGTTGCATCCAGTTGTGACTTTCAAAGGCAGCAATCCTGTATTCCTTTTGAATTGATATTTGTGCTTAAAGTCTCTCAAATCTAAGATGATAAATACCTCTACCTTTCAATTCCTTATTTTAATCAAGTAATAAAGCAAGGTCCATAACTTCAGGCTACGGGAAGTACCACATGTGAAGCCAGTTTCTGTGCTTCCAGAGGACAGGGAGCAATGCTTACACATGCTGACATCAGTCTGAACAAATGAGCGCAGAATTCCTTCGGTTTGAGGGGACACGTTCAAGGTATCATTTAAACAAAGTTCACTCGAACAGGTTTTATGCTGATTATTCATTCTATGTGACTTAAATATATAGTTTAATAACTGCTTATGAGAAGATCACAAATTTTATCAGTGATCAGTAGACAAGATATAAAAAGAAGGTGCTTCTGGCATTTTGCTGAGCAGTTGAATATTGCAAGCAGATTGATACAGAAAAGTCCTTAGAAATCCTTTATTCTTTCTTCCTATTTCTGTCTAGACTGTCTAGTCTGCACCCAAGCTTCCACAAAAGGGGAGAGGATTTGTAATTGCTCTTAGACATTATGCAGCATGCTGCATAGCTCTGGGGAAGAACAGCGAATGTCATGGAAAGAATTGGGTGACCTCAGGACAAGGATGCCAGAATGGCAGGAAATCATGTGGTACGTGATGATGTAGTTAGGAACAAGTATTAGTATCCAGTATTTTTTGCTGGAAGCTGGAGACTCATCCTTTGGAACAAACAGAAGTCACCAATGTGTTGCAGCTGGGAAATGGATTTTTGCACACCAGTCCAAAACTGTATTGGGACAAATTAGAAGAGAATTAATGTCTGGGTGAGACGAGGCCTGGATCAATGTGTGCTGTTCTGGTTAGGTGAGAAAGGTGAACTGAAGCTAGTAGAGACCCCTAAATTAACCAGGAGAGGAGAGAGCTCCTCTTCCTGAGAGGGCCAGGAGAGCAGGGCACAGCTGATAGAAAGGACCATGCAAGGATAGTATTGCTTTTTATCTAAGGCAATGAATGTCAGGGAGGTAAATAAGCTATTTATACTGAAAGAAGCTGCTGGGATAGTATGATCAGAAATCAGAATACATTTTGCAGCTCTTGTTAGGGAGGAGTGGTGCAAAGAGACCTAACCAAACGTGTGCACCTTTAAGTAGGCTGTTGTGTGATATAACGATCTGGAAAACTGTTTGGGCTGGATGGCAGCATTGCTGGATGCTGATTTTATTTGTTGCACCATTGTATTTGTTGCTTAAAGTTTCTATTCTAAGGAACAAAAGCTGGATGCAGACAAAGCAGATAATATTGCCTGTCTTACGGTAAGCAACTATGCTGTAGCGTGCACCAGAAGTAAACATCAAGGGAGACAGCAGACTGAGATGCAGAGCTCAGACAGAAATATGCCTGTTGAAGAGACTGAGGCTCTGGATTCCTGAAATCTGTGCTCAGCTCTGCTTCTGCTTCATATGTATCTTGAAAATTTGATTTCTGTCTTAAATAGCATCAGGAATCCCTGTCAGTGTTGTTTCTCTGTTGCACTGGTGTGCAAAATTCTGTTCTGGAAGGGAAGTTGTAATAACCTTTTCAAAGAAAGGAAACACAAGCAAGAGACTTGGGTATTTTGCATTACAACTATTTCTTTCTCTTCTCTATGTTACAGCACAGGGAAAGGATCAGAAGACTTTAGTGAGGTCTTGTTAATGAACTTTGGGATCCTCAGATAAAAAAACAGGGAGATTATTTTGGAGAAGAAAATGCATTAGAAATGCCTTAATTATGCCCAGGGCAGGACAAACGTCACAACTGTCTTCTAATATTAAGAAATCCAAAGCAACCCTTTTGGAAGGACTGTGGTTCCCTTGGATGCAAAAGGCAGTAAGTTAAATAAAGATGACAAGCACAGGAATAATTCATCACACTTTCTTATCGTTACCAGCTTATCCCCTTTCCTTGCCTGGGCAGACTCCCAGTATTGCTCACAGCCATCATGCCAACTGCTGCTCCCCAGAGCCTTGAGAAAGCGGAGGCTCAGCAAGCCTGAAACAGTGACTGGTGCCAGGGAGAGCCTGGGATGTCTCAGAACTGTCACCTTTCATGCTTTTAAACATGAGCCAAATGTTCCCCAAGCATTTCCCCTTTCTCTAGAAATGTTTCCAGTTTCACTTGAGTTACACCCCAAACTTGCTTGTTTACTTTGTCCCTCCAGGCTCCTCCCATATAGATGCCGCAGAAGAGAAAAGCTTGGTACTGTTGCTAAAAGTGAGATGCTACGAGGACGTGCCTAGTGGTGACTGGATGTATCTGGAAAGGAGTACAAGTAGAGCAGAGGCTACGTTGCAACTTTAATTTCCAGGCATCTTGCTGCTTCATATCCCAAGGCCCCCCGGCGAATGGTGTGTCTCCCTGGGTGACGTGTACCTCGCTTAAGGGAGCAGACAAGCCTCTCCCTCTGCTCCCAGCTCACAGTTCTGAAACTTCTTTGGTATAAAGGTTCTTTCAACATAGACAGAGACGTAATTTCTTTTAAAGTGTGTCATTTACTGATAGAACTTCCATACCTGTGGGGTTATGGGCCCCTCCAGACTTGGGCAACACCTGAGTACAGTTTTGTGCTCATGTGTTTTATCAACACCCCTGGAAGCATAACACCATTATTGATCTTATCTTACTTGTGAAATACAGCCTACAGCAGACCTCCCTGTGGAAAATGAATATTGAAACTTGAGAGCAAAGACCTGTCATTACTTTGGCATTGCACAAATAACTTGTTAGCTCAGTGAATTTTTAAATAGAAAAAAAGAGCAAGCTTGTTGTTATACCTGTTCCATATTTATCAATAGAAAACAGCAGTGCAGAACACTGTGGCAATCATTGCATTCATTTCACAGATATTGTTAAATGCCAGAGTACAATATAGCTTATAAAACCCAACAGATATCAGGAAACTTGTACTGATTGGGCTCTTAGATGTTGTTTTCCTCTTGCTTAGGAAAAAGAATTGTAGTCAGCTTGCAATCTCCTCGACATTGTTCATGAAGGAAGCAGACAAAAAGTACCAATGAAACAGAAGGGCTGCAATTTAGTTAATTTTATGCAAAACACAATCAGCATTCAAACTGGGAGTTACCAAGCAGAAATGTATTAACAGAGAAGCCAAAATATTCTCTGTGCATAAATCATGAAATATTAAAACAAAATTTCAAAGAGACTGCTGGAACTCATATAACTGTAGGCCAGAGAAGACGCAAGGCTGAAGTCTGAGGCTATCAAAGTCAAGAGGAGTTCAGAGAAGCCGTGATTAGATCCTGACAGCCCAGGCCATGCCTCTGTACGGTATGAACCGGCGCCGCTCTGGTGTGACAGAAGCCCTTGTATCAGTAAGGAAAAACAGAAGCAACTTTTTCAGTAGAGTGATTAGAAGAGAGGGTGATTGCTTATAAAAGATGGTTGCGAAGGATCTATGCTAGGGAGAGGGTAGAGCACGAAGGGCAATAAGGAGGTAGCAAAGGACAGAGAAATGGAAAGAACTGCAGATCAGCTGGGGAACGTAATTATGAAGGTGACAGCTATGTGGGGATCTGCTTTCTAGTCCTGGACATCCCCAAATTGATGATGGGGGACACTGGTGTCCCATTTTGCATTTTACTTGGCATGATAGACTGCTGTTAGCATTGAAGTTAACTAAGCGGGCACAAAATATTTTTGTACAGAACGTACACTCTTCTTTCCCAAACTTCATGCACTCTGCTGCAATTTTCTTATTAATCAGTCTTTGTGCCTCAAATCCCTGAAGGCTCCAGTCCAGTGTGCATAGTCTCTCTGTCTGTAGCATAATCTCTCTCTGTAGCAGAACCCATGCGTGTATGCTTTCTCTGTCTTCGTTTTTTGAATTTTCAGTGTTCCTTGAGTTGTAACCACCAACTGTGTTCAAAGACAACCAGAAGCCAGTTGTGAACCACGTCTGAGGATCATGCTGACCACTAACGTTTAGAACAGATAGCGGTTTGCCGAGGGAAGGCAAAAGCTATTCACTTTCTACTATGCTTCCAGCATCCCGTTTAGGTTGGTTTAATGCCCAACCTAGGCTGCAATTGAGGTTAGTGCTTTGGTTTTCCTTCAAGTTCCATTTCTCCATACACTGTTCTGTTTGCAACATTTGCTTGACATGATTGTCTGGCATGGTTTGATGGTGTTTTGCTAGAATTCCTGTGTGTACAGAAGCTAATAAAGGAACTGTCAACTCAGAAAGCCCATCTTAAAATATGGTCCTACTGGCTTGGGATAAGAAACGCAGAGATCCCTTGCGCAAGCCTCTTCCGTGGAATCTGTGATGCTATTTCAATTCCTTTAGTTTCCAGTAACCAAACAACCACTGGGGTCAACCAAAAGTCAAGGTATAAAAATTCATCGCTGTGAGCCTGCTTACCTATAAACTGGTTGTATGTTAGAGGAATGATCTGGACTGTAGCAGTTGTCTTATATCTCTTGATGAGTGTTTGTATGCATAATTAAAATGTGTGTATGTGTTTGAATTCCAGCTTGTATTGATTGAATTGGTTGGTGATAATAAATAGTATAAATAAATCAGATGGGAGTTAAAGCATTCATGTGCTGTATGGGGGGAAAAAATTAAATTCAGTGCAGTGACCTTGAGCAGAATGTAATTTCGAAAGTGCTTTAAATATGCTGATGACATAAAATAAGGCTGAAGAAGTTGGAGGGGCAGGAGGATAGGGGGCAGAGGAACAGAACAAACTCATTCAAAATTATTTGGATTTATCAGGATTACAGGCAGATATGTGGCTAAGGCAGTTAATTGTAGGGAAGTGTGAGGTAATGCGGCCAGGGACCAAAAGTAATTAGACTCCAGCCAGAGTGAGAGCAGTGTGGAAGACACATCAGAGCATGGCGAAAGGGCACATGCAGCACTGGGGGAAATCTCGTCTAAGGTGAATAGCTGTCTTGATGCTTCTTACAGAGCTCAGCTCTACAGCTGCGCCTGCTGCATGGCTGAGAAACGGCTGGCCCTGCTAAAAAGGTTCTTGTTCAGCATCGTCAATCCAGGAACTGGCTTGTAAACGAGAGCTGGGTTTAAAATGATCTTTCTCTTTGAAGATCTCCAAATACAGTTGTACCTCTTTCTGGGAGCAAACCAAGCAAAGCAAAGAGGAAGATGGAGGGAATATAGCCATGCCAGCGTGAATTAGAGGGACAGAATCAGGCCTTATCTGTTGGTGTAAAAACACGCAGGAATCCTTTCATGCTGGTTTGACCAAGCAAAAATCCTTCAGAGGCTATAAAATGCATGTCTGCTAGTTGCAGATGAATAGAGAATCCAACTTTTAATGTTACAGGAAACAGGATCTATAACTGAGCTGCCTAATGGTTCATCACACTGACTTTAGACTAGAAAAATAAAAAAATATATTGTTTTGGACTAACGAGCACCCTGTTGGGTCACAGTAAAGCAAAGAGAAATTGGTGAATCTTTCCAGTTGGCTAATCTGGAGGTAGATTCCATGGTTTTGGAAGTACTTGTTTTATTATCTTTTTTTTTTCCTTCGTTTTAAGGAAACATTTTTTAAATGTTTCATTCATTCATTAATGTCTAGAAGCCATAGCTGCATGTGTTATGCTTTTCATAGTTGAGTAAGGCAGTGAGGAGCTACAGGGAAAACTGGACCAGGAAGGACAGAAGCTAAGGCAAGTCACAAATGATAACTTGATCTCATACTCTGATCCTTATGCCGTATCACAATTGAGTCATGAATGAAGAGTGGTGAAAGAATCCTTGGGGAAATAAGAGATGCCCTTGGAATTCTTCCTTTTCTGAGTCTCCTCAGGCTTTTGTGGCCTCTGATTAACATCTGCCCAGTTCAGTGTCCCAGCCTGGGATGCTGGAAGCATGCAGGATGTACTTTAAAATGCACTCTGCCCTCACCCAGAGATGTATATATTCCTGTGATTGCTTATGTTGTTGCAATAATAACAACGAAAGAAAGATGACCTCCAGGTACTTGTACCCCATGTTTCTGCAACCCATTGGTTCTCCACAGCAAATGGTCAGTCTTAGTTAGAATCTGCATCCTTGGAGATTTGTCGCTAGTTTGGGCTGTTGTCACACACTTAGCTAATACCCTCTAGTAATTTTATTTCTTATTCACATGCACACTTAATGTCCTTAGTCATTAGACTGAAAAATGTTAACCTTGTCATAGTTAGTGACTGGAAGCACAAAAGTCCATTTAATTCTCAGGGGAATGAATTCTAATTTTCTGCTTGTCAGAAAGTGACATTTTACATATTTTTCTCTTTTTTTCCACCGGTTTAGTGCTAAATTTAAATGTGTGTGTCATAGGAATAGACTTTTTGTCTGTGCTAAACACCCCAAAAGCCTTGGCAGGTATCCAATGTATGAGACTCTTGACCAATAGCTGCTGCTAGAGCTCATTTTGTGCACTGAAGAGAATGGGAGGTGAGAATTAAAAGTTAGAGATAAGAGGTCGTTGCAGAGGGCACATCAGCACTGTATGTCAGAATGCGTATTTTTTCCCCTGGAAGATATGGATGAAAAGCAGATCCTCTGGGATAAAATATCCAATGAAGAAACAAATTATGTTAATCGAGCAAGCTAGTACTACTATTTGTCATTAAGATGTGACACCTTCTATTTAATGTCACAATCTACTGGGAGCCTTTGAAAAATGTACTGGTTGGAAGGCAAGTTGTCTGCAGATATTGAGTTCACTGTTCTATGAATGGGAATAACTTGTGTGTCTTGAAAAACTAGATGGCATTTATGGCAAAGAGAAATAATCCTCCCACAGATTACAGCTGTTCACTGCATTGTTGTGCTGGTGGTCTTATCTCATCAGTGGATATTTTATAAGGATTTTTTTTTTTATACATATCCATAAGGCTGTTCTGAGGAGGGCATTGTGTGCTGGGAGCTGGATGCATTTTAAGAAAGAGACACCACTACAAAGAACCGAGTCTAAATTGCAAAGATGGATGAAGTGAAGGATGGTTATTTTGCTTTTTACAGATGGAAACTGAAGCAGGGGAGGATGACTGTTGTGGCCAAAGTCACCCTGGGAATCTGTGGAATTGCATCCTGATCTTTGAAGTCCAGTTCCACTATCTTTACCATATATTGTCTTTCTGTTCCCTTGCTGCTGAATGTAGATTTAATATGCACAAGTGTAATGAGCCAAACATGTTCTGCATATGGTTAGCCAAGTTCTGACCTTAGGGACATGAGGCAAGCTCTCCCTGATCTAGTTAGGAGTGCTTTCATGGCTGGGCTCAACCCAAGGAGTGCAAAACAGTGTTGGCATTTAGTTTATGAAACTAAAGCCCCTCCTGGGCTTGAAGTTCAATTCATCTGCCAGCTTGGTGTTTTAACAAAGTCAAGCTTCTCTGCGAGTTCTGGAGAAGAGATGGCAGGCCAGTGGGTAATAAACTGCATGGCTGATTGTCTTACCTCTTGTACTGTCTGTGCACCAGATGCTGATTAATGATTAGCATGTAACAAATTAATAAATCAATACCATAAACAAATACACCATCCATTGCAGTGGCCTATCAAACCTCATACATGACTTGCAGGCATGTATGTAAATGCCTCTGGACTATGTGCTATCTTGACACCTTGCAGATTTGATGTACAGATGAGATTAATTGTATTCCATAGGTAATTTGATATGTAATGAAAAAAACATTTGAAGTTTCTTTGCTTACTTTTGTTCTGTGCAGATGTTCTTGAAAGGAAGGGTGAGTGGTCAGCACAGTAAATGTGGGCTCAGGAGGAGCAAGTTCCTGTACAGCCCAGGCGTCTTGCCTTGAAGGGGTTATTCACACTAATTTCAGACCACTACCTTTGAAGTCTAAAGATAAGACCTTATTGCCCAAGCTCCCTCTGCAGCTTTCTGGAGAAAGCAAGGATACCATAGTGTATCATTCAAAGGTCTTAATTTGGACTCCAGTCCTGAATCATGATCAGAGAAGTTTAAAATTAATCCACATGAAATATCAAACATTTTTTGACTGTAGTCTCTCTATGCCACAATCAAGCAACAAACTGAGTTCCTGTGTTGTCATCAATAGGCTGTTAGAATCACAAAAACTTCTGTGTATCTGGCCTTATTTTTCAGAAATAAAAACCACTCGAATGTATTGTGATACATTATGGAACACAGCTAATTAATGTCCTTGTAACAATCAAAGAGAGATTCAGAAAGAGGTCAGAGGTGGTTTCTGAATCCGTACAGACACCTCCATATCCAGAATGGGACAGGGGAGTAAATGATTCCTGATTGGCCTGACTGATTTTTCTGTTCTCCTTACATAGGAAGTGTGTATGTACTTCTGTGCAGTTCTTTGGGCATAATTTATATATTCTAAAAAATACTAAGTATATGTGTACATAATTAGAAGGGACAATAAAGAAAAGCAGTTGATGAAACTGAATTATGCATAATAAAGCTGCAATTTCGTAGAGAAGTCTGTAGTCATCAGGAGATAAAGTGAAGCTTGCTTGTTTTATTGGTGGTGTGAAAGACCTGAACTGGAACTACAGTCTTAAAAGCTTTAGTATTTTATGATGTCTCATTGTATTACAAAGAACTTATTTCCTAACTCTTTATTTCACCCATTTGTGGGCCTTTCCTACAGCAGCATATCCTGCTCTGCACTCTACTCTTACTGGCTTCCTATTCTTTTATGCTATGCTGGCTCTGCAGGCCCTGGGTCAACTGTTGTCTAGGTTTAATTTAAGGAGCATTTTTGATTAAATATGGCTGTAAATCTATCCTCTGCATTTTGGACAGATATGATTGTGCCTCATGTGGCAAGTTGATTAGAGGATCTGGGAGTCAGCTGAAGTCTACATTCAGAACCATTTCTTAGAAGTACAGATCTGGGGAGGTTCACAATCCAGTCAAGCGCTGACAGATAGTAGGTCTGATATATTTTATGTCAGATGTCTAAAACCCACCAGGTTTAGGTGAGACCAGATGAACAAAACAACCTTTTGGAACCTGAGGTATAGGACAAACTGTGCAAACTGGTTGTCACCTGGCCCTGTGGGGACCATTCGGTAGGCAGGCATAGGCTTACAAGACAGCAGTGTGTATTTATCTACTTTTTCACATTAAAAAATGTGAAAATCATCGCTACAGCGCCCTTCTTCAAAACAGAAAGAGATGTGGCTCATTACGTTTGAGGACCCTTTCTCATATTGGGATGTTTTTATCACATCCATGACTAGTATCTGCATGTGCATTATTCAGCTCCAAAACAACTCTAGCAACACTACCAAATACACACATGAAATGAATATAAAATACATTCCAAATAATTGCAGTATTTATGTAATTGGGTGTCTTCTGTGTTCCTCAAAACCTGAACAGATTATTAACTCCAGCAGAACCAGTGAGCCAATAGGTGCATGCAACAGTACAGACTCTGGCTCCCCAGCAGAAAACAGGATGAGCAGAACCAGCCTGGTAATGCCTGTCACTATTGACAGTTAATGACTGATTAGCAATGACTCCAACAGTGCAAATGACAGGAGAATTAAAAGCAGATTCAGGCAATCCTTTCTCCTTGAGTCCTTTACGTGTAAAATACTGCACAAATGCATGAGAGACATTTTAATTGTGATCTGCTGAGTATGAAGACGACTGTTCCCTCTCAAGTTAAAGAGCACTGACCCAAGGTGAAGGAGTTAGTCTCGAGCTGTCCATTGCTAGTGGCTATCCCATTAAAATGATTATTTTCTCAGCACTCCTACATTAATCAAACAAAAGGACAAACAAGCACAGTGGAAAACCTGTTTTGGTCAAAACTATGGTGAGAGCTGGTGAAATTTTTCTCATTTGCATACAAGTAACTCAAATTATTAAGGACAGCTTCTAGGAGAACAAAACATCAGCAGTGGTCCTTGAGAGCCAGGTTATTGTCTAGTTTGCACTGCAATATGCTCCCTTTATCCTGACCCTGCGCCCCGCTCACAGCTGGCTCAAGACCCCCCAGAAGCATAGGCTAAAGTGAATTTTCCTACCTCAAAGATTCCGGGCCCACCTCCTGGTGTTCTGCACTGCAGGGAAAGAGCAGGGGCTGTCAGAGTTCTCCCTCCTACCAGCCCCAGACCCAGCAGTACCACTGCTCGTACACCCTAATTTTTCCTGTGACAGAAGCAGCACAGCCAGCCTGACTTCTCAGGACTCGCACCTAAGCAAGAAGGGCTATTTTGTTGCCCCTAAGGATGTGTTGCCACAGGGAGCTCCCAACTTTGCCTGTGACTACAGCCAGGAAGGAGATGAGGTGGGGAACAACATCCCTCTGCCCAAGTGAACCAGTAACGTGTCCCTCTGTGCTTTCTCTCCAACCTGTGAACTGTATCTTGGCTTCTTCTACTAAGAGACTGTAAATATGTGGGGTTTGTTCATTAAGCAAGTACAACTCTTAAGATGGAAGCCGTAATGCACATGATGGGGAGTACAAGAAATTACTACAGCTTTCATTTAAACAAAGGACGTGACTGTGTTCTGGCAATAAGAGCATAATGGCTGCTTAATTTTTCCAGACAAGGACTGTAGCTCACTAGGGGGGTTTTTTTGGACTCTGCTTTGTTTTTGTTTTTGCTCCAGCTTTTAAGGATGAGATTGTTGTGTCTGACGCATGTCAGCAAGCAAAAAAGATTCACTTGCATAGCTGGGTTGATGTTGCTCCCCGGTGTGGAATAAAAGCATTAGCCGTCTCTCACTTCAGGAGGAGACGGGAGGGGGGCTGTGTTCAGCCTGCGAGAAGCGAGAAGGCACTGTCAGGTTTAGGTCAGGCTGGGGCAGAGGGCTGTGCGCCCTCTCCGCAGAACGAATAGCTGGGTGTCACACGGCAGCCTGGAGGCATATTCAGAAAAAGCAAGACAGAAGCGTGTATGCGCAAGGGCAAGGGTGGGGGGCTGAGGGCTGCCATGTCTTGTTTTGGTGCAAGGCTGTTCTCTACAACAATGATCTTTCTGGACAGCAGACTCAGAAAAAGGATCAAATAAAGAGCCTTTACCAAGGAAGCAGAGAGACAAAATGGCCACTTCCACACTCCTTAGATTAGAATGGCAAATAATGCTTTTATCAGAGCTGTTAAAAACATTACTTAACAAGAGTCCTGCCCAGCCACGTTTAATTCCAGTCTGGTACCTGCAAGGTCTGATCATGCAGTCAATTGCACCCAGCGAAGCTGGTGTCAGCAGAGCTACCTAACTGAAAAGGACAGACGGGGTGGGGAGGGGAAATGAAGATTCTTTCTGTTCCATTTATTTCTTCATGGTTGCATCTATTTTTGTGCTTTGAAGTTCTCGGGTTTATTTCAATCACTGCTTCTTTAGTGAAGTGGATAAAGCATGGAGGGGGAAAATATGAGGGAAACGGCCAAATTCAAAGTTAAGTCAAACTTGGGCAACACACACAACCTGCAACCATAAGGTGTAATTTACATTAATAAAAACACATTGTACTGACTAATCACTTCAAAATTTCTGCCAGATTTCAATATACCTATGCAACTGCACCTCACCTAAATCAGGATGCATAAGGTTATCACGTGATATAGAAACAGTAGAACTTGGAATAGAAACCTGGTGAGCTGCCTCACAATAAAAATGGTAAAACTGCATCTCTATTATTATCATTCATTTCCTGGACTACAGTTTTACTGATGTAATCCCTTCTCTCCATTCCAAAACAATTAAATGAATAAATACAAACTTGAAAATCCCTAAAACAGTAGCTTGCCTCATTATTGCAATAAATTTACAATGGCCATTGAATGGCAATAGATTTAAGATCCTTTGACTTAGAGTGAATTCAGAGCAAGCCTTAGCAACTTTAGTTGGGTAAATGTAGTTTTTGCCTGTGTCTGATCTAAAGTTTGGATGGGCATCCAAGTATTCAGCGGTTTGGGTGCTACAGGGCTTTAGACGTGCTTCAATATGGTTTCTAGTGCAACACTGAAAATGCCTGAGGAACATGTAAGGAACCCTGGGATGCTGGTGTCTTCTGGGCCTTACAGAGACATAGGAAAGTAGGACTGAAAGGAATTTCGAACCATCTTCCATTTTAGCCCTCTGCCTGTGGCAGCATCAGCTTACATTTGCAATATCTTTATGTTGCTTATTTTTAAAAGTAAACCTAGTATTTGAAATTTATTTATTTATTTATTTATTATGGATAATTTTAAATTGTGGAGAAATGAAGAAAAACTTGGACAGAGTTGTTTTAGTTTGTTACCGGGAAATTAAGAACTTAATATTTACTGAAATGAAAAAAAGAAATGCACCACTCCTGTGTGAAACAAGGTTACCTTTTTCTTACCTGTCCTTAAAATCCTGAGCTTTGTTACTGACACAAGTCAGGAGTAATAAACTTAAATTATATAAAAGATACAACAGGTAATTATCCTCAGAGATACTCTCTAAAAAAGGTGTTTTAATGGAGCGTACTATAATACACCTAGCACATCTCTTCAATAAAATGTAACCTCTATTATGCATTTACAAGGAGTAGGAAGTGTGCTTATTCTAAACTCAGATTTTTCATATGCTTTTGTCTCTTGAAAACGAAAAAAAAAAGCACCAAGAAGTATCAACCAGCCTTTGATCTATAATTTCCTGTGCTGTTGCTAAACACACTGTGAATTTTTTGTACTTTTAGAAGGTTTACTAAGGCTGTGTAATGTTACTTTTGAGATCAATGTACTGATTTAAGAATAACTAAAGCATTAAAGGTTGGAAAAATCTTACACTGGGGATCAGACATAACAACGCGTACTGCTAACCTGCTTTACAACCTTTTGAAGTGGTGGTGTTCTGAAGAGTATTGTTGCCTCGTGTCCAGCCAGAATTCTGCATGTTATAGTAAATACAGCTGCATTTGGTTAAATGATAAGGAATTAATCTGCTATGTTTACTTTTATACTTATCAGATGGTTTGACTCCATCTCATCCTTCTTCTCTGAACATCTGGTGAGCCGCCTCCCTAAATGCTGCAATGCTATCCATAAGCTACAGCGCTGCGTGGTGGCCATCTGAAGCCATGGCAGTTTGTGGATGGTGCAGAGGAAAATGCAGATGCTTCAGAACAATCGCCATGAACACAACCTCCAGTTTCTCTGCAAGCCTTGTGCTAGATGTCCAGTGGCTTGCCACCATCCTGGGTAGTAAGCCTGGGACCCTGGAAAACCCAGTGCTCAGATTGATAAGTGTGTCTTACTTCAAAGGTGGCAACACTACATCTTTCTGCACTAAGATGAAAAGCTGCCCTGTGGTACTCTTCAGGTTATATCACAGAATTTCCAGTTGGAAACAAATCCACCACTGAGGCATACAGGAAAGAGCATTCTTTTAATCTCTTTGAACTGTTCTCCCTGTAACAGAGCAAGTCTTGAGATGTGCGTGAGCAGCCTGAAACCCTACAGTCAAAATTATCTCAAATTCATCCAACAAAATAACGACGCTCTCCAGTGTTTTGTTTCACTGGTGCAACATGAATCAGATCTGTGTTATTTTCACAAAGTTTCTGGTTTTGTTTTGAATTTATTTCTCAATACTGCTGGTCTTTTCCATGTATGATAGAGCAGACCGAAGGGGCAATATTTTGTTCGCTGGCAAACTGATCAGTTTCACAGCACAACGGTATCATTTTCCAGTACAGTTAAATTTATTACACTATGGTCCTATGAAATGGTTTGACATGTTTTCAACTAGTTAAATAACAATTTGATGGGATGTGAAAACCACAGGAGTCAGGAAGAAGGTAATAGTCTGTAAGTGGGCCTTATCTGTCTTGCTACACTGACACTTATGGTTTCAAGGGGAACTAAATACAACACATTTAGGAACATAGGGCAAGAAATGACCTGGGTTGGGCTTCACATGGGAGCAGAGATTTCTGGTCTGGTTGCCAATGTTAGACTATGTTAGACTAGTGTTTGTCACTTTGGTACTTTGTAGAATGTGGAAGAAACCACAAAGAATCCTTCACCAAAAGGGGAAATGATGTGTGTGAATGGGGAGCCTTAGGTCGCTGAAAAGAAAAAAAATAATCTACCTCTGTTTTGTAAAGCAAATGATCTCAGAATTAAAGTTACTTCAGGCTGACAGAGTAGCCAAGAGCAGGAACTGGAGACAGTAATTTTTGCATAAACTTAGGACTGCAGTGGGTATCCATTAGGATAGTCACAGCATGTAACTTTGTAAAAATGTCTCATGCAGAACAGTTATTAGATTTATTCTCTAAGGAGCCACCTTTTACAGCAGTCACATCAATTGGCTATGCACATGCTGTGGTTGCTTTCCATTTTGCTTCTTTCAAAATGTACAGCAACATTTGTATGGTGACTGCAATTTGACTAGTGCTACTTATTCAGAATCACCATTTCACTATCATCTAATCAAAACCCTTTATTTGCTGATGCAAAATGCCTTTTAAATAAAGAATAATCTTCCAACTCTGAGCTCCTGGTAAAATACATTAATGAAATTATAAATAGCAAGTGCCAGTTCTATGCCAGTTCTAACAGCACAGAAAAGAACACATTGTGAAGGAAAATGCACCAGGTTTTTGACATCCAGTTTTGTTGTTTATAAAGCAAGTACTTGCGAGAAAGATAATTCTGATTTCATAGTTCCTCAAATTAAATACAACTGTCATTTAAGCCTCAACTATTATTTCATCACACACCCAGGAAAGTACATGCAGGCACACATCCATGGTGACAAAAGATGTATGGCTGACCTATTTTCACGTCTTGCTGTGGTGACTCTGTATCAAATACAGTAAAATTTTTGCATATGCAATTCTGAAAGCATCATCCATAGTTCCTCTTTAAAATGTGCCTGTTACCAAAGAACTAGTTTATCTGAAAACAACTGTCAAAATACAAGATGGCTTCAATTTTATTACAAATTTTAGTCAACTAAGGAGGAATTCATATGTATACCACTTTGCTAATGTGAACCTTAGAGCACCAAAAACTTTACAAAAGACTACAACAAATTAAATTTAGATTGAAGCATAGAAGACATCTAAATACACTTGCATCTTGTTTTCAAATTTTGGTTAAAAATAAAGTGCACAACTTTTTATATAAGCTTAGAAACACCCCATTCTGCTCTGACTTGCACAGAAGCACAGGGCTAAGACTTTTATATAGAATTAAAATTGTCTTGACTTTTGCTGCATTTTTAAGTGATCTAACTTTGTTGTGAAGCATTTCCCCAGTGCGTGCACTAAGTTTACTAACACTATCCTGACCTCGAAGATGGTGTGATATTTTACAGCATGCAGTGACATTTACCTGCCCAACCTGGCTCCAATAAATAGGTTAATTTCCACAAATTAAATGCCATGTTTGAAACGTTACAAAGTGATCTAATAATTCTGTATTGGCCTTTTGGATTCACAATTGTGGCAGCTGACTGAGCAGTCCTTTGTCAGCTACAAATCTACAGCTTCTACATACTGTTTTCAGGTATAAAGGGTCAAACTAAAAGTGTTGGGAAAAGAAATAGTCAGGTTTATATTTCATATATTCTTGAACACCAAAGTCCAAAATACATAGATCAATTAACAACCAGCAGATTTATGCTAGAGGAATGAGTTCAAGTTTTAGACAATACTCCTTACATATGCCAAATTAGGCTATATCCAAGTATCTCCTGAAGTAAAGGTACCTTAAATAATGCAAAGTATAATTAAAAAAACCTTATTGTTAGTATAGGGTTAATATTCAGACATTGGGAGTAAGATTTAGAAATCTCCAACCGCAGACACTCAACAAAGAATTTATTTTGGTTTTCAGAATCAAACTATGATTCATATGGATTTGGATTTAACTTCATACAAACATCTACTGGATGTTAGGTGCCAGCTTTGGTTCCTTAATATAATATTTTTTTAAAAACAGTGGTCTTGAAGCTCCCCTTTCATTTGGCCTGAATTCATGTAATTACATACTAATCTTTACTATACCTCTTTACGTAAATCAGACCAGAATAAGAGGATCTATACGTGACCTTAAACTGAAGAACCACGTCATTAAAATAAATAGATACAAACCTAGCAATGACAAGAAAGCACACTGATTTAAAGTATTGTTCTTAAAATTATCTTGCTTGTTCAAAGAACAGTTTACACACGTTATAGTTAGTAGCTAAACTGCAATTTAGTTTAAATTTCCAGAGTCTGATTCCAAGTTATTCTTTATTCTGGTTTTTAAGTAATGTTTCTGAAGTTACTTATGCTATGTAGTCTCATTCTTGGGTAATCTTTCCAAAGGATATGAGTCACTTCTTCATTATTTGTAAAGAATATGGAAAAAGTAAAATATTATTATTTTGTGGGCATTTGGAACTGGATGTAAAAAAAATAGGTGGGACGTTGATCATTGTGAGTCATTTCTTGGGAAGAAGGAAAGAACAAACACTAGCTGTTGACCTACTGCTATGAAAGCCAAGGACTTACTGCTGACTCCAGAAGTAGATACTGATAGCTGCAGAATACAAAGGAGATCTTGCAGCAGGATTAAAGAGGAAAGTCTTTCCTCTTGAAGTAATAAGGAGTTAGAAGGAGCTGCCTGTGTTGATTTCTTGGAGGCTGTTATTTGTTTAAACAATCTTCTATTTAAACACGTTAGCCAACTAGAACTATGTCTTGCAAATAGTTGCTACAACTAAATGTGTCTGCTTCTGAGTTTCCAAAAGCACTGGCAAATCTTCAGGTAGGTAATGGAGTGCAGTGAGATAGCTACACCAGTAACTCCCAGTGCAACTTCTGAGTCTTTCACCAGTCCCGGTTGATATAAATACTGATATAAACAAATTGAAGCAACGTAAATACTCTGTAACACATTTGCATTCTGATCAGCTAATTGAAAAAAAACCTGTTTTGATATCAAAAAGGATTTTTGAAAGTGACTTTGTGTCACTGTGGCCTTTGTATGCTTTATTTATACCGATCCAACAGCTGCACTGGGAACTACTCAATTACTTATGTGTGTAACTACACAAACTTCCTGTAAAGCACACACAACATGAAATACAATGCTTTTATTCGTTATGACTTAACTATACTTGTGATTTACCTGTTTTTTTCAAGCTGCAGTGGACACACTACGATGAAGCCTGATAATTATCTTTTCTGCAGGTGTTGTTTGTTTCCTTGTTGTGTTTTGTTTTTTAATGAGGAAAGCTTATTTACAAAAGCAAGGATGCAGTTCCACAGCAGCCTGAGCCAATTTAAGTCATGCCTGCTACTCTTCTCTGCCTCTTCTCATTCTCTTTCTGTACAAAAGAGATGCTTTTTTTCTAGCACAGACACTTGAGCAACTCAGCAGTGGGCCATCTCAGAGTGCTGACTGAAAACTAATTCTAAACACAGATTCCAATACTGGTAAGTGATGAATTGGGAATGAGCAGCAGGGTAGGACTGTCAGGAACATGGCAGTCTGTATTTATGTTTGAAAAAGCTGCTGTGAAACAGTCTGAATGGAGGCTTTCATGGTGAAACAATTATATAAATGTACTCTGTCCTTACAAAATAAGTTTTTTAAAGACTTCCAATAAATATTTTAAAATCATAGTCTTACTAATGCTAATAAAAGTAGTACCTGCTCTGTGATCTTTATATGAGTTTATTCATCGTTATTTCTAAGTCAACCTGAAGCAGTGTTAACAGCATGGATGCCACAGATTTAAAAAAAATCAGTAACAAGTAAAATGCTACATCAAAATGTTCGCACCTTACAAAAATGATTGTGGATGTTTACATAAATCATTTTTAAAGCATAAATGTTTAATGGTACAACAGTTGTCTACAGAATGTTAACTTAGGGATGCAAATCGATCTAAGTGCCTAATGGTTATTTCTTAATGTCAGTCAGAGGGCTCACATGGCCATTTCAAATCCTTAGAAAAGGTACCTTTGCAGCTTTGGATTTGAAAACTACATTCAAGTTCCAACCCTGGAACAGCTGATCTCCAGCCAATAAATCCCTGGGTAGTCTTAGGTACTGGAGGAGATGGAATCACCTAGAATAAAAGTAATATGCAAAATTCAAGGATTAAAAGGCTTGTTGATTGTAATTTCTGTCATGCAACGTCCTCTTTTGTGCTGTAGTGTGGATGGAAATGAGAAATTATCAAAAGTAGTAGATTTAAATGCAGTTTGATGAATTAATATCCTAAACACACACTGACATTAATGGAAGGAAATAAGAACTTCAAAGATAGCCCAGTTGCATGTAAGTTTTATTTATAATACAGGACAGTTCATAATTTAAAAAGTCATCAGAATAATTTAAGTCCCATTCTATAGCAAGGCACAGCAAAAGACAGAAATGAAATGGCCAAATTCCAATGAAGTAACTAACTTTCATTTACCTCCGTTCTTAAAAAAAAAAAGGTCTTTTAGTGCCTAAATTAGTATGTATAACAGGAAATCAAAAAGCAAGGTTATTTTTTAGTAGTGTATGTTAGCATACTTTTTTTTTTTTTACAGTTTTGCTCAATAGCTTTCTAACGGCTTTACTGGCTTCACATTATTAGGAGAAGAATTTTATCTTCAACTTTAGCTTTTTTCCTTACAGTATAATAATAATAATAGTCTTTAAAACTAGTTAACTTCTCTAAACAGGAGAAATAGCATTTTGTACTTGCTGTAATGTATTTGGTAGCAGTGCAGCTATGAAATAATATTTTTGTGGCCAAATGCTAAAGATATTACTGCCCAAGATGGCTTTTGCATCAAGAACTACTTATTTGTTCCACCTTCTTCCTACTTCAAAAGATGGGTAAGCATCAAGTTAATCTGCAACTAATCTAGCTAAAAAGGAAACAAAACAAAAGCCAACAGTCTCTGTTCACTGACTGCTGTGCTTACTTTGGCTGAATCATCTCAATTGGGCAGGTCACATCATTTTAGCATCTGGGGACTTAGTAGAGGAATACACAGCCAGAGAACAATGTTTCAGTTCTCTTGCCAGAGTTGCTTCACTTTGTTCTTTGGCCAAGATTAGAAAATGTTCATGATATTTAGGTGGAGCGGTTCCTCTGAAGAGATAATTTTTGTGGCCAAAAGTGCCACCCACTGAGCAGGATAATGAAGGAAATCATGTCCCACTTAAGATCTAGGGGAACGGACTATGAAGAAGCAATCACTATTCTAACCTAGAGAAGAACAGATACAATGACTGTTACCATGAAGGTAAATGTGCAGAAAGACACATAGTCTGAATAGGGACTTAAGAAGCTTCACTCTGAATATGTAAAGGGTGACCTAAGACACAGCTAACCCTTATCTTCCTTATCAAATAAAGATTCTGAGGTGAAATTGAAACTCTGCTCCCTACTTCAGTGTGCAGCAGGCAACACGCTACTTTAGCAGCTGATAACTGCGTGATTTGTTAACACGCATACACCCTCACTGTGCTGAAGCAGAGGTAAACTTGACTGAAATTGGAGGCTTGAGACAAAACTGAAGAACAAGTAGCACTAATGGCAGCAATGCTGCCATTTCATTTCTCTGCCACTCGGCACTAGCTCTTACTTTTTGTTTCAATTTAATCTCAGTAAAAGCTTTTACTACTTCCTCACCTTATCTCTCTACCCTTCGAATCCTCTGAAAGCAAGCTAGTTCAGCAAGCAGGAATTTCCAGTCTCTTTTGTTTCCTTAATTTTCCCTAAGTGGAGTAACCTTCCTTTTAGTTAGCATATTCTGCTTCCCCTTTTATGAATATGTTCCTCTCCCAATGTCACTGATTTATCTGCCTGTATAGTAATCCTATTCCTTGGTGATTCTGACACTGTATATTTATAAATCAAGCCATCAGTCACCTTCCACTCTCATTTCCAGCTGTTTGACAACTTTTAGACTCTGAATATGTGAATATAAATCATATAATATAAAATCAAATAGTTATGAATTGGCTCATTAGAACTGGCTTCTTACTAATTTGTGCCACTAAAGAGGACAGTGGCATTGTCTCTGCCAAAAAGAAGACTGTCTTAAATAAAACTAGAAAAATGGCTACATCTTAACCAATAATTAAACTGAGAGTTGAGGTTAAGATAAGCCTTGAATAAGACACGTGAGCAACGAATGGTCAGCAGCGATAAATGGCTCTGAGCACTCTTCTATACTAAGCTGTTCAGCTGACTGTTCTGTTACTAGATGTCACAGAGGAGTGCATGGGGGAGGTGCTTTACAGAAACATGATTATGTACGGTGAAAGCTCTGTGAACTAACAACTGTATCCAAAGGACAACTCCTTTTAAAGCATTGCTTGGGTCGCAAATACGATTTACTTTGGCCTTTAGTTAAAGGCCCACCTCTACAAGACAACTGATTTTCAGAGCTTGTGTGGTTTCTTAAGACAGATATTGCTCTATTGCAATTTTAAAATCTAATTTTCTAACCTTAATGTATTTTTCCACAGGTGTCACAGGTCGAACCTGCAGATGTTCTGGAAGCTGTATCTTGGGCTTTGTAGTTTCTTTCTTTTCATCTTCAATCAACTAAAACCAAAATATCAATGTTAAAAATTGGACTCCCTATCTTTTGAAATATGCTGTAATATCTGATATCTATGCCATTCCCCTCATTGTTGCATCTGAACTCCCTGTTCTTTCCATCTAAAATAGGACTAATTATTGTAGTGCTTTTGAAATTATTGTAATGTATTTTTTGGTTTCAGAAAGTGATATAATTCTGAATTTCAGATGGAAGGCTAAATATTGCTGAGTGATTCCAACTCTCTTAAATACATCACTGGTCTAGATGTCTAGAAATATATCTACATATATCTACATATTTATCTTATATGACCACAAAACAAAGATTAATAAATGCTAAATACACATGTTCACCAATTGTAACAATGCATAGTTTGTCAGCTTTTCAGATGTAGATCTATTAGTACTGTGCAAAGGTGGTATGCATGACAGACCAAAGTTATGAAGGATGGATGTTGAAGCCTAGAGGACCTAAGTTTTCAAAGGTGATAGCCTGGGTGCCTGCAGGAATTAAAAAAAAAAAAAATCCTAGAACGGATTAAGTAGTTCTAGCCCCATGGAAAGTACATTTATAACTGTTCAGCGGCTGCATCAATCCTGTTCTATAGCAACAAAATACTGTGATTCCAAATGTAACATTGTGCTACTATATTCTAATATCTAAACATCACTAAGAATAGACATCTCTCCAAATATTTTCGTTTGTTGTAAATTCCCCCACTGAAAATTTAATTATCTAGAACCTTTTCCCCTAGATTTTTAAACTACCATATGGGTAGACAAAGGGGAAATACTTTCCTGTCAGTGTGCATCTAGTACTTGTTAACAGTATCGGGAGTCATGTTTCTTCAAAGAAATATATGAGAATATGCATAGAATATAAATTGCCACTTGCTGTATTTTATTCAGAGGAAAACTGAAACTTTAAACCCATCTTAAAAGTAGTGCACTTGTTACCTCGAAACCTAGCTTAGTAAAGCATGCTCACTACTTTTCCAGTCTTTGGTACTCAAAATTTTTTGTTCAGATAAATTTGTGTACAAGTAAATTTCATGTGTTGCGTATATGCCATTCAATTTTACCTCTTCAAGAGGTGTTTTCAAGAATCCCCATTTGTGAGACCATCTCCTTGCAGCTTCCAGTTCACTTTCAATGTATTTTTTCCTGAAACAAACAAGAGAAATATTTATGACTTTGAAAGTTTTCGTTAAAAAAACACATAAACCCAACTACTAATGTCACAAAGCACAACACTTCAGCATGAATCTTTACACCTTTACCTCAAACCAGCAAGTTTATGCATGAGTAAACAATTGTCTGACTTGGAGCTAATGGGGAAATATTTTCTATAGGATGGGAATGAAACAGTAGGTGTGAATGGACTGCCTTGCAAATTATGTTTATGTTAAGAACTGGAGGAGGTCAAAAAGGCTGCCCAGAGAGGCTGTGGAGTCTCCGTGTCTGGAGATATTCGAACCTGCCTGGACGTGTTCCTGTCCAGCTGCTCTGGGTGACCCCGCTCTGGCAGGGGGCTGGACCTTATGATCTCCGAAGGTCCCTTCCAACCCCTGCCGTTCTGCGATTCTGTAAAATCTGCCACATTTTTTTAAAAACTTGAAAAGTGACCACCGATGCCTTTTCACACGTGCTGCCATCTACTACGGACTGATGACTCGCCCTGCCCGGCCCCCTCTGTCCGTCACACCCGGCAGGCCGCAGGTAAGCGGCGGCTGCTCGGGCCTCGCGCGCAGGGCTTCGCCTGTCCGGCCTGGGGCGATGCCGCTCACCGGTACCGAAAGCCACGCGCTTTACAGACACGCATGAGGCGAACGCAGGAACTAACTCCTTCAGCCTCCACCCGCCCGAGAGCGGGCGCGGAGCCGGGAAGCCGCTCGGGCGGATGGGAAGAATGCGGTGCGGGACTTCGGGACCGTTACCAGCAGTTGTCCTGCGCTACGAAGTTGCAGGACTGGGCCGGGTGGGTGCGGCGCTGCGCCATGTCCGCCGGGGCCGGGGCCGGGGCCGCGCGGCTGAGGCGTTGCTGGGGCGCAGCGGCAGCGCTCGTGCGTGCGGCGGTGGCCGAAGGGCGGGAAGGGCTGCCGCGCGCTCCCTGAGGCGATGGGGTCCCCGGCTCCTGTGTGCGTTCGCCGTCGCCTTCCCGGAGCGGTACCGTAGCGTGTCTCTCGGGCGAAAGGCTAAAAAGCCCGATCTGTGTTTTCTTTAGGTCTCTCAGAAACCAGGGGAAGCACACTTCATGTTGTCAGTAGCTTTTTTGGGGTGTCTTTGTGTGCTTTTTTTTTTTAAATGTTCTTCAGTAGGTTGGATTACGCTGAGGAAAAGCTGTTGCCTTGCTTGAGGAGTTAGCCGTATTTCAGAGGAAGAGGTGTTAATCTAAATTCTACAAATTGCCGATTAGCCAGGCTCCCCTGAGCAGAAGACAAATAGTTGGACACCTTTCTGGATCTGAGTTGTTAAGAGTCTGTCTTAAACCTGGACAAGGGAGTTGTTCAAAGGGCAAAAACTTGGGGTATTTTTAGCCGTTTGTAAGGTATGTGAAAAATGGTTGAAGGATGCTGTTTTTTTATTCTGAATAAAATCAGCTTGTTAACGTGGTCAAAGCTCAGACCGTACGTGCTATGACGGGTGTTTGCTTCGGTTTCCTAGTTTTTTAACCTGCTATCTCCAGTTCCTAGGTCCTCTTGATATACGCCAAAATTATCTTTTGGTAATCGTAGTGGGAAATAACATCGGTCTTGTGACATACAGTGTCTTTCTGATCCCTTTTTCTGGTAGATGTTGTTTTTTACAAACTACATGCTAGTATTAGAAGTTCTGAGAAAGACCTCAACATACTTTTTATGGGTTATATGTAAGAACACTAAAAAATATTTACAGCTTGTAAAAAGTTCACTGTGTTCCAATATATTAATATTTTTGGCTCTCCATCAGTTTTTTGGTAGTTTTATATTCTTACAATTGCTTTTTAAAAGATTTCAACAATGAATGTAGCCAACTGGCTCTTTGCCCTCATGGATTTAAATAGTTTCCTGACCCCTTTCTTTTTGTCTGGCAGCTGGCTTGTACAAACACACTGTAAATAGCTAATGTGACTTTTTCACACCATTGGACAGTTATTATGCTTATTATAACATAAATGCAGAAAGGTTTTGACCTAAGCTGAGTGGTTTATAGGTAGTGTGTTTGTATGCTTAATTGCTAGCTTTTTTTTTTTTTTAATAGATCTAAAGGCCTTAAATATTTGAGAAGCCTGTATATGCATTTACTAGTCGTTTTAGGAGTACTAAGAAGCTCTATTTCAGTAAGAGGATAAAAAAACCTCTAGTCCTAAAATAGCAATTAATACTGCTCTTCTGGGTCTCTAAAAATCATTAAACTATCAACAAATAGAATATTTCACTTACATGCTATTTCTTGATTCTGTAATTGATAATTAGACTAGCAATTAAATCAGCTGGGTCTCCTATCGCACCCATAAATGCTTACTCATTGTCCTACTTAATTAACTCCTGCTGCTTAGTCACATTTATCTCAGGAGCCCTCTTATTACAGCCTTGATGCTTTCTGAGGAAAAAAGTAATTTGTTAATGAACACAATCAAATTAATAGTTTACTTTGTGTCAGGATTTAAACTGCAGTAGCATCTGTCAGGACAGAATGAAACTTCTTATAGTGAAAATAGGACTTTATAATGGTCAGTCTTTCTTTTTTTCTGAATTATTTTTCAGATGAGGGAATGCAGTAAATAAGTAGTTAGTTTGAGGTCTTATTAGGCTCTTATGAGCACAGGATAATATTAGAGCTGCACTTGTGCTGTGAAATAGGATTATAGTGAGCTAATAACTATACTGAATGACTCAGGGCTACAGGTCCATTGAGATTCAGAAGTCATTTGCTCAAAGTCTGGATCTTGTAGCTACATACAGTACCATTTGTCATTACATAACGAATGTTGAAGCAGATACTACGTCACTCAAGATACCCGTTTAAATAGAATCAGCTCAGTGCTTCCAAGCAACACTCAGATCTTCTTCTGGGTAAATTCTAACCTGGATGTGGTCATAAATGACAAAATCCTAATGCTAATGCTTCCTGACCTCTTCCAATTGGGAATTATCCTGTTATTCAGGTGCTCAGTGGTGCTGCTGTTGATCAAATGGCCATACTTTGAGAACTCACAACTGTTCTTCAAGAATTTACAACCTATATAATTTGAGAGTTGTAGATTACTATCTTGAGTTTCAGATATCTGTTCATGTGCATAAGGCATCACCCTACCGTCAGGGAAGTAGTTTCAGTCTTGTTTTTTTTACAGACCCTATACTTCCTTCTCCCAGCAGATAGTAAACGTGCTTGTGGTGCTGTGTTCTGATGCAGACTGGAGTACTGATACGGATTAAAACTAACTGAGTGGAAAACAAGATGCTTTAACCCAATTACAGTTTCCTGTGTAGCTGTACAAATGCTTCCACCAGCACATGATGGGCCAGTGCACGAGGGTTTGGAGGATGGCAGTGCTAGATGATAATGCTAGGTCTGAATTTTTACAAAGCAACAGCCTTAGGATGGTGCGTTGACACAAATATAGGTGGTAGTGCTCAGCGAAATAGGTCAGGGAACCAAACTGACTTAAATAGACTCTGCAAAAATCGAGAAGGTCAGCTTACTGTTTTAATCTGTTTCACAGAACAGCTCCACAAGCAGTTGTCCTTCTGCAATCAAGGCAGCAGACAGAATGCAGACAGGAAAAGGTGATGTGTGAGCTGAAATGAACAACCCAGGGTAGGTGGATATTTGTATAATGCAGTGATGGCTTTGATAACGTCATTCACAGTCTTAAAGATTTGAGCTGGCTTGGGGCACTACAGCACATAATGCTGTGGGTGGGCAGAACAGTCCCTGAGAAGCTAATCTGCTTGTCTGGACATGGAGGTCTCAGCCATGTAAGGACTGTCTCAGCTTTTCGTAGACTTAGGTGTTTAGCAGCTTAAAAGTGCTTGGGAGACTCTTCATCCAACTCAGTGTACTTTATGATAAACTGTAGTGACTGTCATAGTCAATGGGAAACCAACAATGCAAATGAAAAAGTATGACTGTTTTTCACCTTTGCGATCTAAAAGCTTCCAACTTAAGAAGTATTTGTCCCTAAATGAAGCCTTGAATTGCGTACTTGGTTTCTGAACACTTTTGAAACAAACTAGCAACTGTTGAGATCTGGTATAACAAATACATTTTCTCATTAAGAGATGGGCATTATAGATGGTAATTCTTTCTTCATGGGAACAGTTATAGCACAGGGGGCTGTGCGACTTCTATTGCTTTGTGTCCTGCTGGGGTAGGTGTTTGTAAATGCTGTTTTCTATCTGAGAAGTTATGTAATACATGTGTCGTGAATAGCACACACTAGTGATTTGGCCAATTGTCCCAGAGTTGTGTTGCTAACTAGTATATGACCAGTAAGTCTCATAAATTCTTGCTGTGCTACAGCTTTTGCTGGATGTCTGGCAGCTCTGTAGGGGCAACTGTGAGTGCTCTGACTAGTCTGTTCAATGTCTGGGAAAACAGAATAAATGCTCAGCACCGACGGGAGAGGAGAATGCTGATATCCCTAAGGAAACCCACAGTGGTGTATGCCAGTACATGTTCTCTGGTTTGTTTCTGAAGGCCTGCACTTCACGCTCTAAGCGCTGCTATCTTTGCATCTGAAAACCTGAGAAGCAGCTTCGTTATTTTCATTCACTGAGCTTGCTTCCCCCCCTCCAATATCAGCAATGTCAGAACCTCTGAAAATGAAGCTGTTTGCTGAGGTGTTTGTATATCCGTTTGTGTATCTATGCTTAGGCTCTTGCATTGAAAATGTTTACCAAGAAATATCAATTCCTACCAGCAGTTCTGTGCTTGCTACCCCATTGTTTGCAATATTAAGTGTGGAAGTCTAATAGAGGAGATTGTAAACATAACTTCACTGTCTTTTGCTAATGTTTCTAAATAATATTTCAGATGTAGGCGGCTTGAGTGGTAGACTGCTTTGTTATGATTACTGTGATTTAAGTAAACAAAGTCCTATTGACACTGTAGACTCTGGCTTCATTCCAGAAAAACCTGCTAAAGTCTATCACATCAATAATATGTTAATTGGAGTTCCTGAATTTCCATTTATGAAAGGAACCCAATGGCCTGGTTAGAACCATTATATTTTGTAACAAAATTTAGAACTGTCATGTTATTATGGCTGTAGTTATCCAGTGACTTTTAAACAGTGAGTGGTGTGTCTGTTTTCCCAACAATAAAATGTTTTCCTTTCTCTCCATGAAATGGCACAGCTACAGCTTTATGCAGATTTCTGTGCTTGGAAGGCATGAACAATCTTAAGTGAATTTAGATACAATTCAATAATTCTGGAGGTTTTTTTTTTTTTTTTTTTGAGCAGATCCATTGCTTTTTGTTCAAACTCAGGATTTGCATAGAATCATAGAATGGTTTGGGTTGGAAGGGACCTTAAAGATCATCTTGTTCTAACCCCCCTGCCCTGGGCAGGGACACATCCTGCTAAACCAGGTTGCTCAAAGACCTGCAGCCTGGTCTTGAACACTTCCAGGGATGGGGCATCCAC
Organism: Fratercula arctica; assembly: GCA_947846985.1. Lineage (NCBI taxonomy): Eukaryota > Metazoa > Chordata > Aves > Charadriiformes > Alcidae > Fratercula > Fratercula arctica. The sequence goes on along the minus strand of CANTUZ010000013.1, from coordinate 430,183 downwards.
AGTTTCTCTGGGCAAGAGATACTTCTTTACATTACACCTGATGGATACACTTATATTTGTATTGTACCTGGTGGAATAAATATACATGCTCTCCATTTCTGCTTCTGACATGGAGGGCTTTGTCACTTTCAAATTGGAGGACATGTTTGCATTAAAATTCCTCATTAATAGGCATTGTCTCTGAGCACTACTCCACAGCTCCAGTTACAGAGAGCTTCCAGAATGCTGCCTTATTGCAATTTCAAAAACCATGGAACATGATCACCACTTCTAGCTTGCTTAGTGTGAAAATTTCTTGTAAATGTCGATGTACAACACTTATAAGAATTCTTCCCTTGATACTTGCAGGGGTACCTAGGCACACCGTGAATTAAAGATGAAGGAAAAAGACATAATTTTGAATTCTGTTGCATCGTATAAACTGAAATAATACTCTTCGTGGTCTTTGAAAGTATTTTTGTTTCAACACAGTGCATGTTTCAAATCCAAGTCACCTTTTTTCCTTTTGCATGAAAGGCAGGGGGTCTAGGACATTTTAATAGCTTTCACATCATACTCTGCAAATGTATTATTGCAGCACAATAGTTTCTTTGCATGAGAATTGCTTACATGATTCAAAATGGATTGAAAAATATATTTCAAGTTTTAATTTTATGCACAGAACATTAATGAGCAGTGCCCCATAGAGACTTGCTGTCAGTTTAACATATTCACAATAATCTCAACACAGATGTTATTCCATCTAAATCCTTTTAGAGGGAAGAAACTAGTAATTTTTCCTTGGAGAACATCAGAAAATATGTTATTGTTGAAATTACGTTTTGATCCCAGAATGCTATGTAAAATATCATTGGTAGGAAGAATAAGTAGCACATTGTTTCTGAGGTAAAGTGCATGTGAAACTTTTTTGAGCCTCCTGTAAATTTTAAAACAAGCGAACATTTTGCTAATCCCATGCAATTTTGCTTCCCTTGAGAGTGATTATAGGCAATGATGGATATCAGCATCTAATTGTATTGTAATTTAAAAGGGTATTGTTATTAGTTCAGATTTTTCTATTTGCAGCCATAATGTGGTAAAATTACTGTCTTTCAGATATGTTTCGCTGTGCCTTCTCTGAGCACATGCATTAAAGCTAGTTGCTAGAAAGAAATTACATACTTACAATAACAGTTTTTTGTTGGAAAATAACTGAAGTACTCTTTCTGGTTTGTCTTCTGTGATATTCCCATGTGTGTGTTTTTCTGCTTGTTGCATGCATGTTGTACTTTGCTCTTATATTTATTTTGAAATACTTTTTTTTTTTTTATTAGACTAGTCTTACCTGAGTACAGCTTTGACAGTGAATTTATGTTGCTGCTATAAAAGTGGTAAGGTCGTAAATACAGTGTAAATATTATGCTGCTCAGTATTGGAGGAAAGCTTTCTATTCCACCTAATGTTAACCAAGGTTGATCTTCAGTGGAGAAGCTGTAACTAGTGCCCTTTATAGACCCCAGCCATACGTAAGTGTAAGTATAAGTAATGTGAAGGGGCATATTTAGGAAAGTGTTGGATGACTCAAAGCAATGGTTCTGTGTTTTTTCCCAGGTTCTAAGAACTCTTCTCGGACTGCATGAATGCAAGAATAATACTTCTAGTTGTTGATAGTGGAGTATATAGTGCATGATCAGTTCTGTGCAAAGATAGCTGGTTAGAATAAATCCCATCAGATTTTTCAGAAGTTTTTTGAAGGAGGAGGGGGGTGAAAGATGAGGGTGCGGTTCATACATCACAAGTAGCAGAAGGAGAATTACTAGTTCCAGTCAAAGAAATGATCCAACCCCTTCTTGGGAAAGAACTGCATCTTCTACAGCCATTTTTTGGGGACTGTTGACAGTAATAAAAGTTGCAATAATAAAAGTTGCAAAAATAACATGTAAAGTGAGATTTCAGTTTCAAGGATGAAGTGTATTTTATGAGCCTTGATGCACAAAATGGCAGGGCATGATGACTTGCTGAGACTTCAGGATCGTGCAATGGAATATCCGTTATGAAAATGTATTTATTTTGCAAAAGCAGGTATCTTGATGTAAAATAGTTGTTCGTTTCTCCACTTTGCTGTTAAGAACGCTAAAGGGAAAATGACTGTTAATATGATGAAAGCTGGTAAAAAGCTGGTACCTGGTTTGTTTCAGTACATCTTAATCACTTCTATTGGGCCGATGGGGTTTTTATCACAGTACATAAATTTAAAATTTGCAATATATACACTTATGAAATAAAGTGTTTCTTTGTCTATTCACTAATAAATCTACTGCATTCTTCTTTTGGCCTGGGAGCGGGACATAGTTTGATCAGTTCAAAAGATGGGAAAGAAAATAGATAATTCATTAGTAATATTCTGGGGAAAAGCTATCGGATATAGCAGGCTCCATTTATACTCCCAAAAGAAAGCATTGGAAGCAAAATTGGATTTAAATTCCCTTGGACAAGGGTCAGTTGTCCCTGTGCTGTGAGGTCTTCCCAGAGAGAAGACTAAAGTCTTATGGTAAGATGGCAGTAAATTTTCTCCAAAAGCATGATGATTTTATTTATCATTATTCAAGGAAACGAAAAGGCCCTTTCTAGCTATATGAGATGACTGTGTACATCTCAAAAAATGCTGTTGTGTTTCTGCAGTGTGCAAAGTAGAGGGTGATTTTAGCAATTATTGCTAGCTCTTTACCATACTGCTGATAAAACCGTAGACTGGTCTGTGAATGATGTGCTGTGAAAGATTCTTCTCCTTTTAAAAAGTATTCTCAATATTAATGTCTGGAAGGCTCTTGGGATAATCCGCTGCCTAGAGAATGAAATTCAGTTCTTCAGTATAATACAAAACCCTGCCTGGAGAATGAAATTCCGTTCCTCTGTAGAATACAAAGGGAAAGAAATGCGTTCAGCAGCAATATGTGTTTTTTCTTTTTTTTTATAGTAGCTGTGGGAGGTCATGGGACTTAAAATATTTACACTGTCATACTTACAAAGTACAATGAACCTAGACATACTTAGTTGCAGTCAAAAGGCTCAATATTTAGACATATGCTCTATAGGTAATGTTGCCATAGTGAAGAATAGTTGTACTGTGACTGTAGTAGAAAAGAAATAATGCGTAAATCAACTTAGTATTGGTATTGGTAAAACATAGGATGTTGGTATTGAATTTAGGTTAGGATTTTGCTGCTTTTGTTTATCCTGAAAGTAAAAATTACTTGGTTTTCTTTACAAATTTGGAAAAAGGTTTATTGTTATCAATTACTTTATTCAAGGTTGGGCAGCTTTCTTTGGTCAGATTTGCTGTTTCTTATGTAAACTGTACCTTTAAACGTAATCTGAACAGGTTCTTTCCTGTAAAGAAAATGAGTGTTTAACTAGGTGCTGTAACAAGATACATGCAATAAAAAGGCAAATGAGGCATCTTAATGTAGCTATAAAATTTGGCTTAATAGATCTTTGACTAACCCAGGTTATGATACATAATTTAACACACATGTATCCCAATTCAATGAAAATGTCTTTCAGTAGCATGCTAAGTAGTACCCACTCATGCAGGCTTTCACATTACAGTAATTATGGGGGAGGGCAGGAATGATAAGAACAGAAAGAAAGTTTACTCTTCCTCTTTATAGTGAAAACAAATGTGTTTTTCTCCAGAATCTGCCAAGCCTGTGTTTTAATGATTTAACAGATGGAGTTGGCACATGTGAACCTGGAAGATGCATCTGTCTGATTTTTCCAGTCTGAGGATTTTTTAACTGCATTAGTGGCACAGACGATGGTAAAATATCACCTCCCCAGGCTGCTTTGCTCTCCTAACACATAATGTTTTTAAAGGAAAAAAAAAGTGATAGGAGACTGGGGTGACGAAAAGGCCAGTGAAATGAGGATTTGAAAAGTTTAATATTTGTTGTTTTCACTGCATTAGGCTTTTAAGCTTTTCACTTTGAATTTCATGTGTGTATGGTGTGGAAACAGAAATTCTGCCCAAGAAGCATTATCTGTTACCTCAGGCTTCTGTTAATTAGTCACTCTAAATAAAGACCATTTAAATAAGGAGACCAATAACCACTAGTGTTTTGTCCTGTGTAATTTAAATGACTGAGTGTTGCATTTCCAGTTTGATAATTTTACTTTTTTTGTTAGTTCTTGGAAAGTTTTTGCTCAAGTATAACTTCAGATTTAGCAATCTCATTTAGTCACTTGTACTGTTCATTCAAGCAGGCATGCAGCTGCTTAACTGTTTTAACTGTTTGGAATGAGGGCCCTATAACTTGAATTACTTTATTTTTGAGTGGAATCCTTAGCACTCACCTGGACTTTCTACTGAAATCAATGAAATGACTACCTGTGTAAAGATGCTGAAGGCTATTGATTAAATGCCTCAGTAGTGCATAGCAGTAGACTAAATTACAGGCTCATTATACTTCTGCTTCTGCAGATTTCTCTATCAGAAAGTCCCTATTCTAAGGGAAGTATTTTTCAAGGGCCTGATCAGTACTTACGTAAGTTATCCAGCTGGTTGGACTAATACTACAGCTAAGCTGCTTGCTAGGGTATGGAAGGGCTCTTTGTTCTGTTTCTAAACAAAATATGATAAAATGAAATTAATTGGCAGTGGGCTGTGAACTGTCCAGTACTTGCTTTAACAGCGCCATACTTCTTGGCTCCCTTGTGAGTTTCTGAAACCATAACAATTTATTGTTGTTTAGACAATTATTCTATTAACTAATGACCCCTCCCCACCCAAGAAGAGGAATCGGGGTGAAAACAAGGAAACCCGAGGGCTGAAATAGAAACAGATTTAATGGGATAAGACTAGATAATTAATAACAGCAAAGAGCCAGTATTGATCCCGATGCCAATATGAAATATACAAGGATCGTACTCAGCCCATTCTGTCAGCAGGAAGCTCTGCACTCCCAGCAGCGTGACACCCTGGGCACTGCGAGCGCTGCGGCGTCTGAGGGCAGGGAAGGGCTCACCGGGGCAAGGAGTTCTCAGGATCACAGCCATGAAGGGAGAGAGAACTTTGCAGCAAACTTTCTAAGTTATATTGAATGTGACGTTCGTGGTATGAAATGATCCTGTTGGCCAGCTTGGGTCAAGTGCCCGGGTCTTGCTCCACCTCATCCCTGTACCTGGCTAAACTTGAAAACACTGAAGCGTTGAAACCCACATAGCATAGCTGGCGATAAAGTAAATATTTTCACAAATTCAGATACTAGTCTTCTAAAGTGCGGTTTTCCCAAGCACTAAAATTTAGTCCTGTGTCAGTCAAACCAGGACATGACATCAGCTTTACCTTAGTACTGCTGCGAAAGAAGAAGATATAAAGATGAGCAACTGTCATTGTTAATGAAATTAGGGCAGATTTCTCTGTCTGGCATACTAAAAAAATTTAAAATGACAATGAAAAGGGCAGCGAAACTATTGCAAATGCTCTAGAGCTATTTTGCTGGAGGAAAAGTTCTAGTCATACAGCTGTACATTAGAACTGACTGCATAGTCACGTTTCACTTATATGTGGAATAAAAGAGAGATACACAGATAGCAAATTGGATTTACTAATTGGTCTAATGAGAGAGAGTACCTCTGTCTATGAACTTTGCCTTGCCAATGTTATTAGATGATTATGGCTGAAAGAACAATACCAAAAATGTACAGTTACATGTGTTTTCACTTCAGAAAATCTATTTGAAGTTGATGCAGATGCCCCACGTTCCACTTGCTCTAGGCTATCAACCGTCATAGGATTCACCACCTTTTGGAGGTACCTGTTTTATTTGATAACAACGGCTTAGCCAGCCAGCTTCAAATAAATTCCTAACTTCTGGTCAAAGTTAAAAGTCTTAACACTACTTTTGCTATCTATCATGTAAATTAAGTACATAAATAGGAGGGTTTCAAAATGCCTTTGCACGTTTATAAAAAAAAGACTTGAGCTAGTGCAGAATCAAACACACTTATTTCAATAGTCTTATCCTGATTCATGTAGGTATAATCTTCATTTTTAGTGAATCAGAGAAGAGCACTAAGAAACTTCTTTCTTCAGAAGCACCTGAGTCCTGAAAAGAAGGTGACAATTTTTTTGTAAACCTCATACACTGAAAATATCATTGCATTAACCATAGCAAATAACACTAGAGGTGTTTGTTTTCCTAATGCCCTTTTGTATTTTAACAAATGGCTGTAATTTCTTCACAGTTTTAAAGTTTGATTAATAGATTCGTTGTGTTCTTTCTTCAGAAGAAAACATGTTACTGATATCCCTTGGTATGAGTGACATATGGGTTCTAGCTGAAATGATAGAAAGTCCTTTAATTTAGCAAAACAAAAGTATGCTTGGCACTCTCCTTCTTTGCTACTATTCCAGCCAAATTTCATTTGTAAGAGTGATGTGGCTTTCTTGTCATTGACTATGGTGACAGTATATCATCTGGATGGGATTCTTCATGCTTGTGAGGTGTGGCCCACAGGGTACTAGCAGTAATGAGAAAGGTGACATTTCTTTTGCGCTACTCTCTTCTGCCAAAGTTTTTAATGTTGCAGCTCAAGTCAGCCAACAAAAAGAAAAGGATGGAAATACCTTAAAACATGAAAATACCCTAAACTGAATGAGTTCTTTCCTTCCTTTCAGTGTTTTCCTTTCAATTTTTCTGGTAAGTATTTTTCTTTTAAAAATTCTGAGGTTTTGTTTGTTGGGTTTTTTTGTTTGTTTGTTTGTTTTTTAAGGTAAAATGTGTACTAAGGGAGATTGCCTTCAAATGCATCAAGGGAAATCATATACTCTGCAGGATTCAAGCCAGTTAATAAACTGGATGATTCCAAAGTGCTTATATGTGCTTTACCATATGTGAGAAGGCATCCACTAAGATGATCCATTTCAAACCAAAACCTTCTCTCAACACATTGAACCCTATTATGAATGGACATGGTACTTTTTGGTTTGTATGATGCTAACTGTTTATTCATCGTGTGCTTGTCAGAGCACTGTTAATTATGGGCGAACATTTTAGGAATCTTTTGAATGACATGTACATTTTACCTCCAACAAATTCCAAATTGCAAATGTGTTGCAAGTTGAGGAATTTTTATTAGCTTTTAATTCATTCTTCCATTACTTTTTCCCTGGACAATGATAAGTAGCATACTTTATTCATTTACACTGACAGCAGAAAGAGGAAAATGTGCCTTGTCCTTACAGGTAATGCTCATTCAAAGTCCATTCCCTACCAGGCTGGCTGTAACCACTCTAGTGGTACTACAGTTTACACTAGCTGTAACTGTTACGGTAACAGTTGCAGTGCAGGTTACTGAACAGGCCTAGCTTCATAGGCACTAGGCATTTTGATCTACTCTAGTATTGTCTTCAGTATGATATTAAGGATCTAAAAAGCATGTGAGTGTAACTGACTTGCTGAGCAGTTTTTTTTTCTTATTATCAAGACTCCATTTGAAAGGCTAGGTGTACCAAAAACACTGAATTTGTAAGACAGAATGAAAGAACAGATACAAATGTGAGAAATTTTTGATGAACAACTTGCAAATAAATGCTGCAGAATGCATCATCCCTGGAAGTCAGACTTTCTGTTGATAAATCCATAAGTATATTCTGTATCGTGATTCTGTATCGCTGTATGTGTGCATATGTTAGTGGTGGTTGTTGTTGAGAAACTGTTTGTACTCAAGCATCGATGTAGAATTTTTTTTTAGTAATCCATTTATTAATTTTTTCCAAGGAATAGAACAATTTGTGCGGAAAAAGAAAAGGTTAGTCAGTGTGCAAACATAACCACCAGCTTCCACAATCTTATAAACCTCCAGTTATTTAACAAACCATTTAGAATGATGACTTGGCAAATAAGTAGCCCACACTTATAGGATTTTTTTAGAATAGCTTACGTCAGCTTTAAATAATCCATGATGCAAGAATTAAAATATAGAAAGTAATAAAAATTCTTAAAACAGGAAAGATCAGAACAGAAAAGAAAAATGGAGTTCTAGATGAATTCTCTTCCTATCCTGATTTTCAAATTTATGATAGAATTAGGCTTAATTTAATCTCTCAGACAGCAGTTCTTCTCTGTAACCTGGAAAGAAAAGAACATGTCTAGAGAGAAGAGCATTCTCTATTTGCCATCTAAGTTTATCTGGCAACGACTAGATTCTTCGGAGGGTTAATGTTCTGTTTGAAGTGGTTGTCTACAGTGGGAAGTTAGAGCATGCTAGGCAGGGAAATCATGCTAAATAGGGCCTTAACTTCTCAGTCTTGTCCTTTTTATTTTCCAGTGACCAGGCATATCCTTTGCAAACACAGTGACGTAACTGGATAGTATTATTCAGGCCTTCACATACAAGCCAAATGAACACTGCTTTCTAGAAACCTAGACTTGTTGCTAAACTTCTCCTTTGTTAGTTAAGCATATGCTATAGTTTTGGAGTCAACTGAATACCTATTTGCCTATCCTTCTACGTGCACCCCCCTCCAGATGGTTCTGCTTGCATAAACACTTTTTGCCTTTCTCTGTTGGGAACCTGCATTGGTTTTTCAGCCTTACTAACCTGGCCTTTAAGGCAGTTCCTTAGCAATTCACAGTGAATGTCCTTAGTAAGTCTTGCTTTGGTCCTGTATTGCCTGCAGTCCCAATCTGTTATGGATGCCACTAGCAAAGCATGATACTGTATTTTCTCACCTAAAGCAAATCGTTAGGAATCCATATGCAAGGTAAGCTCACCAAATAATAACCCCTGCAGTGGATGTGGCACAGACAGAAAATTAGCTTTGAAAATGAAGTGCTTGTAAACTAGGGAAAAAAAATTTAAAGACAAGTTAAAACAACTCTTCCAAAAGTTTCTTTGCTATGTCTGTAGTCCCCGCTATGATAGGGAAATTGGAAGTGTACAAGTTAGGGGTTTGGAGGTTTGTTTTTTTTTTTCTTTGTTTGAGGTTTCTCTTGCTTGGCATGGCTTCACGTTTGTATTTTGAGCGGAAGAGTTGTTCTGCACTTAGATCATGGGTCTAGAGCCCATGGGTCTAGCTCAGGGAACCTGAGATCTCTTTGGAGCTTAGACAGTGAATTGCTATATTAGTCTGGATAAATTATTGAAGTTTTTGTTTCTCTCTTGTGGAGAGAGGGTATAACAATAATTCTTTACTTCCATGTCATTTATCTGGTACCTTCTTAGGTATTCAGGACAGGATCTCTGTCTCAGTCTGTGTTTTATAAAATCTAAGACACGAGGAATCAGGTTTCAGAGGGGACATTTAGGTGTTACTGTATAGTACTGATAATCAGTAACAAATAAACCAGGCAGGCAGTTTCCCAATCCTCACACTCCTTACAACTGGAGTGTTTCTAGTTTCTTGTTCTAGCAGCCAGGTTATAGTAAGCCACAGCATCTTACTCCATTTCAAAGATTTTTTTGTTGCCTGATTTGGCAGAGTGGACAAGGTCATCAGGAAAACGCTAATCCACAGAATGGTGGATACTTTTCTGTCATAGGAAATGAGGTTTTCTTTTAAATAGTGTGGTAATTATAGTCAAAAACTATTGTTTGTGATAGCTTTGAGAATTTACACGAAAGCAAGATAAACTTAGTTTGTATCAATATTTGTAAAAGTATGTTAAAACACAGTCACTATGACTGGAAATGCCCTATAGCAGCTTATGTAAGAAACTAGTGGAAGAATATAAGAGGGCCAGACTGACCCAATCTGTGAAGAAGTCTTTCATCAGTAATTTGAATAAGATTTGTCTTTTACTGTAATCAACAAGCAAAAGAAGAGAGTCAGCTGATAGAAGCTTTTAGTAATAAAGTGTAACTGATGTGAGAGAAATGAACAACTCTTTCATCATGAAAATGTTGGTTGCCATCTTTGTAGTGCTAAACACTCTTAAGACAACTACTCTGCAGCACAAAGTGTGACTGAATGCCTTTAAGGAATAGAAAGTGCTAAATGACCTTTCATCACTTTGATCACTTGACTGGGTAGAATAATTTTTAATGAAGGTCATACAACTAGAATAATATCATAGATGATAGTGTAAGTGGCACATTCTTGACTCTTACATGCTCCTCCTGTTTAGGGTCTTTCCCAAAAATATTCTTTGCAGCCTGTGTCTTTCTTTGGAACATAATACTTTAGCACAGTAATAGTAACAGAATCCTAAGGTACTGTGTGGTGTCAGATGACAAAGACTGGTGATTCTTTAAAGCAGCGGTTGGTGTAAAAAATAAGAATTTAAAGACTTTCTGTGTTGATTGTTTTTATAATTTTGTTTGAACGCCTTTAATCCTGTTCCCACTGGAAGAAATAAATCACTGGTATAATTACTAGTGCTTCTAACGGCTGGTTGTGGCCTTTAGAAACTGGGCCAGAGAAAACAGTGTCAGTTTGACTGCACACAGCTTTTTGAAAATGTAGTGTCTTTGTTGGATTTCCTTGTGAAGTAGTCAGAAACTGTAATCCAGTTACATCTGGACCTTACACATAGGTTGCTTATCCCTATAATGACAATAATTACACCTTATAATGACAGCAAGAAGCGTCCCAGGTGATTTTTTTGTGGGCATGAATCAGGTGATTCTCTGGCCCCCATTTAAAAGAAAAAAATGTGATTGGGGAAAAAAGACAAACAGCTCAGTTAAGAGACTGAGCTTTCATAAGAGGCTGGGATGAAGCTATATATTAAATTTTAGGCAGATGACCTATTGAAGACAGACTTGGAAGGAGAGTGGAGTTTAGAGGTTTGGCCTGACATCCAAGTAGAGTTGCTCAGTGTAATCATATAGGGAGTATGTGATTGCTTACAAGGGTATTCTGGACTGAACAAAATATGATATATTGAAATTATGTTAATATTTTTATTTTGGAACATTAGCTGGACACGAGGACTTTGCCGTCTCCTCTAACTATAAAAGTTGAAAGTAAGTTTATTCAACTGGTTGTTTTTCAGTTGTGTTTTATAGAAAAGCAGTGAATTGTCCGCTACTGTCAAGAAGATGATAACCAAGAGTAAAAGATAAATCACGGGTTAAATATTTAACAGATCTAAGGCAAGATGACATTCTGTTTTGAGAGACGGTTGAGCTCGTTTTTGTGCAACTCTGCAACTAGAAATACTGGGGATCGTAGTGCTGAGACTACATTGTCTGCTGGTCCATCCTTGCAGCTCTGCTTTCCCTGGGAGCACTGGCATGGGTCAGTGTAGGTAATTTCTGAATTTGTGTCCAGTTCTATGGTACATATGTGCCTTATGGTCTGCTATTTTCTGATATTCTGATGACTCAGTTTACATTTACACTTGCTCATTTCACAAGACTACGTATACTTTAAGACTCCGTACACTGTAATTTGAGAGTTGCTTTGTTGTTCCTTTTCTATTTGGTGCAATGAAAGCAGTCTGCAGAGACATCAATATTAAACATCAGAAGACAGTTTTCTAAGTAGAGCATGCGTCTGATGAGCCAAGTGAGAGAGTTGAAGGGAAATAAGTCTATGCTGGCATTAAAAAATAAAAACAGCCCGCCTTATTTGAACAGAGAGACAAATGAAACATTTGCATCCATGGTAATTTGGATGCTGGCAAAGAAGCCTTGTTTGTCAGTCCTTTGACTTCAGACACTGTCATATAATTTTCACTCAGAAGAGTATGTACCAAAGAAAAAGGAAGGCAATGTATGTTTATTTCTTTACATGTTCAGCAGGAAGCCAGTGATTTGTTATTCAGACACATCACATTGTTATGCTGCACAGTGCAATACCATGAAGTGTGATAGGTCTTGAAAGATGAAAATGTCTCTGTGGGACACTGGCTCTTGGGGTGTACATCTATCAGTTTGTATCATGCCTTTCCAAGTCAAATCAGAGCAGTAGAAATCCCAACATCTGTGATGTGTGCTCTTATTCTTTAAAAATCAAATATAAACATAAACAGTAGGAGTCCTGTTCCTAAGATGAAATATATAAGCTTTGTCATAGTGTCGTTAATATATTGTGTTTCTCAGCACATGCTGACTGTTGCTCTGTGATGCTTCGGATTTGGTTTCAGAGGAGTTTGTGCAAATGTTGCCTTCAGTTTCTGTATTGTGTAAATTGGTTCCTTTTGCATCACTTCTTTTCCTCCAAATTTTACTGTCATTTGTAGTTTCCAGTGGACCCAGTGCGAAAGTAAAATGCAACTGGAGAAGTTAAATTTCCATCTGATTCTGCACAAAAGGCATGTGTACGCATGAATTTTACAGGTTCAGCACAAAACCATAAGGCCTTGAAATCACCTAAGCAGGCCCAAGCCACATACTTGCAAAAAGCTCTGTAGAATTTAGTGAAGTCTTTTTACTCTGAATTTGTCACCTTATTTGGAAGTTTAATTACACTCGTGAAAGTGCTGAGGTTGTTATAATTCACCAGGTTTCCTTAGCTGCAGCTGAGGCAGGGGAAGACAGCAAAAAGAGTTGTTGTAAGGAGACTTTTACTTAATATGCTAAGAGATCTTTGTTTCTCTCATGACAGCTTGCCTGCCAGTTTACATTCCTAGGCTTCAAATATCACTCCAAGCTAGACATCTCTTGAAACCCGATGCATTTTTATTCCATTCCTACTCTTCACGTTTTGGTGAGGAGGCTAGGTTCACATCTAATTGTAATCCGCACAGGAAAAAGCTAGAGGAAAACACAGCTTTTATAAATTTTCATTGACAGGGGAAAATTTGCCCTGCAAACTGGAATTTTTCTGATTGAGCACAATTTGTTCAAATGTAGGATGCTGCAAGTGATGAGCATGAGAAGAATGCAAGAGAAAACAGTAAGAACAAAATTCTCACTTCTGTGAAATCTGCTCTATGGTGCTGGAGTGAAGCAGAAAGTTCTTAATGCAAATTAAAATCAGGTCCTAAAACCATATAGAGTTTTCAAACTCATTTTCTGTTGCCTCTGGCCTTGCTGATGCTGCTTTGTATTTCATTGTTAAATCTGAACAGTTCTGTATATGCAATCTTCATGAATAAATGTAAGCTCTTTTTCTGTTAAAAAATTTGGTATTGTCTGCACTCTTGACTTTTCACAAACATTTTAAAACTAACTTTTACTTATGTTGTAGTAATGTCTGGGAACCCCTAGCAGTGGATTAGGATTGTAATGGTCTAGATGCCTCACGAATACAAATGTCAGTCCTTATTCTAAATAATTTACTTTGTCCATAGGCACAATCAACAGGTTATATTTGGCTATATTCTGTGGAGCCATTTCAGCGCATTAAGTGTAACGTTATAGAAAACTCATGGTTTCTGGTTTCAAACTTGGTTAGAAGTTGTGGTATGGACAAATCTCAAGTATGTATTTTCTACTTTAATACCAAGGTGATTTCAAGGTGTGTTGATGTCATTGTTACCTTTTTTTTTTTGTTTTTTTTTTTGTATACTTGAGGCTTTGCTCAAATGTTAACCTCTTGAATTCATGTGATAGTAGTTTTAGTTTACCTTTTAAAGTAAATTTCTAGCCTTTATGGCTGCTGAGAAGCTGGAAATTCAGAGTAAAATAAATGTAACATTGTTTTATTTAAACATTTTAATAAAACCTGATCATCCTAAGCATCATGACTTCTGAATACACGAAAGAGCTTAAGAAAATCTCACTGTTTTGTGTAAGAAGGTCTTCAGATTGAGAAAGAGCCTGTTGAATGAAATTCTCAAACCAGGACAAGCAGACATCCTGCAGAATATATCTGTATCAGTATGCGTACTTGAATGAGCATGTAAGTAGAGTGGAGTCTCCATTTGGCTAGCTGTCTCCACATGAATGAATTTTACCTAGTCTGCGCGTTATCCCAGAAGGTAGCAACAGCTGGTGGTCTTATGTCATAGGATGGAAGGTAACTTCAGAGACTCAAAGTCACTCTCCATCTTCAAAGTCAGATATGTAAGACAGATGAGGGAATAGCAGATTGCTACAAATCAGTCTTTTATTAATATCTCCTGGGCTGTTCAATTTTACAAACTTCATTGATGAGACCAGCACATACCTTATTTTTATGCCCAGATCTCACTGAAAGCTAATGCCACCTGGCATCGATGCTGCCTTGAAGCTTTCTTGTTCAGTTCATTCAAGGCTTGATTTTGCAGCTGCTGCTGCTGCTTTGAGTGGGTTCCCCTCCCTCCCTCCCCCCCTGACCTCCCTCCCCCCCTGCCCCATTTCACTGTTTGCAAACTGATTCTATAAACTTTTCTTATGAACTGCAGAAAGCAATGCTCCCGAAAGGAATAGGATGGCATTTCATGTCAGAACATCCCTCAGTAGGATATTGGAAGGAGCAGAACCTAGCGGTTTCTCTTTAACTTTTCACATCTTGTTCTGTAGCTTCAAAACCAGCATTTGTGCGAGAATGAGAATGATTTTGCATGGCCCTCTGACTTCCTAGGGTGGAGTTAATGTAGTTCTGAAAAGAATTATGGTAATCTTTGAATTACAGGATTGGCTTATTCTACGTAAATCACATTTTCTTGAGGTAGCAGCTAGGCCTAGGGGGAAAATGCATTACACTTGCTTCTTCAAATTGTACTATTTTGGTTTTTTGGCTTGTTAGATGGTTTTTCCTATGAGCTCTTTTATTATATTACTGCTCCCTTAGCTGGGGTGCCAGTCTAACATGTTCAGCTGGGTCATCTTTTTACATTATCATATAACAGCTTTGCCACTGGAATAAGCTGATAGTTTTCTGATAATAGGTATGCTCTTCCACATCTCACCTGAAGGCTGGACAAATAAAATGGCATTAGTAATATGATCTGATGCAACATAACGGTTTAACAGCAAGTGTGATGTGGTTTAACCCTAGCTGGCAGCTAAGCACCACGCAGCCGCTCGCTCACTCCCCTCCCCCAGCAGGATGGGGAGAGAATCAGAAGAGAAAATGTGAGAAAACTTGTGGGTTGAGATAAAGGCAGTTTACTAAGTAAAGCAAAAGCCATGCATGCAAGCAAAGCAAAGCAAGGAATTCATTCCCTTCTTCCCATGGGCAGGCAGGTGTTCAGTCATCCCCAGGAAAGCAAGGCTCATCACGTGTAGCGGTTACTTGGGAAGACAAATGCCATCACTCCAAACTTCCCCCCCTTCCTTCTTCTTCCCCCAGCTTCATATGCTGAGCGTGATGTGATATGGTCTGGAATATCCCTGCGGTCGGTTGGGGCCAGCTGTCCTGCCTGTGTCCCCTCGCAGCTTCTTGGGTGCCCCCCACCTTCTTGTTGGCAGGCCAGTATGAGAAGCTGAGAAGTCCTTGACTGCTTAGCAACAACTAAAATATTCCATTATCACACAATAATATGTACACATAATTGTGTATATTATTGTGTTATAGCACAATATGTGTGATATTGTGATATATTTGTGGTAACACAATAGTGTTATCAACATTATTCTCATCCTAAATCCAAAATACAGCACTATATGAGCTGCTAGTAAGAAAATTAACTCTATCCCAGCTGAAACCAGGACGAAGTGGAATATCTCTTGAATTTGCAGTTAGTGCAGCTGTGTTGCAGCTATTATGAAAAAACCACAAGGATTTTCTGTAGGCAGCATCAACAAGGATGGGTCTTAAATTTTGCCTTCAGGCGTAGTCCAGCTGCCACTAAGAAATAAAGGTCGGTATAGACACTGGAGTGAAATACGAAGGCTAAATTAAGAGGAGAAAGGTCCATGGGCAAATAACAACGCTATTCTGGCTATCTGATGAAGACAGACAGAAGCATGC
Source organism: Fratercula arctica (assembly GCA_947846985.1). Classification (NCBI taxonomy): domain Eukaryota; kingdom Metazoa; phylum Chordata; class Aves; order Charadriiformes; family Alcidae; genus Fratercula; species Fratercula arctica. The sequence continues at coordinate 414,414 of CANTUZ010000013.1, read as the reverse complement.
CTATATGCGCACATTTTCTTGAAGACTTGCTTTTCTGATCTGTGCAGTGTTTCTAAGTGAGTCTTCAGTTCTCCTAGGAAACCGTTATTAGGCTAATTGAAATGCTACTTGTACATTTAAAAGCAGCAAACGTGATGATACATCCTTAGTGCCTTTCGAACAATTGCATTACATTCATGCTAGGAAATAAGGTACAATATACATAAACATTTCAAATGGCATGAAATAAACTATAAATGTTTCCAAAGCCAACAGACTTGCCTTGTGTTTTAAACCAAATATTTTAATGATTTTACAGCGTTACCCAGCAAGATGAGGGTAGAAGTAGGACACGGTTCCAGAGTAGTGACATTTTTCTAGAGATTATTTAGCAATGGGAATTCTTTTCTTCTCTTTAGAGAGCAAATGGTTCACAGAATACTTACTATTACTGCTAGTGTATTCTCGTCAATTGAGATAATGTTTCATTTCAGCCAAATTCTCTAGTGCATATGTATGCTTTAGTGGAACATAATGGATGCATGTGTTAGAAATAAATTTGACCCACAGTCAGGGAACTTTGCTGAAGTGGGTGATTCTTCTTTCCTAGCAATAACTGAAAAATATTTGTAACAATAGCCTGATACAAGTTTGCCCTCATGGTAGTACAGGATCTTAAAGGATCATCTTACTATTTCAGTGAACACTGGATCAAGCTTGAATTGATTTCTTTGTCTCTATGTGTTTTTCACCCCCCTTTTTTGTCAGCTGCATTCAGATATCCAAGAACTCTTTTCCAACAGTTATGAATTACTTCACTTCTTAGCCTCCAGCCTCCAAATCATTATTTTTCCTGTGTAATACTTTAAAAAAAATAACAGGACATTTCAGACTGTTTTCCAAATTATTGCTGCCCCTATATACTACTCTCTGTGTGACCTGCTGCAAAATAAAAATATTCCCTTATGTTTCCTTTGTGTGTCTCATACTTACATGTGTAGGAAATACATAGGAATGTGAGGCTGAGTTTTTTGATTCAGTTTTACATCTATTCTGTATGGATGCATACACAGACTTATGGTGTATCTGCATTGTATGTTACAGTAGATGCTTGCTTTACTCTCAGAGCCAGAAGCTGCATTGAACACGTGAAGTAATAGACATGCATCTCAGCAGTGCTTACTAGCTCAAGCTCAATGTTATGTTCCTGCAGTGTTAATCAGTTTGCAGTCTGCGTGGAATTTGCTGGTATCTCCTTGCAAAGTACTCTCTAGCATCATTGCTAAATAGCTGTTCAGTATGTTGCCCTTTCTTTGAGTACATGTATGAATTTTGTGCTTTTCTGAACAGAGGGAAGTGAATGGAAGAGAGAGCTCAGAGGGAGGTGTATGAATTGTACTGAATGTGCATTCTCATTAAGTGCACAAAATACCTCTTCAGAGTTCAGTTAGGAGTGCTGTTATCCACCATGGGTGGTATTTTGCAGCAAAGTTGACCTTCTAGTGGTAGTTGGATGGGGATAGTAAACATCTATTGAATGTGGCTGTTGAGTATCATTATCTGTGTATAAAAATTACTAATCATTTGTGAAGAGAGGCTTAAAATTTTCTTGGTGAACCTATGAAAGTGGTTTAATAAACAGAATAGTCTGTAAAGTGTCAACTGGGTAGTGGTGATCTTACCAGGAAATTTGTTTATATATTCACATTTGAAAAATGAATGCTTGGCAATTACTTTAAAATGTTATTTTTTAGCAAAGATGAAAGATTGTCCAGCGCATACTAGTCATGAAGCTTCAGCTGTCTGCCAGAGAGTTCATTTTCACACAGATATTTCTGGCATGTTTGTAGTATAGTCTCATAACAAATTCAACAAATGATTCCCAAGGAGCCACATGGAGAAGACAGGAGGCAACAGGAACAAGTTGCACCAGGATAGGCTCCATCTTGATATAAGAAAATTTTTTACAGTGAGGACAATCACTCACTGCAACAACCTCCCCTGGTGTGTGGTAGAGTCCCCATCACTGGAGATTTTCAAGATGCAATTGGACATGGTGCTAGATAATCTCATCTAGACTCTCTTTCCCATGAAAGGTTGAACCAGATGATCTTCCAAGGTCCTTTCCAACTTGAGCTGTTCTATGAATCTATGATCTGCAAGACCCCCTGCTCAGAGTTCACTGTTGGCATTTCTTTTCAAACAGTTGCTTTCTGACTTCCGCTGTTTGCATTGTGCAGGAAGGTTGAAAGTACCAAAACTGTGATGTAGTAATGCCAATCTGTCAGGTATGTAATGTTGTCACCTTCTTGAATACAGCTAGGTTATAGTTGCAGCTGTAGATGAATGTTGAATCTGCATGGACTATTTCAGAATTATAACTCGTTTGTTAGTTGTTCTGTGGGCATGGTCATCCTTTAGTGTGGTGATTTGTCTGGACTAGCTACAAACATTAGGTTTTTGTCGTTACAGGTGAGCTTCCATTCATGAAATTAATGTTTGATATAACTTTGTTATTTTCCTATAATGGTTTTATATTAATCATGAGAAAAGAAAGCATTTTTATCTTCTGGTCCCAAGCATGTCAGCAAACAGAACTAAATGTGTGGTAGACATATTGCCATTTTGAAAAGGCTGGGAAAATGAAAGTGCTTCACTATTGAATATTTCCAGTACACATGCTTATTTACATAAGTATTAAGCCAAATTCTTGGCTGTTGCCAGTCAATGTAGTTCCGTAGGAACATGAGAGTTTACCCATTAGAGCATCTGGCACTGTAGTGTCTATCACATAACATCACATGAAGTCCTTTGGAAAATGGAAACTGTAATTTACAAAGGCCAGAGTGTCTGTAAGTCTGACTCCAGACATAGCAGGCAGTTCTCGTTAGAGGATGGCTGTTGGGACAAAACCAATCAGGACCCACTTTGACGAACGTAAAGGCTCAGTTACTGCTGCCAATGGATAATTTGGGGTTTGTAGGCTACAGGCTACTGCCCCTCTGAACTATGAGAGATGATTAGTGTAGCGAGCCTTTTGTCTTAGCACCTTCTCTCTTATTGTGGGATGGGAATGACATTGTCCTTCTTGAGATGAGCAAAAGTCCATTTGGCTTGCTCTGTGGATAAAACGTGAGCCTACTTTGAAAATTAATGTATTTACTCTCTTAGAAAGTAGGAACTTTTGCTTAATGCCTTGAAAATAGAAACACATTTTAATGAAATTGGGTCCATTTTCTCCTACAGATGGTGCTGTTTTCCCATGAAAAATCTTAAAAGTTTGAAAAGTCAAATGACTTCAATGCAAAAAACCAGGGTGTTGCAAGGACTATTAAACAGAATGTGAAGCTGTATTGCTCTGGAAGTGGATGAAAATGAAATGGAAGCTCCACAGTAAGCTCCTCAAAGCTGTCACTCTCAGTTTTGCCCAATCAGCCTCTCAATCTGAGCTATAAGATGCTGTCATGTACTGGATAGATTCATATAGTACTGCAATTAATTTCAGTGAAACTAAGTTTTATTATTAAGGGTTCACACATACAAACAAGCGGAAAATATAGCTTCAAGAACGTTCCAAGTTGGTGTATGTTTCTGGATCTAGTTTATCCATCCTTCTTTGTCATGCCTCACACTTATTGCTTTTGAAATATCCTGTAGTCAAAGCAGGGGAATTACTGGAGACATCTTAAATGTTCATTTACCAACCCAGGAACTAAACAAATAATAGAATCATATAATTGTTTAGGTTGGAAAAGACCTTTAAGATCACTGAATCAAACCATTATCCTTACACTGCCAAGTCCACCACTAAACCATGTCCCTCAGCACCACATCTACACGTCTTTTAAATCCCTCCATGGTGGATGGTGACTCAACCACTTCCCTGGGCAGCCTGTTCCAAGGCTTGACAACCCTTTCAGTGAAGAAATTTTTCCTAATACCCAATCTAAACCTCCCGTGGCGCAACTTGAGGCTGTTTCCTCTTGTCCTATCGCCTGTTCCTTGGGAGAAGAGATGGACACCCCCCCCACTACCCCCTCCTTTCAGGGAGCTGTAGAGAGCAAGAAGGTCTTCCCTCAGCCTGCTTTTCTCCAGGCTGAACACCCCCAGCTCCCTCAGCTGCTCCTCACAAGACCTGTGCTCCAGAATCCTCACCAGCTTTGTTGTCCTCTGGACATGCTCCAGCACTTCAGTGTCCCTCCTGTAGTAAGGGGCCCAAAACTGGACACAGTATTTGAGGTGAGGCCTCACCAGTGCCGAGTACAGGGGGATGATCACTGCCCTAGTCCTGCTGGCCACACTATTCTTTATAGAGGTCGGGATGCTCTTGGCCTTCTTGACCACCTGGGCACACTGCTAGCTTCTGTTCAGCCAGCAGTTGACCAACACCCTCAGGTCCTTTTCTGCTGGGAAGCTCTCCCCAAGCCTGTAGTGTTCATGGGCTTGTTGTCACCCAAGTGAAGGACCCGGCACTTGGACTTGTTGAACCATTGGCTTCAGCCCATTGATCCAGGCTCTCCAGATCCCTCTGTAGAGCCTTCCTACCCTCAAGCAGATCAACACTGCCACCCAACTTGTTCTCTGCAAACTTACTGAAGTTGCACTCAGTCCCCTGGTCCAGATCATTGATAAAGGTACTAAACAAAACTGGCCCCAATACTTCTGGGGAACACCACTTGTGACTGGCCGCCAACTGGATTTAACTCCATTCATAACTCTTTGGGCCTGGCCATCCAGCCAGTTTTTTATCCAGCAAAGAGTACACTCATCTAGGCCGTGAGCAGCCTGTTTCTCCAGGAAAATACTGTGTGAAACAGTGTCAAAGTCTTTACTAAAGTCTAGGTAGACAACATCCACAGCCTTTCCATCATCGACTAAATGTCAAGCAGGACCTGCCTTTCATAAACCCATGCTGAATGGGCCTGATCACCTGGTTGTCCTGTACATGCTGCGTGATGTTAATGTTCTCTGGAGATACAACTTTTATGTATTAAATACAGTAGACAGAGACCCTGTATAATACTGACAGTTTCAGAAGTCTCATGCTGCTCAGTTATTTTCACTCTTCTGGTACTACCTCACAGGATTTAGGTGATGGTCAGCCTGATAATCTGTTCTGAATGATGCATTCTTACTACCTTTTTCCTTCGCTGCTGACAGATCTTTGATTCACTCTGTTCCCCTTAGAAAAATGTCTACAGCTGTTTCTAATTGTGTAATGCAAAGTGACTGATCTAACTGTTTTCATGAGATTGTGACTACTGGTATCTGTCTTGGGCAGGTATAAAATTAGATGTGAGGACACTGTTTGTAATAACAGCCTGTTGCCCCACTTATGCCACTTACTATTTTTTGATTTTTATCTTGTCTTGAGTATACACGTGGAATTTGCAATCTCCTAGATTGCTACTCATACAGAGGGCATTAAAAAACCCAAGAAAAGTGTTTATAGATTTAAAGTCAAAGTAAATTTTAAAAAGGCAGCAACAGCCCATATTGTGTTTTCTGTCACTTTCTGAAAATCCCATTCTTGGTGTGTGCTGGGAACAGGTCTTGTTGCTGCTGATTCAGGCTCAGGCTGAATCAGAAATTTGTCAGGAGAAATTACCGATACAGCACTTGAAATGTCAACAAGGCAGCAGTGATATTGTGAGGAGCTGCCCTTCTCTGAAATCACACAGTGGGACAGCAGAAAGGAAATCGCATTTCTTCTCATTCTAAACCAGTCAGGGTTTTGTTTTGGCTTTTTTTAACTAAATGTGTGTCATGGGCTGGCGAAGGCTGAATGTGTCCCTCTGAAGACAGTCGCTGCTGGAAACTGGCTGCTGCCAGCAGAGTGTGTGACAAAAACAATACAGTTTTCTTTCTTTCCTTTTTTATTTCTCTCTTCAGAACAACTCCTAGATGATCTGTATACTGGCAGGCAGGAGAAAAAGAGACAGATGGTGTGACGGTGGGAGAACAGTCTATTTTATCACTAATAAAAATGAGATTTGAGATCCATGTATGGCAGAGAAATTATAAACTGGGAATGCCAGGCATAAAGCAAGACAAGCAGTGACCTTTCAGTGTTACAGAGCTACACAGTGATGTTTTTTCTTTTGCACTTGAAATTTACAGTTTTAGTTTCTCCTCCTGCAAAATATGAATCAAACCAATGGTGTTCCTTAGGTACAGTTTAAAACCTGCTTCAAATAACAATGAGAAAAATATAATTTGGTTGCAGAAAATAAAATATTCTCATGTTCAAAATAGGCTTTTCCCACCTTCATCATTCCTACAGCTGCTTGTTTTGCACATTTCCTATTCTTAAGCATCAAAACAGGAATAAAAATGGATATTCCCCCCATTCTGTGAACTCCGATGAGTTCGTGCCAATTCACCCGTCTTGCAGGTGTAGCAGTTGCTGGGCTTGTGCAGCTCTGAGGAGGTAATAATAGCTGGGAAGGAAAGAGTCCTTTGCAATCCCTGCGGGCATTCTCACTGTACAGCTGTGTGTTTGATTTGAGGTTTTTCCCCTTTAGCATTAGTTCATGTTTTACTGTGAGGGGATGAGTAAGACTGTAGCATGGACTCTTGTGGAAGGAAAATAATGGGATTTCTTGTTTAGTCAGTCATGGGGTCTCACCTCTTCCTTTGCAATGAGGTTCCTATAGCCCCAGGGATTTTATATCAGTCTGCAAAGTTGGTAGCCATAACTGCTGGAGGGGATAAATGAAATTAAGCTTCCTCTTGGCAGAGCATTTACAGGTCAGGATAGCTAGTCCTCTCTTAACTGTTTTCTCTGAAGGAACCCACTTTAAACTTTCTGGAAATTAGTGCATCTGGCAAGAGGGAAGGAGCTAATGATGCACACAGGCAAGACTAGATGAGCTGCTAACAAAGTACTCATTTCTGTTGTCTGATGCCAACAGTCTATCCATCGTCTCATTGGTAGGAAAGAAAAATATTTCACACCTTTTGAAATATAAACACAGCTAATTCCCTGTAACTATCACTTGACATCTTGCAGATTTGACATCTGCAAACTGCTTTAATTAATATTTGGGCTACCTCTCACAAGTGTATAGCACTTGCAATTTACAGAAGTGGCAAGCCTTCAGTTGATAAAATAAGTTGTTTCCAGAGTTGCAAAGAAAATTGCCTAATTAATCCACCTTTTCTGTTTGTTTCTGATTTAATGATTTAATTCTCATACTATCACCAAGTATTGTCTGAGAAAAAAAGCACTATCAGTTTTCTACACTTTTCTCAAAGTGTCATCACTTGCGAAGAAATTTCTGACTTTTATGGACAGTCCCATCAGGGTCAGCAAAATTTGAGATGTTGACAGAAACAGCATGGATATTCTTATAAGGGTGATCTCTGGCATGATTCTGTCATGCTTTGCCTGCAGAGATCTGCAGGCAATGTTTCCAGCACTTTTGGAATTTTTGTGCGCTGCTCTATTAACTGACTTGTAAGAATAAATGTGTGTTGTATACTGCTGCTCCCAAACTGTTCTGCTTCTTCAAGGATGGAAGAGAGGGTGTAAAAGAAACAGTGTGGAAGGCAGGAAGCAACAGAAGCCTAATTCAACTCTAATGAAAGTCTACAGGAATTTTTCCGACGACTTCATGGGAACTGAATTAAATTGTTGGTGTGAAGCCACGTCCAAAAAAACTCCAGACATCCTCTTCTATTCTACATCTCTACTGGATCTGTTGAATTTATTAGGAATAAAAATCTAGCTTACAGCGTGTGGAAAATAGAGGGGGTGAAGGTTATGAGAAAATGCCGATTTATTAATATGGGAGTGGAAAAGTCCTGCAAAATAAACTTTCAAATATACTAAAAACATACCCCCCCAAGCACACAAAGCCTTCCTGCATTCATAGTCACTGACTTCATCAGTTTCACAGCATTACTTTTCAATCAGCAAACATCATAAAAACAGGAAGGCAGATTTATGGCTGTTTATTAGCCAGCACCATTACTGTATTTACTGTAGTGTGAAAAAGGAAATCAAGGAAAAGTGCTATAAATCTCAGTGGTTGCAACCCAGATGCATTTATTTACTTACTGGATACTTCACTAGTAGCTTAGCAGATGCCTGCTAGTTTACACATATATTTTGAGCATATCAGCAGAATGCTGTAGAGGGATGGGTGCTGAAATTCTGCTGGGATCTGTTGTGAGCGCTGCTAGGAAGAAGCAAGTGAAATGTGTTCAGTTTAAGTAGCTAAAGTAGTTATTGAAGAAACACCAGTGTGTTAACCAATCACTGCTTGTTTAAAGGGAGCACAAGTATAAAGACATAAATATAAAAATATAAATATATAATCTTGCAATAACAACAGAAAGGTAAAGATCTGCTATTAAAATAATAGGAATAAAAGCAACATATTCTCTGTTCAAAGAGGAACCACAGTCTTCATAAATCTCATCTAAAGTCCTGGAGCTGTAATATTCCACTTGCTCTGTGGGGTGATGGAGTTCTGTTTCCTGCAGGCCAGGCCCAAAGGTTGTACTTTACCATTGTAGATGTAATTTATCCCAAGACAGTAAGTGATCTGACCCTGGATCTCACCCATTTCTATCTGCAGGCAGAAAAAATGCTACCTGTGAACATGGTTGTGTTCAAATGCACGTAAATGCACAAGGACCTTGTTCACAGAATGCATCTAAGCATTGTTCAGAGAAGTTCTAACAGTTCTTTAAAGTAATGAACACTTCTTCACAGCAGCAAATGTTGCATTGGCTAGGCCTATTGTTTACATATTCATTATCTAGAAAGATCTAATTAATGAATGGAAGTTGAATTGAATGCGTTTAGGCCTCAAGTGTGTCTGAAAGTTCTATTTCATTTGTCAACTTTTCAATAAAACCACAGCTTGTTTTATTTTATTCAATTCAGATTTGTGGTCTAATGCAAAAGGCTGGATGTAGATTTGTGTTTAAAGTCCAAATATATTTTTCCTAAGGAGAAATCATGAGTCCATTCAAGGCAATTGAAATATTTCCATTGATGTTTAGTGAATCAGGAAATAAGTTCATGCCAAAACGTGAAGGATGCAACATCTCTATAAATCATTTTGGTTTTAATTGTTACTATTGTTTTTTTTTCTACTTACTGTTGGCTCTTATTGTTAACGCTGTTTTTAAAATGAACAGTAAAATGCAAAGAGTATAAATTATAAATGAACAGTTTCAATGAGCCTGTTGATTGCAATGACTGAAATCTAATGAAGCAGTTTAAGATCTAAGTGATATTATTATTAAAGAATTATGTTAACAGAGCATTTGATCAGCCTCGTATTGTTTTATGTGAATTATACGTATGAGATAATGTGATTCTAAGTGGCAAAAAGATCAATTCTTTTTCTTTCCTCTTTTTTAGGGAAAACTAATATGCTATATTTAAATTGAAGTAAATTGATACAGTAGTCTCAGGGAAACAAAAGCACTATGGCATCTTAACTTACTTTAACTGACTTCATGTAAATACTAATACTGACTACTTTTTTTTGGTTTTGATATGACACTATATGAAGTACTTTTAAAACAGGAACAGAAATATGCGTGCAGATGGATATATGCAGATACATGTACATTTGTACACAGATATGCTAATTTGTTATGGTGACAAGCTTATTACCACTAGCCAGCAAAATGGTTGTGCGTGACACTAGCTTTTTGCCTGTGAAATGACTGTAAACATCTAATCGGCATGCATATGTTTTTTCTTTAAAATATAGGCAGTGTGTTTTTAAACCAACAGGAGTCTATTGGGATGCACATTTACTATTTAATTTACAAGTACAATTCGTACAAGTGTATGAACAGATTGGATTGCTTCCTGTGTGATGCAGGTAAGTAGCAATCATGGGGACTACGTGCTAGATAAATATATCCCTTATTTTTGGAAGTGGGGTCTACTCTTGGTGACTCTGGGAGTCAGTCGTGGTACAGTTCTAATTAACATTTGTGCTCCTTCTCGCTCTGAATTCCATCAGTCCAGTCTTCCTCAGCTGTCAAGTACTAGCTGAGCATCACCTACAGAGTCAATACACAGTTCAGGACAGCTGAGCTAACCACACATTATGCTTTCTTCTTTGTTGTACAAAGGTGTTTTCTGGCTTAGATTTCCCTAATTTCACTGTAAATGTATTTCTATAAGCAACCTTTCCAGCATCTCAGTGCCTGCTCCCCTTGCCTTGGATGCTGAAGTGGTTTCTGAAAGTTTAACAGTGTTTGAGAGAGTGTAGAATGTAAGTCTTGTCCCATCTGCCACAGAGGGATTGGAGGCATGTTGGTGGGCCCTCAAAGATGAGGATGCAATTGAAGGAAGAGAAAAAGACAAGAGAGAAACGGATCATTCTAAATACAAGTGGACACCAAGAATTAGCAAAATACCATAATTTTGTATGGATTGCTTTGATTTTTGCTCTGTAGCTCTTGAAGTTTGTTCCTTGGTTACTGTGAAAGGAAATCAGGCAGGAATCTGAAAAAAAATTTTGATTCACTCTTTTGCTGTGCTATTACTTTTTGTGTGTTAGGACTCTCATATGCAATAACCAAACCCTTATGCCTAACTCTCTGCCCTCTTAAATTTGTTGTGCCTATTCTCATATTGTTCATTCTGCATCATTCCTTGAAGACAACCTCTAATGAGCCAAAATGTGCAGTATTGTTTTTGAATACGTTCTTGGTTTTCTTTTTATGTCTAGAATGATAGAAAATTTTGCCCTTGAACTGGTTCAAAATCTTCCACACTGTGGTGCCTGGATGTGATGTTGGAAGATAGTATTTTCTGGCTGCAAGCATCAAAGTGGCATCCAAAGGGCAAGCATCTTTAAATATTTAACTACTAATAATCTGGTTCATAAAACTGACTGGGTGTTTATGGAAGACAGCATTGCTACTTTATGCTATTGATCTAACAGATGCAGTTAATCCTATATTTTTAGAATATAAAAATGTGCAAAAGTCATTCTGCATAGATAAAAAGAAATACTCAGCAAAGTGCTTTAAATGTTGATGTCTCAGCAGCCTTGCTATCTGTCATTAGCGGATTTTTTTCCTTTATATCTTAAATTTAATCAATACTTTTTTTGAGGTTATGATCAAGTAGTATAAAACATTTTACAAGTTCTGTTTGCAGGTGATATATTTTGTGTTCTCTGAGGGCTTTGTGTCTAATCGGTGATCCAGCAGACAGCATTAGTAACTACTGACAGACTATGGCTTAAATTTAAAGGCGAATGACCACTTTTGGTGTTTCAAGTTTTAAGCATTAAACTAAACATACTTTTGAAGAGATTTAATTTTCAGTGGTCATAACTGAGTTCTTTACAGAAATGAGGCAACCACTGAGGCCCCTAAATCAACTTTTTCACTTGAAATCGCAAGAATCCCATAGGAATTTTAAAGCTTACTGTTTCCAAAACACCTTGAGATTCTTAAATTCAGGTACAATAGAAGAAGAATTGTTTTATTAGTATGTAAAGTGACATGTTGATAGGTACCTCCTGAATGGCGGTTTCAAATATTAAATGATGATTATCCAGAGCTCCAAGGCACTGATTCTTTGAAAGGGCTTTCAACATTGTGGGAGTAGAATGACAGGAGGCTGACTGCAGCTAATACTGAGCTGTAGAACATAGAGTAATCTGTATGTTCTTTTGTTCTTGACAAATAGTATAAACTAAGTCATGTGGAAAAAGGGGCCACCCTTAAATTTGAGACCAATAGATAGTGTAGTCGAGTAGGAACTTGCTTCACATGCTCCCTTTCACATGCCTTTGCTTCCTTGAGCATCTCCCAGCTTCAGAGAGACGCTCCACCTCTCTTTCAGCAGCCTGCGGGGGAAACTATTGTATGTGCTCTGTATGCAGACTGTAGGAGACCTCCATATTGTAAAAAGCATAGGACGTAATTAGGCAAGACATGTGCGAGAAGAAAGAACTAGAATTACCTTTGTTTATTGTTTATACAGACAGCATACGATGCACCCACTGTCATTAAAAAAATGTGGAAGGATAACAAAATTTCTATACTTACAGAGTCCTAGGGTAATATTGTAACTATTTCCACCCTTTCTGTACCTCTTATTTCAACTAATGTTGTCATGGCGATCACAGGTAAAATAGTAATTTGTACAAGCAAAAGAACAACCCCCAATGTGACCACAGTACAGCTTGAGCTTTTAATTTTTGTTTTTACAAAAGTATCAGTCAGCTACACAATCCCTCTCCATTTTTCTCCTCTCTGAAGGTCAGATACCACTTCCTCTTCATTATCTTGTTTGGCTTTTATGCAAGCAACTCCTGCTGGAAAATTTTCGTGTATCTCTCATACATCTGTAGAGCGAAACATCTCTCCTAGACATCTATCACTCACTTGCAGCTGACATATAATCATAAAGGTGACCTATTTCATATTAACAATCAATTTCCTCTCATTGTCACCACCAGGATATGTTCTACCATTTGACTTTCTTTGTCAGAAGTATAGGCTTAGGGGTCAGACTAAATATTCTTTGAAGGTAAAAGGATGATTGTTTGATTCTGTTTGTCACTGAATTCGGTCCATTTTATTTTAATGCTGAGGAAAAATACCCAAACATTGCTTTCTGACAGAGAATAATAGAGTCATACTTAAGTATCAGACTTCATATGCAATCTTGGTAAAATTGTTTCCAGAATGCAGTATGTTATATGAATCTCAAATTTCAAGGCATAACAGCTTGCTATTGGAGTTCTTTGTGGGATTTCAGTGCTGTGTGTCTTCTATATTACTTGAATTATGGTGTTGAATCATGGAAAAATTAATTAAAAAAATGCATTTTAAAAATAGATATACTCCTGCATGTTACAGAAGTCTGTGTTATGCAAAAGAAATAGTATGCATAAACCTACCATGTTCCTGACATCTGTTTGAATTGTTGAGCAACAGTCTGCGTTCACATTTTAGGGGACACAATAATTGACCAAAAGGTGCAGTTTGTCTTTGGGGAACCCACAGGTTTGTCAGTGAATTTAATTATCAATATGAGGCATTTTTGTAGAGAATAATTTTTACTACTTTAGATTTATTTGAACACAAATGATGTAGAAGATCAGCCCACCATAATGTTTGCCTAATTTGAAATACTTATTTTTCCCTTGCTTTATTCTGTGTAGGTAAACATGCAGAAGGTGATTTGGTGTATATTTTTCTCTCGGTAAAAACTGTACCAATTTAATGTTGCTATCTGGGATGCAAGAGATCCAGTCAGGTTGCTGGCATAATAAATACTGTATTTTTTCAGAGGAAAGTGGAAACTTTCGGAAACTGCGGAAATTCTCATATACAGAAATTTCAGGTCTTGGGAAATACACCTCCCATTCTTCACCTCTGCTCCTTGTGCAACGCAGATAGAGTCTAACATGATTGCTCGTGCTGTGTGCTGCCTTCATGATTTGTTCCACCATATTCCACTGGACTTCTCAAGGGCTAATTTACCATTCAGATTGAGTTAGCACACCAGAGACTGAAAAAGAAATATTACGCTGAGGTTTGGCAGTCTTTTTGCTGGAAAATCCCAATTAGAAACTTCTGAAGAAACCTTCAATATTGTTGTGAAGTATAAAAATTTGCATTGCTCTCCGCTTCTGACAGTATCGAGACATAGTTACTAGCACGTTGGTCCTGAAGTATCATACTCTTAGTTTTTAGTTGTTTTTAGCTGTGACATTGAGAAGATCTTATGAATCACTTTGTTTTCAGTTCCGTGAATTAATCTTAAAATTATGAAACAATAAGCAGTGTGGCAAAGGACAGTACATTTGAGAGACAAAACAAAAGAATAAAAAAGCTAAGTGGCAGAAGCAGCAAAGCAGCCATAGAAGTGTTTCACTGGTAGTGAGATGAGAAAAAATGCCTAACATTGTCAACTTTCTGAAATCAAAAGAAAGGGAAGAAAATACTTCTAAATCTGTAAGATGTATTGAAGAATCTTTTTAGGCCACTTGCAGATATTCTGAACTTCCTAGCTCTAATGTGGAAAGACAGGGAGTCACCTGGAGGGCTGAGAACCAGAATACCTCACATTTCTACACTGGCACTACTGTACATTCATTATTTTAAATTGACTAAAAGCTTACTTGTGTTTATGACCTAAAGATCTCGGATTAGATACCGTGGTGTATGAATTAGTAACTTTAATTTATATTTTAAATCAAAATTTGTATAGATGACGGAGATAATTATTTCTGAAGAGTCAGAGAGAAAGTTCCTGCAAAATTATTTTTGATATCTATTGAGCTTTCATTATCATTTTCTTGCATTACTAGCCTAAAGCTCAACAGAATTATCTTAAATTGCAAATGTTCAGACTAGGGAATTTTAGCTGTGAGAGACTACATCTGTCTGAAACAAGAACTATCAACTGTCTGGACACAAAATTCTGAACAGTTTGTGCTCTTGCCTGAGAAGTGCTTCATGTTTTCATGTAACAGTCTGGAGAAACTGAAGAGGACTGTCTCCTTTAGAGGAAGGATATCATCCTTGGTGCTGCACGCTAACAGCATATTCACAGAAAATGTGAAAGCAGATTAATAGGACATAGGGATGAAAATAAAAAATTCAGATCATGGTAAAAGTGGTATGTCTTTGCCATTGCTAGTCCATGTATCCTAGAATATTTTATATCCAGTGTGGGCTACAGTCCTTCTAAAGCTGAAACAACTCTTAATTCCTCTCAAAATTAAAATGTTCCTAGTCAATGCATGTTTTGCATTTGTTTTTCTAGCTCTGAGAGCTGTATAACTGCAATGGTTGGCTGAAGTTCTGTTTCTTTTAAAAGGCAGTATAAATCATAATCGTTCCTTTAACATATTCATTGAAGAATTAGCACAACTCTTAACGAAAAGTTGTGATCGGTCATATATATTTTCCACTGTTTTACATATATAAAATTGAAATCTTTCACCATGATTTGCAGTAAAATGAAGTGGACAGTTAATAGGTACTCGTTACTGCCCTTCTTTCCATAGACCTTGAAAAGGTTAAAGCCAGTAACTTAAACTTTATCTGTGCAACAATAAATCTTACACAGATGTAAGTGTCTGCACTCTTCATGTACTAGTCCCTGTTTCCACTTTGTGCACTGGTGTTTTAGTAGCCAATGTGAAATTCAGACAAGTGTTAATGTGAATTAAGCGTGGAATTATGAGCTGAAAGCAACTACTTTAAAGTGCAGTCAGAGTTTATCACCAAGGACTTGATTCACAGAATGTAAAATATTACCAGTTGTTCTTCAGCTCCAGATATTGTGGAAACACTGTGGTGGGCTTTGGATGGTGTTTAGGCAAACACTTTACTTCTGTTTAGGCTGATGTGACTATTACTAAGCCATGAAAGGGAGAAAGGAATCATTTCCCACTTGTTCTCTTGTTTGATCTTGCTCAGACTGTAAGTCTGTCTGCATTGCAGGGGAACTGAGCCTATGACAAAATGTTTTGTGTCCCGATTTCGGAGCGTTCTTTCCTGTCCAGGGTTGCTCCTGCATGCGTAAGAACAAGTGCTTTGCTCTGTGCAAAGAGATGAGGCAGGTTCCGCTCCTCACTCTCAGCAAGAAAGAAATAGACCAAAGCTCTGAGATACAGATTGTTCTGTACAGATTGTGCAGAAGCTACAGGTCTTCTCCTGAGAAGGCACTACGATGTGTGCGAAAAGTGGAAGAGCTGTATTCTTCACCTTCTCTCTTCCTTTCAGACAGTGCTACTTTAAGCTCAGGGAGAGACTAGGGAAACAATAGCAATAAATAGCTGAGTAATGTTAATAATATTAATAGAAATGACTGCTTACCTCATAAGTTTTTGGATAATTAAGATACAATTCAGGATAGATGTTCCAAGTAAATACAAACATAGCGATTAAACAGTAGTGATTAGAGTATGTTTGTATTTGAGGACACTTTGGCAGCTAAAGGTAGATAGTCATCCTGATTTCCTAGACACGATGAATGTCTCTTACTTTGTTAAAGGAAAAACAACACAAAGGGAAAAGGAAACAAAGTTGACACCATAAATAAACTGAATAATCTTTAGAAATGTAAAGATATGAAAACTTAAGCATCAAAATTGAAGGCATGAATTCCAGGTTAGTAGGTGTATTCACTGGCTAATGAACAAAAACACAGAATACCTTAGAATTTTTGTTTGATCTGAAATCTTAGTGTGTTTATTCAAGGGTCTGTAGGTCTTGTCTGGTCTTGGTCTATAGCTACAACTGAGTATTAGACTGTGTCTGCAACTTGCAGTGTGCCATGCAGTGCATATTTTACCACATCCAGATGATTCAGTAAAGCTTTGAGGTAGAAACAGATTTTTGACTGCAAGCATTTTGTAGAATTTGTGAATCCACCGTGATATCAGAGCCAACATCATGGATGAGACCCAAGTGGAAGTGGATGGCCTCCGCTTTCAAGTTAGAGTGTGTTTAGATAAATAGTGGGGAAATAATTTTACCTCAATTTTAGGGTCAATCTGGCAGGAGATATAGCAGACAATAATACAACAGAGGGCAAAGAGGTAAAGGGTGAATTTGGAACGAGGTTTAACAAAAGTTTTGTCCTTACGTTTGTGAATTACATGAATGACTACATCCCTGATACGTTTGCACCTGTGCTGTTGCCTGTGTTGATGCAAATGGGGATGGTCTGTTTCCCCATCATGGTTTTAACCAAACCTGCCCAGTCGATGAGGCCCTACCTCAGCAGATGCAAGAGCTGCTTAGCAGCTAGTCAGAGCGGTGCCTGAGCAAGGGACACCTTGCAGGAACGAGCCTGTGAATGAAGGAGTTGACATCCATTCAGAATGAGAGACTACAAATGTTAGGAGTTTTGTGGTTTTCTTTGCAGACACCACAGAGTACTGCCCACCACATTGCAGTTCTGACACCATAAGAGCCTTTATTGTGTTATGTTTGGGGGAGTGTTTATGACTTAGGTTTACATGTAGCCTTTCTGATGTCTTTGATAAATTGCAGAACAATATTGCGCTACAAAAGGAGGTTTAAACTAGGTACAATTAGAGAAGTACGTGTATGTTGCATTATAGCTAAAGAACTCTGTGACACAAAAAAAAAATAGAATTTTTTTTGGTATTCTATCTTCTTAAACCACCCACTTTATTATCTTAGGCTCTGCAAAACACTTCAAAGACAATAAATGCTAAGATGGTGTGCAATCATCTGTCATATCTATCAGGTGTGCAATGGGCCAACATTTTAAAGCCTTTTGAAATTGAGAGAACCTTGTTATCTGAAAGCCATGCATACATGACATGAAGGCATCTTCAGACACAAACTGGCTTATATCTTTAAATGCTTCACCTTTACTCCAGCAAAGCTCCTACTGAGGTCAGAGGCAGATGAGCAGTTAGTATGTGCCTCAGTTTTGTCTCATTATTGTTTCTAGGTGCATCTGTATTAGGTTCAAACACATAATAAACATTACAGTCTGAAAGTTTATATAGCTGCAAATGGATATACTTGCAAAATCTGTGAATCTTTAAGGATCTGCTTTCAGTGTGCGTTCAAATACAGATGTCTACTATATTTTTGATGTGGAGAAGCTTAGGGATATGTAGCTCTTCTAATTGTTCCATTCACGGTATTTATTTATACTTGCATAATTCTTAGTGGATTTACATGTTCTAGCAGTGTTTGTAATGAAATATGATTTGCACTATTTTGTATCATCGTAGAATAAAACTATCATATTGACTATTGACTAAATAACAAATGTGATAAATATTGTTACATGAACTTAGTTATACTTACGGATTTGGGCATTCAGCTGTTGGTAACCACTAAGATGGGATTCCTTAACGTGTATTCCTAGTTTAACTGAAGATGTATCTTAATGCTTCGTTATTAGGATTCAGTCAAACAATTTTAGGGTAATTTCATTCATTGTCTTTTTACCTCATTCATTCTGTCTTATTCTTTCTTCTACCTTCAGGAGAATCTCCGAAGTGTTCAGATTGTGAATTTGCCGTCTCAGCTGTCTTTGCTCTTTCCTGAGGCTTTGTGCTCTGAATTGGGTCGCATGCAATTTTGCAGTGGTACAGTAGTCCTTTTGTGTGAGAACCATTCCTCCTCAACTTGCTTCCTCTGCATCTTCAGTCTGAAGACTAAAAATAGAAGATGCGCTAAAAGTAAGGCAAGATTCCTTTCTTTAGCTACGTATTTCAGGATGGAATATTCATACTACTTATGCCAAAATTTGCAAAACTATTGCTTAAAGTTCCCTGGTTCCGAAGAATTTAAGTGGAAACTTAAGCTTCAAAGCTCAGATATGACCCACCGATTGTGTATCGTTTTCTGTGGCAGTGGAGGAACTGGTATTAAATGCTGCTCCAACCTCAGTTACTGTACAAATACTGTTGCTAACTCTAGAGAGCAAACTTACTTTTCCTGTTTTGAAGTTTATTATAATGTGAGGGGACAGCATATGAGATGAACTACAAATAAATTAAGTATAATGCTAAGATTAGAAGCGTACTATTATATTGCGATGGCTATGGCCATCTAGTCCAATATGTACCTCTGGCAGTGACCAGTCACACATGATAGAGTTGCAAGGAAACTCTACAGCAGACAATCCTGGAATGATATGCTCCAAAGGGGACCATCTGTCCTAACCTCAGGCATCCTAGCTTATACCCTCAAGCAGGAAATTTTTATCTGTGATTTTCCCTCTTTAGAAAGATTAAAGTACAAGCTTTTCAACTGTGCTAGATCTCACTCACTCAGTTTTTCTAAGCTATTGAAGAGGTGTGAACACTGTATGTGATCTGAAGAGAGTGTCAGTGGGAAATCAAAAATCATAAAAACTACTGAAAACAACAGTGTGTTTCTGAAGAGTTTGACGACTGCCTTCCTTATTGCAAAGAGCAGACTGAAGAACCAGATGATACATGTCAGGAAAACTAAGACCATCATCTTATCACTTTGCAACAAGAAATATTGTTGATTTCCCTCTGAATGTTTAAGAAGCTATTGCAAAATATGTCCAACATAGACTGCTCCTCTAAAAGTCTGGGTGCTATCCAGGATCAGACTCAGCAACGTCAGCATGCAGAAAGACAGACTTATCTCCAGAAAGCTGAGAAATGAAGAATCCTAGAAATCTCATGAGGTAAGCCAATCTATGAGAAACTCAGATAAACTATCAAAAATGAAAATATTCAGAGAAGTTGTATAAAGTTTTGGTCAGTTGCTAAAATATGATTATTCATTTACAAATCTTTGAAGAGTCATTTCAAAGCTGTGCCTTTTGCTAAAAGTGTGACCAATGTCATACCTGTTAGAAAAGACAAAACAGCATATAATACATGAGGGCAGAAAGGCATAAACACAAGAAAGTCAGTCTCTAAAACATGGCAGTGATCATACGGTTGGACTAATCAAGGGCTTTGAACAGTAATGTTGACTTTAAGTCTTTTACTGACACAAATAATAAGCTGTTTTAGCCAGTCTTTGATTATAGAACTGGTAGGCTAGCTTTCCAGTTTCTACAGCTGAGGATCTAGACAAGGACTGGTGTAGAAAAGATGCACAGCCTTTTTGCATTCTATGCTTGTTTTGCAATTCAGAACTGCATAGTGATACACAGCCTGCAGTGCTGATGGATGCAGATGTACACATAACATTGAATGCATGCGTTTATGTTGCCTTTGGGTGGAAAGCATTCAACTCTTTTTTTTCAGTCACGTCTTTAAAAGATTACCCTGTGAGTCTTCTTTTTCTTTGAGTAAAAGATAATTTGATTTCTCTCTTTAACCTTCAATTCAGAAATGGGAAAACTCCCTACCTTCTTGCTTATATACAGTGAATGTTTTCTTGACAGGTCAGATCTATAGAAGCTTTTACAACATGCACGAAACAACTTCTGACAGAATAACAAGCTGCCCTGTGCCATCACAGCAGCTGGCAGAGTGAGTCATTGCTTCTGGCCCTGTAGTGCAGACCTTGCGTGTCTGGGAGATAATGCCCAGCCAAGTGTGATTGCAAGCTATTATTAAGAGTTTATTTGTGAAATTGGTGTAGTTGAGGTCAAACATCTTTTTCTCTTATTTTCATGTACTGCTTTTAGGCAGCTTTCAATAATGATTTCATTATACACCTACTACGAAGATATTTTACCTCTTACACAAATTGCTGGTTAATTACTGAGTTGTTTTTCACATCTCATTCTGTTTTTGGGTAAGACAGTATGACATTGAGCCAGAAGCAACACTGACTACAGGAAAAACAGGGAGTTTGAGCTTTAAACTGAAAGTGAGTACAAGAATTCCTGAAACAGATGAATGCAGCCTGAGAGTTACTGTAGATATTGAAAATGTGTTGTCTAAAAATTGAAATCATTTAGAAACAATGGTTTACCTGCAGGTCTCCAGGCAATGCGTTATGTTGTCTTTGCTGCCTTAAAATGTTTTTAGGTCCATTTTATATGACAAGGAGGTAGAGAATGATTTTATTTGTAATATCAACCAATTCAGAATTATTCTCTGATTTACGGGCCATATAATGTCTTGACCTATCCAGTAACCCAGAAGATAATACTAACATTTATTTTTTAAAGCTTGAAAAGAAGGCTGAACTGTATTGGAGAATGCCGGTCTTTGTCCAGAGTTCCAGGGAACATGTAGTATTTTGACAAGCTATTTTTGCAAGGAGAATGAATTTAAATGAGTTGCCCTTGATGATTTTTAGGATTTTAGCATGTTGGGCTACCCACTTCATCTCATTTCTGGTATCAACATGGAAAGAGAAGAACATGAATTCCTATATAGTCAGCTGGGAAAAGTAGACTCATATCTTAGGATTTCTAACCTAAGAAATGGAGCTTCAAGACAGCAATGTAGAAAAGCTGGAGTCCTGACTTTGCTTCCTAACGTAATGCCCCAAATTAGACAATATAGATATCCTCTTACATGAACTCGTGACAATGCCTGCGTCATCAGTCTTCCTTTTCATCTTCCTCCTTCCTGTAGAAGCCCATCTATCATCCACTTGTACTTAGGGGAAAACAGAACACTGTGGTCTGAGGGAGTGTTGGATCCATTTCTGCTTTTTGCTTCCTAGTAACATGGTACACTGAAGCTTGTGAAAAGCTTTCTTTATAGAAACATGGGATATATAGGCAGAAGCCCTTTACCTTGCTGGAGCCCCCAAGTTCTGTGTAGTTTATGGATTTCATGCTTTGAGTATTCTTCTGAAAGAATGGTGGCAGAGAAACAGTAATGAAAGTGTCCAGATTTTTGAAAGTTTTTTTTCTCACAAAAGAGCCGTTTGGCCTTGGAGATAAAGTTACCCACAGAAATGCAAGCAATTTGTGTGTGTAGTTACTTGTATCTCTGTACCTACAACCTGCTTGAAAATCTTCACAATAAAATACAATGTATGTTAATCTTCAAGAAATAACTATAATATAGAAGGGATTTCAGATCCAGGGAGATAATCTGATGTGGTTGAAAGAGGAACATTATCTCAAAGGGGTCACAGATAATGAGTAAGTTAGCATGAAAAAGCTATTTTTAGGTGATCCTTTTAGGATCATGCATGTTTTCTAGAAGGCAGTCAACTTGGCTTGAGATACTGTGTTTGTACCTAAAGACTGTCTGGTGCTAGTACATGAGCAGAAGAGCCATGCCAAAGGTAGCCCTCCAGTGACGACAGCTACTTGGAATTCTTTATTTTCAATACTTGGGAAAAATCTTAATACTTTATGCATTTTCTTCTAATAAAGGTTTTTAAAAAGAAACATATTTTGTTTTCTTTGCTAATAATAGGATTCTAAATGGAAAAACTAAGGACCATGATGCTCCTGCAGCTATCATCTTTACTATATTAGGCAGCACCTTGCCCTCTTCAACATTTTATATTTATGCAGCCTCTGTGAGACAGAGAGGACCTGTCACCTCTGTCTTATACTTCTGGAAATGAGGCACAGAAACACGTACACTCTCGGGAATATGGACTAGTTTTCTAGTTGTAGGTCTGAGTTTTCTGGTGACTCTTACTAGTGCGGTTTTAGACATTCTCTTCCGAGCTCTCTTTCTTTTTGGTAGCCCAAAGCTACCATGCTGAAATTGGACTGGAAACGACAAACCACCTTGCTCCACACTGTAAGCTGATACACCAGACTATGAACAGAGGTAGATGAGATGGTGTCCTTCTTTCGGAATGGTTTCTTAAGGTGAAGGGCAGAGATCTGGGAACAGTGATATTTTAAAGCATCCCTGAGATTACTGTCAGAGATGCCTTACCTGGGCTGATTCTTTCTCCAGATGTTCTTATTTCTGTTCTTTGACTATGTGATGGGACTAGTTAAGAGAAATACTTCCCTCTCAAGTTCCCTGTTTAAGTACCATAGTACCTTATGTAGCTGGCCCTAATAGATGTATTTCGGTCACAGAGGAAATCTGTGTTTAAATGGGGATTTGAATCTTAGGTCTTCCGAACACTCAAACTGACAAAGCGTAAAGCATTCTCAACTCATTGGGACTTATATGGACATTCTCTTTAAAGACAGTAAGGATATTAATGTGAGTAAAATTTGTAGGTTTAAGTCCGTAATTTCTGTTCAGTCAATTCTTAATGTTGCAAAAATGTTGATAGGTCTTTTTCCTTAAAGGAACTGGGCAGAATTGTATCAAGGCACTGGCAAACATTTTAGAAAAGTATGTTATGATAATAACCTTGTACAGAAATATTGACTTACAGTACTTAATAACATTACCTGCCAGAGAAAACCTGGCAAGTCTTGGTCAGTGAACATTGCTAAGGAGAAAATTAATTTGTGAGAAATTCATAGTTCATCGGAAAGCACTCTTGGTCTTTCAGGTGTGTACTCTGGAAGGGAAATACTTAAATAAATAAAAAACCCTCAGGATTTTGTGTTTACAACGAGAGGAAAGGGACTCAGAAGGTCTCATACCGTGCTAGTAACTATCTCTTACTTAGTTTTTCACATATCATTGCTTAGGTAATAGTTCTTGTAAAAATACCAAGACGACTTTTACATCACTGAAACTCTATTTTAGTTATGTCTGCTTTACACTGCTGTAAGTTGTGAAAGAACTTGGATCATTCCAGCAGAATTGTTCTTAAATGATTCTTAGGAAAATCCCTAAGGTCACACAACAAGGATGTGATGGCTTCAGTGTAACGCAGTTAATGAAAGCAACCAATAGAGGTGCACAAGTCACAGCTGGCATTGCAAGGCCTTAGGCTTCCAAAATCCTAATCTTTTGTTAACCCTTTCTTATTTTAAATTCTTATAACCTGTTTTGGGGTTCTGGAGGGATTCAAACTTGTCATGAAATCTTGTTTTCCTCTTCCATTAGTGTTCATCCTCTTTTCTGCAATGGTAGTACTTCCTGGCTTTGGCTGAGTTGTATATATTTTGTTCTGAAGGCCTTTTGTTGGGCTCCTAATCATGTCTGATGTGCATGAGATACATTGTCTATCTCAATTTTTTTCCAGCAGTGGTTAATATACTGCAAAGAGTGTTTCTTAGTGAAGAATACCTATTATTGGTTTATAAATGAGAATACCTCATTGGGTTTTCTTAGAGATAAACATATGCATAGAGAAAGTGGGCTCTTGGTAGGAGGCTAATTAAAACTTCATGATCTAAAGTGTTTTCTGGAGTAACTCTAGTGAACTCTGCTGAAGTAAGATTAGATGAAAATTTGGCCTTCCATCAGGAGAAACCTTAATTAACACGTTGTTTAAAGGCTAAACTTTGCAAACAGCATGAAGAGGATTTTGTGGGATGAAGATCTAATAAAAAAAAAAAAAAGATATTTGGCTCTTCCTTCAAATTGGAACAAAAAAAACCGCTGGGTAGATCACAATTTTGTCAGTACTTGCAGTTAAGAACATTAATGTTGCACTTGTTAAGTCCTTTGACAAGCAATCAGACTGCTGCCTCATAGAGCTCAAACAAAAAATAAAATCTAAGTTATACCAGTCTTCTGCAGAAAGGGATGATTTCCCTTAAACAGAGACCTCTTGTGATGTCCTAAAACCCTTTGGCAATTGCAACGAAATAAAAACCAAACCAAACCCCAAACAAAAGAAACCCTAAAACCCAAACCCAGAACACATTGTTCAGCGAAGAGGTATTTCCATCCATACTAAATGCTTCAGCCACCACTGTGCTCATGGATTTTTGAGTTTTCAATGTCTTTTTACCCATAGAATTATCTTGCACTGATGCACCAATATGTAAGTTGTTGTTCCAAAAACCCTGGGCCCAACTCCAGATCCATCGTGTGGACTTGAAAAAGCCAGCAGGCTTTGGACTTACAAAAATAGTACTGGATTATTTATTTATATAGCACCCATAAATTTGCAGGTTGCTTTACACTCAAAAAATAAACTCTAGTCCCTGGAAGGGTAGTGGCACAATTAATTTTGTCTGCTAAGTTTAAATAAAAAGAAAAACTAATAAATTCTGAGAATTATAAAAAGATAATCTCATAACCAATCTCTTCCATCCTCGGTATTTTAAATATTTCTGTAGTGAATGAATTTGTTTTCTAGTCTAAAGAAAATGCAGAGAAGAATTGCCCCAATATCTCCTAAAAAAAGAATTAAACTAGCACACTGGAAGCACAGAACACAACCATCTGTTGCTGGGTTGTTGAATCAATGTCAAACTCAGCAGCATACGGAAGTGTGACGTACAGTATAGTCTATGGAACAGAGCAGATATTTTTGGTGACATCTGGATGCTTTTTATCTACTACACATACAAGGATTTTGGGGACAACAAACTCTTCATCATATGCCCTTAGAATATCTACAAAAGAAGAAAAAGAACCCATGATGTTTTCTCCCCAGGTTACATATTTCTTTATCTTCAAAAAGCCCTCTCTTTGAGGAGGCAGTCAGCTGTAACAAAATATATAATTTATTTACTTTCTCAGTTCTTATTTCTGTTGCACATTTTCTTAATGAGCTTATGAGTAAGGTGACCAACCCCACACGTCTTTTCCTTGGGTGACTAGTTCACTTTGGGTTTAGAAACTTGTCCCTGACATTAATGATGAGTGCGCCTGCTGACTGCCATGTAAAATGTTTACACTTTATGGCTATAGTTCAAGTACAAGCATAAGGAAAAATGAAGCAGCGTTGAATGAAAGTTGGAAACTTGGTATTGAAGTATACAATGGTCATATTTAATCTTTTTACAGTTGGCACCTGTTAAAAATTTACTGTTCCAGAGGGATCGGTGATAGTTCTGTGCTAACTTTATTGATGTAACAGTGACAAAATTCCAGTGATTTCATTGGAGACATCCATAATGAAAGTTTTTCTTAGCTTTAAAGTTGTACTGTGGGTGGGTGAGGGTTGTGTGCTTTTGTTCACAGTGGCATAATAACCGGTCATAGTCCATGTAAGAAAGCAATCCAAACATCTGCAAACAAAGGAAGTGGTTTCCATACATTGCACATGAGAGTTCTCAGAATAGCTCCTTTGCTGTTATTCAGCTGTCACTTGAGTTAGGTTTGAATTTACAGGAAAGAGAGACATCTGGTTCTTACTTTGAGTTCTCCATGGGAAACACAATAGCAGTAATTTCACTAAAGAAGGCTATCTACCAGTTAGTGATGATGGGACTATTTGGGATTTTTTTAGCTGTAGAGTGGATGCTTTTCTTCTTCAGGTGTCTCAGATTTTGGTGTACATTTCTTATCCTGTCTAGGCTCACTGTATGAAAGAACTTGAAAGAAGAATTCAAACAAGAAGCTTAAAATACTGTGGGTTTTTTAAACTTCAGTCAAATCATTTATGGACCTCAGGGGCAATAAAGGTACATGTTGGGGGGGGTTTCCATTAATAATTATTAGGACCTGATTCTAGTTGCAGTCTCATTTAAAATAAGTATCATTTCAGCGACCTTGATGAAATCAGGAAAATCAGAATCAGTGTTTTAATATATTTTCCTGATTGAAAGCGTGATGTGGTATTTCCCATGTCACCATCACCTCTTACAGACTTGAATTTTTGTCCATTTCTGTTTTCTCGGTGTGATTTCAGTTAATCAAGAGGTTAATTTGGAAGTAACTTGTAGAACATGGAAGTCTTCGAGTCTTGGTGAACCTGCTGGGGGGTAAGCTCATCTGTTTGTAGGAGTTGCTCAGTGCATTGTTAGGTCAACGAATTTAAACCAAAAATTAAACATACATTTTTAAGACCTTGTAGAAACACAAGAACATATGAACAGCTGTACTGTGTCAGCTCAAATGGCCATCAGTCCCAGTATCCGCTCTCTGCCAATGGCAGTAGCAGATGCCAAGGCAGCGGTACTTTGTTGGTATGCCCTCCCATATGAATGACTTCACCATCGATATTAGTATTTTCTATATTGCTTATATTGACAGGCATGACTGAGCTTGAGCTGCAGAGGTACCTAACAGGAACTCAGGGAGGAGAAAATATATTATTGTTGCTGGTTGTAGATGGAGATCCGTGGCAAGGGAGGTGAAGTGATTCTCCCGAAACAAGACAGGAATTTTGTTCCTGAAGGACCGAGTTTAAACCAGTTTTTCAGTCTCAGTCCGACATTTATGCTGTGAACACATTTTTTGCTCCCTTGTGGGACTTTGGTTTTGCTAGAATAAAAAGTGAGTCAGGAACCTCAGGAACTGGTCCAACGGAATGAGTATAACTGACATTTGACGATCAATCTGACCTTTAACAGTTTTTCATCTTACTAACATAAAACGATTGCTCACAAGGCACTGAACAAGGCCAGTCTGAAACCCCCTCCACTCTGAATCAATCTTTATTCTCTTCTTGGAGGCATTTGTTCTTTCCTTCTTTGTTGATATCTGATGTTTTGTGCTGGTATGAAAATAACAATAATAAAAATGATATGATTCAGGGGTAAAACATTGTGTCAGTCAAATTAGGTTCTGAATGGCTGGTAGGAAAAACTACTACTTCTTTCTGGTGATGTCCCAGGCAATTAGATACTGAGAGAATGGTGGACTGTGAATGGCTGATCTGTATTCTCTGGACAACAGAAATCTGAAGGAAGAAATTGTTCAATTTTGAAAACTTGTTATAAATAAATAGGCATTGACATCAATAGTGAATCTTGTTGCTTGTGTGCATGGTATTTGTATTTAGGAACTCACTAACTGAGATCCTATTGTGATTTTAGGAGAGGCAAGGTGTTAGATTTAAAATACACTGAACTTTACATAAAGATCACTATTTGATCAAAACGATCAAGTATATACATCCTGGAAGCACATTATTATATTCAAACACGGAAATTTACTTTTTAAAATTGCTTTGATCAATTTTCTTTGCTTGCAACACAGACTCTACTCCTGGCAAAGCATATGCTTAAATTTACACACATGAGTAATTGTATTGAGTTCAGTGGGATTATTCACATCCAGAATGTTATGTGTATCTCTAAGATCTATTTGAACTAGCTTTATTTCACATGCCATTCATGCAATCTAATGGATGAGGAAAGTTAAAAAACACCACCCTGTCACTTCTAGCCCTTAAGTAATCCAAATAAGTCATATTATCCTCTTATTTAAGTATCTGTACAACTATGCTGGCACGTGCAATTACTGGGGATATATATGAGGCCAAGATCAAGCCCAGATAGTTCCCGCTTGAAAGAGGATGTTGCTTATGACAGTAGATTTCCTTTACCTATATGTATTTTCTCATTAAGACTATAATCCTTTCTTGTGACCTTTTATCAGACATAACTTTTTAGGAAGGTGTATTACAAGGAAGGTGTATTACAACCTGGATACAGAAGTTTATTTTCCTCAAAGCTGTTTCCTGAACATAAGTTTGTCTCTTCCAGTCTTTGTCATATGGCGATACAAATATTGTTTGGCCTCTTCATTTGAATATACTGTAATTCAATCAGCAGTGTTCCTTCTACATTCTTAGCATCATCTGCGCCAAATGTGGTTGGTAGCATGCTTTCTCGCTTCAGAGAGCTCGGTCACAGTGGACCCATCATCCTCTACCTTAAAATATCTTATGGTTGGAATTCCATCCCTTGCTTTCAAAGCTTTTGAGTGGTGAGACACGCCTCCCCCCCATCCAGTTCTCTGAATTTCTTCATTATTTTCTTTGCTTCCTCACTTCTTTATGTAGAGGTCTATCCATACTAGCTTCATGGAAGATCTTTCTCTTACTATTATTTTACTCTTTCTGAACTCTGCCTATTCCTCTCCCTGGCAATCCCTAGGAAACGCGTCTCTGCCAGTGTCATTTAAATGCTGTACCTCTGTGAACCATTGCGTAATACTTGGGATAAGGAAGGATGCCTTATTAAAATAAATTGCATTGTCTCCCTGGCTTCTGCTGAGCAAGCTTAACCTTCACTCTTCCTGCTGATCCTGACTCATACTTCATACTATGTTGGTAGGGACTATTTTAGTCCAGGGGTTCTCTGATTTTGTGTCTGTCCTCATCCCATCCAAGACAAGGAGTTGCTATCCTTACTGGTGATATTCGATATTAACTAAGACTAAAAAGAATAAAAATAACAATCATGTTATTGTTCATTTTTTTGTAAATGTACACCAAACTGCACAGAGCAGGCACAAGACAAGAAAAAATTATTAAAACTGGATATTCCTTGTTATGTGATACTTAAACATGCTTTTGTTTAAGATTCTGTCTCATCTGTTCAGTCCTAGTTTCCATTTTCCCCCAAAAAAAATCTTTGGAATGCTGTTCTGTTTGCACAGGATGCTTCCTCCCTTCTGACGGACTTGAAAGAGATAGCAGGCTGTGCTTTATGAGGCTCCCATTTCTACAGCATCAATTTTGGATGACTAACTTGTGGAGTTTTTCTGGAAATATTACTTGTATTTTCAAGAAATAGAATTTACAGCCTCAAGACCAATTTCCAAATCTAAATTGTAGAGACCATTTTTTTTGCTTGATAGCCGCATTTCTCCACCTGGCTTATGATTTTGTTCTTTTAATTTTATATGCATACCCAGCCGGCATCAGTGAAAAAACCCATGCATTTGCAAAAGACAAATTGAACATGGTAATCAGTTATATCTGCAAAAGTTGGTACAAAATGTTGGAACCTGGCAGAAAATTAAATTCAATATCTCTAAAAAGAAAAGATAGTTAACATGTTTCATTAAAAACTAGAAAAGCGATGAATATGTAAAGGGATGCATTTAAAAATGAAGCCATACACAAGTGTCATAATGAATTAAAGCATGTGTCTTCGCTTCCCAAGCGTACCATGACTTTTTACAATACCAGCAGAAATGTATAAGCACTCACAATGTAAAGTGTGATCAGTGTGTCCAGTGCTTCCTAAAAAATCACACCTTCTGTTCATGCTCTGTACAAATTGTCTGACTGAGAGAAGCCTGATTGCTTTTGGACCCCTTGTGCACATTGATATGAACTCATGTTGTCTACATGCCTGGACTTCCAGACATCTGGCAACAGGGTTGGAGCTACAGCTTTGGTGTGGCTACTGCCAAGCATTTAGAAATTTAGGACAAATATACAAAATTTTCCATTTCCATGGGAAAAGAATATCCAGGAGAAACCTGGGTACAGGAGAAACACAGATGTAGGCTATGCCTACCTATGTGAATTGCACTGTACAATGGCTATTATATGTAGAATTGAGATGCTTATGTCCTTGACAACAACTGTGTATACTGAAAGCTTGGCTGGTGAGCAGAAGTGTGTAGTACAACTAATCTATTGACAACAGTTATTTTCTGTGGGAAATCTGGAGGTTTTTTGGTGACTGTACTCATTTTAGAGTTACAGTATGTATTTGGTGTAATTCCATTGATCATCCCCTCAGTGCTTTTCACTTTCAGAAGAAATCCCAAAACAAACCCTGCAAGCCTTTAAAAAAGGAAATTTATTATATCTAAAAATATTTTCAACTTCAGTACTGAAACTCAGATTTTCATTTGAAACTGGGTTCTGTTTATTACTATAAACAACACATTCATGGAAATAAAGGAAACCACAGACTAAAACAGTCATTCCAGCAGAATGAATGCCTTTGTTTTGGCAAAGGAATGTAGATCAGTTCTACCCCTTGGGTTCTGAAATTGAAAGGGATTTGAATTAAGTAGTGAAGGTAAACTGGCATTAAAATATTTTTCTTTGCTCTGAATTTGCAGGCTGAATTTGGTAGATTGTGTTACAGGGATGTTCTAGTTTTCTTCATTTTCTCAGTGGCAGATTTTAGGCAAGCGTTCAAAGTTGCTGCACCTTACGGAAAGGTCGTTGTTTTTTAAATACCTGGCAACTTTAAATCTTCCAAGGTTCGTTTGTGTGAGCCGAGAAAGAAGAGATGGACTTGCAGTTTGCTTTTCAGGGTTCATGAATTCAGGTTTCCTGATTCCAAGACTTTGCTGTGATCAAGCCAGGTGCCTCAAAACACCAAGACATGAAGCAGTTCCTCCATTTTACCGGAGTGCACTCAGAGTATCTATTTATGCTTACTTTTGTACTACCTGATATTCTCTATGGGACAGAAAGTTCATCCCTGAAATGGGCAAAATAAGAAATTAAGATTAGCGGTCTTGCTTCACAGTTTGTCTCACAGTTTATCACGATCTCCCCAAACTATTTTGCCCTGTTAGACTGGGATTTAGGTGTTTGCACTTTTCTGAGAGAGTCCTCTCCTTCTGGCAAGACAATGTTTCTTTGCCAGTGGAGGGTTCTGTTCTGGGCTTCGTAGCGTGGAATGACAAGCAAAGCGAATCCACCCATCCTGGTGTTCTAGTGCCATTTATTTTTACTGCTCCATAAGATTTAAGATTGTTTTATGACCATGTTCTAGACTCGTTTTTTGTTTCAAGTTTGATTACTTTTTTTTTTCTTTCTCTCACGTGGTTGGTTGTTCTTAACATGTGGACATCGGCTTTCTGTAGTATTTCCAACATAACTGCGTTCTAGCATGCAACAGTTACTGTAATTCATTCTTCCCATCCTACGCATACCCAAATGACCCACACCCATCTCCTACTTCCTTGTTTCAGCAGAAAATTAGTCCATCAGTATGAGCAGGTCATACTACACCAACAGGAAAGCTGCTGCACTTTTTTATGTAAGTCATGTCATTGCTTCCTATACTCCCTGTGAGCACATTCAGAACTACAGTTTAAAGGCTACATTCCATTTTATCAAGTCTAATGGATCTATGCAACACAGAAAAAAGAGTTCTCTACCAGAAGTAAATCAGTTCGTTCACTTGCAGAAGTTCTTGGTTGCCTTTAATGACTGGGCAGAACTGAGTACATGCAGCAGTTCTGGAGACCTGGACTGTAGCATTAGGCAAGTTTTGTACATTTTAATTATTTCTGTGGTACGTTTGCTAGAGTTTGTTTTTAAAGAGGTATGGCTCCATGAAGTAATTTATTAATGAAATCCACAAGGCTTCCCAAGGCCTGAAGCAGCAGGCCGATAATGATTAATGAAGACAGTTAGCATGTGGCTGTGAGTCCCAGCATAGCTCACGTATTAGGAGCGTTCTTCAGGCTGGATGGGAAGCAAGGAGAAATGATCTGCTGAGACACGGTACTTTGATTATAAATATTCTACCATACTTAAGATGCACACTGCATTTGTAAATTACATATAGGAGGATTATACGTGAATAGTTTTTCTTATGAATTACAGTAAAAGCTACCTCTGATTCTGAATAGCACCAGAATATTTTACATACTGAGATGGATAGTATATATAGTATACTGTTGGCCACGATATTTCAACCTAGATTTCTCAGCTGAGAGAGTATGATGAGGTTATTGGGCTAGTTACACAATAAGCTCTGTTAATGGCAAAGAAGTATGAAGAAAAAGATAGCAAGAAGGGTTTAACTTTCAGAAGATGTAAGCTCATGGACTTCACATTAGACATTCCAAGTTCTGACTCTTCATTCTTGGTCACTCTCTCATTTGATGTATTCCTAAGCAAACATTATGATGTGTATGTGAACATTTAACATTATCTACATACCTAATAGCTATTCAGTGCGGCATCTCATATCAGTACTCTTTTTTTTTTTTTTTTTTAACTTGCTAGAGCTAATGGTAATTCCACCAGCTTTGTGCAAAAATAAGTGAAATTATCTTTGAGCATGGAGCTGACATCTCTGGATGCCAAAACAGTTATTGTTTTGTGTGAGAAATCAGAGTGTGCCAAAAAATTCTTTCTTTTCCCCTTGCTCCTCTGTTATTAAAGCTCATTGAAAACTAAAAAAAGTAGAATCTAGTGTCAAGAAGAAGAATTGTTAATATTAGATTTAAAAATTGCAACAAATCAGTGTCACATGACAAAAGTAAAAACTATCTCCTCATCAAAATGATACCTATTGGAAAGAACAGTTTGCAGAGGAACTCCTCTAAATCTATGGAACTGAATCTTGTTCCTCTGAACAATCCACCTTAGTTTGCACATCACATCCACTCATCTAAAGAAAACCACAGGCAGAGCAAAATGCCAGGATACCTAGTGGTAGGTACTTTGAAGTAAACAGCTCTGTCTCACAACATTTGCAACCTCAAAAACAATGGGATGTCTCATTACAGAACATTTTCTCCAGTTGTTGCAAGGCATTTTTCTCTTTTTTTCTGGCTGCTGAGGTACAGTGCCTGCACTTCGGGGATATACTAGGGCAGGCTGATTCCTGTATACAGAGGTATGTGTTTCACCACCAAAAAAGCTCTCATGTGAGTCATGAAAGCAAGCCAAGTACAATGATGACAGAAATGGGGGAGGGCTTGGGCACATATGTGCTATAATGCAAGGTTGGTGCCTTCAGTTGCTTGCCCATTGAGCTCCAATGGATTTGTGTTGCTGCCTTCCTACCAGAAAAGTACCCTTGTCAACTTATGGACCTCCCAAAGATGCCCCTCTGGCCCCAGTGGTGTTGTCATCGGGTCCATGCCTGACTCTCCCAAAGAGTTCACTCTCTGGGGGTACAAGAGGATGGGAGCTTTCCCAGCCAACAAGGAAAGGATAACAATAAAAAGTACTGGTGATCCTGTACCTGGTCCATAGTAACAGCTGAGTTCTCCACAGTATCTTAGGTGAGGTAAATGTAAATAAAGTATTTAATAGAGAGCAATGTGAAGCATTATGTAGATTTTTATAGGGATTTCCTTTAGAAAATTAACACTGTTCTTACCAAATTTTTCCAAACCATCACTACTCCCAGTTCTTCCTCCATATGTTTCTTTTCTAAAACTCATACTCCTTGCTAGAAAAGTAGAAGTTAACTGTTAGGTCATAGTATTCTTCAAAATGAGTCAATTCTCCCATATCCAACAGAGTTCAGTTTGAGTTTAGCTTCTGACTAAGATGTAGTATAATTAAAATGGGGAAAGCGGCGCAGTGCTTAGTACTGTGTCTGCTAATTGCTCCAGTACTTCCATTTATTGTTACAGCTCTCCATGATGCATTATCACTCTGGTGGCTTCCTCCACCACCACCTTTAGCAGCTTTTGCTTAGTTTAATTTCTGAGTGTTGCTGCACGTTGGTGTGCTGAGCACTTGGCACAATTTGCAACTAAGAAGTCTGGTCCTGAGCTTGCTACTATTAAAGTTCATATTTGATCTTCTACCTTCTGTAATCACAAGAGGCGACATGGCGACATGTTGCTGCTTTCATTTTCCCCCTTTCCCGGTCTTCTCTCTCTCCTAATGCATTGCAAAGAGATTGTGACAGCTGAAGTGAACTGTAGCGCCACAGAGTATGAGGCATGTGTCATGGAAGTCAAACAAAGGGAGAAAAAACTAAGGACGCAAAGCTAAGTATTACTTAATGTACTAATTACAGAATAAAAGTGTCGGTATTCTTGAAAAGATAAGATTTACAAAATGTGTAAAATCTATAAAGTCTACTAGGAGATTGACTTTGCAAGTTCCATGTGCTGCACTTACCTACTCTCTGCCAGGTGCTACGCTATCAACAATTGCCTGAGGAGTGCAAAGTTGCTTTGTACTAGGTTCAGTGGGAGCAGAGCACAGTTTTGGATGGAAAGGAAAGAGAACACTAAGAATCGAACAGGCAAAAATCTTTTCTCCACCACACTCAAGGAAATGGGTTTCTGTGAAACTAGGGTGGGAAGCACATACCAAAGTGGTTTGCAGCATTATTAGTAAACCACTACTTGGTGTGTATGACCCCATCAATGCCTGATCATCACAGGAAACATACCTGACGTCTCTACACAGAGCTTTAAGGTCACATTTAAGTGCTTAAAGAAACAGGTAAAGAGACTAGCTGGAATCTGAAATTTACTTTGAAGTCGATATGAGTCAGGCACAGAGAGATTTGACACTGTCAGCTGAGATTTGACAGCTAGGTACTTACCTCAACCTTTACACACATAAGTGTATTTCTGCAGCTCTGGCTTGCAGCCTTTTAACTTGGCATTAGAGATTCAGAATTTCTGATTTGGAGATTGGGGATCATAGTGATACTTGAGATAAGGGATGCTATGGTTGGTCATGTCTTTTCCTGTTATCTCTCATTTTATAGAGGAAAATAGCAAAATTCTGAAAATGGTAGCAAGTTCTCTTCTACACTTTGGGTTTTGAGTCCCATGAAAAAAATTACTGTTTCTTGTGAAAACCAAACAGTCACAACCAGGAGTTTCAGATGGCTTTGTTCTTCCTAAGGTGAAACTTTCTCCAGCACCTCTACATTTTTTCTTTTCTCCTTCTCTTGCCAGAGATAGGGCACCATTCCTTTGCAAAAATAGTTGAGTGGATGCTAGGTTAGTTGAATTGTATGTTATTTTGTCTGATTCATACCTTTACTAGTCTCTTGCATTATGAATCTTCATTTCTCTCTAGCATGACATGACCTATATTAATATTGGGGTTGGAACTAGATGATCTTTAAGGTCCCTTCCAACCCGAACCATTCTTTGATTCTATGATTCTAATATAGCATCAGAGAAACCTTTTGTTCTCACACATGAAGGCAGTAGGACAGAATGTTGCTATCACCGTCTTAGTCTCAACCACAGAACATATGTGATTATCCCCGAGTAGATAAATGAACTCACGTATTTCAGCACCTAATTTATGGGTTATTTGTCGTCTCTGAAGAAGATTATGTTGGCTAAGAAAGACAGGAAAGACATTCAACCTGGTCATTGTACATAAAACCCACTGTATATTACTCCACTAATCTGCTGTGAAATTGCAGAGATAGAATTAAAATACTGGTCATTAAAATAATTTAAAATACTTAAGCTGTAAAATATAGCACTGTTACACCGTGTGTCTGTCACGCAGTTCGGCTGAGCACTCCTTTGTCTCAAAGCTCAGCCTGGACTAATCAGAAGGGTAATTAACGCCCTGTCCACGCGGTGGCACCCTCGGCAGGTACGTGAGCCCATTGCTGACAGTTAGCCAGCCCTTGCAAGAGAGCATCTTCACTTGGCTTCTTCCAAAATCCGGGGGTGTATGAAGGAGCTTGAGAATGTGCAAAGGTCCATCTGGAGGAAGGACATTTTGTCTGGATGGGTGTAAGCTTCCTTATCATATCAGAGCTGCTACAGCTGCATCAGGCTTTTGAGGTCTTTAACTCAGCTGAATTTTCTCTCTCCATGAACTGACAGTTTAAAAAATACTTTGTAAATCATGAAGAAAGGGGCAAATCCCACTTTACTCTTTCCTTATATATATATATGTATATTAATCTCTGATATCCAAGCAACCTGAATTCTCATCTAGTTTTCCAGCCCTGTGTCTCCTTATTATGCCCTCTTGTAAAGGCATAATATTTGTAGTTGTAGGACTGGTTTCTTTCCCTTTTTGTATATCCTTTATTTTGCTCCATGTACATCTTTTAGCAGAATCACAGTGTTTGTGTCTGCTTTGCACCACACAGGGGTATCTGTTCTCAAAAACTTGCTATTCAGAAAGATTTATGTTTCCCATGCTTCTTCCTATGTGCTGTTTTCATGTGGCACCATCCTCTCTGATGAGAGCATCTCTTTGTTTTACTGATGTCAATACCACATTTACCATTGTCTTTCATGAGGCCATGGCTTTACCAAAGCAGTTGGGCATCTGTGTGCAGAGAAGCAGAGGGGAAATAAGGGAAAACACTCAGGAGAACGCTCTTCTGAACTGAGCTTACATGACTGGTAGTAGAGAATGTGATCTATCTGATATCAACGTCTGGTTTGCCTTGTTTTTAGGGGGCAGTCCCTTCGAGGTGAAGAACAAAACTCAGGCAGCAGTAGCAGTGCAATGACAGTAATGGGAAACTGTAGAAGGCAAGTAATATTCTGGCCCACCTAAATATCATTTGTTCCAAATGTTCAGAATAGTCCATTCTTTAACTGTTGTGACATTTATCATGAAAGTTGACTATAATGATGAATGGTATTTTTATTCGATTGGTCAAGACTTTAAAAAAGGTAAATAGTTTTTCATGTTTTCAATTAGGAAGTGCTAAATTTAAGAGCCCCTGAAAAGACTTGTTTCTCAGGTTCGTGCTGAGCACCTTTTGAAATTGCAGTCCAAGTCTCCCTGGTTTTTAGGGAGGTGAAGGCTTCCCAGTTGCATTTCAAAGATAGAACATTAACACCTGAGAAGAAATACCCTCAACTCTTAAAAACTTCTCTCCTCAAATGTATTCATAGACTGAAGGTATATAAAGTGATGCTTTGTTATCATGGGTGCCTGTACTGAAAGATCTCTTGGAAGTATAGGTAGTGCCACAGAATTTATCCAAGTATTTCACACAAAGTTAAAACAAAAGGGCAGGGAAAACTAACAGCTATAGCTGGATCGTACATGGTTTGCAGGTGTACTGCTCAGGCAAAACCACAAACTATAAATACAGAAAACCTTCCCAGAACTTTGTCTTTGTTAAAAAGAGCTCCAAATTCTTCATGTTATGATGTAGGCTCTTGGTTTTTTAACTTTTTTTTGCAGAGTCCTTCTTTGCAGATCTGAATTCTTCCTTCATGAAAGCACAAGGCTTGGCTCTTAGTTCCGTATGTTTATAATCCCACACCCTGAGCACAAAATAGTGTTGAAGATCACTCCCTTGGCTTATCCTGCCAAATACAAACTTTAAAGAGATTTGGGATACGGATATTATTTTGTCCTGCTCAGCAGACCCCTGACTGAGATGATATCCTTAGGGTTATGAATTATTATTGAAAGGAGACACAAGAACAGTGTGCTCCAGTTCTCCTGCATGTGGCTTTAATTACAGATTCTCATGAATCCTTTTCATACCTGCTTTTACATTTTTTTCTTGAAATCTCTTCCACTCTGTAATGATCCTGTTCAAATGAGTTGCTAAAAGACTATATAGGAACTACATGGACAGAATTAAGGGATCGTGATACTGCCTTTCATCTTCTTGTTTCTAATTCAGCCTGACAAACTGTGCAGAATAGCTTGAAGAACTGGGGCCTCTTCATCATGAAAGCATCTATAAATTAAAAGCGAAGGAGCCTGAGCTGCTTTTCATCATTGTAGATCCAATGGCTGAATTTACATACCAAACAAAACAATATAATCATTTTATAAAATAATGTTTTCGGAAAACATAGGTTTCAGGATTATTTTTTTTTATTCAATAATAGCAGCACTTCATTTCTTTTAAATAAATATTTATACAAGCATTCACTGTAAAACAAGATAACCTAGGGTCTGAGGCCCTTCAGGGAAGTATCTCTCATTTTCTATGATGATTTTTTTTCTGACCTGCTTTATAAATATTAACCACTGAGTAGTTAAGAACCTAAAAAATATTTTTGAATACTGAAAGGAGATTAGTTTCCTTTTTATCAATGGGACCTTACTCAGTGCAGGCTACATCTGAGCATCTAAGAGCAGAATCTAGTCCTCTAGAAACTAACAGTAAATTAAGTCATAAGTAAAACCAAAGTGGGTATTGACAAATGCACTGTAAACAGCTGCATTTCTGAAATGCTTATAGGCAGGATAAATTTCACCCCCAGACTCCCTTCACGTGTCTCAGAAGTTTCTGGCATACTGGTGCTATAAAGATATTAGAAAAATTGCACTTAACAATTGGATGCCAGCAAGGTACTAGTTTCAGGCAAACATCCCCCACTTCTTCCCCCCCCCCCCCCCCGCTCTTAAATTCTTAAGTGCTTCTTAAATTCAAAGAATGGATGTCAAGATGAGCTGGGAACTCTACTGTCCTGGAACAGATCATAGTGTCTAATCTGTTTTTATATCTTTTTTGGTGATGAGACTCCATTAATTGGCTTGGCCTTGTCAGTAGAAGATCAGTTCGCTGTTCATAACAGTGATTACTGCCATATTCCAGTCTGCATTTTTCCAAACAACTTGTGTCCCTCCAGTATCTACTTTTACAGGCATTTATTATGTTAACAGTTAAATCCAGGGGCCAGATACTTCAGGATGAAGAGTGGTAGTTTCAAAACAGTCAAAAGAAGTTATGCTTCCAGCTGAAACTGAATTGGATTATGCAGTAAAATGATATTTTCAAAAGAGCTGAAGGGACGTAGCTCTTCTTCAACTCTTTTGAAAATATCAGTTTACTCTATTACTTGAGAAACAAATACAAGCAGATAACCATTGTGCAAATCTTGCCCAGAGGGGCGAAGACACTAATCTACAGCGTGGAAGATCAACCCTCTGTTTTGACACAGGATTTGAGAAGCCCGAGTGCCCAGTTAGTCTCTCTATTTCAGTTTCATTTTTTTGTAAAATGGGAGAATAGCAGTGCTGTCACCTTCAGGTGATAGAACCGTAGAGGAGAGTGGAGACTGTAGAAATACCTGGGAGAGTTTGTAGTCTAATCTTTCCTAGAAGTAACACCTCTTCCATAATACTGGGGACCGTGACTGATTGAAGACAAAATCATCTGCTAAAAAGAGTATCTTGTTTCATTTGAACAACAAGGGCCTTCTTAACTTCGCCATTCCCTGTAATCTTCCTATGATAATACGTTTTTCCAGACTGCTATATTCTGTGGCATTAGAAGCTATGTGTAATAGTACTGGTAGATTAACAGTTAATTAATCTGCTAATTAACCTGTTAATCTGTTTATTTTCTGGATAAAATAGACCATGCTGTTAGTTTGAATCTTTTCACATTTCATTACTAAACGTATCAGTTTGTTTCAGAGTAGGTTCAGAAGCAGAGTCCAGAGATTAAATCCTGTTGTGGTAGGTTCTACAAAAATCAAGCCCAGAAAGGTTTGCTCTGTTTAATTAACAGGAGAAGGTGAAGAAAGGCAGAATAATGGCATATGTAAAGTAAGGAATAGAACACACAGAGATTATAACTTTGTTTTTCCAAGTTATTTAGACACCTACCTCTTGTGGATTGAAACTTGTTTTTGTGTAGTATGTTAAAATTTACAGAGTGAAAACAGAAGCTGTGACCCTAAATGGAAAGTAGCTGCCTAGATAACTTGCCCAAATCTATATAGGAAACTGAGGCTAGAAACTGAGCATTTGCCTCAAAATTTAGACATTAATCAGAAGGCTGTTGCCCCGTGGTATATGGTATTTCAGACCAATCAGCTGAACACCACAGACAAAAATAGCATTTCTGCAGCACAGCCGGGGAAGAGATGATTTAAGAATAGACCATCTTAAATTCTGTGTGGTATTGTGAGCCACATGTGTATATGATCAGAGGATTTATCATCGTCGTGCTCTGAGACCATATTCTGGGATATAGATTTCTTTGTGGACAGACTGTTGGGATACCCGATTTGAAAACACTGAGGGTCCCAGAGCCTGCGCTTAAGGTAGCACTGGCTTTAGAGCAAAAATGAGCTGTATATTACCTTTGCTTCAGGCGTAGAGTCCCTGTTTTAGTAAGTTTTAAATTTTGTACAGCAATTAAGTGCTGTTTATAATCTCATGTCTATAAAATATATCTGTAGCTGTTAGCTATTTGAGAAAATTATGTTGTCAACATTACAAAACTATTAATTATCCTGAAATTAGAACATGTCTCTGGAATGTAGAATAAATGAACATGAGGGCTTGTCAGACTGCGGTAAACTCTGTGTAGTTCATTGGTAGCTAGTTGAGGAAAAATCTTACAGAGTAGAATTTAAATGATACGGTTACATGTAATGTTAATTAGTCACTTGCTATCTTTTTTGCCTGATTTTATTTTTAAATTTTCTATTACTAGTTGTCAAAAAGCCAAGTTTTGGTAAGGTTTTTGCAGGCTAGGGGATACATTCTGGCCTACGCTGCTTTTTGATTAATTTTTCTATTCTCTGTAGTTTTTCATACTTTCACATAACAACAACTGTGTTCCAGGAGAGCTCTAAGAAAAATAATTCACGCTTATTACTCATCAATCCTTGAGCAGTTTGACCACAGTTGATTCTGCAAGTTTTAACTGAGTTGAAGGCTTTATTGCTATTGTAGTAGCTTTTATCAAACCCTGTAAGTCTCTAACATTATATTTTCTGGCCTAGTTGTTCCAGCGTTGTTGAATAGCTTACTCGTAGTCCTATTCCTGGAACTGAATTTATTTGCAGAGAGAAAATGGCTTGCTAAATAAAGTAAATTCAAAAGTATTCCTATCCACAACCAATTCAGATGTAGTAAAAGAAAAATAAAGTCCTAAAGTCCTAAAAAATTTATTTTGCACTTGTTAAAAAAATGTTCACGTGGTACAAAGTCTTTGCACATTGCTATGTTCCTCTGAAAGACTAAGAGAGAAATTAGTGCACGCAAAATGGCCTAAAAAATCCACTGCAGTGAGTAAAACTGCTAAACTAAGGAGTTGTATAAAATTTGGTTTTTGTAGTTAGCTGGCTTTATATGTACTTTTTTCAGTTTTGATTCGAGTTGTGGTTTTGACTCTGTTTTGAACAGGACCAGAACCATAAATGTGAGTCCAAATACCAACAACTCCTGGCCCAGATCTGAGTTTTTCATCTTGAGCTCATCTCTGATTCAAAAGAACCCCTAAATTCTAGGCAAAATTCTATCAAAACCACTAAGCTTCACTGTTAGGAGTGCCAAGCCACAGTTCTGCCCAGGTTTGTTGAAAGTGGTTTAAAACTGGTCATAGATTCTGTTGAAAATGATCCAAAGCTGGATCATAATATTTAGAAACTTCAGCAAATCTATGCAGAACTCAGCATTTGCAATAAAACTGAAATTGAGAGAGTGTTGTGAGGTCTTAATTTTTTTCTGCGGACA
Source organism: Fratercula arctica (assembly GCA_947846985.1). Classification (NCBI taxonomy): domain Eukaryota; kingdom Metazoa; phylum Chordata; class Aves; order Charadriiformes; family Alcidae; genus Fratercula; species Fratercula arctica. The sequence goes on along the minus strand of CANTUZ010000013.1, from coordinate 373,188 downwards.
TTTGGTGCAGTTCTGCATACCCATCATGAGAACTACACTGATTCAGAGGAACTGGTAGTCTGGAGAACTCGTGTGCTTGAGAGTAATTCTTAAAGAGCTGAAAGAAATGATGGAAATATATCAGTTTCCTCTCTTACACTTTTTACATTTTTAGTGAAGTTGTTCTTGTTCTGTTCTGCATTCTGCACAATTAAAATAAAAGCCTTTGAAGTGTCTGAATTTGCTTTTTTTTTTTTCCAGAGACTTTGTCATAGCCTCTTATGCAAGTGATAGCATTAAATTGGAGCAGCACAATAAATTCCAGGCAGCAAGTAATCTTCATTAAGCTTGTTTATTTGCAGGAGCTCCATTAAATTAAGAATCCTTATCAGGATATGTCTGCACTGATGAAACTAGCTTGACTCTTTGCCTCAAGGATTGGTTCCCTACCTGACACCTTGGGGTCCTGGACTCTAATCATGTGTTTAGCAAACCCAGCAGATCATTAGTTCAAAACTGACATTTAACCTATTGTACAAGAACACTCTTTATGGTAATTTTACACAGTGTCCATTTTACAGACTAAGAAATGGGGGTGCAAAACAAGGCATGACTTAAAACAGGTCAAAGGAGACCTGTGGCGGAGTCTGAAAACTAGCATACATCCCTGTCCACTGGGTCCGAGTCCACCGACTTGATCTTAAGACACTTCTGTTGTGATAATGGCAGGTGTCCTCTTGGCTCATGTTTGCAATCCAGTGTGAGGTAAGAGTGCTTGTGAGTTCTCATGAGCCTTGCCCCCTGTACTGACCAGACCTTAATAAACCTGTTTGTTTCCAGCTGGGACTAAGGGCTGTTACGCATGGATACACCTGATAGCATGAGTTTTAAATGCCACAGGATGAGACTCGCTGGCCCAAGAGGATCCTTGCAGGCCAGCATTCTTAAACAAAGCACATAGAAGTTTATCTTAACTCAGAGAGACCCCTTGATTAATTATAGGGCAAAGGCGCACCATTCAAATGCATCTGAATATTTTATTCAAATCTATTTGTAGTCAGAGAATTGGGACACACTGAATGAAACTGCATTCCATTGAATTCAGTGGCAAAACTCGCAGCTGATTTCAGAAAAGACGTCGTTTTACTCATGCATTAGTCAATGAATCACTTAGTAAACACGTAGGCTATGTTATTTAATTTTGACTTTCTAGGTATTCATGGGCTTACCTGCAAAGGTCTGTGACTCCCAGGCAAGACAGCTTGTATTTCCATTTTCTGTTGCACTTATAGGATGCATCAGGATGCTTCATGCTTCTCCTGCAGCTAAAATGTCTGTAGTGTCAGGTGGCAACAATGTGTGTTGCACACGTAGAACATTCTGATCTTAGGTGTATCTCTGCTGCCAACGTGAAACTTCCAAGCATTAAGACCTGAGAGAGAATGACCTTAAATATCTGGCTAGATCTAGTTTTACTCTGTTGATTTCAGTGTGGCAGTTATACAGCGTGTTTAACAGGTGCCATTTTCACATATTTGATCCAGCCCGAGAGCATATTTATATATAATAGAGATGTTTGTCTTCAGCTGTCAATATCGTAATAAAACTAAGTCTCATTTGGGAAGCATGATTTGTACTGAGAAGTGCTCCCCTCACTCCCTATTATTTCCAAAGAGAAGACTGACTTTGTTTGTTAAAGTTCTCTGTTCAGCATTACCTAAAACACTTGTTAATTGTGAAAGGCTCTAAGCATTGACCCACTTAGGAAATCAGTGCATTCTAATGAAAGTTTTGCAAATGTTACAAAAGTTTCTCATTTTGGATTCTTAAGTAGTAGCGATGATGCAGTGAAAATGCAGTTCCTACTTTTATCATCACATAATTTGGACGGTGTTATTCGTCTTGGGTTTAGGAAATGCTGCTAAGGCTATGAAAAAGAAGCAAAAGATTTCAGATGCTGTGAACACTTGAGATTGGAGAACGAGCACCCTTAAAATGAGAAAAGATCAAAAATGAAAGATTAATCAATTCGTAATGAACTGAACAATAGAACTGCAGTCTAATACCTTGAAAAGGAACTCATAAAACATTAAACCAAATTTCCGACTAAGTGTATTTAATGATGACTGTAAGTCACTGGTGAGGTTTCTTCTCCAAATTATTTAGGCAGAAATTTACATTTTTTTGAAATACCGATGAAAATTGTTTTGGCATGTTTAAATTCTGCTGCACTGCAACAAAAATATTTGGAAATATTCACCCCTCTGAACGGGTAATTGCGGTGAGTTGGACACATCATCAGCCACAGATAGGAGGCCTTCAAAAAGAGGGCTCCACTTAAGATGTTTGTGCTCTCGCTTAATTAAGTCAATGGCATTTGGTTCTAGCAAAGTTGTTCTGCTACACAATGACAAGAAAAATTACATATTAGTGAAGATCTGGGAAGAGATGACTGCACATCTGCTTATATTTGCCCTCCTGGCATGACCCATCAGATTGCTCTTTAGGACTAAAATTAAAAATGCGGGAATTGAAGATTTTAGTGAAAAAAGCTCATCTCTTCTCCTAATTGAAAATGTAGAAAGGCTTAATGGAGAGAGGCTGAACTTTTAAATGCTTGGGGTTTATATTGCTATTGCAGGCGCTCCGTGTGTGTATGTACCAATAATAAGTATGTATCTGCTTTTACAGTGACAGACTATTTTAATGTGGCTCAGACAGTTATTGGTACCAAACTGCTTGATAATGAATGTATGGAAAACTGTGATGACGGATCAAAGGATCAGCATTGTAGGTTTCCATTCCTGATGTATCTAGTTTAGACTGACTGTAAATAAAGTTCTAGTCAAGCTCCAAATGAGCAAGGCAGGGTCTTGCAGGGTAGGGTAGCATTATCTTAGAAATGCTGCTGAAACATCCTTCTGAAGGGGCTTATTATCTGTGTGAATTGTGAATAGATTTGTAAGCCTTGATTTTTAGTGAAAACTGCCTAAAGCGATATTAATTGAATATGCATCTTTCTGATAAACATACTGCACTTTTGAAACTGTTGTCATCAACATGACAACAAATGAGCGCAGAAAAATAAAATCCCTGAGCAAGAGGCAGATTTGATGACGTGAAATTGTACTGAGAAGTATGGAGCTTGCCATTCCATTTTGTAAACAACTGCACACGTGTGGCTGCATCAGATGGACACTGTTTATGTGCAGCGGTTGTTGAGTTCTGCATTTGTGTCACAATAAAAGATGTAAGAAGAATAAAAGTGATGGAAACAAAATGAATATGCAAAAAAAGAAGGAATCTCATTCAAAGGAGAGCAGTAACTTTGGAAATGACATCCAGCCTAGTGTATGCTCTTGCAGTTTTGGGCTGCCTGAGCCGCTCTGCTGGTAGGTTCTCTGCATTGCAAGGTGAGCATACATCCCGCAGTCAGCCCCAAACACTGCAGATATACTATTTCCTACTTCTAAAGAAATGAACACGTTAGTGTGAAATCAGAATATTCCTTCTCTGAATACTTTGTTTTGCAAAGTATACAACAGCTTATATAGAGAAACTCGGTGTCAGATGAAACCACAGTCCAGACTGTTGTTGAGTATGGCCCAGAAGCTACAAACTACAGTGAGCGTGATAAAAAGGAGTGGAGAAATCCTCTTTGCTGTCTTTGTTTTGCCTTTTGCCTTATTTAGATTCCCACATGTTGTCTTTTCCATTAACAGCTGTTTTACAATTCTATATGTTAGATGATTGTGCTGGTGACGAAGCTTTTCAGTGAACAGCTTCCTCTTGCATTTTCTCCAGCAGCAAGCACACAGAGTAGCTAGTGTCATTCCAGCAGGCCCTGGTCTCAACCAGTCTTCCCAGAAACAATGCTGCTGGACATTATGGCTGCTTTGGTGAGTGAGAGGCTTGGCCAGGGCTGAGGGATTAGACTGAGAGGTGGAGAGGGAAAGCTAGGAAATCCTTAAATTTGCTTTTGCTGAAGAAGCTGTAACATAGTAGTGCACTCTGAGATGTTTATTATAACACTAAAGCGATAAGGACTCAGCAAAAAAAGAAAACCAACAAATGCACTTGGCAATGTTACTTTATTAATTCAGTTCCAGGTTTAACTAATTGTATATGGTACTGTAGGCAAAATAATTTCAGCATGTTTCAGACCTTCAACATTTTATCATTAATTTCCTGGAAACCACAGATGCATTCCTGTTTGCACATAGAAATGTGCCATATAGTCAAGCTTGTGTCATGCAGGGGAATAGTGGTGAAATACAGTCCTGTGGTACCTGTGTAGCAAAAGCATCTTTCGGATTTAGAGGTTTATTCTTGAACTTTGGTCAGTGAAAGGAGATACACATGAATCTGTTGCTGGAAATGAGCTGGATTTTTTTGAGAACAAGCCCAGGCTGGGAGGAAATCTATTAACTGAATTGTGACATATTGAAAACTGCAACAATCCAAGGTGCCTAAGTCCAAAACTGCACCCATTCATATGTATGAGTTATATTAATGTGGCTGGTTTAGATCTGAAGCTTTTTTTTTCCCTGATCTGACAATGCAAGCATGCGAAGGTACATTTCGGATGAATCTGTAAAGGATGCCAATGAAACTCATATGGGAAAAAAATAGGTAAATTTCATCTGGAACAGTGTATTTCCTTCCTTCTACTTGGTAGGAAATAAAAAGGGACTAACAGATCATTGTAAGGAATTACGGTATTTATCTCAACAGATTTAGAGTGAAGAAGCTAATTCTCTCACTAGAGTGATCGCTCAAGGCCTTCTGTTTGGACAGACAGGCCCTTGTGGGTTGAACTGAAAAAAATGCACACAAAACCTGATGATGGACGGTGATTTTCAGCAATTAATTGATCACCTGTTGTTCTTAGCCATGTAAGGAGTCTTTGTGAAGAACTGGTTAGAGGGACAGGAATTTTGAGTTGTGGTTTAATGTTACAGATTAGTAGCACTATTATAGTTTATTTCCTATTTAGGAAGTTTCTTTCTAGTTGCTCTTCTCATATGCATGGTCTTCACGCAGCATAACTTGTGTCATCTGTCAAGGGTTCCTTTTCATCTAGTTGTAGAGAAGTTCTTTAGTTCCATATTCCCTTGCCAGAAGGATCTTGAATGATACTTCTTCAGCGTTTCTGAACTATAAGAAATACGGAGCTGAAGAGAATGCACTTATAAAGGTTTCGGTTTGCAGGGGTTTTGTTGCACTGGCCTTTCATGTGATCTTCTAGAAAGTATATAGTAATTTGGAAATAAGGATACAGAAATCCAAGCCTATAGATTGCAGTTGAATGATGACTATACCCACTAACACCGTGATAACTAGAGTGAATTTGAAAGATCTGTTTCTCCCTGTTCCTTCTGCCTTTGTACAGATGTGTATGCTGTGAAAGTTATTTATAGGATTCATTTAAATTCCACATCTTTTCCCAGCACATTTTTCCACCTTCTTTTTCACAGTACTTACTTGCAAAATCAATACTCTCAAACAGCTTTCTTTTTAAACTCCCCCTACCTTCCTTTAAAACTATCTTAGAGGGCTCCATGTGTTTCCATGGAGCCACTTTTTAAGTGTATAGAAATAAACTCAAGCACAAAACTTAATTTTTAAGGAAAGCCAGTGCTGTTGCATACTACAAAGAGCCTAATCACACATGGCTTCTGCAGCTGCAAAGTTTAAAAGAAAGTTGTCAGTATTCAAAACAGCTGGTGCATATTTTTGCGCCAGATATGTTATCATAGAATCATAGAATGGTTTAGATTGGAAGAGGCCTTAAAGATAACCTAGTTATGCACTGTAATCTGGGTAAAATATCCTGGGAAAAGGGCTTTGTGGTCCATGGGTTTGGTTTTAATATCTCTCTTCTTTTATAAGGTATTCCACAGCATCTAAATAACAGAATTATTATTACTATTTAAGCAGCTAAGCACACATTGATGTTTACAGCTACAGGTTTCTGTGTCCACGCTTAAGCAATTTAACAGTCTTCAGGGTTTAGAATTGTTGAGCAGCCTGTAGCATTCATCGAGGAGCTGTGAATGTAAAGATACTGGTAAGAATAGGATCTGAGGCGTCAGAGAAATGTTTTCAAGAATTTTAGATCTGACTGAGTAAAAATAAAAAAATAGAGGCCGATCCAGAAAAACCTCACTTTTATTACAGGAGCACTAAAATGGGCTAACTTTGAAGAGCTAGCATACAAAATACCAAAATTCCACAAAGGCCTAATTAGGCCTAAATTTGGCCTCTGCTGAAATCATTGTTTGAGCTAGCTGTTTATGCCAGGTACTGCTTTTGATGGCATATTTCCAGGTAGTGGTAAGAAGGTTTACGGAAGTGCTGTGTTTCTTTCTGAGTTTCTCCTTGCTTGTCCATTATGTTGCACTGACACAGATACTTGGACACAGCACGCTCTGCATAGGGGTTACCGTTCCTCTCCGTATAACTCTTAAGCTGTTCTGGTGTAGCGAGTTTTAATCAAGTCCCTCGTGGTTCTCTGACTTTTCCTGTTGTGGTAATCTAGACAGGTTGTGTACTGTAGACTAGATCTGAAGTTAACATTTTCACAGAGCCAGGACACTTGGCTGGGCCTGCTGAGTTCTCTTTTGCTATCCTTTGGCTCAGCTACTAAAATGGCAGCAGCATGAGTTTGCATTCAGAACCACATCTTCTGTGTTCCTCCCTGCTACAGCTTTCCATTTCTGTAACGTCTTTTGTCCAGAGCCTCAAAATTCTTTGCAAAAAACAGTGAATTAAACCTCACAGCAAACTTGTGATATAGAGAAATGTGAGATCTACTACTATTTGTGACATAATAACTAAGCTTTAGAAATAGTTAACAAAACAGCACTTCTTTCCTCTTTCTGGGCCTAATACCTTTGGTCAAACGCAACAGAGGAGCAAACCAAGGCAGAGAGCTTAGGGTTTGCTGCACTGTCCTCTGGGGATATCTCCAGCACAACCAGAAAGAGCCTCTGATTCCTTACAGCATTTGAGCTATTACTTCAGCTTAAATTCAACCTTACGCTATTAGTTCAGCTAACATGGAGTCAGTACTGACAGGCAATACCCAGTTCTTCAGGAAGAGGCAAAACCATCTCCTAATGCCTCTAGCAAGTCACGGAGCAATGACCTGTGTGCACCAGCAGTCAGTTGCCATCATGCAGCATGCAATTGGCCATCTGTGTTAGTTCTGTAGTCTGACCACAAGTGCGGAGTCACAGGCATACGCATATCTGACTATCATTGTCTTTAAATTTTTGCTTCTGGAACCTTTGGTTTATTCTACTCGCAACTGGCAACAACTTGAGCGCTTTCAGTTCTGAAGTCCCTGTGCCTTGTTAGGTTAGGTGCAAATGAACATGGCAAAATATGTTTTGCAACTGAGAATGTTCCACAAATATATTTTTTTCTTTTGACAGCTTGGCAAAAATATTTTTTATATTAGCATTTTAGAGGTGGTGCTGTCCCTAAAAAAAAGTGTTCAGTGATCCCCTTCCCAACTTCTAGCAATTCTGTCATTTAAATCCATTCTACATTTGTAGATAGGTATCTTTCCTTTGACATGGTAATACCCATTTGTTAGCAAAAAGAGGCAAAATTGCGAATGGGTTAATTTTTTGAATGTGTCCAAAACATAAAGAACAGAAGAGTTTATTCAGTGACTTGCTTGTGCCTTGAATTGGGGTTTCTCTTATCCCTTTTTACAGTAGTTGGAAAACTCCCTCATATTTGAAGTCGTATTTCCAACTGAGTGTACTTCTGTTCAAAGCCCAAAAGAAGCAGCCACAAGTGTTACTGCTGAAATGGCTGGTGGCAGAGGAGGGAAGTTTATCTGGCATTTAAATGAGAGCTGAACTTGTATTAAAATCCCTGTAGGCCAAAAGGCATATAAGGAAAAAGTACCTAAAGCTGGGAAAACAATGAGGTAGACATCAGAGCACTCATTAAAATTACATGAATATTAATTATGGAGGGTAAATGTTATTTGGAGGTTTTTCTGCAGAGAGGTTTAAAGTAAATACAGTGGACAAGATTCTTAACTGGTGTTCCTCTGTTGAAAGACAGTGGAACTGAGTCGATTTACACTTACTTAAGGTTTGGCCTCTTCCATTCAGAATTACCCACATAATTGCGAAACAGTTACAAAATGGAATTTGACTCGTAACAGAACCAAGATTTCTCTTTTGATTTCAGATTTACCAAAACAGTGGCTTGACAGTTGCTTCAGTTCATGATAGATATGTGAGCTATATTCACAGTTGTTTCCTCAGCGTGGGTTTGATTTCAGCAGTTCTGGAATTCAGAGCTTGTCAAGCTTCTTTGTGATTGACTTAATCTCTCACAGAAGGATCTCATGGATTTATAGTTGAGATCTTGACTTTTTCTTCAAAATTTTTTATATTTTATTCCACACAGTTCCTTTTCTAATGCCCTTTCAAAGAAAAGAAAGTGAATCGTGGGATTTTTACAACTGTTTATAGTATAACACTGGGAAGACTTCGAAGCAGAGAGAAGTGATTATGCTTGGTCTTTTTTCTTTTTTTCTTTTTCTTCCCCCCTCCCCCCCCCCCCCCCCCCCATTTCAAATTGTATTTATATTTGCCTCTGATTCTCATATTACTTTCTTCTTCAAATTGCCGAAAGTCTTCAACTGTGGTTCTTGAGATTAAACAGCAAATTTCTGGCAAGCATCACAGAGCTTTGTTTTCAATGAAGAATCAAATCTAGCCTCTGATTAACAGGACAACCATTTTACTTGCACTGTCATTTATGTTCATAGTTCTTGGATTTGTTGTCATTCGCACATGGAAATGTAACATTTGCATATGCAAATAGTGCATTTGAGTGTCTTCCTCTTTCAAAACAATACACAAGGTACAATACCCACAGTGGTCTAAAGAACAAACACATAGAATCAAACCAGTAGCTAGTGAAGATAAGAACGACAGGATAATTATGGCAACTACTTATTTTAAATATCTGCCATCAGCAGGGTCAGCCGAACCCAGTCCATCCCATCTTCCACCGAACCCAGTCCATCCCTCGCATGGTTTTATCTGGGAGGAGAGAGAACTGACACTGAACTGACAGCCTGGCTGGGCATCAAAGTGTTCTGCAACAACCCTGCTGATTGTGGTGATTCAAAGAATTAATTATTTTGCATTTGTTAAAATCAAAGCAAGTCATGGCATTAATAAGAACAGGAAAGAGGAAAGCAGAGGATAGTAGGACCTGTGGACATCAGCACTGATGTTAGTTACCCTACACCGCAGGAAACACTCCCCTAAACTCTCTTAAAAACATACACAGATTGTATATATAATGCCTTTGTAAGGGAGGCTTTGATCTGTTGAATGAAGCAGACCTGCTTGCTGTGTTTTAAGCAGGCACTAGAAACCCAAGACACAAGACATCAGAGACAGATGATATTTAGGAAATGGACTCAGAGCAGAAAAACTAGGGTGCACACAGATGTGCCTAAATGTCCCAGAAGTCTGCTTAAGACAAAAGCTGAGCTCCACATGTCTTTCCATTAAGATGTATTGAAATACTGTGGGTCAGGGTCTTCGTTTACCTTTTATAACAGAAGGTGTGGACAAACTTCTCTGCTTGCGTCCCTCTCTCCCTGTTCTGATGACTTGGAGAGGAAACTTGTTAAAAAGGAGAATTCTGAAGGGAAATTCACGTAGAACATACATAGTACCAGGCTCAGAGGAGATCTTGGGTAAGCTGGTCTCTGGGCAGTTTAGCTTGAATTATTCTGCAAGGAGCAGGTCTGGTATGGATCAGAGGGATAAGGGACTACAGTCACTCACGGATTGATGTTCATGTTAAAGTCATCTTAGCAACTTGTGGCTCTACCTAGTAAATCCCTCCCAAGTAGGTTTTAATACAGCTATAGTTACAGAAAGGCATCAGCCTGGATACATCCCTTTCAGTCCTCTCAGTCTCAAGCAGCCTGGAAAAGTCCTCACACTGCCTTTTCTGTATGTACCACACCACAGGCCACAAAACACTTCCCAACAGCCTGTACCACACTTAAGATCAATAGCGAAAGAGCAAAAGCCACAAACTATGATGTGCCTCAGGAAGGGAGTAGAGGAGATCAAGGGCATTGCCAATGTGAATGAAGTCTACATGAAAGCCTTCGTCATTGCACTCCTTTCATGGACTAAAGGAACAATTGAGCAGAAGAAAGAAAACGCAGTGCCAAGAGGAAGAGAAAATACGAAGGAAAGAAGCTGAGTTTCTCTGGTTAAACCATTCTAGTCACGTTCTTGGCGCAAAAGCAGAAAAGCACAGCTGCTTTACATCTGCTGCAGAGCACTGGAACTGAACAGGCCCTAATATAAGTATTCTCAGCCTCTCAGATGAGTTTTTTCTTTGCTCTGGTATGGATACAATACTTTTTGTAATGAGTAACATGGAAAACAGTTTTCTAATGCCACTGCAATAACTAGTTTGGGTTCTAAATGTTCTCTTTCAAAGGTCAGGCCTACAGGGACTTACAAAGGCTAATTTTGTCACTAGAATGTCAGACCTGATGCCCACCCTGGGAGACACAATAACCACTGAATTACACAATTTAAATGTTTTATGCTTATATCCATGAAGAACACTGACAGTTTTCTTTCATGTAGCATCCTGATTATATTTCATGCAGTAAATCTCCCCAACCATTTTAGAGCTTTGTGCCTAAAGTGAGGCCCAAATCCCTGCGTACCAATGCAATACAAAGACAACAACAATAATAATAATATGAAATTTACTTTCCAGCTTTATAGTCTTTGATGCATATTTTGAGTATGGCACTGAAGTCTCTTTGCTAAAGCTTTCTGTTTAGCTAACATGAGGAAAGTGGATAAAAATGAATTTCTTCAATCTTAAATACTACCTTAGTATCTCTGTTTGATCCTATCCAATGCCCAGCAACAGCCAGGAGGTAAAGTAACTAATAAACATATAAATTGATGTGATTGGCTTAAATTAAACCATTCACAGACACTAATGTTAGAGGCATCATGTGTTTCAAACTCAGTCTCATTCTTTGTGTGCAACTGAAGCTTCAGCTAATATTGGTAAGTATTTTGCTTTCATCAGTTATATGAATCAAGACTTTGAAAGATGAGGAAAATACCAAAGCAAAGAGAGGCTGTGTTATACAAATTAAAGCCTGTAACAGGCTTGGAGCACAGCTACCAGGAAGGGTTTGAATCTGGGATTCTAGACACACTGCTATCAGAAATAACAGCTTTGGGTCTTCTATCCCCTGCTGCTCCTATTATTTAGTAAGTTAAGGTTCTTTCAGCTTCATATTTGATGATAATACACCTATGTGGGTGACAACAAGAACTGCAGCTGTGATAATTATAGCTGAGAACAGCAGCGCATTCTTCATCTTAGCTCCACACCAGGAATGTGTATTTGTGAGTGTCATACGGCTGTCGGCATTGCTCAGATGCAAGCACTGATGGATGTCTGAGTCTTTCAGACAAGCATATGAAAAAAATTGACATTTACCAGTGGTCTTACGAATATTTAAAGGTGAAAGACCATATTCCTAACGTTACCTGGAGTAGCAGACTAGTGTTTAGTTTTAAGATTTGGAACATGTTTTGGGGCTCTGTATGTGTGTCTAGGTAGAGTTAATATGCAGGTAGAACTGCAGTGCAGGGAGTTCTGATCTGTGGAGCAACTTCCTGTGTTTGTTGTAACTTTAACTGCATCTAAGCCATATGCCTTGTGCAGCATGTGGAACAAACACCTTTTTTTGTAATTCTTATGTCTCAGGGGAAACACTGACAGGGTCATGGCAAATTGCTCGTTCAACTAAATGTCGGTGAAGAGGCTGCTATGGATCAGGCTTTTGGAAAAGATTCAATGCCACTGTCTAGACAGAGATGAGATACAAGGGCTCCCTTTTCCCTTGTCCCCTTGGAGCCTCATCACAGAGCTCTGCAAATCTGCTAATTAAACTGGAGTTTTGCACTTCACCCTCAAGAGTTTCTTTCTTAAAAAATGTAGGTCATTTGATTGGCGTGTATTCTTTATGAAAGACAAGCTGTGCTGCCTGCAGACAAAACTGAGGGCTACACAGAAACGGAATGTTTTATTACATAAAAGTTTTAACAAGCCGCTGATCCCACATTAGGAGGAATGGAATAAGGAGGAATAGTGCAGCAAGGCACAGTTTTACTGCAGTTGACAGACACTGCTGGTACTTGCTGAATAGCTTCCACCCTGATGGAACACCAGATTTCCAATAGCAGGTGTGTTTCATTGGTGATCTATGACAGTCCAGAAATGAAGAAAGGGAGGGTAATTACCTGGGCATAGAAAGATGTTGATTGGGAAATAGAGGTCAGAATTGGACATGGTGTCTTGCTAAAGGCTGGATCCAGACACAGCCCAGTCATTCTGGCAACTAGAGGGAGGAAGGTCAGTGGAATGTTTCCAAGAACCAGGTAATATACAAGAACTGCTTGTGTTTACACATTTAGGGACAGGCCATTATATGTCAGTTCAGGGTAGGACATACTAGCACTGTCAGAAGCATGCACTAATGTGCCACTGGTTTAGAGGATGTTGTTAGCGGCTGTTTGTATCCTGACTGCTCAGACACTCCCAAAGTTATCCAAGGGAAGAACTAGGACAGGGTAACTCTTAAGCACTGTCTTCTGTCAGAGATCTCTTCATGTCAGAATGTGATGCCCAGATGGGATTCTCTCCTTTCCACTGTGACATTCCTCTATTATAAGTCAGGAGTGAGACTGCTGAATGTCCTCTAAAAACTGGAGGAAACTACCATTAAAAAAGTATATAGTTTCCATCTTCTCTTAGGCTACTTGGCAAAGACTGCTGGAGCTTCCAACTCAAGGTCTGATCATGAGGCATGTTTGTTCCTTAGCGCTGATGGAAAGGACATGTCCCTGCCCACGGCAGGGGGGTTGGAACTAGGTGATCTTTAAGGTCCCTTCCAAGCCGAACCATTCTGTGATTCTGTGTGACATACTTCTCTTAATCCTTTCCTTAGCTACCAAATGTAGATGCATCTGCCCTCACTGATGCACAAGCAGTAAATCAGCAGAGAGGCCAGGAAAACAAAGATGGGAATATACACTTTTAACTGAATATTTCAGTGAGAAGTTTCCTTCAGAAAGAATAATACAATCAGCAGTAAACTAACTTTATTCTCTTTTCTGTCATGGGGATATCAATCACCTGGATGTTAAATAACCAATATTGTATTAAGCTAAGGACCCCGAATACTAATTGAGCTACTTCATTTTTTTTTCAAGGCGGTTTAGGGGAAGTATCTAGTGAAATGCTCAGCGGATATTGGCAGGCACTCAGGAGAACTGATGAGCCAAGAGTGTGGGAAAATAAAGGGAACAAAATGGTTTGCCCAGTGACTAATTTACACACCGAGACTTTTGCTTGTGCGTTCTCAGTGCTTGCAAACAAATATGTGTTGCTCACATACCTATGCAGTCCAGAAGATCCTGGCCTGAATAGTGTGTGAGCATTAGATCTTCCCTTTACATTTGGTAGCTGTGTTCCAGTGATCAGTCTAATCAGGTCTGTTACGCTATTGATTACCGAGTGGCCAATGTGTTCATAAGTTATTGTTGGTTTGGGATGCTTCTATTTGTGAATGCTCATTTTTCCACAGTGTATCTAGGCCTGATTTTCAGAAAATAGAAGCTAGGTGTTTTGTGAAAAGAAGGGACTCTCAAGTCACTTCTAGCCTGTATACTCGGAAATAAACCGCGAATCACTTAAAAATTTAATTCAGTTTTCTATAGGAGAGTTTTAAAAATCTAACAATATTTGTATTATTAAATTTTTACCAAATTTGTGTTTGGAAGTATTTCTCACTGAGTAGTATACAGACAATTTGGGTGTCACTGTACATTAATGAGCGTCTGTTTTTCATTCTAGTGAGAAAACTGTGAGAAAGCATCCAAGTGAGACTATTCACCATTAAGAATTCAGCATCTATGGTGAGGTGTGATACAGGGTTCTCTGAATGTTTCCTTTTGAGTCACTCCATGCCTGGAGGTTTAATATCTAACAGGTCTTTTCCTTCTTTTGCTGCCAAAACACAAAATTACTTGCAAGGTAGATTTTGTTCGGGAAATGTGTTTCTAAGGTCAGCTTCTAAGGTGGTATAACAAGGTGCTGAATAGCTTGTGGCCTGTTTGGGACTATTGTTAAAACTACTAAAGGGAGTTTAAAAAAGAAAACAAGACAGTAAGGAAAAACCTCTTTCCTCTGCATATCTTGCTGCTTCTTCACCTCTCCTTGGGACGTTTTGTCTGTGTCTGTATATTTTGTGTGTACTTCATAATAATGTGAGAAAGAGTTATGAAATTATTTGTATTAGCCAATGAGCTGCATATCTTCTGGGAGCAAATAAATCCTGGCTTTCAATCTGTACTAATGCAGGGTTTAAAAACAAATGCAACCTGTCTCCAGACAAGCCTAAGGCCTGGGTGTGTTCGTGAACACTGATTCTCTATGACCTTCCTTTCATTTGCTAAAATCTCTTTGCCCTCTCTTTCTCTTCTGTAGACCTTGTCTAATATTTCTCTTCTCTTCCAGGGAGTAATGCTTCCCTGGAAAGTTTAGTCAGATAATGTTTGAAAAGTGTTTGAGAACCTTGAGGAAAGGTCGTCACTGCGAGGAGCCGGGCTCTAGTGAGATGACTGCAAAATTAAAAAAAAAAAAAAAAAGGCAGAACTATGGCATGGCTAAAAATAGAGACTGAAATTCCTCTTCGTTCTCAAGCCGTATAAGGATCTATGCATAGCTATGTAAGGCAGGATCTTCATGCAAAAAGAGATGAAATTTTGGCTGATTTAACACGGGAAGCATTGCGTTCATATGTTTCCTTTGTAGAGCTAAATCATAATTTTAAAGCTGTCAGAAGACCTCTCTTTAAATTAGAGTAATTTATTGCTGTATGTGCCCAAGAACAGCTACAAAAGTAAACAAAGGCGCTCCCTTGGCTACATCCACTGCACTTTTCCAGATCACTTCCAAGTGGAAAAGAAGTCTAATAAGGAATCAAGCAAAATTTCTCTGCCACTCACAATCAGAGGATTAATTCTTCTTTGCTAGTACCTCTAAACGGTGGCACCAGAGTCTGGTCTCTGTCTAGAATTTCCAGTGACATTGCTGGCAGTTCCAGGCATGGATGACATGCAGGAAAAATGCATTGCTGTTGTGCAGAAATCTCCTTGCTAATAAACTTCTCATCTACACGTATTTGCACACATGCTCACACACATACAGAGGTATATATAAGCCGTTTCACACTCCAAAATTAGTAGTTATGGAAAATGATATATGCAATAACTTGATACTGTCAGTGCCTTTGTGGTAGCACATTCCTAAAGAAATACCTGTGTGATATATTGATGATATGGCTTAGATTTTCATTTGACAGAATAATGAGTGAACTTGACCTGGCAAATCTTGTAGGACTGGGAGGCGGCAAGCCCTACAAATCAAAAATGGAACACACCCATTGCAAGATTGTAGGACAGTGATTCAAGGATTCTCATCTAGTGACATAGGGTTCCCTGGGTTTTGGCAGTGTTGAATAGAAAAGATGCCCCAAGATGCTGAGGAAGAGAAGGAGAATGTCAGTACAAGCTCCTGCTGCTGTTGGCAAAGAAGCATTGTAGAATTTGATTCATGTAACCCTCATGAACTTGCAGGTTTTGTTTATACCCATTTTGTGCCTGATTTGTGTTTGGACTGCTGTCCAAACCACAGTAACATACTGTCGTTTTTGCAACCTGATTTATTCTCAAATGCAACGAAACGTAAACAAATAAACAAGACCCCCAAACAAAACCACAACTTTAGTTTGTGTACCTATTTCTTCCTTGATTCTTTCTTTATACATTGTGAAAAAATGACGCAGTACAGGCAAGTCTGCTAGTGTCCATAGGTTTTCATGCATTGCTCACGTGTCCTGTCTATCTTTCGTGTCATCTCTTTTCATTGCTTCTTTAGATTAGCCACAACACAGAGCCATTTATGGTTGTCATATGTTATGTATCAGGCTTAATTGTTTGTCCTGCCTTTCATCATCTCATCATATTTCACAGACCACAATTAGCAATGATTCTTTTGAGGCACCCGGCTTGCCTTTACTTGCTACTTAGCCTTACATATCCATATGGTTCGGCTTGGTTTTCAAAGATCTTTGTCATTTTGGTACTTTGTTTAGCACAACAAACCAAGAGCTATTTTGGATCGTTCGTTTGCTGTGGCATATATATGTACCTATCTATTAAAATTTAATATCAAAGAGTAAAAGGCAGCTGGTAGGCATGGAGCATTGTGGAAGGTTGTGCTACAACAGACTAATCTGAAATCTTGTATTTGTGGATTATTGACATCATTTCTGTTTACATCCTGTCTTTCTGTGGTCTGTGCAATGATGATGCCTTATCCCTTGGGTAATTTTACTGCCCTTTCTCTCTTAAGACCATTTTCCTAATGTGGTGCTTTATTTTAAATTGCTATGCTTTGTGCTGTATATTGTGTTCCAAGACTGGGAATGATTCCCAAAGCTATATTTTCATGGCATGCTCTTGCGTCTCCATTAAAATCCATAACATGTTAGAGAGACTGAGGGCAGAATTCCTTTTAATAGGAATTTTTGTCTGAGATATTTTAGAATATGGTGGCCTCTCTTTCAGTCTGAACTTTTCTCTCTTCTACACTGTCTTCCGTGCATATATCCTTCACGCATCTTTAGTCCTATAATCTGTCTACTTTTTTTATTACCCTCCTTTCTTTTTTCCAGTAGTCCCTGAGAAGTGTGAGAATTAAAAATGCACACACCATGCTAATTTAGTTACCCTCAGACTCGATTGAGAGTCATTGCTATTACATATAATCCTGTGGGTATATATATTTACATCCAACATAGAAAAAACTTGCCATAATCAGTCTACTTAGTCCTTCATACTTCTTTGCAGAGGTGTATTGCCCGGTGTTTTGCTTTTCCTGTTTTATGAATCTTGTGGAAAATCTCAAATTTGGCTTCAGTAACAGTCTTGTAAATTGATATATTGTGAGGTTAGTTTTTTCATTATTTCCTATTTTCTCCCCCTCCCCTCTTAAAAAGTTGCTTTTCCCCTCCATTTAAGCATACAGTCCTGCATCCTAAATAATTCTCCCCTTTCTGTGCACAGCCCCTATTCAGTACTTGTAGATGGTCACTTTTCTCTCTTCGACATAGCTAGGCTATATTTAGTTGCCTTACATACACCATTTTAACTTTAAATTTGTCTTCTGTTTGCCTGCCTCTGTGGCTGTGCTATGCTAATTATCATTTAATTTGTTCAAAATTACCTGAATTGTCCATAAGAAGATACTCGAGAAAAAATTTTGTGTTTCTTATTTGTTCAATGTGATGGAATCCTACAACTTTAGAAAGTATCTGTGCCAACTGAAGATGAAGGCAGTCTTGTGAGTTTGGAGATCATATGGATTTTAAAGCCACAAAAATCAAATTGATCTTCTCAACTGACACACAGAACTGGACCCAGACATTCCTGCATAAAGCTACCAGCGCAGGCTTGAACTGAAGCTGCCTTTTTACACTGTCTTGACATCAAGAACAGATGTATATTGTGGGTGAATATGATATTTTGAAAGGCATGCAAAGGATGTTTCTTCCTATGAAATATTTCCCTCTCTACTATTGGACCCTTAGCAACTGCTGTGTTGGCAGTAAGGGTACATTAGAACCAGACTAGAGCAGACAAATGGTAAGTGCAACTGAAAAATGGAAGGCCTAAAAGAATAAAGAAGGCTACAGAAAGCAGCAGCAGATGAAGATTTCCACAGTGTGATCTTTACTGCCCTACATATAGTCTTAGTAGTAGGAGGTACAATACTAGATGTGAAACATAAGCTTACACTGGGGATACACGGACTTCCGTTACTATTTGCTCTGTGTTCATCTCTCATGAATTTTCCCTCCCTAATCTCTCCAATCCATTGCTCTGTGTGCTCCCAACTCACACCGAACAGGTGAAACCCGCTATTTCCCCAAATGAAAGAACCTCTCCAACATTTGTGTGGACAAACGATTCAGGAACATTTGCAGGAGAGACAGGAGGGAATGGTGAGGTTCGTGACGGAATCAAAATGGGATCTGGATGCCAGTGGAATGTGAGCACCAGATTTTCCAGCATACCCAGCTCAAAATACAGAACAGGGAGAGGAATGTTAAAATAAACTTCTTCAGCTAAAGCTGGCACTGTGGACTTCTACCTGCAGCCTCTAAACCTCTCTTCCACTGTAATCTCAATTTGCCTTACAAGGGAATGCTTTAAATTAAAGCAAGGGAGCAGTTAAATTTTCTGAGGCAATCTTGCCTGTCTCTCCTTTGAGGATGCCAAACTGATGACAGCTATGGTATTATTTGTATATGTATATTTAAAGTTGACTTAATTAATTAAACCCATGGAGTCTAACCTCTAATCATATTAAAAACGTCAGATGCACAGAAACAAGAAGCTGTTTCACATTTGAAGGATATAGAAATGAAAGGATTGCTTTCAAATTTATTTTTAAGTTGGTAAAATATTTGTATTCCCATAATGTCCATTTAATTTTGGTGTTTGGTCCATAAGGAATGCTGGGACAGGATTATAAGGAAAAAATGTATTAAAGGACAGACTTTTTTTTCTTCTTTTTTTGTTTGCATCTGGCAGGTGGTTTTGCCTTTTCTGAGTCTCCTTGGGGCTGCTTATGAATCGGCTCTAGATATTTCACCTTCTCTAATAGCACTTTTATATTTGTAGAGCCTGGTTTTCCCAAGATGCTGGGAAGCATGGCCTTTGTGAAATATTTGCATTATTTCAATGTGATATAACCAAGGGATAAAAATATCCAGTGACGTGAAGGAAAGGAGAATATAGGGGTTTAAATATTTCACTAGTTTTTCAAGGAAATCTGGAAAACATCTGCCTCCTCTATTTGTTCTTCTGTTGCTTTGCTTTTAATTATCCCCACCTCTTTTTAATGGAAGATAAACTACCATTTCACGACGTTATATGATAGACCAATCCACAGAAAACTGCCATGACGTTTGCAGTACCCTGGGCTTGGCCTTCTCATTCTTCCAGATGTCTTCTGTGCAAACATTTCAGAACTAAATATTGATTAAAAACGGCTTAAGGAATAAGCACAAACAGTCTCAGTGAACAGGCACATTCAATACAATCATGGAGGGCAAAACAAGACTTCTTTAATTTACATATGCTTTTTCTGATTCATGGATGGTGAAGAATCAAGATCCATACTGAGATTTGTATTCATGTCTAGTGTTCTCACTTGCATGGTACTGAACATGTGGTCTCCACTAGCTGCATTTTTATAGTCAGGCAGCAGGTGATACCTGGAAATCTTTTCACTTCTGCAGCAAGACAACAAGGAAACAATGGGGTGTTTTTTTCAATGAATGGGAGCAAACTGGTAAGCAAGGCAGATGAGAAAATTATGGCAAGGTGGATGGGAAAATGTTGATCTGAAGTGCTGCTTATTGACACTGCAGAAGTCTTTCAGCTGAGATCACAGCATATTGGGTGTTTCAGTGTCAGATGACTGGAAGAACAAATTACAGATAAGGGACATATGTAGACATCTGTAACAAGGGACATACACAATTTCAGGGCTAGTAATAATGATGCAGATTGTTCACAGAACAAAGCTCAGACTGATCTATGCCTTGTCCTGATAATAGACAGGAATTTGTTCAGCAACTCCTTCTATAATGTCTTTGTGCACAAGCTATTTCCTTCAGTTCTTTGCAAAGACCAGGATTTGTCTAACTGGAAAAATTTGCAAAATGTTTTTTTTTCCAGTCCCTGCTCACTTACATGTATCATTGCAAGTTTAGGAAAAAATAAATCCACCTGGTTTCTGAAGCTGATGCAAAGAGATACGAGATTGTTGGTGACATCTGTTGTTATTTCAACAACAGAATGAACACAATTGCCTTTTAGCACTGACAAGCCTAGCTGCAGAAATCTGAAGACCAATGTTTGCTACAGTACAGTCTGGGAAGGGTAGCTGAGACAGTGTTGACTAATGTAGAAGGTACTATATTTCAAATAATGATGACCAAGTCGTTTCTTCATTTTACCTTTCTCAGAAATCACTGAGACTGTTTGGATGTAGCAACAAAAAAGAGAGCAAAATAAAGCTCACCATGTGCGTAATTTTTCCACTAGTATGCTAAATGCTGTCATGAGGCTGTCTTACCCTGTAGACACACAGAGCGCTCAGATGCTGTTTCTACAATACTGTAAATGCAGTCTTATTCTTATATCATCTTATTATAATAAACAAGAAGCGAAACCAAGAGAAACAAGCAACCTGTAGTGAAATTTTCAATCTGACAGTGAATAATCATGTGGAACAATGAGACAGGTTTCAATGATGACATGTCTCAGCTTCCTTACTTTTGGGGCATAATGTACGTTTTCTTTTCAAAAAAAGGGGGGAAAAAAGAAAAAGAAAAAAGTGCAAGTGGAGAATGAAAATGCTGGGAGCAGAGGAGTCGTTCATTTGTATAAATAGCTCTTTCTGGAGTCAGACTCTTGTGGATCTCTATTTCTATTACAAATATTTTTTATTAAATAAAAGTGAGGAAATGTTACTAAATGTGTGTGGAACAGAAACTAAAATGACAGCTTAGGAAGGGATGCATGGTTTAGAAGAAGGGATACACACTTTAGAAGTGACCAATATTTCCAAAGCTTTCCGTGTTCAAATAACAAAGTAAAAAGGGAAGGGATGTGTGTCAATTTGTACCTCACAAACCTGACTGAAGACTAACCATGGCAGGATACAGTTAGCTTAAAAAATAACTTAGGGTCCTATGGCACCCTTATGGCCAGAATGAAAAAGAAAAAATTTTGCAAAACTGATCAAAAGGCAAGCCAAAGTGGAAAGCTGAAAGATGAAATGGGGAGGTTAGACAAAAAAGGGAAGAAAGTGATCAGGAAGAAAACTCTTCTGGTAAAAAAAAGAGGATTTTTCAAGAAACTGTTGATAGATTCCTGATTTCGCAGGAGCTAAGCTGCTGCTTTAGCTGTCTTCGGAATAACATCTAGAACATGCATGATCAGAACAAAAATATGATTCCACTAAAGTTGGCTCTACTATAAACACTTGCATTTGGGAAAGAATTTCTTTCACCTGACAGTTTCTGGAACTGGGCTCTGAATTCTGGAATAAAATAATTCTGGATCATTGTCACTCCCAGGAAGGATTCTGCATGTGCAGAGTTAAAGTTATTTCGATTTGACTTGTTTCCACAATGCAAATATCCACCTGTGCAAAACTTTGAAGAAGTTTTTCTGAATCATCTCTTCCTGTGTGTCCAATATTGATTTAATTGTGGGGTTTGGCGTTACTTAAAAGCTTGAAGTGTTTTTAATAGATAAAGTATGTTGTGTCCTTTATTTGTCTCGGCACAGCTTGGGGAATCTCACTAGTCAGAATGTTTTCTTAGAGGCATATACATACACAAACCCTTGGAGATGTCAATTCAAGCACTGCACCCAGGGAATAATGACTAACAGACTTCAGGCAGTGAAGAATCCAATCTAAAATACAAAACTGGATTTTAAAAACCCTTCTTTGTAGATTTCTGTAACAAATGAACTCTCTTTGCTATTTCTAAATATCTAATTATATTCACATTTATGTGGGTTAGTCCCCAAGACCACAAGCAAAGCAGATTGGAAAGGAAGTTGCAGAGCTCACATCTCCAGTTCTCATCTGAATTTTTAAATACTGATGCTTGCATAGCGTGAGGACAGACACTTTATAAATGATACCTCAGCTAATTCAAGTAACTTATTTGAGAATGTGTCTGAAGTCACTAGAGATTTTCCTCTTTTAGAATAACCACTGTGCACTGGGGTGCATTAAAGAATTATTTTAGAGCATGATTCAGACAATTGATTCATGGTATACTACGGCTATTTTTAATTTGCTCGGTGAAAGTGTATAGGAAAGGAAGAGCACTGTGTATTTCTGTTGTTCCATTTCCCTGATCATTCTGTGTCCCCTTAAGTTCACTTCTTTACCAAAATGAACATATAATTTTGATTAGATTTCCAGCTTTAATACATGTTCTGTCGTGTACCATTCTACCATGCATCAATTATGGGCAATATCTATTTTAGGTCACTTAAAAATTGTTACCTCACCTTGATGATAGATGCTTCTTCAGAATTGAGGAAGACTACAAAGCCCTGGGGGTACAAGCGAAAAATACTAGTGCCCAAGTTATCTTTTCTTTCATTTTACCAGTTAGAGGAAAGGGTGCAGCCAGAAATAGACATATAATGCAAATCAACCTCTGGCTTCATGGCTAGTGCCATCGTGGGGATGTTTGACTTTTATGACAATGGAACACTCTGATGCCTGCAAGGGAGGGATGGCATCCACCTGTCTAGAAGAGACAGGGGAATCTTTGGCAGCAGGCTGGCCAACTTGGTGAGGCAGGCTTTAAACTGAAGGACTCAGTGGGGCAGGGTCCAAAGTGGCCACGCTCACGCCACTGCAACCAACTGGGAATAAGCCAAGCCAACCAGAGCAGCAACAGATGTTCCTTAGCTGCCTTCCAAGATGTGAACCAGAAGATCAACCGCCTCAAGTGTATGTATACCAATGCACGCAGCCTGGGGAACAAACAGGAGGAACTGGAGATCCGCGCCTAGTCATAAAGTTACGATGCCATAGGAATAACTGAAACATGGTAGGACAACTCACATGACTGGAGGACCACAATGGATTGCTGTAGGCTATTTTGTAGCGACAAGCAGGGAAGAAGAGGAGGAGTCGTCACGCTTTATGTTAAGGAGAACCTTGAATGCGTAGAAGTCGACTACAGTGTTGTGGAAGCCCTATCAAATGCCTCTGGGTCAAGATCAGAAGGGTCATCTCCAAGGGGGATCTTACAGTGGGCATCTACTACTGACCTCCAAACCAAGACTAAAAGGCCAACGAAGCAATATTTGGGTCACTTAAGCAAGCTTTGGGTCAACAGAACCTGGTTCTTATGGGTGACTTCAACTACTCAGGCATTTGTTAGAAGTACTATACAGCAGCTCACATGTCATCCATCAAATTCCTGGAATGCGTAGAGGACTGCTTCCCCATACAAATATTAGATGTGCCAACCAGGAACAAGACACCGATGGACTTGCTACTCACAAACCAAGAAAACCTGCTTTGCAATATCTCAGTGGTAGCCTTGGCTGTGGCGATCTCAATAGTGGGGAGTTTGGGATCCTGCTGAGCACGCTGAAGGTCAGTACTAAGACAAAGGTTTTAGATTTTAGAAGAGCAAACTTCATCTCACTCAGAGCTGAGCTGGGACAGACTCCGTGGGAAGCTTACATGGAGGATAAAGGAATTAGCGGGTGCTGGGAGTTTTTCAGGAATGCTCTCCGGGAAGTACAAAACCAGTTCATCCCCTTTAAAGGTAAGGGAATTAGGCGGAGCAAGAGGCCCCCTTGGCTTAACTGCGAGCTTCTGAGTCTGCTCAAAATCAAGAGAGAAGCGTACCAGAGATGGAAAAGTGGACGAATACCTGTTAGAACTGCAAGGGCACAGCCAGAGCGTGCAGAGATGTAGTTAGAAAAGCAAAAGCTCAGCTCCAATTAAAATTAGCCAGGGGTGTCGAAAACTGCAAGAAAGGGTTCTTCAAATACGTCAACAACAAGCAGAAACAAGGAAAATATTGGCCTGCTGTTAGATCAGGAATTCTCACAACTGGACCTTTGTGTTATTACATACTGGCACACTGAACAGATGCTTGCAGAAAAAGGCAGGAGTAAACTAATATAATGTACTGAAGAGAATAGTGATGGGAAGGATGCTTGATTACTCACGATTACTGTCAACTTTTTACCCTCTCATCAGCACTGCCACACCTCCCACTCCCCTTTGCTTTTCCAGGGGACGGGCCTGACTTTCCTGTTCCACTGGTATAATGTGTTATCTTCCTTTTCTCCGCATGGTGTTCGGTTTTTCCCCTAGTGATTCTGAGCCCTTTTTCAGATGCTGATTATTTTCCTGTGGTATTCTCTTTGTCATAGCTGGGTTTTGTATGTCAGTTCAGGTCTGATGGTAATTGCCAGACAGCCAGAGAGACAGCAGTAAAGTATTTTTAGAGACCAAGTAAAGCAGGGTGTGGTGGGGTAGTGCTGTCAAGAGCGGGAGATGGCACACCAGCGCAGCGAACACACCATTCATGGAGCTCAGAAGGGACCTCAAGATGCTAGGACAGATTCAACTTTCAGTTAATACCTGGATCTGCTAAACTGGTCCAAATGCAGTTACTTCAAATTTAGAAGTGATATGGGGGTGACCTGGGCTTCTGAACCAATAATGGCTGACTCAGATGGCTGACAACAGTTAATATAAAATAATAGTGATTGTCACAGAGGATTCTAATTCTGCAAAACAGGAGCGTGGGTGGAAGGGCTCTGGATTAGCCCTTAAATGAAGTGGGTTTTTGTCTGCCTGAGCTGTCAGAGTTAATAAAGTTGAACTTGTTTTTTTGGGATAAGCTCCGTAACTCCATGTCTGGGATACAGGGGTTGTTCCACACTTTGTGTTAGTCTGTCTTTGTGCTGCCTTTCATTCAGCATTAACCTTCTGTTTTTACTTGGGTATGTTCCACTTTGGCTTTTTGGCTTTTTATTCCTTTAAACAAATATGTTTTTAAAGGCATGGAGATTTCTCATAATCTTCATTATTTATTTACTCTCTATATTTTTTCTTCAAAGGTTTTATGGTTTTGCAGCCTGCAAATAAAGTCTGAAACTAAATAAAGCTATCAGGAAATAACAATTTTGCCATAAAACCCTAGCTGAACTATAGTTTTATGTTAAAGATATGCAAACGATACAGATGTTAACATTAAAATACACCTCAGCATGATTACCAACATAGCCATACAATGGTTATGCTCTGCCAGTTTTAGCTTATTAAACTCTAGCTTTCTGTTAATAATATAGGATCTGCAGACTCCCTTCTCTTCCCTTGATTTTGCTACAACACCTACCATTCATTTATGGCTTTACAGCAGAGTACGAGATGCCTTGCCCCTGTCACAGTGCCTCTTTACCTCATTACACGCTCATAGTCTGCCCTGGCTAATGAGTATCATGAATTTTGGAAAATAACCCAGTTCAGACATATGAAAGTTTTCAGGGCCTGATCTGGTAGCATGCTGTTAAACTGAGATCTGAGGAGTTCACATGCAGTTCTTCTGAACGCCTCACTCTGCTGGAGCAGGATCACTGCAGTGTGTGATCTGACCCTGTCCCTCCCCACCCCCTGTGGCATGAAAAACCATCTGAGGGGTTTATTTACTGCAGCTGCCCAGGAAAGCTGGTTTAAAATCAACATTCAGAGAACAAGCCATGGGGTTCCAATGCAGCACAGAATTTACCAGAGAGGAGAGTATTGCTCTTGGACTGGGAAAACAACCATTCTGTTTAGCAAAAGATTTGGAGGTTTTGAAGTGTATTTATTTTCCGATACGAAATGACAGCAAGGCCTTTTAAAATTCTCAGAGACAGACAGATAGATACAGGCCCCAGAGTAGCCAGCAGTCTCTGTGTTTTACCAAGGACGGGGCAATGTCAGTTTTAGACCCTGAGTAGTGTTATTTTAGCTTTGGAATTGCAGCTTCTTCAGCTATCTCCATATCTTACATGAAGAAACATTTTTGTTCAAACTGGCATATTTCTTCAAAATCTTCTCTTTTTTGTAAAAGGTTTCATGGGAAACCAGCTTTCCCTTGTATTCAGTGACCCAGAGAAGTTGCTGTCTATACACACCTTGTCAAACAAATACGGCAATGCAGATGGCTTGGGACATGTAGGAGATTAACATAAACTGTAAGAAACAGAAATCGCCCAACACTGGATCAGGGGTTTGTGAAACAGCATCTTTGGTTTTTAGAGTGTTTCTCCACCTCTCCTCCAAGGGAACCTTGGACCTCTGAGTGAATTTATGGCTGTATTTGTTTTCTCTATATTATCGGTGCAACTGGTTTTTCCTCTGTAATGGCATGTTGCTGCTTTTTGCTGCAGCTGAGTTTTCTGTAAGAACTATCTTTCTTTAACCATATTATCCTACCTTTTCTGTCTGCTTTTTGGGGATGTAAACAAAGCTCTTCCTTTATTTGCATTCGCTTTTCCTTCTCCCCTCCACAGCACCTAATGTTCACCTGTGGAACCGAAGAACAGGAAACGGGAGTAAAAATCCACAAGCCCACTAAAGTGGATAACAAGCAAAGTTCATTTTCATTGTGCAGGTGTGGAATGCTTCAAGTCACTGAGATACATAGAGATACAAGGGCTAGTATTTTATCCCAGGTGCTCCCTGACACAGTTCTGGGAACAGACTGCAGCTACAGGAAACTTGTTTGAAAGCAGCATTCTCCCCTTGCGTTTCCTTGTGCGAGACAGCCATCAGTAAGGCAGGAACCAAAGCAGAGTACAGTACTACCTTTCCTGGGAGAATGGTCTACAGGTGTTTATTGTGAATGGGAATCAGAGCATGGTGCTACTTCATCCATTTTACTTCAGCAATGTACTTGAAGAGGAGACCGGAGAACTTTTCTTCCTGGGAATGTTTTTTTCCATGGTTATGGAGGTTAGTTCTTCGGCCATTTTCCCTTTTACATGCTCCTGTTTAAGAGAAAGCTGCTAAGATTCTGACAGTGCCTCTGGCTAGTTGTGGTTTGGCAAAGTGATGTTCATCCGAGATGCTTCCAGAAGAACAGGGATGCAGAGCTGGTGAGAGCTGGCAGCCATCTTTGTCAGGCTGAAGCACAGAGCACAAAAGCAGACGTATCACAAAAATCAATATCACAAGCTATTGGTCTGCCACCATTAACTCGCCACAGCTGCAAAAGCCTTGGTTGTCTCTAGGTTACTACTGTGGCACTGTACTGGCATCTGACGTTATTGTAAGAAAGAAATATTACAGGCTACAATTTGCAGTAGAGCTTGCTGCTGGCAGCAACCACTAGCTTCATTTGGTGAAGATGCTAGGCAGCTTTTGCTCACAAAAGTAACAAATAGCTAAGCTGTCAGAAAGTTTACCCTGGCCTGGCCCACCAGGAAAATGAGCTGGTGTTGACAAGTGCTTATATTTTGGCAGGCAGACATGCTCTTCAGGCCTGGAACTTTCTTCTGAGGAGCTGTTCTTTGTTATCCTGACTAGCTTCTGACGTTTCTGATTTGCCCATTACAGCAGTAATTCGGTGCGTGTATGTATGTGTGCCCACACCTGATGTGGGGAAGTCTCTCCTTAGCCATTGAAAAGATCCACTGTTCTGGGAGTGCTAATCTTATACCAGGCCCAAAGAAACCAAAGGGGAAAATGCTGTCTTCAAATGAGTTTCCTGTAGCTCCAGTCTGTTCCCAATAGACTTTCATTTTCTCCCCTTTGTTTCACAGCTCGCTTTGATGATACACTATTCAGTTTTGGAACACACCCCTTTCCCTCAAGCTTTGGGCAAATGTAGAGCAGGGCTTGATGCTGAAGCTGATATCACAGACATGAGGAAATGGCATTAAGCTGAGTCAGGGGAATTTCAGACTGGACGTTAAGCACAGATTCTTCACTGAGAGGGTGATTGCTCGCTGGAACAGGCTCCCCAGGGAAGTGGTCACAGCACCAAGCCTGTCAGAGCTCAGGGACCATCTAGACAATGCTCTTAATCATATGGTTTAATTTTAGGTAGTCCTGCAAGAAGCAGGGAGTTAGACTCAGTGATCCTTATGGTCCCTTCCAACTTAAGATATTCTGTGATTCTGTCTATGTGCTGGGTATAACTACAGCGCTAAATAGGACCCCACGGTTCCAGGGCAGTGCAAGGGGTGGTCTTCACAAAAGCAGATTGATGAGAGTACTTGGCATATATGTGACAATTCTCAAGGCAGAAGACTCATAGTAAAATCAGTTCTGTTGATGCTGGCCCAAATCCACATGCCAAAGCATTTCTCTGAAGAGAGCACACCCCTTTTAGAACATGCATGTTATGAACAATGGTTGCTTTTAAAAGACTGTGCACAATGGGAGACAGCCTACCCTGGTGGCTTGTGTTGTGTTGAAGATCTGGTAGAAGGGAGGTTGGGAACACTATCTGAGTGCACAATAACAGATTGTGTGATTTAACAGAAGTTCACAATATTACACTACACTTCCCCCTCTCTCCCCCCCTCATTTTTGCGATTCCTGTAGTAGAAAGTAGAGACAGAGGACAGCTAGGCCATGACTCTTCCCAACAAGATGAGGTCTTAATCTCAGCAAGAGGAAGACTCAAAGTATCTTGATGACTGTGGCCTTGTCCTTTCCATATTGTTTCTTCTGCTGATTTGCTTTGATTATGAGAAGACTACAGGAAAGGAGTAGTGAGAATAGCTTATTGCTGTTATTTCAGCTGGAAGAAGAAAATACCTAATAAGTTTATTTGGAAAGTAAAGTTCTGTAAATTCACATGGTAAACATTTTAAGTATGTGAAATATTTTTACTAGAATGGTTTTGTTTGTATTCCCTGCTTCAGATGTTTCCATACAGAAGAGCACTGTTGTCTCTGCTTCCAGTGTGACTGAGATTTCAAGTCTCACCTTCCTGATTTCCTGCTACTGGCACTTCTTTTTTGCTTTTATGTGATTTTGGTTCCAGGTGGTTGTATCAGGATCTCTGATTTTTGACTTTTGATCTAATATTTTTAAAAAAATCTAATCCCCTGATTGGGGACCTTTCACTTCCACGTTTCAGGACCAAACTCACTGTAGCTGTAAGACTAGAGTATTTAATCTTTATTTCTACTTCTTGTAACACTTAGAAACTCAGATTAATACTGTAACATTGTTTCTGTAGCTTACATTGATATTTTTCAGGCCTGAAACTGAAGCATTTGTGATGTTCTGCCATATGTCTTTTAATGAAGGCTTATTGTTTTTGGAGGAAATCAGATTTTTTTAAAGGAAAGCATAAATTGGTTCAAAAAGCCTTTTTTCCCACTGAAGAGCTGTGTTTCTGGAAGATCTTTGAGGAGCCATGACCTTTCAATCACTGCTGTTGGCATCAGGCCCTCAATAAGGGAAGCCAGGAACAAACGCTTTTGAGGGGGGTGTCTGTTCATCTCCTCTGGTTCAACAAGCCTCCAGAAGGTTACAAATGGGGTGCAGGAAGCAGAACTACTTCGTAAGAGGAATCTCTCTCCTTTTTAAATCTCCTTAAGGAAGTTTTTGAGGCTGGGAAAAAAATATCCCCCATTGATACCTGGTTGTGTATAAATCTGTATGAACGACTTATTACCATTAGAATCAGATTCAATATTTTTACCTTGAGGTAAAGCTTTCATTGTCTTTATAAAAGCATTGCTTGCATAAAGAGCAGAGAATGTGGCACATTTTATTCACTGCAAGCTTCAGTTAACCTTTGCATACCATGTTTCTTCTCAGTTTATTGTATGAATGCCTTTCCATCAATTTCATCTCTAGTACATAGAAAATGCTTTCTGTTTAATTAAATTACTTACAGTGTTGCCAAAATTATTTTCTGTTAGCTCGAAATATTTTACTATGAATGAGAAAACATGTGGTAGATATAGCAAAATTTATCCTAGTCCTGTTCTTACATCTCTGTAGACAGAGATTAAATCCCTAGCATGCAGGTTATTGGTGATGAGTTTACTGTAGTTACTGACTCAGTTTTGAATTACTGGGAGGATTCTTTGCTTGTATGTACTCCTCCATTCCCCTAACTTCCAGGGCTAGTCACTGATGTAAATAAGACGATGTTGTCCTTAATATGGTACTGATTTCAGTCCTGAGCATACATGTTTCTCTAGTGAACACTTCATGTCACTGAAATCGCAGAGGTTGCTAAGGAAGTGTGTGGCATGTGTGAGAAATGGGTACAGCTGATAGGGAGAAAGCTCTCTGCTAAACACTTCCTTTAGAGCTGCTTCAGTTTTGCCCTGTTTCATCTGCAAATCTCTCCCTTTGGGGTCACGCACAGCCCCTTGCATATGGAAACACAGGCTGTTCGCTAATGTGAAGAAGACAGAACCAAGTTAAACCATGATCTGAGAGCTTTTCTTGTTGCACCTGAGAGCTCGTGTTGATTTATCCAGAACTTTGGCAGTAGTTGCTGTTAAATAAAATGAATCCGTTGCCTGCAGTTGAAACAAGTTGTTGCGTTTTGGGTGGAACTAGCCTCTAGAAAATAACTTGCAGGGATGTTGTGAATGCCTTCTCAGAAGCAGCTGGGCACTGAGTCAGGAGGCTGCTTGACCTTTGGATTCTCAGTTCACCTAAACTTGAATTTGGGACAGGATGTGTTTTTAAGAGAGATGATGTGGTTCAAACTGTAGTTAATTCAGGGAATCCCTGCAGCGTGGGTAGGTCTGGATGGTCACTTCTGGGCTAGTTGCTAACTTGCAAACCAAAACCAGGTAGCTACTTGTTAAAAAGGTTCAGTGAATATTTGCCGATGATGATGTGGACAGTATTTCTTGCTTTGGGATAAACAGGTGGATGGGATTAATTCTGAATTCTCTTATAGACCTTTTTCACTCTGCCCCTATGAATCCGTGGCAACTTCTGGTCTAAACCATGACTGAGCACATGAGAGTCTGAGCAGCTGAGAATGGAAAAGGGTAATGCAAGATCGAAGTGAACAGGGAGGAATTCCTACACCTGAGTATCTGATCAATGTTTGTTGTTGGGTGTCTCCGAAACATAGGCAGGGGAAGAGATAAATAACGCTGAGGATAAGCTGGTGATTAGACACAGCACCAGTAAATTTCAGCCCAAGAAATCTTGCCATGCATTGCTTTCCCATGTTGAAAAGATGGAGGTTTGCTGGCAGAATGTTTCAAGATACTTGGCAGGATTGATATTCTACACTAAATAAATGAAGGTGCTTGACAAAATACAGTTTCTCCTAAGCATTTTTTGACAAAATATATTTTATCCTTACAGGGGCTTTAGCAGAATTATCAGTGATGTCTCATGATAGATAGCAATATGAAGAGTTGTAAGAGCCTGACTATTAAAAAAAGGACCAGACAACTTAGTGCTGTGGCAGTCTGTTTGACTCGTGAGTGGGTGGTTGGAAAGAGATGGGGGACGGGTGATCTTCTAGTGGGGATTTAATCATATACCTTCTAGAAATAATGGGAATCCAGAGATGATTAAGGAAGAGATGAGAAAGTATTTTGGAGAAATTTCCTCACAGAGAAAATGATTCATTTTGGACTATGCTGTCAAAAGGCAGCTATGGAAACCGCAGCTGTGGATGTATTAAATAGGAGTCAGGCAGGTGCTTACTGGAAAAAATGTTATGGATGGAAACAAGCACCAGGAGGAGTGGGAGGAATCCACAGAGCCAGCTTCCGGTTTTTAGTTACAGCAGAATAAATGTGTTATTCTGCATTTGCATTGCAGATACACAACAGTTCTCAGTCTGAGCAGATGCTTGGCTGCTGTGGATTTTCACGAACACATGTCCAAGGGGCAATTCTCACCTTCCTCTAACATTTTTTAAAAAGAAGAGGCGTATTAAATGCCAGGATGAAGAGAACGGTTTCAGGATGGAAAAGGCTGAGCGATGGTGGTGTAATAGAAAGCAAAATTTGGCCCATTTTAGTTTTCTCCAACAGGGCTGTTTTTTCCAGTTGTACTGCTAGCACTAAAGAGTATCTCTGACATCTATGAGAAGTTTAGCCCTACAGAGAAAGGCATAAAGTGATGGAGAGGTATAGTATGTGTTGGGGAGGAAAGCTAGAAACAAAGAGGATGGCTTTGAGTATTTTAGGAAGTGGAGCTGAGAGGGTCCAAAAAGTGGCAGCCTGTTATTGGTGCCATTGTAACTTCAACAATAGAGTCTGATGTTCTGCATTAAGGGAGTGTTCAGGTGTGAATCTGTAGGGAAACTGAAGGAGAAGCTTCCAAGAGTGCTGCTTAACCAAACCTGCTTGTTTCCTTTAGCTCTCACACTTCCTTTTGCTTCTCTGTCCTGGACTTTTGGATTCAGATTTCACGTCATTGCAGATGTTGCCATTGGTTTCTGTGAAGTCACTCTTATTTATGCCAGAATTTGCAGAGAAGGAAAAGTCGCTGCTCATAAGGAGAGACAGCATATAAGTGTAAACCTCTAGAGATATTTGCTGAGGCTGTTACTGCTTTCTTTCCTGCATCTCAAGACTTGGAGATCACATCTGGATACCTCTGGGTCATAATTTGAAAGCAGTTTCCAGTTTATCTCAGTGCAGCTCCAGTACACCCCAACTTCTCTGTGTTGTCCCACTGCCCTGCCTGCGCACCAGCCAACACAAAGGTAGCTACAAAATACAGCTGTAATAACAAAAGCCACAAGGTTATTTCAGAAGTCCAGGAACCAGACCTTCAGCTGGTTCAGATCAGCACAGGTGATTTCACTGTGCTGGAGAGACAACAATTTTACACTGGCTGAAGATTTATCCCTGGGATTTCTTTTTGTAAATGGCACAGGGAGAAAGCTGCTGGAGAGGGCTGAGGAGAAAACCATCCTGTTTTCTTTTGGGATAGTTTAAGACATGCTGACTCAAACACCAACCATCAGTTTGCAGTTTGTTATCTCCTGAATCCTGGCGATACAATTTGCTAGGTAAAAACCACATCTGTTCTTCAGTTCAGTTTCATGTCTTTGAAGGCATGTCCAGGCTACCATCCCAAATGCCTCCATAACATTAGGTTTTACTTACATATGTTTCATTCTGTATTGCATGTTTCCATGGCACACTGATTTGCCAGATGAAGCAATCTGCAGCCCATTTAGTTTATCTTAAAGCCTTTTAAATGTGTCTCCTTTAAGCTTGAAATTCTCTCATTCAGGCATCCAGTGTCGTTGAAACCCCTATGCCAATAATTCTTAATGACGTGTGTGTCTAGCCAGAGTAATTCTCCTCATTCAATTTGCAATTTTCCAAGTCAATCCTGTCAGCGTTGTGACTATAGTTGTTTATTTTGCATTCTGAGACATGCAGCTCTCTTAAACAAAACGATCCTGACTTATAGGCAAAACAGTGTCTTATATTGAAGGGCAACCAAACTTAAAGTTTGTTTTGGAAACCATGGATAGCATTATCTTTGCTTGCTTGCTCTCCTGAGCTCGAAGCTAACTCACATCTATGTACACAAGCATGCAAAGTCTTCCCTTAGTATTTGACATATCGGACAAAAGCAGAGCCGTTTCCCATTTGGCAGCATCTTTCGTCTCTACTCTTGTTCAAAGAACATGTTGGACTGATGCTTGCGTCTTCTGCTATTTCCCATGCCTAGGAGCCAATATCTGCAGTAACCAATGGAAACTCTACTGTTAAAATTAGACTCCTGGTTTATGGAGGCAGCATACTTAGGGCATCCTGATGGAAAGAAAGAGGCCCTTTGTAGTGCTTAATGGCCAACCTCAGCCATCTATTGAGATCTCAGTGATGGGGTCAGGAGGGAAATTTTGCAGCTGCTATAAAGAGGATTGCAACAGCTTGGGTCTTTGGAAGGAGTTGAGGTGAAGATAACGAGGTGGGAAATGGGGGTTCTCATCAGAACAAAACAGAATGGGCAGACGTGTTTTTTATCTTCAGGAACCATTGTGACTTACATGATCATTTTGTCTTGAAAATAAGAAGCTTTTGATCCCTGCATGAGCTCAAGAGGTTTTACTTTGGTCACTGTGAAAAAAGAATTTATAAGCTTCCCTCATTTCATTCATTTATTTTTGCCTGTTCCTCAATAGCTGTTGAAGGAACAGATACATTTAAGGGTGTTTAAGTTGGTACTCTGGATTAAAAAGCTTTTCCATCTGTTTTTGCCCTGCATTGGATATAACATTTTGCAGATGGCAGCTTTTATCAGAATCCCAGTGCAGACAACTTACTGGCTTTATGCCTTCGGAAATGGGCCACGTTCATCACCACTGTAACTTCACTGAAATTGGTGAAATGACACCATGGGGTAAATCTGACCCATCGTCACAAGTGCTTCCTGAAGTATCATCATGCACTCTGGGTGCAATGGCTTTGTCTTGGTTGACTTAATGTAAATATATTAAATTATATGTAGTGTTCATGATTACTGAAGATTACTGGTTTGCTTTAAGAACCTCTTGATTCTGATTTTTCCAGTCCATGAGTGATTTAGGGAATAACTTTCAAACATGCCATCTCAAATTGCAGCCACAGATTTGGGTATACAAGCTATTTAAGCAGGCAGAAATTGGGAAGGTGCCTGCTGTCTTGACTGAAGCAAAGGAGCAGTCAGTTTGGCCAGTTTTTCTTTCTTTCACATACTCTGCACAATATAACACCTCTGCCACATTGTTACTCCTCACTCCTCCTTTCTTGATTTTCTCAACATTCTCCCAAATTATGTGTTGTTTAAGTCCCTTGGGGTGCTGGTCCTAAATGCTGCCCTTAAGCATGAAGCACCTTGCCTCGCTAGATGGGCTCATTTCCATTGGAACTGCTTATGGAGCATGGTATTGACAAGAGCTGGCCGCCTCTGGTCTTAGCATAGGCCTAAGAATCAGAACTCTATGTTCAGGTTTCAGGATCAGTTCCATTTGGAACAACTGTTTTCATTTCGGTGTCAGTTATTTTTCCTCTAATATTTTATTTGCAGAAAGGTGCAGAGTAGAGAGCTAGAAGTGACATAAATCATGAGGCCAAATATCAGGTTCAGTTAGGGAAGGAACATTTTCACACTTTTTTAGCTTTCTGGGAAAAGAGGGATTTTGTGACAAAGCCTTTCATGTCTATCTACAGCCAAAATGTCACTTGCTTTGGAAAGTTTGAAGAAAATTGGTTAAGAACCTGCATTAGTTAAGAGAGGCTGGAAGAAAAACAAAATTTGACTTTTAAAAGTAATTTTCCAGCCTACCCTATTGTATGGAAGGAGTCATCAGGAGTAAAAGAGAGTTCCCCTTTAGAAGTGTTTACCACAGCAAACCTACAGAGCACACTGTTTATTCAGTGCTGCTATGGAAAGTCCAGTTTCAGTCATGCTGAAGATTTGCATGAAATGCCAAAATGAAGATTTAACTGTCACTTTACCATGTCCCTCCTTTTTCTCTCCCTTCCTTCATTTTTCTTATGCTTTGACAATATTTGGGAAAGGGCTTGTTACTGAAAGTGTGGTTGGATACTAAGTCCCTAGATGCTTAATTGGGCTCCCTCAGTACTGTTTTGGTGAACAGTGTTTGGCTGGCCGGCTGGTTCAAGTTTTGGCTGTGGGCAGCCTCTGTGATTCTAGCTGTGAACACTGCAGGGAGAAGATAATTTCTTCCGAGTAGTGCCCGTCCAGGAACTAATGCTGAAGAGAGTACCCAGGCTGCTCTCACAAAGAGCTGTGGGCTAGGAAAGAAAGAAAACTTAAGTGATGTGAGTGTCACAACAGTGCTGAAGAGAGCCTTCTCAGTGGTTAAGCATATCTGAAGCATCAAGATGGAAAAATACTTCAGAGATTTTGTAAGCTGTAGGAAGGGTTCCAACTATTCAGCAAAGTTAATGCTGAGCTCTTCTGACTCATAGCACTAAAAAGCTGCTCCAGTCTCACTGCTGAATCAATTAGCTCAGCCAGCACCTTTCCCATCAAAGTAACACCTTCCCTTCTTGCTCAGTTTTAAGACCTAGTTCAGTAACTTCAATAAAAAAAAATACATAAAGCTATACACTTTTCTGTGCCTTTCCAGCCAAAGGTTGCCTGCCCTACTTGCACGCTTGCATGCTTAAGTTCCCTTCAAACCGGAGCCTGTGCTAGAAATCAAAGTCCTTACAGTGAAACCAACTCAGTTAATATTTGCAGTCCTCCAGAGAAGATCTAGTCCAGGGATGTTTGGTAGTGATAATTCTCAGGATCAGACAAATGCTGCTGTGGAGGGGATGAGTTTGTTTAACACAGCCAGGGGTGCAGAACTGAGGACTGGAGGAACTGCCTGACTCTGCAGTCTCCAAGCTGCAGCTGCAGCTGAAGAGGCTGGACTGAGGTACACAGAGATTTGTAACCACAATCAGCCCTGGATCCCCACAGAATGTACTTTACAACTTATTCTATAAGTAGTATTGTGCCTGTAACCTTCACACCCACAACGGCTCTTAGTTTGGTTACTAGGCCTCTTAAGTATGTCTTTGATTCCGGCAGAGTTTTTTCTGTGTGAATAGGTCTGTTAGCAATTCTTTGGCATTGTAATCATTGCATCTATTTTCTTTTTTTTATGATTAATTAGTCAATTATATGAAATTAACTTTAAAAATTTGAGCAGATAATGCTCATTTGTTATTAAATTGCTTGTAACTCAGGCTGTTGTAAGGCAAGGTATTTTAGTTTTTACTGCTGGCTGAACAACACTGATTAAAAACCCCAGCCTATTATAGTGCTTGGAGTGACTCAGTCTTGTCCTTCAATATTTCAAAGGAAAAGGACTTAGATTTGCAATTTACATTGTTAATAAAGAGCATTTGGCTTTGGGAGGTTGATGCATCTCTGGGCTGAACTTTCATAATGTGGAGTTGAAAGGGCAATGGCTGTAACAAAGTGTTATTTTAACTGTCACATAAAAAGGAATCTAAAATACGGTACCTGAAAAGTTGTTTCTTTTGTGAAAAGGGAAGGATGAACCAGTTATTGCCTGTGTAATTGTTTAGTTATCCGTTAGATCACTGCAAACTGCATGTGTGTACTTTTCAAAGTGCTTCAGTGTAGACAGACACAGACCTTTGCTCCTGAGGAATTCAATGATTTACCCCATGGGAATTGCTGGGCTTGCCGAAGTTCACTTAATGACACTGATGGGTCAGTTCTCTGCCAGAGCCAACAACTCATCTTCATCATCTTCTCAACTTCACATCCACTAATGATCAGTCCTCATAATGAAGGCATTTTTCACCCTGTCAGGAGTCACAAGGAGAAAAATTGATTGACAGAGTTATCTGGATTGTAGTAATTAAATCAGGGCAGACAAATCCCTGCTGTCATTATATTTCAGACATGTCTGAACCATGAAAAACAGAGCTGAAGCATGCTGATTTGCTTCTTACAGTTCAAAACGTGGCATTAAATGCTGTATATGATATATAGGATTACAATACATAAATGTGGACAAATTAGAAAAGGACAATTATAAATCACAAGTCTAAATATGAGTGTTGGGTTTAACCATCTTTAGTGAAATGTGTATATCAAATGTTTGAAAAAAGCTATTAACTGTAAGACATTAACATGTTTCAGGAAATGAACCTGAAAGTATACCACGCTTCCAAGTGTGTGCAGGCTCATTCTGTAGCTGTGCATAGAACCAGCATTTGTCTGTACCAGTGAGGCAAATGAGATGCTGGGTGGAAAGAGAGACACAAAGCAGTGACGAGGTAGACAGTATAGAATTGGCACAGCCACGGGATTGCTGCTCGCCCAGCGGAACGCATCTGTATGGTTTTTGAGCTCTCTTCTCTGTAGTTGAGAACACAGATTTACCCTGTAGAAGCCAGAAAAGGATGTAAAATACTATTGGAATTCTTTTGTTGGTGAATTGCTTGTTGTGCAGCTCTTGCCTTGCAAAAGGATTTGTGTACAGATGTTCTTGGGTAATGCTGCAATCTGGATTCAAGAGTTGTCCCTTGATTCTTTTTAAAGAATTTTTCCTTCCATCAGTGTATTAAGCTGAGCCATTTTTCAGATAATGTGAAATATTGTACCCACTTTAAACAGAGGATGCTGCATGAACTTGAATTAACATTAACCAGCTAATTAAGCTGATTTGATCTAGTTTGGGTACATAAGGGTACATTGGGTACATAAGATGTACATTTAGAGAGAGGCAGATTAGGGTTTAAAGCAGGCAAATTGCATAAGGAAATCTGGATTCACAGGGATAGATGCTTAGATAATATAATTTGGTGTAACTTCACTGAGCTCAGCTTAAAGCAGTGAGTTGCATTTATGGGGTATTTGGCCCATATATGATATGTCTGAAAACAAACCTTAATAATTCAGAAATGCAGATGATAACTAGAAGTAGAACTTAGACAAGAGTGCATCAACCAGAAAATAATTTCAGGATTGAAGGCTTTGGGGATACAATGCCCATTGCCTTCACATGACTGCTTTTGTGGGTCCTTCCATGCTTCCTGCCAGTTATAGCTTCATGGATGATACGAATCCTCTGCTGGAATCAGATACCCAAATCAGCATGGAAGTGCTTTGCCCCTGGTGCTGCATGTGTTTGGGTCTGGACTACTGCTTATGACTTTCTGGATCTCAGCAGTTAGTGTCAGCACCCTGAGGAAATTCACAGCTCAAAGAACATGCATGTAAATAGAGATAATTAAAGAAAAGTTTAAAATTTATTTATTTCTAATGTAATGTTTTGCAAGACCCAGGTTTTTCATCACTTCTGACTTTCAAATTTTATAACATATGGCTATTTATTACAGGACTTTATGTAGGATATTCAGATTTAAAAATAACCGTGCTTTGGGATAAGATTCCACTGCTACTTTTCACACATTATTTTGCCAGTGCACTTTGATCCATATTGATAGAAGTTCTTTTCTAAACCTTTCCAAGCAGAGGGTTAACTGAATAGGGCACTGTTCTGGGAATCAGGAGATCAGACTAAACTCTCGGTCACTGAAATTCTGGAACTGCCAATGACTACAAGAGGCCAGGAGAACATCAGTTACATTGTCTTCCCAGTGCCCTGCAATGATTGAAAAAATAACTTCAAAACCTCCCTCATGATTTTTTTTTCACTAAGGATGGTCAACCATCCAAAACAGAAGCCCCATTTTAGGAGTATTTACAACTTTTCCTGTTGTGCCTTCTTTGTGTTTGATGTATATAGAGAAAAATGTATCCACAGGAAAGGTCTGGAGGTGGGAGGTAACATCGGAACCTTGTTCTGATCCTGTTTCTGATGTTGGCATTTGTTGGAACCTTCAGCATTTCAAAGAACTCGTCTATTTAAATTCTTTTGGTATAAATTCGATACAAACATTTCTTACCTGCCTTACAATGTAGGTTTTGTGTGAGTCTGAGATTCAGAGGGGATTACTTGAGGCTGACCTGCCTGAGTAGCCTGGTGTTTAGTTACTGGGGTTTGTTCTTATGCTCCCTCTCAAAATATTCTAACCACAGCTCAAACTGAACCAAGGGTGAATATCTGAAAAAGCCAATGCTGCTATGGAAGCTCTAATTTCCATCTGCAGCAGGCTGAGCATCTTTGGAATGACAGCTGGCATGTCATGACAGTTTCTGTTGATGAGTCTGTCTTCTGAGAGCCTCATTAGATTTTTCACTCACATCCAAAAGGATTCTGGAAAAGAATTATTCTGACATAAATCTAAAAGATGTGCACATTGAAATGCTACAATTGACTTTGACCTGTCAGTGTCTGTATAAGGCACTGCCTTATATATATTACCTTATACCTTATATAATATATAATTACCTTATATATTACCTTCTTACTTTATATATTACCTGCCCTTAGCATGTTACTTGACATGCTTCTTTACTGTTGCAAGGATTATTGTTAAAAAAACTCTCTGCTATTTATATCGAAAGGGTTTTAGTAGTGGATGGTGATACAGAGTATTCTGGTTGGCTGCAGCTGTTGATTATCCTTTTTAGAGGTATGCTGTAGTGTAAACTTGTAAACTGCTGAAGTTGAGACCAAATTTCACATTGAGGACAGAGAATTTTGTTCATGTGGAAGTCACAGACTGTATGAACATCTGGGGCAAAACATGAGACCCAGTCAGAAATAAAAGATGGGCGCTGTAAGTCAGAAGACAGATGGTGGATATATAGCTAGGCTGAACAGTGGAGACAGTCATTTTATTGGTACATAAAGACTGATCTTTAAAGGGCTAATAAGGCGATGCTAAAGATACTGATTCAAATTCTGTTGCTTTTGGATTGGCCCGCATATCACCACCAACCCAAAGCTGCACTGTGCACTGCATCTGTGCAAAACGGCTGGGGAGATGCTTAGGACATGCTGTGTTTCGCAGTAGTTGCCTTGAGTGACTCCAAGGACGAGGCACAACAGAAGGGGATTATATGATGGGGACAGGAAAAGTGCAGTGAGGACTGGAACTTTGTCAAGTGGAGAAGATGCTGAACTGAACATCCTTATGAGTAAAGCACAGATTTACCTCATGTTCGAAGGCCATCTGTGACCTCAGGCAAAGTTTTAGCCATGTGTGTAAAGCAACCATATCCTGCCCATTGTTCCTTCTCTGGCCCCACAAACCTTTATCATTACTAGCTGCTGTGCATACTCCTAGTCTCCAAGGTGTGGAGAGGATGTGCCACTGCACAGTGCTCAGTCATCAGTGCTTCTGGTGGTGTAAAGTCATGGAGATGATATCAGCCCAATCCGCCCTGTGATGTCCTTTTCTCCATTTGCGGCATATGGTTCCCTGGTTTACGGTGGCAGCTGATACAGATTAGAGTAGGTTTTATCGAGGAAGTTAGGTAATTTTAGGAGATCACAGACAGGATCAGGTACTTTCAGAACCATTTTTGTAATTCCTTCCCGGAGTCACCCAGAGGTTTGGGACTAGGATGGAAAATGGAGAGAGTGGCATGACTAGCCCAGGAGGTGCAGTTTTCAATATGTGGAATTAATAAGAGTCAAGAGACAACAGCATCAAATATGGATGATCAGTGTAAAATAAATGAAAGACAATCTTTGTGTTCCATTAAACATGAGACACTGTTTGCAGCAAAACTTACACCTGCACGATGAGGAAACTGAGTGGGCCAACGGTGGGGAGAGTTCACATAGAATCATAGAATCATTTAGGTTGGAAAAGACCCTTGGGGTCCTCGAGTCCAACCATCAGCCCCATTCTACAAAGTTCTCCCCTACACCATATCCCCTAACGCCACATCTAAACGACTCCTAAACACATTCAGGGCTGGTGACTCCACCACCTCCCTAGGCAGCCTATTCAGTGGCTGACATGTTGGACTGGGGCAAATGAGAAGTTTCTTTTCAGAAATGGAGAAATGTCACTACGATATTTGGCTCAGCCTCTGCACCAGGACGGTTGTGAGGCTCCATGGCCCTTACTAAGTGATGCTGGTTTGCACCAGTGGAGGACAGGCAAATCTGGACCCGGATTGCCTAGGGTAGGAGATTTGGTAGATGGCTGAGAAAATTACAGATGAAGGAGAAGCAGGGAGGAGGATGAGTCAGGAACTGATGAAGAAAGGAATTATGAGTAACGAAAAGAAAGGCAGCTTTTTATAAGGAAGTGTTGATACCATTTAAAAGACTTCTACTTCCTCACTGGCTTTTTCTGCTTCTTCCCTGCCCAGTTCAAAAGGTCAGCGACAGCTACTCCCTTTGTCACCACAGAACTATCAGAACAGAACAAGCGAAACTGAAGTGTAATAAAATTATGGGAAGCAGTAAAGTCATAAGAGTTTTATTGTAAACATTGGCACTGACTTCCCATGTGAAGCAGTGCTCAGAGAGAGATGTACTGGAGATGTTAAGAGTAAGATCAGATTTTGAAGCACTTTTCATAAATTCTTCTATATACTTTTCCAAACATAATGGAATAACAAAAGGGACAGGAGAAAAAACTTACACAGTATTGGGATGGAAAGGGAACAAATGAAATCTGAATTTTCCCAGGTTCATCCTCATAGTTACTACTCCTCTATTCCCCTCTCCTTCCCCAGATACATGCAGCCTGTCTTGCTTTGTTATTTCAATATAAAGAGGAGTAAGGGTACAGTGCTGGGAGATGAAAAACAGCATGTGGCTTACTCACAGCCTTCTACATTTCAGAGGGCTTTCAGAAAGGGATCTCTCATTTGATGAAGATCCTTTTTTCTGTTTAGTCATAAACAGACGAATCCTATAATAGCCTCTGTTTCCTCTACTACAGGAGGTCTGTATGATTAATAAGATCTCCCTGTAGTGAATGCCAAGCCAAACAGATGAATGCAAGGCGCATCTGCTGTAGATTAAACATTTGGAAAAAACATTTTATAAATATTTTTTTCCACAACAACATATCCATATGGCAGTTAACTAGGGTATATATTTAAAACCTTGCATGTAGAGTATATAGCCATGCATATGTATTTAATATACTTATTAAATAAGTACTTATGTTGTCACTCAACAGATAGCTTTCTGATACGACTTCTAATCTATTCGAGATGTCAAATCAGACTGTTTGAAAGGACCACATGTGCTTTATCAAGCAAAACATGAGAAGACACTGCTTCTGAGTGGGTGGGTTAGTAGGAAGCAAACCTTTTATTTTATTATTTCTCAGAAACAAGAACGTGTAAGATAATTACCTGGTCAGTATGAGGTAGGTGTAAAATAACATACACTGAATATGGTTAGAGAGATAAGACGGTCCACGGTACAATCGAAACAGATCCTGAGGAGAAAAGATAGTTCAACTAATTGGAGATTTCTCAGCCAAAAATCCGAGCCTTGAAATTTAACTTTACTAGCACATCAAAATACTGGAATTATATCTCATTATAATTAATATTTTAGACTTCCTTATCTAACCAAATGGGTTAAAGGACTTTTTCAGAAATAAGAAAAATTCATTTTTTTTCTAATCTTTATTGTATAATGGGGAATTCTTTTTTGCTTTCTGTGTCTCTGTGTCTTCTGCCTTTGAGGACTGGACCATAATTCTGCATTGATGAGAAATTAAATCTG
Source organism: Fratercula arctica (assembly GCA_947846985.1). Taxonomy (NCBI): domain Eukaryota; kingdom Metazoa; phylum Chordata; class Aves; order Charadriiformes; family Alcidae; genus Fratercula; species Fratercula arctica. The sequence continues at coordinate 330,356 of CANTUZ010000013.1, read as the reverse complement.
ACGATTTAGCCCAAACGAAAACCAAATTCAACAAGTAAACATTATCCAGAGCAGCTATCGGCACTCTCACCTAAGTCAGTCTTGTTTCTTAGTATGTTGTTCTTGTAAGACTTAGCAATATTATTGTAGGCTGATTTTATGATAGACTGGGTTTCTTTGGTTTACTTGTCATGAAACCTAAGATCCTGAGATGTGATTTAAAGAACCAAATTCCTGAAATGTTTTTTAAGAGTTTTCTTAACCGGCCTTCCAGTCTACCAGCCAGAAAAAGGAAAAATCAGATTTTGAGGTTCCATATGTGCTTGCTTGTTGTCTTGTTACGGATTAAGACCTGGTTTGTGCATACACATAGAAAACTGGGGCACTTATCTGAAGAGAAGGGCTCTCCGAATCTGACGTTTGCTCTAAGAATGGCTAGTGCTTGTCATTTCATGTCTGCCCGGGCTCTAAGAATGTGGATTTCCAGATCGTACAGCATGATACTTGCAACCAGACATGACGTTTCTTTTACACAGATTGCAGAGCAGAGGAAAATAATTGCCTAGCTTTGCTTTTGTCACACACCATTAGGTACTTAGCCGACTCAAACAAGAAAGACAAAAAGCGCCCCATATTCAAGAAACTTTTAATATTTATGTTTGTTACAGTTTCAGACTTTTCTGCCTAAATGATTTATTTTCTGATGTTCTTGCCACAGTTTTTCATACGCTTCCCTGAGCGTCCTGAGGGCAGGTGGGAGCACGGAGGTGGGCAGTTCCCTCACTTTTGAAATAGTGGTTGGTGACTCAGATCTCTTTCTGCTGTAGAGTCTCATTTCCTCATGGCCTACTTGTCATTGCTTTGCTCCTGAACTGCAAAGTGCTACTTTACTGTTTAAGTAAAATTTTATTTTTTTAAAAATCAAAATGCCTGTGGAGTCTTAGAACAAATCACTGAACAAAGTTTTTGGAAAACTCTTAGAAACAGTGTGAAACGTGTTCCTTTTTGCATCTGGTTTGAAAACAAAATGCAGAATGTGAAGCCTGTCCGAACACATCTGATTTTCAAAAGTATTTGTCTTTAGAGTCCTAGAGTGAGCCCTCATTAGCTGTTTGTGATGTTCACATCAGATTCTTTTTCTGTGTGTCAGAACCATACCTTAAATTAGTTTGCCACTAGATTTAGTTAAATGAGTTTAGAGATGGCCACTCTTACTATGGTTTAACAAAGGCTTATTTTAGACTGGTTTTGATTGTTCCCAATGAATTAAATTTAAATTGATATAATCTAAGTTTGAATTGATTTAATGGTGTATCACAGCCCTTTGTACAGGTTTTGCAGAACTGATTTTTAGTAGCACTACATTAAAGTCTGCATGAATCCTGGGTTCTAAAAATGGGTAACGAAGGTTTTCCTACCAGTACCATAAGGCTCCTCACCTGTAGGCCTCCGTGCTGGTGAATTTACCCAGCTGCTCAAACCACACTGTGAAAGCCAGAGATAATAAATGATGCAAGCACCTCCAGCTCCAACTGAATGTTCTGGGCAAGAACCTCCCACATGTGTGGGCAGAGAGTCCATCCAAGAAGGGAGCTGGGATAATTTCCCAGATGCTCCCACGACATCCTGTAATAATATGGAAAGACCATTGTGAAGGGAGAAGGTGCCCCGACAGTCCCTGGTAGCACCAGTAGTGTTCATCAAGGACATGCTATTCTTAAAAGGTAGACTTGAGCATGCATGGGCTTGTCTGCAGGCTGTGTGCATAGCGTGGAGTCCAGGCGGTTTTGCGAAGAGCCTTTTGATAGATGGTTACTCTTTGCTCTCGTCTGCCAGGCTTTTGCCACTGCCTCCCACAGCCTTATGCAACTGTAGGAGAACACAGGGTGCTTGTTATGGCAAAGCAATATTTCCTCAGGGAAAAAAAAACTTACTTGCTTTATTTTTTACATAATTAACTGAAGAATAGCTTATTTAAGTGAAAAAAGGAGGGTGAGATGGGTTGACGGACTGAATTTTTATTTAAATTTTATTTAAAACTTATTTAAAACGGAATCTTTATTTAAACTGTTCTTTTCAGTTGGTTCACCTCAGAGGTGAAGTGGAGTTGGGAAGCTGGTTCTCTCACTCCAGCCAGAGTGCTTCCTAAGAGGTGTGGATATGCTGAGCAGTGAGGCATAGGCCTTGTCTCTCCTGTTGGCACTAACCTGCATGAGACACGGCTCCTTAATTGTGCAACATCCCCATCTCTCCCAGTTAGATTAAGACTGGTTTTGGCTCTTGCTCTGAGCCCTCTACGTTGTCAGAGGAATGACAGGAGGTTTTGAACGGACTTCAGTCCTCCTACATCTTTGCCAAAATGACAAACCACAGTTACTAGCAGAGATTATAGAAAAAACAATTTTAAGAAGAAACTTCTAACCACGGAAAGATATTTTCTAGGAAAATGTTTTCTATTTTGCTAAAAAAATACTTGTCATTGGAAATACAAACCCTCTTCATTAAAGACAGTAGTTGGAGAAGTCTAAGCTAATCTAAACTATCCTGCTTGTAGGGCTTTTTGTAAAAAAAAAAAATCCAAGTTTTTCTTGACAAAAATCAAGGAAAAAAAGCACACCATGTTTTCACATGATAAAAAACTGCTTTCCTGATCATCTAGAGTTCAAACTTTTAGCATCTCCGCTTTGGCTAGGGATCCAATGCAAACAATTTGCTGCTGTCTAAGGTGAGAAGTGCGTTCTGTGAATAAAACCCAGTTTTGGCTTGGGAATAAGAAACTTTTATCTGAAAATGTCACTATAAACTCTCTATGTAAGGTACCCGTGGTTCTCAGCCAATGTGTTTTTGTGACTTAGCTACAGTTCCTGCCAGATTATTCAGCTAGATAGAGATCCTCTGCTGCTACAGTGTGGAAACCTGAGTAATAATTTCAGCTGCAGAAAGCCATGGTGAATTGCTGGCCTACTTTGCCCTCCCAGGGGGAAGGTGCACTTCTCTAATTCAGGAGCCATTGCTTTGGCAGATGGCTGTGTTTGCTCAATGAGCAGGTCAGGACAGAGAGGAACAATGGAACATAATCCAACAGTATGCAATTAAAGGTATCTCTGTGCAACTGCACCAAAGTCGTTGCTGTCCAAACCTCTAGTGAGTGTGTTCATTTTTTAGTCTTGTTTCCCAAGGAAATGAGGCTGTCTGCCTGTCTACCTTTCTGTCTATCAGCGTCTGTCCTCTCCGATTAATGTATGAATTTGTTTGCCATTATCAAGGAAAAATGACTGAAGAGGAGAGAATTCTCAAACATACGAAATTCCAGCAAAGTGAACAGAACTTGGCAATTGAGCCAGAGGAGACCCAAAGTGCCTCCATGGAGAGAAAAGCAGATGGAGCAGTATCTCACCATTCCCAGACTGGAACGCAGGTCAGACCTGTTGGCCTCAGCAGGCCTCTGCCTCACCAGTTTGAACCAGAATAGTACCTACTCCACTCAGCCATCCAAACAGCTGGGGAATGTGGGAGCAGACTTGGGGAACTGTCTGTGCAGGACAAGATGTTGGAGACGTAGGAAGAGATAGAGTATGGGAGGGAGGGGGACAAAGTAGGGTACACAGGACCCAAATCAGTAAACAACCACATTTCATTAGTGATGTTATTCACAGAGATTCTTGCTAAAATACCAAGTTCTGGGCTATATTATAACTCAACAAAGACACCACTCAGGAACCTGTCACCAAAGGACAGCACCTAGCATGCTAGCACCCTTGGCAATGGCATCCCTGTAAAATGAAGAAACTGACAAAACAAATAACATCATTGCTGTTGCTTTCAGAGTAGAACATTGACATTGTGTCCTCGCAAACAGCTGAGCCATGATCCACACACTTTTAGCAGGGCTGTAACAAAATCGTAGTGTATGAGTCTTTTTAGCAATAGACTTCTATAGCACAACTACTCATCTGTATGCCATTACAGTGCTATTAAAATGCTATGCTGACTTAATAGCCAAATAACTGTACTGGGGGTAGGTACTGCTCTAATCATCCCAACTTAGGTAAAGTAGTACTAGGTTTAAGGACAAAAAAGCTCTTAGGAAAAAGGATTTGAAAATTCAACCAAGAAAACATTACAGTTTCCCAAATAGTTGAACCTTGTGTGTATTAAATTTCATCTGTGTTTTGACTGAAGCTCAAAACTGCTTTTGGAACCAGATGTAAACATTAGTATTATTACGGCTTTTTTAATGCTGAGCAAGAAAAATATCATTTGCTTTAGTTTTCCTGGAACTGGAAGAACAGTGAGAGATGGCAGAACAGGTTCAAGGTCTAGCTGATTATTGGATTCATTAGAATTGGGGTGTCTGAAGCAAACAATATACACAAACCCTGGAGAGAGCAGGGTGAGAGGGTTTGGGTTTTTCCTTTGTATTCCCCCCTCCTCCCCTGCACACACACACGCACACGCACACGCACACACACACACACACCCCGGCAGATTAGATATTTGGAACTATTTCAAGACATTTTTCATTTTGTTGGTAAATAGGCATGCACTTGTTCTGGGATCTTAGTCCCTAACTGTTCACTTTATCCAAGGGAGAAAGGCAAAAACATAAGTGAAGCTCAAACAATAAAACCTCAGCAATGGGTCAGGCCAGTTATTATTACATGATTTCAGGCTTTGAAAGGTCATTTATGTTTTCCAAGTTGGATTTATTTTTTACACTTATTTTTAATATTACCTTGCTGTGTTTCATAATGTCAGGGAAAAGTCTGGTTTCAGGCCGAAAACGTCAAAGCAGCATTTTCAAAATCACTCAGAACTGAGCCAAATGTTTTTCTGTTGGAGTCAGGGGTAGCAGTCCCATTTGCCTTAGCAGGCTTGGGCTAGTACTGAACATTATGGAAATCTACCTTTATTACCATTTCTGCAGACAGGCTGCACTTCTCCATATTCCCTTTCCTTCTCTTCCATAGGCCTATTCGTATGTGGCAAGATTTCTACTATGAAAGGTAAAAGCATGACAGTTATGAGTCCTGGATTCACTTCCTATCCTTCCTAATGACTATAGGTTCTATCATAGAACTGTTCTATGCCTCAGTTTACACCTAAGTGACACATAAAATTCCCATCTCAGAGTGCTCCACAGTTCACCAACACCTGGGAATGACAAAACTGCTGCTTAAGCAAGTGCCAAGTATGTATCGTGGAATAAACTGTTCCTGCAGTGTTGCTAGAAGTAATATAGATGAAGCTGATGCAATGGAGACATATGTCTCCATCTGTGCCTCCATGTTAGGGAGTTACTCTCTATGATACTGATTGCAACCATCAAGAATTTCCCTAGCAAGGAAAATCAGGCTTTAAACAATTTGATAAGGGAGAATCTGTTGTTGATACACCCTTCTGAGTGGCTTTGCCTTTGGCTTTTGTCATGATGAAGACAAAAAAGGGGGCATAGAATAAATTAATTTGTTGTTCTAATAACTATGATTGAAAGTTAGGGGTTTTTTCATGACTCATCTCCCAGTTGGCACACTAGTGAAACACATCTGTCTGCTGCAGCCATAGATAGAACATGCTTGGTGCCATATTCTTAAGAAAAGCTTTTTTTTGCCTACTCTAGAGATATGTCTTCAGTTGTTAAGTATTGCCAGATAAAAAAACTGTTAGCACTCAGATTCTCTAATCCTCTAGACAAGATTAAAAATCCAACATTCCCCTATCGTTTTCTGCCCTCTCCTGTATCTTGTATTACTATCACATGAGCTTAGAATAAGCTGATAAGTGTACAATAAATGTGTTCTCTCCACTACTTCTATATGTCAAGAATATTTCCTTTGACTTGTATTCAATACCTTGGTTTATTAGCATTATCATTCTTCCTAATGGCCTGTTTTACTGCAGAGAAGAATTGCTGTGGTAGAAGGGTATGATCTATACGTGGGGGTTTTTCATGGTGAGTGTTTGGTAGCATTAGTGCCATTAAGGAACACTGTCTTTCCCCCTGGATAGACATGCAGTACTGGCTGAAGCAGCTCACCGACCTCATGGGCGCCCAGAGAACCTGGTAATTTGAACTCCTTCTAGAAGAACGTTATTTCTTCCTACTGTGATACTTGTAAAAATTGCTCTGTCATGCTAGCTGGAAGCAGGGAACAGAGAAAGATTTTGGCCCCGGGATGATGAAGAAGCAGCAACGAATAAAATTCTGGTCCCAGAGCACTGATTTTAGTGAGGGTAGTTGTTCAGTCAGTGTATCGCAAATTGTGGTATCCATTTGTGGAGAAAGGTAGGGCTGCTGGTTCAACGTCTGAGATCTCACATGAGAGAGCATGGATACTTCTTTAAGTTATTGCATGTCTTACTGTTTTCCTGTTTGTTTTTTTTTTTAATAACTTTGAATTGTATCTTCTTTGTCCTTGTTTAGGGACATGATCTAGGAAAAGGCATGAATTAGAACCATGTATAGGTAACCTTAAGTTTTAGTTCATTACTTCTGAAATTAATAATACCAGTTGATATTAATACACATTTATTGACTGGAGAATATAGGGAGTCAAGGAAGGAAGGGAGCTTGCTTCACTGGATAAGATTAAGACTTCAGTTTAATTAGAGAAAAAAGAGGTGTCTCTGGCTCCTCCTGTTCTGAGTTCTTAGCCATAAAGGTGTTTCATAATATTGGAAAGCTGTGTCCTACAAAGATTTAATATCAATCCCATTAAAACTTCTGTAAGTGCTCCAGTTTACATCGAAAGAAGTAAACCTTCTGCTCCGGATCATATGTGACAGTGAGTATTTGCAGGATGTAGCTCTTGTGCAATAAAGCTCAGCAGTGCTAACTTCATGATTGCACACTTCTTATTCCTCTTAAGACAATTCCTAGAAGTGTAGGATGTTAGGATTTTTTTCCCCAGAAGTGGGAAGGCTCAGGGAGGGTTTGTACCACCTTCTTGCTCCAACTGATTAGCTGGCATGTCAGGCACTCCCACATCCCACGATATGGTTGCCTGGCCCCTAAATTAGCCTAGGGCTGCCTCCTCTTCTACACATTGTCTTGACCTCGAGGTTGCTCTGCTCCCCGTTACAGCCTCTGACATCCTGCTGCTCTCAGGCGGTGTGAAGCTCACAGGAAGCTGAGAGCACACTGAAGTTTATATGTACTCCCATGCCTAAAGATGTTGTAGAATCAGGGTTTTCCAATATTAAAATTAATTGCTCTTCTTAAAGAAGACATAATTATCTAGTCTTCACTGAAATCAAAGCAATTGGGAAGGAGTAAGTCAGCAACAGCAATAATCCTTGTTTAAATTAAAAGCAATTTCTTAAAAGCCCTATGTAAAAAATGCTTGAAATGGTTGTCTCCTGTCATGCCCCATGGAACTCTGTCAGTATAAATCCTCACTTGGAATTTCCTGAAGCTAGTTCTTACCCTGAAGCACAGCGCAGTGCAGTCACATGCGTGGCCTTAGGATGCCATGTGCACAGTCTGCTGCAGCCGTCGCCATCTGGCGTAGGGATGAAAAGGGCGAGGTGATGCTTGTTGCAGGCTGTGGGTAATGAAGCAGGACCAGGGCTGATTGCCCAGTCTGTTGAAATGAAACACAGACCAGTCAAGTGCACATTCCGGGGCTTTTATGAACGTTTCTGTCTCTCCATCTCCCACCCGAAGCTGACTCACACGGCTACACACCTTAGGTGGGAAGGTGTTCCATGCAGAAGGAGACCTGTTGGGCTTTCCACTCTCTGCCCTCTGGTGGTTTTAGGAGCCTGCTGAAATACTTGATGCAAACATGGCTTTATCGTGTGCAGATGGGCGAAATATTTTTCTCTTGCTATTGTATCAAAGCATCATATATAATTGAAACAATATTTATAACATTACTAGAGATAGTCAAATTACTTTTTTTTTTAAAATCATGTAGAACATGGCAAAATCAAATGAAATTAAAATGAAAAATACCCTTTAATTTCAGCCTGTACAATCAGATGCAAGAGTCTGTGTGCAAATGGATTAACATGCCAAAAACATAACTTGAGGCTAGACGTGTAACATCACTCAGTAAATTAACATCAATAATGATAAGCTGTAAACAGTAGCAGTTATAATTAAGATTTGAGGCCCAAGGGTTGTATGTGCCTGGCTGCAACTGACATCATCAGACACTGTGATCTTGATGATCAGGTCCCCTGCGGAGACAGCAAAGTTACAAACATTACCCTAAATGGAAATAAAGTGTCAACAGATTAGGAGCATTTGCAAAGTTCTTCTCTCTATTTTAAGGATAGGCAGGGCTCTTCCTAAAAGATGAAAATAAGAGTTTTTAGTTTTCCTCTGTATGATTCCATTGTTGCTGCTCTCCTTATAGCTGAAGGTGTGTCAGAACATCATGTCAAAACATTATTTTTCAAAGGGTTAAATTAAATGAGTTGTTATAGTACCCTGCAGATAGAAAACTGTCCCAAAAGAGTAGAGGATATTGCTTTGTTAAATTTGTAAGGGAGGAAATAAAGAGAGAGGGGAGGAGGAAAGGGATAACTCCACTGTGAGATTCTGAGCTGTGTGGAAAGGAAAAAACAAAACAATATCCTTTCAGAGCTCTGAATCATAATAATAATAATAAATAGCCAAATAATAATAAATAGGGTATCAGAAATTACTCCTATTCCAGGTCCAGAATGGCCCTTGTTTCTGCACATAACCCATGTATGAGACATTGAACAAAGAGAAGTTGAAGTGCTGACAGAACTCGGCCCTGCGCTCCTGGGACAGATGGAGGTATGTCTAGTTAGTTCTGTTCTTTCCAATGAGAGAATTAATTCCACATGATGGGAAGTGCCCTCTTGGTACCACTGTGAGATAGTTTTGTGTGTGGAAACCCTAAGATGGCACTTACTTTACATGCAATTGAGCTTCACTTAAAGACAGCTGGCAGAGCAGTAAAAGGTGGCCTAAGTCTCCGCAGGAAAAAAGACCAGGAACATAATGTTGTCCCTAAGGTCAGCAAAGTAAGTCCGTGCCAGCAGCTCTGGATCCTGCACCGATGTGACTGGGTCCTGGCTGATGGTAGGGTAATACTTCCAGCAACTTCCAGTGACTTTCAGTGTTTGTACAATCTGTCTCTCAGGTGTTTTTGAAATGGTCCTGTCAGGGTTTCAGCGGAGCTTGTGAAATTCCCAAACCGATACAGGAATATGTCACTGACACATTTTTACTACAGAGGCAACCTGTGAGATGTTAAACTTTCACTCCAGTGAAAGGTGAGAGCAGTAGGTATGTCTGCTGTCCTCTGTGAGACTGCACAGGCACTGAAAACACAATCCCAAGTTGCTTGCTGGTTAGGGGAGGAAAAACTACTTTGTGCATTGTAAGACTGAGCTCAGGTGGACACATCCAGTCCTCAGGGGGGAGCCGATACCAGCCATGAGACCGACAGAGACTCATGGCATGGCCCTCTCTCTGTCACATTTCATAACCGGCTGGGGAACGCACTGAGTGCGGGACTAGCACTCTCTGGCACTCTGCAGGGTGGGGCTGTCCCTGCTATCTCAGAGCCTGTCCTGGAGCAGTCCAGTACTTGGTGTAAACGTGCTTTTATTCACACACTATAGCAGAGAATAGGCAAGTCTGATCATAAACAGAAATTAATATAAACTCTCTCAAAGAAAATAGCCTTTGAAGAGTGTTGAAGTCAGCCTGTCAAGCAAAACAGAAGCAAAGCTGTCAGTTTTTGGCTTAACAAAAGAGCAAAAAACAACTAAAGCTTAGCAGAATTGCTTGCCTGTTTGTAGTGATCCTAGTGGTTTGTGGGGAGGCCACATCTTAGGAAGTTATTGCTGGTAAGAGGCACATACAAAGAGGAGATTGGAAAAAATGGTGTAACAAGTTTGGCTTGATCCTTCTGAAATAATTTTGTTTCCACTAAAAGATACAGAAATGCTCATTTCAGGGTAAGAAACTGCTTGGCCAGGAAATTATTATATGAGGACTTTTGCTTCAGTCCTTGATTTTTAAAAAAAAAGGCAACCTCAAACCAAGGCTGCAGGCTGGTGGCATTCCTCTTCCTCCTCCTCCTCCTCCTCCTCCTCCTCCGCTCCCAGTGCCCTGCCAGTTGAGAGTGCTGGGTGCATGTGCTCAGTGCCCAGTGGAGGCTGGCAAGGCAGCAGCATGCACAGGCCACTGTCACTGCACGGCTGAGGGGCTGACTTGGTCTGGAAGCCCCGGGCTGCTTGGGGAGAACAGAGGCTGAGAGCGCTGCTCAGCTAATTCACCCCCTCCGGTCTGATGTTCACATCCTCGTCTGCCATCTTAGACTATTTATTGCCTTCTCTACCCATATCACCCTCTAGCTCTGCCTGGAAGTCAAACAAGGTGAAGACAGCTGAAGTGTTCCTCTAACTTGCAGCACCTCTATAAATCTCTTAGTAAAGAGCCAGTGTAGTTTTACAAGTGTGATGTCTTTTTATTTTATAACCCAGCATGCAGTACATGAAGCTGTTTTCCCACAATGTATAAATTTAGTGAGGGAGAAAACCCAATCTTTCCCATCTCTCTGCCATCAGCTGCCTTTCTGAGATCAAGTAGCATGTGGAAATGCTTCCACTGCCTAAATTCTGAGTACAGTACTTTGTACTGTAGCACTTTACAACAGTGTGTCTTGTTTGACAGGACTTAATAAAAAAATCTTTTAATCTCCGTCACTGTGGGTAGGTGGGAAGGCCAGAAAGTCTAAATGTTTTAAAGGAAATTTTTAATTAGTATGCAAATTTGACTTTCTGCATTAAAATGTCATTTACTAAGTAAATGTTGTTGCACTGGAAGTTCAGATATTTGATCATTTTCTGTCAAGGTGCCTTTGCAAATTTCCTGAATGTAATAACAGCATTTCAAAAACAAAATGAAATTCTCCTTTTGTTGCAATGCATTGGGTATGCTCCACCACAGACTATGTGACTAGAATATCTTAAATCAGCCACCAGCTTATAGTGCTGTTTCTCTTTCCCCCAATTGGCAAATTCTGTTGTTCTCTCAGTGCCTACAGAGGTTTCCTGAAACAGGGGAGACGAGAAATACACCCCTGCGTGTCATAAATTTAAATCATTCAAGCATACCATCAAAATGATTACAAAAGCTGTTGTAGTCACTAAAGTCAAAGGAAGTAGTCATTGAGTTATTGTCAATTACCTCTGAAGGTTACAACAGTGATTAGTATTTACAATATTTGGAAAAGACTTAACGCGTGTTTTGATAAGTTAACTAATTTCATTGTCTCAATGAAATACACATATTCTTGTCTGCTGAAGAAGGACAAGATCAATGGCTGAAGGTGCAGCCTTGCTTTTAGCATAGAGTAAAATGATGTTCTAATATAAAGTGATGGAAAAATAATTGTGAGGCAAAAAAAAAAAGGAGAGAAAATTTGATAAAGGCAGGAAATTCCAAGTTTGGTTTCTTTCATTCAGTGTCTGTGGAGTCAGTGGCTGCTTCTAGCTGCCACTGACTGAATGTACTGTCTCCAACTACACCTTATATGGAGCTCTTCAGGGATCAGGAAACATTGCACATGGGAGCCATATGTTCAGCACTTACCATCATTTATTGAGAGCGGAGGTTCAGGGCTGAAAACTGATTTAAACATCCATATTTAGAGCTCATAAGTACAAAATAAGGTACAAATTCTCACGAAAGTTGAAGACAGAAGAGAAGAAGCTGTGACCCAGTACTGAAGCAGTTTTGAAAAAGAAAAGAAATGGCTAGGGGCAGTCAAATTCTATCAGTGCTGAAGAGCCCACCTTGCTGCGTACACGATGCCTTACTAACAGCTGCAATCTAAAGGTCTAACAAGGGTGATGAATGTGAGGGCGAGAAGGTTTATTCTGAACTATATGCTCAGGCTGTATCTGTCAAAGGCCGAGGGAGAAGGAGGGCAAGGGACTACTCTTTCCACCCTTGCCTCATTTCACATTGGTACAAATTTGCCTGTCGTGTCCACGGTCGCGGTAGAGCATGCAAGTAATGTAGCCCCTCGGGAGACCTTTCAGGTTTTGTGTATGTGTCTATATAATTTCATAAACTGGGTGTCCCACATGAGCATAAAATGTGTGATTAGATGTTCCTGATCTAGAGGCTTCTTGCAGTAAATCTAAAAATTATATATTAACCATTGCAGCTATGGTGAGGCGTTCTCAGTGTTCCTCTCAGTCTCATGCTAATTTGCTCATACACTTAAACTTATTGTCACCTTGGCTGGAAGCTTCTGCAGGTCCATGAAGAGTCACTAACCTTCTGACCTCGAAGCAGACATTCACGGCAGGGTTGAGACATGTTAGCAGGTAAACGTGCCCTGTTGATGCCTGTGCCTCACCTTTCAATAAACACCAGACATCAGTTCCTGCCATTGTTAATTTGGCCCTTTGGATGAGCATGCAATTTGTGTGATGAACGAACCTATAGTGGATTTTTCTTTTGCATAATAGACATTTTGCTGGTTAAAAAAGCCTCAAACTCCTTTGCATATGAATGTCTTCACTGTGTTAGCAATTTTTGTATCTTGTTCTTGTTTGTATTTTGTTCTAAAGCAATGAAGATTCAAACTGCTCAATTCCCCAGAGATCCTCGTAATTACAACGATGACTGCTGGAGCATGAAAAAAAGTCATTTGGCAAAATGGCCATCTTGGCTCCCTCTGTCTCATCCTCCCCTCTCTCTGACTTCCAAGTCCTGGTTGCTCAGTTTACTAGACAAACACATTGTTTGCTATTTGCCAGGGCAGATGTTTGTTTAATTCGGTACCTTCTGCTTCCTTCCTGAGACTGAGGTAAGTCATACTGTTCACCGCCAGCCAAGGTGCAGAAAAGAGGAAAGACAGTGGTCACTTTGAACATTATTTATTCAGCTCATGGAAAGTGATTCCATGTGCTAGCATTTCTAGGACCTTAACCACCATCTCCTGTATTCTATAAATGACACGTAACAAAACACAGGCAACATCTAACTGGATTGTCTCACTGTGCAAAGAGGCTGTATCCAGCCATTGACTATTTTTATGTAGAGAACAAACCCTATTTTTTTGAAAGAGCATGAAGATCCCAACTTGAGCTGAGTCATGCTCTGATCCCACTGGGTCCTGCTTGAACAATCCTGCTATGGAGAACCGTTACTGCTCAAGAGTTTGCCTTGTAGTCTGGACCAACTACTATGCAGAGTCAGACTGGCTGCAGAAAGCCTAGATAAAACCTCTGTGTCGCTTTAGTGCGGATTTGAGGGCTTAAGAGGTGCAGACAGAGAACTGGCTTTCTCTGTCAGAAGTCTTCTTGCCTTTAGTAAGGCCTGAGAGAGAATGGAGAAGTGGCTTTGTAGACCACCATGTAACTCGCTAGATGCTGTAGCGTTAAGACTCATCCGTGTTCTAAATTAAACTCTTGACACTGAAGTCCATGTTTCAGGAGTCTCAGAAAGAGTTTGGATTTATTCTCACCCCTCTATTCCTCCCTTCCATCTTTTTTTTGCATGGCTGGCACATTGTGCTTTCTCCTTCCTTGCAAATTCCTCCGCAAATCTTTCGCTTTGTGCGTATCTCCTCTTCTTCTTGCTTTACTCCTGGATCTGGTTTCTCTAAAGCTCTGTAGCTTTATATACCTACCCTCCACAAAGGATGGCTTTACATACCTAGCAGCAGATCAAAGAACTTAACTCTAGATGTATCCAGTACAACAAAAGAATGAAGAGATGTTCTTCGGTTACTTTAATAAACAATATAGTGCCATTGTTCCTGATCAGATAGATAGTGAATTGTCAACAAATCCGGAGATAATTACTAGATGTATGTATCTAACCATCTGAGCTTTTATCTACATGCTGTATTTACCCATTTTTCTGTAAATAACAAAGTGTTGTGGTTGTCCTCAGAACCATTTGTTGCAATTCGAATTACTATAAATAGTGAATAGGCAATGCAGGTTGTTCATTACAGACTGAAAAAACTATATATGTTGGGTTGTTACCCCTTTGCAGAAGCCAGGCAGAAACTATCGAGGTTTTCCAGAATTGAGAAGGCAGAATTGAAGGTGGAAGGCAGAATTGAGTCCTCATTATTTCCTGTCTACTGCATTTCTCTTATTTTGTCATGGCAGCTGTGTAGATGGAAGCTCCCAAGATTTCTACAGCCAAGTCATCTTCACCAATAAAGCTATACTGACTCACATAATAGACTCGACTGTCACACCAAACCTGACAAACAACATTCAATATGTCTCAAATTGCATCCAGGCAGATAACCCTATAAACTACTGTCTCTCCCATGCAGATGTTTCCCATCTCTTTAGGAAGAGCTTTCATGCTCAGGCGAGAACTCGCCTGCTCGTGGAACTCACAGAGACACGGTGGGCAACTGGTGCACCCAGTCTTTTCTCTCTGCGAGTGTTCTGTGCCTTTCATAACTGTGTTGCCGCCATTCCAAGGGGAAATACTTTAACACTGTCTGTCATCCTTCTTTGTAAAGACCGAAGCAAAATGAAGCTGCAGTCTGTCTTTGCAGGCCTCCCTAGGTGACTCCCACTTAGGCTGACAGGGGTTTCCGGTGTTTCTGAAGGAAGTATTTTCACAGTTTTTCTTAATTTTCCTTCCCCCCCCTTTATTTCTCACAGAAACCATTCTCTTTTACCTTTTGCTAGCAAAAAACAAAGCTTTTGAACAATGCAGGGCTGCTATTAGCTGTTGTGTATTTCTTTTCCTCTTCTAACTATTCTTTTAACTTGCTCCAGCCTTGGGTTTGTTTATTTTTTTTTTTTTTTTACTAGCTCTCCCCAGTGTGTCTCCCTCCTAGGTTGTTTGTATTTGAAACAAACCTACATTTTGCTGGTGCTAATCTTCACATCCTCACTTATTGCCATTGGCCTCTGGTGCCCTTTTTCCTGTCGGGATGGATTTCAGTTGTATCCTCTCCAATTGTTCTTTAACTTTTTCCAGCTCTGTGCAGTCAGGTTTCTGGTGCACCGTAGGACTCCAAATGGAAATTCCTTTGGGCAGTTCACATTTCCTTAAGTTTCCATAAGGTGAAAAGCATTTAGGATTCTTGCACTGAGGAATTTTTCAAATGTGACGATAACCCTGTCCCAGATGTGCAGAGGTCTGTATGAGGGGAGCAATCAAAAAGATGAATGCAGCACAGATGTGCTTCCTTGATTATTCATATGTGTGTCTGATAGACCTATGTGACACATAAGCCCTCGTGCAAATGCAGGTATTTCCCTACCTAGCAGGGATGGCAGAGGACTGCTGACCAAGCTGCTGTAGGATTCTGTAGTGGCCAGGACTTCTCACCACAGCAGAAGCCTTGACTACTGAGTCAAGGGGTAAGACCTTTAGCTGCTTGCTGTGGGCCAGCTGCTGGAAAAGATGTTAGCTAGCACATTACACTCGTGTTTTACTCAGTTCACTTGCTCCAGTGTGTCCTAGAGATCATTTTTATTAATCTTTAAATACTAAGACTAAAGCAGTGCAGATTTTGATGCATGGTGCTACTTCCAAGGAAGTCAATGGCAAAAATCCAGCTGAAGTCAGTGGGTGCCAGAAGAGCATCTGACACAAGCCAAGATGCTCACAGCTCTGGCCGCCTAGAGTTTGATGTTTGGAAGGAGACAGCAATCACAACGTGAGCAGATGCTCTGTCCTTCTTAACCTCCCATTTCCTCTCTTTTGTTCATATGTGCCAGAGATTCACAGAGGTTTCTTTCAAAGTCAGGGCTTTTGTTTCTTCATCTGCTTTCTGGTGTTGTGCTTTACTTGTTTCTTTCACGTGGTCTTAAAAAAGAGAAAAGTAAAACTAGTTCTGTGAGACTACAGAGGGAGAAAAAAATATATTTCTCAGGAGTCTCTTTAGGATCTTGGCTAGAAGCACAGCAAACACCGTCATTATGGTTAGCAACAAAGGACATGGCATCGCTTCCAGCGAAATCACCACTTCACTGTGAGTAAGATTAAGCCAGGAAAAAATCCAACTGAGTTTAATAGGGGAGAAACTGACTTCGGCTAAAACAATAAGCCATACTCCTGCAATGACAACTGTTTAGATCCAAGGCTCAAGGAGGTACTGCCTTTCCTCTGTTATCTTCCCCAATGGACTCTGCTCATTACTCCAACAAGTGTAACAATCTTTCCCTCTCTCTCTAGCAAGACCTTTTGTCCATCCTAATTCAAACTACCCCCTTAACTGAAGCGGTGGAGTGCAGGTCCTTCAGATAAGCACAAACTGTAATTACACTGTATTCTGAGTTAATAATATGTGGGTGGGAAAAGGAAGAAAGGAGGAGGGAGAGAGCAAATGAGAGAAAGAAGCACGGTTTTGGCAGGGTTACAGAATTGCAGAAGGCTTCTTGTAAGTCTCAAGCTAAAAATGGGAGAGGTTTGCATTAAAAAAGAGCTTTAATAGGTCCTGCAAATTGACATTTTTGGTGATTAGGCAGACAGGCTTTTTTCATTTTTAATAACTTAATGCTGAAGCACTGTTGAAATTCTGTTACAAGCCTCACTTTCAAAGGGCAGCATAGGAGGGATCCTCTGGAGCTGCAGGCCTGGGTGCTCTGGGGAGTGTTAACGCAAGCGTTAGCATCTGTTTGGCTTTGCAGCTCTGTGCTTAGCTCACCCCAAACTGTGTTTGCACCCTGCTGTGCAATTCACTTCTTGTGGCCTCAGAGTTTGGTCCAGAGAGAGTATACCTTGTGGGCCATTAGGCAGGTCCTTGACCCGGGGGCATCGTGGGGAGTTTTGCACTGTGGTGGTCTGTGAACGTCAGTCAGGAACCTGCCTGTGCTGCCAAGGTGCAGAGTGTACTGCTCTCACTCTTTTCTCAAAAATCACTAGATGCCTATGTGAAGAATGATTGCCTTCACAGGAATAAAAGGCAGCAACGTGTTATGTGTGACACCTTCAGAAGCTTCAGCCCAAACAAGAACTACATTCTCTTCACAGCCCCCAGGCAAGCTGATCCCAGGATGTGAAAGGCAATGTAATATCTTTCTGAGGGGCGCAGCCCTATCTTCTCATGGAGCTATTGCTGTCAGTATTCATTCCTGGCAAGATCTTGGGCCTTCTCATGCCAGGATTCAGGCCCACCTACTCCTAAACCGTCTGTTATTTTCAACCTGCTGCTCCTGCACTCAGGCACATAGACATCAGCCTCTTTTGAAGTCGGGTTCATTCTCAGGTATCTTCCTCTTCCCTCTGCTAGCTGGATGGGGAAGCCTTTTACTGTTTGGAGGCAGAGGGAAGAGATACTGAAGAACTTGCAGGCTAATGTCAGTATTGACAATCAGTGTTTGCCTTTGTCATCTGAAATGCTCGATATGTTATGTGGCCTCCTATACTGAAGCCTTACAAAACTGCCATCTTAGATACCCTGTCTAATCCCTTTCCTTTATTATGGTGGTAATGATGATGAAGGAAACAATAAAAAGTGGTAATTTTGGTTCAGCCGTGTCAACGTGTTACTTGCCCCATGCAAGTTTTACAAGATTTTCATATCCTCTTCCAGCCACTAAAAAAGAAGTGGGGCTCAAACTGCTAAACAGCATTAATCCTTTTTCTGCATAGCCTTCTCATATATATATATCTATATCTCCAGTATTTAATCAGTTTTTCTATGAGGATGTTATAGAAAACAGCACTGAAAGCCTTACTACAGTTGAGATAACATCCATTGCTCTCCCCTCGTGCACCAAGCCTGTCATCTCATCACAGAAGGTTATTATGTTGGTCAGGCATTATTTCCCATTCATAAATCTATGCTGACTACCCTTAATCACCTTCTTGTCCTTCATCTGTTTGGATATAGTTTCGAGGATTATATGCTCCATCATTTTCTCAGGGATCAAGTTGAGGCCTGTAGTTCCCAGGATCCTCCTTCTTACTTTTCTTGAAGTTAGGGGTGAGATTTGATTTTGATTTCCCCCAGTCCTCAAGAATCTCCTCTCATTGCCATGACCTTTCAAACTTAATTGGGAGGGGCCTTGCAGTGACATCCGCCAGGGTGCACGCCATCACATTCCCTGTTTGGTTAAATGGTCCCTAACCTGATCCTCCTCCACCCAGGCTATGTCTTCCTTGCTCCAGATGTTCCCACCAGCCTCAGAGGCCTGGCATTCCTGAAGAGAAATCCCACCAGTAAAGACAGAGGAGAAGGTGGCAGTGAGTACCTTGGTATCTTCCATGTCTTTTGTCACTGCCCCGCTCAGCAGTAGGCCCACATTTTCCCTAGTCATCATTTTGTAGCTTAATTTATTTGCTACTTAACTGATGAGTTTAGCAACACCTGGAAAAAAGGTTTCCTTTACATGGAAAACAGAGACTTTTCTTGCAAGATCAAAAACTGCCAAACTTTATGAATTGTTTTGGCTGAAAAATTGCCAAAGAACACAAAATAATTCCTTTTTTTTTTTTGGATCTTGTTTGTGTTTTTTGTGATGAAATAATGAAAATGTTTAAGGAGAACAGACTCTTTCCTAGAAAATCAATGTTGTTTTCCTTTGACAAAGGCTTAATGGAAAAAAGCACTTTGTGTGAGGGATTTGTTTGTGAGCCTATCCGGAACAGAACTGTTTAAGATCAGTCCTTGGTTAGAGAGAAAGGGAGGCACCTTCCTTTGCAGTGATCACTGGGTGAGCAGGGTGAGTCTGTCTGAGGGCCTGTTTCTGATGTCAAGTGCCTCAAAGCAAATTTGGATTTGTCTAAAGGCCTCAGAGGACCTCCTCTGAGTGGGGCAGATGCATCCAAAAGAAAAAGCTACCTCCAGAGGCTGATTCTGGTTATGGTCAATATGCATGTGTTTCTTGTCAGTAGAATGGCTTCTGTTCTGCTTAAATTCCATATATGAGATTTTGACTTCCATTGGAAATTTATAGGTTACCAAGAGTATTAAATTCTACATTATCAGCTGTGGGCCCCAGATTCCAGTCTTAAAATATTAATGTCTAGTTTCCACGTGCTGAATTGGCTGCACATGTCAGCTTCCTGTGTTCTGCTTTCCAAGTTCAGTGTTTGCCTAAATTTTACTTCTCTTGAAACATTTTCATTGGTGTAATGAATGGGAAAAGTCTGTAAATCTATGCTACTCTTTCTGAAGGGATAGACAGTTTTCTTTATTTTCAGTATGATTCTGATCCAAGAGCCTTACATAACATTTACAGACTGTAAGAAGAGAGCAATCCCAGAAAAGATGTTTGCAAATATACATATATGTACAACATGTATGTATTTATATATGCACAACTGTGGAGAGGCATATAAACCCAAGGGACATCATAGAACCTTCACAGCAAGCCCGTGCTTGGCTGGTGTGGCCACCTTACTTGCCCTGTTCCTGAAACTTCTTCCAAGAGTAAAAGAGAAAATCAGAAAGAAGGTAATTTGATGTTGACAGTTATCTGGAGTGCTATTGACCCATTTGATTTCAGTAATACCTCTTTACACAGCAGTATGTCTCATCATCATGCTATAGATAATACTTCCCTGAAAAAGAAGTGAGGCCTACAGAGTTACCATGTTGGCTAATTCATGTGGCCTAGCGTAGTAATGTCATTGTGACATGAGGTGCTACCCAGAATAGCCTTGAGCAGCAGAAGCTGTGACTCTGGAGACTCAGGTTTCCTGCTCTTGTGAAATATATCTTGGAAGAGTTTTTTCGTAGATCAGTGGTTTTCTTAGACTCAGATCACATTTTGGATTACTGTCTAATCAAAATATTTGAGAGGGTATAAATTTACTTCCTTACTATAGTATACCATTGGAAGAGATTTCTTCCTACCCACAGTCCTAACGGGTTTTCATTTACCACATGTCAGTATTGGACATTTTTATGTGACTAGAAGATGGAGGCTGAGATTGCTGAGCATGCATGAGCCGTGGAAGGGTTAACAAAACCAAAGCTTTCTTACTGCTGCAGAACGTAGTGTGTTCTTTTGAGAGGGGGAGGGAATGAAGAATTAA
Source organism: Fratercula arctica (assembly GCA_947846985.1). NCBI lineage: Eukaryota > Metazoa > Chordata > Aves > Charadriiformes > Alcidae > Fratercula > Fratercula arctica. The sequence goes on along the minus strand of CANTUZ010000013.1, from coordinate 310,402 downwards.
ATTTGATTTATTTTGCACAGGCAAGCTCAAGACAATAGAATTTCCTCTGTTTTCATCTGTAAAACCAATAGACAGACCAAAAAGGAATAGAGGTGAAGGGTTATGGAACTCATATTTTTCTACCTTCTGTGACTGTCTTCAGTATTTCTTGTTATCTGCAGATATTGCTTTCAGCACAGTGACCTTTGAATAAAAGGATTGTGGTGTCCTAAAAAAAGTGAAATAAAAAGCACAGACAAATTTGAAAACGCAGTCAGGTCTGTGACTTCTTTTCAGCTAAACTGAATACTCAGAGCAGACTTCAAATATTAAAATAATAAAACATAAAGATCTAGAGAAGACACCCATGAGAATCTCTACTTTAACTACTAATCTGCTTCTGCTTAATTCCACATGGGAAGAATAGTTTCATTGGTGACCTTCTTGACTGATTTTAAGACTAAAAAATAAACCCACTGCATATTTAGCAAACATGACAGCCATGCCAGAGGCAGGGTGTGGGGTCAGGGGGACAACAGGAAAACTTTTCAGAGTCTGTATAGTTGTTGGAAAGTTTATGTAAACATGAATACAGCCAACATTTTACTGATTAAAGTAATAATTTAAGCAACTTCTTATGAAAGCTTCAAGAATTGAATTGCCTTTCCCATTTGTGGCACAGAGCCCATGGTTCCTATTCTTCAAATCAGTTATTCAAAAGAAGGGAAAATATCTATGCATCTGCACATTCCATTAGATCCTAACCTCTGAATGCAGCATCTGAGTAGTGAGAAGCTGTATAAGCCATTGATGAAAGCCTCCTATGGCTTATTATGAACTTTACCTGCCTACCTTGCTCTAGTTTTTCATTCTTTCCACATGAACAGCTTTCAGAAGGACCACTTAGTACATATCTATACCCCAGTAAACTGCATTGTTGCCCGTTCCAAGCACACTCTCACATAACTCACAAACTTTCCAACTGCCAGACAAACTTTGTTATAGTCCATCTACTTCCCTTGGAATATGGCATTTGAGACTGTTTTTGGGGTTGCTCTACATAATGTGCTGTGACTAGATACATAACTATTTCCTTACAACATGAACTAAGCAAACACAAATTTAAGGGAAGTTATCCTGAACCCTGAGCCTCAAGCCAGTCTTTTTGTATTTTCTCATGTGAAGTTCTGATCTGAAAGTAATACTGGCAATAGGGAGAACTTCTTCTGAGATGGTAATTTGCTCTCTATCTGGCCACGGTGGTATCAAAAACGCCTGGCAAACCTGCAGACAGCACCTACTTTAGAGCTCGGGCTGACAGCACAACGCGTGACCTCAGTATGGACTGTAAGCAGGAAGTCTATGCCGTGTGCAGAGAGGCTTGGGAGGGAGGGCAAATGTTTTTCACTTCATATATCATTGCTCACAGCTCACTGCTGGGATTCCACCAAGTCAGCCAGTGCTAAAATGTTGTGGAAAATGAAATTTCCTGGGTTATTGTTTTTGGCAGTTCTAATCACACTGGACAATTGGGCACTGAAACTAACACAAAAGCTCCTCATGTTAATAAGAAAAAGACGTATGTTTAGTAGCCTGCTCTGGTAACTAAGAAAAAAAAGACTCTCTCCTTTAGAACTGAAGCAGATGCTGAGTACTTTCAACATCCAGAACACTGTTTGCGTTTGTCAGTAAAGTAACATCAGTCTAGGCAATACTGCAGCAATAATCAGAAAATGCATCACCTGCGGGTTTCAAAGCGAGACCCCCCCTCATGCATGTTTCTGTGCCATAGCTGCTCTTTCCAACAGCCTCATTGCTTGGAGTCTAACAGCAGCCAAGGCAGAGAAATAATTAGGAGGCTGGGAAGGGAAAGAAAACCAGCCAGGAAAAATTAGTTTCTCTCTCACCTGCAGTCTTCAGGAACTGCAGGCCTCTGTGTTTCAATAATAAACCTCAAGGTAAAGAAATGCATGCAGCTCCGTTCCTCCTCCCTGCAGCAGTGTTCAGACAGAGGGTTTGGACGGTATGCTTAGAGTCACAGAGCGGAATCATGCACAGCCCAGGCTGATGAAATGAAGAGAAGGCAAAGCTAGGTTCAAAACTGACACAAAATAGTTTTAGGCCACCTCTGTTTCCCTGGTTGGTGGCTATAGATCAGAGCAGGATCATTATCTGTGTGACTGAAGGGCTACTTGGTCTCATCCATGTAGAATCTTGTTTACTTTGTTATCCAAATCCCTGTCAGCGTATGACTGCCACCAGCTTGCTCTGCCTTGTTGGCTGGAGAAATGGAGGATGCTTCTGGTCCTCTGGTAGGGTGTAGGGAGATGCAGGTTGTGTGTGTTACTCCTGGGCTGAGGAAGCCCAAGGGCAGCTGCAAACCCAGTAACTGAGCATTTTTCTTAACACACAGGCAGGCGGTAAACAATAAAAACACTCACTTTAAGTGATTAGCTCTTATTACCACTTTCCAGTTATCCCCGTAGACTGTCTAAGGATGAACATGAATTAGACCTTTCTCCAGTTGCTCTGTCACATACTCTTCCAGCTTTGCCCTGGTTTCCCCCAGGCTTCCTCTGTAGTGAGTGATGCTGTCGGGAGGCGGCAGTGCTCCCCTGCCCACGCAGCCTGCCGCTGCCTGTGCCTGGGTCACTGCCGTTGCCATTCCACTGCCGAGCCAGAGGTCAGGTGCCCTCAACATCTGTAAAAAGTCCAAGTGCTTTCTCATCAGAACTGTGCAGAATGAACTTGCTCCAATTTTATTTGCAACACTCGAGGGCCCTCGGCACTTTGCAAGATTGCAAATAAGAATCTCCATGGAATGTTTCTGCATAGTGACTCATCTTTGGACTTGTTTCAAATCAATAAATTCTCTACAGAATAAGCCCCCCAACTCAATCCCAAGACACACTCATCCTATTACTCACTCTCTTTTAGGAGCACCCATGAGCAATATAGGCTCCACAACACAATTAAAAAATCCAGGCTCTGGTGGATCAAAGTGGTGAAGCGAATGGGAGCAGTTGCTTCACGACAGACTGCTACCCACATACAGAGGAAGGTTCACTCAGACGAAGTGCTGGGATCATTTGGTTCTGGGCTGACAGGAGCAGTGTGATTTCAGGATTCCTAACGAAAAGAATTTAAAAAAAAAAAAAAAGCAAACTCAAACCCTTTTGTTGGAAACTACTGATGTGGAGTTCTACATTAAAAACATACCAGACTTTACAAACTGTCATTGAATGAGAGCACAGGATGTACAGAATGACAGAACGCTACCTAGAATTATATTTCAGAATTGTTTTCAAAAACTTTTTTTTTTTTCCAAAATAATTGCAACAATAACGCTAAAGAAAACCTCTTCAAACACAAAACCATTTCTGTTCTTGTAGAATTTTTTGAATGCCAAATACCTGCTGAGTTAATCTTTGGAAGAACAAGAAAAGTTTGTTCTTTGTGTACGTAGCATGTTTTGGGGTATTGTTTGATTCTGCTTTTGATAGGGGTCATGTTTCTGGGCTTAGCTGGATAGTTTGTTTGTTCCTATTCATTAAAAGGGACCCTGCAGCTATGTGAGGAGGGAGTGTGGTATTACATTATTATTGCTCCAAAAAGTATGGACAAAAATGTATTGTAAAAATTCCAAGGTTTCTGGTAGGAGTTCTCTCAGTAATAAATACTCTTAGTCTGCTGGAGTATAGTTAATGTGCTAACATTGTGTTGGGCTAATTAGATAGATCCTTAAGGTACATAGTTGAAATATACAGATAATTCTGGCTATAACCTGTTGGTACAGCAGTTTTGTGCAATGGATAAGGAGAACAACTTCCAGAGACAGCCTTTACTTTGGTCACCTCATCCCATAGCCCATGCCATACCATTGCAGATAACAATGCTTGTGATGCTGCAGGGTTCTGTCTCCCTGATACAAGATAAAAGTACAATGATGCTGATAAAAGTTATTCATTCCCTGGGGCAGGAGACAAAGGCCCTTGGATGAGATCAGCACTGCAGAGACCAAAACTTCTTGTGAGAGATTAATTTAACTTGTTCTGGATTGCATCAGGGCTGGGGGTGTAAAGGACTTTGCAGGATTGTGGTTGATCGGCTTTACTTCTTCTGAAAAAAAAAAAAAAAAAAAAAGTGAAATTGTCTTCTTTCTGTCTTTCTTAAGCTATGCAGTTTGCCTACAGAGGGACATTAACTGAATTACCTTCCAGAATAAAGTGTCTATGATCTTGACTCATTGTGCCCTCCCAGAGCAGAACCCAATGATTTTTTTTTTACTGGAAGAAACTGTCATAATCAGGGAATTATTCCAAGAGAGCCATTTTATGCCGGAGTTGCTAATCTGTCGCAAATTCTTCTTGCCCACTTTCTGGTCAAAGCCACTCCTATTGCACTGAGGCTAGTATGTCACTTCCTCTGAGAAGTTCCACTCCATCCAGGCCGTAGTTGGCCTTTCAGAACCTGTGGAGCATTGCCATTATTGTCACTGGCCGCGATGCTTTTCCAGTGGTCGGCTTTAATACTTTGGTCCCTAACTCAGAGGAGAGTGCAACCTGCGAACTATTTGGCTTTGTCTGTCTTCACTCTGTCTAGCTCTTTAGTCATTCTTAGGATTATCCCACACTGCCAAAGGCCTGTTTCCCCTGCCACAGACTAACTTTTCCATGAAGAAAGTCACAAGAGATTTCAGCTTTGCTGTAATGCAGAGTAATGACAGCATAATAGCATCTAACCTCCTACAAAGTGCTCAGAAAACAGGGAGGTTGGCTGAGATTACTCAGTGCTGCGAATTGCATTCTACTAGGCAGATAAAAACAACTGCCTAAGAGCTCTGAATTGATCAGAATATTCATGCCTCTAATTAGAGAAATCTTTATAACCCACTCTTTTTTACTGTGTTCCAGAGTCACTATGAAGAAAGTAACAAAAAGACCACAGAATCTCCTCTTTTTAGGTACCTGTATTATTATTTTTTGCAGCCCAACATGATTGGCAGTACCGAATGTATATACAGCAGATATAGAGCAGGGTTTCATCAACATACTCATCGCGTGGAACTTTGTGTATGGGGATAACAATATCTTGCTAGCACAACACCATAGAGAAGTGAATGAAGCAAATCTAGTACAACTGGATCAAATAAATCCTTTCTACTGGCTAATGTCTGTGTTTCAGGTAGATAAATCTTGGCTTTAATGTCATTTGGAATTTTCAGTTAAAACCTTGTGGCTTCCAAGGGTTCATTAATTTGTTCCTTTCATAGCTGTGCCCCACATGGCTGATTCTCTTCTGCGCGCCCTGTAGCTGCCAGCCCTGCACAGGGTGCACACACCTGCCTCCTGCTGGTGGCTCATTCTGGAGCGAAGGACAGTTCAGCTTGCAAAGATGGAATAGCGCTTGTGGCAGTTTTTCAAATAAAAGTGGAAAGAGAGCCGTATGTTCAAAAGTGCAAAGTCTCCTCTTCAATTCTTTAATTTTTGAGGTTTTCCCTCAAATTCAGAAATCCCAAGGTTTTGGGGGTTTTTTTGTTTGTTTTCAGTTTTGCTTCTCTCGCTGATTCTTGTCCCTAAACGCAAAGGAAGAGTGAGTGTAAGGTATTTTGTTGTTCCTTTCTCTCTTCTATGCCACTCTGTACATTTCAAAACAGATACAACGTTTGTCTCATGGCAAAAGACAAAGAAACCTCTATCACTTCATAAACTCTGAAGTTAAACAGCAAAAAAGAGAAAAGTGAAAGTGAGAGAATTTAGAGCAAAACCAAAACTGTTCAAAAAGCAAAGAAAAAAATTTTCTCAATTTTTACTGTTTATTATCAGCAGAATCCTGTCTTCTCTTTCTTTTCATCTTGTATCTACAGTAAAAACAAACCTCACCACAGATTAAAACCTTGTCCTTGCAGCCTTATGCTTTTAGTGCCTTCCAGTGATGTACTTAGCTAAGATTTTAATACTGGATATATGGTTAGCATATTAATAATTATTACTAACCATTATCATAACTCATGTTTCATTAGTGAGCAATGCTCAACATTCCTTTGGAAAGTCATTGACAGTACCACATGTGTAACTTCAAAGGACCATACTTGTAATTCCAAGGATCATATTTCCCTATGACAGTGTATGAGCAAATTGCACCAAAGCCATCAGTCTGACCAAAGGTAAAAGCCACTCAGTTTTCCACTGAGTCTGGATACTTTGGCAAATATCTTCCACTTAAACTATTGGAAAAAAAGCTGTTTACTGCCCTTGACCAACTGTGAACATCAGCATCTACTCATGTACTATGAAGGCAATTAACCGCTGACACAACCTCTCTCTCAAAATTGTTACTGCCAGACCAGATGCCCTCTGAAAGTATGGCTTGAGTAGCACCTGCTGCAGAAAGCACTTGCTGAAATGCTGTGGCTTGTGCAATGCAGTCAGACTCACTAATTGTGTCCCTTCTGTCCTTAAACACCAACAGGAGGCGGCACGGGCCTTTCCGAGCTCCCTTCAGGAGCCGGGCAGGATCTGAGGCGATGGCTTATGCCCTCTGAACAAACGGCACACTCTCCCTTTATTTAAGAATGGAGCCTGTGACGGAGTTATGTTCTAAGCAGATGTGAAGAATAACAAACTAGCAGAAGATAGAAATATAACAAATTCTGTTAACAGAACAGACTTTAAACCAGAAGACTGGTTATAAACAAGCAAACTTATATGTATTTATATATGTGTAAAAAAATGTGAAAAACACATCTGCCCTTGGCATTGTCCATTCAGGTTCATTGTGTATCTAAAATTATGCCTACTCTCAAGAGGATTTCCTGCCCATTGCAGAACTGAAATCCTCCTTGCTGTTCTGAGTGTTTGTTGAAAGGAATCATAGCTGCAATGGGTGTATATTTCAAAGGCGAGACAAAAAGACAGATCATTTCTTAGATCAATCTGACCTTGCAACCCACATGTTTTTTGCAGCTCTTACCTTCCTGCTTGCATCTTTTGTTATTGCTATATTTCTGTTAAGAGAGGGACAGATAGACTAGTCAAAAACACACATAGTGGCAAGTTTGTGCCCATGAAGGGTAACGAGTATTCTCTTGATTTTCTTTCCTTTCTACATTTTTACAAATGCCAGGGTTAAGCAATGAGTAACACCAGGAAATGCCTGGGCACATGCAAATCAGCAGCTTTGCCATCTGCAACCCACTGCTCTTTGTCTTTGTGCACTTGGTAGACACAGGCTGCAGAAATCAATGTGCTGAAAATGAGCACAAGGTTTGCATCAGGAAATGGAGAACTGTTTCTCTCTTTGTACATTTTTTTGTCCTCTCCTGGCTTTTTCCTAAGTATGATTCTCTGTGGCTTGGTTCTTGGTCTCTTTTTCCCTTTCTGATGTTTTTTTTTCTGCCCTTGTATCTCACTCATACCAGATCTCTTCTGGCCCTTCTTCATGTTTCAGCAGTGTCATCTCTGACTCTTGTTGGACACAGCCCCACCACAGGGAGAAAGACCGTGATCCTCGCCCTGTGAACATGTTCCAGTATGACAAGATGAAAGACCGTAAGCGTCCCCTATTGCACACTCAGTGAAGAAGTGGCTCCATATTTATATTTGAAGTTAGCCCTGCTTTGAGCAGAAGACGGGACTAAAGGACCTCCAGACACCCCTTCAAACCTAAATAATCTTCATTTACTGAGTGACTCTTGGGTGAAATATTCTTTCGATGGATCAATGAATCTTACTCTGTGCAAGTGAGGCTTCTGTACATTGAATTCGTATCTCGTGATAAGCATCCATTTCAGTCACCATTTGTAAAGAACACTCCACACTCTTCATTCTCTCCTGAACGTCCGCAGAAAATCTCCCAAAATATCATAGTCCTAGTGAAGTAAGGAGAGTAAGATCAGGCAGTTTGTTATGTTCAGATCTTTGACCATGGACCCATGGGGTTGATATTGCAGAATTCCCCACATCCTACTTGCTAATTCCTCAAATGTCTTAAAAAAAAAAAAAAAAATGGATTTCACAAAATAAGAAGGCCCTAGTCAGGTCTGGTGGCAGAAACACCTTCTGAAAAATGGTGAGAAATAGACGTAGGAATAGACATCATCTGCTGTATTGTCTCTGTCTGTTGTGCATTCTATGCCTATTTCTTGCCATTAATGACATTGACACCCAGTTTTCTTCCACAGACATCCAAATTGGGGGATACCAATCTTCCCTCCGTCTTTTCATGAGCTGTGGTTTCCATGTGGTGGAGGCATGGGGCAGCACTGAGTAGGGGACATCGTTGTCTTTGAAGGGGGCATGATCTGAGATACATCTCTCCTTGCCATGTGTTGGTGGCTGATGCTACTGCCAAATCAGCTCCTTTCTTGTTCATCTGGGACCTTACTTGAGACATTTAACTCCCCCTGTGCTCTGTAGGCAATCTATATGTTCTGGACCAGGCAGCTAAAGTGAGACTGTGTGATCTCTGTTGTCATACCCAAATCTCTTCTTTTTACCAGTCCTAGATGTCAATGGGACTGGGCTGTGCAGAACAGCTGTGGGCTCAGAAACCAGAACTGCAGGTTATTTTTGAGTGTGTCACAAGCTCAAATACTAAATTTTGGATTATTTTACATTGTTGCTTGCAAACCCCCTTCATTTTGCCTATAGCTAAACTGCGTGAATTGGCAGCTTTTGACAATTCATAAGTTTCCAAGATACCCAAATTCTCCCATTTACCTTGCTCTGCAATTCACGTCATGCTGTTCTCCGCATGGGATGCAAAGATTTTGATCCATGCCACATGCTGCATATCTTCCCAATGAAGCAAAAAGCCTCCCTTGCTGGCTGGTACCCTGCTGACATCCCATTTCTGCTAATTAGGACCCTGAGTAGTTAGTACAAAATACAAATGTGGCAGGATTCCAAGCCGCAAAAAGAAGGGAAAGTGGGTAAAAAAATAGTTGGACAGCTAAGGGAATATGTAAATGTATTTAAAATAGATGATTCTAACTGCAGTGAACAGATGATTTTTTTTTTCTTCCAACTGGATGGCTTTAATCAAAAATGATAGTTCATACATCTGCTCTTTGAAGATAACCCTGCCATTACACAAACCACTTAAAGAAAGAAGCTGTGGTGTGCTGATGAGACCTCAAAAATTCTAACCCATGACTAGGAAGATTATAGTCTGGTTACTTCATCAAGTTGCTAATTCTGAAATATTAGACTGAGTTATTTGTCCTGTATGAGGTATGAAAGGGATGCCTGTAGATTGTGCTAAAGCAATTAAGACATTTTAGAAATCATTAGTGAACTTTCTTGATTGAACAGGCATTTCTCCTCCAGCCTCTCCCTGACTTTTCTACAATTGTTTGACCTAGAAAGGCCGCTCTCCGTCATCCTGGCATTTATTTTATAATGCAAGGTAAAGATTATAAACTAAAGCAAACCTGCTTTGGGGAATGTGGGGCTCCCCTGGAAAAGCAAGCTCAAATTTAGGATGGAATCAGGGATTCCACCATCATAAAAGTCATAAAATTGCATGGATAACTGTCTGATACAATCTCAGGAAAAAAGTTTTCAGACCAGGAAGGCAGAGAATGTTAAGTCAAAGAGAAAGAATATTCATGTTCCTTATGCTGCCTATGAGTAAGCATAATGTCTACTTACGACAGACTGTAGTACTCATAATTACAGTGTTAGTAATTGTATGTATTGTATTGCTTCATCAAGCCAAAGAAACATAAAACTCCTCAATACTGATAAGCTTTTACAAGTAGGAGTTTGTAGAAGTGCCATGGGCTACAAAGCTTTCCCTTTCTTTTGCCCGTCAGGACAGGCCACGCAGGCACACTGTATCTTCATTTGGGAGGTCAAGGCCAAGTTTTCTGCTGCTGGTATCATCCATCTCTAATAGCTCCCCTCACACAGAAGGCAAAGAAAATCACTGTTACGCCAGAGTTTTATGTTTGGAAGCATGGAGTGCAGTGACCATCCAGCATCCCAGTTCTGGCCTCAAACCAGCAATTCAGCCAGTTGTCTGACTACTGGGAAAAAGATCTAGCTGAGGCAGGGAAGAGAAAGCAGAGGGCAGGAAACTATCAATATCCATTAGAAAAAGATATTAAAATTCTACAAAGTTGTTTTGTTTGTGACTTTTTCTGTATTTCTTCTACAGAGTATTCAGCTATGAACTTTCCAGATGGTTCAGTATAGGGTCTCTACAGCAAGTAGCATTTATCTTCCCTGGGCTGAGATTTTTCATTTGGCGCATTGACGAGCTCTGATGAGCTTCACAGAACCACTGTAAAATGGATAAAATTCTGTAAATATTGTGTGGTCCTGGAGAAAATATCTTTATTGCTACAGAGCGTTATAAATTCTGTTGCTGATGAGCCTGTTCACTGGAGCTATTTTGTCCATCTCTAAACTGTAATAATTTAACAATTAATCCACCTTCCGCCTCAGTGAAATAAGTAATACAAATGTGTCAAGACTGTTTACAATTGAGGATCTTTGAAATCCAGCCCTTCTTTTCTAAGTTCTTTTCTGGATGCTGTCATGAGTACAAACTCTTCCCTACAAAAGAGTTTAACTGAGAGGAATCTGGGGCTGGATCTGTTGATAAAATGCTTCATAGCTTTCTCTTCCACGCTTGCCAGGGCTATTCCTGTTTAGGGATCAGGGATGCCCCGCATAAACTCTCTTTCCATTTGCTGTCGTCGTTTTCTCCATGCCCAGGTGGTCTTTCATCCTCCAGGTTCTTTGGCTCTTATGTTGGCGGCTGTTTCTCTTTTCTTCTTGGTCCTGTACATCTCAGCTCTCTTTGATGGCATGGAGATGCTGCACTTACAGAAGATAATCTTTCAGAAACAGCAGTCTGCTTTAAACTTCCACTAATTGCTTGAGTCCAAACCAAAGGAAACACAGTGGCATTTTAAAAAGTTGCTACATATCCAGCTCAGCAATGAATAACCTGTTGCTGGTCAAAATGACAGCAAGCAAGCTGAGAAAACAACCATGTTTAATATGAGGTGAGTCTTTAGCACCTCAGAGAATTGCTTGCCCTGGTGCGCTGTAGCTTTCTGCTATTCCACATGTTTTTCCTGCAGAATAAAACTGCACTCCTCAGCCAGGCAGTTCATCCCCTTGAGTTACAGAGCACTGTTAGAAGCTGCTCCTCTGTCGAACAATGACATTGCAGTTGCTGCAATTCAAGTTACTGCCTTCTTATTCTCTGCCTAAGCTACCAGTTGGGTTTAAGACCATGCGGAGCAGTCGCTGGAGGGCGGCCTACCCGAAAGTGTGTGTGAAGCACTCTGTGACTCTTGGTGACCCTTTGTTTATTGTCTTCAGAAGAGAAGGCTGGTCGTGTCTCCACAGCCATACAACTACTTCGTTGAAAGAAATGTCTGTTTGCCACATGATTTCATCCAGTTATTTAGTAGCTTTGATTCTCTAGATTTGGACATTTTCTTTTCTCTTTTTAAAAGCTTTTTTAAGAACTGGATCCAATTCAGTCACATAGGAACTTGCCTGAACTTTCACCAAAAGACTGTTCTGTCTGCCAGAGAGCAGATGCTGAGGAAATTCACAGCCCAAAGCCCTGCAACATCAGTGGGAAAAGCTCCCATGAGCCCAGCACCTCTGGAGAAAGCTCTGCAGGAGGAGGACTACGGATATGAATGGTTCATACTCGGGGTCACCTTCCATCCAGGCTCCAACACCCGTCATTGGTCAAATGCCAAAGTACATGACGTTTGAGATCAGCCAACTCAAGTTTTGGGGACTGAGCCTTTTTTGAGGTGTTCTTAGGAACTGCTCAGTCCCACTGTCCTCAGGAGTGAAATACAGGATATTAGTTGTCCTGGATGTTGTCTGTAAAGTTAAGATTTTAAAATTCCCTTTTATTTTGTAAACTTAATTGTTCATTGCTTCAAATTATTTATCATATATACTGGTTCTAGAAAGAATTAATTAGGACCCCACCAGGAAATGTTACAAATACAGGATTCACATGAAAATTTGATGTTATCCAGATTCTGGAGACCCGTGGAAGTGTTTCCTCATTTGGTTGTGGTCATTTTACACTACAGCTCTTATAGGTAATTCTTAGGATAAAATGTAATTTTGTATATCTACACACTTCTTAGAAAAATGTGGGGAGCTTTTACTACCAATTATTTAAAAGGTTCCTTATTCTTATTAAAACTAGTGGGGATTTTCCCGCCATTGTGGCTGGGTACAGGGTTGGGCGTATTGCTGCTGTTCCCAAGTTGTTTCTGCAACCATTGGGATTGTGTGATTGTATAAAGCAATTCAGTAAGTTATATAATATTTTCTTTCACTTATCAGTCATAAAGCTGCTAATTAGTCCTATGACTCGACAACTATTCTAATTCCTAGTAGAATCATCACTATGTATTTATTGAAATGTGTGTACCATAGTATCACTCTTCCAGCTGGAAGGGAACAACCAGCATCATGTTTGTTTAATTCAGTCTACCTATTCTCAGTTGTGCATTGAATCTCATTGTAATTTAGGTTCTAGCATTCAGCCGTATCATAGCAACTAATAAATATGCAGATGTTGGGACTAGAGCAGTCTTTGTGCTGCTATAAATGATCATTTAGCTTCATGTTTTCCTGTTTATTTATGTATATTGCCCTGCACCAATACAAAGGGAGCTACTAATTTCATTCATTTTTGCAGGACAGTGTTGCTGCTGGTTTAATGCCCATTGGCAGTGAAACCTCTTCATAAGTGATATTCATTCCCCCTGACAACCTCATTTCAGGTCATCAGGAACACTGTGTCAATTGTAGACAAAAAGGAGAAAAAAAAAATTAAAAAAATCTGCTGTCGAGGGGCTTCCGAGGAGTTGAATAGGCATGCAAATCTCTTTGCTACATGTAAAATTAATCATTATATTTCTGCTGCTAACTTGTTTTTCTATTTGTGTCACACAGAGATTCTTAAATGACCTAATATTGAATCCGGTGAACTATATGCTGGAAGACCACAGTGTTTATTATGCACTGACAGAGGATGGATTGATCTAGTGCTTGTGGGTTTTTTTTTCTCCCCTGCTTTGGAGTCTATTTGCCTCTGGTACCACCTCATTAATCATTCCTGGAATTCACCTTTCCATAAGTACTTGAAAAGGATTTTTAATTATTTTTTTCTTTACCAACTGTATTTTTACTGTGTGATAAGGGCAAAACCAAAACAAAGTCATGCAGCTGCTTGTTTGTTCAGGCAAAGTGGCATCCTTGGGTCCAAGATCAATCTCAAATTCAATGTTGCACTTCTGTTAAAACCATGCAGTTAAGTATGTCCCCGAATTTTGCATATGTTTACATGCTTTTGGCTGCTGTAGGCCTGCAGGGAAAGCATTTGCTAAACAGCTTAACTCAATAGAAATGTACTTAAGCATGTGCTTAATTCATTTGCTTCAATGGAGCCATGGTGCTTGAAGCTAATATAAGTAATTTTAATAATTTAAACTCCACTTTTAAGTTTAATACATTACACTCACATTTAAAATTGATCTACTCAGAAATAACAGTATTTGAGTGTAAAAATGAAAGACTAGGAAATGCTGTGTTTTACTAGTAGTGTTGGCACAGAACTAACTTTGACCTTTTCAGACTTTCTGTTCTCTGCAAAGAGTTTGATCAGCCTTAACTCATTATTGTTCTTAACTGCTTGGAAGGTATTTCTTACACTGTTACTACTGCAATTAAACTTAGTGTAGTAATAAAAGAATATTTCCTACAAGAGAAATACTGATAACAAAGATGTTTATATCATACTTTTTATTTAAACATTCTCTTTTGGTTTTTTTTTTTAAAGTACATGGATCTCTTTAGCTGTGGTGCCACAAAAAGACACTGTGCTGTTAGTGATTTTCCAGTTGCTTAGCCTTATTTTGTTGCACAGAGTTTTACCAGCTGGTGTTTCCTGAATACTGCATTGTCAGGTCACCAGTTCATTAACTAAAATTGCATATGTAGCCATTTGTAATTTTCTGCTGGAAACTCCTGGCCTTGCTCATGCTCAGGGCCTTTCTATGTGACACATAGTGGGAAGAAGGCTGTCAGGGTATGGCTGTGTCTCCATGGATTTCAGAACATTTTACAAACACATGAGCTAGTCGTGCTTTTTTTTTTCCTGCACAGAATTTCAAGACAACTGACATTCCTTCAGTGAAGCTATAATATATATATGTTTGCTATAAAAATGTAGTTTTCCCTTTTTAAATTAAATTCTCCATTATGGAAAATAGAAACAATTCCCACTTTCATTTCCCTCTTCGTTTTTAAATGGAAATCCAATGGACAGGTTTTTCCAAAAAACAATGTGAAAAATTTTCCATCCAACAATATTCTGGACGCAAAAAGATTGACCAGCTATTAGAGCTGCACAAGGTTTTGTGGTGGTTAATAGTATCCACTTTACAAGTGACAGAGACAAGTAGAACTTACTATTTCAAAATATGAATGCTAAAGTTTTAGAAAGTAGATTTAGCAGAGCAGGTGCCCCATTTTAAACTTTTGCCTACAGAGGTTTACCTGGATTTACATAGTTATCCACTGCTGGGTATTGTAGAAGTCAGTATCGTGGTTGCCAGATCTTGATCCAGTACAAATCTCATTGTAGAGATCATCATATCCTTTTGTCAAGCTTTTCATCAACAGTATTGAGGCACTTGCTCAGATTCCTATTCAGAGTTAATTCAAATGTCAAATATGAGGTGCATGGTTACTCCATGTACCCAGATATTTACTAATAATTTAAGCATTTTAATTTGCAAATCTTGCTCTTTGTATCCTTGTTTGGTCATGCTGATGAGTCTGGAGGATATCCGATTTCTGCATTCGTAGCTATTCTTTTGGAGGCTTGATTCTCTCTCATGAGATGGTTGCTGCTGCAAACTGCAACACAGTAGATGATTAATTTTGTTTCGCTTAAAGTAGATGCTCTATTCTATTTAGATTCAAGGTAAAGTCCTTGTGAGATGCTGAGCACGCTGGACATCTGCCAAAAGTAGTAGAAATTAGAGTTGATTAGTGGTTCTCAGAAGGTTTTAGCAACTCTCAGGATTTCTGTAGGAGAGAATTTCTGTAGAAGAGAAATTTCTGTAGAAAAGATCAGTTTCATAAAGAACACTTTTAATTTCTTTAGAAACAGACATCTTAGACTCATTTTTGCCCTCCGATAGACTGATGCGCGGAGCTGCTACAATCCAAGCTGCTGTCCAAGGGTATTTGTCATTCATACAATTTGGTACCTGCTCTTCTGTGTGTATATTTTCACCTCAGTGTTTAAAATTGGTAGGAATCTAAAGCACAGCTGGGAAAATATACTGGTGTAACGTAGGAGTGGCAAAACAATTCCTTCCTGAGCTTTTTTATGACATCTAATTCCACTGTTGCAGCAATGCAATTTATAAATAATTCCCAATAACAAAGGAAACCGGCAGTCTTAGAAACTTTTAACAAAACGGGCCTTGTAACCAGATGTAGCCTAGAGCTGTAACGTCAGAAAATGATCTCTGTCCTAGACTATAAGTCCAGTGCACTGAAGCCCCTTCTTCTGAGTTCAATAGATCTTCATTCCTCTTGAGTCAAAGCAGAGAGAAACTGTTGTAAATTTAATTTGCCCTGTTAACTTTTTAGACCATTCCTCAAGAAGATTTTTGATGATATGCATCCAACCCCCTACAAAGTTTTGTGGCAGTTTTGTCTAAATAAATAAGCAGTACACGTGTTACAAAGCAACCACACTCTGCTACTGGTTCTTCTACACCCTTGCCCTCTGTAAGCAGAGATCTTCATTCTCTATGGTTATCTATTCTGCTACACTTGTTATAAAGAACTATTCCAAAAATTGCTGTTAAGCTATGTGCATAGTTCAATATTCATTGCAATGGATTTCTAATTACATTAGTATGAGCTGTGGCGGACATGTCCATATAATAATCAGTAACTGTCATTGCCACCCACCTACCACATGCATGTACCCTTAATATTAGAATCACCCATGTAATTAATGACTATGAGGGAGGAAAAAAAAAAGAAGAAAGCGTGGCTATCTACTGAAAAATACTCTCTTTCTTGGCATAAGCTGATATTGATTCACCCCAAGAGGAGTATTCTTGTTACACCTTCTATAAAATGCAGAAAATATGCAGTAATTGCTAGGTTTGAAAATTAACATCAAGTGGCTATAATTTAAAACAGAATGCCATGGAAGAGGGATGGACATTTGGGTGCCAGTATTCAACCACCATTACATAAAAGAAGCGTGTAGGGATTACTTTAATGCAGTCCTATTTTTAAGACTTAGTATAGCGGGTGGCACGGAAGCAATGACTCCAAGCAGCCCACAGTATCTTTCTTTCATGCACTTCTTTCCTGCAGTGAATATTTGTGTCTGCAGCGTCCTGGCAACAGAGAGAAACCAAATTTTCTGTTGACTCATGGGCTTTCCTTTGCAGTGCTGACAGTACCTTTCTCAGCCACAAAGCCTCAAAGTCCACTCATCTGCTCTGTCCTGTGAGTGACTCTGAGAAGCCATCTGGTAGAGGGTGTCTCATTGGCAAACAGTCTCCATCACTACTATGTAAAAAGAATTTCCGTTTTAATGGCAGGATTATTCAAAATGAAATGTGATGTGGTCTTCTGTCTAGTAGGTAGAAACCACATAATATATTTAACTAAGGATTCTGACTGGCAAACTTTCCCGTAGATAGTTACTGATTCTTTTGTAAACATTTAGTACACTAATGTCTTTTTTTTTAAAAATAAATATCTAAATCTGGGTAAGACTATTTCTTCTGCTTCAGAAGAAGATTTGAGCAGGGGGGAGGGCACTTGCGGAACCAGGGCAACTGAAGCTTCTCTCTCACTTGCACAAAACTTTGGAATATTTAAATTTCTCTGTACACTGTCCTGTAGGTAGCCACACCAGTACTGAACATCTCTTACTACAGATTTGTGGGGATCTCTCACTTCAAGAAAAGAACGAGATAGAATCATCTTGGATAAAAAGTTACCTTTGCACTGTTAATTTCTCACTCTTTCTAGACCAACTGAACAAGGCTGTTTCTGTCCTGTATATATCTCCTCTGTTCCGCAGAGGATGTTTGAGGTCTTAGAGCAAATATTCATTGTATGGGACATCTCATGGGACACTGCACAGCAGATGTGTAGTGGATGCCTCCTCTCACTCTCAGCCTTGCCCAGTGTGCTCCCTGGTGCGCTGCATGACTTTGCCCTCGTTGGCCCGTTGGGAATGGGAGAAAGAGAAGAAGGATGGTGGTGTAGGAATAGACCCTGCCCCGGCACACAGCAAGAGGACCCACATGCAGTAAACAGTGATGAAGCTGAGAACCCTCCAGATAGCATGCCTAAGATCCACTTCTGATGCTTCCAAATCCATGGTTGCAGTTGAAACAATTAACTTTACACAGATACGACCTTTGTGTTTGTGCATAGGAAACTTTGAGATCTTTTAAAGTACAATCTTCATTCAGAAGAATTGGCAGAAATAGATAGGGCATCACCTATCTTTTTATAAAGCTGTAATAAACACTTGATTCTCATCAAGTTCCAGGCAAAATTTTACCACGCTTCAGGAGACTCTTCAAATATTCCACACCTGTCACCAGAGCCTGAAAATTTTGCAAGCACCCAAAGCACTGGTGATCTAAGTCTACTGCATGTAATTAAACTACTGCTGGTTCCTTTCTGTATTGGTATCTGTGCTCTGGGTATTCATGTTCTGGGCTGGCAACGTGAGAGTTACATATCATTTCAGTCATCAGTTTTCAGTGTCTAGTTAGAACGAAAATCTGATTAAATTTTCCCTTCAAATCTGTCATTTTGAACCTACTCATAGAAATGAAATCAGGCACTTTCTTAATTAATACACTTCTATAAACCAAGGAATATTTTACTGGGCTTAATTTAGGCATCAAACAGAAGTTAAAATGCAGAGCTCCATTTCAGCATGCTAGGAAAATTGAAGTGTGTTTATATCTGGCATCAAGCATTGGCATTAATGTTCAATTTTGTGCTATTTCTTATTCTCTAGAAAGTTTAAAGTATCCAAGCAGATTAAACTGAAAATGGAGCTGATGCGAAAATGCTAATTGTCCCATGTTTCTCAGGAAGCATTATCTTTTTTGCACAATTAGAAGCAAAATGCCATCAGAAATTACCACTGATGGGTGCACAGAAGATTTAGGGATGCTTCATAGGAATTATGGAATAGAATCTTCATGGTTGGAATTTTGCAGGTTTCCAAAATCAATTGGTGTGAACAACAGCTGAACCAAACATCTATACCTGTCCTATGATCTAAATAAAGGTGCCTTGTTGGCAGGGTTGGGAGAGTCCTGCAACTGGCATGGTTTGGGGTTGTTTCTTGGACCTGGATCCAGGAGTTTTTCTTTTGTGGGGAATTGTTACTGAACTAAGCCTAGAGTTTGCATTCAGATTGGGGCTGTTCTCTCAGAGTAGATTCACTGCGTCGGAGATGGATGAGCATTTGGGTTTGGGTTTTTTTTAAGTGGGTAGAATATATTATATGTATTTGTGAATGATGAGGCCAATGGCAGTTGTAATTCTGATCTGTTGAGTGCCACCCGCCCTCAGTCTCATTGAATCTCGGAAACAAGCTGCATGTCTTGCTCAAGGTCACACAGAAAGCGTGTGGCAAAGTCAAGAATCAAACCAGTCTGACACATGCTTGTGAGAACTTCCCTTCAAGAACTTCCCTTCAATGCAGCAATGCACAGCATTCATCTTTAACAGCAAACCGGTGCGTGGCAGTTTGTTGTCCTCTGAGTCATCACTCCTGCTGAACGCCTCCCTTGGGAAGGTTGTTAAACTTCTACAACACTCACAAAGTCTTAATGGGTTTTGCCAAACGAATTAAGAGCCCTTACAGCTTTCATGCTGTGTACCATGGATATTGAAAACTTATGTCAGTAGAGCAGTAAATCTCTCGGAAGCAATAGGAGGCAGTGAGGAAAATAGAACAAAAGGTGAAGAGTGCTGTCACATTTGCCCGAACGAAAATTATAAGAAACCATTTTGGCAGGGAATTGTATAAATCGGTGATAAACAACTGAACTGAACAAATTGGGAATCTTTTCAAACTGCTAAAGCCGCAAAGCAAGTCAGAGAGAGTTTTTTCCTTGTGCTTCTGAAGCCATGCTACTCTAATGATTGTTAAAAGTTATATGCTTATCTTAAGACCAAGGGAAAAGTTGCCCATTGGGGTAAAAAAGGGACGGGCCTATTACGTGCTTGGACACTGAGTATTCCCTTTGGGAGATATTAGCATTGATGTGTCTTTTGTCTTTTGTTCTCTTTCTTAAACAAGCAGGCTGAAGGATGGCACCTCTTACATTTTGTAGTGTGACAAGAGATGCATTTCTGCTGAAATGTGCAACTCTGAATTTTTTTCCAGAGGCTGGCTTAAAGGTGTCATTGCAGAAGACTTTTCATTAAAATCCTTATTTTTCAAGGCTCTGTGATGTTACTCATAGAAGCTGGATTGAGACTGGAACTCAGCATCTGGAAGGTCAGGTTAGTGGTGGATATCTTTTTTTCCTTATTTTTCTTCTTCTTTGTTTCTACAAATGAAAAACAGCTAAAAAAGGTGAAAGTGAGAAAGTGAGAAAAGAAACAACAAGCAGAGGTGGCTTGAACTTCACAGGTCTGTGGTTCAGTTTCTGGGCAGAACCAGATTTGGGTTTTTTCTTATCTAGGTCCACCTGCTCACATCAGTGGGATTCAGATCTAGCCTTTAATACTAAAACTTATGTTTTGCTTCTAAACTCAAAGCTCCAGCTTCCGTATCCAACCTGGACTTCAGATATTGACTTTATTATCAAAAGTCTAATATTTTTTCATTTATATTTTCAGATGAAACCTAATGAAAACAACCCTGCCAGACCTAATAGTTTGAAGTAATGTCTTTGATTGCCTATGAAAACTCTGCCATTCAGACCCCAAAATATCACACTCCTCCACTCTGTCATCAGCAGCCCTTGAGGACTGTTTCATCTGGAGTTTACAAAGACACCCTACTAAACTGTTGCTCGTTGCAGTCTTGGCTGGAAAGGTGATGTGAAGCCCGTTCTACTCAGTGTATGTGGATAAGCTATGGCTTCATCATTGAATGTCAGTGTGATCACTTCATGAGGATTCATGCTTTCTAGAAGAAAGGATCTCATTCCTTAAAGGACCCATGGACTAAATTCACCTCTGCTGTTGACAGTCATAGGTTTAATTGTATTTTATGCATCTTAAGACTTTATAATGCCCATTAGGCCTCTCTGGGTTCACTCTAGAATTTGTGGCCTATTTCCTTTAACACGGTTGGGAAAAGAGAGTGCATCTCTCTAACTAATTTGTCAGCGGCTTCTTTCTCTTGGATATTGAATTTCTAGAACTTAAAGTGCCTGTATAACATTGATGGGAGGCTCTGATAGGTGAGGTGGGAACTCTGGCCAAGGGCTGGAGCATGCGTCTGGACTGACAGTTAAGCCAGGCCCAGGGAAATGTAATAGTTTTCTGTGCCCTTCCTTTTGCAGTCATTTGCACTTCATATAAACAGCATGAATTTCCATCCCATGAAGGAAAATCGAGCCCCTGTGGAAGTCAAAAGAAAAACTTCAGAATTTTGTACTCACTTTAAAGTAAGACAAATAGCCTTGGTATGATGGGATCCCCAAACACACACTTCCAGCCTTTTTTGAAGGCTGTTGGTAAATAATACCTCATGTTTCTTCTACTGTAGGATCCTGTCAATAGGATTCAGTCAATAAGGTGATGAAGAAAAAGCCTACACTTTCTGTGGGCAAGGAAAATTGTGATTTCTGCTAGAGCTTCTCCAGCTTGTGCTTTCTATCTCAGTGAATTATGGTGTTATAGTTCTTGCAACTTTTCCCTTGAATAGAAAATTCTAAATCATAGTTAAAGTTCAACTTAAATGATGCTAAGTCTAAAGCAGATTATTATCATAAAAGCAAATTGATTATAACATGGGCTTGCCTGGCACTGGAGCAAGCTCTGTTTACCAGAGTCAATTCTCAGCAAGTTCTATTTACCTGACTCGTGTTCAATCAATAAACCTGCCTCTTGTCAAAATATGTAACATGTCAAGGTCCTACTAGATGCACCTTCAGTCCAAGAGTCTGAAATGCTATTCCAGTCTAGCAAAATGGTTGTTTTATCTGCCCCTAGTCAAAAATTGACATGTTTTTCTTACCCTTAGATGTTAAAATCGAAAAGCTTACCTGCTTCGAGCCAGGCCTGTAGTGAAGCTTTTGTACCAGGGAAGAATCTTGAATACTGTCCGGCACCTTTGATGAATGCTGCATTGTAGCGAAGCTGTCCACCTTCCAAGTGGAAGAGAACTTCATTATGCTTGTGTTACGTGCCTCATATTGCCTGAGTCCTACGCCAAGTCTGAAGCGTTGACCTATCCACATAGTGGTGCTACACTAGGCTAAATGACCTCATCTATCACTGCTCTCTCTCTGACATGTTACAAACACCTATATTCATCAGGAAACTCCAGCTAATCATCACCACCAGGATGGGAGTGGGAGCTGGACACAGGAATTCTTACTCGGAGTTACATTCCTCTGGAACTCACTTCTGGAACTCTACCTGACCTTTAGCTCCAAAAATGTTTCAGAATAAATTATTATCCTAGCCCGACTTCCCCCGCTTCCTCCATAGTAGAAGGTGAAATAAACACTTAGGGGAAACATGGGTTCATTTGGCTTCATACCCATTGCGGCAGAAGAAGTTATGAGACTTCTGTTTTGCATTCTAGTGTGATTAAGCCGGATAAAATTTCAGCTTGTGTTTTGCACTCTTTCGAGATCTTTGGGTCTGCAATTTATATGAATCCAGATCTGCCTGCCTGCCCCTCTGCTTGTTGGATCTTACCTACTTCTGCCATCTCTTCCTACTCAGTAGGCTGAATGAGAGCACTAATTAGACTCTGGTGCCAATTTCCTGATGCACAATCTTCTGTTCACCCCATGCGAGAGCGATTAGCTAAACACGACAGCTCTTCGTCTGAGTTACTGGCATATGATATTTGTTGTAATTCTGTCATGAATGATATCTGCATAACATGCAATTATAGCCTTCTTTCCATATTGAAATCTATATAGCATTCTTTGATTTCCCTTGAAGGACAATCATACCCTGTGCAACTATCTTCATAGTTTTATGGCTGCAGGAAGTTTCTAGACATTTTTTTATGGTGGGTGGGAGAGAAACATTGACTTTTAAAGCCCCATATGGTTTTTCTTCCTCTACAGAAACACATTGTCATTGCAGCTATGGCTATAGAGAAATTTGTTATGGTAAGATAAGCTGCACATGCAGTTCACTGTAACAAAATTTAAAGTAATGAGGTAAGGGAGTATGTTTACAGTTTTAACAGGGGCCCACCACAGAATACAAAGAAATATGGGAACCTGAGTTGATTGTGAACAACCCATTTCATCTTTCAGCATAATATTTATCAGCAGCGCATAGGGAATGGGTTTTGAAGGCGTGGAAGCTGTTCTGATATAAAACAAAGCAAAAGCAAAACCTAATTTTAAGTATTGTGAAACTCTGTGCATGATCTGATAAGGACAAGATCAGAATGCTGCAAAATATGGTACACGCTCAGTTCTTGTAGTGCAGTAACCCTAAAGACCCCAGCCAAAGACATGGATGTTGTAATACTGACTGTACTGGCAAATGCCAAAAAGAGCATCTCGGGCCCAGCAGTATCTGCTACAAGACATGGCAGTGATAAAAGAGGTGTGATCAGACTGGCTATCGCAGAGGTCTTAGCAATGACAAGTGATTCTTGAGGCCAACTGCAGTTCACTGATTCCCATTAGGAGTAGCTCATTATGTGCCAAATTGGCCAGTGGGTATTTTATTCTTCGTTTATATTTGGCTCTGTATAGACCAGACCAAGGCAGATGAATCTGCCTATTTATCATTATGGAGCTCTAGTGGATGGGTTTTAAAAAACTCTTTTCCTCTGCTGCCTTCTGAAGTTCACTCATCTAAAACAAATCCTCTGATCTTAGTGACTTCATGTTCATGTAATGTGAGCCCTGATAGAAGTGAAGTTCACCCATTCGGTGTTTTGCAGAAAGGCACCAAAGCAAATCTGTCTTCCTGTTCGAGGCATGTTATTGTGAAACTGCTGTTTGTTATATGTCAACTCTGATGCAGGCATGCAGAGAACTGCCTGGTATATCCATAGTGAGCAAAGAGGTTATGGCACAAATGAACAGAAAAATAAAGAACTGGGAGGTAGAGCCAATAGCTAGATTTTTGCTCTAAGATGGGAAGCGCATGGGCAACCCTGAGCAAAGTCAATTAATCAAAACACACACAAAAATAAGAATCCAAGGGCAAGAACAGCAGAGGTTAATACATTCTCCTAGCATTTGAAGAGAATTGTAATAGAACCAGAAGTTTCTAGGATCTTGCTATGGAATTTTTGTCTTTGAATTTGCAGCACTGCAAGGTTTCTGTTCCCCACACAGTGATAAATTCTCTTTTACAAACTGGACTGAGAAGGAGGAGGGAGGGAACTGGGCGGAATCAATTACAAACCATATCAGACATTTAAGTTTAAACACAAGACCTTGCAAAGGCTTGCATGAAATCTTACTAGCAATATAAACAGGACTGGTGCCAAACTAAGCACCAGAAGTATTCAATAATAAAATACAGCTGTCTCCATTGGCACCTACCCATGAAAGTTTGTCATTTTTACTGTTAGAAATGCTGACAAAGAGAAATCTAAAAAATAAAAACATTTTCTTCAGAAGAGGGAGGTTTTCATGAACTGCAACCTAAATATTCATTTAACATTGGAACATTCCATAAAAGTAATTTATAACATAATTTCTTCTTAGAAACGCATTTTGACAGAGTTCTTTTCAAAGACTTTGGTCAGGCTTGGCAATGCTAGCAACTTTGCTTTCAAAACCATAATTCTTAATTATTAAAATACTCTCTATACGCTTTTCTTGGATTCTAGTGAGCACATCAAAGCAGGGGCCCCTCTTTGCTTTGGCTTAGTGCACACCATGTCAGCTGAGGAGGAAGCGAGCGTAACACGGCTCTGTAGACAACCCGAGCTTGAGCTATGCAAACCCGATACACGACAGCAGTCCCAGGAAACTTGCACGGTTATGAACTATTTCTAGGAGGAAGGCTTTGCAGAACTGGACCCTACATGGAGGCTGCTCCAGCTCTTCTGACTCACTCAGTGAGCTTTGAGCCTTCAGAAACAGAAATGGACCAAGACCTGTAACTTGCTTTACAGCTGTATCGCTTGGGGGGGACTTTCTCAGGAAAATTAAGTAGGTTTAAGTCCTGAGATGTGAAAGACATGTCTGCACTCACACATGTGTTGACACACAGAGATAAACATGTATGTGTTTGTGGCTGCCCTGCAATTCTCATCTGTTGTGTGTATCTGCTTTAGTAGGGATGTTCTCTTACGCTCTTATTTTGCTTTACTTCTAAACCTCTTCCCAAACAGCTGGGCTATATGTACCAGTCCATCTGAGATAGAACACTATATGACCATGTTTTAACATCTTTCAAGACACCTTGGAAGATTTGTACTTTGTGTTTAATCAAGCAAAATAAGGACATTATTTGCCAGTTAAAGAAGGATTTAGCCTTTGGATTATACACCTTTATTTACAAGTATCTTATAATATAGGAGGGGACAGTTACTCCTTCCCTGCATCACTCCATGGACTTCTGGTCCTTATGAATTCAAGTTTCTTCTTTCCACTGATGAAGCTGCAGTTTCTGCTCTCCCAAATGGATCCCCTAGCTTCGGTCAGGTCCAGTCTTGGATTCCTGCCACCACTTGCACTGATCATGGTTAGCAGAAGGATGATCAGGCAGTAACTGCATTACTGAAGATAAGTTTCAAAAAACAGTAATTTTACTCTTACTTGAATTTTCTTCTCCCCTTTCACCCCTCTCTGCCTCTGCTACATCCTTCTTTGTCCACTGGAAGTTGCTTTTCCCCCAGACGTAGCTGATGATAAAAACCTGGCTCTTCTGGTGGACACATGCTAACCGAAGGCCTAGAAACCATTCTTTTTCAGGTAGATTACTGCATACTTACCAGACAAAATTAACCAACTGTGTCCACAAAGAGCTTTCCCTCTTCCAGTGGGATGTCTTCCATTTAACACATAAGGTCTTTCACAAATCTTCTCCCCTGCCTCTGGTTCTAGTGTCTCTAAGGCGTCAGAAGGCAACTTAATGGTCCCACTTCGGAATTCCTTAAACTTCCTCTGACTATAATCCTGTATTTTTAAGGCATAATAACAATAATAATACATAATTGGTTTTCTGAACTTACAGTCACAATGAAGTGATGTATATGCTTGCTCTTCAGTTGACCTGCTCTGAATAGTAGTGTATATTAGTTTTCTTTGTACCAAGACTGAGGTCTTTAAACTAAGAGACTATTAAGTGTGTAGAATTCCAGACTAATGCATAGGAAAAAACCATAAAATGCTCCTCTTGTTAAAATTACAGTTACTGTACTGTTCTGCTTAAAATACTGCACAGTCATAAAATTCAGCTTGAAAATTATATGATCAGTCTCAAAGCAACTGCCATCAACAGTCCTCCTTGTCAGTCCTGAACAGTTTAATTACTGATTAAATTCTACAAAGATGGTCAAAAATGACATTTCAGCATTGTAGGGCTGGGCTCTGGGATTGCTTTGAGCTTGCAGGTAATATACAGGCCAGCAATTATTAACGTTTAACTGAATGACATTGCAAGTAATGAGAAGACACTGACTTTAAAAGAGTTAATTTCTTTAAAGGCTAAGAGTGACTGTTATCATTTTTTAAAATTCTATATTTATTCCAGGTTAGTCCTCAATTGTGAGCCATGCTATGTAATAATAATGGAACTGCTCAGACGGCAATTTACCAATGTGCTTGAGGCCCTGTCAAACGACATGGAGTGATGCCATAATCAAATTCATAATGTCTTATCATTTTCAGATAAAGTAATCATCAAAGAAGTGCTGGCATGAACAGAGAAAAAATTCAGGGCTCAGACATGCTCTAATGTAGTAAGCTGTGACACAAATTGGGCTGTTTTGCCTTTCTTCTCTATCTATGTTTCCAGTTGGTCTGCCAAACAAATGCTTATGGCTTTTTTTCATTATTCTGAGACAAAGGAGCTTTATAAAGGGAAAAAAAACTTGAAAGGGTTAAAATTTAAGAGTGAAGTGTTGGTGTTTCCCCCCCTTGCCCTCCTTTTTTCTTTAACACAGATATTGGCTGGCATTATAGAGAGCAGATCCACAGACTTGAAATTTTCAGTTAAATCAATAAAATATTGTTTAAAAAAACGTAGTTAAGTGCATTATCTGTCCGTTACTCCATTATGGTTTGCTCTCAGTCATGGAAGTGAGACAAAGGTTCCCACAAGGCAAATTACATTTGTATTTAACCTAAAACAGCTATTGGGGAGCTACTTAAGATCTCTTTTTCTCCTTGGTAATTAAGCGGGTGCCTATCACTAAGCATACTCGGAATATTGCTGAAGTCAATGGAATGATACTGGCGTTAAAGACAGTTGCTTGTGTATATAATATCCATAAAGAAAACAAGAAAGGAAGTCGCTGCTCAAGGGCAAGAATTAAAAGATAAATCTTTTCAATCATACAATAAAATACACAGGGAAGGAAGAGAAAAAATTCTGATTTTTTTGTTTGTTTGTTTTAGAGGGGTCCAATTCAAAAGCTAGTGAAGTCATTACAATGTTTCTTGGCTTTGTGGTGTTTTTCTTTTCAAATTTATTTCCCTGACATTTGGCCCCGACCAACTCGAACATCCCATTGATCGGCTCGTGCACTTGCTTTGAGTTGTTTCTGTTTTAAATGTTTGCTCAGGTCTTGATGCCATATCTCACTTGAATGCTCTGGTGATGTATATGCGGCCCAGGCTTTGCAACAGCCCTATATATCTTTTGTGGATTTTTATGAACTGCAAGGCAATTAAAGCCTAGTTCTCCAGGGTGCCGAGCAACCTCAGCTCCCGCAGGCTGCAGTGAGAACGGCAGCGGGTGCTCAGCACTTCTGAGGGGATGTGAATCTAGCTGCAAGGCTGTGTCCTTGTCAGTATGTTAATTTTATATAATTAGGAAATATCTGTTTTCCACAAATGTATTACAGAGACAATTAAACCATACAATGTTAACGTTCCCAAGGGCTTCTGCACCTGTAATAAGGAAAGTCAAATATTTTCAGCCTTCCTTTCAAACACTGTTATGTTTTTGATTTTGGCCCCAGAAGTGTAGTCGCTCACATTTTTATTTCCTAAAATGAATAATCCTCTTTCAAAAGTTGCAAAAAAGTTAGATAATTAAGGGGCCCAAGTGTAGATTTTAAAAAATGTTATCTTCAATCTATTTTAAGGTATGTAGAGCCCACAAGAGTACTATTCTGATGAGGGAAAAACACACAAAAAATCAGTATGAAAATGTACTGCGACACTACAGAATTCTAATCACTCCTACACACAGAGAGCCGTCGTTTTATCTGCTTTTGCAGAAGGTTTTTATAAAGTCAGATTTCAGAATAACTAAAACCCAGTACAACTGAAGGAGACAAAGCTTTGCACTTGAACAAAAGAATGTTTTCTCAAAAAATAACAATGACGATCTGGTTTTTGCTTTTATAGCTGTGCATATTCTAGATGATGGATAGATGGTTACACAATGAGAATATATAGCGAGCTGATTAAGCTCTCCATTAAAAAAATCCCAGGCAACTAAGCTTCAATGCAAATTCATGTGATGTGACTGCTGGCAGATTTGGCTGGAGGATTCTACGTATTAGGCTTGCTCCTGCTCTACAATGATGGCCAAACATAATTTATAATTCACCAAAGAGCGAATGATCCCTCCTGGATTCTGGCTCTAAAAGTTTAGGGGGCAGCTTCTCCCTTTCATGTGACCTTGGACATACCAACACTTGGAAGTCCAGTTCCCATTGCCACAAGTGGACTGGTTTACCACAGACTTTCCCCTTTCTTGTGCCAAGGATTTCCACCCTTTTCATTCCACCCCGTGTCCTCTTGGATGTCTTCATTGAGTCAGCTCCTGGCCTGACCCATGAACTGAATGGCCAGGCAGGAGAAAGGGCAAACAGCTTGTCTTCCCAGAGATGGATTATTCTTCTTGTTGCTGTTGTTTTGTTGGTGATACAGTTTAGGCGTTGGATAAATGAATCTTCATTACGGGGGTGGACTGACTGTATTATAGGAGGAGCTGTGGCCAGCATGGCTCCCTGAGAGCCAGCTCATGTCTGCAGCAGGATAACCACGTTTGCACTGCATCGTGTTGCATGGAAACACTGGCCTGCTCCACTGCTAACTCCTGCCTTTCACCGCTCCATCACTGATGGTATTCTTCTCTTCATTACAGCCTTATGGTACATTTTTGTAGTACAGTTCACTGTGGCTGTTCCTTCCTTTTGCTTTATCCAGTACCATCCATCAGGTGAAAAGAAAGAAAGGAACTTATCTTCATTTGGTTCTGAAATGTTTTGTTCATACATGCAAAGTACTGGCTTCACGTGTTTCATGGTACCAACTGCTAAATTGATAGGACAGAGTACTTACTTGATTGGAAAGTCGTAATGCTTACACTCTGTCAAGTAAATGAGTTGAGGTGGAAGAGGGGAAGCAATGCCATGTCACTGGTTCTAGTCCATTAAGTGGAGATACTTCTTCACATCACATTCCAATTGTGATGTTTAAGGAACTTAAACAGTTACAACAGAGAACTGTGGTGAAACAATAAGTGACCTACATGTATTTGTCGTAAGTGGCAAGGGTTATAAAACATGGTCAACAGAGCACAGAAAGTGCTTGGCTTTGGAAAATTCTGTCTTGGCACAATGAGAGCACAGCTGACCTCACTGCATCATGTTTACCAGCAGAATTTAAACCACCAGGATAAATCATTGTCAGTGATAGAAACAGGAAGTTAATCCAGCCACCCTGAGAACATCATTACGATTTTTCACACATTTTCTATCTTTCAATGTCTAAATGAAATCTTATTTCTGTGGTGAAGTCCTTGGGGCTACAGAAAGCAAAGCTCTCAAAGAACACCTACGTATCTCTGCCTTGAGCAACAAATAAAAAGCAGACGCAACAGAAGAGAAAGCAAATGGCCTTGCAAGTGCCCTGAAGAAGATCCTCCAGGTCACGTTTGGTAGGTGGTGAGGAGAATCCATTCTGGAATGAATTACACCTTCTGTAGACAGTGTCTTCCTTGTGCTTGTCTTAGCAGATGCTGTGTGATACCTTTTGAGTCTGACTCCTAATGTTGAAACTACTTCATTTATATAGAAACATGAATGCTTAGCATAAGACATCAACAAAGCAGAAGTTCTCCATCTGATCTAGATTCCCTTTATTGTCAATGGAGAGAAATAGGATGCATCTGACCTATTTTAGATGCCTACCATAAAATAATGTTGCATCACACAAGCTTCTTACCACTGCCATTAGAGGAAGTTGTGATGAGTAGCTCAGACAGGGATTTCAACACCGTAGTTGTCTCAGCCTAGGTGAGACAAGTCCTGCCCGCACTTATGTGGATATTGCCTTCATGAATCACAACCACAGAGACTTCTCCAATATTTTTAAAGGTCGTAGAAATCTGATGGTTTTGGTTTCCTGGCAATACTTGAGTGGGAAATTAATGAAATGAAATTCTGTGGTACTTTGAAAACTTTTTTTTCACATTTTCACTGACGTGAAATTTTTTAAGCTTTCAGTTCTCTGGAGAGTGTCATTTTGATGTTCAACTTTGAGCTTTGTAAAAAGTGCATTTTAAACCAATATTTAAAAACTTTGAAACAAAACTGACCTCAAACAGAAAAGGGAACTGTTTCATGTGGAAATTTGTAATGATCCTTTTTTAATTCTTAAGTTTTATTTAAAATGAAACAGTCATTAAAAATGAATGTGTCATTCCTGCTGGATTCTGCCTTTTCACAGAAAAGAGACTGGACATGAAAAATTTTCCTACTCTGAATATCTTGTTTCTGGATAGGATGGTGCCTGGGATAAAGGTGCAAGTAATCAGTGTTGGGAAAGATCCTCATTAAAGTTTGTGTATATATAACTAATTCTCTGTTACACTGCATAGGCTCTAACCCCTTGACTTCCTGAGTCAGAGTATGCCACAAGTTAATTATATAATGTTAAAGTGCTAGTGCAACTCCTGGGTTTTGCTTTATGTTTTTTTCTTTTTCCTGAGGCTCAGAACTATTAATGAAACTGGACTGAGATGTAAGTAGGCTTCTGACACTCCATGTCCCCAAACTCCATTTCTGCTCAGGCCCAAAGATTTGTTACTTCTCTCTTCCTCTGCTTCAAACACCTTGTAGAGGTGGCACCCAGGCAATTATTTATAACCAATTTTTATTTAACTAGCATTCTTTGGAAAAATAAAACAACGCTGTTGTGATTCCCCATTAATTATCTGTTAGCCATAATCAATGAAGTTGCAGTTTGAAAGCGCTCCCACTGCTCTACTGCTGCAGCAGAGCCCAAATCCTGAGCCACGTTGCGCTGCTTCTCTTGGCCAAGATGCACCCAAACAATCTAATCACACCACTGAAGAATTCTACAGCTGGCATGTCTCTTCTCCTTCAGTAAATAAACAGCCAAAGGTACATAAAGCTACTAATCCAGCATTAAACATGTAGAATGCCTTCCTTCATAGGTCTGGGCAAGTGGGACAACTTTTAAATTAGAGAAAGACTACACCAGCTGGCTGATGTCCGGAATTGGTCCCTGGGGAGAACTTTATGAGTGGTAACTAACCATAAGTACCCACAGCCTGGCAATGTTTAGCAGAATGTTGGCAGACACACTGTATAATACCAATAAATTAGTAATGATAATTAATAATAGTTTGCATTCATGTGACACATTCCTTGCTGCAATTTACTTCTTGTCCTGCTAAACATGGACATGAAGAACAGTTTATCTTCTAGTGATCTACCATTGTGTCGACTGCTTTAGCATCTTCTCTTAAATTTCACCCTCATCTTCTTTTTCCACTTAGATGCCTATAAAAATATATTTGGTAGCATATTGTAATACTTCTCTGGCAATTCAATATGACTGACCTCTTATTTCCTGGCTCCCCTCGCCTTCCCACATCCCCACATTTAAAGACTAGATGTTACAATTGACCTTTTTCAAACATCTGCATCTTGATCTACTCGCCACAGAAGGCAATATCTCCATGATACCTACTACCAGCTCTGATTGCTTTAGCCAGTTCATAACACACCCTACTATAAAACAAATCAGACACAATGCATATGAAACCTTTAACTGATCTCTGACCTGCTGTAGCTGCAGGATCTCAACATTAAGAGATGAAACAATGCGTTGTCCCAGCTCATCTACTAATTGATCTAATCCATCTCCAGCGCTCTAGCTTGTAATTTTGTCTGGCTGTTGTTATT
This sequence comes from Fratercula arctica, assembly GCA_947846985.1. NCBI lineage: Eukaryota > Metazoa > Chordata > Aves > Charadriiformes > Alcidae > Fratercula > Fratercula arctica. The sequence goes on along the minus strand of CANTUZ010000013.1, from coordinate 278,836 downwards.
TCAGGGAAAATATTTAGGATCCTTTCCTAAGTTTTAATATAGCTTCATAAACAGAAAATCATGGCTGTTCCCCAGCCAAGACCAAGTCACAGATATACGTGTGAATTGAACCCTCTGGTGGTGAATGATCTTTAACAAAAATTTTAGCCCATAGCAAATACCAAATAAAAAAGCCATTAGCCTAAACATTAGCTAAAGAAGCTTAAGTTACATGTTTTATCTTATGTTTGTGATGGGCTAAAATGTGTACCTGGCAAATGAAAATCATTCAGATTCACAATGATTTATTAAGATGCAAGAACCCACTTATGAACCTGACCATGAGATTTATGAAAACCAAAAGAAAACTATTAAACATCAATATGATGATCATAAATTTAGAAAAAACTTCTCGTTTGTTTTATGAATAAAAGAACTAGAGAAAAACTGTTGTGAGTTCATCAGAAGTGATCTTTTCGGGTAAACACTGAAGTTGTATTTGATCAATTGGAAATATTTTTGAGCTATTTATCTTGTCTTAAAGAAGGTTTATTTATTATACATTACCTGAACTTTTACATGAAAAATGCCAATTTGAAAAAAGCGTTCAATTGGGAAAATGTCAAAATGAAACTTTTTGGCATTTCTGAAACAAACAGATAAAAAATGTCAGCATGAAACGTTTTGACATTTTGAAAAATGTCTCCCTTTTTTGAATCTGAAAATTTACTAAATTTAAATTCAATTTACTGTTTGTCTAGAAAATAAGAATGGCTTTTTTGGTAGTTTTCTGTAGGTAAGCAGCTAATCTTGCTGCCAGGTTAGCATTAAAACATCAGCCAAGCAATCGTACAAACTTATATTATAAAGCAGTTCTTGCCTTTGCTGCAGCTCAGATTTGGACTTGTTAGTGGTTACCTGTCTGTCTTCACTCTTCTTTACAGCGTGCAGCTTCCAACCTTGCCAGAAATTCTATGGTCCACAAAGAAAGTAAGAATGAGAGAAGTGGCTACTGTTTAACAAGTGAGCAATTTCCCATTACATTAAAATTATACTTTTGTTTAAAAAATTGGCTAGTGGCAGACTTATGAAAGTTCATTCCAGAAAAAATGGTTTATCCATTAAACAGAAGCAAGTCCATAATTCTGAGTGAGTTTTAGAAATTGTGATAGCTAAATTCTTAAATGAAAACAACCCCTTCTAGACCAAAGTCACAGCATTCCAAAATAAGATCGCAGGCTGGGGTGAAGTGGCATCATGGAGTAGTTGGTGCTTGCACTGCATTTTTGGGAGGTTATAGATGCTATGTGCTAACCATATTAATTACACATAATTATACAAAAATTAAATTTTATGGTTTACTGAAAAATAATGTTTTACTCTAGCTGCAGAGCTTCAGCTGCGAAGCAGTTACAGTTCATATGCAAGAGCTACTTTTTGCAACGGAAGGAATTTCGCATTCACTTTATTTCACAATATCTTCGTCCGAAGCCTAAGATGATGCTATTCTCATGGGAGCACGAGATGAAAGGAAACTCTGCCAGGGAACACAGCCCACCTCAGGCCAAGGCCCACGTATGATGTGGATGCCCAAATGCTGCACTCTAGATGCTGCCCCCTGGCGGGACCCACAGCCCGAACCAGAGCCCCAGAGCGGGCACCATGCTGGTGCTGGGAGGAGGCCGCTTGACGCAGCTGCTGGGGAGAAGGGTCTGCCTCAGCTGGAGCCCTCCCCAGCTCCCTGCTCAGTGCTCATTTCTCTCTCCCTGTGGGATTAGCTGCCTGGAGCACTCTTTTAAAGGTCACCTTTTTCCCCCTTCTAATAAAGCAGGACTTGTGCTACCCTTTTCAGTGCGAGGGGGAATCTAGGAACGGTTCCTTTTCTGTAGCTGCACAGTCGTGAGGATCCTCACCTCAAAGTGGGGAGATGTCCAGGGAAGTGGGTTTGGATCCCTCCAAACAAAGAAGGAAACTGGATCCACATCCTGACCAAGCCAACCAGTAAGTGACTGGATAGAGGGGACTCCTCTGCTCTTGCTTTTAACAGAAAGCACTGGTAGCACTGCAATATGTCAGGCACACACTGAGAACCTACTGGATTTTAGGGGAAGCAGGTAAAGGAATGGCTCAGTTTAGAATCCTGGAGCAGCTTGGATGTGTGATAGGTGCCTTGCTTTTTGGCCTCACAGTGACTGTTGCACACATTCAGCAGGAAAACTGTAGACACTTGGGAAGTTCCTGTGTTTTTGACCTTGAAGTCCTTAGCTGGAAGGCAGCTGAAGAGGTGTTTTGCTGAGCAGAGACTGGACGATGTGTTCTTCTGTGATGTCCCTTCTGCTGCCTCTTTTGTAATTGGGATGTAATGCATTGGAACAGAGTGAGGGGATATATAGAAGTACACGTTGATTTGGCTATGGGGCTGTTGGGAAAGTGTTAATTCCCCTTCGGGGCGCAGGGGAGGATGCAGTAACACAGCTGCCTGTCGTGAGTGCAGAGACCCACCAGCTGTAAGGAATTAATGGCTTCCCACAGGAACACTACAAGAGTTTGAGATGGGGGAAAGGAGTGGGTTTTGGCTGGTATTGATGATACCTCGGTGGAGAACTCTCCAGGGAGACACTAAGGCAAGTGGAGTAGGCTGAGCAGCCTTCCTTTCAACTCTGCTATGTGCTTTAGTTGAGAGAAGCCTTTCAGTGTTTGGGAAAAGGCAGAGTATGCTTAATATTGACACTTCCATTTCATGATGGAGTATAGCTGAAGATGATTTTACATCTCTTAACTCTGATTCCTTGCCCTCTTCTGAGTTAAGTATCTGTGGGCTGCTTCTTTGACTTTTATGGGATTTCTTAACCCCACATGTTCTGGTTTAAGTAGCGCTGAGCTTTCATGTTTCTCATTAGTTAATTTGAGGAAATTGTGTAATGTCAGGTTATTAAAAGTTATCAAGCATGAATGGAAAAAAGTACATCTGCTACTGTCTGTTGACTGGGCTGTGTTGATCCCCGCTAGCCAGTGTTCAGCCTGCTGTGTTACCTGTGTAAATTACCTGCCTAGATGCAGCAAGGTGGCAGAACCACTTCATGCTGAGCCCTAAATTGACACCAAAAGGGAAACTGCCATCCAAACTAGAAATATAAGGAAATTGAGCAGACTAACAAGTAGCATAAAAAGTTCTGAAACCACAATGGCTGTTAAATAAAGCCAGTTTTTCTGCAGACACTAAGTCAGTGTTTAAAAATACAAACATCTAGATAATTAGAGGAACTTCAAATGTGTCTTCATAGTGTTTCAGGCAGGATGGCATTGTCAGCTATTCTATTTTGTATTGATTCCCACAAAGCTCACTTATTCCCAGCCTTCCATTTCAAATGCAGCACCTTGTTTTCCTGTATCTTGAAGCAAAGAAATTAGATAAAAAATATTGATTAGCATGGCACAGAGGGGAGCAATGTCTGTAACCTTCCTTTGTCTTGCAGCTCTGCAGCTGAGGCAGCAGTAATAGGATTCTGTGCAAGTGCGACTGTGATGAGGTCACACTGCTGAGAAGGGAATGAAAACACTGCAGTCAGCTGGATCACTTGCTTCTCTGATAGTTTTTGATATTGTTTGTCAAATTGTGATTTGAAGGTTATTTCTCTGGAGGCTAAAGTTGCCTTGCTTCTCTTATGCACTTGGCTGGGCTTTTAAAAATCATTCATTCGTATTAACACCCTCTTCTCTCAAAGTTTCTAGCTCTTATTGGGAGCCAAAAAGGTTCCAATAAGAAGCAAGAAAAGAAGTCTCTCCAGAAATTTCCATCATTATGACATTAGAGCAGTTATTTTTTAGAATAAGTTAGATTTGTTTGATCTCTCTACCTCTTGTTTCTCTGTCATATTTCACTAGGGTGCTGCAGTCGTCTTTGGTTCAAAACAAGTTCAATAAACACTTTCAAGACATATAAGCCGTGAAGGGTTATGCTGATTTAGTACATAGCAGCGTAGCATTTATTGGTATTGTTACTCAAGAAAGAAATGAGGGATTCCTTCCTTTCAATTGCTTTGACAAACAGGCATTTTGTGACCTACCTAGGGCAACTACAAAACTGTACAGAAAGTTCAGAAAAATTAATAATGCTTTCTCATTCTGAGTGGGCTCTACCATTTTAATACTTACACTGCTTCATAGCAGTGAAGCAGCTCACTAAGGTGACAAGGAGGAAACTGAGGCACAGAGTGTCAGTGATCTACCTACTGGAAGAGGGTGTCGGGTAGCGTCAAATATAGGATACGCACTCAAGGTTACCTGGCCCTGAGGACTCTACTTTTGGCGCACAAGGCGGGCTGCACAAGGCTTCCTCTCTTCCCACAGAGGAAGAAACCACATGGGGCATGCAATGTCTTCCACTAGTCAGATCTTAGGGGTTCGTTCTCCCTTTGGAAAGCTCCCTTGCCCCAGTTCTCCTCCTGTAACAAGACACTGGAAGACTGGTATGGAGATAGTTGGCTAAGAAAACCCTCCAAATAAAGTTCTGGAATCACATGGCAGTAACAGGATGCCTTTAGCAGGCAGCTGCCTTCGCTGCCTGAGGCTTACTGTGCAAAAACAAGTATGTCAGGTCAAGCTGCATATTTTGAGGTTTGATGTCCCACCCTCTCAAATAAGTGATGTGGGAAGAAGTCTTCTGGGAAAACTCCTTCCCCAGGCTTATTACTGTGGGGTTTTCTGTGGGAAGCAGTGAGACTTTCCCATACCCTCCTTTACCCCATGTGATGCTCTGTGATCATAATATGTGGAACTATCTCATGCTTCCAAGAATTCCTCCAGTGCTGAACAAGCATGGTCTGGGTGTTTTTCTTTAGTCTTTGTTCTATTCTGTATGATCCTGAGGACATCATTCTTTGCCCCTTGTTTTCTTCATCTGTGTAAGAAGATGATATTTCCTTGAAGACTGTTCTGAAAACTTTTCTTTTTTTTTTTTTTTTTTTTGTGTCCTACCAGATGGAGGGTTCTATGGGAGAGCAATGCATCTGGCTGTAATTGATTTATTTGTAAGGGAAAACTGATGCTACTTTAGAGATGTTCCGTGCCCCCCTGGCCCTGCTGAGTAATCTGCTGGAAAGACTGTTCTCTCATTTGCTGTTGGTATTCTACTGTTTATGTCTTCCTCATCATGTATATGGCTATGCTTAAGGTACCAATGGAGAAGCCCCACAGTTTAAGAGCTGCAGGCATACTACCTCTAGGCTGCCCACTGAGTGAGCGGCCAATGGCTGGACAACTAGAGTCATATGGTGCCTGGTGAAGCACCTGTCAGCTGGCTGCTTCTGAATGGACGAAATGAGGTCCTGTTGGTCCAGAGCTGCAGTAGGTATTATCTCATTAGCACTCAGCATCACCTGTGTGCTCCCAGAGAGGCACTAAGAATGGAGGCTCAGAAAGAGATTAAAGTGGTGAGTGGAGAAATGGCTTGAAATCACATTATTATTTAGAAAATGGGCAATTGCAATGTACTAAATAACACAAACAGCACATTCTTTAGATCTCCACAGGGGCAAAGCTTGGCAGAGAGATCTTTTTTTTTACCCTCGTTTGTTTCAATAGATAAGTATTTTCTTCTAGTTTCCACTTTTCATTTGACAGACTGTTTTTTCTGCCCCCACCCAAAATATATTGTGGCTGACTCACAAGGGCATGTGACTTTGTAATCAGAGAAGCATCTGGTGCTATAAAGAAACAAAGCCCCAGCCCAGAGTAGTGAGTGAGGTTAGAATGGCACGTGAGTAAGCTTCCTTATATCCAGAGAGAATCCGGCAAAAAAAAATAAATACCCCTACGTACAAGACTTAGCGAAATTTTATGTATAATCTCTTAAATATTCTTGGCCACTATTGGACATATTTTCATGGTTGGTCATCTATATCTTAACAAGATCTAAAGGACTCGGCCAGGTGCAAAGATAATTGTTTCCTTATTTCAGCCAGCATCTGCTCAGCCAGCTGGGGAGCTCATCTGTGAGAGGTGACAGGCTCAGGTAGCAGCCTGCAAATCCTGCTCTTGTGACGTGCAGTGCTGCCTCTGTAACCCTGCATTGGAGAGCACGCTGCCAAGCAGAGTGCGCTTCTGCTGAGGAGAAACTGAAAGGGTGAGCCAGGTACTCAAGGAAGTAAACAAGGAGCAGGAGAGGTTTGGTTATCCTGGAGAAAAAGACTGCAGTCTCACAATTCTCCACGTTTTGGTCTGATCCCAAATTGCCCTTCCTTCATATTAAATGCTTGTGTTTTCCCCATACGTTGTATTAATCTGTTTTATTTTACAAGGATGTTTATCAATAGCCTGTGTAAGTCTTGACTGCCAATTCTCCACATCTACCAGTAATGAAGAACCACGTCTACCATTATTTTAATGGCTTCTGTGATCTGTAGCTGTACACATCAGGTGTTGGTGCCCATTAGTCTTCTCTCCTGACATTCTGTTCTTTTAGCAGATGGTTTGTAGGAAACCGTTACCTGGAAGTTAAGGAGTGGCAAGAATATCTAGCATTGTACAGGGGGGATGAACACAACCTCTAGCGTTCTCTGATGCATAGCCATCCTGCGCCATATTCCTAAGCAATCACCAACACTGTAAATAAAGAGAAATAATGTGCTTCTGACTGAAGCCAGTGAGAAATTTGTGTACACTGTAGCTAGAGGACCCAGGTCATACATTGTTAGATTCTGTTACAGATTTGGAAATGTGCTACTTCTTCTTTATAGCTCTGTTGCTAAACAGACATTTTGATTTCTAAGTGCTTTCTTTCTTTCCTTTGTTATCCCAAACTGCCAAAATTAGAGGCACCCGATATAAGAAAGGAAGTCGGTTTTGTTTAATTTAGCTCAGATTTATTTTGTGACATTTCCTGGATACATTTACCCATCACGTTATTAAACAAGGGTTTATTTTCTGGAGGCTAGAGCTTCAGCTTTGGCTAGATTTCAGTAAGACAGGAATTGAAATAATGTCAACATGCTGAGATAGTAGAAAGTCTTTCAGGTGTGTTTTGCAGGAGAAAGTTCAGAGCTCCACTGTCTCTCCTAATAGTTGGCCTGGGGCTTTTTCAAATGTATAATCTTATTTTTCCACTCATTTGAAATGTAAACAGAAACTTTTCACAGAAGACGGAGGAATCCATCTGCAAATAATACTTGTTTTTGGCAATTTGTTTCTTTAATTATGATGATAAATTTCCACTATACGGCAGCAGCACAAAGAAGTATGCTCTTGCATGTGTTTGTTCCTTCAGGAGTAATGGAGTTAAGTGGGTCTTGGTCAGAAAGAAATTCCCTGATCTGGTCACATAATTCTTGTAATTCACCCCAGCAAGTGATGAGAAACCCCTTTTTTTCCCTCTCCCAGGGGAAGGATGTTTGGCTATGATTCATAAAATATCTCTTGCTTTTGGAGAAACCTTGACTGGCTCGAGACAAAACCCAAGTCATGAGGCTGTACAAAATTCTAAGATGAAATCTGCCTTTATCTCTCAAAAAATCCTCAGTTGTACTGAGGAATACAGGTATCTACACACTATTTGCGAGAATAAAGGTGCAGAGTTCAGAGGTACTCATATGCCAGTGGAGTAGCTGACTTAAATTTGGTGATGTTCACAATGGGGAGACCCTAAATCAGGCCCAAGGCTTTGAATGCCTCAGATGTCATTTTTTTGGAAATGATGACTCAAACGCAAATTTTGCACCTTGAATCCATCTCTAAAGCAAGGGATCATCCAAAAGTTGTTGCTAGGTGTTTTAGATATTTTCTCAGGGGTTTAGAAAATTCATGAATTCATCTTTAAAATCTTTCAGTTTTGTAGCAGCGCACACAAGCTTGTTGTTATTTCTGCTTCCTAGGAAACCAACAGCCGCCAGAGGGGTGGGAGAATGTAAGGGGCGACTCTGACTCTTTTAAAAGCTCACGTACATTACTTTGCCTCCAGAGTATGAGCCAGAAGATGTCTGTATAGACTTAAAATGACCTATCATTTTTACAACTGTATCCTGTTAAAATCCACATTCCACAGTACATGTGCTAATGTTGAGAAAGTCATGTGTTTCTTGGTATAAATATAAAAATTTGTGCTTAGTACTATCTTGGTGGTAGGTTTTTAGGATAATGCTAGAAAAACCTAGTCTTTTTGATCCCTTTGTTTTTTCTTCCTTTTCATTACAAAATAAATATATATATTATATTTATAAATCTATTTATTTAAACTATATGCTCTGCATTATGCTTTGGAGCAGATATTTTATGCTTTGGAGAGAGGAAAAAGTATTTGCAGGATGCTTGCAACTTGACATATAAATATCCTCTACAGATTTTACACACCGAACATCTGTATTCCTGGGACTGCTGATGTGGTAGGGGAGAGGTGTGCAGTTTTCTGCCTACTTTGACTTAACTTCTGCATGACAATTGCACTGCCTTGTACACTGTGCATGCGCTGATGAACCGTCATTGAAATGCTTTTTGATAATGTTTTTAGCAGGTGAAGGAAAAACCCTGAAAAAACTAGACGTGTAGTATGTAAAATGTTTTATACTCCTTAGACTTCTGCAGACTAGTTCAAAATAACTGTGAAGGACATTTCAATAGTGTGAATATCTGAACAGGGCTGGGTGCTGGATAAGGAAGAGAGCAGAACTGGATGTATTAAATACTTTATTCAAAAGCTTTATTCCTTTTCTGCTTTTGGATTTCCCACGGCTGGATTTTCTTAGTCTTGCCTCTGCTATATTGTTTGGTGCATGCTTCGTGCAAATCCACTGGGCTGGTCATGGGCCCTTCACATTTGCCTGGTTTATGATTTTTAGTTAGCTGTCTTAGCCATGTGGGGGTTTTGTTGTTTGAGTTTTTTTCTTTTTTATTATTCTATGCCTGCTTAGTTGTAGCTTTTATGAAGAAATGGAGAAAAAGTCATGAAGACAATAAGACAAATCATTCCCAAAGGAAATATAATGAGGGAAATAAGGAGAGGAGTTGGAGAAATATTTACATGATCTGAATTTTCTGTCATTGTTCCTAAAAATAGAACAAAAAATTAAAATACTCAGATGATTTGTTAGTGAAAGGAAAAAAAAAAAAAGAATTGCAAACATGAGAACAAATGTTCATTTTTGTTCCAAGAAGTAGTTCTTGGCAGTATTCGGGAAGCTCTAATAGAGAAGACTAAATGTAGATTTTTATCCCACTTGAGCATAAATCAGTGTACTAGACTAAACAATATCTATTGTACGATGCACTGAATTCTTCTCTTTTCTACAAAAGTTCAATTGAGTCTGTAAACTTGACAAAGCTGCATAAAAATATATTTAAATGACTCAGCAGGTGCCTTTTGTACAACGTGGGCAGTGTATTCTTTCTAGGATGTAACACATGGTTTTCATCAGATTGCAACACTATAAATTGTGTGGTCAGTGATTCCATGAGAATGCATTCATACACATACCATTGCATCACAATGCTAATAACTTGGATAAAATTCTGGGGATACTTCCTGCAGACTCCTTTCTGGGACTTAACCATCAGGGATGAAATCTCTAATTTAACTGGGATACTGGGGGACTGGTTTAGTCACCTTCTCATCATTCTGCAGGTCACTGCCAGCACTGCCATCTTCCTGCAGTGAAAAAAAGTGCTGCATGGGGAAACCGTTCGGTAGCATTCAAGAATAACAGCAATTACCTAATTAGTGCTATGATCATGTTAGAGGTTACATTAATGGCCACCAATGACGACTGAATATGAATGAAATCGCAGTTAGTGTAGCATGAGGTAGGTGTTACATTAAGCATCCGATAAAAAAAACTAAGTGGTGCACAGGTGGACTAAAATGGTAAATGTGTAAGTTAATATGCATCAATCCTTCAGAAGACAAGAATAAGCCTTACATTATTTGCCCCTTTTATGAAATTAAGTCAGTTAGGAGTTTTATGCACCAACTAGGAAGCATGTGCTGTGTGTGAAGCACTCAAGATCTCCACTCTGCTGTCTTTGAGGTGCTCTATAACGTAACCATGTAAACCCCCTGGGTTCATCTTCCCTAACAATGTGCAGTGTAGTTGCTTACCCATGAGTTCACCAGCTCCTGAGAACTAAGGAGAAATTCGAATGGAGTAGCAGGGCAGTGGAGGTGCTCCAAGCCCAGTGGAGCTTTTCAGGCAGGTGATAAATCAGGTTTGGACTGTCATTCGTCAGCTTGCCTGGGAATGGTTTGATATTCTGTGCATGTGTCACATACATGTGAAAAAATTGGTATAATTGAATTAGCAGAAAACTGCCAACATTTGTATTATTTAGGTTGCAAAGGTTTCCATGCACACTAACTAGCAGATTTTGCTTTGTTACAATATGTGCAGTGCTAAGATGTGATCTTGTGTCTGCCGTTCATTTCCCTGATGCCGCCTTCAAAACTGGTGATTACAGCTGTATCTTCCCTTTTTTATGAATTTCAGTGTCTCCTAGTGAGCTCTAGAGCCCATGTATTTACGTTTCTATCTTTGCGTGCTATTCTTGCTTGTGTTTCTATTCCAAAATCACAATACTACCGCATTTCTAGAAATGTGGCACATAAATGTACTTGCAGGACAACTGATCTTTTCTTGGGTGGGTCAAAGAGATGGCATTTAAAGGAAGTCAGGAGTTTTACTAGAAGGAGAAAAGGGAAGAAACTGTCCCTGTTAAAAACCCTTAGGGTCCCCTACTGTAAAGAATTTAATTCAGCTGCCTGGATTATTCCATCTGTAATATAAAAATAGACAGTGTCTTCCTGATTGGCCCTCAAATTACTTTTGCATACAGAACACTCTCCTGAGAGGGCACCCATCTCTGCAGAATGTACTACTCTGTGAAGGCGGCAGGAACCCTTTAGTTGCCTTCTGTAGAGCGCAGTGGGTTTCACGGGGAGCGTTGCCCCACAGTGGGAGATGTACCAGAGACACTTCCAGTACCAAACCTGGCTGCTTCTCGTGGAGAAGACAGAACTTGCTTTGCTTGAGTTTGTTGAAGGAAAACAGAAAGAACTTGTTTTATAAATCCATCTACCATTTCTAGTTTTCTTCAGTCCATTGATCTTTTGAACTCCAGTCAGTTTAAGATGAAATTTGCATCCTTCCAGCCTTTTGCTGTAAAATATGAAGTAAAAGGGAATAACAGTATAAAAATGCCTACTTGCAATGAATTATTTTGTTGTTGTTGATTTGAGTTTCTTGTCATTTGATTGTTAGGTACTGGAGCAGAAGAACTGTAACAGGAACTCGGTTGTCCTCATGGAAGGTAGTAGAGAGGTGTACACATTGCTTGGCATGCACAGTGAGAGAGTTCTGGAAAACGTGCTCTTTGGTATATATCTCTGCCTTTGGAGAAAACGGCAAACGAAATCTGAATTGTTCCAGATGGGTGAGAGAATTCCCCTGCTTGCCCTATACATGACACTAAAAGTGGGTCTGTTGGTGGCTGTGGAGCCTGGCGTGTGTAGGTGTGGGTCAGCAGGAGGCACACACGAGGAAAACTCCGTGCCAGGAGCTGAGACAGGAACCACAGCGGCCAGCAGCCCTTAGAGGCAGTGTTCTGTCTGTCAGGGCATGACTGCAGGTGTTTTTCAGATACTTTAATGTGAGTTTCTCAAGCTGTGAATTTTAAGGGACTTTGATTCTCATTCTAATGTGGGATTTGAAGAGAGATGAGTTGTTTATTGCTGTTAAATAACATATAATTCAGTTATTGCAGCACGTGTGCACATACTGACACAATCTTATCAGACAGGGTGAGAAATGCTGCTGTTGAGGATGCTCGGTTATGCCCCTTGGCTAATCTAATACAAATGGCTTCTGGACTCTCTTTCGGAGTGAGGGTATGGAATTTTGGATTTCCCTGCCCACAGTGTTTTCTCCAGCAGATGGGTACTCACACCCGATTACCTTAGTTGGTGGCAGTGCTGTTGTTTCCCTGGTTGTCTGTGTGTTCCAATATCAGATAATTCCTGTTTAGCTCTTTCTTTGCAATGCTCACATCTCTGGGGATATGAGTAATACAGTCAAACATTTTGCTCCTTTAGGTCCCAGGTGCAGGATTTCCTTACTTGTATCTCTCAGGCCTTTCTTCCATATTTGTTCACTTGTGTCATCAAAAGACACAAAGTAATGGAAACTCATGTTTGAATTACAGGTTACATATCTGCTAATTTCTAAACGGACATTTTAAAATACCACTCTTTTGGAAGGCTGGATCGCCAGAAGCAGAGTTCCCAGGTCAGAGGAGGGGAGGCAGAATTGTCGATGAATGCTGCTTTGACTTCCTCCATTCTTGGTGGCATCTTGTGTAAATGAATGTTCACAATCGTGCATCCTAGAACTGATAATGGTGACTTGTGATAGATGCTTGCCTCCTCTTACCTCAAATGACTCTTTGAAAAGCACCTTTGGCAAGAAGCCCAAGTGCAAAGGAACAATTCTGTCTTAGATCAAACTTGTAAAGAATATGAAAAGTTAACAGGCTGCTGACTGGCTGTTATTTCTGCTCCCTCCTCTGCCGTCTGCTTTCGAGATTATTTTTTAATCTGAATGTCTTCCTGCTGCCGACTTTGCTGATGCAAAACCTCTAAATATCCAGCAAGAGAAAGGTTCTCGTTGCTTTCAGTAGTCTTTGGATCACGACAACAAGCTTCACTTAAGCTTTGGGTCTGGCTCTGCATAGTTCAAAGGATTTATAGTCTCCAAGTCCTTACCCATTTGTCCTGAGTTTGCTTACCTCTATGGATAGAAAGGTCTCAGCTCTTCACCCAAGTATCAGCTGTATCTACTACTAACCAGTAACACAGACGTTTAATGTAGGAAGGAAGGAAAAAAGGACATTGTATTATAATGTTTAACTTGTGAAACAAGAGGAAATGTCTTCAACCTGTGATCCAATTGGGTTGCATAAGCTATGAATGAGGTATTGTTAGATGAATCTTAAATATACATGTATATATTAAATATTTAACTTTATCTTTGTTCAGTTTGCCTTTCTTGTAATTCCTTTTCAGTGTTCCTAGAAAACAGACTTGATTTTTATACTGCTTGCCAGTAGTGACCTCAAATTTTCTGTTTGTGTTAATAATATCAGTTACCTGCACACGAGTCCCGTTGAACTTTGTCACTGTATTGGAGTACTTCTTCTTGGAATATGTTCGTAACACTTTTTTTTGCCATGAAAACACTTCTTATTGCTTGAAATAGTCTGTGAGTGGATGTACTGTTTCATGCATCTGTAACTCTGGAAGTTCTTCATTCTTAAATTTTTTCGGCATAAAGCTTAAACATGCAGCTGTTCCAGTCACTTAGGCAGAGATGGTAAAAGAACTCCAGAGAAATGCTATCGTCAGGTACAGGGATGAGCACAACCTGAAATGTCTCTCACAACAGTCACCAGCATCCCCAAGTTTGCTGCAGACCACAAGTTTGTATTTTAAACCTTAGATTAGCGTATACCCACAGTATCTCCCCTCCAGCTGGGAACTGCTACTCTTTGTTTAGGACTGGGCAAACCTCCAGTGGCCATGTTCTTACAAGGAATGCATTTCCCAGTGTTTTGATTTAATGACTATTATTCAAGCTGAAGTCAGTTCCTTTCTCACACTATTTTAGGCAGTGTGTGGTAAACCTTTGTGCCACTGTTCTCAAAAAAATTCTGGTATTTTCTTTCTGCTAAAACCAATACAAACTATACCAAGGTCTGTATCTTATGAAATAAATGTTGGTTATCTTCATAATGAATAACTCCTGAACTCAAATGAAACTTGCACTTTGGTATTTCTGCTGGCCTACTAACCCTCCTTTTTATTGCTGCTGCTCAATGCAATATGGTCAGGAAGTTCTTGTGACGTGTTCGGTGATATACAAATAGAGAACAAAAGGTCCCTGCCCCGAAGGCTGACAGTTTAGATATTTCTATTGATTGAATAAATATTGGACATGTGCCTTTTCTCGCCAGAAAGTGATACATTAAGGCAACTGTTACCTGGACAGATAAACAGTGGATTCTGAGGATGGAAAGGAATTGAGTATGGAGAGAGGCTTGCTCTAATGGAAGGGCAAGGGGGGAGGCAAGTGTGTGACTGTAACGTTCTTCCTCTCTTTCTCCCTTTGTTTTTATTTCAGCATGATACTGGGTGTTTTCCAGCGTTTAGTCCATCCTTGTGTGCCTCTCAGATAGCTTCACATCCCTGCTCTTAGGGTGAGGAGTGGGCACTGGGAGCCTGCAGCCTTTTTTGCTACAGGACTCTGGGACCATCCTGCCTGTCGTGCTTCCATTGAGGATTTTATCCAAAGCTGAACTCGCATAGTGAGAAACCCCTCGATAATGGGCCAGATCTGCTGCTGCATTACTCAAGACCTACATGCTAATCTTTCAGGCATTTTAGTCCTAAATTACCATTTAGAGTGGGTTGAAATTTCCATTTAATTTAAAACTAATAAAATGGAACACTTTAACTTTTCCCTATACAGTTTCAAAAATATTTTTTAATTTCCATTTTCAAGTGAAAATATCTCTTAGAATTTTTATTTTTAGATCTTTCTTTACATGTGCTTTTCTTTGGTAGGCTTAGTTACACAGATAAATTTATTTTGAAAATTTAAAACCTCTTAAAAGGAGTATAGTTAATAAAACATACCCAGGGAAAATAATATGTTAGTCTCATCTGAAGGAAGAACAAAACTAGTTACGAAATCATTACAATTTAAAAAAAGGTATCTTTGACCAGTTTTACTCTCCATTCAGTGACAGCAGCTCTGATCAAATGTATCTAATTAACACCCAGCAGATAACAATTATCTTGTATAATTATGATGAGCTTGTTTGTTCTTTAATTGACAGCTTAAGCAATGTTTTATGATGTTTATTTGACCTTGATGCTAATCTGCACCCTGCTACTGTGAGCTGCCAAGTGCGTGGCTGTTTGGATTTCCATCTCCAGCGCTTGCACTCGCCGCTTGTTGCCACCCGTGTCGTTCTGCAGCGCGACGCGTCCCGCGACAGCCACAGGGTCCCTCTGACCCGCGGCTGCCCGTCCGTGCCGCTTTGTGAGCGGCGTTAAATTGCTGACTCTGTAGGACCCACAAAGCGAAATGCACTGTATTATTGGAACCAGATAAAATGTTCACTGTTAGAAACTAAATCATTGAAGGTATCTGATAGTTTTACATGTAGCCAATACAGATTTTACAATAGACCTGCAATTTGCTTTCTATTAAAAGGTACTGGATAGTTAAGTAACCAGACGTCTGTGCAGATAGATGTGTTTGGGTTTGCTGCATCCTGAATACTTTGAGAGGATTTTAATTTTCCCACAAAGGAATAATAAAATTTCTGTGCTGGTTTTGTAAATAATGAAGTCTTGTGTGTTTGTACCTGGCTGCCATAACAATTTTTACAGTAACACTGCATGATACTCTGCTTACAGTCTGTCCTTTTTATTAAGGGATGTCTGGGATAAAACTTCAAATTAATTTTCAGAATACATTTTCCCCTTTGCTGGAGAGAGGCAAACCTAATTAGATGGGCATTGTGGGGAAAAAGAGTGGAAAGACAATAACCTGCCTCTCTTATTCAGAGATGACTAAGGAGGTCATTGGTTTCAAGCCCACCCTGACCAGATCACTTAATCTGTGACCTGATTTCTATCCCCCCGCCGCCCGCCCCCCCCCCCCCCCCCCCCGAAAAAGTGGGGTTAAGCGTAACTATTTCCTACCCCCTTTTTCTGTTGGGGCTAAAACACTGCCTTCTTGCTGTGTATATTTTACTGCACTGCCTTCTCATTGAAGCACACTTCTGCGACTCTGTTGCTGCTACGAATGAGGGAGGGGAAAGAAGTCCTTCAGAAGACAGAGCTTGTGTGGAGATTCAAACTGGGTTTACAGTGGTGGTGTATTTCTTTAATGTTTGCAAACAGGGAGTTTAAACAGCTGACTAGCAGATCACTCTTCCTGGCACAGTGTCTCTTAATGAAAATCTTTGTCCCAATTCCTTCATTTGAAATGTAGCTATGTTACTTACAGCAGTTGTTTTCTGTCTGGAGAGGAGGAAGGAGCTACTCCCTCCTGAATTCTTTTAAGTTTCATCCAGAAGGCTCTGGTCTCTTTTTTTTTTTTTTTTTTTTTTTCCCCCTCTTCTCGAGGAATCAGCCATTTCTAGCAGCCACCAGCTTGGAAAGCAAGTTGATTCTACAAATTCTTAGTTCTAATTTTTCATCTCCATTTCTCATCGTGAATGTTCTGACTGTTCACAAACTCCTGTGATGTTGGTTACACTGTAACATACAATAATTAGGTACCATCTGAGCAAAATTAACTTGTCTATGCTCAAATAATGTGAGACTTATGAAGTAACCAGCAAATGAACAAAGCTGTAGTTGCCCCATGTTGTCTCACTTATGAAGTAACCAGCAAATGAACAAAGCTGTAGTTGCCCCATGTTGTCTCACTGTCCTTGTCCTTGAAGATTCGGAACAAAGGGGTATCTGAAATGTGGAAATAGATGCAGTCCTACTTGGCACACAGTGTACCGTCTGAACCAGGTTTATGTTGGAGATTACTTACCTGAAACGAATTTTAAATTTAGTGAGGAACAAATGGGAAACATCCCCAAAACAAGGGCTTTGTCTGAGATTTATGGGGGATTCCATTAGAGAGGACAATAGCCTGGGAACAGCTTTTCTTATCACATCTTGTCCTTTTCACTTCAAGGGAGTATTAGAAAGTGCAGTGGTGCATAAGGCTTAGTAATAACTATTATTATTTGTTAAGCATTGTCTTATACAGCACTGAGAACATTGGGTTTCTGTCCTACATGGATCATTAGTTTGGGTATGCAGGATTTTTCAAACAGTAAGTGTACTTGATGATTAGAGAGAGATTATCACAAAGTGCTGCATTTTTATTTGTTTGGGGTTTTTTTTCTAAATGAAGGAACTGAGCTTCAAATTGAACCTAGTTAACTGTAGTAGACTTCTGGTTTGAGGATGTCAAGTATGTCAAACCACTTAACTAGGTCCTCTCTCAACATAAATTGATTGTTTGGAGGGAGATGTAGAAAAATCTTCTGCATGGGCTATCATGATTTTATGTCCACAAGGACTGTATACAACCTTCCAGTTTAAGATGGCAGTATTTCTGAACCAAATTCAGGTGCTTGGGTTCTCCGATGTTGTGATAGATCCTCTTCCTTTAGGATGATTCCCATCTGTATTTGAAAGCCAAGGGAGTTGGCTGGACTCTCAGCTTCGTTAATTGAGATGTAACATTTAAAACCAATTGATAAGGTTTGGGGCTGGCATGAGATCAGGGTTTCATATTTTTTTTTTTTTTTTTCCTTTGTGAGAAGGATTCTGTAGAAGCAAATTTTCATTCAAGTTAAATCAGGGCAGATTTGTGTGTCTATTACTGATGCATAAAATAATAAAGGGAATAAAGTCTGAAGATGTATCCATTAGATTCATAGTAAGAAATATCCTGAAGAGACCTTTTAGTATTATTGGACCTTTAAAGTAAACCAGAATTTACTCAAATGCCATAGGAACAGATTATATGCTTTTTGCCTTAGAATCCATAGGGTAACTATTGATAGAATTAATAAAGAATAATTTTTCAGGGAAGGAGAACATATGGCTTGTTATTACAGACTTCAAGCCACGATCAGAACATTATCTCCATAACTCCCGAATACCAGCAGTATGTTCTCAGGCATCTAGTACATTAGAGCGTGACTCCTCAAATACTTAGAGACTATGTACGTTCCATTGTCAATCTCTAAACTGTGTTGCCTATGTTCTGATTTCTAATCCCATTAAAATCCATTACACTGGGGATTTTATAAAGGTGCTGTAAAAATTTTAAGTGGGCTTGAGGTGACATTACAATTTTGTAGCT
Organism: Fratercula arctica; assembly: GCA_947846985.1. Lineage (NCBI taxonomy): Eukaryota > Metazoa > Chordata > Aves > Charadriiformes > Alcidae > Fratercula > Fratercula arctica. Next base: position 260,936 of record CANTUZ010000013.1, on the reverse strand, counting down.
TGGGAACACTTTTCAGAAACTGAAAAATTAATTAGTATCAGTCCAAATACCCACAAGAATTCTTTTGGTTTGTTTCTTGTGGTGTTGGCTCTCCTGTCACTTAACCGGTCTGATCCTGTTCCAGTGTGATTTTCCAGTCCTTTACTCATGTTCCTTCAAATCTTCATGAGTGGAGTGAATAGATGCAGTGGGATGAGCTGAGAAAACATAACTTAGCAAAATTTTTCCCAGTCACAGGGACAAATACTGCAACTTTTCCCCCTAAGTTTTCTGCTGATTCTAGTGACCAGACGACTCCCAGCCAGCTCCGGCTAAAGGCAGTTAAAATATTTTCAGAGGCAGGTGGAATAGTGTCTGCTGGGCTGCTTCTCCCAGCAGGCTGCTGTGTACCTCGGCAGAGGGAGAGGACCTGGCAGGAGGCTTGGAGCATGGGGAATTTAAATGTCTTGCTCATCTAATTTGGCTGCTAGCCATTTTATATATCTGCCTTTGATTGATGTATCTATTTAAATGCTTTAAGAACTGGGACTCTTTCTCAGCAGGGGTTTGTACAGTGCGTTGCATGAGGGATCCTGACCCTGTCTGGGGCCTTCTGTGTTTCTGAGAATGAAGTAATAATATAATAGACTCATATGATGAAGGAACTTTTTTAAAAGCTTGTATCAAACAAATGCAGTGATTATGAAGAGTTGCTATTGCTGAAAGTTAGTAAAGACAAAAAGGGGGCTAACTTCCGCGTCCCTTTCTTGGTCTGTGTGCTCAGAGGAAAGAGGAGAAACTGGCTATTTGGGAGCAAGAAAGAAGAGACTGCCTTTATTAAAAGAAAATGCAAAAAAAACCCCACTCACCCCACCCAAAATCAAAAACAAAACAAAACCGCCTAGGCTCCACACGGTGGATCACAGAATCATAGCTCTTTGCTGAACCCCACTCTGCAGAGATTTCTGGCTCCTTGCTGCATTTTGAAGCTGTCTTGCTGCCTTGCTATCACAGTTATCCTTAGGAGAGAGCCTTGTGTCTTTACTTGGCTGCCTTTGCTTTTTTTCCGATTTCTTTTTTTTCTTGATGAGTCATTCTACCAGCTTGTACCCTATCATCAGATAGACCAGACAATGAAGTCACTGGGGTTGCCTGAGAGCAAAATTGGCCCCATTATCCAGAACCACTGTGTCTGCCTTGTTGCTGATAATACAGCACTGGGGCTGGCCTTCTAAGTATGATGGAAAATCACCAGGGACAAGAAACCTCCTACCCAAACAAAAATATTTGTTGAAGTTTGGTTTGGGGTTTTGGTCTTTGGTGTGTTTTTTTGTGGTTTTTTTGGGTTTTTTTGTTTTTTTTTTGTGGGAGGGGGTGTAGGGGGTGGTGATATTTTAAATTTAGTGAAATGTGTCCATCTGAAAACAGGAAATCACACACAAATAAAACTGGTATTATATTTTGTCAGTGTAGGAGGGAGAATAAATTATCTGATAGTGTCCCTCTACTTGTGTGCACCAGCTTCAACCTTCTGAAATTAGCAATGGCAGGAAACTTCTATTAGTCTTCTAGTATAAACTAGAAGACTTTATATTTTATATCAGAATGTATGAGAGAAAAGAAGGATGCTTGACAAAAACTGTTGTTTATTAGTTCAGTACAGAAGCAAAGTTGAACTAGCATTTCCAGAGGAATATGGGTAGAGAAATTCTTGCCTGAGAGAACTTTAGTCTAGAAACAGGACACACCAAATACGAGAAGGAAAAGAATGCAAGGATGAGGGAAGTGACTCTTTCAAAATTGTATACTAGGTCAATAACTGCCTAGCAATAGTAACGAGGTTTTCTGTTTCCCAGAGAAATGCTCTTCCTGCTGAACCACAGTACCCTTCAAAGCAAGCATAGATTCATGGCTCTGATAGTGCTGATGGCTTGTGGTCTGCTCACTTGAAAATGCAAATTGAAATAACAAAATGCAGCTGGTCTTTGGGGATCTATAGTAATCTGATGAGGAATTCCATAACAACTGCTAATATTAAACCTTTTACAAGTCTAACTACTTGCATCAATAAAGGACAGAAGAAAAGTAGAACAGGAAAGAAACTGTCTTGCAAAACCATAGTCTCCATAGAGACCTCTCTTCCTCCCTTTTTGATATTTTTAACACGAGAAAAACTTTTTATTGCTTAGCTAGCCCATTCCAAGAGATATGCCGATCAGTGTGCTTTGGAGAGACTAAAGTGGCTGAGTTTCATCATCTGTTAGGACCGATCATTCTTTTGATTCAAAACTGGTGCTCTGTCATTAACTTTTTTTTTTTATTGCCCCGTGCACCAAACACAGCCAAGCCCCACACTTCTATGCACTGCAAGAGCTTAGTATAAAAGGATGCTTTCTGTTCCCGCTGTATCTCCAGCCCAGGAAACCTTAGCACATCTCTAAGGGTGACTGACACAGGCTGGGAGAAAGGAGGATCGGAGCTCCAACGTGCCGCTTGCGCAGGCTGTTCTGTACGTCCCGGCTGCAGAGACCTCTCGCTAATGCTGAGCAAGCGTCAGCTTGGTTCTGCAGAAGAGGGAACCGTACGTTTGCAAACGTGCCGCAGGATTACAGGCTAGAAGGTGACTAGTTTCGGCTTGGATCTTAAAATCATCTTGCACTATTTTTCCAGCCTGATTGTATCTTACCGACTGTCTGTCTGTGCCTTTCTTGCCTTGGCTATTTTGCCATGGTTCTCGCTTACACTGTTTGTCCCACTGATGGAAGATTGGCTCTGTGTGGTGGTTTTTTTTCCTTTTTTCTCTTTCTGTTTTTTTCCTCCTCTCATTTCCCCAGTGTGGCATTTAGGAAGGAGGCTGAAAATATTGAACAAACTGCTGATGTCCTTGAGATTCAAATGTGTGAAAAAGACTCGTAAATGAGTCTAGCACACTCAGAAACATTCTTAACATCTGCTCAAGCAGGAGTACCAATTCCCTTTCTCAGAAAGCACAGTTTGTCCTCTCTGTTATTTAAAACTTCGTATTTATTTGGATTTGGATAATATCAAAGTGGAGCTAAGGAAAATAAACTCTCTGGTTATGAATATAGCACTTACAATTGGAGGTGTGGTGTGGATAATACAGAATTACAGAGTTTTAACTGCTGAGTGTCCTCAGCTTCTCCTATATTGTAAGCCTTCTCCTTATTTAGTACTGTGAAATGTGCCATGTAGTTGCCCCTCACGGTTGCAAACCCTGTGGATTATGTCCCCTGAATGGGTAGTCTTGGAGCTAGTGACTGTTCTTGCAGGAAAATGGCAAGTATTTTCCTCTGAAAATGTACTCCTTAGCAGAATGAAGGAAAGGTCCCTTAGAACGTCATAACAATAATTTTAGCCTTTATTTATTTTCATATATACTCTTGATGAGGCAGAAATCTCACTAATTCACTTCAGTTTTGTCTGGCAGTAAACACTTCAGGATTCAGTCCCCAAAATATAGTTGCAAAACTCTCAACACTTCTGCAATTCAGTGAGAGAAAGGCTATAAATAGCCGTCCAGACAGAGGCACAGCAGGGAGAATCCGGGGCTCCGAGCTTCCGGGCTCTTTCTTCAACCACAGTAAAGAATTGCAGGCATAGAAATGACAACTGAAAAGAAAAAACAACTGGTAACTCTGAAAATGAAGAAAAAAAAATAGTAAAAATAAATGCTACATTTAAAAACGCTGCACGGTCTTGGCAGTTTCCTGGGTTTAAGAGGCTGCAGTGCCCTTCGCTGGTTCCGCGGGCGCTGCCGGGGGGATGTGCTGCAGGGTCACGCAGCGGCTTGGGGAACAGAGCAGAGCAGTTATCCTGATGGCTGTGGCTAAATCCCGCTGCTGGTCGGGACTGGGCGTGCTATCAGCTCCAAATAGGTTTTTGAGGACAGTTTTAATGCAGGTGGATGAGAAAACTGTGTAATAGCGTGAGCGTTCCAGGGAATGGAACAACTTCATTTAATTGCAATTCATCAATTAGCATTCCCCATTCAAGTGACATTTATTGCTACAAATGTCGTGTGATGGTAACAATAGTGGTTCTATTGCAATTATTCCACATTTTAAAATCCATACCACTGCTTTTGGTTCTTTTTGATAGACAAATTATGTAAGTCACAAGTCTTATTGCTGATGCAATACTGAAAGATGAAATACTTTTCCACTGGAAGGTTAATGTGCTACAAGTCTCTGTGATTAGGAACAAAAATATACCAGCAGGTGGTATACATCAGAACAGAGAGAGTTCTGTGAAATTCAAGCTTAAAACAGGCAATAAAAGTAGCAATGGCATTTCACCTTAGAGGCCTCCTGCAGGAGTGATCTATATTACTAAGAGCACGTCCCCTGGAATAATGCCTGTTGTTTCAAGAATGAGGAGATTCTACAGCTTTGATAGCAGTTTTCCAACTGCACATTGGTCCTAAAAGCCTGACAACTGTTCTTTGCTGAGAAAGATGAAGTGACCTGTAGCACCAGCACAAGGACAGCAGTTAAATCTGACTGTATTTGGTAGTGTTTAACCCTTCAGGGAAGCTTGAATTTAACGGATTCCAAGTAGAAGGCCAGAAAGTTTTGGTTTGGGTACGAGAACTAGGCATTCGTGACTTTGTCTCTTGCATTTATTTTGGACTGATTAGGATATAATTCTGTTCAGAAACAGTTCTGCAGTTGGCCAGGGTTACAGTGAGTTGAACCTCCAGGTGAAAGCATCTGCTGCCTGTTTTTATTCCTGGGATTTGCCTCTCGTCCCTTCTCTTTCCTGCAACAAACTAATACCTCATTCTCCATCAAGCTATTCTGGTTGTGTGTGCAGCTTGTAACAAACTTATATTAGACTATGTAAAATCTCCTGGTGAACCTGGTAACCGTGCTCAGCTAGAATTTTTGGGGTGGCAATTTTGTCGTGGTATGGAAGAGAAGCTTTTCTCTATGGAAGTTGGGTGGTTTAGGACATCACTTGTGCTGTGTGAAATGCTGAACTGAGTATCAATAGTAATTGTAGTACTGCTTATACGACTCTTACTGCAGCTGTGTGGGGAATTTTACTTAGGAGGAGACAACAGAGCATTTTTTTTGTTTGATAACTACAGGAGAAACACCTTCTAACTTTCTCTTCCATAAATCCCTCTTGTTTTTCTACCCCAATCACCAGCACATAAGCACTTGTCTTTATTTCCCAAGCAACCTCTGCTCTGTGTTCAGACATCTTCTTTGGGGAATAGACTCGTTCCTTCAAATTTCTTTATATTAAACCAGTGAAAACATGAAGAAAGTCCACTGTCTGTGCCTTGTTGCTTGGTGTGCACCTTCAGTACAATGGGAGGCTGAAGCAATGAATGGTTGGTACTGCGAGACCTGTGTGAGAACCTGACTCTTACGTGTCACTGCTCTGGGACTTGGGTGAGCTGGGACAGCAGAGACTCTGTATGTGCCTGACTCTTTTCAGAAGCTTTGGCACGGTAAATAAGGAATATCCTCTTTCTATCTACTTTTGATGGCAAGGCCTCTTCAATGCATCTTCTTGTCCACTCTGTTCCATGTAGTTGTGAGCACGTGCCATCAGTCCACATAAAATAAAAAAAAAAAAGAGGCTACTTTTATACAGAACTGATTGCAATGATGCTAAATTCCTTTTACAGTGCAATGTTGCAAGTGAGAGGAAGAGCTAGAGAAGTTGTATAATGACAGCCTTGCTTTTATATATGTTTTTTTAGTCCAGTACATCTTTTTGGTTTGTTTTTTAATTCATATCTCATACTTGCAAATCTGTCATGGCAAGGTGCAAGTGGGAAAAGTCAAGCCTTCTGGTGTAAGACAGGTTTGAAAATAACCTCAGTATTTCACAGTAAGGGGAAATCAATAAGGCCAGCAGGAAGGAGAAGAATCGGTATATTAATAAACTAAGACTCTGAGTACAGTGGGGTCAGAGCTAAATGTAGCTATACCTGCAGCCTGGAAAATCATTCCAGGCACTGGAGCCAGTATGTGGTGGGAAGCTTTGAAACATGGCCTACTTGTAGCTAGACACAAAAAATGTGGGTTGCTGCGTTCTTTCTGGGCTGGGGAGGTGTGTTTCCCCATTAGAATACAAAAATAGTAACTCCAGAAAATACATGTGATTCGCAGACAAACTTCCAGCTCAGACTACTTAGTTACATTTTGCAAGGTAACTAGATTCTGTGAAAGTACCAAAATGCATTTAAACTGGTCAGGGTATCTCTGATACTGAAAATATGCCTTCATCAAGGGCAACAAGAAAAGTTTCTGTAGGTATGTCGGACTTGGGGGTATTGGTGGATGAGAAGCTGAACATCAGCCAGCACCGTGCGCTGGCAGCCCAGAAACCCCCCGCAGCCTGGGCTGCATCCCCAGCAGCGTGGGCAGCAGGGCAAGGGGGGGGATTCTGCCCCTCTGCTCTGCTCGGGGGAGACCCCCCTGCAGTGCTGCCTCCAGCTCTGGGGACATCAGAAGGACACGGAGCTGTGGGAGCGGGGCCAGAGGAGGCCCCGGAGATGCTGGGAGGGCTGGAGCCCCTCTGCTGTGAGGAGAGGCTGAGAGAGCTGGGGGGGTTCAGCCTGGAGAAGAGAAGGCTCCGGGGAGACCTTCCAGCCCCTGAAGGGGCTCCAGGAAAGCTGGGGAGGGACTCTGGAGCAGGGAGGGGAGCTGTGGGACGAGGTGGAACGGTTTTAAACTGGAAGAGGGGAGAGTTGGATGAGATCTGAGGAAGAAATTCTTGGCTGTGAGGGGGGTGAGCCCCTGGCCCAGGCTGCCCAGAGAAGCTGTGGCTCCCCCATCCCTGGAGGGATTCAAGGCCAGGTTGGACGGGGCTTGGAGCAACCTGGGCTGGTGGGAGGTGTCCCTGCCCAGGGCAGGGGGGGACTGGGTGGGCTTTCAGGTCCCTTCCCACCTAAACAATTCTGTGATTCTATGATTCTGTGGTCCAAATGCCTCTTAAACACTGACAGGTTTGGCGCATCAAGCATCTCTCTAGGAAGCCTGTTCCAAGGGTTGACCACCCTCTTGCCTTCCTAATGTTCAGTCTAAACCTCCCCTGGTGCAGCTTTGAACCTACACACATTCTATCACTGGATACCAGGGAGAAGAGAGCAGCACCTCCCTTCCATCTTTCTTGTGCAACTAACTGTATGTTAAATATGGACATTCCATTCATACCAACTTAGGTCTCTGCTTTGGGAATGTCAATGGAGAGGTGAAAAACCAATGTGGACATAGTCCAAAATAGTGCAAGTGAAAAAATGTCTATCTTAAACAATTTTTGCAATAAGTCCCTTATTTTATAATATGTTAATTATGGAGAATGGGAGATGATCAACCTAAATGAAATGTTTTCTCTAAAAAATGGAAATATTTAAATCCAGGAATGCCTGCAGTGCCTGATGGGGAATTGTAAGCTCTTGATTTATGCTTCCAGAACCCTCTATGGGCCCAATTCTCTGGCTGCATTGCCACATGTCTGGAAAACCATGCACCTCCACCACAGGCTGCCTGCCCTTTTTCTGCAAGAAAGGCCTGACTGTGAGAGTTACAGTACAGGTAGAGAGCTCAGCCTAGAGAGGAGGATGAAATTATGAAACCTTCAAACAGTCACCTTTCAGGATACAAGTATTTCTTCCTCCTCCTTCCCTCCCCTGAACTTGAAAATACTACTGAAAACTATAACAACTATTTTGTATTCCCTTCGCTTCTGATTACGTCAAGATCAAGGTAATTTTTAGAGGGGTAAGAAAGTGTTATTAAAAATAAAAGAGAAAGAAGAAAGAAAAATATGGAATTGTACTCTTTGGAAACTGATCTTTTCTGTGTCCAAAACTGTGCCCCAAACAGGCAGTTTTGGCATTTCGAATTTCACTTTCTGCAAAGTTCATGCTAGAAAGAACGTGCTTCAGCATATAGTCCCTAGTAACTTGTTCACCAGCCTGTTTCCATTGTCTAATGCTGGTTCAATTCCAGCACCGGTATTTTCTTGGCTGTTATCTAGTCCAAGTTTTACTCAAATTAAATACAAATGCCTTTTAGCTAAGCCATCAGAGCACTTCCTGAGCAAACACAAATCAAATATCTTATCTGAAGTCAGTCTGCATTCTTGACTTCCACAAAAACTTGAGATGTGAGAGGACGTTTGCTGTTATTGAAGGCACCTGACAACCCCTGTCCTCCTCAACGCGTTCTCTTTAATTGTAATTAGACTCTAATCTTTAGTGTCACCTAATTAAATGCATTTGTGGTTCATGTCAGGGGTTTTGTTTTGGTTTTTTTTTTTCCCAAAACCAAACTCTCTACTCTTTTCTGCTGAGCCATCAGAGTTCCTTTTTTAAACAAAAGCTCATCTGCCTTTATGATTTTGATTTGCCCATAAAACTCAAAGCAAATATTTGCTCTGCATTACACAAAAGAGGAATTTAATTACTTGTTTTATATCTTCTAGATATGTTTCTTTAACATCTCCAAAAATGAAATATGATAGCAGCAATGAAACATACCTTCCCAAATGTCTGCATTCATTACTGGTGCCGATAATAAAGGCCCTGACTCAGCAAAGTTCTCAAGTATCTGCCCTAATTTTAAGCACAAATAGTCATATAAAGTCAGTTCATAATTTTTCATATCTATGTTTTACAGCATTTTGTTATTGTCAGTGCTGCTGATCTAGCCGGGCTGTCCTTAACTACAAACAGCGTGGCTTTCTTGGTGCGCCACACCAAGAAAACTCTATGAGTTTTGTTTAAGTCAGGAGTTAGTAAATGATATGATGTTTAACCAATTGTTCTTTGTGAGGCAAATGGAAGTCTCCCATGGAAGTCTGCAGCAACATTTCCTGGTTTTAGAGTCCAGTGGAACAGATCATGGGAATTTTTTTCATTTCAATAGGGATATTGACTAGTTAGACACACAAGAGGGTAAAATACTTTTTTTCATCAATATGCTAAGCGCTTCTCTGGGAAAATGTGCAGTTGTTATGCTTTAAATGTTACCACTGTGCATCATGTCCCACTGGTGTAAATCCATAACCCCTTCAAATCAGTCTGAAAATACAGGCTGTTGAACCAGAAGGGACACTGAATGGCAGCAGGGACGGGGAAGGATGTCTCTGGTTTAGCCGCTTTTAGAATGCAATGAAGTGATAATGTCAGAACAAGATGTACTTTTTAGGAGCAATCATTCATTCACTACTGTCAAGGTTGCTATAACCTATAGCAAATGCATCTATTCAGTGTTCTTGTATGACCCTAGTGCGGAGAAGGGAACTTCAAACCAAACTGTCAGGTTTGCGCTCTGCGAGTTCGACAGCAAACCCACTCACCAAGTTTGATGTGAGTGTAAATATATACTGGGAAATAGAGCCGTCACTGACAGACTTACCAAACCCAGACTCTCATTCTGGAGCAGACCTTCTCCAAGATAAATGGTGTGTGATACAGCCAACTGAATTAATTTGCACCACAATCATTTTAAAATGTGAGGTTTAACTGTCGGTATGCCCATGCGTCTGGATTGTTTGCTTGCTGCATTTGTTTTACTTGGTATGATGAAAGGAAATGACCCAGATGTGGGCGATTTTTTTTTTTTTTTTCACAGACATGACCAATATATGCATATCCTCCCCCGCCACGTTTCAAGAAGGCTTTTATCATAGTTAGTGCCAATGGGTGGCATTTTGTTCTGAATAGCAGAGTGACAACAGCAGCACTCTGTCACTGCTCCTCCAGCTGCCGAAGCCGAGGTGGGGCTGCATCAGCAGCTCGGGGTGAAAGCAGGGGGGCTGGAGGACGCTCTCCCTGACACACGCGTTTCCTCAAGGGGTGCCAGGGGGCCCCTGGGGAATATCTCCTCTACATAAACCGGGAACTTTTTCCTGCCTCAACAGCTACCTGAGAAAGGCAAAGGGAGGAGAGTCACCAAGCAAGTCTATCAATCCTGCCCACATTTAATTGGCAGGATCAAATTGGATCACTAACCATATAATGCCTTTAAACAACAAATCTCTGGCAGAACGCATACAAGACTGTTTCTGTGTGGGGCAATACCTTCATAAGAAGAAATAATGTCATTGAAAAGCACCAGATTTTTTGTTTCTAGCTACACATTAAGGCAAACAGCTCTTGTACGTGCAAGGGAATGACAGTAAGCAGTTGTGTGTAAGAGTTCAGTGGCTGAATACAAAAAATGCAAGAGGGAGGAATCAGGTTGAATCAAATGACAGCAGAAGCAATGGTATTTCAGGAAAAACAAACCTGAAGGATTCTCTCAAGGATACCGTGAAATGGTTCCTTCAGTCCAGCCCACGGTGGGCATGAGCTGATGGTGACTGTTACAGACACTGCAGCTGTAGGTGCCGTGGTGCCAAACATGTTCCCTGTTTGCAGCGGCTGCAAAAAAGCAGCCGAGAGTGGCAGAGAATAGCTAGGCCTTCCGCAGGTGTGTATTACCTCCTGTAGGTATATTTAACAAAACGCTTAGCTGCAATGCAGTTGCTGCTGTGATTTGGGATAGGCACAAGTGACTCAAATTTCATTTCTTTGTTATATAAGGAACAAAAGTTACACCCGTAGTTCCTGGAGCTGTGATACATATGGTGTAAGAGAAGCTTGAATCAATCCCTGCCAAACAGGCTTGTGTGTCCCGTCGGGCTGTAGCTGTAGTTCTGCTGCTAGACAGGATAGGGACTGCCACTGCTCTGCCTGGAGATGTCCTGCTGGGGTATGTGTCCTGGGCACAATGCATGGTTTGCCAGGTTTCCCAAGGCTCTGCCTCGCCAATGGCTCCCGGCCAGTGTCGGCATAAGGTGGGGAAGGGCCCTGGGTGACGGAACTGCAGGGGGAGCAGCGGCTCCTGACTGACAGTCCGCCATTCACATTAAGAGACAATGCAGTGGAGGAAGCACGTGTACATCCTTACGGTATTCTGTACTTGGACACCATTGCCTTCTAGATTTAATTTTCAATGATAAAATACAATTTGTATAATGTGTGGAAAGGTCTGATACCACCGTGCTGGAAGGAAACTACAGCTAGAAGCATGATCATGTTCCATTTCAGGCTAATTGAGTAAGAAAAATGCAGCAAGATAAAAAGAGAGGAAGGAGAAGTGTTCTCCAGTTCACACAGGGAACCTAATAACAGGGAAAGGACAGTGTTCACGGTGCCAACGTGCACAGCGTCTCGTTAGACAAGCTCGTGTTGTGTGGAAGCAGCTGAGCCTGGCTTTTCGAACAACAGAGCCTCTCCTGTTCCCCCCTTCCCCTCCCGCGGGCTGCTGTCTAAGACAAAAGAGCAAATGCCATTGTCTAGAGCAATCCCCGATTTACTTCCAAGTCAGGCTTGGAGCATGTGGAACTCTTACGAGCTCCCTCGCCGTGGCCTGCCGCTGACCTGCCCCGGCCCAGCACAGGTCACCGCCATTCAGCGCTCAACAATGCCATTGACATGCCCGCTTCATCAAGGGCCTCTTCAGCGCCCAGAACGCTAGTCATACCCAATTTTGCTGAATAATGCTGGATAGTTTTGTGAAATGTGCCTGTGTTTTGCTATGCCGTCCGCTGAACAGCCACGGGCTCAGTTTGCATAGCAACTGTGAGAACAGGGAGGCCGATCTCCATCGTCTGGGGCACCTACCCCCGTCCCTACCAGGGTGAGATAATCCATGACTGAGAGAAAGCTGAAGGGCTGATAAATATGCAAATGGATGGCTTTTAAAAGCCTCTTGGGCTGCAGTGAGAGAGGTGGGTGTGCGACAAATACAGGCCTGAGCTCTCAAGTGAAGAAATAAAGTGTGATTGATACCATTTTAAATCCAGGGGCTAAAATAGCTGACTTGAAAATGTCAATACCTCTTTAAATGTGGGTGGCATGTAAATTGCAACCACATATGCAAAGAGCGACAAAGATTTAAAGAGTGCTGGGGCGAAATGAGTTTACAGGCTTGCGTAAGGGACTGAGCAACACCGAGGAAGGAATTATTTTAACCACCAGGACGGTAACAGCCCTTAGATCCTGACTCCAGGGTGCGGGCTTTTTTTCTAAGCCCATCTATTTTTAAAAAATAATTTTAAAATAAGTTTGGCATTTTGTGTGAGAAGCTGTTGAGAAATTCCTTATATAACATTCCCCTCAGAAAAATATTAAAGCTTAGCTGGTCTGAATTTGACTGTAACTGTTTGTTCCACTTACTGGAGTCCCTCCTCTGCCCCCTCCCCCCGCTCCTTTTTTCATATTAAAAAATAAAATATAGATATGGTAAGCTGTTACAAATCTAAATTCTGCAGCCATAAATACTGTAGCAAATAATCTCTTACACCCTCTCTTCCCTTCCTCATCTCTAAAATGTATTTGAAACACAATTACTGTGTTTAATGATTCAATTTGTGAAGACTTTGTCACTAGGACAATGAAAGTGGCTCAAGTGTGATAAAGCAAACATACCAATAAACCTTGTTTTTATTGATTTGTAGGAAGCTCAATTGTCTGGGAGAAACAGAGAGAGCTGACATCACCCCCTGGTCCCACTGGAATGCAGTGATAAGTGTCAGCCTATTTTTCTTACAGGCAATTTCTCTGGCTATGTGATGTCTGGCTGCAAATTTAAAGTAAATGACATTCCACAATCTGGTAGGGATAGGAGGTGAAGCCTGCATTATTTGTTTTAGCGTTTAAAATAATTTTATGTCTGAAAACTTCTCCAGTGTCTAGACAAAATGTATTACCTGCCTGCTGAAAATATTAAAATTTTGTACTGTGCAGTTGACACAGCTACTTTCATAGCAAACATACAAATTCAATTTAAGATTTTTAGACTCCTTTTTACAGCATATTATATTATTATTACCGCTGGGGGAGCCAGATTAAATCTAATTCAGGTAGTCGAATACAGTGCTGCTCTGTGCAGGCAGCATTTTCTTTAAAAGCCTCTTAAGCATGTTCACTTAAATCTTTTATATTTTGTTGTCTTTCCGCACAAATGCAGCAGCACATCTGATGGGGAAACTGCTGGGGCAGCTGTGCACGCAAAACACAGTATGATCCCTAGAGCAATATGAGCAGTGTCTTCTGTTTCCAGCTGCTTTACTCTACATGTTCCTTTACTTTTGATAGTCTATTTGAAAATGTTAGGCAGGCAATTTTAGGAATACGAATACTTTTAACTGCATAGGAAGATCTCAAGTAAAGGAATCCTGGGTTCAGCTTCTGATTCTTCAGCTAGCTGTGTTCCAGCTCAAGCAATTGCCTCAGTAGTAGCTTGTGTTGCATTTTTCATTCTTGGGTTTGAATGTGCGTGAGCAGTGTCTGTGCCTTAGTCTGACATAAGTGCATAATGGTTACTTGGGAGGAACCTGAAAGCCAAAGCCCACCCAGTCCCCCCCCTGCCCTGGGCAGGGACACCTCCCACCAGCCCAGGTTGCTCCAAGCCCCGTCCAACCTGGCCTTGAACCCCTCCAGGGATGGGGCAGCCACAGCTTCTCTGGGCAACCTGGGCCAGGGGCTCACCCCCCTCACAGCAAACAATTTCTTCCTCACATCTCATCTCAATCTCCCCTCTTGCAGTGTAAAACCGTTCCACCTCGTCCCACAGCTCCCCTCCCTGATCCAGAGTCCCTCCCCAGCTTTCCTGGAGCCCCTTTAGGGACTGGCAGGGTCTGGAAGGTCTCCCCGGAGCCTTCTCTTCTCCAGGCTGAACCCCCCCAGCTCTCTCAGCCTGTCCTCACAGCAGAGGGGCTCCAGCCCTCCCAGCATCTCCGGGGCCTCCTCTGGCCCCGCTCCCACAGCTCCGTGTCCTTCTGATGTCCCCAGAGCTGGAGGCAGCACTGCAGGGGGGTCTCCCCGAGTGGAGCAGAGGGGCAGAATCCCCCCCTTGCCCTGCTGCCCACGCTGCTGGGGATGCAGCCCAGGCTGCGGGGGGTTTCTGGGCTGCCAGCGCACATTGCCAGCTGATGTTTTGCTTGTCATCAGCAAACACCCCCAAGTCCTTCTCCTCAGGGCTGCTCTCAAGCCATTCTCTGCCCAACCTGGATTTGTGCCTGGGATTGCCCCGACCCAGGTGCAGGACCTTGCACTTGGCCTGGTTGACCTTCATGAGGTTGGCACAGGCCCACCTCTCAAGCCTGTCCAGGTCCCTCTGGATGGCATCCCTTCCCTCCAGTGTGTCGACCGTGCCACACACCTTGGTGTCATTGGCAAACTTGCTGAGGGTGCACTCCATCCCACTCTCCATGTCACTGACAGAGATGTTAAATAGTACTGGTCCCAATACTGACCCCTGAGGAACACTACTCGTCACTGCTTGCCACTTGGACAGTGAGCCATTAATCACTAAATAATATGATTCTTTCATGAGAATTAATAAATCTCTTTAGTTATGCTGCCTTTATTCAAATGCAAGATTATCTTATATCAAAAATTGCCTGGGATGTTTTAAGGAAAAGCACTTGCAACTGCTCATTTTCTCATTTAATCTATTCAGCATATGCTACCTACAGTTTGCACTGAGATAAGAGCATGCGTGTGAAGTTAGCCCACTTCTGCTGATATATGAGCAGGAGACAACAAAGAAATGTTTTTGTCCTAGTGGGAGAATCTAAGCTATACTGTGGATTTTTGGTTTCTAAAGAATAGAAAACATGTCTTCCTGAATTTCAGTAAATATAGTCATTCTGTTATATATGTGGCGTCTCAAGGCATATATAACATATATTATAACATATCCATCAACATGGATAGACAGTATTATTCTTTTTCTTAGGGTTTAAATATGAACATCTTTAAGTACATCAACAGAAGCTTGATGATATATTTTTGCTAGTTAAGCTCACTAAAAAAGAAAAACTTCTTTAAGAAAACCTTCTTTTTAGGGTGGGTTTAAAAAACAAATTAATTCCATAATTGTTTCTTTATCATAAAAATATACTCTTCCTGAAGTAAAAAAAAAAAAGCCTTCTGATAGCAACGTATGCCACAAGGATGCTGGATAAGAGCAAAATAAACCAGGCCATGAACACTGAATACAAAAATCTGTATTTGTCCTCTATCTGTATTTGTTTGACCTGTTTGGTTTTGTTAACAGGTATCAAGCGCTCTATAGCCCCAAAGGCCCTTCACTTTCTCCAGTAAACAAAATGACTTTGTCACATTCAAACTATCAAGCTGATAGTGCAATTAAAGGTAATAAACTGTAACAAAAAGATGCACAGTTAAGGCACCAGGGACTGTGTAGATGACTTGTTGAGTGAGAAAGAAATAGAGTTTTGCTAGCCTTTAACGAGTCTCCCTCTTCAATTCTTTAATGCTCACATTTTTACTGTAGTCAATGTCTTTCTTTGTGCTTCTTAGTAACTCCCTCTGTTTGTTATTAATAGTTTTATGTTTCCAGCATTTCCAAATGCCAGTTCTCAAAAATCATGATCCAGGCCTTGGGGGGCGGGGGGAGGGAAACCATGAGATTGGCTTAAACCATGTACTTTGAATTCCTCTTACTTGCCTTCTCTCTTTGGAGCTGTAAGGATACTGGTACTTCATCTTTTCAGGCTTCTTTCCACAACTATGAGAACTGGAAATATGAACTAGAAATATCTTTTTAAAAAAAATTAAAGATGAGATTGCTTTGCGATGCATGAATCTTATCAGCTGGGGCTTTGAAAAAACAAAATCATGAAATATCGTGACACTTTGAATGTGGAGTGCTGAGTTGGAGAGTGGAGAGGCTGAAGAAACTTATTAAGTAAACTGCACTGACTTAAAAGAGCTAAGAATCAAGAGCAACAACACTAGAAAAGTATCGTCCTGTCTGTGTCCAGGTTTCAGCCTTTGTTAGAGCGCACCTTGATGGGTGGATGCCAGCAGCACAGCCCAGCACGCGTGAACACAGGCAGGCAAAATGATCAGACCCCTTGCCTTGCCTACTGCAGTTCCCCACGGCGGGGTGCCCTCGGTGAGGCAAAGCTCAGCAGAATGACCTCACTAGACCACATTTGTGAACCTGAGGCCAGGTTTTGAGTTGCTTTAGATATTAATGCTGTTTCCACATTTTGAATATGTCACTCTGGCTTGCTGGTGAGATCGTGATTAGAAAATATTTTGTACATCAGCATATCTTTTCTATCGGCTGTCCCAAGACATTCTACGCTATTCCAACAGTGTCCCTCTGACCCTTCCCCACGACTTAAATGCTACAACCTCCCCATCGTACTAGCAGAAGTTTTCCCTCATACCTAACCTGCTAAAGTAATTGCCCCGTCTTTCCTGTCCTTCCCATCAGAGAACAGATCATTCCTTTTCCCTTTGCAGCAGCCATTTACATCTTTGGAGGAATATCATATCATCCTTCAGTCTTCTACTCTTTGAACTACGCGCTCAGATCAAAGGTATTGTACTGTGCTGCAGCTTAAAACTGGCTTACATAGAGGCCCATATTTCCTACTGGAGTTTTTCACTTTCATTGCTTGCAGGGCATGTCTGTTGTCTTTGTTAGAATGAAGCCCCTGCTAATTTGGATCCCTCACAGAATGAACAGAGGAGGTGCCCTGCCAATAGCCCTGTCTTTGGCAGTGCTGTTCCTGCCTTTCTGCTTTCTGCAGTCTTATTTTCAAACTGCATGCAGGTTTTGTTCTTCATTTTACATTTAGAGTTTTCGAACAGACAAAATACCTTTGAAAAGGTAATACTGACAAAATTATAGGGGCTCACATAAGCTGGGTAAACACTGGAAGAAATATTTAAATCAGCAAATAAATAACAGAAGGCAAGCTTTGAACCTAGGAGTTTCCCATGTTGAGATACATCAGTGAGTAAACAAGAGGCTGGTGCTTTAAAAGGAGGTGAAGACAATTGGGAATGTCTGTGAAAACAGTCTTGAATTCAGGCACATTTCCTTACAAAGGTGAGCATCTTTACCAAAAGTATGCAGAAAAGTTAAGCAGCGTGTGCTTTCTAGAAAGGTGATTCTTCATGCTACTAGAAACAGGGACAACTCTGCGTGAGTAGCTCGTGTCACTACCAAAAAGGAGGAGCAGAATTATTCCTTTTTGGAGAAATTAGGAGCTAATCCTCATTTCTTCACGCAGTTGTGGGAACAGAATACCTCACAGTGTAACTAGTGACTAAGTAGAAGAGATGAACATCATGGGACTTAAGCCATTTGAAATGTGACAGGTAGGAAACAGCTTCCAGTATTCTGATAGCTTCGCGTGCTGAGTACTGTAGACAGCCCTGGGATGGACTGAGGTTAACGAGGTGGTTTTTCTTGACAGCTGTCATTTCAGTGCAAGTTTTGTTGAGGTCACCTTTGGGAAGACACTCAAACTGCCCTTTGGCATGTAGCAAGGCCTTCAATTACAGAGTGCTCAAAAGGTCATCCAACCTTTGCAGCTTGTGTCCTCTCTAAATTACTTTTTATTGTAAACTCATAGCCAACATTTAATGAGGAAATTAATTACCAAAGAGATGATAAAGAACTCCAGTTAGGCAGTAATTTTTTAAATTTTTGCTGCCAAATAACATATAACACATCCAGAGAATAAGGACTGTGGTTCTGCGATTCCCCTAACAGTGCTGCACACTGAGGGAGAAAATTCAAATAATTTAAAAATCAGACCTAGCTGCAGGATGCTTGAGGACTTTGTATTTGTGCAAAACTAGAAGAATAAGTTCATAGGATGCTGCTAAATGCTTTGCAGCAGTTTTTCAGCTTTGTAGTTTTCCCCTCCTCTTACAGAGTCTGGCTGCTCAGAGATGTCCACAACGTAGGCATCCATGTGTGAAACAGTCTTTTCAACTTCTTTTGTACTCAGTGAAGAGAAATAGACACTTCAAGGGTGATATTCACCTCGACTCTAAGCTGGCTAGTGAAAGATGCTGGATGAATCACACTCTGCAAGCGTGATTATCCATTGACTATAAAGGAAGTCCAGCCAACAGGTTCAGTCGGAGATTCCTGAAACTGGGT
This sequence comes from Fratercula arctica, assembly GCA_947846985.1. NCBI lineage: Eukaryota > Metazoa > Chordata > Aves > Charadriiformes > Alcidae > Fratercula > Fratercula arctica. The sequence continues at coordinate 242,985 of CANTUZ010000013.1, read as the reverse complement.
ACTATATAACCCTCCTTAGGTGCCTATGCATGCAAGGCCTTCCTCTGTCAGCATTCATTATTCAAGTGGCTGATCCACGTAGGTGCAATGGCCCAGATGCTATATTGTGGCAGCCTTGGGTTTGGTATTTTCAACGCAGCCTGGTGCGAAGATCAGGATTTTTTGCCCTCTTAGGATTTCTGAGCGTTAGAGTACTCCTAGAGGGAAGAATAGCCATGTTGTCCTGCAGAGCCTGGCAGGACATGCTGCCCCGGCTGACTCCTGGTTTATGTGCTGGTGCTGGAAATACGTTATGTCCAAACCTTCTCCTGGCTCCTACAGATCAGCTCTGGTGTACTGCAGGAACAGGAACTTTGTCCTCACCACCAGTTTTGTGCTTCTCTGAAGATGCAGTCTCTAGCTTGTAGTAATACTTCTAAAACTGAAGCCCAGTTACAATCTGCAACCAGCTTCTATAAGCTCAGTATTGAGGACTACTTTTTGTAATATAATTAGAATATTTTAAAATTATCTTCCTTATATTTTCTGTAGATCTTAATACTGGTGATTGTTTTTTTTTTTTTTCTTTTTCTAATGTAATTGATTGCATAAGGTTTGAACCTACAGAGGCTCTCATTTACGACTAATGTGTGTGTTAGGAAGACTCTAGAATCTCAGGGCTGTTCCCTCCCGTTTTCTGGCTGCAAGGCAGACTGACAAAGACAGCTTTCTTGCCAAAATTCTGCTGAGAATCTGCACCTTCCATTCCCAGTAAACCTGGAGTGGCCTTTGGCTTCCGTGCTGGAACACACCCTGTGAGTCAAGTCAAGGATTGGAAAACAGCCTCTCAGGTCCCTTCTTTGCGGCGGCAAGTCTTGTATTAGGTCATGGAAAGGGTGGACAGGTGAAAGGGAGAGGTCAGCAGAGCTAAGAGCACTTGAGAGAGCCATCCGCCCGCAGGAGCCCCTTCCCGCATGGTGGCACTTCCAGGCATGCTCAGGGGCAGCATCAGCAGCCACGCTCTGTTGCCCCGTGACTCGCCGTGGGGGACCTGCCCGGTCAGCGGGTCGTGTCTGCACCACCACAGAGGGCTGGGAGCAAGGGAGGTGTATGTGTAACTGCCGGCTGCAATTAGAGCCAGTTTTGTGACTTACCCTCTGCTCTGCCCGAGACTGAACATGTCCAGGGTCACAACTTCAGGGCTGTGGTCTTTATGTGAGGGAGTTGTTCTTATTACTTTGGCCACTGTACATTTTTGCTCTCATTTCTAAGTGTCTGGAGGTTCCTGAAAGGCTGCTTTTTTTCTTGCTAGATTTTCTGAGTAGGAACTTATTGGATGCTTACAAACTGCAACTGTTTTGCTCATAGTGCCTTAAATCCGTGGTAGATTATCAGGCAAAGGCCAAACTGAGTAATTTTAGATCTTACTTGTCCCTCAACGAATGCTGTAGGTAATTAGTACATGAAAGAGAGACTCTGAATTTCACTGACGTGCTTTTTGGGTTCCTGGAACATCTGCCTTGAACAAAAATCACAGGTGTCCCTTGACCTTTCTAGCAAATCAGAAATAGAAATGCACATGCAGTTCATACCAAGAAAACAGCATATTTGTAAAGCTGCGGTGTAGATGTATGTGTCTAGTTAAAACATCAGTCTTCCTATAGGACTAATTGGCTTGATGCCAGTTCTTGAAGAATGAAGCTGTTCCAACATGTAATCAAGGAGCTCCTGAGGGCCCCCAACTGCTGCCTTAATATAGCTGTACCTGCTACAAGGACACGATGGCTTTCATTCTCAGCCAAGCAGAACAATCTCCCTTTGGAGAACAGCAGCTTTGGAGTATAAATGTATTTGAAGCTTTCTCCAGCCTTGGGGGAAGGGAATCCTCACACTGTAAACAAATGGAGATTCTTATATCAATTGTTTGTGCCTTAATTATTGCAAAGAATAATTAATTATCCCACAGGGACTTGGAATGGGTTGTAAAGCATGCAAGGCTTCATCTTTCACTGTGTGCTAGCAAGCTCAAGATTTGCGATGAAGAGAAAAGGCATTGTTCTCTGATCTCTCAGGGGATTTAACCTAGATTTCAGTAAGCTCATGGTAACTGGGTGACACAGAGCACACCAGCTACTTCTGGAGCCTGTGCACGTCTATATTTCATTGCAGATGTCTGTCATATGCCTAGATCAAAATTAAAAGACACTGGGGCAAAATCAAAGTTTGTTGACCTCAACCTCTGCTGCCCCTGGGCAACAATGCCGTGCAAGTAATGCATAGAGGTCATCAACTGTACCTTGGTCCTTGGCCTTAGCTGCAACCTTCTATTATTATAATTTTATTTTTTTTATTATTATTATCTTCTAAGGTTACTAAGACTATGGGAGGGTTTAGCTGGCAACGTTTTTCAGAGTCCCTGTGGCTGCCCTGTTCAAAAAGCAATCTGTTAACTTCTAGTTTCTAACTTCACACCTTTTGCTATTTTTACCCACATGCACAAACAGCAAAAGAACAGGGTCTCAAGGAGTTACCCAGTCCAACCCTCTGCCCTGTGGTGAGATCAGCTTTACTTACATCACTCGTGATAGATCTTTGTCCAACGTTTCTTAAGTATTTGCAAAACCAAAAACTCAACAACCACTCGAGAGAATTTATCCAGTGTTTCCCTGCCCTTACAGTTAGAAAGTTTCTCCTTGTTGTTCTTTAAGCACAGAATTTCTTGTCTTCTTGACAGTATATTTTTTTCCCATGTTTTCTGCAGCCTTTTGTAAATTTTAATTCTTGTCTTTTCCTCTTAAATGCAATTTCTCCAGCTCTGTCAAGCTTGTATTTGAGATCTAGGGACCCCGACCTTGAGGATATTAATTGTGATTGCTTTCTTCTGGCACCCCCCTGACTGCTCCAAGTTTTAAATTGTTCTAAAGCATGGAAAGAGTACTTTAGTAGAAGCCTTCCTTGCTTCCTTTGTATACCATGGTGGCTTCAGTGCTTATCTGTCACCTCTTACAACAGTTGCCTTCTCTGCCACCCCAGATTTTTGGTCCTATAATCACCACAGCTATGTCCCACTATTTCTGATTTTGATTATTGCTATTAAAGTTGTAGCAATACCTTGCACTTTACTGAAAGCATTCTGTTTTTCTCATTTGTCATGTAGAGGTCCCTACTATCCTTGTGTCTTCTGCAAATTTTCCTATTTCACATTCCAGGACATTAACAGAAATACTGAATGCAACTTGACCTAAAACAGGCCTTCAGGGTATCCACTCAATATATTCTTCCAATTTGACAATAATTTCTTGTTAAATACTCTGTTGCATAGTTTTTCAGCCTCTTCCATCCACTGCTGAGTTGCTTCAAGACCAAATTTCTTAGGTTGCCTATAAGAATGTCTTGTGAGTCAGAGTCAAAAGACTTGCCTACAACAAGCCACGACAACTGTTGTTTCTGCTCTATCCCTGTGCCTGTTATCCTTCACGGAAAGAACTGAGCTTGGTTTGACATCATCTGTTCCCAGTAACTGCATGTTTGTGCTTACTCATTTTCTTGTTATCTTCTGTGGGTTTACAAACGGTTTCGTTCTTTTGTTTCAGTATCCTTTCAGAAGCTGAATTTATTTGCCAGACAGTAATTTCCCGGTTCTTTATCTCCTGCTTTCCGGTGGGTGCTGTGCTCGTCTTCTGCCAGAAATGTGGCCCTTCACTATCCCTTAGGAGTTCTCAGAAACAATTGCTAACAACTCTGAGATTGCTCTAGCTTGTTTCCAAAGTACCTGAGGGTAAATGGTATTGAAGCCTCTAAAAACAAAAGCACTGCCTAGCCAAAACTTGTCCTCGGTTGTCACTTGTGAGAGCTATGTTGGCTCCTGGGCTGAGGTGGGTATTGCTGTCCTGGCTGTTTGCCTGGTTTGCCTGCAACATGGAGTTTTGTTATTATTTCCCTTAATATTATGCCTACAAACACCAGGATGGCCTTATTTTAGAGATCATGAATATGTAAAGAGATGATAGCTGCTCTAAAGAGTGTATGTCTATAAAGAGAAGAAGAAGAAGAGGAAAAATAGTATAACATACATGCAGGAGTAGGAAAGTGCATGGATGGGGAGAAGTGGACAAGATGGATATATAGTCCTTGGTTTATCTGATTTTATTTTAATTTTTATAAAAGGGGAATTCTTACTACCTGTAGCTGCTCAGATGAATTGAACTCCTGACTGTTGCTTTTGATAGAAAGAAGTGTAGTTTGTCAGCTGAGACAAAGCTCCTACATACAAGTCTGATAAAGATGCCCAACGTGTTTCTTAGGGTGTATTTCAAAGTCACACGTGTCATCCATGAAGATATCCAGCATGCCTTTGCATGAGTTGGTGACTTCACTAATAGTCAAAAAAGCTGATCACAATCACAGACTGGCTGGGGCTGGAGATCACCCAGTCCGACCCCCGGCCAGAGCAGGGTCACCCAGAGCAGGTGGCACGTGAACGCGTCCAGGCGGGGTTGGAATGTCTCCAGAGACGGAGACTCCCCCACCTCTCTGGGCAGCCTGTGCCAGGGCTCTGCCACCCTCACAGCAAAGAAGTTCCTCCTCATGTTTAGGTGGAACTCCCTGTGTTCAAGTTTGTGCCCGTTAACCCTTGTCCTGTCACTGGGCACCACTGAGAAGAGCCTGGCCCCATCCTGACACCCTCCCTTAAGCATTTAGAAGTGTTGATAAGATCCCTCCTCAACTGTCTTTTTTCCAGACTAAAGAGACCCCAGGATGCCAGAATGAAACAGTTTGTCCACAAAGTTCTGCTACATTACCAACATAGCTGCTCCTAAGAGCAAATTTATAGTACAGATTCACCCAAGTCTTCCTAAATCCAAGGGGTGGTCTCTCATTAACTCCACTGGGCGCTGCGGTAAGCCCCGCAGGCTCGGGCTGCACTCTGACGTGAGGTGAAAGCCCTGGTCTGTGAGCTTGCACACATTTGCCCGTTCCTCTGAGTGCAGCTGCAGTAGAGTATTCAATGCTGCATGTCAGAATGTACTTCCAAACTACCTTGAAGTTTAGTAAAAATCCATTAAGCACTAAGTTTCCTCTTTTCTTGAAAGTGCAATCAGTTTAGCCTAGATACGTACTGGAAAGTGAACGCTCTCTTAATGTGTGCGTGGGCACCCGTACTCGGTGTGTGAGAAAGAGCTCCAACTTTCTGTTGCTCTGGCTTGTAAGGCTACACAGAATCGTAAGGGAAAATATGTGCTCTGAACCTGGGCCCAAGCTGATTTAGAAACTTTAAAACTCCGTTGCTCTGAAATAAAACAGTAGACAATTAGGATGTTAATCATAAGCAGAAGGGGCTGCTCATTTCTGTGTATCACAAGATGGACAGGGCTAAACTATGCACATGACAGAAACATCTCCACAGTTTCTGTGTGTGGTTTTTAGAGGATTAGGGCAATTGAAAAATAAAAGAATGGCAACCAGGGCTGAGATTTGGGAAAGAAAAAATATTTTTAGTGCAGGAGACAGCAAGATGCCTAACTCGTTCACCACCAGCCCATTCCCTTGTTTTCAGTGCCTGTGTTTCACACGTAAGTGCCATCCTCTACAGCCTTCCTCAGGCAGCTGGGTTCATGAAAGAAACAGTATGGCCAGAAAAATCCTTATGGTGGGTCTGTTCAGTGAATTTGCAGGGCTGTGTGGGCAAGGGCAAAACCTCACCTAGGTTTCTGAGATACAAAGGAAAGCCAGACGACAAAAACACTGAAAAAGCTGGGGACAGGAGATTTTGGACATCTGTCCACCTTCCATGTAGGTTCCCTATGCAACCATGTGTTTCAGATGCCCATGGGCCAGTCTGACTCTTGTCATTCCAGCTTGTCTCTGAATTGTTAAGATCTCTTTGGGCTGTGAGCCTCCAAACAGCTCTTCAAAGCCGTGAATACCTTGAGCCCAATACTGAACGCACCAAGTGGCCAGTGATCTTTGCTGTTATGGCTGTTTGAGCGTGGCACAAATGTGGAATCACACGCTCAAATATAAAAGGGACTGAATCAAAATTTAATCAACATTTTTATTCTGTTCTCCAACTTGTGCTCATTGTTTCGTATCTGTGAGCATGCTGAAGCCTGGAGTGATTGAGGGGGCTTGCTATCATCGCAGCTCAGTCTGCTCTTCATGCTGAGCACTTTATGTTTCTCTGCCTGGAAGATTTTGAATAAAATGTCAGTCTGTGCATCTCATTAATCTGCTAACAACTAAGTTAAAGGTCTAAGTGCTTTAAAAATGTAATACGGATTTTAAGTTCAAGGATACAGTTGAAGTTAGAATCCTTCCCATCCATCCATCCATCCAATCTGCCAGCCCTCTCAGTATAGTCCAGTTTGAATCCAAATAAGCCTAACGGAGAAAGGCAATGAGGTTACATCGGTTAGCTCCAAAGCAGAAAGGAAGGTAGTTGAAGCAAAATCAATACCTTTGAAAGACAAAAGAGTCATAAAGCCTTTTCTGTCCGTGTGTCACAAGAAACCACCACCACCTTTGATGTTCATTTGGCAGCATTGCTGACAATTGCGGCTGAGTCTTCGGCCGATGTAAGTCTAAGACACTGAGCTCCATCCTCTCCTTAAGGAGAGGGTCATTGGGTCCGATGAGGGAGAAGTTGGTGTGGCTTTGAAAAGCCATACTCAGCCTGTGTTGTGAATGGGCACTTGGTCTCTGGGGAAGCTGTACGAGCTTGGACAGATGCCGCACTCAAAAGACCCATGTATTTTCTTTTTTATAGTCCCATGTTTATAGATTCATGTGTGTGTTTGTGTACACTCCATCTTATTATTTACAGCTAACTCTGTATCCCTTGCTATTTCCTTCTCCCTCCTTTGTTACATTATATGCCATATTTTCATGCCATATGCCACTTAAGCTGCACCTTTATGTGTACAAAATGTGTACCTAATTTGCATGCATAGTTACTACCATTGTAGACACAGGCACAGAGTGAGTAGGCATATTTGCATGCAATTATCTGATTTGCTTGCCCAATTGTGGTGATTTGCATATGCAGAGTGTGTGCACAGTTGTACATTTACATTTTTAAAAACTGGCCTCAATGGCTTATTAAAATGGCTTTAAGCTTCCTCTTATAAAATATTGAAGATCCTAGAACCCCCTCTGGCTTTTCAGTATTATATCCCCTCAGTAAATGATCTCCACGTTTTCATGTTCTCTCTCTCCCCGTCTCTCGTCCAGTACTCAAGAGAGATTTAGTCTGCAGATTTATACATCCGTTATTTCAAGGTATATTTGATCTTCTCCATATGCCTCTGTTAATCCACCGTAGCTGTAAGTAGAGGAAAAAAAATACCCTTTCTGAACTTTCAGAGGATATTCCACCTATCTGAGCCTGTGTTTTCTATTTAAACTCAGATTTTTTTTCAATGAATTAATTCTGACAGAACTGAAAAGATTCTTTTCCTAATAGAGAATTCATCAGTTGCTGTGGGTAAATACAAGACTCTAATATGTGATCTGGCACTACTTCAGCACGAAGGGACCAAATGTGTCTTTGAAAGCATCTAAAGTTTTTCTGAGAACAGACTAAGTAAGAGGAAAGTTGCCAATTTGGTTTCTGTGCCTTAAGTTCTTTCAGACATGAAATTTGCTTTACCATAATTTCTCAGTTATACTTCCAGCACCCTGGGACCTAATCTCTCCTACCCAGATGACTAGTAAAATTCTCTATAACTTCAGTAACTGCACCATATCTCTAGCCTGGAATAAATGGTCCCTTAGTGCTTGGTGCTCCATGTACCTTTAATATCTGTGAACCATGTACTGATAAAGAATTCAGCTGAGCAATCTGCAGTTTTATCAGGCCACACTGAAACCTCGATTATTGCTTGTGCTTTAGACAAGTCTTCTGTAGTAAATGTGAGAGAAACCAAGGAAAAGTTGCCAACTCAAAATATAACAAGAAAGCAGGACAGGATTTTTTTCATAAAGTTTCCAGGGGAAGGGAATGGAATAAAAGTTCAACTGCAGGGGCATTTTATAACTGATTGTAATAACTCCACTTAAAAGTTATCCAGCAAAAGCCCGTGCATTTTACAATTATGATTCAACCCAAATTTATATGAAAACATGAAGCGATCATCTAAGTTACCTGGAGTTCCCAGAAACAAGCTTGTATTTTTCTCACAATGGCAAAGCTGGTCTCAGCTTCCTAAAAAATCATCTGACAAAAAATTCTCCCATGTATGGCCACAGTGAGAGGGGCAAAAAATATTCCTACTCTCTCTAAATATTCCACAGTTCTGCTGAGGCCCAGTTATGTCTTCTGGAAAAAGGTTTTCTGCAAAGTTTGCAGAGCAGAGAAGGGAACAGAATACACAACATAGTAACTGGCCAGAGGGAACAAGTAAGGTCTTTGAGGTTACATATCCCCCAGGAGCAACAGAAAATAACATTAAACTACGATTCTTTCTCTGCTCCCCTTCACCTCCCCGTCACATCCGTCCGGAAGCTGCAGATGCGGAGGCAGAGCTGTGAGCCCACCACTGCCACCAGATCTTGTCCCTGGTCCGACACAGCACGATTAACCAGTATGTGCCTTTCTCTACTTAGGGGAGCTCACAAAAAGCTTGACAGGCCTTTGAGATGAGGTTTCACATTAGGGAAGCGGCTTTCTTTGGAAGATGTTACAGATCTGCCTTGTCCTTATCTCACTGCGTAGGAGCAGCCTCTTCAGGCCCCGCTGTGCTCACCCACTGAACGGAGCGATTCCAGCAGAGGCTTTGGGAAAATCCTCTTGGTTTCGGTTCCTTCCTCCTTTTTGATTTGCTTTAAAAGCCCATTCCTGCCCCAACCTACAATGCTAACACAGACATAGCAGCGTTATTGCTTGCTGTTGTTTCCCCTCTGCAGGCTTCCAAGAGAGTTCCCCTGTAGCAGGGAGTTCGTGCTCCAGTCAAAGGCTGCAGAACAGAGCTGGGGCTGCGTCAGGAGCATCTCGCTCTTGTGGAGTGTCACGATGGTGATACTCTGCAGGTGCTCCTCAGGAGAGGGCGTGAGGAGAGCGCTCCGTGCAGACCATGTGCACGGCAGCCACATTTTTCCCTGAAGTGACAAACTGACTTTCCCTGCTTCCAGGCCCAGACTGGAGGCAGAAGCGCTGCTCCGCAGCCACACGTTCTCCTCCGCGCCACCCAATGTACTGCACCAAGCGGGACTTACTGTGCCTTTACTGAGTCACAGCGTTTTAAAGTTCATTAAACTCAAATTTGAGGGTTTCTTTAATGCTCAAAATACAGTTTTTAAAGGTCAGTCAGAAATTACCTGGAAATATCTCTCTTTGTGCAGGAAATTGTATATAATTATAGCATACTACTGCCAGTCCATGCCTGCCACTGTGTGTTACTCAGTCCCAGTTTATTTTTGGGTTAGCAGACAGATTTGGGGTTTTTTTTTTATTGAAACGCTGATTTTGAAACATCCAGGACCCCTAAATCTCTGCAGGCTACAAGTACAGTAGAATTTTGAGCATATTTTACTTTTAGGCCTCTTTCCCCGTGTTCTGCACTTTGAACAATCATATTTAAGCAAGAGTCTGCAATTCCCGTGGATTTGTCCTTAGGAAATGTACCAAGAATCCCCTGGCATCAGAATTAATCATACTAAATAAAGAAAAATAACGTTTAAATCCAGCTCCAGCAGGGAACCTGCTTTGGGATGAACTATGAATTCCAGTTCACCCAGCATCCTGCCTTGCAATCCCTGCTCCATCCCTAAAAATGAAACAGGCTATAAAAACAATGATTTTTATTGTCCAAGGTGAGATAAAAGAAAAAACAAAAATCAAACCCTATGTGGAAAGCTTCAATCAGAAAAACATTTTATAATTATCAAAGGAGGTTTTAGGACAGTGTCATATGTAAAGAAATGTGTAAGTTTGTAGTATTGTATGTAAACTTGAGATTGAACACGTCCAACTGCAGTGCAATTGCACTCATGATCCAAGCGTGATCTGCTCATGAAATAATAATGCACACAAACAGAAAGCAGTTTTGCAGTTTCAGAAACTAATGAGCACAAGATCTTAAATGTGATCTTTATTCCCTTGAAAAGGTAAAATGATTCTTTACTCAGTATAGCATCAGCAATAGAATCTCAGGTATTAGATGCTGAAAATTTCTTTTTGAAGAAATACTAAGCAAATTGATCTTTTATCTAAGTGGAAGGAGGGAGTGAGCTAACTAACGGAAGGGTTCAGAACCATGAGGGAATGGATAAAAACGGATTTGGGTAAACTCACGTGTTCAAAGACTGAAAGTGCAAAACCTGTAATTAGAAGAATGTATTTAAAATGCCTGGGTTGTGTGATTAAGAGGGGCTATCTGAATTCTGACAGTGCCACTTGCTGACAGCAGGAAGCCTTGAATTCATATTCCACAAGGAAAATAAGAATTACTATAAGACACGGGCATAAACTGGTACAAACAGGTATATATTTGTCATGAATATTTAAAGGCTTGAAATTAGAATGAAGTGACTAAAAGTGTCTGACAAGAATATAAGAAGTGCTTTCCAGTAGGGACAGTGAGGGTTAAAACTCTAACTTGACAAGCTGGCAGAAGGGATTTTCTAGTATAGTTGTCTATTGTGGGTCTGTGCTGTTTAATATCTTCAACAACTTGGATGATGGGGATGGTGTGCACCCTCAGGAGGTGTCCACTGTGAGAGTGGTGCAGCCCCAAAACAGGTTTCCAAGGGGGGCAGTGAAATCTCCATCCTTCGGGATGGTCGAAACTCAGCTGAATAAGGCCCTGAGCCAGCCTTGAACCTGACTGGAGCAAATGACCTCCAGAGGTGCCCCCAGCCTACGTTATTCTGTGGTTCTATGGCTCTATTTATTCAAACATTAGAAGCACTAGGATATCTGGTTTGAAAGTTTCTTTCTAAGGGTATCCTCCAAAAGACCATCTGAATGCCTGAAATATGGCCATTCCCAGAATCAGGGGTGCCATGAGGGGAACGTGGAAGCAAGGTGATATGGATGGTATATTTGGTAGCTATTACTAACAAATGGGGATGGTAATTGATGTACTGACTGAGAGGAATTTTGAGGGAACTACTATTTCAGAAGAATTAAAGAATGGTGACACAGGAGGAGCTCAGAAGGTGCGAGTGGTTACTTGGCAAAGGAACAAAATTTGGGCTACAGTGGCAAAGAGACAACATTTAGCTGGTTTGTTGTTTCAAGAAAAATGTTTGAATCTGAAGCAGAAATCTCCCCAACATAACAGCTTAGAATCATAGAATCATATAAGCATTTAGGTTGGAAAAGACCTTTAAGATCATCAAGTCCAACTGTTAACCCAACACTGCCGAGTTACCATAAACCATGTCCCTCAGCTCCACGTCTGTACGACTTTGAAATCCCTCCAGGGATGGCAACTCCACCACTTCCCTGGGCAGCCTGTTCCAAGGCTTGACAACCCTTTCAGTGAAGAAATTTTTCCTAATATCCATCCCAAACTTCTCCTGGCGCATCTTGAGGCCGCTTCCTCTTGTTCTACCGCCTGTTACTTGGGAAAAGAGATCGACCCCCCGACACACTACAGCCTCCTTTAAGGGAGTTGTAGTGAGTGAGTTGTAGAGGGTTGCAGAGAGCATCTTTAGTGTGTTAGTGCATTTTTTGGTGCTTTTCCAAATGAGCTTTCATTTCCATGGCCAGGTACACTGGAATGAGCCAGCCGGTCATTTCAAATGCAGCAGGGGTTGACACACAACAGATGTGTGTGTGTGTGCGCGCGCGTCTGCACACAAGCATTTGGTGACTGTGATTTGCATGCAAACAGTGTCATTATCAAGTCGATAGTTGACTGTTTGACCACACATGGACGTTGTACACATAATAGCACCTCTCAACTGTTTTAAAATCTTGTCTCAAAATCACCTTTAAAATTACAGATTAGCTGGGTGGTGAGAGCTTTGCTGAGGTTAGAACACATGTTTGTAAATTCTGAGGGCAAAGCTACATTAGAAATTTAGTAAGCCACTAAGGACTAAGAAAGAAAAAAAAAAAGCAAGATTTTGTGGTTCTACCTTTAGCTAGATGAGCTGTTTGAGTCTTGATTGACATGTCCATGTCCTGCTTACGTCACCTTCCAGGAGAGGGTGACTCAGCGCTAAATCAGAAGCCCACTACATCACCGTCTCTTTGAAATAGAGACTTCCTATTCTGGACCAACATTTTTAAAAGCTTTTCTTTTCCCTTTCCTTTTGAAAACCCTTTCTCTCTCTTCCACAGCTCGGGGGTCAAAACCCTCCTTGCTGTAATTCCACCAAGGCTAATTTGGCCCATGTTTTTCCCTATCTCTCAGCGAAAGACCCAATTAAAAAAGATCCTGTCAAATCACAGCTCAAAGGGAGTTATTTCCTCACTAAACGCTCTCCCTGGGCTAAATCCTGTATGTGAACTGCAGTCTTTTGCCAGCCCATGGGAAGCTGGTGGCAAACACATCTGACGTGTCTGCTCAGTCAGAAGACCCTATTTCAGCAGGAAATATCTGGACCTACTTCTCCTTACTACTGCTCCTAAATATCCCCTTGTGGCTATCTCAGCAATTACATGGAGCCAGTCCTGAAAGCAGGCATTTTTTCCTTTTATGTAATGGGAGAGTTATTTATGCTGAGAATACAGTTTTTACCAGACTGCCTGCAGGACAATACAATAAAAGATTTATCCTTAATAGCATTTCACTGAAGTTTCACCACAGGAGACTGGGTTTTTGTTGTGCTTTTTTATATTTTTCCCTTCAGTTGCTATGAAAGTCTCTGCTCTTAGCCCTTTTTTACCAAGCATAATCCCTAGATGTCCTCTGCCACCTTGTCTCAACTGAATTTTTCTCTTTTCTTCAATCCTTTCTCATCTATGACACACTTCTCTCCTTTTTGTTCTGCTTTTCTTCTCCTATTATGCAGTGAAAGGAAATTTAAAAAGTAACTGGTTATGAGCACAGTAACTATGAAGTTGGACAAGCCATCTGGAGCAAAATTAGCATGAATAGGAACTAGCCTTTGCTTACCTGCAACTTCATGTTTGCTTTCTCTCTAACTCTGTTTGACACGGTCTGCTGATTTACAAGCTTCTCTTACATCTCCATGACTGTTCTCCACTCTTCCCTCCAGGTCGCTGCTGAGCCCAAAGTGCACCCCCATCTTCCTGGCTCTTTGAAGGTCTCCCTGCTCCAGGATCTATCTCATCTTTTGTCCAGGTGAGGTGCAGACACTTAGCTGAACTTCCAGAGCTTGTCCCAAGGGAGACAGCAGAGGACAGATACATGCTTCCAAAAGGGATGGGATTCTCTTGCAAAGTGCCCGTCTCTTCCCATTAAGCTTAACAAGCTTATATGAGGCACTAAGTGCCAAGTGGCTAAATAAAAGAACACAGTCCTGTATGAGTGATAACACTGACAAATTGCCTGAATCTACTCCAGTTCTGCATAGTCCCTCCTGAGTCCTCTGGAGGTACAGTGATGTCTAGGGTGCACCTACTGGGTTGGCTGGAGGGAGGCTTGAGATAATACCCCATCTCACACCAGTCCCCCCGTGTCTGCCTCTTGTTTCTCTGACACTAAAGCAGAATCGTACCTACCTTCTTCCTAAATTGCTGCAGAACTCAGGGTTGCAAAGAGCTGCTTGAGCAGCATGTCTCACAATTAATGTTACCCTAAGCTTCCTCAGGTGCCTGACTGTTTGAATACCTAAGAATTTATGGGCATTTGGTAATGTCTAAAAATGAAAGAGTCTCTTTAATATACTTATGATAAGTATTTGCACTATTTTAGAAAGCTATTTTTATTCCACTCAGACACTTGTTAAATAACTTTTTAGAACTTGAACATTTACTGCTCATTTTATATGTGAAAGAAATCAATCAGGTTTAACAAAGGAAAGAACCTGATTTGCCCACAGCCCTGTCTGAGCACAGAGGTGCCATTTTGCAATCTAATGACGCTTTCAGTTAAAGAAATTAAAGGGGGGGGGGGGAAGACTTTGTTGCCAAATAAAAATGATTCAGCATCCTCCTAACTTTGACAAGTAGCATGACTTATAAACCTTCCAGTGGAGCAGTATAACAATAGACTAAGAACTTGTAAGTCTAGACCACAGAAGATACCTACCAACAATGATGCATCCTCCCCAAATCTGAAAGAGCTTTGGGAAAGGAAAGGGCCCCAAGCAAAGTGATGAATATAAACAGAATATAGTGAAGAAAACCTGTGCCATGGGTTTGGAATCATGGCAAGAAGTGTTATCTGCATGCACTCAGCTTTCAGTAATCATGCTTGCCCAAGTTACTAAGAAGACACAGAGACAGACATTTTAGCAAAGGGTTTGTATGTGCCTTGCACAAAAATGGGATACTACACCATGAAATGGGGCTTCTTTACTATTAATAACACATTCTGTAATGAATAACGTATTTTGAAAATGAAGCACTTGCTTCAGACTCTGCCTAGCTCAAGGGACACGAGTGATACCGTGCCGACCGCCTTTGGTGTCAAACAGAGCCCCAGTCGAGTAATGAATAGCAGCTCTTCAACTCCATAAAATCAAACTACAGGACCTGCGTAGGTGGACTTTACCACTGGAATGGGATATCTAGAGTTGCTGGTGTAGCCTGTCTCTGCCTGTCTTGGCACTTGTGATGACCACTGCATTTAAATTCAAGAGAGTGACTGACAGTTAAGGTTTGTTACGGTTTGGGGTTGCTATGCTTTGGCCTCATATATGCTTAATGGACAGCAGATCTTCAGAGCTACCCAGCACTATTTGTGGCTCTAACATGGCTACAATCTCTTACACATCACTCAGTTCTCTACTGTTTCTAGAACAAGACATTATTTTTCCTTTTATTTTCCCGGTGCTTCATACTTAATCAGTACAGAGTTTAAACAGGGATTTTTATATATATAAAAAAATAAGAGTTCCTTAACACCTTTATAAATCACCCATACTTCACAGACTGAGGTTATTACCAGATGGGTATTTGTTGAGGCCTGTCTGAAGAGACTATCTGTGACTTTGATGTATTTTTCCTTTGCTGCTAACAAATGGGTCACAGCCCAGTTATGTGATTATACAACATGTTTACAACTTCTGCCATACTGAAGATGCACAGAATATTGCTTGGCAGGAGCCAAGACACTCATCTTGCATGATACAAGAAGTTCTGCGTCTCTGCCTTCCATCCCTCTACATACACAAGGTATCTCACACAGACAAAACTTCCTTGCTGTCATATTTGAGAATGGTGGGACTGAGTCTCACAAACAGAAAGTCTCTCAATCTTTAATATACTTTCAAGCTCATCAACAAAAAAAGGATTAAAATTCTCCTGTGTGAAGGCTTCTGTGTTATGAAGTATCATCATCCAAACACTTTAAGTAGTATTCTATAATACAGTCTAGCGTAAGTTCAATTTTTACTCAATCACTTGAAATGCACTTAGGAAAATTGCTCTTTTGCTGTTTTCACAACAGCTCTGGAAGTCAGCCTCTGGTTTAATGATAACTGCTTTAATCACAGTTTGGCTTGTTTCATTTTGACAGCACTGATGTAACAAATTATTTATTTTCTGTATGTTAAATATACTGTCATTGCAGCTACCAGAATTTTGTTACTGGTGTGCTAAATGCAAGCGACAAGGTTTGCATCTCATTAAGGTAATTTGTGTGTGCATAATTTTCAGTAAACACAGTGCATGAAATCACATATCTTCTCTACCGAAAGTGTCATCTGAAACTATTTGTGCTGGGTTTGGTAACGGAAGTTATTTTTCAAGCCCCACTATATATAGCAAAACATGTGTTTTCTCAAACAGGAGCGCCAGACCGTAAAGCGAACACAGCATCCTCAAGCAGGAATTGCATTAAAAAATATTGTTACACCATTAGGCTGAACAAGCCCCCTCTCGTTTGCCACAAATCGCTGCGTTCTACTCTGAGTTCGATTCAGCAGGGTAGGCAAGGAGGAAAGATGTTTGTTCCTACACCGCGAGCAAGGGGATGGGGGAATTCTGTCACTAATTTGTTCTGATCCTGCTGCCTCATTAGGGCAGTCTGTGAAAGATGGGAAATGTGCAGTATGTCAGTGAACGTGAACTTTCTGCATGGAGCTGTTAACACAGTAAATAGCTCAGGAGGAGGGAGGGAGACAGCTGGAGTACATTGTGTTTCATAAAGACTATACCGGGGCCTTGAATCTTCATTTAAGCCATCACTGAAGTGACAAATATCCACCGCTTTGCTGCTGTGTGATGCCGCTGCTGCTTGCCTGTTAATTTATCTGTTTTCAGGCTGTCTAGACATTGTTTGGGTCAAAAAGTGCTGTCTCTCCCCTGCCGTGGGATTTGCCTGCTCAGCTCTTGCTGCAGGCTTCTCTGCCAAACGGGCTTTACAGAAGAATGGTCCCTCTGTCTGGATGGGTTATTAAACAGGACTCCCAGTATATGGAGAGGTTTTCAATCAGGCTAAGGCTTCCTACAGATAAAGTTTATTTTAACCTCTTCTCTCTAAAAATACAGTCAGGAATAAATAATTCAAATACTTTGGGTTTTTTGCCCCTTGTGATTAAAAATCTGCCTAAAAGTGTCCTTGAACTGTTCTCTTACGAGGTTCAAGCAGGTTTTGGATGGTCCAACCCCAGACTAAACTAAATGCCAACCTGGGGCCCGTGCTGTGCCTTCTCCGGGGTGGTACTGTGCCCAGTGCTTATCAGAACCCCTTGTTGTTGCTGCCAAATGTTAGAAAATACTTTTTAAATGGTACTTCAAGCTAAGTAAAACTACTAATGAATATCTTGGCCATATGTTTCTTGGGATCACTGGTAAAGATGTTGCCCTTTAGGGCACTTAACTGCAGGGATGTTTTTTATGTGAAGAAATCATCCAGCTGCTTTACCCAATTTGTTGCCATCTGATTCTCAGTTAGATTCAGTAGGAGATGACCAGAAGTTCCATAAAAGCAAAATTCCCTTTCACTATAAAATAATGTTGTATTGCATTATATCTTTAATATCAGCATTGCTTTCCTAATGTACCTGCTGTGATCTTAGACTGTAAGAATCACGTCGTATCTGGGCCTTAATGAAAAGTGTCTTTTTTTTTTTTTTTTTTTTTTTTTTGGACAGAAAAATGGGGTTTGTATTAACTGAAATATTTTGCAAGGACTACAAGGACTATGGAAAACATTTGTTGATCTTTGAAGAAGTCTCCCAAACCAAGGCACGCTACATGCACTGCATGGTGGGAGCTGTAGTTCCCATGTTTCGTGTTTCCATTTCGTTGCATCAATCAGCCTGACTTTATCTTCCAAGATCACTTCTTATCGCTCCAACACAGGGAAGGTAGCTCAGCCAAGGGAGCCATAGTGAAAGATGGGACAGCCATCTATATTAGGGCCCACAGCATGCTTCTTATGTGCACACGTTGCTGTGTGTTCAGCAGAAATACTTAGAATTTGTCTTTTTTGCCATAAATTCACATTTATGCTTAAATACTTCTGCTACATGAAAAATCTGAGGAAAAGAAATCCACCCTCACTGGAAAAAAATCCTCCCAGCCCTCTCTGCTGGTTTACAGGTCAGCACAGGGGCTATGTTTGCTTTCCTCAGGTGTCCTGGAGATCCCCTCTGAGCTGGCACAGGTCCCACAACGGGAAAGGGATGTTGTTGCAGAAGATTAACCTCTCAGGATTTTCAGCTGATTTTTTGGAGGACAGGTCTCAGTTTTCTCACATCTGTTAACTATACCCAGTTATTTTCTGAATATTTTCTGTGAAAAAATCTTTGCTGGCCATTCTCTTACTGGAAAAGAGCTCATAACCCTGAAATGGGCACCCAGATGAGGTGGAACTCATATAGACTCGATTGACTTCAGCAAAGTTCTGCTTGAACCCTGATCTTGGCCACCTGGAGTACACCCAAGAACCAGGCCCTCAGATGACCAGAGTTCAGGCAAGCATGCCCAGACAACAGCAATTAACTCTTTGAACCCAGCTCTGAGAAATTTTTACTCTCAGCTTTTGTGCTCTGCAGGGTCGGCCATGATTAGTGCCTTTTAAGCAGTTTGCTAGCACGACTACTGAAGAGAGCATGGAAGCAGCATGTGTGCAGATGAACAGAAGTTCCTGACAGTTCACCCAGGCTGGCTTTAAGTCACTCTCACTGCAAGATTCTCAGGCTTCACATCTTTCCTCACAAAGCAAGGACTACAGAGAACCTTTGCTCAAAATTTTCTGCCTCCTCCCCATCGGAATTTAGAACAAAATGTCATGGAAATACAAGTTTTGTTAAAGCTTACTATTACAAAGCCTAAATTTTAGGCCAAGTTAGACCTGAAAGAGTTCCTTTATTATTATTTTATTCCATAACTAATTCTATGTTTTTTCACAGAATTTGCATAGGTTTTCTGAAATAGCTACAATCAATGTAGTAGTTTTACTGAGCACTTTCCAAAGTACAAACTGAATAGAGAGGTACTTTCTCTGATTTACTTGTAGATCTACAGCTACAACATTTTTCCACTATCCTTTTTATTCTGAATGAGTAGGTTAAAGGAGGAAAACTACCCATATCTTCAAGATGATGATATAAGGCTATTATTCACAGGACTTCAAAGCTTCTCCTGCAACTCCTGAGTTGTGGACAGCCACTGAGTGGTATCTCCCACTGAGGTAGGGAGTGAAGTGAGGTTTAAGGAGAGGAAACTGTGAGAAGTGGGAGGGATGCTCAGAAAAATTAAGGGTCCTCGTGTATTTTCCACCCGCCTAAATTGCTGACCTTCTACTGTATCACTTACGAGTCTCCTGCTAGAGGCATCTCCCAGAATCCTGTTCCTAACTGTATTACAGATCCATCCTTCTCTTCCCCTCCACTATCCAGGCCAAAATGTGTCTCTGGCACTGTCTGAAACTGCGGAGGACTCCACAGCTCGGCATTAACATGGGAGCTGCCTTGGCAGGCCACTGTTGGCTTCCTTTCATGTCAGATATCTCTTGCTATGCTCACAGCTGATCTACTGCAGTCATGATTTTAATGACCTTCCTCTCTCTAAATCAGATGCCAAGGGCAAAGGAGTGTATTTCACTTCTCCAATTTGTAATTAGCAAGCAGCAAACCTAAGTCAGGCAGCATTTTCCTGTTGTCTTGGCAGAGATTGGGAAGTTGAGCCCTGTTGACATGTAGGGGCACCCAACGGAGTGCTGGCCCCCCGAGTTCACCCCCCGTTCTGCCAGGGATCTGCAGGGTGGTTTGGGAACAGTCTCCCTCTGCATGAGGAAGCAGGACAGAAGTCAGACAGCAGGGGAGGAGAAGTGGGTTCATTTCCTTGGTCTGCCAGGGACTTCCCACCTGACTCTCAGCCAGATACTTTATCCTCTTGTGTTTCAGTTCTCTGTCTCTAAACCAGGGCAAACAAAGCTTTCATACTGTGCTGTGGTGCCATGGGGACACATTAGGAACTGTAACATCCCCTAAATTCTGTGGGAGAGATGAATGGGTTGGTTTACACACAGACCTAACAGCTGTAAGAGCAGGTACTCCTTTTAGGGCATGCCTACACTGGAGATTGGAGATAGGCAACTTGTTTGTAACAACAGTGGGCTCTAGAGATGGGATGTGTTTGGAGCCTGTGGCCGTTAACTGGGTTATAAGCAATAAAGCATAAGTTTGTGCTGATAAAGGATAAGAGCAAGTGCGTCCTGTTACTCTGCTGTGATGCCTCAGGCAATTCAGGAGCATGGGCAGGCAACATTCCCTAATTCAATCAGCCCCACAAGGTGGCTATCACTTGGATGCCAGTGTCAAAATTGGACAAGATTAAATGTGGACTCGTCACTCTTTGCTTTAGGCAACAAAGCTGGTGAGGGGTCTGGAGCACAAGTCTTGTGAGGAGCGGCTGAGGGAGCTGGGGGTGTTCAGCCTGGAGAAAAGCAGGCTGAGGGGAGACCTTCTCGCTCTCTACAGCTCCCTGAAAGGAGGGGGTAGTGGGGGGGGTGTCCATCTCTTCTCCCAAGGAACAGGCGATAGGACAAGAGGAAACGGCCTCAAGTTGCGCCACGGGAGGTTTAGATTGGGTATTAGGAAAAATTTCTTCACTGAAAGGGTTGTCAAGCCTTGGAACAGGCTGCCCAGGGAAGTGGCTGAGTCACCATCCACCATGGAGGGATTTAAAAGATGGGTAGACGTGGTGCTTAGAGATATAATTTAGTGACCGTTTTTGTCAGAGTTAGGTTGATGGTTGGACTAGATGATCTGAAAGGTCCCTTCCAACCTAGGCAATTCTATGATTCTATGATTTAAACATGTACAGGATATTTCCACTAGGTCTGTGGGGCAGTTGTCAGTTTGATAGCTACATTACATTGCTTTTTAAGAATCAAATACGTACTGATGGCACCCAGCAAGTTACTCTTCCCTTATCTCAACACTCAGGCAGTAGGCTTTAGAGCTGTAGAGACTGCTGATCTCAACTCAGCAGGTGATTTTGTTTGATTCATCTTGTGCTGTTTTGTCTGCTCAGGTTCCCTACAGCTTGCTGTCTAGCAAGTGCACACAGACAGCTTACTCACTGTATTTGGGTAGGTAGACTTGATGCCAAACAGCTGCCATGGAGAAGGCATCTTTCATCTCTGTTGGGCTTATTTGGAATTGGTAACCCTCAGGTGAAGAATGCTGACCTTCCAGCTGTCTTGTTCCTTGGCATTTTAAAACAGTAATAGTGCCATGGTGGCCTTTACACCTGAGATGACATAGTAAGTTAACAATTCTATCAGAATGTCCTGGCTTTGACTGGGAAAGAGTTCATTTTCTTTCTAGTGATTGCTATGAAAGGAATGTCAATAATGCATATTGGTTTTAGTTGTTCCTAAGTGATGTTTAGTCTATTCAAGGACTTTTTTCAACTTCCCATAGAAGCCAGGACAGAATGATGGAATGGCCAATGGAATATTCCATACCATAGATGTCCTGCTCAATATATAAACAAGGGTTAGCCAGGGGGGCGGGAATCTGTGATCTCTGATCCGGACGGTGCTGATTCCCTGGGCGGTGAGAGTAACCTGTGTCATTATTATTACTGTTATTTTTCCTTTTCTGTTACTGTTTCTATTAAACTGTCTTTATCTCAACACAGGAGGTTTGTTTTTCTTCCTTTCCCCTCTTTTTTTCCCTCTTCTCCTTACCCTTACCCCTCTCCTTACCGGGGGAGGGAGTGAGAAGGTGTGTGGTTCTAGTTGCCAGCTAGGATTAAACCACGATACAGAACTTGGTGAAAGCTTGGGAAAGTGGAAATACACAGTAAGAAATGTTTGATTCTCTGTCCACCATTTGAAGTTGATAGAACAAAAAAAGCGTGTGCAGACATGCAGATACTTCAGGGCATTGGTAAAAGCCCCACACCCATTCAAAGTTTGCCATATTCCCTTTTGGTATTCTACTGGCCTTTCATAGATTGCAGCACTCCTCCATTTTTTAAGTTTTAGTTCCTTTTTCATTTTTTAGATGAGGTTTCCTCATTATGCCCAGACACAAACTGAAGTGAAATATAATGCAAGTAGTTTTTACCATCAGGGTATTTTCCTAGATGTGCTCTTATTGCAGTCTGTGTCCTCAGTCTCATATAAACACTCATTTGGCTTGTAACCCTGTGATGGCCAAACAACAAACTGAAGCTCAAAGTTGCTGTTGCTCTTAGCTGCTGGTAATTTTGTTCCTTTTGTTTATTCCATCTGAAATCAGTTTATAGTTCAGCCTACTTCTGTTCCTGTTGGAATTTTTGCTCTATAAACTGTATGTCTCCCTGGCTGAAAAGTCAACAGTTGCTGCACTTTCATTTCCTCTTGTGAGGGTGAATCATGACCAAGCAAGAGCTGTAAGACCGAAAACAAAAGGAGAGAGAAGTAATGCGGTGGCTCAGCTTCTCCACCGTGTGAGCTCCGCAGCGTGCCCTTTACAGATGCAGTCTCCAGGAACCGAACCTGAAACAGATTCCTTGGCAATGGCTGAAGTAAGCTGACCTTTGAAGGTTTGCTTAGTGATTTCAGTCAGATGAACTCGAGCTTTCTAAGGAGAAGAGTCTCCCAGCCCTGCCCTCCCTGCTTCTTCAGTGTACCCTTTTGTACTCGTCTACAGCAGCGGCAGGTGGGCTTGATGACTTAGGAGGACCTTCCAAGCCTACCTCAGTGGGCTCTCAACGTTCATGGAGATGTTCAGGCATGCAGCAAAACACGAGCCTTAGGCTGGGACCCTCAATGTTGTGCGCAGTGTGGGTTTTTTGAATCTCTCCATTCTGAATCAGCTTCTACACTGAATGAATGTATATGGCTGTATTAGCAGCTTTCCTAAAAAGTATCTTGGGAGGGCAGAACTGCCAAAGTAGTGGGGTTTGTGTGACTTTGTAATTTTCTTTTAACATAATTTGTAGCTGTTTACTGCTTATTTTGATAAACTACTTCCCCATGCCAGCAGGGGAGGGCTGTTGCAGAGTATCATGCCAACTTTGGCTTATAGAGAAGAGGGGAAGACAGAATACACATTCAAATCAACAAACATATATATGTGTGCATATGTTTAAAGACTAATATTTGCATGGAAAATATGACGATAAGAAAGATTATTTCCATTTTCATTGACACCTTTTTGAGAAAAAGGTGTATTTGCTGATCAACTTCAGAGTTAGAAATAACCTGAAATTTATTTCACTGAGAAATTTGCTCTGCTTTCTTTTTCCTAGTGCAATTAAAAAAATGAAAAGTTAGAGACCTGGCATGGTTTTCAAAACAAATGGGTGTTCATCTGTGACTGTGACATCTCAAACAAAGGTAGTTCATGAAAGTATTAAATCATCAGACTGCATGGTGGTGTGGGGGATTGCTCAACTGGACACACTGATGAAAATGCGAAACAAAATGCTTCATCCGAGGACAGTGGGCATCGCTCGTGCGTTTTAAGTGTGTTTTCACTTAACTCCAATGCAAAAAGGAAGCAGTTTAACTGTACTGCAAGTCAGTCTGAGGTGTCAGTCCAGAAATAATTTATACTGAGGGACTTTCAGTCCCACATTTTGGACCTTCAAGAGATGCCACCTTACTTGAATTTGCAGTTTCTTTGAATTTGCTACTGTAAGTTAGTCAGGGCACATGTACTCACTAAATGGAGGTATCAAAAATTTGGCAGAAGTTTGGGAAAAGATGTTCTGCAATTTGTTGAGTTTTGCTTATATTTGAACCCTTTTTTGTCCTCTGTGGCTTGGTCCAATGCCCATCAGTGCTCATGGAAAACTCCAGTTGAACTGGATGAGTTTTGCAGATCTGGTTCTGTAATGACAAGTTTCTTCCATTCATGCTAGAAAGAACGAAAAGTGCTAAACAGACTGCAGGAGGTGGGTGACCCCTGTCTGTGCCAGCTCCCCAGGTTCTGCCTTTGGTTACTGAAAGACAAGATAGAAGAGAAAAGCCAGTTTCCCAGCAATGGCTGAATTCTGACCTGAACCAGCTCTTAGGCTCATGTAGGCTTTTGAAAAACTGACATTTTTCTCTATGAATCACACATGGAATTTGCATCTTATGTCACACACACACATTGAATAGTGGAATGAGCATGACTCAGTTATATTCTTTTTATGAACTGAACTCTAAGACAAGATGTTTTGCATTGTTTTGTCGAGAGGTCTCTGTTCTCCTCCCTTATATTTCCTCCAACACCCACCTACTCAGAGGCACACACTCTTACTACCCCTTACCGTACCACACACTCCCACCACTCCTTTGCTTTGACCCTCCTACTGGAAGTTGTTTACTGCTACCAGTTCCCTTCAGTGACAAGTCACTGCTGTTACTACTGTATAGTCATTATTATTTTTGTGCCAGTCACTCATCTGGACAGGAAGGCTTTAAGAACCTTAATTACTCTGTGGCCAGACATGGAGTTATATTTCTAAAAGTAGCTTTTCTTTTTTGGATCAAGTTCATTTCCTACAGTGTCTGGTTTTATGAGTTTGCTAAAAGCTTTCAGGTTCTCAGGAACCCCCATACTTTCTTCTCAAACACACACACCCCTAAATATATATAAAGAGTTGAAAATCTGGAACAATTAAATTGCTTTCACCTCCTGTCAGTCACCTACACAGAGTCACTTGCAGTTTCACACACATACTCTGCTTCCACTTCTGGGCTAAATACCTCTCTAAAATGATTTTCGTGATTATTGTATGCTGTAGTTCAGGAGCCTTCCAGCTGAAATGTTCTATCGAAAATATCACTGTAATTCTTGAAATGTAATTTCTGGCACTCACCACCAACTATGTTAATTTTTATATTTTTTAAAAGAAGTGCAGCAGAACTGGCAGAGAGATAGTGAGTAATTCCCTTGAAGCTATGTCCCCGCTGATTTGACTTTTCCTTGACAGCTTATGCATCATGCTATATGCTTATTTAGACAAATAAATAAGAGGGCTGTTATCTGCCAGCCTGGCCTGAGGGCTTTTAGCAACACCAGAAAGTCTGACGGCTTTCCTTTCAACATGCAACAAGACAATTAGGGAATCAAATTATGGTAAGCGTGGATACTAAATGCTTGAGTGGGAAAAGAAAAGCTGGTCTGAAACTTGTGAATCCATGAGAAGTCCAGTGTTGACTGCACAGTAACCTACCTCTGACCTGAAACTCAAAGAAACTCCCTCAGAGCAGGGCTTAGAGAGGTGGCCTAAGAAAAACTGGAGCCTAATTCTGTGTGGTGAACAGAACGGTTTTGGGATTTATTGCTAGCAGTGGGAGACAGATTTTGATAAAACATCATGCTCTGAAGAAAACAGATTTGGGTCAACTGAAACATTTTGTGAATTCATGTTCAACCTAACAGGTTGTTTTATTCTTAAAATTTAAGCAAGTCAAAATGTTCCCTTTCAACATTTTTACATGAAACATTACACCTTTCAGAAATGTACCTGGTTTTATTTTTTAAATGCTTACAAGTGAAATGATACCTTTTCCTTCAAACAAAGTGACATATTTTACTCATCCTAAATGATTCATTTCTTTTGGTTAATATGGGGAGGGAGTGGGGGGGGAATTTCCTTTTGAATCTACCCTAATTTTTTTTTCCACAATTTTTCAGTACAATTTTGCAAATAACGCCTTCCCCTTCACGACAAACCCTTTAGGGCAGCCACAGAAACAGCCATTCCTCCTCCTGGTCTCCACCTGCTCACTGAGGGCAATTCTCTCTCAGTGAGAATCATAGAATCATAGAATGGTTTGGGCTGGAAAGGACCTTAAAGATCATCTAGTTGCAGCCCCCTGACATGGGCAGGGACACCTCCCAGGAGACCAATATATAGAAGAAGAAGAAGAGGAGAATAAACCATCTCTTCACCACTCCTCAGCCGCTGGAGACTCGAGGGCAGACTGAGGGCTGAAACGAGCTGCTGGGTCTTTATGCTGTTCAGTTACTGACTGTCTGAGCTCGGACAGGCGCTGAGCTTTTCAGTCAGGTAAGCCAGGGGTGAAATTACAAGCAGAAATTTGCCCTGTCCTAAAACTGTGGGCTGGATTTTTAGAAGTTAGGCAAATAAATTCATGCAGCACTGTATGTCTGTTTGGAAAGTAAAATTCCAGAGAAGTTGACATGAAATTATAATTGATAGGAAAGTCTCGTAAATGTTTGATTCTAGTTCTTTTGTTTCATATTGTATGCAAGCAACTCCCTTTTATGTGCAAAGAAGGCCCATGTATACTGTCCCGCTTTTCTGCAAAATCTAGATCTTACTGCACAATCTATCCTGGAAGTTTTCATAATATGGGATAACGGGATAACTGTGAATTAGGCAGAAAATCAGCTCTGAGGCACAGCCTTAATACCTACGTGACACTGCATCTTCACCCAGGCAGCCATAAAAAATTCCAAGTTGAAATGAAGTGTGGAGCTGTGTCTATATTCGCTGGGTGTCTGGAGAAGACCTGATCTCATCTGACCTGATGAAACATTGCCAGCAACTTCATAAGGCTCTGATAAATAGTAACTTTCCAAGGATGACTTAATTTCTCTCTAAGCTTGGTTGGATAGCTGGAAAAACTTGCCTTATAAAAGAGAATAGTCTTATCAAAATGAAGATCCCCCCCAGGTTCAAAGACCTGAAGGAGTAACAAATTCTATCTTCCCTTAGCTTTTTTAACAAATTAATTTTATTAGGGAAAGTTTGAAGTGACAGCTTTAAAAAAATCACTTTTCATTCTTTGCCTGTTCTCTCTTTCAACAACACAATCACACCCCAATTAACTAACTGTACTGCTTACAATAAAGACTAATGATCCTCTACTGGCTCCCACCTCCATTAGCAGCTTCAGAATCCCACCAGAATCCCAATTAACACATTGATTTGCTTAAAAGGAAAATAGTGATCTTTGGCTGTCCATTCCACCAGCTGTGTGTTCCATCACCCAGACTCCAAGCAAGTCCATTGATTTCCTTAAAATAAAACCAGCAAATGTCCATTAATTCCCCTCCCCTAGTGGCGGGGTCCCACTGATTCTTCTTTTTGCCAGAATTCACTGGGACATTTTATCTAAGAAGCTTAAAAGACTAATATGCCGTGTTTCTCTCCTGCTGACCCACCAGTTCATCAAACTGATTTCAACTGACTGCTGGTATGGGACCGAGGGAGAACGCTCCGTGAGGATGTTAGCTGCATGCTGCCAGTTCCAACTTGGTGAAGCATCCGGATAAACTGGGTAAAGAAAAGGGTCATGAAAGCCTGTATGTTAAGGTTGTGTCCTCTACAATCACACTCAGATAATTAGACATTGTAATGAGGGAGGCCTCATTACGGGAAGCTATACAAGGAGTCTGCAAATGTTATTCTTGAGGCTGGCTGGAGGTCAGGAGGGAGCACATCCACACGCTGACTCGCCTGGAGGCCCGGCAGAAGAGCGGCGGGACTCTGCTTAGGGAGTCCTTGTGAGAGAAAGCAGCAGAAGTTTGATGTCCAAGAAGCTTCCCGTTTGAGAGTACTCATCATGCTGTGCAATACACTGCAGACAGAGGTTATAAATAATTAGGAATGAGTGACCCAATTCGGATAATAGAACCAACCTGCCTGTAAGCTCTTTCAAGCACTTGCCTTCTGCCTGGGCTGCACAGTGTTAGAAACTTCTTCAGGACATGCAGGAAACAATAATGCAGCTGGCTTTTTGAGTAAATGACACCAGGCATCTTTTGAGGTTTGCTCACAATGTACAGACTTCACAGATGGAAAATACCAACTTCCACTGGCCACCTAAGTACCTGTTTTTCACAGGCAGGCCACAGCGACAGAAGCTTGCTCTAACACCAATACCCACAAGACTCCTGTGGTAAAAAGTGCAATAAAAAACACTGTGAAATAATAACCAAGTGATAAAATTACAAGTAGGAACACATAAAAAAAAAAAAAAATCACATGCACTGCAGGAACAATGATAAAAGCCTGCCTCTCAACCTGTCTAATGTCACACGCAAACCGCACCCGTGGGCATTGCCAACCAGCCGAGAGCCGGAGCAGGAGCAGAGTAAGTGAAACCACATGGATGTGTGATGTGTAGCAACCCATCTGAATTCATGTTACAGCATTTTTCTTTTGTTGCTTATACTAGGTTTCTTGGTAAGGCTTCCTCCCTGGCTGGATTTGAGAACCAGAAGTCAATGGGACATCGCAAGGTATTCCACAAAATAGGCCTGACGTACTATAGAGCCATTGCTGATAGCTACGTTGTGCCAGATTACTTGTGCAAGAGACTGTGACTCTTCTCTTAGGAAGGGTTAGGCTGTACCTTCTTGATGTATCCTTCAGGAGACAGCTTCTGTGAAGGGGAGAGAACAAAAGCATAGGAAGGGTGCACTTAACAGGTACAAGCAATAAATAAAATAGTGATGGACACAAGGTACGTCCTATGGATTTTATTGTAAAATACACTTTCCTCTTGCTTTTCTTGCTGACTGCCCAGTCAGAAATTAAGATCTGTGTTAATTTTCGATGAGAGCCGAGGCAGTCGTAGCATCTTACTTTACATCTCCTGTGTCAGGTTATATAACAGGTTAAGGCACAAACTGTCCAGCAGTGATATCTCATTCTTAATGAAGTCAACAAAAGGTTTGCTAATGTCTTAGACAAAGTCAAGATTCCACTAGCCTTATACTCCAATCTTCCTGAATGCAAATTCCTTCCCTAAAAGGAGATTTGAATAATGTTCACCTGCAGTTTTTATGGAGAGAGCACACTGGAGCAGGCCAAATCATATGCGGCTATTGAATTCAAAACCTTCAATTTTATTTTATTTTGGGTTTGTGGTTTTTTGGTTTTGTTTTTTTTTTCTTTCCTAGCATTTACTAGACTTCAAATGCAAATATAGAAAAAGTACATATAAAACCTGGCTGCATTCATCTTTTCAATTAGAGAGATCATTCTATGTACTGAACGAGATTAACATGCTGCAACTTGAAAATCTGTGCAGCTTTTAGGTTCACTACTGGATGCCAGCATAGTACTAGAGATTTGGAGATAACAACAGGGCATTAGACAGTCTCTAAATCACAGCAATTATTTTTGATGATAATAAAATGAAGATAAAGATGAAAGGGTGATTACGGGGTCTAAAACCTGGGCAGCAAGGTATGTGTATTTTAGCAATATGCAAACTGAATGCTAAGCAAAGCCTTGCATTTGTCATCATTTCAGCCAAGCCCAAAACCAAGCACCCGTGGCATGCACGTTTTGAAACTCACCATTTTAAGGGATTAGTGGGAAGGATATGATCCCAACCACACTGAACCAAATGCAGCCTTTTTGTGCTTGGCGGATGGAAGTGCAGCTTCTGTACACCCTCATCTAAAGCCTCCTTATTCACCGAAGTGCCCGCGCCAATTAGGAAGGCCCAGCCTATCTCAGAGTTTGCCGGTATACCTGGATCTGCCGCTGTTTTCTTCTCCCTCTTTTTCCCCCCTCTTTAACACTAGAAAATTATTGCCAAGTGATTAGCATTTGCAGTAAGAAAATGGTTGGGTTAAACAATTCAAGTTTTAATTCTGTTCCAAAACATGCGATCATTTGCAGATCCTGAAGAGAATTACAAACACTAATTGAGTCTGACAGCGTGCGTGTGATGGCAGATAAGGAATATTAAAGCCATTTCACTGATAGGTAAACAAAAGTAGGTAAAAGTAATATAATTTCCCTGAGCTCACGCAGAAAATCTGTTATGAGGGTGAGATGAAAATTCAACATTTCTGATTGCCTAATATTATGTCCTATGTAAGAGAAAAGCTCTCCATGAAATTGCAGTCTCTAGTTATTAATTTCTGTACTGTGAGAACTTGGGATCTTGTTTTCAAAATAACATCTGCTAAAATACACAGGCTAATAGATACATCTGCATTCACAAGGAATAATGTAGCTCCACATTTGGATTGCCACATGCAAATCTTGAATTAGTCTTCTAACAAGTTCATTATGTGAACGATGTCTAATTTGCACATGCTGTTTTGGCAACTGTCTGTGCAATTTTCAACACGCAGAACTGCATGCCTGCCCTTTGGAAACTGAAGCTCTTTAGCAACCCTTCATGTAAAATTCCCTATTTTAATTAAGCAGATCTGAGAACTGTGAGCTCTTTTTTTTATTATTATTTGAAGGGAACCAATAGGGAATATTAGAAACGACATCCTTAGAAATGAGTTAAGAGTATGATTGACTTTGAAATCACTTTAGTCTTCTAGTTTTTAAAGAGTTTTATTCTGATTAACTGACCTGAATGTTAGCAGAACTGGAATTTTAATTTGTATTCAGACTGTAAGAATATCATCCACTCAGATGAGACAGTGTTGTTTAATTAGGTCTAGTAGTTAAGTCAGAAGAAAGTAAATGTACTGCTAGAGGTTTGGAAGACTGCTACAGGCTCCTGGGATTTGCAGGAGTTTGTAGAAGCTTAAAATTAAGAAGTCAGTAGTTTTAGGAATTAGAAATAAGTGCTTAGAACGTATCGCAAAGGTTCTGCAAAGTCTGCAGTCAGCATCTTTTAACCTTGCGCTTCCCATTAATGTAATGACCTTGGAAAGATTTAAAATTTTGCAGTCCAATAAATAAAGTAAATCATATATATATGTAAGGTCCAATTTCTGTGATTCTAAAGAAAGCCCTCAGCTATGATGATAAATGTGACATCTACAGTATCTTCCACAGGACTGTGTGTTTCATTTATGATGCGAATGAGCTGTGACAATTAGAAGTAATGTATACACCACAGACAGCAGGCATTAATAGCAGTAGAAGGACATTATCTTCACAATTATAGTTTGAATCTTTGCAGTTTGATAGTTGATAAAACAAATTATACATATTCTTTCAAATTACCATGCCCACATAGTTTAACACATTGTTGAGACTTTGCTCCTGAGTTGTTTTTTGTTGTTGTTGTTATTTTGGGGTATTTTGGTTTTAATTGGAAATTACAGACTGACATATTTCTGATGAGATGACAAGGCAAGCACAAAGCCATACAAAGTTAACAAAATGAGATAGAAAAAGGGAACTGGTCTTTAAAGTTATAAATGTGAAAACTGATTCAAGAACACTAGCTGTTTTCAGTTTTTTGTTACCATGTATTCTAAGGACACCCATGTTCTTACAGACTGGAGTTTATGTTCTGATGTGAAAATATAATTAACACTTAAATTGACACTTTATGTCCTGTGGAGTGGAATTTTTCTGCTCTCAAGTGCAAGCAATTTGTAAAGAAACACGGTAGCAGTAAAACATCTAAACAGGGTAAGGCGGGGTGTCCCGCAGGAGCCCCTGGCAGGGGCGGCTGGTTCGTTGGCCCCGTGTTCCCCTGGGGCCGCCCACCCGCCGCAGCGGGACGGGTCTGTCGGCGGCGGCTGGGGGCGAAGGCCCGCGCGCTGGGGGCTGCTGCTGGTCTCCCCGCAGCAAGTCACCTGCAGGGGCTTTTCAGGCACCTACATGAGGCGCTTTGGGGAAGGGTGAAGAGTGGCTGTGAGCAGGCTGAGGTTTTTGCATGTTTAGTTTGCATGACTTTGCAAATACACCATAGAAGGACAAGAACTTGGTAGTGCCTTCTGAGCATCTGGTCGTCAACTGGATTTCCCTGTCACATCAGAGAGGGGTATTTGGAAATAGTCAAGTAACCAATTCACTTTTATTCCCTATGTTCATGTATATTCCCTGTGGTTCACTTTAATGGCTGGCTTATACGAAAGCCTGTGCTGCACAAGATACTGTCTTGACCAAAGGCTTTCTCAAGCTGCCTAAAGAAAACGGAAAGACACCCTGTAACAAAGCAGCACAAAAAAGCCCTCCAAACACAGCTGTCTGCTATTACAGCAGTGTTGAGAAGGTCAGCTCGCTGAAGGCACAAGTGAGATGCATTTCTCTAAACCACATGGCAAACGCCCTGCACGTACCTGAATTCTCTATAGAGTGTGCGCAGGGAGGGCAGGGCCTTCAGCACAACACAGTATTTGTTGCAACAGTAATTTTCCAAAGCCAACACAAAATGTCCCTTGAAGAGCTAGAAAGGTCTGGAAGAGAAAAGGAATTCTTGCTGTTGCTTGGAAAGAGAACTGTAGAATCACAGAATATGGATTTCATTGTCATTACATTCTAATGTCGCAAGCTTCATTGTCAAAATCCATAAACAGAGTGTTAAAACAAATTGCACAGTGGGGCTTTTTAGATTCAATCTCGTATGATTGTACAGTAGCTTCATCTTAGTACCTTTGCTTAGGTAGTAGCGAATTGATGCAGTGTCCTTCAAGGTAGCAAACAAAACCTCATTTTGCTCAATAGAGCAAAGAAAGAAATCAGAAGTCATTGTTCTCTAGTGGCAACAAATTTCTACCAACTCAATACAGATGACAACTGTAGGTTTCAACT
Source organism: Fratercula arctica (assembly GCA_947846985.1). NCBI lineage: Eukaryota > Metazoa > Chordata > Aves > Charadriiformes > Alcidae > Fratercula > Fratercula arctica. Next base: position 211,043 of record CANTUZ010000013.1, on the reverse strand, counting down.
GAGAAGGATGACCAAGATGACCAAGGACAGACTGTGTCCCATGCATTCAGAAGAATGAAATTCACTCGTAACACTTCACACAGCCACAGTATGCACCTCACTGGTCTAGTGCTTAGCTGTGGTCTCCGTTCCTCATATGTTTCAATGAGGCACTATTAAATCCCTCCCTTCCTTACTATGTCATGACAATAACCTGATCAGCATTTATGAGATATTCTGGCCTCACCCTGCTGGAAAAGTCGGTACAAATGAAGAGGTAGCTGGTAGCACATGGGAAGTGCAGTGAAGTGCTCAGCTGTAGAAACACTGGGCAAAGTTACTAGAAATATTTCCTTCAGGGTACAATGTGCACCGTTACTTCTCTGGACAGCTGAGGAGGTACAACACATGGCCATTCTTTCTTTGCATAAAGCGTCTCAAAGATGGATGCTTTTTCAAGAAAATGCCACAAAGCAGGAGACCTCCACATTCCCGTCCCTAGATTTTATCGGCCAGATCAGTTCAGAGAAGAAATCACTGCTCTCCTTGCCTGTGTTGATGAGCAGCATGAGAGGACGCAGCAATACATTGCTCAGGAAAACAACATACTAGATCCAGTTTGGGAAACTTTAAAAAAAAAAGGAGAAAAAATCCCAGGCAAGGGACAACAGGAACTCTCTCAAATTTAGATACCGTGAGTGAGAAGAAAACATTGAAAGATCTAGTTTGGTTTTGTCTGGGGAAAAAAGATTAAGGAAAGGCATGATAAGGTTGATTTAAAGAGGGTGATGGTTAGTTATTTCCCTTCTCCACTGGAGGCAGGACATCAGCTCGGAAGAAATCAACTTAATTTGCAGCAAAAAAAGATTTAGATTGGATAATACGAAAAGCTTTCTGCTTACTAGCAGAGTTGGGTAGTGGAACAGACTCTCTAGATTAGTTTTAGATCTCATTCTCTGAAAGCTTTTTAAGATGGTGTTAGACAGACAAAGACGACAGTAGAACGCCAGGGACAGTCCATGTGTAGAAGAAACTTGGACTATACAGCGGAGGGAGAGGATGTGCAAAGTTTGCCTCAGTCCATCTTTGTGCTCTCCTTACCAGAAGAGGTGGAGGTAGTTTGGCCTGGGGAAGGTGTGTATAGCTATTCAAACATGCCAGCAACCTGACCCAGTTTCATTAAAACTTTTATTTTATTTCAGACAAAAATGGGAGGCTATAGGAGAAGATCCATTTCTGGAATGAATTATTTAATTTTTAATTTTCTTTACAGTAAATGATATATTTTTCTATGTCTTTTCAAAAGTCTGCATCAAAACATACGTTTTGGTTTTATTGAAAGAAAATTAAAAACCTGAGCAGAAATTTATCCATTGTTTTCAGGGAATTTCAGGATTTTAGAGTCTTGTTCTTGTTTGGAAAAGAAGCAAACCTCAGAAGTGCTAAGTTGTTTTTGTCTTGGAACGGCTCTACTCTCCGCAGCACTTGAGTGATCTTTGGCCTCTGGCAACTGTCAGGGCTCCTCAGGGTGCCCAGGGAAGTTTGGGAAACTGCTCAGAGCTTCCAGAGGTTTGTGGGCTGGATTAGGCTCGGCACTGTCAGCACCCGCATCCCCAGGGGAGCCGGGGAAGGCAGCCTGCGAGCATCCTCCGCAGTCCTGCTCCCTCTTCCCTGGTTTGACAAAAGCTTTAATCGTCCCTGTAAGTTTTGAGAGACTCCTTGTTTCACTAAGGGGGGATGAGAGAAAGGGATGAGAATCTCAGAGGATTCTATGACTGAATCATGGCTAAAGTTCAAACAAAGTACTTGGTGCCCTGGAGTAACCAGGCAGCTCCGGGGACCACAGCTGCATTCCTGCAAGTCCTGCATCCTTGGCGGGCAAAAGGCGACGAGCTCCTGAGCTGACTGACATTACGGTGGTTTGAGCAGATTCCTCCAGAGCAAGCCCAGACTGGAGAGGTTCATTTGAGACATCATCAGCCATCTCCTCATGAAGTAATCAGCTAAAGAAATAAGACTGAGCAGATGAAAACCTGGGAAGGTAATAGAAGCTGGGGGAATGGAAGTTGGTGCCTGAAACAATTAAGAGTTCGGAGGTGAGTCAGAGAAAAAACAACTGCTTTTTATTAAAAATTCATTTCAGTTTCATGGGCAGGCTGGAGAAGTAATTCCAGCACAGTCTGACTTCAGAGAAGTGCCTCCCAGACGGCAGGGTACAGAATAGCTAAAAAGTACAGAGGAGACACAAGACAGAAGTATTATCATCAGAGCAAACTTGTACCAGCTAGATGTGCCGCGGCTGAAGAACACTAGAGAATTGAAGTGAAATGTCCTTGGTGCAGGGAAATTTACAGGCTCTTCTGCAGACGCTCCTCTCACCAAACTCTCCAAAATCATATCAAATCTGCTATCTCCGGAACCAATGATGCACCAGGTTTGCAGCATTACATCACCGGCACCCGGCTTCATTGGCTGGTCCTACCCTGAGGACAAGACATTCCTTCTTGCACCTTTTCAGAGCTGCTGCTTCTCGGGAATTAACTCTTTGAAGGGTGTCACCTAGGGACAAGTCTAAATTTTTGACTGATATATATCTACACATATTTAATACATGAGATTGTGTTAGCCTCAGCTTAGAACTCCAAAGGAACAGTCGTGTTTCCTCAGTTCAGATTATTTCTCACCCTTCACTGCAGAAAAATGAACAATCTATTTTCTGTCATTCAGGAAAAAAAATCAAGTTGTCAGTGATATTATAAAAAGTAGAATAGGCTCAATCAAGAATACTATGCAACCTTGGTAAATAAAGAATTTATAAGGGAAGGAGAAGGGCTGCTTCTGCTGCAGTGTAACAAAAAATTCCTCTAACTGGTTAATTAGATTAATTGGTGGCGCTGCAAAAAAGACGCTGCAGATGCAGGTTAGCTCTGCCGTGCTTGAATTTGTATTGCTCTATTTCAGTTTGCATCCAAAAATAGCTGATAGATTTAGACAGTGTTGCAGGAAAGGAGTGGGGTACATCTGTGTGTGTATATATTTTTTGTGTGTGTGTGTTCTTTCCCCTTTCCAAATTTCCATTTTGCCTAGTAAGTGTGAGAAATCAGTTTCATAAGATTACTGCCCAAAATCAGCGTATGAAACCCATAGCGTTCTAAGTAATTTGGTTATATAATTTTTCAAAAAAACCCCCCAAACCAACAAAAACAACACAGTGAAAAAAAAAACAAACCACACAGAGAAAGATGCAAGGAAGTTTCTGGAAGATCATTTCTTGCCTAACTTTTTTTTTTTTTTTTTTCCTGAAGAAATGTTGTTCCAGGGAGTGTCTGACTAGTTCTGCAGCTTGGCAAAAAAGCCAGACGTTACCTCATAGCTGCGGCCAGACAGCCCATTTCTATGCCAGGCAACTACTGCAGAAGCACAGCACAGGGCCCTGCTTGATTAGCACTTCTGCTCTTTCAAGAGTCCTGGAGTGTTTTGTTCAAGGTGGGCTGCGGAGTGGGGACTCGGTGTGCTTTTGTGCAAATGAGCCCACAGGCGGGGGGCAAGTGGGGTGCGGGGAAATTGGGGAAGTGGGGAGGGAGGCAAAGGGACACAATAGGGGAGGTCTGCATTAATATTCCGCATTCATGTTGTCTTTCAGAAACAGGATCTGTTTGATCTGACCTGGTCAAAAAAAAATAATAAAAGCAACCCACAAAGTACCACATCCTAAAGGTCAGAGCACAACAAAGAGATGGGGAAACAAAGAGCTGTAATGACAGAGCAGGTCAAACTGAATTAAATGTTTAGTTGTCTCCCTTGTGCCTCATCAAATAGCTTTCTTTAAAGCAAGAGCGATCTTTTCTTCCCACAAAAAATTACCAATTCATCAGTGAGTTGGAAGGTGACGAGTGTTTGTAAACATTACAGTCAATATAATTTTCTCATCTTCTCCCTCATTGTTGATTCACTATGTTTAACTGTGTCGTTCACCTAGTAAAGCTGTGTCTGTATGCTGCACACCATAAATGCTGGGGTCTCTGCACAGAATTACAGCTGCCCAGCATTACTCTGATGTGCTTTTAAGCAAACTGTACCATTTGGACAAGAGAAGGGCAAACAGCAGGGCACAGAGCGGGCAGAGATGCTCAGCCCTGCACCACCACACCTCCTCCTGGCAGTGTCCTAGGGTGACTTCTTCCATCAGCCAAGATGTAGTTCAGCGCCCTGGAACAGGGACAGTCTGTGCAGTGAGCTGGGAAAGGAGGTGGTGTGTCTGCGTAATAGCCCAAGTTCACATCCGCGTGTTGCACGTAGATGTGAGGATGCTGGGGGGCACTGGAGCTTTATGACCCATCCTGATGCATTGCCTCTGGTCTCATACATGGTGGTAGAAATTTCTGCTTGGAAGAGAAAAACCACATTTTAATAACCTTATTTTATTGGGTGACAGGATAACTACTAATAAACTCACCATTCTATCTGAGAGTACTGCATGATTGTCAGCAAATTTGGTATCAGAAAATGTGTGGGTTTGGATTATCTTTAGTAGCCAATTTTCCAGATGAGAAAAGTTATAGATAAAGAGGTAAAATTAATTGGGTTTGGTCACATATAAAATCAGTGGTAGGATCAAACCCTTAACAGCTCTTGACTCCGAGTCTTATATTTGACCCCTAATGCAAGATGTGCGCCCATGAGAGGCATGAGTCAGTCCTTGTTCAGGACAACTTCTGAAATTTCTTCCAAGCCTTTTTCTTAATTTTTTTGGCTTACAAAGAAAAGCAGTTTCCCAGATTTTTAGGAACTTCAACTGGAAGTTGGAAGAGGAGTGAGAGGGACTAAAATGTTCTGCTAATGGACTTAGGGTTAAAAGTGGGATCCATCTGACTCATTAAGACCCAGTCCAACTGCTGTATGATGAGGCCCAACAAAATGTGTTAACACCAGGGATGGGGAAACCACAATAGCAGCTTTTCCAAGATTTATAAGAAGAGATGCGCTCTGGATTTTCCCAGCTTCACACAAGTGGGCTAAGAGGCTGGTAATTCCAGTCCTCTCTCCAGCACAGTTGCTCCAGGCAAGTCTTCTGCTCAGGATGTCACAGAGATCTGGAGAGCTGTGCTCTAGAGGTATCACCAAGGTTCTGTGCTTGCTAGAAACATCACAAGCTCACGGGGGCCAGAAGAGAAGGAGATGGAGATTCCACCACTACCAGTAGTTCTATCATCACCCAGCCAGATGTGCAGCTTCTGGGCTTTGGGTCTGTGGTGCATTCCTGGGCAGCCTGGCCAGATCAGGTGTGGCCCAGTTTGCAAAACCAGCACCGATTACAGCTGGGAAACTGGAGCACCCCATGAGATAGCAGCCCAAGACAGAAGAGTGGTCACGCTATGTTTCGTCTTCTCAGGGATTTCCCAAAGTTGTATGTTACTGACTCTCAGACCATGGCTTGGCTCAAAACCATCTGGCTGGATGTATGTAGCGTGGCATGGGTCTTTGTGGGTGAGAGTGTCCGTATCAACAATAACCATAATATTAACAGAGCTTTCCTGTGGTGCAGAATACAGCTGATTCCCTGGATTCCAAGGAGCCCCCATGGGGCTATGTAGAGACTCCAGTCACAGCGCTGCAAGAGAGGAAAAGAAGGAAATTGCTTTTCCCTTCCTTTTTGGCAAATAAGAAGCTGGAGCAGTGAGCAGGGTGGATTGCTGGGTGCTGTGAACTGTGCTGGCTATATCACTCTGCATCCCTCCCAAGGTCTTCCACAGATCCCTAATGTAAATACAGTTTAAATCCCATTTTACAGTCACCATAGGACCAAATAACTTTGAGCCAAATTTCCTTTTAGCATATTTAAGTTTAGTGTAGAGTAAATTTCCTCAAACTTTGGCCTGGTGCTTAAAAACACACCAGTAACCCTTGGCACATGGGAGTGAATCCTAAGGGACTCCTGTCTCCTCTGACTTTCTCCCCAGCGTGAGGGGATTTGCTGTTTCTTAGTTTCCCATATCAGTGATGACAAAAGATGGTGGCCGTCACAGCTTCCAGGGATGTTGTGAGCGTCATTTGGGAAGCTCTGGACTTTGAGTTGTTCATGAACTCCTCATTTGGCTACTTTAGAAAATCTTGCTCAGGACACCCTGTGCGGACCTCCTGGCAGGCTAAGCACAGGAGGGCATTTCGCAGCTCACGCTGAGTCTGTGCTGCAGCATCCTTGCTCAGATTTAGTATAGGGGATGAGAAGGCATTGGGTCACATCTCTCCATGGGGCACATGCCAGTGACCTGCAAGGTGGTTGGGGTATGGTGAGAGAGAGCCCACGGCTTTGCTCAAAGCTGTGTCTGCCCCCATAGGTGTACAAGTACCTGAAGCCCAGCAGAGACCTGGCTGGTCAGAAGAACCTCATTAGGTTCGGTCCCACTGCAGCAGAAATATGTGCTAAGAAAATCCAGTTGGAGGAATTAGAGCATTAGAGGAATAAGGCATTAGAGGTCAAGGTAGGCAGTGAAAACCTCAAGGACAGTTTCAACCGCAAACACTAGGTTCATCTTACCAGCCTACACCACAACACAGGTAGAAGGATGGTTCTTACAATGGGAGTGGGAAGGGCTAGTTAGATATAGTTATGGGATACCATAGAAGAAATGAATTAAAAAGTAGGAATCCTTGACTCTAACCAGATCCTCCATTCCAGATAAATTGGAAGCAGTTGGTGAAGTGGAGACTTGCGGGGTGATGGATAGAAATAAGAACCAGCCCTGCTTACCCTGCTCAGAAGCAGCAAAGCCATCAGTCCCAGATGCGGTCAGGAAGAGGTTATATTTGTACAGGGAATGGGAGGAGGAGGATGCTTATTACGGTGTCTCTGTGTGGATGCTAGGAGCTTAGCTGTATGCGTAGGCATTGCCCGTTGGGAAATAGGTATGGATGGAGCCGCAGTTTCCTTAGAAGATAGCAGGTATTAACATTAAAGGGTAGAGATTGTTTAGATTGTTTGGGGAGGAAGAGAAGGGAATGAGAGAAGAGAGAGCTATTTGAGAAGGAAAAGGATTTATTAGCCTTTGAAAGTGGGGATCTGAGAGAGGCTGGAATGGGGCTGCTATGTCATTATGGGCTGCAGTTGGAGATGTTCAGAGAGTAAACTAGTAATAGAAATATTTTATAGGCCACCTGACCAGAAAGAACAACTGGACTGTGAAATGACTGTGCAAATAAAACAGCCATGTAAAAAGGAGAGAGTGGTAGGAATTGAAGATTTTAACTACCCAGGCATAGACTGGAATACATTAAGGGAGGGAAAGTAAGGCTGGAGGTGTTTGCAAACCAGACGCAGACCTGCTTTCTAATTCAGTCTGAGCATCAACTGCACGGCCCCGGTGTTACAAAGGGACTGCATAAGGACACGCACAATAAGGGAGAGCCCTGGGGAGGCAGCTTTGACAGGCTCCAAGGGAAAAAAGATTTTTAAGGCGGATTGTGAAGCAAAGGCTAAAGATAAAAAAGAAAAGAAAGAAATAGTGGTTTCGGTCTGAGTGGCCTTAGAGCTTGAATTTAAAATATTTGGGTTTTATTAGGCTCACGGTTCCACAGAAGCAACCAGTTGTGCGTCTGCAAGTGTCAAATCATGACCCACTAATGAATTAAATCCTGCAATAACCCAGCTTTACCCCAGGTGAAGCTCACTCTGCCATTAGTTAGGTCTGGGGAACCAGGGCCTCTAATGAAATCTTGGCCCCACTGACACCAATGGTAAAAGTCAGACTTGATTGAACGAGGCCAAGATTTCATGCCTGATGCTCATCATCTCGTTGGGCAGGAGGATGATTAGGGGAAGTGGGAGTACAAAGGTGGTTTGAGGAGCCGGGGAGTCTCCCCAGGGGGAAGAAGGTCTGAGGTTTTGTTGCCTGCTGTATGCACCTCTTCAAGAGTCATCAAAGAGTGAGAGACCTGCCATTAAAGGTAATGACTTCAGATCAGTAAGAGCAAAGCTTGAGACCATTAGTGTTTGCACCTCTGAGAGCACAACCAAGGGGATTTGGCAGAGGTTTGTTCACCAAAAATGTCTTGGGTGGCCCCATTTCAGGTCCTGGGCCATGCCCTCCAAAAATGAACACCGAGTCTGGAGTCAGCTGTTGCCTATGGACTGCACTGCTGAAGGGCCTCGCTCCTTGCCAGGAAACGCTGAAGGAACTTTGTAGGGACAGGGGTGTCTACAAAGCTCCAGTACCGCAGCCCATGTGACCTGCTGGGGTTTACAAATGTAGAACTAACATTTGAACTGCTTTGAAAGTATATGGTGTTTCTGTTTGGGGTTGTTTTTTTTTCATGACTTTGGAGACTTGTGCCTTGCCAGTTTTATTTGGTGGGTGATTCAATGGTGCTATTACTAGCTACATATGAACATGACTGATTTTTCTAATTTATTTCTTTTTTTTAAACTGGGGGGAAATGGATCCCTTCTAGGCAGGGTACTGTGCCTGTACATGGATAAAATGGACGAGGAATAGCTGATTTTTGAGCTTAGCAGCTGTCATGAATCATACGCTATTTTCTTATAGCCCATATGCTTGACTTCACCTCATATTTCCTATCTGATGAAAAAAATAAATAGCATGGTAGGTAAATTTGAGAGGTTTTAGGAACTTACAGGTGGCTCTGAAGTAGCTGCAGGTATGACACATGGTAAGACAGGGATTTTACTACAATTGCAGAGTTACTGCCCCAAAAAAGCCTTCTTGTTTTATTCCTTTGTATCTAAAAAAAAAAAATAATAAATGTGCATGCTTAGGGGAAGCAGAAGGAAGAGGTTGTAAAGAGTGAAACAAAACCTCAAACCCCAGATACTAACAGGTGCCAATGAATCACAGCTCTTTTAGTCACCATTACTGGCTGCATGAATCAACAGAAGACTCTAACTATTAAATAAAGACTCAGTCTTTGTATAAAATATTATCAGATAACCAGCCAGTCTATATTCAGTGAATGCCTCACGGAAGACTCAGACTGAGGCCTCCAAAGAGAGACAGTTCTCTGCACAATCATTTAGCAGAAGCAAAAGTTGAATTTTTAGAGTCTTTATATAAAAAATAAAAAAATCTGCTATTATTATCAACATAATTTGTGTTTCTAATTGAATGAGAATGAGCACTCCAATAAAATTATTTGGAGTGCAAAGGCTACTGGAAACAAAGGTAATTATCTTTGCGTTGCAAACACCTGCTGAGCAAACCGACGGGCAGCGCAGGGGCCCGGGCTGTGGCTGGGTGGGGGGTCAGACCTGGTGCCGTCGGCTGCCCGAGCCCCTGCCGCACTGCGCTTGGCAGCAGCCATCTCAGCCCTGCAGCAGTGTTTTGCAAACTATGGGGGCTCATGTCTGTGCCCAGCAGTGGATGTAGCAAGTGTCCAGAGCCGAGGATGCATCCATTGCATCTACTACTTGCAGAAATGTTGAATCCATTACAAGCACCCCTTCTTTTTTCCCTGCTTTCTTGTCTCTCCCCAACTTTTCAATTTGGCAGACAAAAGTCCCTCCCCCAAAAGACCACTGACTATTGAAACAGATTTTCTTTCAGTTGGTAGTATTTTTTGGAGGTGAGATGTGCATTTGTTCATTAAAACTGAGGCTTCTCAAGAAGAACGAGCATGTTCTGTGATAATTGTCTCTGAGTACTAATCCATTTTTCCACCTCCTTCTCCTTTAATGTTTGGTGGAGAGTTTTCATCCATTCTTAATAAAGACTACTCATTAGAAGAATCTTCTAGCAGAACTAGCAGGGTGCAATAAAGAGATTTTTAATGCCCTTTTACTCCAAGCAACAGATTTTTTCAGTTTGATTCACCTTGAGTTGTTGTGGGGGCTCTTAAGAATCTGATTGCATTTCTCAAATCTGTTTGGAGGATTTTAAGCAGCAGCTGATCTCTCAGTTTCTAAAATGTCATTTGCAACAATGCTTTGGAGATGCTTAAACGTCTGAAAAAGCTCCTGAGGGCCGGCTCATAGTGGTTGGGGATGGTGCTGATGTGGGGGGGGATGATGCAGGGTGGGTGCTCCCCAGGACCCGAATCCTCTCTGGCCGCTGCACTTGGCGAAGCTGCTTCCACGGCAGGAGCCGCTGGGATGCTGCAGCCTGGGAGAGGGCTGGGGTTTGCTCCGCAAGAGCCAAGCACTGTTCTGTACTGCTGATGCTTGGGATAATTAAATAATAAAGGAAAATGATTGGTAATGTTCTCTTCCAAGGCATGGAGAAGGCTGAAAACCTGGAGAGGGGCCATTGAATTTGGCTAAATAAACTTAACAGAACAGGAAGATTTTCAGCAATTATTGGCTCGTTTTTTTCCTCAGGCTTTCTAACCTGTTGCTCTAACTTACTGGCTTAAGACACTCCTTACACCCACATCACATTTTGCCTTGGGTGATTCTACTCCTCTTGACAGCTGTCTAGGGCAAAAGGAAATCACCCAACCACAGATGTTTTCTCATAGCGTCATAACAAGGGGATCTGAAGAAGTCAAAACCTTGGAGGTTCAGACCCTGCTTTAAAAAACAAGATAAAATTAGGACCTGAAAACCAGGCATTGCCCTCTGCCACCCTGGTAGTATATCCGGTTGGGCTGTTGTGTACACAAATTAATAGCCAGTAGCAGCAATTTAGTTACCCGAATTGCTGGAGTCGTGGTGATAATTAGAAGCCAAATCGCAGCCAGTTGGTGCTGCTGTTGGTACCTGGTTGGCAATGCCCATTACCGGGGGAGCGCTGGGATGCAGCTGACTCCAGCTGCTGATGGATGGCAGCATCCGGTGACGGGTCAGGAGTGTCAGGGCACGTGGGCAGAGTGGTTTGGCCTCGGGCAGTGCCAGGTGGGCAGGACAGTCTCGATAGGATGGTTAGTGTTCAAGGTAAAGCTAAATCCCCTTCAGCACGGAGGTGACTGCTGGCTGTCCCGCAGCAGGGAAAAGGGAAAGATGCCTTTGGGCCCAACCAGTCCTTGTGAACTGTGCCAGCAGATGCAGAGCCGCAGTCACACACCTCGCCGTGGAAGCAGGTCTTTCTTGGGCAAGCTGCTCGGTTGTCTTCATTGTGAACATGCTGGCTTCATCGATGGCTGTGAATGTGCCTACTGCGCCTCGAAGCATGTTTGCGTGAGCCCTGCCCGCAGCACAGCTGGTCACACCAGTGGCAGATATTCTCATGACACATTTTTGATGCCTAGTGGGGATCTCAGTTGCTGAGGGCTTCAGTACAGTATCACCTCTATACTGTAGATTTTCAGTGTTTGTATGTCTGAAATGCTTGTAAAGGGTGTCTGTGAAGGAGTGACAAAGGCACAGGGAAGACACAGCGCTTATGGACATTACAGTTTGGTGATGTTCAGCTTGTGCTCCATCGCTGTCGTCTGCCAATGGTCCCTACAGCAGGTGAATCAAGCAATGACTAGGAAATAATAAAAGCCATCTTCTCACACAGACAAGCTAGCAAAGAAACTGCAGGAAAATAACAGCAAATTAATGTGCAGTTGGTGTTTAGGGTCTTTTGTTTTCTCTGCAAGTGGGTGCAAGGGAGTCTTGGGACTGCTTCGGGAAAGTCAGGGTTCCTTTAAATGTCAAAAGCTTGAGGGATCCAGTTGGATCTCGCTCTGATGTCCACGTATGAAGACAAGGCAGACAATGAGCTGCCTTTTAGTTTCTTCATTTTTTATTTAGACCTTTTCTTCCTTTGAATCTTTTAGAAAATCCACTCGGTCATTATTCTACACCCCTGTCCCTTTCCGCAGAGAGGAGGAATGGGGATGTGGCTGTGGTTTTACTGTGAGTGTGACTCTGCCTGTCTGAACTAGTGAGAGATTAAGCAACTTGCCCAAGGTCACAAATAATTCACTGACTTTCTCTGATGCTTTTCAATACATGTGATCCAGCACAAGTCCTCTTTGGAGAGTTTGTGTTTCAGTTTTACTGTGGCTACCTGTATAGCCAGGTAGGGAGGGCGGCTGACACACCGGAGGGCTGTGCTGCCATACAGAGAGACCTGGACAGGTTGGAGATCTGGGCAGAGAGAAACCTTATGAAATTCAACAAGGGCAAGTGTAGGGTGCTGCACCTGGGGAGGAACAACCCCATGCACCAGTACAGGTTGGGGGCTGACCTGCTGGAGAGCAGCTCTGTGGAAAGAGATCTGGGAGTCCTGGTGGACAACAGGATGACCATGAGCCAGCAATGTGCCCTTGTGGCCAAGAAGGCCAATGGCATCCTGGGGTGCATCAAAAAGAGTGTGGCCAGCAGGTCAAGGGAGGTCATCCTCCCCCTCTACTCTGCATTGGTGAGGCCACACCTGGAGTACTGTGTCCAGTTCTGGGCTCCCCGGTTCCAGAAGGACAGGGAACTGCTGGAAAGGGTGCAGCAGAGGGCTACCAAGATGATTAGGGGACTGGAACACCTCTCTTATGAGGAAAGGCTGAGGGATTTGGGTCTCTTCAGTCTGGAAAAAAGACGGCTGAGGGGGGATCTTATCAACACTTATAAATACTTAAAGGGTGGGTGTCAGGAGGATGGGACCAGGCTCTTTTCAGTAGTGCCCGGGGACAGGACAAGAGGCAATGGGCACAAACTTGAGCACAAGAAGTTCCACCTAAACATGAGGAGGAACTTCTTTACCCTGAGGGTGGCAGAGCACTGGAACAGGCTGCCCAGAGAGGCTGTGGAGTCTCCATCTCTGGAGACATTCAAAACCCGCCTGGACGTGTTCCTGTGTAACCTGCTCTAGGTGACCCTGCTCTGGCAGGGGGGTTGGACTAGATGATCTCCAGAGGTCCCTTCCAACCCTATGGTTCTATGATTCTATGATTCTATATGATGACTTTCCCTTTTTTGCACAATTACTCGTGCTCAGCCTGAAAGCCTGGTTTGAAGGAAAGTTGGTATATTGTTCCCATGAATAAATCTGTCTGCTGATTTGATAATGGTTGAGGATCTGGGCCTTTCCATCTTCACTGTTCTTTCTCCAAATTTGCATTGGAAAATCTTGAACGGATGTTGTTGTGGCTCTGAAATGTACTGCCCAGTTCTGATTCCGGTCTACAGCTATGACGTGTGGCTGTATGCTCGGCTGCCCACATCCTGACCCCCTCACGCGCCGTGTGGTCAAACTCTCAAATCTTGCTGGAAGAACAGTTGGAGGTTCATGGCGCTGCTCCATGGTGCATCCAACAGGGATGGAAACAAAACTGCAAAGCAGTAGCTACCGGCTATTAAAAAGCATAATTAAAAATTTAATTACTTCTGAAAATAATAGTGTCACTGGCTAGACGTGCAAATCCCACTGCAAGCCAGGTAAGAAATCCAGGTTTCCAGGAGGACCCTTGTTGGGTGCACTTACAAGAGTGGAGTGAGAGGATGAGGTCCCAGTAAGATGGGCAGTTCGTGCCATACCTGTCCCGGTTAGATCACCCTCCCAAAACTGCCCTCCCCCCCTAGCAGGCTGTCTGTCCATCTGTCTGCCTCTCACTGCTGTACTTATCTGATGGTCAAAGTCACTTGCTCTCATTTACATTGCCCACAGGGCGTGTTGGATTGGAGCACATTCCCTCTCTTGTTACAGTTGATGAATGCAGCCCTATTAAAATATCATCTCATCCTCACGCTAGATTGCAGTCTAAGATAATATGTGTTTTTTCTATATCGTTTATACAAGAAAGATTATGTTAAATGCCAGACCCAGTAAATATTTCAAGATCCACTGCATTGCTGAGAACAGCTTCTCCCCGGGCATATGTTTCAGAGCCAAAGAAAACACTTACAAAATTTCCTTCCTGTTTAATTTTTTTAAAGGGCATTTTCCCTGTATCTCTTACTGAAATGACAAGTTGTCATGTTCCATGATCTTATTACAGTTGCAGATGTACCTCAGCAGGGAATCTGCCCAAGTCTACATTTAAAATCATAAGACCCCAATTCTGATCTTTTTTTTTTTTTTTTAATCAGTTTAAATCTTCCTATGGTGTAGGGCTTCCAGCTTTACCTCATTGTAATCAAGATCAGCATTGCTCCTAATTACAACACTTAACTCCTGTGTAGTGCTTTACACTTCCCAGGCTCTCTATATTAATCTATTAATTAATCCCCAAAGCAGTATTACATTCCCACTAGAAAAATGGGAAACCAAAGCACGAGGGTGAGAAGAACTTGCCAAAAGGCAGAGGTGATGGGGCTGGAGCTGGCACCATCCAGGCAGAAGCCTGGGTCCTTCCCTGTGGAACATCACCCCTGGCGTCCTGGAAAGATCCCGCAGCGGGATCTGGGTTCCTCTGGATTGTGGAGTCTAGGTGATGGTTTAGAAAAAGAAAAGCTTGTAAAAGAAAGAAAAAAGACTTGTAAGGTGTCTCACCGAGGCCTGCCAGTCCATGTGCATTGCTGAGCTTTCATCAGGAGGGGGACAGAGGGATGGCCAGGCATGAGAAATAAAAACTCAGACCTCTGAAACCTTCCCTTAGAGAGATATATATTATGGAAAAGCACACTTAGGAGTAGCCATATGCCTGAAAAGCTTACAGATCTGTACACCTAACGCAATAAAAGGGGATGGTCTTTGACCTCAGTGGAGACAAATTTGTCCTGTATTTCAAACGTTTGCCCTGTGCTCTGAAGACCTCACTGTCCTGGGCTGATGTTAAGAAGGTTGATGACAGTGAGGAGCAAAACGGCTCCAGGAGGAAGACAACGGCCCCGCTTCAATCCCAATGTCTCTGGGCAGTTCATTCTCTCTCGAGTCCTCACTGGCAGATCGTCCTGCCTAGCGTGTCTGTGCAGGGAGATACCTGGGCATAGTTGTGTCCCCCGACTGCCCTGTGCAAGCTGCACCAGGATAAATCCCTGCGTGGATTCTGGAATAAAGGTCGTGGCTGCACGGAGATAAATTTTATTCCAGAAGGATATCCAGGCAGGATACTTTATTGGCCTATCTATAGTGGATTAATTATTCTAGTACAGCTGTTCTGGGAAGGTATTTCCCTGTAGACAAAGCCAAGGAGGGTAAAGGGGAAATGTGAGCTTATTGAGGGATTAGGCAGAAGGGTGGGACGTCTGAAAGTTCAGCTAAGCTTCAAATAAATGAATTGAAACCTTTGGATGTTTCCCCGTTGCTTCTTATGGAGATCAGATCACTTTTATCAGGATAAAAAGGACTCAGATGCAAATTTTTTCTTACTAAGTTGGTTTAGTTGGAACGGGAAAAAGAAAGAAGTGACTTCAAGAGGAAAAGCAGGTTACATGGACTTTAGATTATGTGATATTTTTTTTTTTTTTTTTTTTTGGAAGGTGTGAGTCATTAGGAAAGAAGCGGGGGGGGGAATACTTTTCTCTGGTCGCTATGCAGTAATGCAGAGCAGTTGTTCCTGTGTTTATTTCTGTGTTTTCCAGCACAGAAATTGCTGTGCATGCCAAGCATGCACCATTGTGAGGTAGGGATTGTGCAAACTCAAATAGAACAGCAAATATTCACCAATACAATAATAGCAGCTGATGCCAACTCTTAACACCTGACGCAAATATATTGAACGTATCAGAGAATGGGGGATCATTAAATGAAACAAGTATTATTTTAACTTTCATTTTCTGAAGGGTTTTTTATTTGTTTGGGTTTTTTTAAGACTAACTGGAACAATTGCACTGGACTGGAATTGCACACCAAATGCAGAGCAGAAATCTTTGATTTCTCCTTTTGTATTAGAGTCTGAAAACAGAGAAAAGTAACTTCATTAAAAATAGGGGCATCAGGAGATTGAATGGTTTATTCTTCTTACAGTGTATTAATATTTTGGTTCAATATTTCATGCCTTTCTACTTTTCCTTAAGAAAAACTGAAAATCAAATACAAGCAAAACCAGTTGTTTGTGTTCCTCCTGAAGGTCCTCCCCCCTGTGCATGTGGGTGTTTGTCCCTTTCCCCCATTTTATTTTCTTTTTAAACCCTGAGGTTGATAAAAGTCAGATTATTATCAAATTGTTTATATTGTTGCCTACGCTAAAATCAGCCCTTTTCAAGAAGATTAACTTAAAAGCACCTAAGTCTGCCAACATGGTATCGCCTGTTGAAAATGCCTCTGGTCATGGCTGCTTTTCTCAGGTTGGTTACCGGTACATGAATCATTGCAGCAGTTTTCTCTTGCTTTCACTCACCTTGCTTGTATGTTTGTTTGACTTTTGAGGTTTTTGAGCAGATTCATAGAGTCACACAGGAGACGCTGCAGCATTAACCTGGGCTGCCAAAGCAGCTCTTTGTGCCACACCTTTACCCAGAGCGTTCAGAGCTGTGGCTGCTCCAGGCCCCGGGGGTTCGTATTCCTGTGGTGGTGGTTGTGGAGCAGCTCGGTGGTCTCTCGCCTGTGTGCAGTGGGACGGTGAGAGCTCTCCGGCACTGGAGCAGCCTCAGCACTGGTCTCTGACGCATGGCAGACAATGGTTTAGCCCGAGCATCCCGACTAACATTCCCAGGGCAAATCCCTGCTCAGGCTATTGCGTCCCTGGCCTCCCTCTGTTTACTTCCCTGTGCTCTCCATGGTTTGCTCGAGGACCCGAGCGCAGCAGTTCTGCTCCCTCCTGGCTGCCTCTCCCTGTGGCTCATCTCCCCGCTGTTCCCGCCCTGGGGAAAGCTGCTGCGGAGCAGACTCAGGGCTTGTCCTGACCCTGGGCATGGAGGGACCCGAGAGCACAACTGCGAGCACTCAAACGCTTCTGGGCTCACCAGAGCAGGCACAAAGTACGCAGCGGGGGCACATCTGCCTACAGGGAGTACTGTGGGGAACTTAAAACACTTGAATCACTTTTGTCTCCTCCTGTGGTGCAAAATGGACAGATCTCAACCCAGCACGTAGCAAAGTTAGATGTTGGATTCTTTTCTGGCTGAATAAATTACCCCTGACTACAGCTCCTTCGCGTCCCAGAGGGCTGGGCAGCAGCACGGCGCTCGGGCCAGCTCTGTGCTGGGGGCACCGCTGTGTAGAGTTGTGCACCTCGGCAGTGCCCCACACCTGGAGGCTTTGGACCCAGTGGGTCTGTCACTTATCTCGTGGGGCCCCCCAGGAGCGGGTCTCAGATCCAAATAAAGATGCTAGTCTCCTGTATAAAGAAAAAACTGGTGTTTGGGGAAATTACTCGTCTTGCACAGCCTTGAGCTGTCTCTCTCCATCCCACAGAGTTCCCCTCTCTCCTAGCGTGGATGTATTTGTTTTTCACTGGTTCTTTGATACCTGCATTTCTTCTCTCCCGAAGTTTAACTCTTCTACAAAAAAGAGGCTTAAATGTGTTTTCTGTATGTTCATGGTTGGGCTAGCAGAGCCATTCAGACAGGCCAGCCAAGCAGGTCAGAGGAAAGAAAGCCTTCCTGTGCTTTGTGGATTGCTGTCGTGGTTGGTGAAACTGGCAGGACAGGGGAAAAAAAAATGTCTCTGTGTGTGTGTACGTGGAAATCTTTGTAGCTCCAGTCTAGACCTTCCCTGCTGTTCAGGGAATGAGGGAAACTGCAGCCGGAGCAGCAAGGCTGGGTGAAATCATAATAGTCCCATTGACATCAGCCTGTGCTGGGTGGATGTGCAGACGTAACACCCTGTCAGGGACAATGTCTCGCGCTCGCACTGACGCACTGTTGTGACTGCGGGACCCTGTCTGACACCAGTTGTGCTGCTTTCTCATGCAACAGCCGAAATACCAATCAGGACGCTTCCTCTGAGCTTTAAGTAGGTCCAGGAGAGCTGTAGATCAGATATTGCAAAAGTAAACAGCACTTTAGCACCCTGTTTATACATGAACACGTATGAGGTATGATGAGACTAGCTTTTCCTTCCATAGTGCCATCAATGCTCTCCACTTCTGATGTGAGAAAATTGCATGCGCTACCCTGGAGGCTGAAACGTGTTGAGGTTGGCCAAAGACAGTGCATTGAGCCATACGTTGACCCAAATCATCACGAGATTCTGTGCGTTTCACGTCCCAGCTTTGTGGCGTTGAGGCCCTCCCTTCTATTTGTCAGGCTTCCAGGCACTGGTGTCTGGTGTTCCCACCCTGTCTGCCGCCCGGTCACACACAGCTTTTTGCTGGAACAGGAGCCTTTGATTTTTCATTTTGAAATAACTTTGCAGGGGGAAATTTCTTTCCTGGGTGTTTTTTTAAGGTTTCAGATGAAAAGAATAAAAAGGCTGTATCCAAACCAAAACCTTTTATGTTGGGGGCAAATGAAATGTTTCCCCTTCCCTTTTCCTAATTTGATAATGGTTTAAAACACAAACTGGAGTCAACCAGAAATGTTACAGTGCTATTATCCTCTTTTTCCTTCCTTTGATTGGCATGGATGCATTGCACTGCCTGCATCCTGACTTCCCCAGAAGACACTTCCCAGGAGCCTCTTTTTCCTTAGAACTCCAGCCCCGGCTGCCCAGGTTGTTCCTGTATGTACCAGATTAATGACATCAACTCTGCCAGTCTGCATCTGTGGCTGCAAAAATAGCAAGGTGGTGACTCAAAATGAAAAGTGCTTTCCAAGTGGTTATGTTGTATTTAGTATATTAAGCACCACCCCTCAGAGGAGGCGGATGAATGTGGAGGAGGAAGAGGTTGTTTTGGAGATTTTGTGAGAAACTTCTTTTGACTGACAGCATTCTGTGACAGTTCCCAAAAGCAGAGCTTTTTACTGGCTCCTGAATTTGCTTATCTTTGGGTAAACCTCCTCCCCAGCCTGCTGCCTCTCCTTCTTGGGATACTGAGGCGTTGTAAAGAAACAACAAAGGAAATGCCCCACGCTCTCCCCCATGGCACAGGGAGGTGTGATGAGTGCAGCTCGAGTCAGTTCTCAGCAGATGGGCTTGCAGCACAGCAACAGCTCCTGCATCCTCCAGAGTCATTTTGGCCCCCCCAGTGACCAGAATTTTGATCGTGTGTCCCTGATTTTCTGAGCTGTTGCTGACTTTTAAGACCTACTGCTTGGCTAACTGATGGAAAATGAAAACTTTAAAAGCGCTACCGGCAGCAAGGGTGGGGAAGGATTTATTGTGAAAGCCATGTATGGCACACTGGCCTATGCTATAACTGTGTATTGCAATTGTGCTCTGCAAACTTTGCCCCTGCAGACTGATGGAAAATGGCTAGATGGAGTATGGATTCATTTTCTAAAGGAAATGAGGATATAAATTCATTTAAGAAATGACATGCCAATTTTTCTTGCTCCATTTTCCTCTCATAATAAATGGTACAGCTGCCAGGAATTTTTGTGAAAATAACACTTGCTTTCTTCTTCCCTTTTTTTTTTTTTTTAAGTCCTGCTCAAACATTATAAAAGACCCAGAGCCAAATATATCATATTTAAGATATCAGTAGAGGTAAACCTTACTAAACAAATGAAGATCTGTGCCTGTCCCCGCTGACTGCTGACAATGATAGTGACATAGGCTGCAACATTACTTGCTCAAAACTTGGAGAAAATATATAACCCATTTACTTAATGGACTGAGCTATAATGTCATCAGTTAAGTGAATCCCGTGAATAAAGAACAAGATGAAGTAATTGCTTCCAAAACATCTCTGGAATGAAGTAAAGCTTCACAGTGACTGGTCTCCTGAGGTCCCATTGATAACCTCTTCTGAGCAAAGTTTCTTCTTCTGTGATGCAGAGATCCTTTTCCAGATGTTATTAAGGACTTAGTTCACTAGCCAGCGTTAAAGGGGCGGCTTGAGCTAACCCCACTGTCGCTGGCTTGTGGGTTGCCGTCCTGGTTTGGGTTAAATTGCAGCAACTGGAATAGGAGCCCCCTCTAACCGCACTGATTAAAATTGTTACAGAGGCATAGTGCCAAGTGCTTTTAGCTTGTAAGGGGGTATAATAGTCTTAATGCCTACAAAATAGGCTGTTGTAATGATCTGAGCATAACCCCAGAAGTCAGGCCTGTGTCCCGGGCGCGCTGTGCAGAGCTGGGCAGTCGTCCCCATACCTGTAGCCCATGCTGGGTGGTGCAGGCTGAGGTGTCGGTACCTTCATGAGGTGGGTGCTTGTGGCGGTGCAGATCGGCACTGGAGGAGCCAGGGACCACCACTGCAGAGAGGTGGCTGTCTCGCCGCTGGGATCCAAGCCCCCGCTGCCATGTGAACACAGGGCTGCTGGCTTCAGCCTCTGACCCCGAGCTGAGCTCAATGGCCGCAGCTCTGAACACCAGCCCCGTGCCTCCTGCTCTTCACTTTGCTTCTGACTCCCTATGCGGCCAAATTTGGGGGGAAAACAATCTGAATTGGCAAACTGGCATGCATATACTGTATTTCAGCTATATTTCTGGAGGTGCTGAGCACCTGTAGGTCCTATGTATAGCAGTTACAAACACAGCCAGGAAATGCCACAGAAAGCTGGGGTGTGTGTCCCAGCTGCGACGGTTTCAAAACAAATGACGAAACTCTGCTGGTCTAATATGGCAGTCTTCACTCCTTGACTGCTGTGGGAGACCAGCAGGAGCTGAGTCTACAGCATTTTCAGCTTATCTTTCACTTGGCTTTGACTTTTTTCTTAAGAGGCAAATAAACTGGAGAGAAAAGGCTGGTATGACATCCCACAGCAAAAGCAGAGAATGAAAGGCTTACCCGTCACTGAGTAGCTTGGCAGTGTCCCTGTAGAGGCTCTCTTTGCCCCAGGATTTCAGGGGTGTTGGGCCCCTGAGATCTAGGTGAAGGTCGTCTTCTGATAATGAAAAGAAACAACTGTTGGAAATGCTGGTTTTGTAGTCCACAGGACAGAAGAGTTGTTGTCCTGAATCTTGGCAGCTTTTACTGGTAACCTGTGACAGAAGACTAGGTTGGAAGGGACATCTGGGGGTCTTCTAGTCCAGCTGTCTTCTCAGGGCAGAGCTATTTTCAAAATCAAGTCTGGTCATATAAAATAATCAGTTTAGCCCTTGATGATCATTTTTAGATGTTTCTGTCTCTGAAGCCACAAAGAGCTAATCTGGCATTTGGCACAATGACTTAGGCAGAAATTTTCAGCTCTAGAGCAGCGAGGCAAGAAACTCCTGCGGTAGGTCAGCCGTGGGCAGGATAGCTCGTTTCTTTGTCTGTGGCAGATCCACTCGGCAAGGTTCCCACCTTCCGTCCCTGCTGCCGAGGGTCGTGGGATCCTCACAGTTGTGCAGAGCGTGAAACCAAGTGTTTGTGTGGCTGTGCTTGGGGAGCGGGGGCAGGAGTGGCAATGGGGATTGTGCACCAACAGTGCTTACGAAGCAAAATTAGTGGCCCTTCCTTGTTCCTAACTCTCCTTCCTTATTCTTTGGACAATGCCCCTGTCTGCCCTTCTCATGTAATTTTTGTATTTCCTTCAGCAATATTATTTGCACAATGTTTTTTTTTCCCCACACGCTCATTTTTCTGGCTACTTTACATTGGCTGAAATGTTGAGTTCTTTCCATCTGACTTAGAGGTTTTTGGTCTTACAATTGCTCTGGAAAAAAATAAGTGCTTAATTAACGTGCAACTACTGGGAGGGAGGAGAAAAAGGAAATACACAATGACATTCTTTTTGTTTAACAGAGAGGAGAGACCTGTGATACAGAACACACAAAAATGGGTTTTATCGAGAGATCTGGATTCTCTTTCTGTCCCGGTGCCTTCTGTGATTTCGAGCCAGTGCCTGATCTCTGAGCCTCCTTGCCTGCCTCCTGCTGTTGTGTCTTGCTTTCCTTTCCTTTTCACTTATTTTCTTATTTGTTGACATGGTGAGCAGCTTTGGGCTGGCACCATCCAGCCTAAAAAGTACCTGTTTCAGCTAGCAAAGCACCTGCCCTGCGATCCCTTTGCACTCAGTGGGGAAGAGAGACACCTCGGAATGCTTCACATCTGAAGTGGGATATATCACAGCTCTTAATGGAGCTCTTCTTTCATTTACCTGCAGTGGGAACCTAAAACTACTGTGTTGCTAACCTGGACAAAGAAAACCCAGTGGGAGCCTATGGAGGCTGGAGCATGTGCAGTGTTTATCACAAGCAGCTCAGCTGAAAACTTGAACACCTAACTATAAAAAATTATAATGCTAGGAAAAGCTACTTTTCCTGGGTTTCTTTCACACAAAGAATGTCGTTGCTGAGTATCACTATGAAAGCAAGCAGAGCAGAAATGACTTGAGCTCTTTTTTTGTAATAGCGGTGAAGGACTGTAGGCAAAATCAAGCACTGTTCTTCTGGGAGTAAATAAAAGAGCAGGGATCTGTGTTAGAGCAGCCCTTATGGAAACTTAGAGGAAACTTAAGGCCTGATACTTTGTTTGCAAGGTGATAAAGAATAATGAAGGTGCAGTGATTGGCGTGGGGAGTTTGCCCTGTCGGGTCGCTCTTTAGTGGAAGCGAATATTCTGTGTAGCTCCACATGATGAGCAGACTGCCTCATTAGAGCTGATCTGGGTGGAGGAATTACTTTGAAGGGGAAAGGAACTGCATGGTGTTGGCTTCTAAATGAAAAAACTTGTGGGATTATGATAGCAAAATGCGTAACACCAACAAGAAGTCTCACTAAAAAAAAAAAAAAGATCCCCTACCCCCAAGCCTCTCAATAGCTGTTTGGAAGTATGGCATTTTATTTGAGAACTGCAATAACAATGGAGCATGGAGGTCAGCAAGGCATTTCTAAAGGCAGTTGCAACTGCTGGGTGTGAGGATGGAAGAACAGGTCTCATAGCTGATCTGGTGGAGTCACCTCTCTGTGTCCACACTCATCATTTTCCTTACATCCCGGCTGCCCTCTCCTCCCTGCACTGTCCACCCTTATCTTTGCTCCCATTATATGTCTTTCCACTTGGGTTATTTTTGATAGATACACTTTTTCCTCAAAAAATCATGAAGATAATCTGTCATTTGCCACTGTGATTTTATGTGTTTTATTTCCTTTCCTACTGTGTATTGGGGTCATCTTTAGCTTTAGCTCTGGAAGGTGGGGGGTTTCTTTTCTTTTCCTGCTGCCCTGTGCTTGTGCAGTGCCCATCACCACAGAGCTCTATTCTGCTGCCATAAACTCTGTGATGAACCGCTCCTGCATGCACTGAGTTGTTGGACTCATCAGCCAGCAAGTGGCTGACAGTCTCTACAGTAGCTAACGTAGCCACTGCTTAGGTAAAATAGCAATAAAATTCTAATAATTAATTTGCTAGAGCCTTTTCTCATGGACAGATTTCCTGCTACAAAATTATGACTCAGACACCACAATGTTCAGTGGTCCATTCTCAAAGACTGAATGTTTTTTACCCAACAGGGTATTGAATCCATTCCCTAGGATGCGTTAGGTATTTGTGCAAGCACCATGTCGAGGTGGTGTTGTTATGGTAACTCTTCTGTATTAGTCTTGATTCCGCATATAGTGCAATTATGAATGCTGTTGTTTTAAAATAACTGAGCTGTCTCCAGTCCAGGGAGCCAACATTGCTCAGTAAGACCTGCACATCCACACTGAGGCAGAGCTGCTTTACCATATGTTGTTAAAATAAAAAGATGATTAGGGAAAATACCACATCAGAAATATTTCTGTGGAAAATCAATGGAGAAGTCCACACTTCCCTTGAACTTTCCTCCACAGCTATGAGACAGACACTGACTTTTTTTTTTTCCTTTTTAAAATAATTCAGGCTTGGTTCCCAGGTAATCACATGAGTCCAAACGAGCATTGTACTAATTGAAATGATTATATAAACTGTGATACTCACACAGAGGTGCTTTAGATAAGCCCCCTTTCACCCAAGTCTGTCAAAGTCCAGAAATAGTACACCCGTGCCAGACCTTCCTCAGTATATCCCAAAAAAGCCAGGGGGGAGAGCCGGGGAGCAGAGTGGCACATGCAGAGAGATGGAGTCCCCTGTTCACTGCCAGGTGAGGAGGCAGGGCCAGCTGGAAGTCCAGGGCAGGTGAAAGGCACTGACCCTGACCACTGCGCACGGAGGGGAGAGGGGACAGGGGACTTGCTTCTGGCCTTCCTGAGCAATAACTGCCTCTGCTCTGAGGTGTGTGATGAAGATCTTGGCCAGCTCACCTCAGGAATAGCTCTCTCAGACCTGGCCAGGAAGCTGTTATCTTTATCTCTGTAGTAGAGCTGGTCCAAGGCAGCATCCTGACCTGCAGAGCGCTGCGCGCTCAAGGTGCAAGCAGCTTTTTCAGATCAAAGTCTGAATTTCACAGCTTCAAACGTCCTCTTAACTCGTAGCCTCCAGCCCAAAGCCTCTTTCTCCTGGCCACCTCTGCAACCTTGGCCATATACCAGCCTCTCCTGCGAGGTTCGTACAGACGCTGCCACAGTGCAAGGACCTTCTCTTGCCCCCTCCCTTTCCAGGTTTAATCTGCTTTTCACTTGTCTGGATGTGAAGCAGCTCAGATCTCAGTGTAATATTAAGGATGCACAAAACCACTGAGGACTGTGGCTCCAGTGTCCACAATTTGCCTCAAGGCTCCAAAACATTCCCTGGATGTTGCCCAGGGGACTATAAATCCACTTCTATCTCTCCAGACTTTGAAGGACAGACATTTTCTCTTAAATGGACCTCTGTTTTCATTCCCTTATTTATCTGGAGCTGACACTTTAACACAGTAGAAGCAGCCAGACACTAAGAACAAAGAGCAACTCGAGTCCTTGACTTCTTCTGAGACTTGCAGCCTGTGTTTAAGAAGGGAAAAAAAACTAATCTAAAAACAAAGCAAGTGCTTTTACAGATTTGTCTCTTCGGCTTTTCTAAAACATAAAATAGGGAGGGCAAAGATTAGCAGTTTCTTCTACTTCATGAGATGCTAAAAAAAAAAGTCACAGAATAAAAAAAGAAAGAAACAAACAAAAGATTCGGTATACAAGGTGTTCCTTCGGTTTCTTGGGAAAAGCATAGAATCACAGAATGGTTTAGGTGGGAAGGGACCTGAAAGCCCACCCAGTCCCCCCCCTGCCCTGGGCAGGGACACCTCCCACCAGCCCAGGTTGCTCCAAGCCCCGTCCAACCTGGCCTTGAACCCCTCCAGGGATGGGGCAGCCACAGCTTCTCTGGGCAACCTGGGCCAGGGGCTCACCCCCCTCACAGCCAAGAATTTCTTCCCAAGATCTCATCTCAGTCTCCCCTCTGTCAGTGTAAAACCCTTCCCCCTCGTCCCACAGCTCCCCTCCCTGATCCAGAGTCCCTCCCCAGCTTTCCTGGAGCCCCTTTAGGGACTGGCAGGGTCTGGAAGGTCTCCCCGGAGCCTTCTCTTCTCCAGGCTGAACCCCCCCAGCTCTCTCAGCCTGTCCTCACAGCAGAGGGGCTCCAGCCCTCCCAGCATCTCCGGGGCCTCCTCTGGCCCCGCTCCCACAGCTCCGTGTCCTTCTGATGTCCCCAGAGCTGGAGGCAGCACTGCAGGGGGGTCTCCCCGAGTGGAGCAGAGGGGCAGAATCCCCCCCTTGCCCTGCTGCCCACGCTGCTGGGGATGCAGCCCAGGCTGTGGGGGGTTTCTGGGCAGTGAGGCTTGAGATTATTTGTCTGCAGTGCAAACCTTCACATTGAGCTTTTGAAAAATGTTTCATTTAACTAGATACTTGACCCTCTGTGTGGATAATGTGTCTCCAAAATGAAGGGAGGGAAGGAGGAGGCAAGGAAGAAGAAAGGTACTGTCTTTGCTCCTATTATCTTCAAAGAGTTCAACGTTTCTGCAGGGCTGCTAGATAAACTGTGAAGGAGAGATCTCCTGTCCTCCGCCCTGTCTGGTGGAGGGGCTGATTTCACTTTCTAACCATTTGCTGCAGCTTGTTTTACCAGGCCTCAGCTGCAAATAAACCAGATTACCCAGCTGGGCTGGCCTCAGCTGAGAGTATTACCACTTCCAAACACTGAAATCAAGCTTTTTCACTTCATGTTCAAGTACTGAATAAGGCTGAAACCAGTAATAGGGGAGAATGGTAAAGTGGCCAGACATCCAAAAGAGCTCCAAGCTGCGTGGCATAAGTGGTATCTCTTACTATGGCAATTTCCCCTTTTTGGGCAATTTTGGATGGAAGTGTCCCGTTTGCTTTTGCTGCGAACAAAACAATGACTCCTGCAGGCATGAGCACTGTGAGTTCTGAGAGGACGCAGAGAGCAGTTGTGCTGCTCTCAGTGTGGGCGGTGGGATCAGAAATGAGGAAAGCAGTGACCAGAGAGGGAGGCTGCAAGGACATAATTTGACCCAAAAGCAGTTTGGGTGTTGGTTTGGAAACAGTGCGCTAGTCATCCTAGCAGGCCTCGCCATTCCCTTCCTACAGCAGCAAGGGCTTCACAGGCTCTGCAAAACCCAGCCATTTATCGAATCACTCAG
Organism: Fratercula arctica; assembly: GCA_947846985.1. Classification (NCBI taxonomy): domain Eukaryota; kingdom Metazoa; phylum Chordata; class Aves; order Charadriiformes; family Alcidae; genus Fratercula; species Fratercula arctica. Next base: position 184,783 of record CANTUZ010000013.1, on the reverse strand, counting down.
ATAAGGACTTGTGGGAGTTTATATTTCAGGCAGCCAAGTTTGAAGCTCCTGGCCCTGGCCTTGAAGAGGAAAATTAAGCTGGTTCTAAACACGAAGGGTGGTTCTCACATGGGTTTTTCTGTCGCCACCATGTGAGACTAGCCCGTGCATACAACAGGCACTGAGCCACAGCCACTGAACGCATCCAGACTGCCAGCTGGACTTCAACCAGACATCCAAAGGTGAAATCTTATCTCCATGCCTGAGAGAAAACAGGAGGAGATGCAGATGGTCCCAATAAACCATTGCAGGAAACAAAGTACACTTGATAAGGAGCAAGGGAAAAGGAGGACGAGAATTCCTAATGTCAGTGATTCTGTTAAAGACTTTGACCATGCCTTATGGGAAACTGCAAAGTTAAAATATAAATAAACTGACTTTAAAACCTCAATATTGCAACAGTAGCGGGTGAGTTGAATTTAAATTACCTTCTGTAATTCTTGGAATGTCTAATGCTCTAAGAAAGTGTGATTTTTTCTTACCTCTTGCATAACTTTTTTTTGGTCAAATTTCTGAAGCAGTGTATTGATTTTTTTTTTTAAGGCAGAGATTATCAAGCCTGTTATCAGCTCTTTACAGTTAAGATGCAAGGAAGGAAACTAACAATTCAAGAGTAGGGGATTCTTCTCAAAGTCTTGCCCAAGGATCCTAACCCTTTTCTCAAAAGTCCCTGAGTATCAAAGCAAGATATGGATGGAAGCATCCTGTTAGTGACTGTCATTTTATTTTATGTATCTGCTGAGTGCAGTGCAGAGAGGGAATAATTTCCCAGCTCTAAATTACTGTAGGTCTTGTCCACAAATAGGCCCTGAGTGCTGCAGACTACATTGTGCATTTGCTCTTTGCGTTCTGAAAGACCTGTTGGCTTGAGAAAAAGGCAGTTTTGTATATGCTCATAAACAGTGACAATCAGACAGCCACACACATAAGGTCTAATTTGAAGGTTTACTTTTGTCTTCACCATCGGCATAAGAATGAGTATTACATCAGCAAGAGCACAGTCTAGCCTCCTCAACGGCTCAGCATTTGGGGATAAGTCCATGCGGACCTGCAATATTCTGTCTTATTGATGAGAATTAATTTAATAATACTGTTATGCCTCTACTGAACATAAAATCATTCTGTAAACCCTGGTGGGTTTTTCCCCCCTTCTGAAATGGTATATGAGACAAGGAAATCTACGGGACTCTCAGACTGACTGCTGATTCATTTCTGATTCATAAAAATAAACAGATAGCAAGACATATGTCTGAGCCAAACAGCATTTACTCTGTGGGAACATGTAAATGTAATAACACTCTTTAACAGGGTTAAACAATATTAGCCCTCTGATTTGTCATTATTAGTGTCACTAATTCTAGTTTCATGAACATCACTGAAAATACATGGCATGCAAAAAACAGCTACCATAATGTGAGCACATCCATCTGTCTTTCCAGAAGAAAAACAGGCTTGGCAGGGACTGCAGTTCTGCAAGGATTTGAAACAACAACTTTTTATTCATTAAAGTGTGGTTATGGTCTGAAAATGGACTTGGGGGAGAGGAGGAGGGAGGGAAAAAATGATCTCTCAGTACAGACAGCACTTAGCCATTCCAGTTTGTCTTCCATTGGCAATCTGCACTGACAGATACAATGGCTTATTACTGCCCCCATTGAAGCCAACGGAAAAACTCCCTGTTGAATTCAGTGGGAGAAAGACCAGACCCCAAATCTGGACTGCTGTCAACAGTGGGGAGCCAATGTCAGTCTAAACAGAGCAAATTTGGTTTCTTTCTGCCCCGTGTGTCTTCAGCAAATTGCCAGCTAAGTGTTGAATCCAGACTCTATAGCTCTTGAGGAGAGTGGCTGGTCAGGCTTTGCCAAGCTTGTGGAGTTTGAGGCTTTGCAAACCTCGTGAAATATTTACTAGCTTTGCAGGACGTGATTGACTTTTGCAAGCCAGTTCTCTGACTTCAGGTCAGTGCTCACCTCTTTGCCAGGACACTACCGTTTTGTCTCATGCCTCTGTCCACGTGCACGTGAAGGCGGTGGGGAAACGCGGCATCTGCACAGGGGTGCACTTCCCTGGAGCCACAGCCTGGACCATGTCCCTGCCCTGCCCTCCCTCCCCTCCCCACCTGCTGCGCAGACTGTGCTGTGCCCATCAGTCTCACTGGGTACAAAGCCTGACACAGTGGGGCCCCCCTCTGAGCTGCGAGGGGCTAATACCAATAAATAATAGCACCCCGAGTGGAAGAAATGCCTCTGCTGCAAATGAAGGGCCAGGCTGCGCTGAAGCACTGAGCTGGAAAGACAGACTGAGCCGTCTTTGCCCCTGCACGTGCCAGAGAGGCCAGGGATGACTGCAGCCTGTGCGGGAGCTGGAGGGGACACGGATACCTTCTGAGGCTGCTTCCCTCCAAGTGATAACTGTGCCCCAGTGGCCAGCCTTTCCCAGCAGGGAGCCCCAGCTTTTTCCCGGACCCTACCGGCACATGGGGGACGGTGGGCACAGACGGTGGGTGTCACCAGCAGCCTCTGGCTGCAGGGGCTGAGCACAGAGCAGTGGGAGATGGCGCCAGAAGAGGTTTTCAGAGGTACATGGCCTCTGCCTCATGAACCTGTTCTAAAAGCCCGGTGCAGAGGCGGTACTAGAACTGCCTTGCCCAGTCTGGTCCAGGATTTCCCTGCTCCCGTATATAGTTGGAAAGATGTTTTCCTAATGCCGAATTTCAGTTGTCTTTGCTGTAAAATAAGGTGATTTCTTAAGGAAGAAGAAGAGCAGTTGATCATTATCCTCTTTATAACAAACTTCTGCATATGGGAAGACTTTTATCATATCTTTCCTCATTCTTTTCTTTTCTAGACTAAACAAACCCAATTCCTACAGCCTTTTCTTACCGGTCATGTTTTCCAAATCTTTTATCATTGCTGTTTGCTCTTCTGTGGCCTCTCACAAATCGATCTATGTCTTTCTCAAATTATGGTGCCCAAAGCTGGACATCCTGCTTGTATTTTGCTACTTTGGATGTAGGAGGACAGTGAGGCAAACAGGATTAGCATGAGATGAGGAGCTGATTTTTAATCCCCTCCATTATCCCTCAGCTGGATAGCACTGCTGCAGGGTTTTAGGAGAAAAAAGAGCCGAAGCGGGAGCTCACTGAAGCACTGAACATCAAATTACATCAATTCCTAGTTATGACCAACTCTTAAATTATAAATAACCCTGAGGTTATTACTTTGCTCAGATAAATATTCACCTGTACATTCACCTCTGATGGGGTTTCGGGGACAGCATGAAAAGTTTGCCTCGCTTCAGCTTGACTCCTGCCAGCACCTCTGCCCCCCTACCGTGGAGCGGATCGCGACAGATATCACTGTGCCGACTACGGGAACAGGGGGAGGACACTGTTGTCATGTCCATGTTCTATCTGTCATCTACTGGTAGCTATTTATACTGCGTTTATCGCTGTGGTGGGGATGGGCAAAGGGTAATGGTAACACATTAGAGAGCCTTTGAAGCAGAGAGCTGAAAAAAGATACTGTTGGTTTTTTAATGTGCCAGACTGAGCCTGGGAGGGAGTAGCTACCTGTCACCACGCAGGGACGGCTCCGCAGGCACAGCGTCTCCACAGACCCACAGCCTTCCAGTGGTGCTCAGAATCCCTGAAAAATCACAGTCTGCATAGGAAAAATGCAAATCCCTTCAGGACTGAGCTCCAGGGCTTTAATAGCAGCATGTTGTTCTTTATGTGTTTTCAATATTTAAAGCCTGTTTTTCGTGACAGTGTTTCTTGTGGTATTTTCCACCCAAATTTTTTCTTTTTCTGTGCCTCTTCATTCCAGTAAAGATGTAGTTTTGCGCACTGCCTTCCTACAGTTGTGAAATCTCTGTGTGTCCATTAAGTTGAAGACAGTAATAGAAAATTAAATGAGTTTTATTATCTATTGTAGCAGTGCTAGTGAAAAGGTGGGAGCTGTATCTGTTTGGGCTGTGTAGCACAGGTAGAGCCAGAAAGCAAGACATGGCAGCACCTGGATTATTCATTTTGATTTTTTTCTTAATACTGTTTTTCCTCTCAATTGATTTGTAAGGAACCATCATTGCCTTTTATTGTTATAAACTAAGCTGTGCAGGAGGTTTCAAGTGAAACCATTTAGTTTTCTAATCCTCCACTTCCTTCATGAAAAAAACATTCCCCAAACGCTATGCATTCAGTTCCACAGGTGATGGGAAATCAAGGACCATTTTTAAATAGATTAATTTCTCCAGACAGTCCTGCCATTGACAAATACAGTTAATAACACTACACAATTTTAGCGAACACAGAGAAATGTTATATCTATTCATTCACCTGCAGAATAACTTAACACTGCGTGTCAGCATTTAAAGTGGATTGTCTGTAATTAGGCTGCTATAAAACACAAGTATACTGCTCACAGACAATAAAACCCATGAAAGTATCTTTGCAGTATGTCTGAGCACAGACAGTTATACATGACTGTAACAGTCTTTCACAGGAGACTCGTACAGAAGAAGAATAACGTGGATGTGTGTATATAAATGTATATACACACAAGCATACACACGCTACACAGAATAGATCTATCAGTCGTATTAGTTATGTATCACCTCCAGGGAAAACAGAACTTGGGTTTGGGGAAAATTTAAAGGAATTATTTTTAACTGAAAATTATTACATCTATGTCTGTGATCCCGAAAGACACCGGGGTTTCTCTGTCTTCCTCATCATTTTCCCTGGAGCCTACATAGTAGAATGAACAAAGCAGAAATGCAGAGATCTGTGGCTGCTCTGGAGACAAAGTCAGTCTCTTATGGCGCGGGAGAGCAGAACCAACACTGCTCTTTCCTTCAGCAGTCCAAAGCGCCTTCAGATACGCTATTGCTCTGCCAATGCAGAGGACATCCTTTGAGGGCTCTGGAGGCTTTGGCGTCACCCTGGACGCTGTTGCCAGCAGGTTGCAGCCCCAGAGAGTTGTTCTGCCACAAGAACAGAGCTGCTTATTCCCTCTGAAGCAGGATATCGAGGGGTGGGGAGTCCCAAATGGCCGGGGTGTCCGGACTCTTGGGTTGTATGGCCAACTGCACAGCCCCACCAAAGTGCTCCAGTCTCTTAGTCCTCTCCTTTGCCACGCAGGGATGGTGACCGGCCGCTCGGGAGGGTACAGAAGAAAAGGGCCGTATTGGTTGGGTTGGTGTGTCATGGCATGGTCCGGCGCAGAAGGTGCCCACGGGACACCTTCCTTCAGGCCGGTCTGGCTGCAGCTTATCTACAGCGCTCACGTCTGTCAACTGCACGTTTAATGGCACTGCTCTCTGGAAAGATGACATATATGGTTGGGCAATAAAAGCTGGAAAGAAGATTTCTAATTTTCACGTTAAGCCTGTCATTCATGTCATTAATATACATGTGATTCAGGAGGGCAACAACTTTTTTTTCATTCTTTTTTTGCTAAAAGCTTTGTGTATGTACCCACAGTCTGACAACCAAATGGGTCTGCCTTTCTTTTTTCCCCTCCAATATGTGGATTGCTTCTAATTCTGTCAGTCAAATGGAGCAGCAGTTTCAGGAGGGGAGTGATTAAGGCTCCCTCAGAATAAAGGACTGCATGCTGCGCCCCTGCTATTCATCAGAGCTGGAGATGGAAGAGCTATTCCGGGCTCCTGAATAACGTGATTTTTTCAAACATACAAAACACACCTTTGAAATACTGTACAAACAAAGCTCAAAATCTCCAAGTGCCATGCTTATTTTCTGTTTATCTCTTCATGCTTTATTTTCAGTTTTCAGCATGTGTGCCAGGATGCCACTCAGCCCAGGCGCTCGCTTGGTGCTTGACTGCAGACTGGCTCAGCAAAGCACTTGGTAGTTTCTTCATGTAGGTCTGTGCTTAACTTGACTTAAGCTTGTGCTTAAAGTAAAGCCTTTTATTATACAATTAGTTAAAAGAAACTTCCCAATTAGAACTGAACGCATGGTTTTGATGGGGGGAGGGGGGGGGGGCAAAAAATGCAGAGTAGGTGATACTACAGTGTTTCCCAAACCAGCATCAGTTTACCAAGCTATTTGTGTAAGGAAAAAACAAAAATATAAAAAAGCTGAAATGTTTTTGAACGTGTTTATAAGCAAAACATTTCCATTTATTGCAAACTGGCATTTTGCAATTTCTTCCAGCAGTATTTAGAAATCTTTAAAAAACACTTATAATGAAAAAAAACCCTAACCTTTTATTTATAGTCAAGCAATATATTTTATTGGACTTCAGATAACGTCTCTTTCCCTTTCGAGGAAGATTTTTGACAAACATTCAAGTTCCTCTGAAATACTGAGGTGTTTTTAGACTAATATTTATCAGCATTTATTCTTACTGATTCTTGACTACCAGACAAGACTTTGTTTCTTTAGTTAAGCTGTTCTCTTAAAAAAAACATGAAAGCACCGTTGGACATAGTAAAGCAGGAAGGGTGTCTGTGCGCTGTCCCCCGGCCCCTCGGGTGGCTGGCCCCGGCTGTGGCAAGGGCTGGAGGAGCGGCAACACGAGCTGGTGGGCAGTGGGCGAACCCAGAGCCCAGGAGAGGCCTCGCCGTCCTTTCAGGCTGGGAACCCGACAGCTTCCCAGCTCCACCCCCAGCAAGCCAGCATTTTCCAAGGAAAAGGGAGAAGAGGGGAGGCACAAGAACAAACACGCAAAAAAAGAGTTCTCCCTATACATTAGAATTAAAGTGAGAACGTGGACTGACTTTTTTGTTTGCAATTCAGTCAAAGATAAGCCCCATCTGTGTCTTTAGATGCATTGAGGGAACCAAGGCGGTACCTGTCCTGGCAGCAGGGCAGAGGAGCAGAGGCTTCAGTGGTGGTTCCGCAGATGGGAAACCAAATGGCTGTGACTTATCGGGGGAGTCAGGGAGTTTATTACAGGGCTGGTAACTGATCCACAGTCCCCAAATAGCAGTCCAGCACCACTGTCATAATACGATCTTCTCCATGCAGTTAAGATAAAAATATAGATGACTAGAAATTGTACTCCTACATACAAGTGTATCAAATGGATGATGGAGGTTCTCAGAGACCGACCATTTGTTGAAATGCAAGGTACTACTTCCTGATTACCTACTATGTTTTATGATGTGGTAAATTTATTATGGAGATAATATTCAATGCCCACACTTAACTGAATTCAAATCCAGGAGAACGTATCCAGGTCAGGGTTTTTTGTCATCACTTTTAATGGCTGCAAACATCCTGCACATGTGAGTGACTGTAACAGCACGTCCGCTGTGTTTGCTAAGGTACAATGGAGTGAACACTTTGGTACAACATGGTAAATGTTTCATGAAAAGAGTATCAAATGGACTGTCTAAAACCCTCAGAGACTGTCTGCTCTGCACTCAAATGCAGGACATTATTTCATGATTCCCTATGATCCCTTTGGCATTGTAATTCTAAACTGTGCAAAGAGAACTGGATGAGGGCGGATTACAAATTCTAGTCCATATAAAGAACCTGTAATTATTTGTTAAACTGTTTTGTTTAGTCTCCCCTTCTGCTCTCTCCAGACTGGGCTATGCAGTATTTTCCAGTTTAACTCCCTGACTGTATTACTACTTTATAAGAACTACGCGTACCTCCTCTTATTTTCTCACAGGGTTGGAGATGAGATTTCTCCTTCAGATCCCAGGCGATAACCTGAGCGCGGCTGCAGGCGGAGGATAACTGCCTGTGGGATACCAGCACCGGTCCCACACTGTGCTGATGGGACGTGTTTTGGCCTGACAGCAGACATTTCTGTATGAGCATTTTACATGTTTCCAGATGTCTTCTCGTACTTTTTTTCTTTTTGCTCTTGTTTCCCCTTAGTCATGACAGGATTTGTTTTGCTTCAAGATAGAATTTCCCCTAAACTGCAAGAAAGTATCTGCCTCTCTGGCCATCCTTCCTTTCTCAGAATAAGTGTCCCCTGCTCCATCTGGAGATGTGCCTGTGTCTATGCCTATATATATATATGTATCTATTGATATGTATATTCTTTCTTACCCTGTTCCACTGCGATTTAAAATAGCAACACTTTCCCAGTCTCTTCTCTCCCACCAGAGACAGGTAGGGTTATTTTGAAAGGTGTGAGGGTTGTTTGTTTTAATTTTTCTTTAAGTCATCAAAATGGTGTTAAATATAATTTTCATGAAATGCTCCAAACCCACTGCATCTGCCTGGGTGTATTGTTTTTCAGGCTCTCTCCCACCTCTAATCAGCTATGATTCGGCACAGTTGGCAGTCTCTGCTCAGTAAGCAGACTGTCTGAATCACAACTCAGCCCTAGAAAGGATGGTCTTTCTAGGTCAGGGCTAAATATACTGAGTATGGGGGTGAGGATGGAAAAGTTCTCGTTCCAGCTGCTATCCTGCACTGAGTCTGCAGGGATAAAACTCTCCGCCTTGCCGGCATGTCGGGAAACTTCATTCACTGCTCTCTGCAAGGGGAAGAGGGAAAGTCCTACAGTAATCCTGCCCCGGCAGCAGAGAGGTCCCCTGGCATTCAGAGGCGGTTCAGAGCAGCCTCACGATGGCTGTGAGCTGGATGGAGACAAGGGGCATCCAAGTAGCCACTGGTCACCTTGGCGTGAGCCAGGCTTTTGTCTAAACTTAATGTCACTCTTTCCTAGGACTCCCAGCTGTGGTGGTAGGATCACGAGGTCTGGCCTAGCCGGGCAGGGTGCCTTGCAAATGCGCTGGCCTGCGGGATGCTGCTTGTTCTGCGGTAGTTGCCCATCCTCAGGCAGCGAGGGATAGCTACCAGATCTTTTCCTGATCTTAGGGATACTTGCAGGCTGGCTGGCTAGCAAGGAGAGCAGGCTCAGGAAACCTTGCTGAGATATGGCTGTACTGCGAAGGGCAGGGTACAGATGACATTAAGCCGTGTTTGGATGAGGATGGCCCAGCTAGTTCATGAAGCACCAAGGCTGGCAGTGTAGGGAGAGCCAAGTGCTTCCTCCAGGGCTGACATTTGTGTGATGCCTTCTGAAGCACGTCAGCTATGGAAAGAGAGCACTCAGCATCTCCCTCCAGCCTGGTCCAGCTATTCCTCCAGCCCATGTCTGAGACTTGGCAATCTGGCTGGAAAAATTAGAGCACAAGTCCATATGCAGTTTAAAGCCAGTAACAAAACAAACTCCCTTTTCCAGGAGTGGGACTACATTTCCATTGGCCCCTTCCTATTAATTCTGTAATACCATCTTTCATTTTTATGTAATGCACTAGCCTTCTGCAAGAGTTTTCTTTCCTTTTAGAAGATGAAGCTTCAAGATTGTTACAGTTGCTAGAGGCAACTATTCTGCAAAATCTTTTGATAAAGTGTATTTATCTAATTAAAAATCTTTTAACAGCACCATGCCTGTAGGATCAAATATCTCATTTATACTTGCAGGGCTGGGGCAAGTGTTTGCTTCTTCTGTAGAACCACAGATAAACAGGGACTGGAGGGGCACAAAATGGGTGCTCCAACTCAGCTAATCCTAATGCACCTTTTCCAATAAAAAAGTGGGGTCTAAGATGTCTCTGGTTTATTACTGGAAGAAAAGTAATGGGGATGGGGGAGGAGTAAGCTTATAATGGTGTCAATTCAATGTAGTTGGCAACAAGAGTAGAACAGCCTTACATCAGTGACATTTTCCAGTGAAACAAACCTGTTGTACAGAGAACAATTTTTAATTAACTCTGTATCTCATGTGTGGAGGAACGTGAGCAAACTTCTTTATGACTTTACTTTTGGCTGCAAAGTATATCCCAGTTTTTCTTCTCCAAGAATAGCTTCATGAGGTGAGTGGCAGGGAAGAGAGGGTTTCTAAATATGCCTGTGGAACTCGGTACAAAGCAACTTTGCAAGCACTTTATTGATTTTTTTTATCTGCTTCTTTTACATGGTGCAGAGCATGGTGTATTAAACATTAAATGGTACTCAGAGAATCTTTAAGAAGACAAGTCTTGGTTGAAATTAGTATGGGTTTTGGAGGAACCAAATACTTGATGCTCAGCCTTGACAAGAAAGAGCCCAGGTGGCCAAGGTGGCCCCATCAGCGTGGCAGCGCCACTGACCTGGCATCTCTCCTGGCTCAAGGAATGGCCCAGGGGCTGCTGGTGGCCCAGGGTAGACCTCCTCCTGCTCTCGCCACCCCCACCACAGGCACCCTGCTGTAACGAAGGGTGAAAAGCCTTTTTTTTTTTCTGGTGGTGTTACCCTGTCCTGTGTGTTTGCCTCTTCTTGAGTGGGGAGTGCCAGGCAAAATGTGGGGGACAAAGCTCAAACAGGGAACCCTTGAACCCTTGAAAGCTCAGGGGTGAAATCAGGAAGGAACTATGTCAGTGCCATGGCAAGGTTTATGCTGCCATGTGAGAGCCACGCTGAAGCACAGTATAATGTCTGGAGATTCTTCTCCAGAAACTGAAGCTACTGAATCACAAAATTAAACACCTTCTCTCTATTTTTTTTAACCTATCCTAGCAAAATAACTTCTGCTCTTAATTAACTTACCCAGACAACACCAGAAACCAATCATTGTTAGCTATTGGTGTGTCTGGTTTGGCTGCATTTCTTCATGTTGCTGAAGATGTGCACAGAGCTCTGCAAGCAAAACCAAGGCAGACGCTTGGACTAGCTACAATCTGAACTAGCGTACAGACAAAAAAAGCATAGAAAATGAGTTTAAAAAAGCACATGAGCATCTCTTTGGCTTTGCACATCTTTTGACATTCCAGGAACATTGTTCAAAATGTAGATTGCACTTACAGCCACAAAAGGAGGTTGATGATTTCCAGTCAAGCTGAAAAAATGAGTATTTCATGGGAAGTTGAAAAGGAATTAAAAAGAACTGTTTATAAACCAATTGGTTTCACTTCTGGTCCTGAGGCTCTCCAGAGCTCAGGTATGTGTCTCAGTGGGGTTCCCTGCTTGGCCCGTACCCCCCTGCCAGTGCTACTCCCACTAACGTGCATAGATTAGAGCTGCGTTGCAGACATAGTAATGGCATGTTGAAAAGCATAGATCATAGGGGAGCTGAAATTTGTATAATTTAGCACAAATTAGATTGCATTTCTATAATCCTAATAAGCATAAAGATGGATCCAGAGGGATTGTTACAAACCAAACCAGAATAATAAACTCATCCAGAATTTACCTAATGGACAAAAGGAGAGACAGTTCTCAAATAATGGGCACATCAAATGAACCGAGAAGCATCTCAATAAGAGGAAATATGATCCAGTTCTGGGATGCTGGGGCATGCAGTGGGACGTGGAGGAACTTCGCAAATTGTAGCTGTGTTGGAGCGAGATGCTGATGAGCGGGTAGCAGACTCTCGCTCTTAAATACAAGAGTCAAGGAAGTACTTTATGTATGGATGAATAATTGCTTTTATGAGGCCAGCTCCTTCATTGGAGCTAATGGACAATTTGTCATTGACGTCAATGGGATGGCACTAACCTGTAACAAGAAAATAATAATGGTCTTGTCTGTGACATAAAGCCAAAAAAAACCCCAAACAACCAAAAAAAAAACCAAAAAAGAGCCAGTATTCACAGCAGCCAAGAGCCTTCTGCATGGATCTAGGAACACTGTACTTGGTGAATCATTTCTCCGTGAGATAGAGCATTTGTTCTGTTCCTGATTTATCTCCAAGCAAATTTAGACTACTCAAAATCGATTTGCTCATTATAAATTTTTTCAATGCCTATGGGCAAACTCCTGGCTTCTGCTGTTTCCTACTGTTATTTCTGCTGAGCAATTGGTTGCCTCGCTCACGTGGTTCTGCTCTTGCTCCCTGCCTGTGTGATGCGACGTTATAAATAGAGAACTGGTAAAATTCCCAGCTATCCGTATTTCACAGAGATGGGCTGGCATGGCTCAGAAGTGTTCTGTTACACTACCTGTTACATGGTAAGCCCCAAAATTCAGAGATTCTTTTTTAGAGTAATTTCGGAGCACCTGTTCTTAAAATGAACTGGGTGCCCATGTTGACAAGCAAAAAAGCAAAGCAAAGCACATAAGGCAGTAGCTAGGAAGACCTCAAAAGGGTTTCCCTAGGGGAGCCATTGAATCAGGAACCTGCATTCCATTAATGAAAATGATTTTGCTGATACAGGTTTTTCACAATAATTTGTTTGGGTTGGATTGGTATTTAGGAGGGAGAAGCCTAAAGAACATTACTGGAAATGATGCTGTGGAGCCTGCTGAGTCTTAAGGTAATACCAGCCCAGTGTCAGTACATTTTATGGACACTCCTATAGCTCCTCTAGTTATTTTCTGTGTGGGATTTAAGCAGTAGCCTGGAGGGGATTTTACAGACCTCATTGCAGGGGGGGTGGACTAGATGACCTCTAAAGGTGCCTTCCAACCCAAACTATTCTATGACTCCATGACCCATGTCCCATTGCAGGAGCGGATCCAACTGTTACTCACCAGTGTAAGAAGCAAGCTCTGTTCAACTGCGCAGTCTGCAAGAGTAGCCCAGGCTCAGCTTAGGTCTGTTACATACAAGTAAGGTGCCATTTCGAACTCACACAAGTAACGTACAGGTTTGTCAGACTAAGTAGCCCATCTGACGTTGGGTTTAGCAGTGAGCCATCGTGCCTTTATTGGGATCCTTTGTTCTTGCAGTACCTTATACCAAAGACGTTTTTTGGAAATGCTAAGAATTTGCATGGTATTAAAATGCATGTTCCGTTGGGCTTTCCAGTTAATTCTTTCTTTCTCCTTCTTTTTTTTTTTTAAACAAATAGTTTTACCATTGTTCAATTTTTTCTTTTATTTAAGCAAAATTTTCAGCCATTCAGTGCCTCTGTCAAGATTTTTTCTTTCATTACTTTATGGCAGATGAAAGTTAAGAGGTCCAATTACTAACATTTTATGATAGCACAGAATATTATTAAAGCACTTAAGAGGTTATTAACACCTTTTATGTACCTCATTATTTAAAAGCCTGCCATATTTAATCATTTTAGCACCATTAAATTGGCATTAACAACAACCCTATGACTTACACTCTGAAGTGTCACCATTTGACAACACTAATGCAATAAAACATCTCACAGAAACCTGGAGGCACCAGGTGAACTATGCTACTTACAAAAATTGGTCTTTTTCATGGCTTTCAACCCCAGAGAGCTGCAAGGAGTGCCAGGGGTGTCCCCACCTCACCGTACAGGCAGTGCCTGCTGCTGGAGAGCCTGCGGGAGCCGGTACATGCTTTTGGCAGGAAAGCTGGGCTTGGTGTAGGGCCACCTGCAGCGGCGAGGAACACATGGCACTGACGGGGATCTCCGAGCACAGAGAAGCAGGAGTTAATCCTAATTCAGGCCTCTGTGGTGCCCGAGCACAGGTCTCAGGGCACCCTTTTGTCTCCCAGTGGGTGCTGTAGCACCTTTGCTGTCTCCCAGTGTCCATGACAAGTCACAGGCTTAGGCTCTGAGGGCCCTTAATCCAGTGACTGTCACACTCCTACCTGTGCCTGATGATGGATGAGTAACTTTTATAGATATGCAAGGGAATAGTAGAAAAGCTCTTCATTCCCTGTCCTGCTGGGTCCCTCTGTTTACAGGAGCAGTTACACATGCTGCTCCCTCTTGTAAAGCTGTAAAATTATTTATCCTGCGAGCCTCCTCTTCTGTCCCTTTCCTTGCTCTTTTTTCTCACTCCCTTTGCTGCGGAGGGCTGAGGCTGACATACAATCTGGTGGTTAGCACTTACACACTCAATATCAACCTCTACCTGTTGATTATCAAGGACAAAAAACAACAGCCACGAGTGGCTAAGTGGAACATCATGTTAATCAAGTCAGAAATATTATTTTTACAACCTCCTGATTAGTTCTAACAACCTGCTATAAGCTAGTGGGACTGAGTGGGTCGGAAAAGCTCTGGCGACTTTGGGACTTCTCCAGCCCCTGCTTTTCAGCTCTCAAGCTGAAACTCCAGGAGCAAGATTCAATTCACATGGGACTTTTCCCCAGGAAAATATGGGATGAATTGTGTTTTCTCTTTAAGGCTTACAAACAAATCCCTTTCCCATAATCATTATTTTCATAGATGAGCGTTACTAATATATTTTTGCATTTTAAAGCACATCCTTGAATTTACTCTGGCAATGGCTGTACAGCTGAACACAGAATCAGGGAAATCTATTCCATGACTTACCTGCCTGGACTTCAGTAGTATTCCCTTTCTTTGTGATTGTCTAACAGAAAAAAATGGAAAGGGTCCCAAAAGCCTGAAGTTTGGAGCCATAAAAGGCCTCCTGAGTTTTTTTTCAGATGCTGGCACTCAAGACAAGTGACTGTGTCAAAACCCCAACAGGTCCATGTACAAAACATATCAGTTCCATCTGCTGGAAGGATGCCACCACCACTATCAGTAAATTAGTTCAGACATTTGGGGAGAGTAAATGTCAGTATTTGTAACTCAGAAGGGTCAGGGCATTACGCTGTTAATGAGGCTGCCTGTCCATGGCCAAATTCCCCCGTGTACGTGATCCATGGGCGCTTCCCTGTTTCCATTGCCCTTGGAGGGATGTATTCATATTCCAGGCCAGCCATGCTTGGGTTTGGTTTGCTGTTTGTATTACATCTGTATCTGTAGCAGTTAAATGCTAGTAGGTCTTCAGGTCTGTTAAACAAATTATGAAAGCCTTTAAACATCCTGTGCTGGGCTCTAACCCCACAGCCGACATGCCGATCCTCAGGTGCGAGTGGAAAGAAATGAATAGGGCTTCCTGCCAGTCCCCCTCTCCAGTGAAGCCAACTCCCTCATTATCTGGAAAGGCAGGGGGTTAATTAGCATGTATTAGTGTAGGGTTTAACAGCAGTGCTCTGGCCCTGAGGAGCATAAAGCCATGTCTTGCTTTCTCCTGCAGGTCTAGTTCCTATCTCCCCAGGTGCCTCCAATCTCTCTGGAGTTTCCTGTCCCTCCTTCCTGCAGCTCCCTCACCTTTTATAAGGCATTTGGGGTTTTTTTTCCTTTTGGTTGCTGTAGAACCCTTCACTGGAAGATTCCTGATAATAAATGGGCTGAAGCAAGAGAGGGAGATATTTTATTTTTCAAAACAGCTTAGACGTGAGTGCAAATTTTACTTGGATTTGAACTCTTAATTCATTTGGCCCTTTTGAGAAATGTCCCCTTGCTGGCCCTTTGCACAGCCAAGGGGTTTCTCAAGCCTACTGCAGCACTGGGTCTGCCATGACCTTCTTCCCCTGTGCTGTTGCCATGCCGGAGCCGGGACACGTCCTTGGAACCGTGTCCGTGAGGTGTGTACCCGCTGTGCCCACCCCAGGGCCAGGGGGAGGAAGGCCGTAGCTGCCTGCGCATCTCATCCCTCCCCCTGCTCGTGCCGGCTGAGGTGGACAGAGAGAGGATGGTCTCTGCGGAGTCAGCAGCGGCTCCCGCTTGCCAGCGTGGGCAGTGTGGCTGCGATGCTCCTCAGTGGCTGCAGCGGCAGAGTGAGTGATCAAAGTGGGCGAGGACTGGGCCCCAGGGGGAGGGAGCCTAGAGGTGAGGAGCTGCTGTATATTTATATGTATTATGTTATATAATACTATTCTTAAAATGGCAAAACCCAGATCCTGCCTATTTGAGAAAGCTTTATCTGTTGTATCAATACAGTTGCAGCAACATGTAACTGTGTATATTCAATGCTGTAGAATAGCTCCTGTGTGGCTCTTCCTGCTTAGTCTTCATTATCCAGAGGTGTAACTTTTATTTTCTATATGGGCAGATAGCTTATATATGCTAACTGTTTTCCTGTAAAACTTGTAGCGGTGAGACTCAGTACCTAAAGGCAGTGTGACTAGGTGAGACTATCCATGGGCCGCTTAGCATTGCGCAAGTGAAATGGTTTAGTCCCTGTGGTTATTTCAGACTCACTATTGCTCTTTACCTGCTGAGTTAACTTTAAAACCTGTCTCAGCACTTGTTCTGCTTGTGCAAATGCACTTCACTGGGACATTCATCCCAGCCCAAGCAGCCAAGCCAGCAGAAGTTTCTAGTTTAGCCTGTCCTTTATCGGTCAAGGGGACTGTCTCCTCGGCAAGCAGAGCTAGGCGATTTGGCTGTGTTTGCAGAGTATCAGCCCAGGCTGGTGCAGACCCAGGATCATTTATCATCTGGGTGTATGATGGATGAGGTGATATGAATTGATGGCTTTGGTCCATTACTGTTGGAACCAACTGATCTCCTTATTGGCAGCCTCAGCAGAAAGTCTGGGAGAGACTCTTGGTGCCCAGTGGCATCTTTCCCTCCTTGCGGGGAGGTGAGGGTCTGTGAGCAATCAGCACAGTGACCCCTGAGATTTTGCTGCCTCTGCTTTCTGGAGCTCTTTTCCACCCTGCCAGGGCTCAGTGGACACTCCAGATTTCCTGCTGCGAGGCGCAGGAGCCACCTCCCCAGTGACTTATTGCCCAGGACCCCCAGGCAGGTGATGCAGATCCCACGGATTTCCACCCTGGGATTTGCATGGCTGCTTGGCGGCCGGTTTGAAGCACCGAGGTATTTGCATTTGTAAGTGTGTCTCTTCTTCTGCCCCAGATCCCACAGCGAGCTCCGCTCAGAGCTGCGGCGTCGCGCGGGTTGGCTCGCTTGTGCAGCTCACCGGGTGCTTGCTGCAGAGTCGGCATTTCAGGTTAAAGTTAGCCCTGACTTTTAAGGTCTGTTCCAACCCATTTAACTCCTGTGCTTTTAGTGAAAAACAAACAAACAAGCAAAAAACTAACACAAAACTAAAATGGGAAATATAAAAGCTTATATCAGCTCCTGTAACTCACAAAGTAGAGGGGAAAGCTACAGTAAATTTACAGTCAGAAAAAGAAGAGCTGTGCTTTATATAAGCTCTCACTTTGTTCAGAGACAGTTTATTATCAAAGGATAATTTTAGGTGGCAGTTATTGCTGGAGTATTTTGTACTGGTTTTTTAATTACTACTTTTTTGTTACACAGCACGATTCTTGAGCAGACACTCAAACAAGCAAGATTGGCTCATCATTCCTCTTTAATTCCACATCATGTCACTTTGGAAGGGAAATGGCTTGGTAAAAGCCAGAGAGTTCAGATACGATGCTGGCAGATCGTTATGAAATATTCACAAGACATTTAGTTTAACTTGGTGCTAATTGAACACTGACAGCACAAGTTACTCCTGCCTGCAGCAATAGTCTATCACGTTTAGGGAAGTGGCGTTCCTTCCCCTTTGATGCTGTGCTAGAGAGGAGCTGAGAGGGAGCACAGTTCACAACGGTCAACACCTGGGCGAGCAGTGCTAGAGACTGACGCGATCCTGCACCCACCGTGCCAGAATCCTCCAAAGCTGGTGAAAGGTTATTTGCATGGGGGCTGTAATGAGACTTCAGCGCTCTCTGTGAAAATACTGAGTGCTATGTGAGGTGAATTTAAATTGATACAGATATTTTGGGGGATATCTTCCTTAGTGAAGACACTTGAAAGCAAGGCTGTTTGCAGATTAGCTAATGTCACTTTTCTGAAGCCTGCCCCAAAAGCCCTCCTTGCCCTGAGATGAGAGCATTTCCAGGGCAGTTAGTGATGTAACAGTGTGTTCCTTTATGGAGACATGGACTGACTTACCTCTCTTTCATTTTTATTTTTATAGCTCAACATACTGTTTGCTGATATTTGTGAATTTGTTTCTTATTTGTCAGTCAAGCTTCCCCGTGGACATTTAATTACAGGATTTTTCCTACCATTTAGTTGTCTCTTATTCCAGAGCCAATCAGAGTTTGAAACAGAGTAGCAATGCCATCATTTTAGTTATCAGACATGATGTGCGGTCTAGATAGCTTGGATCAAAACTCAGTACCCAGCTCTGCCTGAAACCCTCTTCACATCTGTGATTTAGATGCAGTCATCTGCCTCAGGTGCCTTAGTTTCCCCGCTTTGGAGAAAGGCCATGTTGTTAATCAAGGACTTTTCCCATCTTCCCATTGCGGGGCGTTTGTTCCAGGCTTGTCCTGCGTGGTTGGCACAGGGGTGTGCGGAGAGAGCGTGCAGGGACGGCTGCCTCAGTAGGCGCTTGCCAGCCATGTTTTGTCACTCTCGGCATAGCGGAAGGACTAAAAGACTTTTACTTGTAGCAACACAATAAGAAAAGTGACCTGGAACATTTTTAATCCACTGGGGGAAATATGCCCCTGTCTGCCCAGTTTGCCTATTTTGAGCAGTTAAACTGGAGATGGAATCACATATGAGAAGGTGTTAATGTAACTGAATATTGAGGTGACAGTCACTTAGATTATATGAGTTCACCAAGCAAATGGCGTGGTGACGCTGAGCTCTGACAAGAGCACTTGCTGGCTGTAGAAAGGCAGCCAGTAGTGCAACCACCAGAACTGACTAAAGCAGTAGTAGTACAACTAGTAGTACCACCTAAGAGCTCCAGCAGCTCAAAGGAGTGAAGACCCATTGCTCGATGCTTGTACAAATGTAGAAAAAACGGTCATCCCCTTCCCCGTAATCTTTATGGGAAGCTGCGGAAGATGAGGAAAAATGTGAGTAATATTGCATGGGCAGTAGTCACGGCACACACCAGCGCTGAGGCTTTGTTTTTCCATTTTATACAGAAATCATTGAAAGAGGGGAGTGTTAAGAAAGGGTTTAAAGGAGGCAGCTGTTACTTTTTGAAAGCTTGGTGGAGGAAAGTTTCTGAGCTGGGCAGATGGGACGCAGCAGCAGCTGATGACTTATCTTTGGGGTGATCCCATTTCGCTTGGCTCCAGCACCAGGACTGGCAGTGGAGGCGAGTGAAATGGGGATCACCACAAAGGAGCTTCTGTCTGAGTTGGGGAGCGCTCACCTGGGATTGCAGAGAAGAGTGACCAGGTAAATGCAAGCAACTGAGGAAAAGATCTTTTCAGTAGTGTTCTGCTGGGCCATGAGAGGGCAAAGGAACAGCTCTCAAAGTAAGAGATACAGATGTTTCAATATGAAAAAAGAAAAGGATAATTTTAACTACATTAACATCTTGGATGCTCTGGAGAATGAATCTGAGATGCCCAAGCAGAATCGAGATGTAAGGGCTGAGCTGAAAGCCCTAGAAACTGAGTATTTCTGCCCTAGAACTTTATACAAAGTGGCTAATAGCTGCAGACACCAACCTGCTGTAAAAACACACCTTGCTTTCAACAGAGACATGATCTTGGACATATTTTCAAAAGCTGAGGATGCAATACCAGACTAAAAGAGCTCCCAGGCTTTCTGTTGGTGAATCTCCCACTCTTGGATCGCTGAATATCACTCTCCCAGTAATACTGTCCTTGGGGGGGTCAAGTAAACTTCCAGACCCCTGTGTCTGTATGAAATATCCTCACCGGGAGAAGTGGAGGGAGGGACATGAAATGTCCCATACTCAGCAGAACCCTGCTCCAACTGGCTTCCATAAGCATCACTCATCAGGAGGGAAAATAAATGAGGCTTTCAAAATTGTTTTACTTGATTCATTTCATTCTGGGCTAGAGCAAGGCAAATAGACAGTGGGAGGACTTCACTGATAAAGTGTTTTGGGTTGGTTTTTTTTTTCCAAAGCAGAGAATACCAGAAGATAACACAACAGCAAATTACTGCATATTTTAAGCACTTGTAACTAAACATTCCCTTTTGGGGCTGCGCCAGGTATCTCACAGTGCCAGTGAAAATGGGATACAGATGTTCGCTTGTTTGGATGGAGACACTGCGATAATTCATGCCTGCTACAAATGATAGGATGCCTCCTGCTCACAAAAGAATACCCTGATCTTTTTGTCAGTAATAAGAAAATATATTCTCTGTTCCTATATTATGGAAAATAAGGCCTGTAAAAACTGTGAACTGGGCAAGCATGTTTTTTTGTTCCCAAAACGTAACTTCTGTTGTAGCGGCGCAGCCTGGGCTGCTAAAAGTGCTGCCACCGCGATGCCAGCCCAAGGGTGTCATGGCTCACAGAGGAGCGAGCTGGTGTCTGGGACAGGTACACGGAGCGTTAAATACCTGCTGCTAAATGTGTATGAACAGAGGACTTGAGCTTGCAGAACAGTGGAGGTTTGGGATGTTTTCTCTGAGACTTTTTTTACGACCTTAGCTTTGAATACTTGCTTATTTTTGTAAGATGAACTTAGGTGTTTTAAAAATGTTACCTCTGATTTTGAGCTTGCTTATGGTGAAAATAGTCACATTAAAGTCCATGGTAACAGTGTTCAGGAATGTGATCTGTCTGTTTTAATGGACGTTATGGAAATGGGAGCTGTACACCCTGAAACCCATAGGGATGGGACAGGGACAAAGAAGAGCTGGGCCCCTCACACTGCAACGTAACGGCAGGGCTGCCGCTCCACTCGCCTTCTGCTGTTTCATGTTGCAGATAACTGCAGAACTGGCATCTGCCAAAAGAACCTGTTAGCATACCTGAATACTCGCACCGCTGCTTTCCCCCTGTTGTGCTCCTCTCAGGAGAGGTACAGACAGGTTCACGCCTGCTGCGTGGCTTCAGGTGGAAGGAATGCATGTGCAAAGGGGGAGGTAGAAATCACGCTCTTTAAATTAGACTCCACTTCTTGAAATCTGAGCTCTTGGCTTTCCCTGCCTGCTGTCCTATTTTTCACTTTCTTCTTGCAGTGCTGATATTAAAATGAGGATTATTATTTTTTTTTAAATCTTTTTAGTTCATTTTCATGATGGAGCTGTAACTGAATCCAAAATCACACTTCTGGGAATCCAGCACCAATGTTGTATGAAGGTTTTAAAGGTGTGCAGTCTTTTCTCTCGCTCCCCTGAATTTTACTTTCTCAGTAATTTTTATGAAGGGAGTTTGGGCTTGACACAACTGGCACAGTTTAGGATGTAATGACTTATTCTTCTGGTTTATTTGGGAGATGTTTAACCATTTGCTCACCTTTCTCAAGATGTAGGTTGACTTTTAACTGAAAAATCTAATTTTGAAACAAAAAGCCCTGAAAATCTTTTAATTCAGTAGCACTTAAATGCAGTGCTTTATTTCCCTAATTTTTTTCAACTGTTTTTCTTGACTTAAACACTCACCAGATTTTTTTTTCAATTTAATGAAAAATTTTGGCATTCTGAAATGGCATCTTTTGCAGGACTGAGTGTTAACTGAATGTTTTGCCCTCATGTTTACTACACTGAATTTATCACATCACTGCAGACCATGGGCAACCTTAGCTAGCCCTATATATTAGGGTAGTGATTTTTCAGTCCTTGTCAATATGCAGACCATTCAAAACTTTTCAGAGGAAATGTGGGTGCCTGGATAGCAAATTTCAGGCTTCTAACAGCTGAATACCTTTTCTTATGTCTCTGTGGACTCCTTGAAGTCCCCAGGCCCCCAGAAGTTCATGGAACAAGCTAGAAACTACTTCAGGTTCACTCCCACTTGCTCACATAATATAGTAGTTCAGCAAATATGCGCTGCCCCACTGGTGTTTCTTCAGTGGAGGTAGTCTCAGCCAGAAATAAAGGCAGGGTCTATTTTTTTCTTCTGTAAGTATGTTCAAAACATGAATTTCCATGAGTTTCCAACATAAGACCTATATCTGTATGGTAAGTAGAGTCACTTTCACTTGCAAATGAGGTTGGATCTGCTAAAAAATCTGCTAATTTGCAATAAAAATAGCATCCATCTTTGCTCTGCAAATATAGCCTATTTGAAAACTGTCCCATTTTCAGAACTGTAGCAGCTTGTAGGATGGGAGAAAGGGGAAGAAGGAAATACCTTGCATTCGAAGTCATTTCATATTTCTCCAGGACTATTTCACACACCTTTAGTCATTATGTTGCGTTTTTGCGTTGTCACATTAATTTTCACAGCAACAGACTGATATAAACAGTGTGACTGCACTGCAGAAGCAAGGGAAGCTGCATTGATTGGGAGGGAGAAGGATTTGTTCAGACATAAATATCTCCTGCCATATTGAGGGGAGTTTAAAAAAAAAAAAAAAGGCCAGCCAAGAAATTGCTTTTTTGTGGGAACGTTCTGTTTCTCTTTTATTTTTTTTTTTTTTTTTCTTTTTCATGTGTGCTTCAGTGTGAGAGACCAAGAATGAGGGGGAACCAAGTGGCTATTTAATGAGTCTGGGAAGCTGAATTCAGATGCGCTTTCAGGTGGGTGAAACTGCAAGGAATGGAAGGCAAGGAAGGTGAACATGTATGCAGAAGATGGTATTAAAGAAGGAGGCCTGGTCGTGTAAGGTCTTGTTGGGGAAACTGCTGACTTTCTTGCAGGTTAAATGCTTGAAGGAACTGTAGAGTCGGGCTCCAAGAAAATAAGGGCATACGTCAAAAAATCAGCACCTCAGCACACAAACAGGTGCAGAAAATACCAGGTGCAGAGAGGAAAGCCAGTGCAATGCCTTCTATCCCAATCTTCCTGCACCCAATGAAGGACACAGAGACTGCACAGAGAAGAGCAGGTATTGTTGTACCTATAGAGCAATGCCTGCCTGGCCACCACTTTTATTCCTGATGTATTGGGTCGCTATATGGATGCCTCTAAAGCTCCAGACTTTCCAAAACTTTCCATTAGGGGAGGATGAGATGGATTTCTTGCTGTGTAGTTTCCTGTCTCACCTGTTGGTGATGTTTCCCATGAGGAACTTGGCACTCTGGGGACTAGGAAATGTGTGGCATCAATCTAGGATTCCAGGGTAGCACAGAAAATGTCAGTAGTATCTTCGAAGGATTTGTAGGACTAAGACCTTTCCTGTTCTAGTGCCCAGATCTGCCTGGCTTGGCAATGCTGCTTCTGGCTTGCTGTGGCCAGTGTGATGACACTCAATGCTGGAAATGGTTCCCTGTGCTCCCACGGCTTTTCCTTTAAGGGAGGGGCTGAGAGATGCCTCAGCTTCGAAGCTGATGATTTGAGTTCTCTGTTGGCACTCATCCCTCCTCAAGTATTTTGGGGTAGAGCTTGTGGACTGGTGCAAGAAAATAAGTCCACCATTAAAGAGGTGTGAGGAAAAGTCCCAGTATCTGAGCAGAGGTTTTGCCAGTAAGGATGGGGGGTTGCAGCTCTGAATGCCTTATTCCCACCCCTTCTCCTGTGCTAAGGCCAGCTGTGATGGGTGACACCATGTCTCACACAGCGTCTGAGCCTTGAACTGAGCCTTCTACTTGGTATGTCCAAGTTCCTGACACCAAAAACCTTGGGTGGAAACTTGTTTATGTCAGGATGGTTTGCAGTAGGCAAAGCTCTTAAAAGAACAGCTAATTGCATATTCATAATGGCACATCCAGTACTTCAGAGGCGGCCTTAATTTCTACTGTGGTGAATCTGGAAATTTACCTCTGGCCATGCTCAGCAGCATCTATCCCCAGTCTTGGAAGAGTATGGATCAAGAGGAGCTTTTTGGCCCTTTTCCTCTGAGAAAGAACCACTAATTTCTTCAATTTGAGCACATTATTATTTTTTTGACAAAACTCGATGATACAGCTCTATATACCAGTTGGAAGAAACGTGATGTGTGTCATGAATACTAATATCCATTTGACAGTATCCTATAAATTCAACACATTTTGAAGAGTGTTAACAAGAGTTGTAGGAACCATACTTAAATTCTTCCCTTTTTTTTTTTTTTTTTTTTCCAATTAAAAGAAAAGGAAGCTAGTGAGAGTCTGTATTTGTATCCAAAACAAATATGGCTTGGGTCACGGCAAGACTTCTGCACGCCGTGCTAGACCTGGGTCTACAGCAAATTCATTGATTTTTGTCTCCATGAATCACCCTAAAGCTATAGGCAACAAAAGCTGAAGCTATGTAGATGTGATTTCTAGTTCATTTGTTGTTCATTAGAAAGATTTTCTCTCTTCTATTTGCGGCACCCCTGCTGCTGCTTGTTCATTAGGAGAATGGAATGTATTCCAAATATTTCCTAGCTCTGGCAGGGCAGATGGTGGAAAGTAATTTTC
The DNA here is from genome assembly GCA_947846985.1 of Fratercula arctica. Taxonomy (NCBI): domain Eukaryota; kingdom Metazoa; phylum Chordata; class Aves; order Charadriiformes; family Alcidae; genus Fratercula; species Fratercula arctica. The sequence goes on along the minus strand of CANTUZ010000013.1, from coordinate 160,804 downwards.
CAAACTCTTCTGGAAAAGGGGGGGGAAAAACCCACTCAAATAACCCCAAGCCACCCCCTGCACATGGGAAGAATCCAGTATTTCTGAGTGCAGACGTGCTGTGCGCTTTCTGTCTCTTTGGTTGTACAGTGCTGTGTGTCGGAGCAGTGGGAAGTGTATGAATGGGAATGTATCACAGTACGTGTGGGATGTTAGCAAGGCTGGGGTGTTTTTTCACAGGAAGCTGCATTCGCAAAGAGCACACAGCAACATGCAGTACCCTAAAAGATGTGTGTGAAGAAGTGAGTGAGATCAATTTCCCTAAATCTTCTGGGCAACCCAATGCCTAAGGTAACCCTGAGGAGGGAAGACAGAGCCTGGACCGTGCTGCAGTTTCACCATCCAGCCCTGCACAGAGGCGTGAGGCAAACTGGAAGCTCCTCAGACATGCCGTCCCCATCCCCTGCCCGTCACCAGTGCGGGCAGAAGGATGTCCAAGTGCACAGACAATGGCGGAGGAAGCAGCTCTGTCTGCGTTTCCCTTCTGCTCCCTGGGGAGCTGGGGGAGCACGCAAGCCAGGGCCAGATTTAGCTCTTGGATCCACATGAAACATCTCTGTGCTGGCTGGTCCCTTTCTTCGTGCTCAGCCTCTCGTCATGGGAGTGGAAGTCGCGCACACACACAAGGGGAACAGAAGAGCCGAGCCAATATTCAGCAGGCAGAGCCAGGAGCACAATGCGGGGGAACAAAGAGCGGGGGCTGTGTTGACTGCCTTCCCGGTGGCATTCACCCCTCCTGCCTGGAGCTGGTTTCCTCTTTTCATGAGCCTCTTGACCTGCAGATCCCTCTCGTCAGCAGACAGACCCCAAAGCCCCGCGGCTGGATCCTTATGCCTCTTCAGATCAAACCAGCAAAACGCTTTGGACACAGAGCCTGAACTGTGTGTTTGCATCGAGGCTTTAAGCTCCTTTGCGCTGGCACCTGGGGCTCCTATTTGTTTTGCGGTTCCTGAGGACAGCAATGGTGCTCTCTAAGTCAATACAAACAAACCCAGGAAGGCCTGAGGCAGCACGGCAGAGCTGACTGAGCGCTGCCAGCCCCAGACTGTGATGGGCTCCAGCCCTGGAAGATGCCTCTGGTGCCAATTTGGGCTGTCAGCTCAGGCCAGCACCCCCAAAATCTCACACGGAGAAACCTGGCAGAACAAGGAACTTCCTCAAAAGCAGGGCATCAGTTGCCCCGTCTGTACCACTGAGACGCCCAGCTTTGGAGGGAGGTGCTTTGGCTGTAAAACCCCATCCGATTTTCAAAGCTTGCCATTAGTGACAGGCTGCCAAACCCCCTCTTTCTGCAGGCCCTCCGGTGTTGCAGAGTGTGTGGGGCATGTGGAGGGGTTGGGGCCTCTCCCTTGATCTGTTCCCACAGCTGGGCCTTCGGTGCAGGTGTGTGAACAAGCGGTTGAAGGCTGGGAGCAGGGTGTCCCCACCGAGCAGGAGGCAGGAGCCCCCTCAGCCTGCGTCCAGCTTTGGGGTAGCTCTGTCCCGTGGCTCCCAGCCCTTCTGTGGGCTCGTGAAGTGTTAGTGCAGTCAGGCTGCGCAGTTGCACAATGGCTCTGCGGAAGCAGCATTGTGAAACGGATGCTTTCTGTAGCTGCCGTGACCTTAAAACCCATTGCTCGGTCACCCAGCGGAAAAAATCAGGAGAATTCCTTCTGAAGAGCTGGTGCTGTGTCACCGGCCGTGTTGCTGCTGCTGGGAGCTGGCTTTTCCTCTTTGTCGAGCCGGAGCTGCCGCCAGCCGGGACCGTCTCACCACACCAAGTCAGCTGAGAGTCAGGAATTTGTCTAAGCTACGTTAAATACCTAAATACACATTTTTCACAGCCTGACAGAGTATTAAACTCCTCTCCATCAGCTATGGCCGACAGCCTTCAGAGATGAGCAGTGGCTATAATTGATTCATCAAGACTCCTGTTAATTTGTTTTTGCTCAATTGTAGCAATGTATTTGATTCCCGATTATTATGCTCTGGAGTCAAGCTTCCTTTAAGTAGTTTACAATGTAGCCTACGTATGTGTAAAAAAATTTATCGCAATCGTGTTTTTAATTACAATGCATACAATAATATCAAAAGGAGAGAGGGGGAGGAAGGGAGGGAACCCAGACTAAGTTTTTAATTGGTTTAATAGTGAGATTTGGTTCAGTGAGAACAGGGCGTATTGGTTTCCTTGGAAACATTGGCAATGTATTAACTGTATAAAATCTAGCATAAAAGATTTGCAAAAGTGAAGCTTTAGGTTTTAACTGATATTATAACTCTTTGCATTTGGAAAATCAGATTCACCTGTGGCCCCTGGAGTCCCAAAAAGGTATATTTTTTATTTTCTCTCTTATGACTTAATAATTTCACAGATTATCAGAATCATTAGAAATCTAAAACTGCAATAACAACAAAAAAAAAAGCTTCACAAATACAGTATCCCTGATTCATATGATTTAATTAGATGTGCCTGTAAGTTCTCTTTGTGCCAAGCAGTACCAGGCTCAGGCAAGACTCCATGTGATTTGAGAAAGAAGTACAAAAATTTGGCTTTTTAAACATTCCAGTGAAACTAGAGCTTATTGGCAATGGATGGGGAATGGGGGTTGTGGTCAGTTCATCACACGTTGTCTCTGCTGCTCCTTCCCCCTCGGGGGGGGGGACTCCTCACACTCTTCCCTGCTCCAGGGTGGGCTCCTCTCTCCATGGGGTCACAGGTCCTGCCAGGAGCCTGCTCCAGAGTGGGCTCTCCGTGGGGTCACAGCCTCCTTCAGTCACCTGGCATGGGGTCCTCCAGGGGCTGCAGGGGGATATCTGCTCCACCGTGGGCCTCCAGGGGCTGCAGGGGGATATCTGCTCCACCGTGGGCCTCCAGGGGCTGCAGGGGGATATCTGCTCCACCGTGGGCCTCCAGGGGCTGCAGGGGGATATCTGCTCCACCGTGGGCCTCCAGGGGCTGCAGGGGGATATCTGCTCCACCGTGGGCCTCCAGGGGCTGCAGGGGGATATCTGCTCCACCGTGGACCTCCAGGGGCTGCGAGGGGACAGTCTGCCTCACCACGGGCTTCACCAGGGCCTGCAAGGGGATATCTGCTCTGGTGCCTGGAGCGCCTCTTCCCCTCCTTCTTCACTGACCTCGGTTTTCTACATAGTTGTTTCTCTCGCTCCTCTCTCTCCTGGTTGTTGTCACATGTGGGTTTTTTTCCCCCTTCTTAAACATGTTATCCCAGAGGTGCTGCCACTGTCACTGATGGTCTCAGCCGTGCCCGGTGGTGGGCCCATCTTGGAGCCGGTGGCATTGGCTCTATCAGGCACAGGGGAAGCTTCTGGCAGCTTCTCACAGAAGCCACCCACGTAGCTACCCCAAGCACACTCCACTACCAAACCCCTGCCACACAAACCCAATACATGAAGTCTTTGATGCTGCTATTTTTCCTGGCATATGTGTTAGGAAACAGAGTATTCCTCAGAGGCAGCATGTTGGGTTTGGGGCTATAACACCCCAAAGCACCACATAAGGTCAAATATACATTTTAAGGTTGTTCTCACCTGAAGTTAAAACATTTTCTTTTCATTCTCTTTGAAAATCAGGCTCTCAAATTACCAACTTTGCCTTTTTCGTGTTAGAAAACAAAGTCTTGTGAGGGAGGATTCAGCTTTCTGCAGTCAAGTGGGATTGAAACAACCGATTTTAGTATCTGTGATTCACCTCTGAGCCCAAACTGCGATGATATAGTGCATCTGGGGATCAAATACTACAGAAACTCTCTGTTAAACAAAAGGGAGAAAAAAGACTGCAGATAAAGTACCAGATGTAGGATTTTAGACTATCGGAGAAGAGAATGGATGGCTTGGTTTTAGCATGTAAGACTAATCACTCAGTTGAAATCATCTCAGCAGCTGAGTAAATAGACTTACGGAAAAGGCATTTATGGGAGCATTTGTGTTCCAGGATCCTCCCTCTTTCCCAGTCCTGTTTGTTTCTTTTCCTGTCTCCCGGGTGTTGAAGCTTCCCAGTTAACAGGTTTATTAGGCAGCGATGACGATGTCAGATGTGCCGCCAGGCCCGCGGCGGCCCCCCAAGGGCCGAGCCGGTGGAGCCCGAGTTCAGCGGGCAGCTGCCCCGCCGCGGCCATGGGGGGCTCAGCCGCGCCGAGCTCCCACTGCCCGACGCCGCGGGCACCGCCTCGGCGTGTACCGTCCGTCTACGGACAGACCTCCGCCCCCGACGCCCACCCCCGCGCGTTCCTGTGGGTGTTCTCCCGGGCGCCTCGGAGGAGCACGTCCGGGGTGTGCAATAACCGGGGTCTAAAGGAACAGGGGTTCCGGGGCTCCCCGCGCAGGGAACGGCCGAGTTCACGGGCGCAGGCCAGGCCCAGTCGCGGCTCTGGAGCGCCTGAGCGGCGACGCGGTTCGATGGTGCCCGGCCCGGCACCCCTGGATCCCCCCGGAGTCCCCCGGCCCGGCGGGCGCAGGGCGCGCGCTGCCCACGGGCCTATCCCTTTAAGGCGGCGGCGCGGGAGGGCGCGAGCTACGCCTTTGTCGTGGCACAGGGTCACGACGCGGTCACGGCCCCGCCCCACGTGGAGCTGGAGCCCAGGCGGCCGGGCGCGCCCCGCCTCCCTGCGCTGATTGGCTGCTGCGCGCCCGGGGGCCGGGTTCCCCCGCCTCTGATTGTCGTTTACAGGCCGGGGGGCGGGGTAACGCCGGCCCGTGACACCGGGCACCTCCGCGGGGATTTAAAGGACCAGAGCCCCTCCCACCGCCCTCCCGATGGCGGCGGGTTCGCGGTGGGCGACACACCCCGGATCCCCGCGTGTGCGCACGTGCTCACATGTGCGTCCGCGGGTGCGCGCGGCATCGCGTAAGGGCGAGGCGACCCGCGCGCTCGGAGCGGCCCGAACGGTGGTGCTGCGGGGTCGGTGCCGTTTCGTGTTCGTGCGGGTTCAAGCCCTTCCCCGGGCGCTGCCGCGTCCCTACGAGCCGCCCCGGTCTGCCGGCCCGGGACCGCGGCAGTTCCCCGCGGGGGGGGCGGGGGCGGGCGGCTCCGTCAAGGTGTGAGGGCGCGGGGTCCGCCCGGTGGCACCAGCGGGGCCGTGTCGGCCCCCGAAAGGGGTGGAATGGGCTGCAGTGATGTTCTGGTGGCTTCGGTAAAAATATTCATCGGAAACAAACACTCGCTGACTTTTCAGCTGTCCCGGTGGGGGAGAAAACCCCCCGAACGGGGCAGAAGGCGGCCCTGGGCAGAGGTGGCGGGAGGCACCTGGGAGGCAGCAGGCAGGGATGGGGGTTCCGGAGCCTTTTGGGTGGGATGTTGGTTGAGGTTGTTGGTCATTGGGTGACTCTTAGCAGATGGGATGAGGTCTCGGAAGGAAGATGCTTCTGCCGTTCCAAACCAGGGTGAGGGCTTGTCTGCCGAAGACTTAATCCACAATATCTCACAGACTTTAAATCACCCCTGAGACGTAGCTGTAGTGACTTCCAAAGGCAAACAAGCCCTTAGCTAAAACTGGCAAGCATCCGCCTCCCTGCCCAGCATTGTTCTGCTGCTGCAGCAGAGATCGGGCTCCAGTTGTCTGGGAGAAAACTCGCATTTCTGGTACCAAACAGTTAAAAAAAATAAACTTAACCTAAGACGTTAGCCACCAGAAAGTGGAAACTGTGTCTGGAATTGTTAGAAATAAGTCTTGCTTGAAAATAAATATAGAATTATTCACCATGGTAACTATTGCCCTATTGCATTAGTGCATATCGATTTAACTTTAATCCAAAGACTAATGCTGTGAAATATTTGGTCTCTTTAATGGACAACTGTTTAGTTAATAAAGCTTGGGGGAGTTGTGGAGCTTTTTGTTTTGGCTTTCCTTAGATTGCCTCAACCACTTTTGGAAGAAAATGATTTGACTCTTAGGGTTACTTATTTCTCACATGGTTCTCTCTTTCCAATTACATTTTATGAATTTACCCTTAGTGCTGCACTATAATGACTATATGGGGTTGTCCAAATCTTTAACTACTGCTGAAGTGTTGCAGTGAGGAATAAAAGGAAAGATTGAAATGTGACTGCAAAGGGAATGCCTGACTTCTGGTCTGGCAATGAGGGAAAGAAATTACATTATAGTCTAAAACCAGACAGAGCAGACTCAGTTGTCCACATCGTTCAGTTTGTCCAATACCTCAGGTGTTGCTGAAGCTCCCGTTGGCCCGAGGCCCCACGAGCAGCCCCGGTCACCCTGGAATTTTGTGGCAAAACCAGGAAGTGAAGGGAGATCTGGCAGTGCCAGACTTGTCTTGGAGCTGTCAGAGGTGTCTCTAGGGAGAACATAAAAAGCAACTGAAAAGAGCTGATCAGCGACAGAATAGAGGAGCCAAAATCAACAAAAGTGTGTTCTGGGAGTATCCCGGCAGCTGGTAGAGAAGAAACTCTGACAAACAGCAGTGGGATGGAGGGTGGATAGTGTTATTACAAAGAACAGGGTGAAGCATTTAAGTTAGCTGATGTACTTTTAATTTTTACAAGCCCATCTGGGATGACTTTAATTATTTGTTCTTAAATCATGGTGGAAAAATGCTGATTGTTCTTAAAGCCACATGAGTCGTTCCGATGAAATCAGAATGGTAGTAAACAGTGCGTTTTTAAACCAGCATCGACTTGCAAACAGTTACTTTTCTTTTTCTTGTTTTTTTAAGGAAGGTTAGGAAGATGTGCAAACTTGCATCAGCCTGCATCTGGAACCGGAGCCTTTATCCACCAAAGCTTTGTAACCCCCCTGAAGAAGTTGTTGATTCATGGGATGAGGGTGGACACTCTCTCACGGCTCAGGCACAACTTGGGCCCCAGTTGCCTGGCCCAGGCCTGCACAGCTACCGCTGCTGTTGGGCTCCGCTGGACGCCTCCTCTGCCCCAGCACCCATCCCCAGCACCTCCTGCCTGTGCCCCGGCCCCGGCCGGCATTGTGCCCCATGGCGAGAGGCTGCGCAGCGAGCGCGGAGACTGTCACCCACCAGTCAGGGAACGGACCGGCCACAGAAGAACAATGTATTACTTAAAGGTGCATCTACTTGCTTGAATACCATTTAAGGATGTTCTGTGTCTTAAAATACAAGAATTCTGAATCGCACATGAACTGTGGCTGCCCGGGGCTGGCAGCGGTGGCGGGGCGGCTGCTGGCAGGTGCCTCGTGTGACAGGGGGAAGCGCGTAGTGTCACTGCAACTTGTTTATGGCTGCGCTACCTGTTCCAAGTGCAAAGGAGTGTCAGTGGTGAGCTGGTGGCTCCCCTCCGCTCACAGCCACCTTTGCTGGCAAGGCCTATTGGGAGAGGGTCTCTGATACTCAGCTCCAAGTGTCTTAAAAAGAAAAAAGTATATTTCCAGCTAAATAATAAAAAAAGTGTGATGATTGATAAAGCTATCTATCTGAACTAGCATTTGTCTTCAGAGTTTTGACCGTGCGTATGCCTTGCTTTAACTTTCCGGCTGACCTTTCTGGGGCTGGCAGGCTCCCACTCACGCCAGCCCATGTCCTTGTAATGGGTAACGCTGCTCCACATTTTCATTTACGGAAATTTGACTGGCACAAAAGAAACTGAGACTTCAGGACCAGCATGAAGGAATGGGCCAGGAGGCAGGTAAGAATTTCCCCTCCTGCGCTACCCGTGAGGAAACTGAGGCTGTGATCAAAATATAAAAAAAGGACTGGAAATGCTTTATTTCCAGTTCTAGCATAGATTTTTTTTTCCAGGTAGTTGTCCTCTCCCAGGCCTGGGCACCACCCCCCTGCTCTCCGCTGCGTTTGGGGAATGGCACATGTACAATAATTCACGTCTGCTCAGCGTTGGGGAGCACAAACTTCTCAAAGCTCATTTCCATCCAGCTGCGAGATCCTCTTCCATGTTTCCTTTGGATTAATAATTGTTGGGAGTCACCATCTGTCAAGTGGCAAAGAGTAAATGACTAAACAACCCGGCAATTCCTCGTTCCTTCTCTTCGGGCATTTTCACAGGACTGGATGGGGCCACAGGACTAAAGCGCTGGCGCATATTTAACATTAGTTTGTAAGTGGTCATGTAAAAATAAATTCCATTTTTGGGGGGAGAAATAAAGGTTAAACCTTACTCAGTGAGTGCCACCATGACTGGACCTGACGCTCGACACCATCCATCCTGTGTGATTTCTGCAGCTTTGTACGAGATTTGGGTTGGTGGTCAGTGCCGCTCTTGGTGCAATCTTCCCAGCACCATCTCTTGAGAGCTGGGAACTCCGCATCCTTCCAAATCCTGGATCAGAGCTATCAGGAACTATGGAAAAATAGGCTTTCTTAGAAGATAACCGAAGCTGTCTATCTCCCAGTAACAGGATTCACCGAGTATTATAGCAGCCACTTCGCACCACTATAGTTAAGCTTGTTTCAGCATTTTTCATTATAAACCTCTGTTTTCACGGGTTTATTTCCCAACGAAAAAAAACAAAAAATCTGTCTTGACTAAAACTTGGCACACTGAGCGCTCGGGGAAGAGGTATTTTCCCTTTTACCTGTCTAGAAAGTGAACGGGGTCGCTCTGTTTTAAAGTGGGCAGTTTCTGCGCTTGGCGGCGGCGCCGAGGCTTCCGGCGGGGTTTGCACCGGGTCAGCCGCGGCCAAACCGCCTCTTGCAGGTCACCCCCCCGTTTCTTTTCCAGTCATTCTTGTTTGTCCTTTGAAACGCTGCATTTGGGAACGCTCCGTGCAAAGAAAGCCCGAAGCTCCGCGGCTCTCGTGCCGGGGCGGGGGGAGACTCGGCAGCCGCCGGCCGGGGCGGGGCGGGGCGGGCGCCGCGGGACCGAGCCCGCCCGGCGACAGCTCTTCCCGCAGAACGAGCAAATCCGGGCGCTTTTGGGGCTGTTTGCGGAGCCGCCGCCGGGCCGGGCCGGGCCGGGACCGGGGGGGTGCGGCGATGCCGACCCCCTCCCGTGCCCTCGCCCCCGCGCGGGCGGCCCGGGGCGCGCGCCCGCCGGCCCCGCCCCCGCCTGGCGGCGGCGCGAGGACAGGGCAGTCCCCGTCTGGCGCTGACGTCACGGAGCCCGCCCGCGGCGGGCGGCGGCGCGCGGCCGCGTCCCCGTGGCCGTGAATGAGCGCGGGGGGCGGGAGCGGAGCGGGCGGGCGGGCACCGCGCTCCCTCCGCGCTCCTCCGCGCTCCCGCCGCGCCGCGCCCCACAAAAGTGCGGGGCCGCCGCGGCCCGGCCCAGCCCAGCCCAGCCGCCTCCCGGGCCGAGGGGGCGCGGAGCAGCCGCCGAGCCCCGCCGCCCCGAGCCCCGCCGCCCCGCTGCGGGGGGCGCTGCGCCGCGCCGGGCTGGGGTTTTTATTTCCAATTTTTGATCGCAGCTGCATTTCCCTCCCCCCGCCCCCCCGCGCCGAGGAGGAGCCCAGGCTTTATGTGGTGCTGCCCGGAGAGCGCTCGGCAGCCGTGAAGTTCTTTGTGTCGCCGTGGCCGCCTTTTTTTTTTTTTTCTTTTTTTTTTTTTTTTTTTTTAAATGTATAACTTCATGGGTCTGAACAGCACGGCGGTAGCTATTCAGCCCAATGTGTCCTGCACATGCAACTGCAAAAGGTCTTTGTTCCAGAGCATGGAGATCAGTAAGTACTTGTCCTGCCGCGGGCCGGCCCGACGCCGCGGGTGCGGGAGCGGGGGGTACGGCGGCGCCCCGCCGCGGGCGGGGAAGTTCCCGGGGGGGCTGCGGGCAGCGCCGGGACCCTTCGCCGCGATGCGCCTTCTCCGAGCGATTGGGGTTGGGTTTTTTCCCCCCGCCGTGCGAGCTCTGCCCGCTCATCTGTTGCTGTCGCGGTGTCCGGAGCGGGTGTGACACGGCGCGACGGAGCCCGGGCCGGGCCGGCGGCTCCCGCGCTCTCCACACCCCCCCCCCCCCCCGCGCCCTCCCGGCATCGCCGCCTGAAATCCCGGCTCGGCCCCGTCGACACCCGCATCTTGCCCCTCCAGCCTCCGCGGTGCTCCGGCCGCTGCGGCCGCCCCTGCCCCGCGCCCCCCACGCCCCCGCCGCGGGGGATGCTGGGGGGCCCCGGCCCCCGGCTCCTCCGGTGTCTCCGCCAGCCCCGTGTGAATCCCCCTCCTCGCCTAACCGGGGGCGGGTGGGGGGGAGCACTGCGGTCCTGACACCCGAGTAGGGCTTATATTTGGGAACCTGTCCCGTCCCTCCCCCCCGCCTCCAGCCCCTGCGGGCTTCTTGTTATGAAGGACTATTTGCCTTTTTTTATTAACGTTTTTCAGCCCTTGCAGAGTAGCAGTGAGTTCGATGCCTGACCTAAATACCCACTACTTTTGGGTGTGCTCTTTCCCTCTTGGAAATGAAGTGCATGGAGGTGAGAGAGAAAGAGTATTATTGCTGAGGAAAGAGAAATGAGTTGGTTTCTCTGGCAATTTAAAGCAAGTGGTATTTTCTGTAATGGGAAAATTTTCAAGGCATCCCGGGCTGGGTGGGTTGTCAGGACTGTGCCCAGCTTGACGCCTTGTTCTGTGCTGTGAAATCTAAACCCTACACAGACTAATGCAAAATGGCCCAGAATGAAAACTTGGGAAAGAGTCTTGATTTTGCATATATTCCTGGCACGGCAATGGGGCAGGCTCGCGCTTGGTGCAGTAGGGGAAAGTCAGCTGGGCTGTGCCTGTTTCTGCTAGCACAGGATCGGCCCCGGTACCTCCAGCGGGGCTGCAGAGCGGTATTTTGGAGTCAGCATCTGTCCCTTGGTATTTTGGATGGCTTTTGTCCAGTGTCATCTGCCTTCGCCTTCTCCAGTTTCATCGTTGTTTAATTCAGGTGTCTCAGTCCTGGGGAAGGTCTGTAGGCATTTGTATACTGAGTACTAAAATGTCTTCATTCTGAATTTTAGCATAAACCATACCCTTTGTCCTGTATGCACATTTAATCTTGATTTAATCTCATTCGTGTTCAGACAAAACTAAGCTGGATTTGCCTGATTTTATTAACACTACCAGTACTGAATAGCCCATTATTCTTTGCTGACTTTAACAGGCCGGGCTAGATGCGCATACCAATAGCAGTGTATAAATAATGAAGATACAGTTCTTTTTTGTGTCAGCCAGTTGGTAAACATAAACCGTGTCCCACAGAATTGCAAGGATGAGAGACTTTACTTTGTGTCTGATCAAGGCTCATGGTTATGATAAAAGTTGTGAATTGAAATGTGTAATGTCTTTTGAATAAAAAGCTTCTCTTCCAGTCTAACTCTTGGCATGAGGTTTTGTTGGAACAACTCAGGCTTTTAATTTCATTCCTTGACTTATTAGAAATAGCATATTTTGTAATTTTTTCTCATTTTTTTCAGCATATGAAAAGCTTGGTAGGAGGCAGGTGCCAGTTATGGATGGGGGGCTGTGAGAGGCTGGGGACGGTGGAGTGCACTGGGGGACACTGTGCCCGTCCCCTGTGTCAGCTTTGGGGTCCCAACACGTCGGCGCTGAGTTCCTGTTAGCTCCCAGGAGCCTTGGATCGGGCTCCCTTAATGCTGCCCTTCCTTATTTCGTTTTCGTCTGGGTTTCTTTATCACCGGTGTTTATTTATTTCCCGCCGTGTTGGCAGCATTGGCTCACCTCTGTGTTGCAGGAGGGCTTCGGTTGCACTGCAGGAGCTGCTTCCTCCACCTGGGGTCGGTGGAAAGGATGGCGTTCAGCCTTCGCGAGATAAATTCATTATACAGCTTTTTTCCCCCTCCAGTCGCTTGATGTTATTTATCTTTCGAATATGACTCTGAGGGAACCTCAGAGCAGCTACCACCACATGCTATTTAATTTTCTACTCAAAAGTTACCATGCAGGAATGCTTCAGGAAAATGGCATAACTGTAAACTCTTTAATTTAACCCTCTAATTAGGTTAACTATACAAGTGATCCCCAAAAATATTTCTTTGCAGGCTTTATCCTGTATGGCAGGCTGTGGCGCTGCGGTGGAGGAAGCAGCTGGTTTCTGTGTGTGGCGCTCCCAGATTAGGATTATAAAAGGGCTTTTTGGGGGCGGGGGTGCGGAGTCTCGCCCGCTGGGGCTGCAGTGCCAATATGCCGGGCAGCGTGAAGCAGCCAGACGTCTGCAGCAGTGGTCTGTAAGCGCTGTGGCCGGGCGAGAGAGGTCAGGGGTGGCTGTCGTGGCGGAAGAGCCTGTAAATAACTAATTATTTGGTGCAGGGAGCGGAGCGAGGCTGCGTGCACGGCTTCCCCCCTGGTTGGCCCGGGGAGCTGGGCTCCTGCCGCTGGCTGGGCCGGTGCCAGCCACGGTGCCTGCTGCCCACCGCGGCCACCGTGGTCTTGCGCTCGCTGTGTACCCACAGGGACTCCTCCCCAGGCTTCGGGTGCCAGGGCTGGGGACCCTGCCTCTGCTGGGCACCAGGTGTCTCTGCTAGAGGTGGCTCTGAGGGCTGGCGGCTCTCGGTGGCTCTGTGCGCGATGATGCCGGCCAAAGCGCTGGGGAAGTGCAAGGTGTCGTTACCTCGAGGCGAGGCGGGGAGGCCGATCCCTCAATGGCAGCCGTTCTCCGAGGCCAGTGTTGGAGCAGGGTCCCCGGGCTGGGCCGAGCCGGCAGTGGGTCTCTGCCCAAGTGAGGACTTCTAGGTTTTCACATTCTTTGGTTTAATAACAAACCAAACACAGATGGCTCAACCAGGGATCACATCTCCTTTCCACTTCAGACTGCTTTTTTTGGCAAATACGTTTCTTTCCTGACACTGTGTCAACGGCAGTGGTGGTATTTTCCAGGGCAGAGTAGGTAATAGCCAGGTACTTCTTGCTTGCGCCCCGAGTTTTCCTCCAGGAGGTAGGGACACAGAGGGAAGCCAGAACTGCTACCAGTGTTTCAGCAAGCCCAAAAGTGTTTGCACAGAGTATATCCAGGTTGTGGCATCTCCGTTCAACTTCAGCCATGCCGGAGAGATCCCCGTGTCCATCTGTGGCCATGTCTCCGTGACAAGCGCTGCTTTTTGCTACAATCAGTGTCCCAAGGTACAACCCAGGGGAGCAGAGTGCGGGTGACTTCCTCTTATGGTGGCCTGAGGACTGTCTGTGGGCGCCCTTGGCCATCCCGGGAACCTTTGCAGTCCACGGTCCCAGCTCTGCAGGTCCCACCCCTCATACTGAGGGCAGGGGAAGTCCTAATTCTCTGAGCCTGAGAGCACGGGGGTCTTAAAATTACAGTTTATTTTGTGCCCTCAGGCAGCGATTTTAATCTTAGTGTTTTATAATCAGTGTTAAATGGGAGAATGAAAAGACACAGAGGAGGAAATGGGAGGAAAATAGTCAAACTTTGTTTTTTTCCTCTGGGTGAACACCTGGATTGCATTGTGCTGCACAGTGGGACCAGCACACACATGTGGCACCAGGGGTGATCCTGTAGAATCGGAGGTGATCATATATAATGCAAAGTGGAGACAAGACATGGCTAATTCTTTTCCAGTCGGTATCAGGGTATATTCAGAGGAGGATGTCTGACCTTCTGCCATGGAGGCATCCTCTGCCCCCTGAATAAGTCATTGGTTTGCCTTCGTTTTATTTAGTAGTATGTTTTCAGATCGTGGTTGTGAGAGGTCTGTTACTGAAGGGTGTGTGGGAAACAGCAACCATATTCCTTTCCGTAAAGCCAGGAATTCCCAAGGTAGGGGCTGGGATCACCTCTAAATTTTCAGGATGTTGAATTAGCTGAACTACGGCTGCTTCCTTTGCAGATGGAGAGAAGAGTAACAAGAAATATATGTTCTTACTTATTTTTATTGGCTGTGGTTCACCAAATATACTAATATTTTTGGATTTCCCAGGCTGAGAGTTGCTGGCTAGATAAATCCAGTTTTAGAATGCATTTGTAAACCTAAATTATAAATGGATAGACATAAGGAGACCTTTCCAAGGGAAATACCAAAATAGACGGTGTCACTACTAGTAATTACAATCCAGCTTCTTTCCTGAGTAACTCATTGTACAGTCATGTCTGTTGGGCTTATTTCAGGTAATAGTAACAGTCAAAATTTGGTAATCCTAATTAGCTAAAAAAGGTCATTTATTTGCAATGGTGTTTCATGTAAAAACTGACTACCAGTTTGCTTCCTGGAAGGAGATTCCATGCGTGGTGTGTGGTTTGTCTTACCAGATCCCTCGCGTTCTCTGATACGTGATGCATCTGTTGTTGGCGTGTTTCATCAAAGTAATAAAGCCTGGCTGGAAAGCTTGCAAGGAGAGAGGTACAAGGGCCACTTTGCTGCAATTAAATGGAAACTTGGTTCACACCATGAGCACACTCCCAGACATCCATAAAGCAAAGGAATCATTAGTGTTGCTGGGGATGTTTTACACGGTGTTCTTCCCGTCTGTGTGGCTAAATTGCCGGGTGATTATTTTATAATTACTTTGGGTGGCAGAAGGTAGGTCACTTGGGCAGATCCCAGGTGAGGAAACACATCAGAGACCTGCTCTGGCTGTGAGCAGTGCGGCCGAGTCCGTCCTGGAGAGGAACAGGGAGGATTTCGGCACAAGGCTCCCCTCCCTGAGAGCAGGACCTGAGCCATCATCTGTCCTTCAGAGCTGAGGGTGTGGGACTCCTGCGTTGCCGCTTCCTCGCTGTGCTGGACATGGTGGCGGTGGTGGAGCTCCTGGAGGAGCGAGGGGCGAGCACAGGGTGCAGCACAGCGGGGTCACGGCAGTGCCGGCGTTGGGCACGGTGCTGCCGCGGCAGGAACGGCCACCCGAGCTGGCGGCACTGCAGTGCTGCGGGATGCGGCCGTAGGTGTCCGCACCTCGGAGAGCTGATGAGTTTTCAATACCTGAAAAAGTATCAGTGTGCCCTGTGTCTGTGTACAGGCATAAACACATTTGGGAAAGTTAATCGATTTAGTAATGCAAGAAAGTAGTTCAAAATGAACTGGTTAATGAAGTAGTCAGTAACCAGAGAAAGGAGTTGTGGAGCTTGGGTTTTTTTGGTTTTGTTTTGTTTTGTTTTGTTTTAAAGCACATAAATTTCAGCTGTAGGAGTTTATCATCCAAATCAGAGGATTTGGGGAGCTATTGAGAGTAAAGAGAGCTTTGATGATTTGGCAAGGAATACAGCTTCTAAGGCAGCACTTTGATCTGTGTTTTAAATGCTTCTTTGTAATGACAGTTTCACAATTTCTTTTCTCGTTTTAAGTCAGTTTTGCAGAGGTATGTTTTGAGAGAAAATAGTAACAGCACACATTATTCTTGCTGGCTTTGGAGCCAGCTAGAACTTGTAGTTCATCCCAGATCTTTTGCCTACTATGGTAATTTTATGATTACACCAAAAAGGAAATTAGTAGAGATGTTAAATATTATCAAAGCTTTGCAAATCTTTTGAAATATCTCCAGTGTGAAACCTAAACTTGCCTTAGCATTTTTGCTGCGGTACGTTGTACAGTGTTTATCTAAGTAGCCACCTAATATTGCAGGTTCCTGATACATCTTTTTTTTTTTTTTCCCCTTCTAAAAGACATGTTACTGTTTAGCATGTGCATCCTTTTAGTCTTGTGTTCCACCTGAAGACCTCGATTCTAGTGACTCAAGCTTTCTAAAGATAACCCACTGCTGCTGTAGTGGTGCTGTCAGGAACCTTTTTCTTCCCCTTCTGTCTACAGCACTGATGAACTCACGTTGGAGGGAGAAGGTTGTTGTCACCTACATGTTAATGTACAAGAGAGCTAGTTGCATTAATTTATGCAGTATAGGTAGAGTAGGAGAGAGAGTAGGAATTGGGAATCCTGCTTTAGCAGGGGAGTTGGACTAGGTGATCTCTAGAGGTCCCTTCGAACTCTGAAATTCCGTGATTCCATGATTCCGTGATTAAGATTTTAATTTAAATCTTGCATAGCATCTTTCCTTCTTGTAGCCAGTTCGGGGTAGAGTTTATATCTCTCTTGGGAAATGAGCAGCCTTAAGCGTGAGGGACAACTAAGCAAGTTTTCCCAAATTGATATAGAGCTCTGTGGTAGCTCTTCAGGTGCTGTTTTTCACCTCTGTTGAGCTGTGACTAAGCTGTACCAGGCTGGCAGCTCTCTGCTTGTGTACCAGGTTCAGCTGGTGTGTAGAAGAGGGCACACATGTCATTTGCAAGCTAAATTAGCCTGTGAAGTTGGGTCTTCAGTGACATGTAGAGGGTAGCATCACTGGAAGGCCTTAGACAAATAGCATCATGTATACATTTAACTTACATCCTTTTGCAAAATGTCAGTGACTTTGTTCAGTTGGACTTTATCCTTGTTATTCTGCATACCTCTGTGGTACGGGATGCGGATGTGGAGCATGTGAGGCTGCGTTGTCATGAGACTTGTGAATTCAGCCATCACACTCGGGGATGCAACCCATGCACTGATACATATCTCAGGCTCAGGTTGGCACCAAATCCCCCATCACCTTTTGATTTTTTTTAATTTAATACTAGTTTTTTCACTGCATACAGCATTGCTGTGGTTGTAATTGATGCACTATCTCTTTTTTCTCCCAGTATTCAGACTTCCAGTTTCTCCTTGATACAAGAGGGGGCTTATGCTCCACCTAGAAGAGGGTGTGTTTTTCTCTGTGTGGTGTGTGTTGGTGGTGTCACAGGCATTATACAGAGGTACCTGGCACATCTTTTGAAACTTGCCTCACAAGTCGTCGGTGTTGGTGGATGTCCACAGTGCTTTCAAATGGTTCATACATTTGTGTTCAGTATATTCAGTCTCGCACATATCTTCAGTAAAATGCCTCAGACTGGCTAATTTTTTTGTTTGCAGTATACATTCAAAGTGTACGTTTAGCAGGGCAGTTGCTTTTGCCCATGGCAGTTCTCTGTTCTGCTCGCGAGCCCCAACTCGTGCCTGTGGGGGTTTGCTGGTGCAAGGTGCACGCTCCAGCAGGGGCAAGAGCATTTCCCACATTCGTAAACTTGGCCCAAGCAACCCAGCAAAGCAGAATTCAGCCTTGGAGAATCAAAGTTGATTAACCCTCAGGCTTGGAGCATACCAAGAATGAAAAGAGGTACTTGCACAAAAATCAATAATACTTTTAAAGAATATATGCAGGACATGGTTTGGGGATTTTTTTGATCTCTTCATTCTGTCCAATATGTTAAGTAACTGGTTTTTTACTCTAACCCCCTACAAATGTTTGTCAGTAATAATTCTGTAAAACTATGAATCAACTCTGCATGACTTTTGTGCAAATAGACTGAGTAATTTCTTTGTTCTTTTCTTCTTACTTTGTAATTGGATTCTGTAAAAGCCCAAAGGTTTGGTCTTGTGGAAAGCATGATTCATTTATTGGTGTCTGCGCCGACTAGTTATCTTTCAGTAATTCCAGAGTGCTGCTACAAGCCAAGAGTGATTCATACATGGCTAAGTGCACAAACAAATCGGGTCATGGCCATCTGCAGAAACTTTTCTAATCTATTTATGGTATCAGAGAAAGAAGTGGGTGTATTAAGGATGATGGAATAGGTGTCAATTACATTAGTGAATATAACTGGTTAAGTAACACTAACCATTACTCAAAACCACATCTGCTCATTGATAAAGATCACAACAGTAGGTCCTATTTAAATGTTAACATAGGTGTGATATGAGAGATGGATTGAGTGTCTAGCTTGCCTCCTAAGGAGCTCCCCATCATAACTGCTATGGTAGTCTCTTCTAAATTCCTTAAAATTTAGACATTAACTTGCAGTATGAGTATTTGTAGTAGCAAAGTCCAGCTCTTCACTGTTGCAGGCCTCAGACATTATATACTTTACATGCAGAATTTGGCTTAATACTTAATTAACTTGCCATTGATGATCAGTGGCAGGGTTTCTCATTTGCATATTGGGCAGGATGGCAGTGCACCATCGTAGTAGTAGAGACAGTGGTGGTCAGCTGAGTCGGTTTTCCTTCCAAATGCGTCTTCAGTGCTTTAAAATCTCAGGTGTAAGGTGACCTTCATTTTATGAGGTAGCCTTCCTCTACCTCCGTTGCCTTTCACTAGTGTGAGAATTCATTTTCCTCTTTGTAACTCTGCTAACAAAAGCCGCCCTGGCTGCAGCCGCCTCAGAACTGCTTTGTTCAGGTTTTAGTCTTTTGCTCTGAGGGAGGCAGAGTTTGCCCCTGCCCTGCTGGCTACAGGGAGGTCGGGGCCCCGGGGCTAGCACTTGGGTTCCCAGGTGGGTGGTGAAGAGGAGGGGGTTTGGGACTAGCAGGAGGGGGTTTGGGACTAGTGATGGAGAAGAGCCGGGGCCTGCAGCACTGCCAGGGCGCAGGGTGGTGGAGCCGGGGCTGGGTCCATCCCGCCGCCAGCTCCACACCTCGTGCTGCAACTGGGCTTCGCCTGTGGGAGAGGGGGATCCTGCCAGGTCTCGCAGAGCACAGGGCTTCGGAAACAGCCCGCGTCTGCCCGATGGGTGAGCGCCACTCTGGGGGCGAGCTGGGGCAGTGCCATGAGGTTTAGGGTGGCTGTGGCCCCGTCCCCCGAGCCCAGCGGACTTGTGTGGTCACTGCTCGTCTGCATTTCATTTCTAAAGGACTAGACTGGAGCACAGAGCTCATGGACTCAAACTTCTGTAAATTAAATTTAAGCATTGTCACTGGCTAAAAATACGGAAGAATTTGGCAACGTGTCATCGTTGTCCTGCTCCTGACGCCGTGAAGGCTGTGGCCATCCCCACTGCCCTCTCGCTGGGGTGCTCCCACGGAGGGGGACGGGCCCTGGCCAGCGCACCGAGCACACAACGTGGGGGAGGACGTGACCCAGACTTCTGCCCAAAGGACTGATGAGCCTCTCCTGATGTCTGAACAGCTTTCTTCGTATGCCCTTGCTTTATTTAAGTCAACAGATTGTGTAAGCCACATGCTAGATTTACCTGTGGGGCAAGTGGGAAGGAAACAATGCCATTTGGATGAATTCCCAAAAGACATCTAACTGCTCAGCATTAAAACTTAACATTTCCAAGCCCGAGTCTCTACAGCTGTCCTGCTGAATCTGCTGTCTGCCTCTTCCATCCTTGTGCGACACATCCGTGGCTCCGTCTGCTGAGGACAGTCTTGGGGAAGCTGCTGGGAGGTTTGCTGTGGGCCGGGCTCTGTGCTGGGCCAGCTTGGAAATTCTTCCCCTTAGTGGTTTCTGTTTAATATTGTGATTTAATACTGTTATTTCTAATAACAGAAAAAGCACCACCTCCACAGCAAAGCTGTGCCCCGAGCCTCCCACACCTTCCCATGCCATTTCCCACCCTGCTGAGGGCAGTGGCTGGCTGTTGGAGCCCGGAGGATGAAATCCACAGCTCAGAAGCTTACGTGACCCAAGGTGGGACTTGTTGCTGGTGCACGCTCCAGACTTGAAACCAGGATGCATTTCCTTGTGCTCGTCACAGGTGAGGGTGTGATGAGACCCGGTTCCTTGAGGGTTGGAGAGCATCGATGTCCCCGGCGCTGGCCTGGGCTGCAGGGGCTCAGCTTTGCTGAAGGCAGACATCTCTGCTGCTTTCCTGGAGGAGCAGGTCCTGCTCTTTCTATGTTTTTTTTTCATTTTTTCCATCATTATTCCACCTTACCAAGGGTGGTCTCTTGACTTCAGTAACTTAGACCAGCATATACAGATTAGGCTCTTTAGGACTGAGCTTTGAAAGTACCTTGGCCTGTTAGGTGCTTCCTTCAGGACACTTCAGGGACAACATGATTTACGGACATTTGCTTCACACAATTCAAAGTAAAATTATCTTAATTTGCAATAATTTCCCATATAGTAACAGGAATCTCACTTCTGTTGTTTCACTTATATTACTGCAATGGGACTTTGCTTGAATTGGAAGATGCCCTGTCGAGTTCAGTGTCTTCTCTCCAGCATGCTCAGACACACACATGGGGTGTGTAGCACTTAATGATACTGATCACTGGCGTGTCATGCAATGAATGTTTTATATTTCTCTAATGTGACTTATTCATAGCAGTATGTACAAATTGCACCTTTTTCAGCTTTTGCGGGGAATGCAGGTGATGGCTGTGCTGTCAACTGATGTGCCAGAGATGGGCTCAGGAACTGGGGGTGCAGAGGTTTCTGGGGGATCCTGCGTGCTCCCAGCAAGGCGCAGAGCAAACTATGGGGTTACAAATGCATCCTGTCTTGCTGATAGCTTTTAATCCTCATCATTCTCATGGGTTTTCTTGATAAATACTTCTCAACATCCATTGACTTGCCATCCAGGCCTGCATTGTAAGGAACAATAAACATAATGGACAGCCTCAATTTAATAGATTCACTATGAGCTTTTTATTAGTGCAGCTTTTTTAAAAAAAAAAAAAAAAAAAAAGCAAAGATGACTGCATTTATTTAATTTAAGTTCAGAAAGTAGCTCTTTGAAATCCGAGGGAGGCACGCCTGCGTGGGCTGGGTTGTGCAGTGCGGGCAGGGTCTGTCCTGCGGGCGCTGACTGCTCTCAGCTGGGTTAACGGCCGCCTGCGGATGTTCAGGAATTTCTCTTTTGACTTGACCACGGGGTCTTGCTGCTGTTCAGACCACAAGTGCACTCCAGTCTCAGCAGGTTCATGGCTTTGGAAATGCTTTTCATCCCCTCCTGTTCTTTCTGTTTGCTCAGGAAGGGATCACACTGTATCTTGCAGCTGTGTGTCTTCCTTGGTTATGCTTCCAGAGATTTGCGGACCCATGTTAACCATCTATTAAATTAAGCAAAATGGCCTTTAGAAAGCTACATTTCAAGTGGAAGAAATGCTTTATGTAATGTAGGGGTATGTGAGGGGACCTAAATAGAGGCTTAAATTGGCTGTTACGAAAATAGGTATAATTGGTTTTTTGCACAGTGATTTTACATCTTCTGAGTTTAATATCCTGATGAAATCCTGCATCCAGTCCACACGCAGCCGAGATGGGAGTTGAGGAGCCTGAGTAATGGTTCTAGGAACAGCCTTGCCCTTGTTTGCAAAGTCAGACCTAGCTGCCGTTTGGGGCTCTGTGTGGTGAGGAGGGGATTTGCCCTGCGATCGCCCTGCGGTCTTCCCCTGTGGCCACCCGGGGCTGGGCTCGGCTGGGCATGGGACCAGGCATCACTTACTGGGGTTGTAACTGCTGTCAGGCAGAAGATGCAGAATTCTTGCAGCTGTCCCCTCCTAACTGTGTATGTGCCAAGGACTGCAGCTTTGTTTTCCAGCCCGATCAATGCAGTTAGGTTAAGTCGTTGGGTCACTTAGTAGCTGGAGGCACTTCTGTGGGCTTGGCCGGAATGACTGCTTCGCTTCCCTCTGGGGAGGGTCTCCCCCGAACCAAGGCTTCCCCGGTTGCGACTGGGGCCAGGGGATGCTGTTGGGGCTGTCACCCAGCTGCTCTGGGATCGGGAGCCTGAGGAAGTGCAGGATATCATGTTTTGACCTTGTATCCTTGTATTAATCCAAATAGTCTTTCCTGTTTCTATATTTAAAGCCTTTCCGTTCTTCTGTTTGGAGAGGTAGAGCACTGGGTCTCTTGGGTAAAGACTGACTTGTCTTCTTTTGGAAAGCTGGTCCCCAAAGAGCTTTTCTGCACAGAAAACCTCTCCTGCTCATTGCAGGGGGATTGGACTAGATGACCTTTAAAAGTCCCTTCCAACCCCAACCATTCTGTGGTTCTGTGAAAACAAGGCTCCTCCGAATCTTCTTGGCAGGAACTGAAAGAATATTTTTTTTATTTGGTGTATCTTCCACCAGTTAGGGCTTAGAGCTGGTTTTTCTTCTAGCTTACTAAAGGTCTTGCAAGGATGAAAAAACTCTGTTGCTTTCCTAAGAGTGTCTTAGCCAGCGCATGGGAGGAAAGCCTGGCACTGTGAGACAGGGCAGAAAAAGCTGAGATAGGATTTGTTGCTTCTTTGAAACTATCCTTTTTTTAATTGTCCAAACAGCATTTCAAAGAAAATCTCAGCTCTTCTCTATCTTCTTCCAGCATTATCAAACTATATAATCGCTTTTCTGTCTCAAAAAGAATAGGGAGTGATTTTTACTTTTTTTTTTTTTCAGAAGAAGGAAGGGATAAATTCCAGATGTTGCTGGGATACACTTTTTGCCTCCATTTAATGTTTAGTGGCTTTCAGTAAATAGGCTGCAAGAGGTGGAGCTGATGTTTTATGCCAGGACAAATCATCTACAATAAATCCCATCTGCTGATGGGGGAGCGTATCTTGGGTGTGACTTGGTGCAGTTCGGAGCTGGTCCTGGCGTTCCTGCCTTTCAGAAAGGCTGAGGCTGGCCTGGGTCCTTTGGGGTCTTTGCCCTTGGTCCTTCAGGGTGTTTGCCCTCCCCTCCCACCTCGCTGCCCAGCTCCGGATCCATGGTTGGGAAACGCGGCATGAGGGCCCGTGCCCACGGAGGCCCTGGTGTGCGGCGCAGTGGGAGTGAGCGTTTCTGCTTAAACTGGCGTTTTGGGGAGCAGCCCTGATGGGCGGCTGGCCCTGTGAGCCGCCCTGGGTGGGATGCCTGGTCCGGCGGGACTCCCAGCCAGCTGCTGGCAGGCCAGGCTCTGTTGGTCCTGGTGCTGCCACCCAGCAAAGAGCATCCCTGGGCCCTGCCCTGTGTGAGGCCGGTTCCAGGAGCTGGGGTCTGGGGACGGGCAGTCCTCTACCCTCCTCCCACAGCAAAGACTTGTCTTTTTGGTGCATGCAATGCTTTTACTTGCTTTTGGAGCCTTCTTGTAGGCTAAACCAAAGATCATTTTCCAGCATGTGTTGCACTTGGGCATCATGGGACAAACATGGCATCTCCATTCCCTGTTTCATGTTTTCACGTGTTTAGACTAAGTACATCTTTGTTTTGTTGGCAGACTCTTTGGTTGCACAAACAGTGTAAGACAAAACCACTAACAGGTGTTGGTCCAGCCAGTATAATTACTGGTTCCTCGCTGCTGCCGGTGGGAAGGCAGCCTGAGCCACCCTTCTCTCAGAGACGTCTGGCGGGACAGGGCTGCAGCAGGGCTCTGGGCACTCATCTGCAGGGAACACGCGCCCACTGCTCAGACACTCCTGTGCCTCTTCCCTGCTGCTGGTGGCATTAAAACAAATGTTACACCTATATGGAGGAAGGGAGGAGGACCGACAGTCAAGTTTAAAGCACTGACTTTAAGTGCAAATTCTTGTGTGCATTTTAAAGTTGGCAAGATGCATGGCTAAACCAAAAGGGCAAACGTGAGCAGGTGAGAGCCAGGCGAGCCCCGAGAGGCGAGCAGCAGCGTTGTCGAACCCTGCCTGGCTTCAGGGGGTTCAGGCTCAGTTCTCCCACGCATCCCAGGCTGTTGCCAGAACGTCCTGGGTAAGACATGGTGTGGGGGGGGATGTGCCCACATGGGCATTCCCTGTGCTGCGCAGCAGGGTGTGGGGAGAGACAGTGCCTTCTGGAAATTTAACCAGAGAACAACCGATCCTGATCCAGCCAGCTGTAGGCACGGAGGCTTTTTCTCCGCTTCTTTCATTTGGATTCCCACACCTTTGGGGCCTCCCAGAACTTTTTTGGCCTCCACTTTTTCTCAGCCTCTACTTTTCCCCTGAACTCCTACCCCTTTTTCAGTCTCCATTCTTCTTTTGGCCTCCCACCCCTTTTCGGGCTCTGCAGCAAGCCGGCTGCGGAGGAGGAGGTCACAGCTTGTTGCTGTCCATTGGTGCGTGGCTCATCAGAATTCCTTTCTTTCCTCTCCCGTGAGGGTTGGTGCCCGTGGTGCACAGGCCTGCGGAGGCCTTCGGTACCGTGTGAGTGCAAGCAATGCCGCACGTTTGCGTCATCACTTTGGGACTTAAAATCAGCGAGCTGACTCCAAGCCTGTGGATGCGAAGTTATTTAGCTGCTGCCATAATTTACAGCCAGTCTCTGGCTCTTAATCTTTTCCTGGGGTGAAAAATTTTCTCATCTCTGGCCTCTCAGGGGCATGGGAAGTAACTTTCTAAAGCTTCATCTGAGAGAAATGATGTGTTCCTGTGGCCCCCCGAGCCTCCCGGCTGCTCTCTTGCGCTGTGAGGTGAGGAGCAGGCAGCATGCGAGCACCTGGGACTCGGTGTCTTGGAAGCCTCCCCCTCCCTGGGTAAAGGACACTTTTATGGGCCAGTAGGACTCCTTTGGCATCAGACTGTGGCAGGTGCTAATCAGTACCAATTAACCGTTATCAGTGACAGACAGTTCTTATGGGCTTCATAAAAGAGCCCCGTACACAGGTTTTCTCTGGTGAAATCCTTGTGGGACTGCAGAGTGCTGGCCTGGCCTGCGGTGGTGCTGGGGGGGTCCATGTCCCATCACTCCACCAGTTTTGCAGCTAGTAATGCCCTGCTCACTGTTTGGCCAGAGAGAAGTCATGAGTTTTCCTCACTTGAAAATACATCTGCTGGGCATTGCATCTGGGGTTTTGTGCTAGATTTTGTTTTGGGTCTTCCCCTCCAGCACCACCCAGCCTCTGCCCCCCACCGGGGACTGGGTGTCAGGAAACCCTGAGCGTTTGCCAGGGCTCAGCTGCATGTGGCTGTGGAGGAGATGGCACAGGGCACGTCACCCACGGCACAGTGCTGCTGGCCACGCACAGGTGGTCTGGCACCATGGAGGGAAGGTCTTGGGGTGGGCTGAGTCATCCCAAACTCTTCGGAAAGTTTTGTAAGGCTTCAGCATGTCATTGGGCAAGTTGGCCACAAGTGCTGGAGGACAGTGGTCCTGGGGAAGTGAAGAGGCACAGCTGGAGAGGAACGGGGCCTCGTGCCACAGCTGCTGGTGTGGGAAAAGCACGTGGGGTCATTACTGAGAGTGGTGAGACCCAGCTCACAGTGCGTTGGGTGCTCCTGACCACTGCGGAGGTTATAGGCTTGGCCGCAGGTGCCAGCCACGGTTGGCTACAGGGGGGCTTGCGGAGGGTGAGTCCCCCAGAGGGGAGCTGGGGGGATGTGACTCGCATCACTGACGGATGCTTTCTGGTTTTCTTTCAAATGTCTCCAGGCACTGAATGTTTAGGTTGCACCTTTCCAGGTAAACTGGGTAAGCGAAGTATTTCAAGAGTTGCCAAGATCTAATTATGAAGGCTGATTGCATGATTGTAGCTGCTGTACTATAAACACCCTGGTTACTTGCTTGACGAAATGGGTGGTTCGTTGCCTTGCCCCGAGAGTGGCAGTACCTGCTCTTTGGAGCACAGAGGGGGATGCAGCGGTGTCTTCAGAGGCTGATTTTGCAAACCGGATAGTTTTTGTCTACCGATAGCTGGCTGCATTTTGGTAATCCTGGATGGGATTTTTTCTTCCACTGTTCAATATAGAAGCATCTTCAGAAGCTCTCTGTCTTTTTAAGCGCAAGTACTTTTCCATTTGCTGTTACTCTGGCAAACTAATGAGCAGCATTACATTGAGGAAAAAAGCTTTCACTGTATTCTGTGAAAGTAGTTTGACAACCTCAAGCTTTTTAAGCCATGTTATGTCAGACTCCTGTTAAGCATGGCAGGAGCTGCTCGTGTTCAGGGTGGACAAAACCAGGCATCAGGGGCCCTAGTGAACCAGGCTGCTGGATTTGAGCTGAACCTGTCTGCAAAAGAGCCTTTGCTGGTTTAAAAGACATTGTCGTAATGTGTATGGGTCTCTCTCTCAATTTAGAATTGAGTTTATGAGAGTACCTCAAAAGTAAGGCGTCTCTGCTCAAATGTGGTGTCCTGAGCCTGCTGGGGAAGAACCGACTAAATAAAGTGTTAACAAGTGGTGAATAAATGATTTTAATAAATGGCTAATCAGTTGTTACAGAGCCTGGGAAGTCAACAGAGCTTATGACCTTGGCTTATAACCACGTTCAGGTCTGTAACATGCTCATAATACCTACAAGTCATTCGTTGGACCTTTATCAAGCCTCTATCAGTAAAAGTCATAATCTAAATTAAGACAAGAAATAATTATTTCAGTTGCCTTATTTTGAGCCTGATGGCACAGTTTGGTTGCACAGCAAAATAGTCCTTGCTTATGCACAAAAGCTGTGGGACCCCTGCGGCCCCCCTGGCAGCGTTGCTGTGGTGGGAGCAGCCTGAGGCTGGGAGCAGCCGGAGCGTGCAGGGCCGGTGCAGCCCTGCTGCCGGGGCACTGGCGCAGTCTGCAGGGGAACCGTCCCGCTGCACCAATGACTTGTTTGTATTTATTTTATGTTAATGCCTTAAACAACAGATTTCAGCAGATAAGCCAGGTGGGCAGAGAGAGCCCGGTATCACACTCCCCTGAGCAGTGTAGCTTGGAGCGTTTTGACTCCAGCAAAAGATGTTTGCTGTTGCTCGACTGTTGTAAAACTTGCACCCGTTTTTTTGTCCTGTGATTTAGGAAAGCATGTGAGCAGGTATGTGTTCTAGCTGTGCTGCTCTTCCTGCTTTTCCTGGTCTTCCCTGTCACATTTTGTGTGTATGTTTGTGCCTCAGGGGGGAGGCAAAGATGCAAGTGAAACCATGCGGTTTTCTTAGAATATGAATAACAGAAAATTAAATATAAATACTTTTTTGTTGCAGAGTTGTTCCCTGCAGTCTCCAGTTGCTTGCTCCTTTGCCACGCTCTTCTACTCTTTGGGGTTTTTTTATTCTCATTAGATGGTGTATGGTGTAGGACACTTCAGCGATCTTGCTGCTAGCTTAATTGTGCGCCCAGCGAGGAGCTGTGTTTGCAGACATCAGGGCATGCCTAGAAAGTCTCCTCGGGCTTCCGAAAGCCGCGGTCTGCCAGACACATTTGCTTCTATCTGATGGCGTTTTGCCTCGCCTTTGTTGTCTGGGTCCTGGTCTGCAGCTACAGCCTGGGCTGGTGTTGCCAGACATCACCACCTGCGATGGCCACATCCTCCCAGAGCGCCCAGCCCTGGCTGCAGAGCTGGGACCCTCGGGGGGAGATGCCCCTGCCCATCCCCATGGTGTCTGGGCTAAAGCCCTGCATATGTGGGGAGGTCAAAGCACAAACCCTGAGCAGGGAGCACCACTGCACCCGAGACCAACCCAAGGGAGATTTATCTTTTGTTGGGTTTTTTTCTTAGGTTTTTAAGCTTTTCTACTGTCTTATGGTAACTCCTGGATGTCTCCGGTGTGGATGCCAGACCCTTAATTTTTGTTGTGGAACTCTCTCACCTGCTGCAGGGAGGTCAGTTTGGCTGAGCCCCAGCCCCTGCCCAGAGCTGTGCGCTGGGCCACGTCAGGCACTGCCGTCCGCCCACAGGGAGAGAAAAGGGGTGCAGTTCCCATGGGTCTTGTGTGGGCTCTCTGCTCCTCGCAGAGGGTGGCTGGGAACAGTACGGAGGGTAAAGAGGAGGAGTCTTCACCAGGGAGCCACTCATCTGGTTTAGGAGGGGATGCAGTCCTTGAACTCTTTAATCAAAGAGCAGGGTGGAGGGTTTGCACAAAACAAAATTCTCAAGGCAAAATATGTAACGAGATGAAAATGCGTGGTCTACTGATTTCTCAGATGTTTGAATGAATTCTGAGTGGACACACAAACCTCCTCTGCTTCCTAGAACCTTGGTCATGCTCTGTATTTGCTGCCATGCTCCCCTGTATTGTTCTTTATTTTATTGTTGGGGGTTTGGGCATTTTGTTGTGGCAGCCTAAAAGGATTTGTTCCCATAACTCCATACTGCTGATAAAATCCCAGTGTAGGATCCGTCAGTCTCCCTGTGCCTGCGTACCAAAAATAAATCGCAGGCAGTTGTCAGAAGATGAGCTGCTGCTGTGGCTGGTGCCCAGCTGCAAGGACATTTGGGCTGTACCGTGCTGAGAGCACGGGTGCACGGCACCAGTGCCACCAGTGCATCCTGCTGCAGCTCCCAGCTCCGCGGGCAGCGTCAGCCTGGAGCGCCTGGGGGAGGAGTTGCTGCAGGAGGGATGATGTTTCGGAAATGGGATAGGAAGTGATGGAGGCGGGGGAGAAGAAACTCCCTGTCCTCCCTTTTTCTCTGAGTAGAAAGGTATGGATGTGGTGCACGGTGTTCTGGGGAAGCATTGGCATCAGATGACTACCAGGGTAACAAAACTTCAGCTGTTTGTATTTTATCTCCAATCAGAAGGGGGTGGGCTTTTAATGGCTACATAAACTGTTTCAGCCGCTGGGGCTGTCTTTGCTTGTCTTCAGGCTATAATTCTGAAGGTCCAGCCTGGCAGCAGACCCCTGCACCGGCCGAGGTCCCATATAAGCAGTGCTCGCAGGCCAGTGGGCACTGCCAATGCCTGGGGTGGTGCCACCAGCTCTGCACGGGCCAGGCTCTCTGGTGTCAGTGTCTGTACAGCTGATGTGGAACACGGCTTCTGAGAGGTAGTCTTGCCTTCAGGAAGAGTGAAACTAACGACTTTTGTTTCATGTCGGTTTTGCCGAAAGTTCTCATAGGTGGCTTGTGGGCGATGGTGTGTTTCGGTGCAGGACCAGCCCCGCTGTCTGCTGGGAGTGCTGGGGGCAGGGGCTGTTCCCGCCCCCCGTGGTGGCATGGCCAGAGCATGGCCAAGGGCACAGCAGGGGCCTGGCACTGCCCCATCCCGGGGTGTGTGGGGTGGCTGGCCAGGGGCTCCCTGCTCTGCTGAGGCATCCCTACACCCCCAGCTGCTCTGTCTCCTTTAGTGTGCCTTTTTATGTACTGGGTAATAGTGTTTTCCTTCTGGCAGAGAAGGAGGAGGGCTTTTAATAGGTCTTTTGTCTTCTCTTCATGCTTAACTCTAGCATTTTTAGGGTATTTGTATTTTTATATGTGGGGACCTACAATGCAGAGAAACCAAAGGGCTTGCCCAGGGTCACACAAGCAATACATAGTGGAGCTGGGTCTCAAATTTGGCTTTTCTGAATGCTGAACTGGTCTCCAGGCTTGGTGGAGACGGAAAACCTCGGTTCATCTGTTTTTAACTGAGATGGACAGGGAAAGCAAAATGTAAAGGCTCTGTGGAAGGAAGCACTTTTTTTATTGTTCTCTCCTGTGGTTGAGCTGGAAGGCGGAATGGCTATGTTCAGGAGAGTGGAGGTAGTACATGTGAAATACACGGGGGCGTAGGGAGACTTGGGGCTGGTCAGGCTGGAAATCCATGATCTCCTCCATCTGCACGGGAACTGCCCCGACAGCCACAGCCTTCCTGCGCTGGCGAGGAGGGGTGGGCTGCACGGCTCCTTCCCCTCCCTGATGACCTGGTGCCTTTTGGGGCGAAACCCGTGGGTTCTGCAGCTGGGGCTTGTGTTGCTGACCCGTCCTGCGGTGCGTCAGTGCCTGCCTGGTGGAGGCACACAATGCTTGCCTTCACCCGCTGGCAGACTGCGGGTCTAGACGCTCTCCCTGCCTTTTGTTAGGGGGGTCACAGGTTAAGGGAGCCTTCCCAGCTCCTTTCCCCCTCACTGGTCAGGAATGCTTCCCAGAACTGGGTGCTCTGCTCGGGACGGCAGCAGGGACCCTCTGGAGGGAGTCCCCCTGCTACCCAGACACACTTGGATTTAAAATTCTTGTGGCAGCTCCCACAAATAGAAATGTGCTTTTGAAATGCAGTCGGGATCACCCCCACTCCAGTTCTTGCAGGCACAGATGCTCAGCTGACACCGACTAAATAGAAACCTTTTAGCCCTTGCCAGTAAGTCTAGAGCAAACTGCCAAAAAGCATCGAGGACCAAGATATGAAATGAAGTCAGGCCTGAGCGAAGTACTTACAAATGAAGGATGGAACGGATGTGCTCTGTCTCTTGATTTCTAGTACATGAGATGCTTCGGTTTCAGGGTTTTCTTAAAATACAATGGTGGAGTTTTAAAGGTTTTCAGCAGATACAAAGCAAGTAAGTTCCCTAGCAACAAAGGAAAGTGTTGAGGTTTTGTTTTCCCTTAATAAAGACTTCTTTGACATGAAGCATTTGTGAAATCCCTGCCTCCCGTCCCCTCCCCCCCACCTTAAATCAAAGATGAGTTTTGCTGAAGGAGACATTTTTAATGGTATTTAGACGTATTCAGAGATAGGAATTGAACTCTTGGTGTGCATCTGCCTGTCCCCCCTGCTCTAGCTGATGCTCCCGCAGCCTTCACCCAGCCCTTGTGCTGCGGCCCCAGAGAGCAGCCCCTCCCTGGGCTGGCAGGTAAGGGGGTGGAACTGTGTGATAAGGAAGTTGGTAGCAAGTTTCTTGCATGATTTCTTCTTTTTTTTTTCTTGGCAATAAGACACAACAAAAAAATTGGCAGATCCATACTTTTTGTTATGGAATTAAAATCTATTAAATAATAACAGTGAGCCAAACCCTGAAATTGCTACCAGGCAGTGCTCTTGATGAAGTGAAATGCAGCAGGGAGCCAGATCCAGAAGCATTTTGTGTGTATGTGCACGTGTATTGTGTGTGAAGAATGAGTGTATGAAGCTCACATAGAGATTTTAAATAGAAATAACACTGGCAGCTCTTTCTCTGTGAATCCAAGGCTATTATGTGTCTGGCTCTCACCAGCATGAATTGCAGAGGAAGTTCATGTGAACTCCATGGCTGATTTGACAGCTGTGCAGCCGTAGTGGGTTCGCAGCCTGGACGCTGTTGAGCAGAAGCGATGACATTTCTCTGTGTCTGGTGGTTTCCCTCTTGGCAAAGGGTGAGGGGGCAGCGGGGGAGCCTGTTCCCCACTTGGTGTGGGGATGAACAGTGGTGGCATTGTCTCCTGCCCTGCCAGGGTTTGGTGCTCCCGCATCTTGGCAAGGACCATGGTTCTGGAGTTGCTGAAAGCCGCGACGATGCAGGCATGCAGGGTGTCTGCAGCCAGGAGTTCACTGGGGACCTTTTCTACCCTTATGGCAAAACCCACGAGTTACAGCTGGGTCGAGGCAGTACAGCAGCATGAACTTCTTCCCTAAAGCTTTGTCGGTGGTCTTGGTTACTTCCCCTCTCAGGGGAATGTCACCAGCTCGTGCTGCCTGGGGGACACAGGCCATCCTGCCACGTGGTAGGGACACGTCACTGGGCAGGGTGTCAGCCACCGGCTCCACTCCTGGGACAAGGGGCTGCTGTGGGGCTCTGCTCCGGCACCCGTGGAGGGGCCGTGCTCTGCAGTCCAGTGGGTCAGTGGCCTCAGGCCCGCCAGCCCCGGTCTGCCACCCCCAGAGCCGAACCTGGCCTTTTTGCCCCTGGGGAAGCCCTGGTGCTGTGTGGGGAGCAGAGTGCACCTCTGCGCACCTCGGCAGCGGGAACAATCCGGGTTAATTCCTCTGCGAACCGGCGATGCACTGAATGATGCTGCTTTTACAGGTTATGAGGGGAAATAATGTTAAATTAAACTCTACATGAGGGAAGAAAGGCATCCAGACACATTCTTCACTGCTCATTTTAGTAATTTTTTCCAGATAACCTACACATCTGTGTCAGTGCAATTAAAGCAGAAATTCTGTCTAATGAACAGTTGTAGCCCTTGGGATATTGTGGAATGAGCAGTGAAGTTAGAAACAGTCTTATTAAAATAATAATTAAGAAAGAAGGGTGGGGAGAGAGAGGGAGGTGCAGACAAGGTGGTGGTGGGATGCTGTGGGGCAAGGAGCAGAGAGGAGCAGCAGTCAGCCCGGTTTTGGACTTCCAGGGGTGACTTTCCCCACCGTCCCCCCCGAGAAGCAGCCGTATGGTGCAGCTGGACCCAGGGCTGGGCACGTCCCAGCCCCCTCCCTCACCAGGGGCTTCTGGTCATGCCATGTCACATCAAAATAAAGTCTTTAAAAGTCTGTCTTGCACTTTGTTGGAAGTGGATGGCTGTAGACCTGCAGGGCACTTGCTCCATCATGGGCAGTGCCTGCTGTCCTGCCAAGCCAGATCAGCTGTTCTGCATATAAACATTTTTTGAGATTTCAGTTCTCTAACAGCTGATAAAGCTCAGGAAGGGAGGAGAATGTTTCTTGTGTTAGACAGGATTATATCTGCCTTTGCTTTTCCTGCTAAATGATCCCTTCTCAGTAAAAAAACATGCTGTGCACACCCACGCAGTTTGTTTTAACGTTTCTTTCTCCCTTGCTCTCCTGGGGACAGTGACTGCCGAGGCTGAACTGTATCAGTGATGGAGACTGGTTGCTTTCTCTCATGTGAGATAGTTTATTCTTTTGCTTTTAAGTAAATTAAAAATATATAATTTTCAATGTTAACCCTTGGAGTTTTAATACTGTCTCTCCACGAGTCATTATTTTATATCAATAAATCAATTAATACTTGGAGCTGGCCCTTTCAGACCTAATACACTCCTATTTAGAAATGCATGTGCTGCAGGAAGCTAGTGATAGCTCAGATTAACAAAATAAAAAAAATAAGCAAATGTCATTAAAAAAAAAGACCAAACAAATTCCACTGGTATGATACACTGGAATGATTTTAGTGGGATTTATATCTATGAGCTGTGGGGTTTTTGTGGTTTTTTTTTTCTTTTGAAATGGTTGTGAACCAGAGTGATTACTTATCATTTTCATTTTAACTCCATCTGACAAATCGTTTTAGATGGAGAAAGCAATACTGCATCTTTAAATGGCTACTCTGTCAGCGCATCTTGCAGGGCTTTAAATGCCCTTTGTTATCGCAGTCTAGACAGGACGCAGGCGGAATATTTGATATGTTATAAGGCAAAGATTTGACAAGGTTGAATTAATTTACTGGCTTACTTAAAACTGAATTTCAAAACATTTTTCCTTATAAACTTGTCTTTCTCTATCCTATATGGGTTTTTTCTAACTTAGTACAGTGTGTTTCAACTGTTTAGACTGGGAAAGGAGACATTAGCTTAACTGCAGCCTGCAGTACTTTAATTGCCCTTTTTATGACTGTCTAGACATCATGCAGATGCATGTTTGTGGTGAAAAGACATTTCCCCCTCTGGTTATACGATAGTCTGAAACCTTTACATTGCCTATCTCCTTACCCCCTCTGCCTTGGAATGTGCTTTACTTCCTCCATTTCTGAAAATCACTTTTTCCCCGTTTTATTTTTTGAAGGATGCTTCAGTCCCCCTCTTTCTGTTCTTTTCCATGTGCTTATTTGCAAATGCTAATGCTTTCTGGGGGAATAAAGGTATGTGAAGCAAATCGCTCTTGCAGGTCATGCCGCAGAAGCCGCAGCTGAGGGGTGGCTTTGTGCACTGTTTCGGTGCGATGTCCTACGTGTACCTGCATCTCTCTGCAAGTAGAGCAGTACGTATGGATGGCTGTGTTTGTTTGAGTTCCCCTTGCCATAAGAGCACAGCCTTGCAGGCCAGGTTTAAGAATGAAAATACCAGCAAGGTTTGAGTGGATTCAGAGTTTTAGTTATGCAAATCGTATGCATTAATTAACCCCGTTGCTATAGCTACTGCTTTATTGTTAAATGCAGTGAAAAGGGCAAGCTGTGTCCATGGATAATCCTCCCCTCTGTGCTCTTCCCCCCTTCCCCATCCTCCCGACATCACCCGCTGCACCAGTGGGAGGGCAGCTGCCGCTCTCCTCCTGCTGGCTGGGGGGCGGCCTGAGCATCCTCGTCCCCGGGGGCTGGGGGCCTGCCAGAGCATCATCATCCTTGTCCCCGAGGGGCCGCCCAAGCATCCTCATCCCTGGGGTACCACTTGAGTATCCTTGTCCCTGGGGGCTGGTGGCAGGTGGCCCACAGAGGTGGCATGAAAAGCCAGGCTAGAGATCACCTCTGTGGAGGGAGTGGGCGAGCCGGGGGCCTCTCCCCTCCAACTGCCTCCAAAACCTATTGTTGGGACTGACTTTGCGGGTTGGCTCTCCACTGCCATTCAGTGTCATCAGTCTGCTGTGTGGGGACAGGATGGGGGTGCTGTGGACAATGGGGTGGGCAGGAGAGATGCAGATGTGCCAGGTGATGTGGATTGGGATGGGGAGGCTTGGCTTGTCCTGCGAGGGGAGGGCATGGGAACCCAACCCTGTTCGCAGCTCCAAAAACCATCTCTGCTGAGTAAACCCTGCTGGGTTTTACATGGGAGAACAGCTTCTCTTTTTGTGTGTGCTTAAAAACTCACAAATTGCAAAGCACTACAACAAAACTTAGATTTTCCAGCATATCTGCTGTAGGAGTTAAACCCTTTCTCAGGCTGTTGCTACAAAGGTAAAAAGTAAATTTATTACCTTTAATTTTGTCAGCTTTGGGGTGTTTTTACTCACCTCCCCCATTTGCTCTGGCATGTGTATATATAAATATAAAATATTTTTCACATGTCTGTGTGAGAGTATGCGCAGGCATTTGCTCCCATCTGGTGGTGGTCAGACCAGTTCAAGAGCTGAACTTGACTATTGCAGTGACCAAACAGCAGTGTGTGTGTGTCTGGGCATTTGCATGCTTTTTGCATGTTTTGTTCTGCAGTGCATAATTATGTCTAACTTAAGATTGTTCTTGTTCCATGGGAGCGCCTTACCTTGTGAAAGGTTGCTCCTTTTGTAAGCAAAAGCTGCAAAACAATATAGACAATAACGGCACTTGAGGAGAGGCAGAGAAGGGAGAGGTGTCCTACTGGATGGCCCTGGACAGGGCTGAGGAAATCTGGTCGCAGTTACAGCCCTGCCGTGACCCGTGTGGCTTTGGCCAACTTGCTCAACCCATGATTTCAACACTGGTCTGTGAGCCGCCTGTGGGGCGGCTGGTGAGGCACCACGACCCAAAGCCCCGGGGAGCTGCAGCGGCCTCAGGATGGGGCACAGGGGGTCCCCAGCACTGCTTCAGGTGCTGATGGGCTCCTCGGGGCTATGCTGGGAGGGTGAACAAGGCTGTGCTGATTCATGTGGGGAAAGTGCCGGAGGAGCGGAGGTTCCCCAGGCACAGCTCCTTGTTTTTCCCGGCTTCTCTGCACCACAGCCCTGGGCCAGTGCTGGGCGCCAGTCAGTGGGTGTTGTGCTCAGCACAGGTGTTGGTCCTTGTCCCCATGTCCCTTTCAGGGTGTTCATGCTCCAGAGCTGGTCCCACAGGACTAAAGCCTGTTGGGAATTGGCTGAGGAATGGTTTTCCCAGGAATAAGTAGAAATGGAAACTTTCTAGAGGACAGCTGGGGTGGAGGGAAGTGGAAAGGGAGGGCACTGGGGAGGCAGACTTGGTAAAACCTGGTATGTTCAGCATTCATCTGGGACAGGCTGTGGTCTGTGCTGATGACAGCCATAAACCTCCACCTCAGCACCCATGCACCGTCACCATTGGCTGTTCTGCAGCGGGATGTCCTGCGTGCAGCAGGAAAGCCTGTGCCATCTTGCTGCCTTACAGTGAGGAGGATGCTTTGCTGCCACTTCCTTTCTGTGCATAGAACAAGTACAGCGTCATGGATCCTCGTGACCTGCAGAATTAGTTTCCTTGTTTTGATGGGCCTGGAGACTAATGAAGTGCCTGTTCCTGGGTGTCTCCACAGAGTCGGAGGGGAGCCGGCCACGGTGGTGCCGGTGGCAGTGGGTGCGGTGCTGGCGGTGGTGGCCAAGTGCGGAGCTGCAGGTGCCCCCTCAGCATGAGGCAGCTCCGCTGCAGCGGGAGACGGGGCTCAAATGAAGCTGGAATCAGAAACCCAATCCCTGTAACTGCTGTGAGCTTTCTGGAGAGGTGGGAAAGCCCTCCCTGGATGGAGCACTTGCTCTCCTCGGAGTGTCCGCGACTGGCAATTTGTCTGTCGAAACAGATGTGGGCAGCAACAGACATCTATTTCTATAACTAGAAACAAATTTGGTAATTGCCTCTTTCAACAGGACTTACTCAAGCAGGAAATGAAATTCCTAAATGGCAGTTAGCAAAAGTATTTATAGCTAAGTTCATAAATGAGATGTGCTTTCCTTTGTCATGAGTTTCTGCTGGGTGGAAGGAAAAAAAAAAGTGGTACCAAGCCACATATTGATCAGGAGTATTTCCAGGGTGAACAAAAATACTTACTTATTAATGTGTTTATTTTTACTAGCTGTAGAAATACCCCTGACAAACAAAACCTCTTTGGTCTTTCAGGGTGGGCTGGCAGGGTTTGATCCAGGTATTGTGTACAGTGTTTTTTCCACTCATTCTTTGGTAGGTTTTTTTTCTGGTTTGATTGCAACTGTAAACTCTCATTCCCATGTCCCTCTCTGGATGCTCCTGTTCAAGGGGCAGGTAATGCATTGCCCTCGCTCCTGCCCCCAGACATTGTCCAGGCTGATGCTGTCGTGTCGCCTCTCGGGGAGCTGGAGATGCTCTGGTTGTTCTCACCTTGGTGGGGGCCATGAGCCTTGCTCAGCATTTTCTAGTGAGCGAGCAAATTTACCTATCCTTCAAGTGCAGAATCAAAATTACTTTTTTCTTTTAATGTAGTTTAGCTGTCCTTACCCTTGGGAGTAACTTCAAAAGCAATGTACTCCTCCCAGTCATCTCAGTAGACTGTGATCAGGCTTACTGGGCACAAAATACGTTATCTCAAAATCCTTGAAATGGGGAGGGTGAGAGAAATAGGCGCAAAAAGGGAGGGAAGTGGTTGGTGTATGCAAGATTTTAGAGAGTCTGAATGTCCCGAAGAACCTCATTAGTTCTCATTGCTCTGAGGGAGCTGGTTAATGTCTTTAGGAGTTTCTCTGAACAAGTCTCCAGCTGACAGGTCTCTCCCCAGAGCTGGGGGTGTCCCAGCAGAAAGAGTGGATAACCCCAGCTGTCAGGTTGGCAATTCCCATGTGAAAGCCATGTGCTGCCGTGCTGATCCTGCCTTCCTGGCCCTTGAGTGCAGGTCCCGCTCCCCGCAGCAGCCACCATGGCCATGCTGGTTTGGGAAGGTCACCTTTTAAAAAGAGTTACTGTGTTTTAAGGACTAAAAAAATTTCTGAGGCCCAACCGGTCTGATATTTCTATGGCTATAAGCATGAAATGGGGCCATTTCCTTTAAAACAAACAAAAAAAGGGGTGGGGGTGCAGGATGAGGCCATCATTTGCCAGTGACTCAGGTGATGTGATGCTTGATTACCCGGGGTGACAAATGAAGAAAATGAACTAAATTAAACGCACAGTGATGGCCCAGGGATTAACACTATGAACATGACTTCTTGAGGCCCCATCACCCTTTTTCCAGCTATGTTTTTTCTTAAACTGATTCCTTTTCTGAGTCTCACTTGCTCTCTGCCCTCCTGCCCTGCTCTCAGCCTGCCACAACTAGCTTGCACAGCGTTATTTCTGCTTGCTACCTCAGAACTGGCCATATTGAATCTGGAAATGCAATTTAGCTGTTAACTGTACTGATGATGCATGAAGCAGGACCAAATCCAACAGACTCTTCCCAGCTGTCCTGCCTGTTGTCACAAGCTGGATCCTGCTGTGTTTGATGCCTCAGTGTTGCTGCTGCAGCTCCAAGATGCTGCTGATCAGTGCCCGCAGTGGCAATATCAAGATCATATTCTGCGTCCATCTCCAGTACTTCCTGTGCTGCCTTGTAAACAAATACAATTGTTGGCAATATGACGGGGCCTTTGTATGTGGTTTTATGGAGGTATTATTTAGAAGATAAATGTAGCAGATGCTAATACACGAATATTGCAGTAGTGACTTTGCCTGGTCTGATAGTTTTTAAGATGACCTAACAGATGAGTGGCGGAGGGCGAGTAATCTGCCATCTGAAGTTCTTTGTTCTTTTCGTCTCTTTTTCCCTGTCCACAGTCTCCAAGAGGGAGAACATTGGTCTCTTTAACAAGTGGAGCTTGGCATCTGGTGGATGAAATGGCCTCTAAACCAGGAGCAGTGTTCAGTGCTGCACCCTCTCTGGCAGCCCTTGGATTCCAGCTGTTGCCTGGAGCTGTTTTAGTTCTTGCTTAAATTAGGGCAGTTCAGATGTAATGTTTAGCATAATGGGCATGTCCCTTTTCCAAGCAGGGCTGAGAAGGATGTGCTGGGGCAGAGCTGCTTGCACCAGGCTGTGCTGCTGCTGTTCCAGGGTGTTTTCCTCCGTGGCGTATGTATGGACAGGGGAGGGCAAGGGGCTGCGTCCAGACACGGTCCCAGCACTGACCCCATGGGATGCTCCAGAGTCTGGGTCCCTGCAGCTGCTTACTGAGGAGTTGTGAGTTTATTCTCTACTAAAATCATAGCTCAGAAGGGTGACTAGATGCAGATGGCTCTTCTCAAATTCATGTTCTTTAGCCCTGAGCAGAAAAAATGAAGTCCACTCTTTGGCTATCTTGCTTAACCCACATCCTTTTACAGAGGCTTTGATGAGCATCTGTCATAACAATGGCACTTTGGCTGGACTAGATTCTGCTGAGTGTACCCTCGGGTCCTTCCAGGGAGCCACATGCTGCTCCAAAGCGTGCCCAAATTTTGCTGTAACATCTGTCCCCTGCTCTCCAAAAGTATGCTCGCCCAGCAGTCACCAGTGCAAGCTCTTGGGGCAGGCAGGGCGCTGAACCGAGCACAAGGACTGGGCAGATCTCAGGCCAACTCTGCAGACCCCGCTTTGGTAGAGGCCTGCTGCAGGCAGTTCAGTAACGTCAGCTCTGGCCTTTCTGATTCTCTGCTTGCAAAGGATGGCTTGTCGGTATGCATAAGGCAAGGTGGTGTACAGGGTGTCCTCAGCTTTCATTTTCCAAAAGTGATTAGGACTTGTTTTGTGCCCTAATTATTGGGTCACGCAAGGTAGTGGTAGGCTCTCAGCTGTTTGTGGCAAGGACAGTCCTTGTCTGTCTCCTTGCTCTCAATGGTGCCTCTGGGCACTGCCAAAGCTGTGGTGCTCTGAAATGTTAGTGCAGACTGGGGAGGGGAGAGGGTCAGGCTGTCAAGCAGCTGGCACAATGGATAAGGATGTCTCTCCTCCTTCTCCTCCTCTGCAGCCTGCTGGTGCCCAAGTCCCTGCCCTTGCTGCTGCCTTCAGCCAGAGATGTGGGTGCTGAGAACGGCTGAAAGTCAGACCCATCACTTCTAGTTTAGGGCAGCGTCTCTGCCTACCCGTTGGCACTAAGTTTTGCATGAAGAAGGCAGCCCATGTCTATTGCAGAAAATGCTGGGTCATATCTTTCTTCTGTCTGTCAAAGGCCCTAGGTGGGTAGGGGAGCAGGCAGGGACCTCTGGACCAGCGGCTGAGAGGATGCTCGTGTAGGATGCTAATGAAGCAGCCCAGATTTTGGGTGCTGACAGACACTGATGTAAGGCCCACCCCTATTCCAGGAATTGTTTTCCATTTGCTCTTTGAGGAGCTGCACAATCTTGCTGAGAAGCCTTTAAGGTTACTGGCCTGAAACCGTTCTGGGCTGAAATCCTTGAGCATCCCTGCTTGGCATCCCACAGAGCTTGTAAGCGCAGAATGTGGGGAATCATGGACAGGGAGGAAGGATGCATGGACGCTTTTCAGCTCCAAGCTTCAAGTTATTGCCAGTACCAGTCTGATTTGGACTTCCATTTCTCCCTACCACCTTCCTGATTACTCTTGAATAGCTTCATCTGCACATGCTCAGTCAAAAAGTATCTGTACCCTTATTTATGTCTTTTACATGCTTTTTTTGTGTAACTAGATCACTGCAATGAAGGGCTACAAGGAACTAGTTTAAACAGAAGATGCCCAAGGGTGGTGGTGGATGAAAAGATGAGAAAATTGGGAGGAGAGGAGGAGGGAGAAGCTGTGCACATCTCTGCTGCATCTTGCTCTGAGTTATGCAGCCAGGGCAGCTCTGTGGATATTGGAGGTGTTAATGGAAAATCAGGGATGAAAGTGATGGCTGCAGATTTGTGAACACTTTTCATTAATTCATCTGGTTAATTTTGCCATGCCTGGAAAGACTCGGGAGTATGTGTGTGTAGAGACCCTCCTTTCTGGGGTGTGTGTGGGGTGTGCATGGAGGATGGAGTGTTGCAGTCAGTAGAATTTAGCCTAAATCCCCAAGGATTATGTAAGAAGCTGGGACATGTGGTATGACATTACAATGCCACCATATTTAGCTGAGGGTAGGCAGCAATTAATTTATGGGTTTCATAAGCTTCAGGACAGGACGTGGCCCGGCTGTCCCCAGTCCCTGGAGCTGTGTCGGGGACTGCTGTGGGATGGTCCCGCCAAGGTACCCACTCCACGTCATTGCAGGCTCTTAGCCAGGATCTGTTGAATCCTGGTGCTGAGTCACTGGCGTGAGCCAGGCTCCCCAAATAACCATGAAGCAGCAGGGAGTGGAAAGTGCGGCTTCATCATTGGAGCGAGGGCTCTGAGGGCAGACAGCAAGGTGCTTTTCTCAGCCTTGCTTTCTCTAACCATCACCTAGCTCTGTGCATGGTGCCGACAGGTATCCTGCTGCTCCCCCACCCCTCCCAGGAGGCACATGTTCACCCAAGGGCCGGTTGCTAGCAGGGGGCTCGGGTGCCCTGTGCTGTGGGTTCCCTGTTCATGACAGTAGGTTTGTGCCCAGTAATTGCATTCTGTTGCTCGTGAGCTCTTTGGCTCCATGCCTGTGCCAAGGGCTGTGCTCCTCCTGTGGTCGCAGGAGGGACGGGGTTCCTTGGTGAGGCCAAGTTGGTGGTGGGTCTTGTCCTGGTTTAAGTCACCTGGGGAAAGACTTTGTCCCTCTGCAGTGGATGGGCTGGGAGCCTGGGCCGATCTAGGTGCCTGGAGTCAGGGTGAGCACTCCTCCGCTTGCCGTGCTACATCTCCCATGCCAAGCTTTGCTCCAGCTACTTGCCCTCTTTGGCTTCCCTGGGACCTTAATTCCATCGTTGCCCACTGGCAGCCTCCTCTATCTGCATCAACTTCATCCACAGGCTGTGGCTCTGCCACCTGAGCAGGGCAGGAGGCTGCAGTGGGCCCATGATGTGGGCGAACCTGTGCTCTGAAACCCTCTGTGGGCATCTGCGGGCCCTGCTGGGGTGGTCAGGGGTGCTGCAGGGGCAGGACGGAACCAGGGAGCTCAAGCTGCCTGCCATTAGGAGTCATCTTTAGCCTTTGTTCTCTGGAGGATAGAGAGGTGCTGCCCAGGTTTGTACGAGACCCGATTGCATCTCTTTGTACTTCAACAGGAAAGTTAGAAAAATCTCTATCTATTTCTGTGCATTTTATTGAGGCTTGTTAGGCAGCAGGAGGAATCTCTGTACAAAACTATCCTGTTCAGTCTTGGTGTAAAAGTTGTAGTGTGTCGGAGAAAGCGAAGACCAGAGGTGAAGGCATAGTACACGGCGGGGTTCCTTGACTCTTGCATTAGGCACTTACAGTATGTTTCTCTGGGAACATAAGTGACATTTAATTAAAAGTAGTCCCTGTGTATGGTAGAAAATGGCCAGCCTGGAAATTTCCATACAGCTGGGTTGCAGAGTAACATCCCAGCATAGACAAGGACTCTGTTCTCTCAGATCGCAGGTGTTCGTGGAGGGTCTTCAACAAGATGGTCCTTGCGCTGCAGTGGGCTAGAACCAGCGGCTGGCCAAAGCACCCCTCTGCCCGGCCAGGAGCTGGCTGCTGGCGAGTGCCCACATGGGCAGCGGTGGCACAGCGGTGCTGTTTCCACAGTTCTCTGAATACTCCTAAAATAGCAAAATCTGCGTTGTTCTCAGCCCCTTTTTAGTCTCCCTGACTCTTGTTTACTTCTAGATTTTTCTATTACTCAAATTCACGTCAGTTTCTAGATGAGGGGAAACCACTGGAGTTCAGTTTTCATTTTAAACTCACTTTTTTTGTCTTTTCTGTGACCTGTGCTATTGCAGATGCTAGAGCAATGTTGGAAGTTTCCCTGTAGCGGTGAGGCTGTGCCCAACACTCCCAAAACCTGATGAAGGCTTTGCCTGCCTCTGTTACCAGATCTCCCCTCTGTCAGGCACATGGAGCAACCTCAAAACAGGGTTTTAAATGTATTTTCCCAAAGAATACTAATAAAACGAGTGATAATGGGGCTCTGATGCTGAGGGACAGTCATGGCAGTATCCAGAAGCTGAGGTGCATATACCATCCATCCTGGCTAAAAATTAACTGTTGGCTCATTAACTTTCAAGAGCGAGGCTTGCTTGGGAGGTCTCCCATCCTGACTGGGGTGCAGCGGGGCATTGGATTGCCTCACACCAGGCTGATGTCCACCAGAAGATGAAATCAGCAGCAGGAATTTGTTTTTTCTCTGTGTGCTTAAGAGCATATTTTTGATAGTCTGTGTGAGCTTGTGACTGGACTCATCGTGCTTGAACTGTCCCAGCAATCTGTTTCAAGTCAGAACTGAGGGGTTTTTAATGATAAAAATACCCCAAGGAAGTGAAAGTGAACATAGAAGAAGCAAAGTATTCTGCAGGGGATTCTCTGCTTGCTTTAATTTTGTCTCAGCAAAACAGACTTGGGTTTTAGCACAGTGCAGCACAACATTTAGGATGACTAGTATATTTTTTAAAACTGTTTTTCTTAGGAATTGTGGCTAGTGCAGCTACATTTGTTCAGCTTAACCATTATCTCCTGAGTAATTTCACTTCTCATCGTTTCTCTCATGATATGCAATTCCAGTATATATAGAAATTATAATTGAAGCTTACAGATAACTGTTTTGACCTGCAGATGTGTATTATAGGCGGCTGAAAGCAAAGGTCATCTTGGCTGACACCCTGTCTGAAAGCTGTTCTGTCCACTTGTAAATGATAGCTGGAGTACCTGTAATTACTGCAGCAAAATGCAGGTATACATATATATTGCCCCCCCCCCCCTTTATACTTGCCAGTGCTTTGGATTGTTTGTCTTCAGCGGTGATACTCTTCTGTGGAAGGAAGAGCATTAATAACGTTTATAGTAAGCATTTTATGAGCTGTAGTATAGCTGTAAAAAGTAAGGAAATGCGTTTAAAGAATATCATAGCCTCACCTCCCCTGCAGCTGTTGTGAACCGTGTGTGTGTGTGCAGAGTCTCAGTGCTCCGTCGACTCAAATAGCTCTGCCTCCATGCAAAAATATGTATAAATTTTAAACCTGTGGGTGCTGAGCATTTTGTTCATAGGCAGTTGAAGAAGCTCTGAGATACAGCTTTCTGCAGCTGCTTTTATTGAGCTGTGAATGTGGTGCAGGTGGGAGGAATGGGGCTGGGTGCCACATCGGCGCTGCCTGCAGCCACCTTCCATTTTCATACATTTCTGACACTTTAGAGCCGTATCGTCTCAGTGGCTGGGCAGCAAGGGCATGTGCCGCTTTCCTCCAGCAAGCCCTCTGAGCAGAGAGCAGCTTGTGTGCTGTGGTGTTGGGAAGCGGTGGAGTCTCCTGGCATTCGCTCACAGAAATCTGATGTGAAACACTTAGTCAGGCCCCCACATGGTTTAAAGTGGTGAGCAAGTCACAAACTTGGAAGAATGGGACATGACAGGTGATTTTACTTGATCACGAATATCCAGTTTCAGGATTGTGACAATCTGGGGGAAAAATGCTTAGTTGCAAAACAGTTGCATGTGTGCTGATTGACTCCCAGAGCTGCCGCGTCTAGACAGAAAACACAGAAAAGCAGGTTGTCTCACTTAAATGTGATGTCTGAACCTGTTAGTTTGAAACGTATTCTGGAGTAAAAATTATGCAAAATTAAATTATTGTGACCTTAC
Organism: Fratercula arctica; assembly: GCA_947846985.1. NCBI lineage: Eukaryota > Metazoa > Chordata > Aves > Charadriiformes > Alcidae > Fratercula > Fratercula arctica. The sequence continues at coordinate 117,379 of CANTUZ010000013.1, read as the reverse complement.
TTTGCATTTGCAGGCTGAATATGCCCATGTTGTAAAGCTGAGTGCATTTATAATGCTTCCCTTGGGGAAAATTACAGAGAGAAATGGAATGAGGTCCCTTCTAATTGAAAAGTGGCAATGATTAGGAAGACAAATACAGAATGTGTTGAGTATTTTTTTCTTGTTTTGTTGTATGTGTGTTTTTAAGAATACCAGTGGAATTATAAATTATTTGCTTTGCAGTTTGTCTTGTTTTTCATTCCCCAAAGGCTTTTTATTACCATAGCAGCTGAATTGCACTTGTATAATAACGTATTAACTCCAAGTTTGGGTTTTTAATGATCTTTCTTCATTATTTTGACTGAGCTGCTTGGGTAAAATCTTACTGAGTGTATCCAGCTTTCCAGTGTGTTGGGTTTTTTTTCCCCCCTTCTGCCCATGGAGACAGGTTAAAACGGAGGGAGAGCTGGCTGGAACTTTGGTGCTTCGGATGGGTATGAGTTTCTTCAAATTTGAAAAGCAGAAACTGAGTTGGGGTTGATTCCGCACACACATACACACCCACCCAGAGACACACGCACCCCCAAAGGCCAGATTTGGCAACATGAGTGTTCTTGGGATTAAAGCTGATATCAAGGTACCTGATGTGTTTGCTCCTAGTCTCTGCGAGGCTGCACTGCTCCTCGGGCCGGGCCCAGGTAGAGCAGGACGCGGGCACCACGTGCAGCTCCCCCAGGCCGAGGCCTCCTCGTCTGTACGTACGCTCCTAGTGTGAGCGGCACAGGGCTAACTTCTAGTGCTTGGGAAAACTGCACTTTAGAAGACTCTAGTGTCTGAATTTGTGAAAATATTTACTTTATCGCCAGCTATGCTATGTGGGTTTCAACGCTTCAGTGTTTTCAAGTTTAGCCAGGTACAGGGATGAGGTGGAGCAAGACCCGGGCACTTGACCCAAGCTGGCCAACAGGATCATTTCATACCACAAACGTCACATTCAATATAACTTAGAAAGTTTGCTGCAAAGTTCTCTCTCCCTTCATGGCTGTGATCCTGAGAACTCCTTGCCCCGGTGAGCCCTTCCCTGCCCTCAGACGCCGCAGCGCTCGCAGTGCCCAGGGTGTCACGCTGCTGGGAGTGCACAGCTTCCTGCTGACAGAATGGGCTGAGTACGATCCTTGTACATTTCATATTGGCATCGGGATCAATACTGGCTCTTTGCTGTTATTAATTATCTAGTCTTATCCCATTAAATCTGTTTCTATTTCAGCCCTCGGGTTTCCTTGTTTTCACCGCGATTCCTCTTCTTGGGTGGGGAGGGGTCATTAGTTGACAGAATAATTGTCTAAACAACAATAAATTGTTGTGAGTTTCTCAAACCATAACAATGTACAGCACTGGGAAGAAACTTTAATTTCAGCAGCACCACCAAAGAAGACACGGGGGCAGGTGCATTTCTCGTATATGATACTTAAATGTTGGAGCCCTCATCTGTTTGCAGGACAAGGATAGACGTGCTCCACTGCAGCAACTGAGCTGTTGCTTCCCTGTGCTATTGAAGGAGATCAGAGAAGAGCAAGCCGTTGGCATGAAAAGGCCAAAGTCCGAACGGGGGGAACTGATCAGGTTTTATCGGTCAGACGCGTTTCACCAAACTCATTTACAGAATGTTAATTTGCAGCTTAATTTTTCTCTCTCCTCCCACAAAGAAAGACATTAAAATCCCTCTTCTATTGATAACACCAGTGTGATTGCTGTAGCATTAGACTAGATTCCACACAGAAATAACCCAATTTAGAGTTTGAAGAGCAAGGCATGATGCGTGGCTGAACCCCCCATTGCCCTGCAGGGTCGAGCCCGTCCCGAGCACCAGCTCCAGGAGAGCATTGATGGAGAGATGGGGCAGGAGGAGCCTCCCTGACAGAAACTGGCATCCCCTCCCTCCTGGTAGTCACACGGGGCCTTGCTGTTGGACCTCTTGGCAACTGTTTTTTGTAATACCCCGATTGCAGGAGTCCCAGAGCCAGGGATGGATGAGACACCAGTGTGTTGTCCCAGATTCTGATGGAATTCCTACCCTTTCTTCTGCTTCAGGCTCTGCTCGTTATATGTCTGTACACGTGTGCAGGAAGCTTGGTTTAGGTCATTTGTAAATGACACGTGGTTCCCACAGGCAGGCTCTGCCGCTGCTTCGGGGCTGGGTCATAAATTGTTGGGAACATGCATTTTTTCCAGGCTCTTTCCTGTCACAGTGGCATTTAGGTACCTTGCTGGGGTTGCTGTGAAAGACCCAGAGCTCCTCTTTTAAGAAAGTGCATTTAGTTAAAAGGCATTTCTAAGGCAAAACTCCTTTGCAACGATCTCAATTACTTTTAATCCCTTTCTTCCCGCCCCATGTGCAGTTTTCCAGTGTAGAGGCAGCAGTGTTTTAGGGGTGCTGTAAGTGTATGGGCTCCAAGTCACTCATGCATGTAACTTTAAGTGACAGATAAGGCTCCTGCTTTCAAGGCATAATTCAGCTTTTTGAAGGTGGTGGGCAGAGCTGGTTAAGCATTTTGGGCAATGGCAGAAATAGCTGCTGTTTAGCAGAATGAACTCCAAGGTTACTGGCAGCACTTACCACCTGAGCCGTTTTCTTGACATTTATTTGCTTTTACTGGCACTTAAATGCCACCTGCCAGGAGAAAACTTTCCGTTAAAAAAAAAAAAAAAATTAAATTTGCCTGACTCAGCAGAAGCCACCCCAGCTGGTACAAACAGTGTGATGCTGCCCTTCCAGGCATGATGGGTCTTCTTATGTATCTATAGATATATATGTGTGTGTGTATAGATAAAATACAGGCGGTAGCATCCATTCTAGCTGAGGGCACAGCTTTCCAAAACTGGATTTTATAGCTGTCCCTATTGAGAAGAAAACTAAGTTTAAATCCCCAGAATTACTGAATTTTATGACAAGCACTGAAGTTGCTGCTGCCCTGTCCTGGGTATGGCGAGCCCTGGGCGCTGCTGACACGAGGAGGCTTGGGGGGAGCAACTGAGCAGTTTAGGGATGGCATCCGCTCTGCGTGCCAACTACATGGAAATAATGATCCCAGCGCTACATTTGCCTCCAGTACTCCATTTTCCTTAGACTGAGAGAGGTGTGAGGAATTATTTCCTTAGGAAATTTTAGGAGTAACTTCTTACTGCTTCCTGCCAAGTGTCTCCGGAGTTAACTGGATAGTCTGTTGTTTGCTTGTTCTTGTCTGGAGGATTTTTGGCAGTTTTCCTTTATGTCAGTTCAAGCCACTCAAGCTGCTGCTGTCAGCTGGCCAAGCCCTGTGCTGAGGGATGTCTGGAGCTCCAGGACGTGGCCCCTGTGGGCAGCCGCATTGTGCCCATCTGGCGTCTTGCCGACATGCAGGAGGTCGCCCCACATGTGCCTTGCGGCCGATGAGCTGGCGCCGGGGAGAGGGGGCTGCCAGCACCGGTTGCTGCCATGCCATGTCGCAGGCTCCCCATGCCACTGTCCCACCTCCATGACAGAGGGGACCATGCGTGCCTGGTGCAAGGCTGTGATGAGGAGGACTTCAGTCCGGTCCTCCCTGGAGGAAGGAGCAGTGGTGATGGGAAGAGAATTGCAGAAATTTAGCTTGCATTTAGCTAAATTGTTTCATTAAGATGAATTGTGCTGGTTCATAGCTCCGTGGCCCTTAGCAAGGCACATGAAGCACTGAGGTGCTGCTGGTTGTGTATCTGGTGGTGGGGGCATTCCAGCACACTGCAATGGGAGGGCTTTGGGATGTCCTGTCTGCATTGTAGCTTGGAACCACTCGGCTTTGTAGAGCGTCTTTAAAGATCCCTCCTAGGGACTCTTCTGTGTCACTGAAAAAGTGAATTAATGAGGTTTTATTAAGTAGCTGGGTTCAAAGCCTGCAGAGTCCAGGTAGGTGTGTGTGAGAGCTTTATTGGGGACGGATGCAGCAGTGTCATTGGCGTCTTGGCCACATTAGTCCATGTGCTCAATTACATGCTGCTTGTTATGGTGGCTTAAAGTCTGTCTCTCTCTCTTGCAGCGGAGTTGGAGTTTGTACAGATAATCATAATCGTGGTGGTGATGATGGTGATGGTGGTGGTGATCACGTGTCTGTTGAACCACTACAAACTCTCTGCACGATCCTTCATCAGCCGGCACAGCCAGGGGAGGCGGAGAGACGAAAACCTCTCATCAGTAAGTCACCCCATGCTCTTCCAACCCACATCGTCGTGCGCTGTTTGCCAAATGATGTGACGCTGTGGGAACATGAGAGCCAAAGGCATTTGGGTTGGGTTTGCTCATGTGACACTTGACACTGCATGAAGAGACACTCTCCAGGTTGAGTCTTGGCATTGTCTTCTGTCTCAGTTATTGGAGAGGGGGCCCTTTTAGGGATGCCTCTGGCTCTTCAGGTTCCTATATTTTGTGATATATGGACAGCTGTAGCCTCTGCCTTTGCCCTGAGCTTTGCAATTCAGAAGTTACGATAGTAAAGTAACTGCACAAGGCTGTTCTTGGCACGTCCTGTTCCTGAAACCACCACGTACCCTCAGCTGGTTGCATGCCTTACCTTTAACAGCCCCAAATTATCGAGTCCTTTGGAGGCTCCAGTTGGAGACCCTCAAGTGACTGTATAAAAACTTAGTGCCTGCCTTGAAGAGAATAGGAAATCCTGAAAGACTTTCTCCGGTTTTCACCAGTGGTGCTGCCACTGCTGTGGTGGAGGGATCAGAAAACACTTGTCAGCCAGACAAGCAGAAATCTCTCCAAGGGGATGCTCAGGGGATTCCCTGTGTAACCCAGGCTCCCTGCTTTATAAAAGCCCAAGCAGAAACATGTTAATTGTACCTCTGACAGGGACTCGAGGGGCAGCCTCTCCAGCCTCGAGGCAGATGTTGGTTTATGCTATTTGCTCAAATGCAGCAGCTCAGAGACACTTACAAGAACCTGTAGAGAAAAGACTTCATGTTTTTGTGGAGGCTGAGCAAGTACTATTCACCGCTGCCTACATGGCTCTGTCTTCAGTGCAGGGTTATCTTGTACTGATACTTCTTTTTCTTTTTAGCATTCACTCTGAATGATCTTAAAGCTCTTTAAATGATAGGGATTCTTCAAGGTCACTGCTTCGCACGCTTTCCTCTGCAGGCTTCAGGGCAGGCTGAGCGCACCGGGGCTGCCTTGGGGTGGTCGGTGTGGAGCTGTGCTCTGTTCTGTCAAATCCATGCTTGCTTCAAAAAAGTGCAAGTACTGGGATTGCTTCCTTTTTTCTTTGTCTTCTATGTTTTTCTTTTCTCTTTCTTTTCCTTTTTTTCTTTCTGAGAGATTTCTAACATGTCTTGTTAAATAAGTCTTTGGTACGGGGCTGTCGAAGGCTGTCCAGCCAGCAGATGCCCAAGGCGCAGGCTGTCCCTCTGCTCCGCAGCTGCTCTTTTTGTCACGCATTATGCACAGCAGACAAAGGTCACTTACTGACGCGTGGTGCTGAGGTGAGGAGGATGACCTATGGGAAGGGGAGCTGTGCAAACCCTGAGCTCAGTTGAACCACGCTGTGTTTTGGGGGCTGTGGGCACGGGGGTGAGCTCAGTCCCTGGCCGTTTACCAATGCTGTGCCGGGAGTGCGCGATCCCCCGTTCAACCATCTGGCGAGGGCAGTGGCTGCTCAAGCGCCTGCCTGTGTTGGGATGGAGCTGAACTCCCCTCGCACATCCTGGCTCCTCCCGCACTTAGAGAAATCCTGCGTCTCTTCTCACTGTCCTGTGCCCCCGCTTCCAACAGTAGCAGAATGTGGGCATCTGAGCACATGAGTTATTAAATATAGCAGGAAGATTGTTTTCCCATTTCCAGATTTTTTTTTAGTGTTTTATCATGTCTGGAATGTCTTACTTGAACAATACCAAAATGTTTCAGTTTACATTTTCAAAGCAAGTATCAGACAAGGCCTTTTTTATTTTAATATACTAATTTGTTTTCTTAAGGGGCCTGTTTTTTATTTTCTTTAAAAAGCAGAAAGGCGGCTAACATGGAAAGAGAAGAGAAAATCACATGGAGATTGAACAAAAATTTCAGGTTGAATCATCAAAAATCGTAGACTGTTTAAAAAATAATGCCTTTTTTCCTTTCTTCTTTTTTTTTTAAATTTATTTTTTTTTAATTTCACCAGAACAAAATTTCCAGTCATTTTTTGGCCCAGTTCCCACACCAAACCGGCTCATTTATTTATTCAGCCTTCAGACACAACAGCAATTAAACAGCTTTTCAGCGAAGGTTTACCTCCGTGCCTCTGCTGGACCTCAGTGGGGATATGGAGTCTTCAAAACCTTCCTCAGAGCGAAGGAGAGAAAGGCGAATGTACTGTCTTGGGGGTTTCCCCGGCTCTGTATCATTCTTGCCCTTTTCCCTGCCCCGTCTGTGCGAGTGCCGCACAGTGATGGAGTGGCAGCTGAGCTTCCCTGTGGCCCAGCGCCCTCCTGATGGGACAGAAAAGCCCCTCATGTGCTAAGCAAGAAGGTCATTACAGTGGAATCAATGATAATAAAGATCTTAAAGGTAGCTCTGTTCAGATTCAGCACAGCGTTTCTTTTTGCAGAAAACAGCTCTGGTCCAAATGAGTGCGGAAGGCTGGGAGGCAGAGGCTGCACTGAACTAGATACCGGTTTATGTAATCCATTAAACTTGCACTGAACTGGTGTTGGGCTTTTTAAATCCCAAACTTAATTTTGCTGTTGCAGACAGGCACCAGAGCTGCCTACATGCTTTTCATCTTTTAAAATATTAAAGTAGTTCATCCTATGGTCAGGATGCTGCTAGGTCTCCTGGAGTTGTCCTTTTTTGTTGTTGTAGCTCAAAAATTACAACTGAAGGAGAAATTAATTTCCCTGAAGGTTTTTTTTTAATGCAGTTCTTGCTGGCAAGGAGTTTTTGTATTACATCATGTGTTTTTCCATTACTGTTCTTGCTGTACTTAAACTCTGTCTCCTTGTAACAAGCACCTTTATTTTTCCAGAACTTAGAGTATTTAAGAAATGCGACTAAAAACCTTTGTTTCAATAATAATGGCACCGACTCTACACCTTTGGAACACTAATATCCCACTCCACCAAGACAAAGTGGTTTAAATGCAATTTCCAATCATACCTTTGTCCCCCAACATGGAAAATACAAGTCCTCCTGAAGGCTTAGAGACTTAATCTGTGCCGTGCAGCTTTACAGAGAAAATTCTGTGACATCAATAAAACAAGTAATTCTATAAAAGTCGAAGATTGATCTCTAAAAAGAAATTAAAAAGCGCGTCTAGGTTCTGTAGTGAGTCCTGGAATGTTTGTGGAGGCTTTTACAGGCATATTGCTCATCAGACAGCAGTGTCTCAGCTCTCATTTCAGAATGGCTTTCTAGACTCAGACAGTGTTGAGATGAATTCAAGTTCTAAGTATTCCAAAAATCAGAGGTGAGCAAGGAGAGCCGCGAGCCCTCTGATCATCTTCTTGCCCTCCTCTGGCCCCGCTCCAACAGCTCCATGTCCTTCTGATGTCCCCAGAGCTGGAGGCAGCACTGCAGGGGGGTCTCCCCCGAGCAGAGCAGAGGGGCAGAATCCCCCCCTTGCCCTGCTGCCCACGCTGCTGGGGATGCAGCCCAGGCTGCAGGGGGTTTCTGGGCTGCCAGCGCACATTGCCAGCTGATGTTTTGCTTGTCATCAGCAAATACCCCCAAGTCCTTCTCCTCAGGGCTGCTCTCAATCCATTCTTCACCCAGCCTGGATTTGTGCTTGGGGTTGCCCTGACCCAGGTGCAGGACCTTGCACTTGGCCGAGGTGAACTTCATTGTCTCTCTGCAGGTCCCATTTTAATGGTGTTTCTGCTGGTTTGCTACTCTTGCATCCGTGTGTTGCCCAGAGCATCATTCTTGGACCTCATCTGTGCAAACAGATGAGTTAATGTGTGAGCCAGGGCCTTTCCTCTGAATGCCTGGGTGGGGTACTGGGTGCAGGCTTTGGGTGAGTGGGTGCTTAGGGGTGGGGGTGTTTTGGGTAGGGTTTTGGGCAGCTCAGGTGAGGGTGTGCGGGTGCCCCTGGCGCCTGCCACAGCAGGCAGCCCTGTCTGCGCACAGTGATGCTTCACATTCTGGGGAGCGCCGGGCTGCATCCACCCTCGTGGGAGCCACATCACTCCTGGGAACGGGGGAGCAGATGGGATATTGACATGGCACTGACCACTGCCAAGTTAAATATAAACATCTAGCAGAAGGCAGTGGGCTACTCGCTGCTCAGGAAGTCTGCCACAGGGGCATGGCAAAGTAAACAGGATTTTCGGAGTGCTTCCTGCTCCTGCCTGCTGCTTCAGCGTCCTTTGGGATGAGGTGAAGGCTGGAAACCCTCCCCATGCCCTTGGTGCCAGCACCGTGGCCAAACAGGAGGTTAGAGGCGAGGATTTGATCTGTGGCAGATGCAGTTCCTCTTGGGTCTTTTGGCTGCTGGGGGAATTTGACTGTAGACATCCCTGCAGGCAAGAAATACATGTAAAATAGACCAGACTAAACAGTTGATGCCTGTGTAAACAGTTGCATGGTGAAGTCTCAAGGTCTGTATAAAACTGCTGAGGAAGGGCTACGTGGCACACAGCTCAACCAGTGCATATATCAGCCGTAGCTGGGGAGGGTGCTGGTATTGCGGCACTTAACCTCTGCTCAGTGGAGATGCTCCCTAAAAAACACTTAGAAGTGGGAAGAATCTGGGCTGTCTCATTTCCATATAAATCACTGTTTTCCTTGCACTGGGAAGAGGACTGCCTTGAGGTTTACGTGCAGAGCTGAGCTTCAAAAACAGGAACCTGATGGGATTCTCTCCATACCTGATACCATGCCACAAGAGAGAATATATTCCCAAAAATATGGGGGGGAGGGATCTAATGGGAGTCTCTGCCTGCAGGGGCACCCCTGGTCTGTCTGCTCTCCGAGGCACTTCTGGGGGGACTGGAGATGCTGCTCAGCTGCTTACTGGGATAGATGGGAAGGTCTGCAGCAGCATTTCTCTTGCGTGCTGCAGCCTGGTATGAGGCCAGATGTGCTTCACAGCTGGAGGAGGTCCCGGGAGCACAAGACAGGCAAAATCCCTTCTTGACTTTGTCAGCGAAGGTGTCTGTGGTGCTGCAGTACCACTGCAGCTTTCTACAGGCTTTCACTGGGGCATCAGGCTGCCCAGACTAGCCGCCACTGTTACTATAGAAATAGGTATTTTTATAGTAGGAAAGTTTGTGGTTTGCTCATCTGAGAGCCCTGCTGCGTAGGCTGGGCCCCAGAATGGCCTTCGGATGGGACACCTTAAAGGGAAAAAGAAACACCCTTGGTGGTTTTTTGGGGGTTTTTGGTTTTGTTTTTTTTTTTTCCCACTGGTGGTGAATACTTCTGCCTGTGTCTGGCTTACTAGTGCCAGAACTGGAGACTCACCTGCAAGGAACTGAGAAGTGCCAGCTATTCCAGGTTATAATTATGAGCCTTCTGGCTTGTTTTCCTCTGGCCCTGCCTGCCGGATGGATGTTGCTATATGTGAATATCAGCAATATTTAAATATTTTAGTTCTTAAGGCAAAACTGTATAGGGTGAACTGTGCAAATGGGAAGAACCTTTGTTTGTTTGTTTTGATCATGAATTGTAAACTAATCTCATGGTTTGGGGGAAATTGGCTTGTGGCTTTCTCATGCCTGGGGTTGTTGGCATGTGGGTTTGGATTGCAGGATCAGGGTGATGTGATGCTTGCAGCATAAGGAAGCCTCTGGACCACAGTTCCTCAGTCTCTTTAAGCCAAGGACCACTTATCCTTTTAGGGAAAAAATACTCTGGAACCATCCTGTTGCTATAGATTTCTATTTTTTTTTTAGCCAAATCAAAATTAGGCTTAACATTTGGTTATTAACTTATTATCTTTATTTTTACATGATTTCCTTGATTGTGTGCATCAGAATGTGGGTGTAAGGTTTTTCTTTTTTTTTTTTTAAATCTTGTCATTATTTCATGGAGCATTTTGTGATGTCTTGTGAATCACCCACGGCTCATGGATCACAAATTGAAAAATACTCCTCTGGCGTGTTTGAACCAGGGAGAGAAACATGCTGGGTGAGTGTGGGTGGGAGGGGGGAAGTCTGCAAATGGGAGAGCATTGTTTGCTGGTGTCATTTTCATCATTCATTCTGCAAGCAATCTATTAAATATAAATGGAGGTGAAAATTGAGTGAAACTTTAACCAGAAGTGTTGTTTTCAGTGGTAATATGCTAATACCCCTAGCATATATCCTTAGGATACCCCTACTGTAGCTGGCTGCCTGCGTAGAGGAGGGCGCGTGCCTTGCGCTGCCGCCGGGGCGCGCTGGCGGCGGTGGCGGCGTCTCGCCTGGGCTTTGGTGCAGGGTGAGAGCGGGCACCAGCTGTTTGCAGGAGCCCAGCCCCCGCTGCAGCCAGACTCACTCTGCGCTCTCTTTTCCTTTCCAATGCAGGAGGGGAGCCTGTGGCCTTCGGAGAGCACCGTGTCGGGGAATGGAATAGCAGAGGTGAGGGCAATGCGGGTGCGGGTGCTGCTGCCTCTCCTGCTCCCCCGGGCTGCGGCATCTCACGCTTCTCTCTTCTCCTCCCTTTCAGCAGCAAATCTACACCCCGAGACCTGGCGACCGCCTGGCAATGCCGTCCTTTCTGCAGAGGGACCGCTTTAACAGGTTCCAGCCGACCTACCCCTACATGCAGCACGAGATCGACTTGCCACCCACTATCTCGCTGTCGGATGGCGAGGAGCCCCCTCCGTACCAGGGACCCTGCACGCTGCAGCTGCGGGACCCTGAGCAGCAGATGGAGCTCAACAGGGAGTCGGTCCGGGCCCCCCCCAACAGAACCATCTTTGACAGTGACTTGATAGATAACTCCGTGTACGGGGGGCCGTGCCCCCCCAGCAGTAACTCTGGGATCAGTGCAACCTGCTATGGGAGCAATGGTAGGATGGAGGGACCACCACCAACCTACAGCGAGGTGATAGGGCACTACCCTGGGTCGACGTTTTACCAGCACCAGCAGAACAACAACGGGATGCCCTCCCTCTTGGAGGGCAGCAGACTCCATCATTCACAAATCAATGGCCTTGAGAGCACAACCGCGTGGAACAAAGAGAAAGAGAAACAAAAAGGGCACCCCTTTTAAAAAAAAGAAAAAAAAAAGAAAAAAAGCAAGAAAGTAAATGAAACACACTGCACTTCTCATTAAAAGAAAAAGGGGAGAGTGAGTGAGCTGAGGAAGATGAGCAAAGGAAAAAAAAAAAGAAAGCCCTTCCCCATCTCTCCATGTATAAATATTTACTTGTTATGTCTGGTCTGAATGCACAAGCCTACCAAGCTTGCAAAAACATTTCTTCATTGAGCTGTGTCTAGACGTTTAAAATGGAAAAAAACCCCACACCAACTGTAGTCCTTTTTTGTTTGTTTCTAGTTGAGCTGTGTGAATGCTTTTTTTTTTGTTTATTTCACTTATCTTTAAAGACAAAATATTTGCACAAAAACATTTTGTTTAAAGATCTGCAATATAAATATATAAATATATATTAAAAATAAGAGAAAGTGTATGTGTAAGGAGCAGGAGTATTTTTGTATTAGAAGAGGCCTATTCAAAAAAAAAAGTTGTTTTCTGAACTAGAAAAAAAATGGCAATTTTTTGAGTGCCAACTCAAAAAGCGTGTATTACATTGTAAAAAAAAAAACAAAAACAAAAAAAAAAACAAAAACAAAAAAAATCAAAAGCAGGGGTTTAGAGTTATTTATATAAATGTTGAAATTTTGCACTATTTTTTAATATAATTATGTCAGCGCTTGTGTTGGTCAAAGCCTCTATCATGTCTACCATGAACCTGTTAAGGGATCTGTGTTGAAGTGAAGAACAAAGTAGCTGGAAGGAGGTGGAAAAACGCTGAAGTGGAGATGCCAGCCCTGGGAGGAGCGGTGAGCGAGACTGCATCTTATGCAAATCCTTAATTTCCGGAGTCCTTGTGTGTGGCCACCAACAGTCACGGCTTTATACATTCCCTACAAAACAAGAGGAGTTGGTGTGTATGTGTATGTCATCTGGTAGGATTATTGGAGTAAAAAGGTAAAATGAAAACTCCCTGCTTCTGAGAGTCAGTAGTGACTGAAGCAGGCAAAAATTACTTGATTTTTTTTTTTTTTTTTTTTTTCTGGACAACCTCTAACCTTTTGGGGGGTGGGGGGGGTGAGAATAAACTGTGTCTGAAGGAACAAAGTGGTTTTCGGTTCATTTCTTTCAATGTTCAATTGAAGGGCCCTATTTGAAGCTAAAGCAGTGATTATGGAAGTTCATCTGAGTAAATGGTAATGTACCCACCAGCTGCTTTTCAGCTGGGGTTTAAATATCTCATTGAAAGTACGAGCTGAAAAGTGTGATTGGTGGTGGTGAAAGTCATTTTCATTTTATATTAACCTCCCAAACCTCTACTTGAGATAAATGGGTGCAGCCATGTCTCACAGCTCTGCCATCCCCTGGGCTGCCTCTGGTCATTGCTATTTTTTACTTTATTATCCTAGCTAAAGAGGCATCAGATACAGTAGGTGGAAATGAATCTGCTCCTGTGATGTATTAATTAATTAAAGTCTAAAGAAATGTGCTTAACGCTTTAGAAGCAACCCCCTTTTACCTCTTCTGAAGATGTCCTCATCCACAGCAGCACAGTCCCACCTGCCCGCTGGGCATTCTGTGACTTTAATTTATCTTGGTTTCGGAAGCGTTTCGTCTTACTATGCTATTGTTTACATTTTTATATTGTGTAGGTGTCTGGTAGGTGTTTTACCCTCACAGTGAATTTGTATGTGACAGAGTTGAGCAAGTGAGGAACCTGAATGCGCGTGAGAGAGAAAGCAAAAGGGAAGAACCTGTTCTCGGCCCCGTCTCTCTGAGCGTGAGGAAGGGTCAGTAGGGCAACCACAGAGCGCGAAGATTTTTACAAGGAGGTGTGATTTAATTTTCTGCAGGATGCTATCTAGTAGAGTGACATAAATGAAAGATATAAAGGCAATAACTATTGTTTTTAAGCAACTTTTCTATTACTTGAAAAAAAACCACAAAAACCATGAGAACGGTTTTGAAGTTCTGACCATTTGAACAATATTTATATTTTAAAGATGATGATGAATAGCTGAACTTGGTTTGATCATTATTTTTTGCTTTTTTTATTTTTGCCTAGAAATAGTCCTGTACCTTCTCAATATTTCAAACTGCTTTTCCACAGCTCTTGAAATCTTCATAGCTTTACAGTCACGTAACCTAAATTTTGATGACCTAAAAAAAAAAAAAAAGCCACAAAAAAAAATAATGCAAAGGCATAAATCTAGTTTGTCATGAAAGGTACAAAACTAATGAATTTATACGAGTTTTTAATATGTATCTTTCCTTTATGTAACATGTCTATTTAGTGCCTTATTAAAGAAATGGTAACCCTCCCTTTTTAGAGAGGGAAAGACAAAATCACCGTTAGCATCACAAGTAACCAGTGTCTGGTCTCTTGCTCCTTTGGACCTTGCATTCAGTTTTGTGGTCCCTCCTTTCCCGGCAGCGCTGCCGCCACCCTGGAGACCCCGAGAGCCCTGCACCAGTGGCTGCCTCTCCGCTGTCTCCCGCTGTTCGTGAGCGAGCTCCGACTCAGTGATGCACATTGTCCTGCCCGGGGAGGTAGGAGGCTGTGGTGGATATTGTAAATGAGATACCAAGAGAAACCGAAATATAATATCTACTGCCCTCTTGAGCCAAAACATGTGAATCATGTTGTTGGTGTTGGGCTTTTTGGGGAGCTCGGGGTGGGGGGTGGTGGTCTGTGATCTGAACTGCTTTGTTTGCTACAAAAAAAACTGGTTACCTCAGCAGGTTTTGGGTGGAATATGCATCGCACATTTAAAACTGAGCAGTGAATAAGGAGGTGTCATGGGGACCAGAGGTTGTTAAATAATGGGTTTGTCTTGTCACGGCCACCAAACCCCATAGAGAGGTCAGGGAGCTGGGCAGGATCTGGAAAGGCACAGAGGGGTAGTGGGAGAGGGTCTAAAAACACAGTGCAATTAAACCCAGCTCTCATCGTTTGAAGTCCTCAAAATTTCAACCTATTCTCTAGGGTTTTTTCCCTACTTTTTTTCTCTCTTTCCCTAATCCATTTCTAGCGTGAGCTTTTATTTCTCAAAAATCACCTCAGGCATCTGCAGTTGAGTGACCAGTTTGTTGAGTTCCTGCGTCCAGTTTCATTTACCTCTTTCTCTAGTTCAGTGAATTTAATGAGTGTGAAATGGGGTGGCTCATCAACACCAAATTTCTATTGCAAATAATGCCGTTCAGTCCATGCCATGCACAAAAACCAAGCTGCCACCTTCACCACTGCCGGTGCAGGTCCCCTGGGTGGGGGGAGCCCTGGGTCCCAGGCAGTGGGTGCAACTTGAGTCCACCTTGACGGAGCCAGGTTGTCACCTTTTGTCTTTCTTTTGTCAATCCCTCTGCTTTGCAGTCCTAAGAACTGTATTTCAAGTGCAGATACCAGATCTGGGGCCCAGATCAACTCCCAAGTTCTGAATGGGTGTTTAGAAATAATAGTCTGTTCTTTTTTATTATTATTATTGTTGTTGTTGTTGTTGTCATTATTGTTATTATTATTATTACTATTTAATGTTACTTTTTGCCTCGGGGTCCATTTCTTCCCAATTCCCACGTCCCGTATTGCCACCAAGGCAGAGAACTTGCTTTGCACACCTTTGCTGGTGTCTCCACTCATTTCCTTCTGGCCTTCACGCAGCTCAGGAGAGAACTGCTAGAAGCTGGACTGCAGTCCTGCTCTGGAGGAGTCTCCAGCGTCTTGCAGCTGCCAGCAGATTCAGGCCCCTTAAGAATGAAGAAACAAGGCATTGCTAATGCTTAGCAACCTCTTGTCCTAGCCTGCCTTTTTGCTCAAAGTTTTAGGAGTCGCGTTAGCTTTAAAAGGGGTTGTTAATCCTACAGAGTTTCTTACCTTACAGTATGGCAAACAGCATCCTTAAAGTGCCCCCAGATCTTAAGGGCCTGGAATGGGAACATGGCTTTGTCGATCAGGATGGTGAGGAAGGGTGGGTTTTGTTTGGGGCTGACACTGGTACAACTTGTGTTCCCTTTACAGCCCTCAATTTCACCCGTTTGAAGACTCAGCTTTACTAATCTAGTGCGTTGTTTCCATAAGTGTTGCGAAATTAATTCTATCTTAAGTGGGAGTATAAGGAAATCCAGTTGCTTTCTGGAGAATCACCCTTTTGTATGTGTACTGAACTATAAAATTGCACTAACTGCTATCTTAAAAAAAAAAAAGAAATAAAAGCCCAACATTTTTACTAAGGATTGGGAAAAGACTGAATCCAGATGTGTAGCGTTAGCAGTGCTAGGCGAGAACAGAATGAATTTTTAATCTCTTCTGTATTGCTCAGAGATTTTTCTATATACAACACAAGGCTACAAAAAAACAAAAAGAAGTTTTCCAGAAACCGCGCTTCAAATTTTTGCTGTACTATAGAAGCTCATGAAGGACAACATTAAAGTCCTAATTTGCCTGCCTTATAGACACATTTCATTGTATTAATATTTTCTTAAACTTCCAGTTGCATTGCTTTGGCTTTGGAGTTTGTTATAGGCAGTCCTGTATCCTGAGTTCTGTTCAAGTTTAAACTTATATAGACAGCACATGCAATGCAGTACTTATCTATATTTTGCTGTTTTAGTATGAATATGTACTCTGATGCCAATTTACAAAATCTGTTGTAAACGCTTATTGTGTAACAGTAACCAATAGTGGCAATTATATGTCATTCTAAAAGCTGCAATACTTATACAATAAATTTTACAATACTTTGGAAAATTTGCCTTCACCTTTTGCTTTGTTACCCAAAAATCAGAGTTTGCCAACACAATGTAATTTCAAAAGCTCTTTCTATTTTCTTTACAAATGTTGGAAAATCAATTTTCTCAGTTTTTGATGTTTGTGTGGTTCCCCCCTTCCTTGTTAAGTAGCCTTCTGAATAACAGGCCAACCTCTGTATTGCCATGACATGTTTTTTCCCGTGAAGCTGTAGCTGGTTCCTGGTGTATTTGCATGCTCAGTCCATGTGTACACATGTCTGCGTGTACAATTCTCTTTTCTTTTGAGTAGATCAGGTGTCACAGCTTAAATCCCAGAAGTATTCCTGGTTTGCACCAGTATGTCCAACACTTGCGATCCTGCCTTTCAGCCAAGAACATCACCGATGGTCAGAAGGTCTTAACTTGAATAACCGTCAGTCAACAAGAACTGTGTAGATATTGACTCAAATCCTAAACACAGATAATTTGTGTGACTTGCCTTTCTGAGACTGTGGTCAAATTGCAGTGATCACATTAAAATGATTGAAAACTTAACTGTTTGCAGGGAGTTTTCTTTTTGTGTTTCTGAAGGATGTCCTGTAGATTCACCCAGACCTTGAGGTCCCTCTTAGGACTAAGGAGTGTGTAGTAATTAATCGCTGGGCTTTGCCTGAAGACTGTGAGCTCTGCCTTAGCCCTCCATCTCCCCAGCCCTTCTCTCTGGCTGATCGCAAACCTCCATTTAAGGTGTCAGCATTTCTGAAAGTGCCCTCGGCTTTTACAAGTGGCCCCTGAGACGGTTTGGATGGGCAAGTGGTGGACACTTGTCTTTGATCTGGGGGAGCTGTGAGCACAAGGAGCTCCTGTGGACTTCAGTGGGATGCCTGGATGCTCTGCATGGTTGGTTACTTGCAACACAGCCCCGAGCTGACGGCCAGTTGGGAAAATATCACTAGTAATGACTGAAAGCAGCTTAATTGCAGCCCAGGAAGGAGAACCCTAGATCCAGCCCTCTGGCTCTGATCCTGGAACTGTGCCACTCATCTCCTGGTTGGAGGTTACTTTGTGGGATTCCTGGTGTTCTCTGTGCCTTGCTGCTGGAAAGAATGATCTGGGGTGATACAGTACTGGAAAGCAGCTGCCCTGCGTGGGAATAGTTTTTCCCCATGGTAAGCAATCAGCTGCTTTTTATGCCATGGCGTTACCTGGCTCATTGGTGGGGCTCTCCTGGCTTCGTGGAATGCTCACCAGTCACTGACCACAGGGTCTGATGTTCCAAATACCCACCCGAGTCTGGTTTGGAGCCCTTCTACCGTTAGACCCAAATTACTCAACAAACCCCAGTGTCAGCAGCTGTAACATGGCTGGGGGGGTGTTTAGCAGGGGACTGTCCCCACCTGCTCTCAAGGCCCTGGTGAGCGGTGGGGCTTTCAGCCTGGTGCTGTCCCCGTGCCTCAAGGGAGCCAGAGGTTCCCACAGAGCTGGGGTACTGCTTGGAGGACAAGCACATTTGTCCATGCAGGCGAGGTTCACGAGCAGCACTATGGGTTAAATTGCACTCATTGCCTTTTTAGACCATAGGACACTGGCCCCAGCAGTCTGGTCTCCGGGATGAATTGGCAGTGATGATTTGGAGGTGCAAGTGGGCTTCTCGAGGCACCACGGAGCACTTGAGATGAAGTATTGGAGGTACTGGAGAGTGTGCTGTATGCAGTTCTGCTCTGTGCTGCCAGCATTCGATGCCTTCCAGTCCATCTACAAACCAGCTGTTAGCCAGGAAGCCTTTTTTCCTCTAAATCATGTTTTAAATGAGCAGAACCCTGCTGGCTCCATTTTAGCGTCTAACCAAATTTCACATGATTGGAGCTAAAACTTTTAACCCATTTGCAATCAAGAGCGATGCTTTGTCCTGAAGCCGGGCTCACCAGGGCTGGATTTCCCGGTGCCGCAGCAGCTCACGCAGCCTTGCGGGGAGCCAGCGGCAGCTCCCAGGGAGTCTGTGCTACGGGTCAGCTTTTAGGAAGCAAACTCTGCATTTCAGTCTGAGTGCATGGACCAAACCAAGCAACTCCCTCGTTGCGTGTGTTCAAGCAGGTAATGAAGATGCGAGTTTTCTCTTCATTGCTATCTTCATTAGCCCTGCTTCTGCCTCAGCTGCCACGCGCATGTGAATGTGGCCAGGATTAGCTGTCTGTATGGTGGGAGCTCTGCAGCAGCTGACACGGCTCACGGAAACTGAGGCCCCCTCCTGAAAAGACACAGATGTCTCATTTTATGCGCTGTGAATACACAGATAAAAACTCAAACAGCTTCCTCGGTGTAGAACACTGCGCACGGGGGTCTTGTGGGATGGGGACTGGCAGGAAGAAACAAGGCAATAACCCACGTCGGGATGAGTTGATTTGCTTTACCGACACTGCACTTTGGTTGATGCCCATGATGCTGTGGGCTGTGAGAGGCAGCCCAGCCTGGGCAGGACAGGGATCCCAGTGGCCGTGGCAGGATGCCGATGGCCCCAGTGTTGGCTCAAGTGGCTCCAAACCCACTTTCCTGTCCCACCTGCAAAGAAACACCAAAATGCTACATTTTGGAGAGGGGGGCAGTGCGCCTGCCCCAACCTCAGGGTCACAAGTATTGAAGTGGGAAACATCCACCTTGGTCCAGGAGCAGCAAGGCAGGGGAAAGGGCAGGGTTTGGTTTGAATCACTGTGTCAAAATGACATTTTTTGTTTTCGGATTCAAGGCTGGAACTAACATCTTCCCACAGAAAACTGAAACTCAGCTACTCAGCTGAAACCACATTTTCCAAAGGGGAATTTTTTTAAATGAAAAAAAAAAAAAAAAAAAGCCAAGTTCAACCAGTGCAGTGCATGGGAACAGGCAGAGAAATATTGTTACTAAGCCACCTTTCTGCGGCTAATGAGGTGATGTGGGGACACTGCAGCACAGTTGATTGGCAAAAGATTATTTTTAACCCTTTTTCTTTTTTTTTTTTCTTTTTGCAACTCAGTGGAAGAAACAATTTTGTGACTTTTGGAAACCACAAGTGGCAAAGCCTTTGATTTTAAACAGATTTCTATGCTGCAAATTGAATAGGACTTAAGAAATCAGATGCAGCTTTCCCCTGTGCTTTCAGGATCAAAACTCATTTTGCAGTGCTTCTGGCCCTCCCTGGCTGCGCTTCCTGGAAGGTGTAAATTCCGACTTCAAAGTATCTGAACTTCACAGCAGCTTTTTTTCTTTCCTGCTTTTTGTCGTTGTATTTTATCTGCTTGTCCTAACCCAAACTCTTCCCCCACATCTGCCAGCACCTCTCTCTGCCATTGCCCTCCTCAGGGGCTGCATTAATCCCCACTCCTCCTCCAGCTGATTAATATCTCGTGTGGTCCTGGTGGCAGCTCCTGCCACATCGCTGCCTGCACCCACATTTAATCCAGTTTGCGCCTGGTGGGCACGAAGCAACCCGCCCCCAGGGCTCCTTCATCTCCAGTCCCGATGCTCCAGGATGGTCCCCACCAGTGATTCCCTCCTAGTAAAGATGGAGGAGATGGCTTGGGGTGCTTTGAGGTGGGGAAGGTGTGAAACCTGGAGTCAGCCTCATCCTTTTTAACATGCTCAGGCTGCTTTTCCCTCAGGTTGATTTCTTGGAGGTTTTTTCCTCCATGCTGCTGGCCCTGAAGCCCCTGCACAGGCTGAGACCTGCCTCCCCATCGAGGGAGGGGAAGCCTTGACCAGGGACAGGAACCCTGGAATAAGGTGGCTGGAAACAAATTCTCCATCATGGTGAGTGTCGCAATGATGCTTACACTGAGATTTATTAAGAAAGCAACGTGATCTCACAGGAATCCTTGCTGTTGGCTATCCTGACTGTAATGAGAATTTATTTGAACACTTGCTGCTATCCTTTTTTTTTTTTCCTTTAAAAAATGAGTCTAGAAATTCCCCCGCTTTGATATAAAGCAGGACTGTGTAACAGCGTTAGTAGCAAAAGACTGGACAGGAGAAAAGAGGAAATAATTCCTGCCTTGTGCTCCTAGACATGATCAGGCTGGAAAAACACTTCATTTAAGGTCTGATGGCGTCAAAACTGCAACCCCCCCCTCCCTCTTTCCCCTTCTCAGGAGCCCTGCAGACAGCTCACCCCTGTCCTTTGAGCCCAGTGCAGGAAGAACCGTGGGCTGTGCTCAGTGGGCGGGCAGGGCAGCTGGTCCAGCTAGGGGCTTTGACCCAGGTGGGCTCAATCCTACCATGACCCAGGAGGCAAATTTAAGCAGCTCCAGAGAAGGTGATGGTTGACTGTGGGTATTTCCTCTGCTCTTCTGCTGAGTGAGAACTAAAGGAGGTTTTGAAGAGGGTGTTCCTTGAACTCTCTTTGCAGCTGCATGATGTGGGACTGGGTTTTGGTTCAGTGATGCCCCAGGTTTCTGAAGCTGCCTGGGTGGTGTGAAGGAAAATCCTCTGAAACAGCAGCCACTTCAGTGCTTACTCTTTTTGAGGTAAGATTGAGCTGTATGGCATTTTTTTACAGTACTCAAAAGTGGGCTTCAGGGTGTCTGGGAGCTGTGGATGTGCTTTTCCTTTCTCTGTGGCTGAAAGCGTGTTGATCACTGCAGCTCCAGGGCTGCCTCCCCTGTGGGGGTTCCTGACCTGCTGCTCCCCACAGGCGCAGGGCTTGCTGCCACTGGGGACCGTCCGGCTCTGCTGGGTGGTGTTGCCCAGCAGGTTGGGCTGGTGGCTGCACTGCTCCCCAGATTCCTCCCTGGCTCTGCATATGGAGAGCCTGTTGTCAGGTAAGATTAAAAAGGTGCATAAATGAAACTTAGAGCTCTGGTTGACTAGACTGATGGCTCTGGACTAGGCAGGGGAGAGGTGACATGAAGCACTCTACACAGTGTACTTGGAGTGGGTTTTGCAATGCAGAAATGTGGGAGAGAGTCAGGGATTCATGAGTTGTCAGCTCTTGGTGGCTGTTTGTTCCCCCACCCTTGCATAGCCCTGACTCTCAGTTCAAATGCACATGGTTGCCTTGAGATTGATTGTTAGCAGCAGCAATAAATCACAATCACAGCAGCTAGTGGTGAGTTTTGGATGCCAGTCAAAATGCAGCTCCTCAGAGTGTTTATCTCTTGCAAAGGCAGGGAACCTGGACATTGAACAATGAGATTAGCATGGCTCTGTGAAGTTGCATTTGATTAAGAGAGTAACTCTGAAGTACAAAGCTATTGCTTTGGTGCTGATGTGCATTGCTAATAAGCAGCCTGGTCTTAAAAAAAACTGGAGACTTAAGTATAAAGCACCTCTGCTGCCTTGCTCGCCAAACAACACACTGCACCAAGGCAGGTGGCTTTGCACCAGGCTTCCGTCTTCTCCTCTCAGCTGTGGCCTTGCTTTTGTCAAGGTATCAATGCAGAGAAAAAGGTGGCTTTAGCTGCATTGGAAGCTTGGCAGAGATGTCATATCTTGTTTCCCAGTACTGCAGAAGCTACTGGGCTGGTCCAAAAGACCTTTAAGATGGATATACCTGACCCAGGGAGGGGAATAGCTGTGCTGTCCTGGGAACCACAGCTCTGCTGAGTTGCTCATCAGCAGGACACAGCAGTGGCTATAAGTCCCAGGCAGTCACTGTAGTGTCATGGGTGGGTATGCTCAGTTTGTCACCTGTGTCTCCTTTGTGTTACCCACAGAGGATAGGCTGTGGCCACAGCTCCTGCTCCGATACTGAAGCGTTGGGTTAATATCTTCAGCACCAAGTGCAGTCAGCTACCTTTTTGCAAGAGGTGTTTACAGCGTTTTAATACTTGGGCCCATTAAGATAGGTAAGAATTAGGCCCGGAATGCTTTAGGAGCTCTAAAATAGTCATGAAAGCATGCAGTCATGCAAGACCAAACCCTTTGGGGTACTTTGGGGTGCTTTGAGGAGAGTCTGTATAGGTCTGGGGTAGTCAGCAGAGCTGGTGTGAGTGAGAGGATGGAGCTGGGCTGTGTTTTAACTCTAGGTGAGTGCACATTGATGGTTTTCTTGGGGAAGATGATGAGCTGTAAGCATGTGTTCATTCCAGACAACTTATTAATGTACTTGTCCATCACAGTGCACACAGACAGATTTTTTTTTTTTTCCTGAATCACAAACCAAGGCTCTGCAAGGTTCAGATGAGCAGAATCAGGTTAAAACCCAAATGATGCATGATGCTGATGGACCCCACTGCTTTCTTTTTCTCATCTCTATTTTCCTCTTGTCAGAGCTGCTGTTTACCTCTGCTCTGCCAGTCTGTTGATTTTCTGCCCTGAAGAGGAAAGCTTGTGGTTCCCTGAGAGCCCTGGTGCCCTTCTTCCCTGCTCCCAGGGCATGGAGGAGCCGGAGCTAAATGTAAGCTGGGGAGTGGGGTGGGTGAGTGAGAGGATCTGCTTATTTTCCCTCTGATCTCTGAGCCCTCTTCTGTTTTATTGCTTTGCAAACAGGAGGTCTGGAAAGCTTCCTTTCCTCCTGTGCCAGTGCAAAGTCAGCTGGGTGCACAATTCCTGCATGTGAAGGAAAAAATACTTAATATGACTAGATTTACAGTAATGTTGAGTGGCATGAAACTGGGACTCTAGTTACCCTCTTCAGGCCAGGTTTTACTGTAAATGCCCAATTAATCTATTTGTATAAACGATTTCTGCAAATTCACGCAGTGCCTGGATGCATTTGCACCCTGCTGCTGAGAATTTAGATCTGATGAGTAACCTGTGTCAGGAAAAGCAACTTTTATTGCAGGAAACCTGTACGGAAGGTGATGCAGGCAGGTGCTTTACGTGCAATGGATCTTGAGGAAGGTGTGGCACCTCCAGTGCACTTGCTCTTCATGTACACACAAGGATGTGGTCACTGTTGCCTATAGCCTGGCGACGCTTCAAAGGAAACTCTTCCGTTTTGGGGTGTGTGGTGTTTGAGTAGCTGTGTCAGAGAACAAAGGGACAGTATCGAGGAATGTAATTGAGACTTTGTGGTGTAGAAAAGCATGGTATGAAGCAAAGATTTAAGGAAATAGATTAACTTTATGTTCACGTTTACTCAGTTCTTCTGATGAATCAGAAGATGCCTGACTCCTCGGTGAGGTTTCTGCCCCAAATCAAGGTTTTCTCAGACAGTCATGAGCAAATGTAACTAGTTGTGAGTAATTGCTGGTACCAAATGTGGGTTTGGAAAATAGACTTTGTCTTTTCTCTGAAAGCTTTGGTTTATGGGAAAAAGCATTGGTTTTGCTTTCTTACTCTGGCTTTCAGCGCCATGTGTGAGTACAAGCACAACCATGAGTCGCTGCTTCTACATGTGCTGCCCGTGCATGGGGGTTTCTGACACCCCCCCATCAGGAGACTATGCCCATCACTCACTTTCTGCCTTGATCTTCAGCTTCTGGACTGACTTTAGGACTTGGGTGAACAGCACAAGTGTTGCTTTTAAAGAAATTCTGCATTATCAGCCCTACATAGGGGGCAAGGGGGGAACCCAAACCCTCAGAGACTGCATCATGTTGTCCTCCATCCCCATGTGCTATCTGTGTGTGCCTCCTTCTTCTCTGCTTCTCGGTTCCCATTAACCCAGGACTTGCTCATGGCTTGAGGAGCAAGGTTCTGCTGCAGAAACAGTCTGGTTCCCCAGCCTTGTCCTTCAAAGCATCTCAATGTCTTCATGACAAACTGATGGTCAGCACTTTCCACTGCTGTGACCCCTCATCTGCCTTTCCTGGAGACTCTGGTTTCTTCTCCAGGTCTGGCTGAGATACAGGGTGGCAGTGTAGGAGTTGAGTGGAATCAAAATTGCATTTTAATTGTAAACACTTGTCCAGAAACTGTTTCTGAACTAACGTTTCCCTCCAACCAATGCATTTGTAAATAAATGACTCCTGCTAACTGAATTTCCATCCCGTGTCCCCCCCAGCCCCATGTAACAGATGTACATGTAGAAAATCAACCATGTATAATTGAAAATCTCCCTCTTTCAGCAGGTATCCACATAATCACTCAACTTATGCATTTGCTTGCTCTCTGGCAGTTATCACCTAGGAGTCATGTGGCTGTCTGGAGGGAGTTAATTTTAAGTTTTGTTTCTTGAGCTGAATTAAGTGTTGAAAATCACTATGAACAGGCTTCCATGTCTAGTAAGTTTTCTCATAGTCCCAAATAAGTGTACCCATAGGGTTTATGTTATTGATGGCTTCCTCCTTTGTTTGGAAATGTATGTTTGATGTCTTCACCTCTGAGATCAGTAATTCCACTTGTCCCAATATGTAAAACAGTTTTGAGCAACATCCAAGGGCCTTTTGGCAATTGATTGATGGCTCCTCCACAGTGTAGGTACTCTTCTGCAAAGCCAGCGTCTCTGCCATGGCAAACCAGCTGCCTCAAAACCCCAGAAACCTGATGTAGAGAACTGACAGCCTGAGTGAGTGGGAGCAGAGTATAAAAGTAAGCATTGAAATGGGTTGTAAAACTGAAAAGCTATGTTTTATTGACTCTCATATAAGGCAGGTGAGATCTTGCCCTGCTGCAAACTAGGTCTCGAAGGTGACAACAGATTTCAGTTGCTTTAGGAGGATAAAAGCAAGTCCTGCACATAGCTGGTGTGTAAATCAGCGTGTTAAAGGAGAGCTGCAGGGTCAGTGTCCCACCCAGGAGCATCCTTTGCCTCCCTTTGCTGTTTTGGGTGCCTTAACCCAGCAGTGCATGATTTCCTCCAGGAAATGGTCCAAATGCAGCACCTATGCTTCATTTGGCAGTCTGTAGATGCTGGGGGGAAGGGAGAAAAGCTCGCTGGGGAGGGAGCAGAGTCAAAAGGAACAAATTAGCTTTGACATGTCCCTGCAGGAGTGGGGACAGCAGCTCCCAGGGAGCTGAGCAGATGGGCTGTCCCTTCCAAAGAGGCTTGCGGCAAAAAAGCCCCCACCAGAATGGCACCTGTCCAGTGCAATTTGGAAAGCAGGGTCTGTGGGTGGGGAAGTCACTGTTCACATGAGCTGACTTAACTTTTTGTGTAGTGGAAAAGATTACAAGATGTTTGGGGTGCTTTGTGAAAGGTGTTGTGAAATCCAGGAATTAAGAGACTGATGAAAGCATGCTTAGATGGGATGGGGCATTGGATGACATGATTATATTTAGTGACTGCTTGAGGTCCAAATTCTACCCATATGAGACTTGTAAGTGGCCGTGAGATTACAGGACTCTCCTTGCACCAGAAGTGACTACAAAAATGCAGTATTGGTCTGAAAACTGAGGGTTACATGGAGCAACTTCCCAGCCACTGACTGATTGCTGAGATCTGAGCCTTGGAAATGCTGAAATCTAGGAGTGCAGAGGAAAGTGAGACCAACAGCTTGAGGCAGCTGGGGGTGAGTATCCCATCTATCTGGTGGCTGCAGGCAGGGAGGGCTTGCAAATTGGGCTGCATGTTGTGCCGACAGCTATCCAGTATCCCAGGCTACGTGTGGGATGGATCTACCTCTTGTAAGTGTATGGCAACAGCTTGCCGTGTGCTGTGATGGTACTAGTCAACCTTGCTACATACAGTTTTCTCACTGTACACCTTGAGTAACAGTCCATGATGGGTCCTAGCAGTTGTTTAGTATTTTACAGTAGCTTCCCTCTGTTGCTTTGACACCTCTTACTATCAGCCTGAACAGACAAAAGTAATCAAGGCTTGTTCAAAAGTAGTTTTGCATTAGTGCCTCTCTCAAAGAGCAGATAATCTGTGGTGGTTTTTTTTCTTGTTAATAAAGCTGCATGACAAAGGATTTCACCATTCCAGCACTACTGAATGTAATGTGCTTGCAATAATTAATGCCACTACTAATGGTGGATTGGAAATCTGCCTTAATTGTATCATTAAGGTACATTTAATGCATTTAATTGTTTTTGTAAAACGACAGCTAAGCTCTCTTGCCTCACATTTCCCATTTCCTGATTCAATTAATTCGCATTCTAGGGCAACCTGCTAGTAATGGCCTTTCACAGCTTTTGCTTTCCAGAGGAAATCAAGTGGTTTTTGGTTAGATATGCCAATACATTTCAGGTTAGCGAAGCTTTGCTGTGCTGTTTGTCAATGTTAGTGGTGAACAGATGCACTGAACTCTCTCTTCCTCCTTGCTGGCCCAGAGTTCATGAAAAACAGGGGGCGGGAGAGGGGGGGGGAAGGTGTCAAGATGGGCCTGGGAAGAACCCAGAAGGTTAAAAATCAATCTGCAGGCCTTATCACATGCCCAGCTGCAACAGTGGGATGTTAAGTTTAGGTAAAACACACTATGTCTGGCCCAAAGGCAGGAGTCTTGGGATCAGGGACACTAGCCTCAGAGGGGATGATGTGTTGATCCAGGGATTCACTAGCAAAAGTTCCTGGGTGTCATCACATGAAATCCAGCTGCTGGAGAAGGGATGGTCACTCCAAATGGGTCCATCCCCTGCCACAGGGAACAGACAGAGCTCAGCTATGAGAAATAGGACAGGATATTCTTCTTTGTGTCCCCAGCTTCAAAGCTGGTATAGCTTGCACAAGATAGTGTGGCCACACAGGATATCCTGTTCTGGAAGAGACACTTCTGCAGGAAGACCTAAGACATCTGTTTTCCTGGTGTGGTGGTGTTTTTGGGGTTTTTTTTAGTGTGGTAGTGATGGTTTGTTAGCCATGTTGGTGCTGATGAGTGGGAGCAGGTGACTGATGGGAGATGGAGCTGCAACTCTGGGCCTCCTCTTGGGGCAGCACCAACTAGGAGGCTCAGGCTTCCCTCCTGGACATGTGCAAAGTTTCCTGCTTGCTCTTTGAAATTAAGTCAGCTTGTGTCTTTGCAAGGCCAGAGCCAGTCACACACAGCAAGCCCAGTATTCTGCCAAGGCATCTAGAATGCATATCAATCAGTGTGGTCAATTTTGGTCCAAAATAGGACCTAGAGCCCTTGGCAATGGTGACGTATGTGGATTTGTTTTGGATGAGTAAATATAGTTTTCACTGGACAGGCATGTGTAGTTATGTTTGCAATTCCCAGCTGCTCAGAGGGATGGGAGTGGTGTGTACTTTCTACTTTGTGCCTTTTCTGACTGCAGCTCCCTCCCAATCCATAGTCATTGTTACATGACTACACAAATGCAAAAGTCGGGATGAGGGTGGTTAGGAAACAGGGGAATCTTCGGCTACAATAATCACTACAGAAAATATTGTTAAGTTTCCTTGAGGGGTAGATAGCTTTTTGCTTGTCTTTCGCAGCACTGCTGGATTTTGGACCATATGGGAGTAGTTAAAACTGCCCCAAACACCATCCATATTGCTACTGCTGTTTGAATTGCAAAACAAGAAGCCTGCAGTGCTATGTAACGAAAAGCAGGTAAAACAAGTGGAGAAATGCAAGTGGATGTGTGCACATGACAGAGTGGGAACTTCCATGCAAGGTGACAGACACAGCAACTGGTAAATACTTTGAAAACCTTTCCAAGTTGTTACTGTGACATTGACTGTGGGCAGCATTTGGGAGCAGGCTCTTTTTCTTCAGATTATAACCATGCTGCAAACTCAATGAGTCCTTGACCTCAATTCATTACTTGGAGTCTACTGGGGAGGAAGTCAATTGCCTCTTTCATTCTCTTTCTTACCATCCTTTCTTGCTTGGTGTATGACAGAGATGAAACTTGGCTATGGCACAAATCCCGTTCAACACTTGGCGAGTTTTGCCCTAACAGTGTCCTGGGAGACCTGCAAAGGAACCCTTTGGGCTCTGTAGAGCCACAGCCAAAAGAGGAGATTCCTACATTAGAAATGTCCTGCTGGGTAGGCTGCACATCTGCTTTGCCACTGGCCAGCTAGAAGCCTTGATCAAGAAGCTTCACAGGTCTTTTTCTCATATATGTTGGAAGTCATGGAAGATACTCATGCATTATGTCCTAGTCACATGAAGCTCATTAGGTATAATAACTCAGTTACCACATATAAAAAGTGTTGCCGACTGTGAATAGTTTCAAGCCACTGGGTCACTAGTACACCATGAGCTGTGGCTGCTGGAACAGGGTCTGTGCTGTATTGTCAAGCTCTGGAAGTTAATAACAGTCATGTCATTTCTCAGGTAAAATAATTGCCTGTGTTTCTATATCAAAATAGACCTCAGAGAGTTTTCGTGGCTGCTTGTTGGAAAGACAATGCAGAAGGATGTCAATCCATGTTATACAAACTGCAGAGAAAGAGTCTTGAATTCAGATCAAACAAAGTAGTCAGTTAATGACTGCATAGCAGGTATTGTTCTGAGATTTACTTTTTTTTTTTTTACATCAGGTGTTGGGTAACACTTAAAGGAACTCTGTCTCTTTGATTCTTGACACTTTCAATTAGCCAACAAAACATTCCCTTCCAGTTCTCTTTGGGTTAGAGACCACTAACTACTCTCCAGTTTTCTGATGGTTTTCTGGAGTTACTGATGCTAATGGTTATTGCTGGATTTATCTTTAACCTTTACGGTTAGGAGTGGGGATGCTGTGTCTGAGCTGTGATGGGGAAGAGGGAAGTGGGTGAAAGGAGATGGAAAAACCACTGAGCTCTTCCTCCTTTCTACCCTTTGTAAAACAGGGCTAAGTCTGAGACATCATGCATTTTTGGCTCTATATAGGGATAAGACACTATGAAAACAGATTTATGTCAGAAAAGAATTCAAAATTAACTAGAACTTCCTTCTGTCATCAGATAAGTTGCACTTGCTTTCAGTTCGTTCCTACTGATGCTTGGGCAAATGAGTTGGAGACATTAGATACCAAAAAGACCTAAATAAGAGGTTTGAGGAGCACTGATTTCCACTATGTAAAGTAATGCAATACCATCTCACAGCTTTCTACCAGGAGGCTGAATTTCCAGTTCAATTTTGGTTACAGATTCTGTGTTTAGAGTGTATTGTTGATAAATACCTTCCCTCCAACCCCCTGTTCGTTGTGATTCTCAGTAACAAATTTATATTGTTTCATTTCAGGTTTTCCAACAAACTTTGGAACAAAACTGAAGACCATTAATTGTTGTTCCCTAAGTAAACCAACGACATAACTTATCAATTTGGCAATAACAGTAATATTTGTATTTCCCAGTCTTGAAATACTTGGATTGGAAATGACAACATTATTATTGAAAATAATGGTAATAATCTCTCTGCAAAGGTGTTTTGTTCCTACACTCAATATCTTCTTGAAACCAGCCATGAACGGAAGTCACCAGAAGCAACAATAAACTAAAAATTCAGTTTCCTAGAGATTGTTGCACTGCACCTGTTCTCTGGGAAATAAAGCTCTGATTTTTGTTTTGTTTTGGACTTTAAAATGGCTTGTGGATGGGAAATTTCAAACCAATACCATCAGGAAAAACAAACTACTTTTTAGCTATATTTGAAATGTTATATGATAGTATGAGTGTTTTTCAATGCAGTATGTGTATGTATATACATGTATTTACTTGAGATCAATATTAATATAGAAACAGGACACTACATCAAAATAAGAAGAAAACATCAACGTAGTTCTTCACACTTTCCAACTGAAAAATGCCAAATGTATGCTGTCAAATGGTGAACAACATATTGAGTGTGGTATGACTGAATTGAGCCCTGCCTGAACTCAGGGAACAGTGTTTCCTCCTGGAGCCAGGACCCTCAGCACTGCTCATACCTGCCTTCTGCTCAAGGACCATGGGCAGAGGCTTGGTGAGGTCTCTCACCTGGCCCTGGCAAACTTTGATTGGTTGGTCCAGAGCAGGTTTAAACTTCAACTACTCAAATGTATTCACAGCCCTTCCTTGGAAAATAACGTACCATTGCAGGGCAGGGAAAGGATATTTTAGATTGTATTTTGTACTTATTCCTCCCTTTCTTTATTGCTCATTTCAAGTAACACCATCCTTTGGCATTGCTGCAATGCCAGCGGGTGAGATACCTGCCCCAGCTCCTTTCCAAAAGGGAAGGGATCTCCCTGCAGTAGCTCTGGAGAACATCACCAGTGGAAGTGAGAACCAAATGAGCATTTTGGGTATTTCCAACCTGGATTTTAGGGCTGGAGGGGGCATGCAAGAGCTTTGAAGACAAGGTGGTACCCCACAGCTCAGCTCGGGGAGGGACACCTGGTCTCGGGGTGGGGTCCAGCACCAGCTCCATGCAGACACTTAACACCTTCTCCTTAGATCACCTAATTTATTGAAATTATTGCCTTATGAACTAGTTCCTGATGTCCTTATTAACCAAGGATTAAGTAATTATTAATTAAGCAGCTCAGGCTACTTATTAATTCAATTTGTTAATTAAGTATAATGAGGCAGCCTGTTAATTGAGTTGTTGGGGGGGGGAGGAGGAGGATGATGATGATCATCATCATCATTATCATGATCATCTCTATCTTGTTCCTGTGGCTTCTCATGGGGCAACCAGTTGTAGGAGCTTCCTGAGCTGGGTTATGCAGTCGCAGCTTGAGAGAAGCCTTATTTATGTTTATTCCTGTTGTCAGCACAAAGCAACCTGTCAAGAAGAGACTCCGGGACTTGCAGGACAATATTTTGGTGTTTCATGCAGGGCTAAGCTGTGTAAGCATTGGGACAGGACCAGTATGACCATGGGATGAAGGTAAGGAGGATGACTTGGAGGTGTGGGAGGTGACAGGCAGCAGTGGCCTCCTGCTTTTGTCAGCCTTATTGAGATTCACAAATGGGAATTGTGCTCCTTGAAATGACTTTTGCCCAAGACAAGAAAGATCTGCAATTTACAGACAGTAACTAGAACAAGAGACTAACAGGAGTCCTCTGCTTTGCTGGAGCCTTTGCAGCAAGCAAGAGCTATATATTTCTTACTGCTGACTTAGTGCTACCTGTGGTCTGCCCCAGCTCCGCTCCTTCTGTTTGCAGGGTCTGAACAGGACCCATAAGAGGATGGAGCCGCAGAGCTGTGCTCCTGTGTCTCCCTGGAGCTCTGAGGACAAGATCCTTCAGTGTTAAAGCTTTGTGAGATAACCCCATGCAAGCATCTTTACTGGATGTTAGCATTGGCTATTCAGGACTGATATGGTAATTTCAGGATGTTTTATCTGAAAAGTTTCCTGATGGGCCACTTCTCGTTGCCAGCAAGACTCTAACTCATTGGTTTGTTCCATTGCTAATGCCATTCCCCAGGCAAGCTGAAAATAAAACCATT
The DNA here is from genome assembly GCA_947846985.1 of Fratercula arctica. Lineage (NCBI taxonomy): Eukaryota > Metazoa > Chordata > Aves > Charadriiformes > Alcidae > Fratercula > Fratercula arctica. The sequence continues at coordinate 86,347 of CANTUZ010000013.1, read as the reverse complement.
TCTAATCACTTCTGAAAGTTTCTGAAAAGGAACTGTGGAAGGGAGAGAGCTAATGAGGAAAACACACAGCCTTAGAAACAGACGGGCATTCCCTGAAGCCAGCGTCCTAAAAAAAAATATTTTTTTTTGAATATTCACTTCAACTGAGATTTTTCTATAGCTACAATTAATTTGTCACAAATACACTGACAAAGCATTTCTGGTGGAGTGATGAAGGCTACAGGCAGAGGTTTACGTTAGTCTCTTTTGAAGAAAAATAACTAGCTATCAAATAACTTTAAACTCTTAAAGCTTTACTGGTCTGATCCTGCTTTCATTAAAGAATGCTACTTGGCTTTGAAGACAGCTAAAGCTATTGAAAATTTGTTACATGGATTTATTTGTGGTTAATTTAGTCCCCTTCTGGTGTATTGGTATATTATCCACAGATGCTTTGACAGGGACTGGATTTTTGTTTTGTCTATGGAAAGGGAAGAAAACAAAACCTTTAAAGCACCCACAGAGTCATTCAGGGCTTAGTTCCTTTTTGCAGTAACGTAGGGGTCCTTGGGACACTTACCTAAGTAAAAGATTTCTGACACCACCCAAATGGCAAATTGATGCCAAATGTCTCAAACAACTGACATGTAATGACATCTGCCTTGTTAGATCAGATCACTGCTCCCCTGGGCAGGCTTGCACCAGCAGCAGTGGTCAGTTTGGGGAATTAGTCTTCAAGGTTTTCTCCTTTGTCTTTCTACCTCCAAAGTAATTGCTGCATGAGTCATGGACAGGACATCCTTGCAGGACCAGCAACTGACTCAAATCAGTGGGAATATTTTTTTGATGAGAGAAGGATCAGACCTGATTCTGTAACCATTACTCACCCCAAGCAGCACTCCTTCAATAAGTCTATTCGTGTAAGTAAGCCTTCACTGATGTGAGTAATGGTGGCAGATTCTGGCCTGGAGTTATTACATGGAACCATCTCAATCTCAGGAGAAAGCTGCATGACTCAGATCTAGCTTTAAAAATAAAAGTTTTAAATCCAAAGTTATGATGTGCCATTTGGCTCCTGCTGAAGTTGGTCTAAAAAGGCTGTGCTGAATAATAAAAAAGATCAAGCTTTTGATGTTGAGTTGCATGTTCAAGCATAAAATCCAGCCTTGATGATGAAGCTTAGCCTGTCTTATTTCACTCAGGCGAAGACTCTAAACAAGAACCTTATACTATTTCTCACTTAAAGGAAATGTGTGTGCATTAAAAAAAAAAAAAGTTTTGACAGATAAGTAATTAGGAAACATCTGGCCAAACCAAAGGCAACAGAAGTGATTCCAATCAAAGGTGGTTCATTGAAAGCTTTTCATCTCAACTCCAAGAGAAATGGCAAATTTAGCACTTAAAAAAAATAAATCTCAGCTTTCTGATGAAGTGTTAAAAAGTCAGACAGTGAAAAGTGCATATACATGCACCCAGCACAAGAGGCTAAATGGAGGAGGAGAGAAAATATTGTCCTGTGCATACACAGAGATGTGTGCCAAGGGCCTAGAGGCAGGGCCAGTGTTTTGACACTGTCATAGTGTTTTTGACCAAATTCCCAGCAGCTGTGTGGCTCCAAAACTGACACACTCCTGCAAAGGCTGGTTACTGAATGGTGCTGTGGGGGCCGTGCGAGTCCCTGGTGCCCGCTCCCTGTGGTGGCACTGGCAGCTCTGTGTGCCCCTGCCATGGGCACCATGGGGCAGGTGAGGCTCAAGCGGGTAGTTCGTGGATGGTCTGTATGAGCTGCTGGGAGGCTACCACAGTCCTGACAGCCCTTGTCTTATTCCTCCTTTTCAAAAGCTTCATTGGAGCCATGCACAGAGTAATGGAAGATCCTTATTGGGGATTTTAGGTGAGTGATGCTCCCTTTCAGTAGGCTCTGTTTCACTTGGCATGGTGTTTTGAAGATCTTTCCCCACATTTAGTGAATGCTAGTGGTTTGGAGGCTCCACTAAAAGAAATACTGAAGTTATGTGGATGCTTCCCTCAGTTAATTGCATTGGAAGGACTGTGATGCATTCCTTAAGAGGTGATGTTTTCTCGGGGCGTTCTGGCTGTTGCAGTACCTGCTAGAAATGGTCCTCCAGGATTTTTAAATTTCAAACAAGATTCATTATGAGGTTTTGGGCAAAGTTTTAGATTTTACTTTTTTTTTTTTTTTTCTTCAAACTGGCAGGTTTATACATGTCCAGCCCAGCCTCCATGGCCCTTCCTTCACAGCATTCACATGTGGTATCTCAGCAGGGGAGGACAAGACAGCCACCTCCACGCTTTGCAGGCACTCAGAATCAAACCCTGGTGTTGGTGCGGGCTGTTGCTTCTTTAAACTGCCCATTTTTATATTCTTAACATACCAGACTAAAAGCCTAGAGCAAAACTCACCACATCTCAATGCTCAGCATCCAGCTGCAGACCTGAGCTCTGCCAAGCAAGGCTGAAGGGCCCCGGAGAAGGGATGGGAGCCGGCGAGTGCTGGCCGTGTGTCCCCTTGCCTCCCTGCCTGGAGGAGGAGGAGGGGAAGGAGAGGATCGGTGCTCTAGCACAGCAGCCATTTTAAGCTGCTTCTTGCACAGCTGGAAATCATTGCGATACCATCAGCTGCCAAGGAGAATTATGAGATTTGGCAGAATTTGGAGGGAAAGAGGTAGCTGCTAAATCATTTGTGAATGGTAAATGCTTCAAAGACATAGTGAGAGGCCCTGGCTCCCCGGTGGGTGCCGGTGCGGGTCCTGCTGCCCTGTGTTTGCGTGGCTGGGGCTGCTCAGCCCCACAGCAGGATGAGCAGGACCCACCAGCACCTAGGAGGGGTGAAGGGGACCTGCAGGTCTTGAATTGCTCCTGCTGTTTGTTGCCCCACCAGTGTGTTCCCAGGCACAGATAGCTGGAATACCTTACAACTGGGATGGATTTATTAGTGAGTAAGGAAATGTTTGCTCTGTAACCCCGCAGCAAAAAAACCTCTGTAAAGCAAGAACAGGAAGTTTACTATATATTCCTTTCCAAATTAATTGCTATTATTTTGATTAAAACACATTATCATATAAATATTTGATTAAGAATATGATTAAATCTTTCTTGCTCGTGAACTGTGACAACTTTAAAGTCTAACCTTTTATAGCTTGGCACCACATCATTATTTTGCTCATTAGCTACATTTAATAATTCGATCTCATAATATGCTTTGCCATTTGGAACCTGCCTTTGTGTGCCAAGTTCAAATCAATGCTGATAGTTATTTGTGCCACTGCAGCTAATTAAACAAAAATTAAAAGCAATTTAACCTTGCAGTCTGGCTTCGGATAGATGAGCGTTGGAAAGAGGGAGTGGGGGTTCTTCTGCCATTGGCTGCGTTGGTGCAAAGCTGGCCAGGAGTGGTGTGAGAAAGTGGAGGTGTCTCCTGGGGGGAGTTCCAGTAATTCAGAAAGTCCCTTTCCACCATGTAAAGCTGCTGGGCGTTGGAAACAGAGCGGGCAAACTTGCTGTGGACTCTTATAAATGACATGATAGGGCAAAATGGGGAGCAGTTGGGTCTTTGGTGCGCAAGGAGGGGAAGCAGAGCAAGCTCCAGCTGAAGCTGCCAAGGGCTCTCCCACTCCCCCAGGACACATCTCCCGGGAGCGGGGGTGCTGCCTTCCTGCCCTGGCTCCTTCTGCTGGCCCCAGGCTGGTGCTGTTGGGTAGCAGGGTGAACTGTGGGCTCCTCCCGTCCCCCAGCAGTGTCAGGTCCTTGGAGCCTGGCTGGAGGCAGAAGGATGCCTCTGTCTCTCCCAGCTCACTCCAAACAGCCAGAACCCACTTTCCTAATTTAAGCCGCAGACAAAAGGTTGCCTTACATGGTCACGGATGCTATTTTTAGGTTTGCCAATTAATCCAGCTCCATTTGAGCTGGATTAGAAATCACATACCTCCTTAATTATAGGTGTATAAACTCCAGACTGGCAGCTGTTTTGACATTCTCAGCTGGGAAATTTGCCCTAAACAGCTGCCCCCCCTCCCCGAGCTGCGGCAAGGTTGCGGTCCTGGGGCTGCCTGCCTTCGTGCCCATCTGCTGCAATGGCACCGTGCCTGCTCCCGGCACACTTGGATGGCTGCCCTGGGACACAGGTGCCAGGCAGCAATGAGCTGAGATGGGCAGCCTCCTGCTTTCTCATTCTCCCCCCACCCCACCCCCCCTGGAAAGTCTCCCCTGTGTCCCCGAGGCCTTTTTTTTCTGTTGAAGAACAAGAAGGGACCCATGCCGATACTTCCATGGCGGGTTCTCCACTGGGGGCTGCGGGAAGTGCCTGCCCTGTGTGATGGGCAATGGGGACAGCTCCTGGCACCACTGGGCACCAAGCCCCTGTGCAGGGCTGCCGGCCCGGCTTGAGCTCCCCACACCCAGCAGTGCCAGTGCACGTAGGGCTGCCTGCCGCACCTCTCTGTGTGCCCGTGGCAAAGGCGGGAGGCCATGCTGTGGGGCTGCTCTGCACTCCCTGACCATGCAGAGCATGCAGGCAGTGCTGGGACCATGGGTGACACCTACAGCTGCTGTGCTGGATGCTCGAAGGGTGGGATACTGCTCCTCTCCCGGCAAGTGTTCCTCTCTGGGAAAGGGAAACCTGAATGAGGAGTTGCCTTATTTATTTTAATGTTGGTGGGGGAGATTTTAAAGATGAACATCCATAGTATTGCCCATTTCTAATGCTGCCAGTGCCTCTGAATGCTAGGTTTCTGGTGAGAGCCAGAGCAGCAAAGAGGAAAAAAGCAAATTTCAGAGAAAGTTCCATGGGGACCCTCCCTGGGATAGGGCTGTCTTCAGCCCAGAGGCAGGAGCTGTGCTGTCACCAAAGACCACCCCGTGGCACTTCCGAAAGCCCTGCGTGCCGGGCAGAGGCAGGGCCAGGCAGTCAGACCCAGCATTACTGAGTCCCCCGTCCCACCCCAAGGAGATGCACCCAGCACAGCTGCTAGAGCATCGCTGCTAATTGTGGCTCCCTGCCCACGGCAGCCGGGGGAACGTTTGTGGCTGAGCCATACCTGAGCAGTGAGCTAATTTCCCAGCAGCGCCAGGTCAGCGTTATTCCCCACCGGAAGGCCCCTGCCTGTCCTGCTCCCACTCTCCGTGGGTTTAATGCCTGGTGGTCATCTCATTTCTTTTCTTCTTTCCTGGTAGCTGGAGGTTTGACAATAGCTGGCATGAATGCTTTTATTTTTTGTTCCAGTATAATATTAAATGCTTTTGAGTCTAGTGAACAAAGTGCCTTGCTCACTTAAGCTCCATGATGCTTCCCTCCTCTCATTTTATGCCAGTGCCAGCAGCATTAGCACATGACAGTCTAGCACATGACGGTCCTGTGCCCTTTCCCTGACAACCTCACTGCACCTCTTGAATCCCTTTTAATTTTGTGCCCCCTGAATCCAGGCTACCCCTGACTGGAACACCTCCCTGCTGAAAACTGCACTCCAAGGCCATGTCCATCAGGAGCCTAGCATCCCACCCCGGGCAGAGGTGGTGATTCCTGTGCCACAGGCAGCATCTGTGCCGCGGCAGTGCTGGTTCCAGCCCCCAACTCACCTCCTTGCCACCCCCATCTGTCCACGCACCTGCAGCTGTGCACTCTGGCTGGCAGGCAGCTAAAATATCCCCTTGCAGGGGAAAAATCACCCCTTTTTACAACCTGCTCGAGTCACTCCACATCATCCTTGTTTACATTAAAGTCTGGCACGCTGCATCTTGCAGGACAGCTCACCAACTAGGCACAGGCACCCAAAGCAGTTTTCCATTGAAGTTGCAGCCATATATGTTTATTTACCATGTTTTCCACTGTCCGTCAGAAAAAAGTGGTCAGTGTGATGGCTGCCAGCACCGCCATGGGCAAGGGAGAGGTTTAATGCTGCATTGGTGTGTCTGGCCATTGCTTTCAAGCAAAGGTCTTCCTGGGCTTAAGCAAGGTGGAGGGTGTTGCGAGGAGCTCCTCCTGCCCCAGGGCTTCCCCAAGGTATGGTTTATGAAGCCATAGGCCATGGTGAGCGATGAGGAAAAGAATGAGCTCATTTCTCAAGTCAGCTCTTCAGCTGCATCAGACAGAGAGGCCAGCTGTCCCAGTTGACAGTGACATCCTGGGGTACCAGAGGAGCCCTGGGTCACACTGGGGCCCTGGCAGGAGGCACAGCACCAGTCACGCACCACTGCCACAGCTCCTGCTTCTCAAACAAGAGCTGAAAGGGACACAAATGAAGATTTCCCAGACTTTGCTGATGCTGGTCAGACCCTGGCAGAGCATCAATCCCACCTGCAACTATACAGAGCTGTATGTAAAGAAACAAACGTGTCTGCCAGGGGTCAAGAAGGGGAAAGTGGAGGTACCTGCTTTTATGGCCTTTGTAAACTTGTAAAAGCTTTGGTGGAGTTCTGGTGGACAGCTTTGAGGTTGTCCTGAGCTGATCTGCTGGCTGAGCGCAGGGGCTGCCTCCTCCCCCTGCCTTGCTGCAGCTCTTTTTGGTGGGTGCGATGCTTTACTTGCCCATGTTGTCCACCAGAGCAAACAGGAGGTGGTTACTAGAGCCTGTGATACCGGTGCAATAAACCTCGAGCCCCTGCTCCACGCTGTGAGTCATGCCACTGACACAAGCCCCTGTTCCGCTGGTCGGCGGAGCAAGAAAGCAGGAAGGTTCCGTGTCTGACAGTGGTTATCGCAGAATGACTCACAGGGCAGCAATTCTGCCCATCCTCACCGCACGCTGCAGAGCGAGGACATACTTCCTGAGGCTTTGCGTGCCACCCTCCGTGTGACTTCCCCCCATCATGACACCGAAACCATCACCTGGTTTGTCAGATATCACTGTGAATCAGCCCAGGGCGTGAGGGGTTGTTATCGTGTCCCATGTCCCCACACCCAGGGCTGGATCACCTGTAGAATAGCTCTGCCAGCCACAGCGTGCAGAGCTGAGTGATGGGGTGACAAACCAGAGGCTCAGATCTTCCTGACCCTGTGCTCCCTGGGCCTCCCAGTGGCTGCTCTCCAATGTGCCACCAGTGTCACCTGCAATGTGGTTATGGCACCGAGATCCCACCTGGTTTGAGCAATCACTGTGATGCCCTAAAACCACAGCCCAAGACAAGGCAGCCCTCCTGGCTCCTGGTGAGCACCAGCAAAGGCCAGTCCTGCAAAGGGCTTTATGGAGGTGCAAAGGCATTTGCTCATCAAAGCAGCAAATGTTCCTGGTCCCTGTTGAAGCCCCTGTAATGTCATGAGTATTTGGGGACATATTGTTTCCATGCATCCTGTAGCAATGTCTGGAAATTAGTAGCTTTTCATGAATCTGCAATTCATTGGACTGCAGCTGGGGGGGGGGGCGGGGCGGGGGGAAGACAAACATAGAGGTGATCCTTGATATTTAGGCCCAAAGAGGACCATAATTTGAATGTTTCCAAACTCAAAATTAAATAGCAAAATGAAGATGTTTTGTCCTGCCAGTAGAACACCAGATACCTGTGCACCTTACAGCCACATTTTTGAGCAATTGACCCACCTCCCCACCGTGAGCAACCAAGCTGCTGCCACAGTGAGCCACTGCTGCAGCTGGGGAGTCCCCTCCTGCAGTGCTGCCACCCCTGGGGCAGCTGCTGCCGCAGCAGCTCTACCTCAGGGCCTTGATATCCCTAAATGTGTGACAGAGACACGGAGAATAAACTTTTAAAAGTCCTTTTTGCCTTCCCTCCAAGCTCTGAATTGATTAGTTGCTGCGGGGCCATATCCAGAGACGAACCAAGAGCTGTAAGCCTCAGCCCCGCTCCTCCATAGGGCCTGCCCACCATGTGCTGCCCGGAAACAGGACATGGAGGAGGGGACATGGGGACCTCCTTCCCGCACACAGTCTTTGGCTGCTTTCTGCTAAGACTAATGAGAAAGCCAAGCAGGGTAGCAAATTTACAAATCTCAGCAGTGGGAACTGAATAGAGACCTGAAGGCTTCATCCCGGTGTGCTGACCAGCAATGGCAAGTCCCGACTGGGGCTGGCCACTTGGAGAGCAGGGCTTGGATACTGCTCACAGCACCCGCAGTCATCCAGACTCCTCTTGTCTGCTGACAACACAGTGAAGAAACCCCACCATGAGATGAGAGAGGCCCTGCCAGCCCGCTCTGATGCCTTTGAGTTCTTGCAATAGCCAGCAGGAACTGCAATTAACGTCTGCTGCAATTTCTTCATTATCATAATGACTGTGCTCAGCAAAATATACAGGAGACTGACAGTGACGCCCAGATGCTGGAACCATACGATGCCACATGGAAAATCATGGTGTGGTATTAAAACTAGGCTTTTAAATGGTACAGCTGCCTCTGCAGAATGCCCTTGTAATTTATCAGTGTACAGCATCTGGTTCTTTGCTGTCATTCTTCAATTTTCAGACAACCATAATCTCAAGTGTCTTAATAATAACACAGACCTGCTAGACAGGGGAGGAGGGAAGATGGGAAGGGGGTGGGGAGCAAAATTGCTCCTTTTGTGCTGTTCATCCCAAATTAGAGGGGAAAACCAGAAAAAGCATAAGTCTGGTGGCGGACTGGGAGCGCTGGAGGGGCCGGAAGGGTGAGGGATGCAGGAGGAGGGGCTGGGGCTGCACAGCAGGTCCTGGAGGACCCTGCCCAAAGGGCACATTGCAGAAGCCGTCACTTTGGTATCCAGGCCTGGAAGAGCTTCAGGCATCTGCTCTTTCTGGGGCAAATTTCCCTTTGTAGGTTTAATGAAAACCATTTGGCCAAGCCTGCAAATGGAGTGTGTGCACAGCGGTGGTGCAGGCCTGGTCCCACAGCCCAGTGCAGGGTGGCACCATGGCAGAGCTCGCTGGGCTCCACTGCCAGCCCCGGAGCTGCACCGTCTGAAGGGACGGTACCGGGTCCTGCATTGGCTGTCCAGAAAAAAAATGCTAAAATGGGTTGAGGCAGGACCTTTTCCTTTGGAGTTTTGCAACCACACTGCTAGGTGGTTGCAAAGCTATGCCAGTGCAAAGCTGCCCACTCACTGCCCTTCCATCACAGAGGGGTTCACATGGCATGTCCCTTCCCATGATGGGCACTTGTGAAGGTGCCATGACAACTACAGCAGTTTGGGCTCCCCAAGGGTGGGCACCCCAGACCTGGTGTGCTGGGGCTGCAAAGAATCAAAATCCATTATAAGTCTGGGAGCATGAAAGCTCTGCACGGCTGACACATCATTGCCTCCATTATGTTAATCTCCTGGTGTCACTCCTATTGAAGTCTGGGAAAATTTCTGGGGTATGACTGAGCCCTGAGCGTGAGTGACTCCACAGAGACGACCTGCAGCTGTGGGGCCAAATCCATGTCCTGGTTACACAGGTCTAAACCCACTGACACCGCTGGGGTTGGGTCACACTTTCTTCGGGACAAGTAAGGGGGCACCTGACGACTGCCCGTTGCAGACGGGGACTGCGGGTCCCCAGCACCCCATGACACAGCGGAGCCCCCGCCCCTGCCCCGTCCCCAGCGCGCTGTGGGCCCTGGGGAGGGGATGTGGGGACGTGGGTCGCGGGGATGTGGGACGTGCCAGGCTGCCTGCTGCCACCACAAGATGGCGAGCGAAGGAGCCTCTTTGCGGGCTGCCCTAGGGAAAGACGTTCGGCTCTCCCTTGCGTGGGATATCTCAGCGTGATTTTCCGTGGCAAGGAATGAGAGGAGGGTGGGGAGCAAGTATGGGAACACCCACAGCTAGGCCGGGCAAGAATAAGGATGCTTGAAGTTATCGAGGCAGGATTTGGGAGCACGTGGCAGGGTGTCCCGTGGACTTTCATACCCCCTGACTACCCCCTTTTTCTGACAAGCTGAATCTCCAAGGGAAGAGCTGCCTCCCTGCTTCGCCTCTCCATCCCTGTTGCTGCCGGGGTAACCCGTGGCTTCCCCACCTCCCAGCAGCTGGGATGAGTGAGAACAGAGCCAGGCCGGGAGGGGGGTTAACGGCAGCCCTGTTAGCATTGATGAGGGGCACCTGGAGGGTGGGGAGGCCCTACAAGAAGGAGTGGAGGGGCAGGAGCCCTGCTTGGAGGTACTTCCCAGGGAGCAGCAGAAAGGACCTTTCCTGAGCACAGTGGATAAGTGTGGCTGTGTGGAAGGTAAGTGGTAGAGGTGTTGGGGTTGGCTTTACCGGAGTGGGAAGGCTCTGGGTGAGCCCTGCTGTAGGGTGATAGTGATGACAAGCAGCGGGACTGAAGTCTTGCTTATCTGATTCTTTCCTCTGAAGTAATCAGCTCTCTGTAGCTGCCTCCTGTGCTGCCCTCTGGGTGCTCTGCTCCTGTGCATGCACGGGAGTTCCATCCTTTGCTGGGCTGTGAATCTTCTCCTGATGCTTACCTGGGGGATTTGACCTGGCAGGAGCGTTTGGGCTGCCCCCAAGCCAGCTTGTCCCCTGTGATGCAGGGTGGGAATGCTTTCTCTCTTCCCTAGTTTGCAAAAGGTGTAGCCAAGCTTCCCCTGGATATTTCTGCTGGAAAAGCTTCCTGTGGAAACCAGCTCACACCTCCACTGGAAAAGACGTCTGCAGGAACAAAAAGGGCTTTTTGTTAAATATGTTTATACACGGAATTTGTATGTGAGCTGTCTAAGCACTTTCCCAGGTGCTGCTGATCGGGATGGGCATTTGCATGACTTCATCTGCTGCTGTGAAAGCACCAGGAGCATGCTCAGCGCCATAACCTCCAGAACTGAATTGTGGTGGTGCAGCACTGAATAGGCATCGGAGTTCCCTTATCTTTCAATATCACAGCAATTACTTTACTACCTTATTGAGACAAATGAGGCTGGTTATGACAGCCATTTTTTAATGGGAACTAGTAATCTAATGTACACACAGCTAGCACTCGTCCAGTAGTGCTTTGACCTACAGACCTGTTCGATTGTTGCGATTTGTGGCGGTCCAGAGTATCCTGATTATTTTTTTTTAATTATTTTTAGTGCACAGAAATTTCTGGTTACTTTGTCCTTTTTTAGATAGGAGGCAAGTAGAGGGACGGGTTATTTTGCCCTGCTCTCTCTGTTTGTGTATTAAGAGATAAGCACCATACTATGCTAACAATCAGGCAATATGTGATAAACTGGAGATACTGGTCCAAGTTAGGACAGAAGCTTTATCTTGGGAAGGTGCCTGAGTCAGGGGAGATCCCTGGCCGGAATTAGTGCAAATGCTGCCAGCTTCCCCTTGCCATCGGAGGTGAAGTTTGTTCAGGCTTGCTCTAAGCTCTTTGGCAGGTATCCAGACGTGAGGCACCTCTCTGCTGGGTCATTTTAGGTTACTGGGGTTAAACATTGGTTGTTGTGAAGAGCTTCAACACATGGGCAAAGCACTGTAGCTTAGTGGTAATGTTAGCTGAGCCACAGAAACTGGCCCATTGGTCCTCAGCATGTGTGCTGGGGTAGTTTAGCCTCCTGTGAAAGTGGTTTATGGTAATGCAGTCTGTGCTAAAAGCACGGTTGTGGCCTGGGACTGCAGTTCAGCTGAAGGGGGCAACCTAAGTCCTGGCAACACGCTCCCTCCTAAACCAGCGCACAACTTACGTATTCATTGGTGGACGTTTTGCACTATTAACTTCCCTTCAATGGTTACCTGAAAAACTCTGAAACAAGATGTACTTTTAAAACAAACAAAATATCTAGTTACAGAAACCCTAAATCCTGCTTTTTCATGCAGCACTGAGGTTAAGTGACCCAAGGCAGCCTGCCTTATGGTCGTGCAACAGCCTGTACCAGCTAGGTGGGCGCCCAGCCTCTTGTGAAGGGACTTTGTGCTGGTTCGTACAGGATGGGGTCTGTGTCACACCACCCCATGGCTGGCATTAATGGGGGCCCTGTGTAAGAGGGAGCAGTCTGGCGCTCAAGAGCTGATTTCCTTAGCACTGGGGAGCTGGTTTGGGAGAGAAGATGTCACATGGGTAATGCAGTGTCAGGTAACTGGGAGATATGAATCAGCCAGCAAAGCAGCTGGTGTGTTAACCTCACTGTCCTGATCCCAGTCTTGAACCACAGGCCTGGAGTGTTGAGTGCCTTTGGTCTCTGCTGGAGGCACACATCGCCTGTCAGCCTTCCTGAAACCCTGCGTGCTCTTGTACACCACTAAACGCACCCACAGCAGTGGTGTGCAGGTATTTGGGTCAGGTCTCCTTTGGGGCTGCCCTCCCCAAGATCTGTACCACCCCTCTGCCTGCAGGCAACAGCCCTGGCAAGGATGCAGTGGGGTAGGAATTATTTCCCAATGTGTCTCAAGTGTATAGACTAATACACACTTGCAGGCTCTGGTTAGATGTCTTACTTCCCGAGAATCAAACCCTTCTTACAGCCTGGGCTGCCTGCCCCTGCTAACCCCAGCCTGAGACCCCTGTCAGCCCTGCCTCTTCCCTTCTCCCCTGCCCCCTCCAAACCCTGACCACCACAAAAATCAACTGGTTTTTCTTCTCTGGGAGGGGGAGCCCATGAGCCTGGTGGCCTGGGCTGCTGTGATGCTTTGGGCCTCCAGCTTCCCCATAACTGCTCCGCCAGCCCCTTCCTCACACAGTGAAGCTCCCAGAGCCAGCACAATCCCTGTGATTTCTGCAAAACCGGCACAGTCTGCCCTGGTAGTCTGCTGAAATGGCTGAATACAAATATAGTCGGTGTGTCCATGGGTTTACTTAAAGTGGCGTGTGCGTTGCCCTCTGAAAATGCAATGTTTACCCTGGTGGCTGTTGTGCTGGGTTCATAGATGCAGGTGAAATGTTCCTGGACCAAAGTACAGCCAGTACAGCTGGCTGCAAGCAGGAATCCAACACGTCGGAGAACAAACACATTACGCCAGTAGGTGAGCTGGAGCTGCATTCCTGAGTGTTTTTGCCTGGCTTGGGTGCCCCTGGGATAGAGGAGATGATGGGACAGCTGCCAAGTGGCCCCTTCTCTTAATTGAAACAAATGTGTAGTTGGGCTTCATCAGGTTCAGTGTTAATTAACACACAGGGATAAATCTACTTATTTTAGGTGCCTCTTTTCTGTACCTGCTGGTTGTATTTTTGTGGTCAATCTTGTATTCATCTCCTTTTGCACTGCTTCCCTTTGTGTTTGTGAAGTGTTGGGTGAGAGGGAACTTAGGAGGTCTCTGAGCTGTTGCCAGGGCTGATTTGGGTCAGCTGTGTCTTAGCCTGGAAACCTCCAAGGACATAGTTGCCTTGGCCTCCCAGACTGCCTCAACCAACGCTACAGGAGGAGCTTTTCCCATGTTCAACCTGAACCTCCCCAGGCACAGCCCATGGCCCCTCGGCGTGTCCCCAGCATCACGGGATGTGGGGCTCTGCCCTTCCAGCCTTGCCAGCACCCTCTGCCTGATTTCCCACCTTTGGAGTAGTTGGAGTGAGGAAGCCTGGTAGGTCTGGGGGTTGCCAGTGAAGATTATCATCCAAAGAAATACATATTTTCCAGTAAAAACAAATACTACATGTTCTTGCTCCTGGCCTGGGTCAGTCCTGAGGTCTACTCAGTCCCTTCCTCATGGGTAGCAGACTGCAGATGTCCTACGGCTCAGAAATGAAACCTGCTCTGAGAGGAAATGCTTTCCTGGTGCCCAGATAGGAAGCCTGAATTTTTCTGTCCTTTTTAAAAACATTTTTTTTTTTTTTAAATGTGACTTATCCACCATTTCAGCTGAAGCTGGAGTAGTGAATGCTGCTTGGAAAGGGGGTTTGGATCAGAATGCTTCCTCTGTGAGCTCCAGAGGGGTGGTGGAGTCTTATCTCTCTGCAGTCTCCCTTAGCAACATCCATTTACATGGCTGCACAAGCTGCTGAAAGAGTACTTCATCCTAGCCTTTTGTTTTGTTTCATTGGAAACCAATATATTTAGCCATGTCAAAGTCTGAATTCTTGTGGCATGTTTAATCCACGTTCAATGGCTTGCTTGGGTCCCAGAAGTAGAAAACCAAGTAGAAATAAATACAGTGGAGGAATTGTTGGGATGTAAAAGAAGCTGGGGGGGGGAGGGGGTACCCTGAAGCTTTAGCAATTTGACAGAAAGCCTCTATCATTTTTTTTTGTAATATGGTTCATGAGACTTTATGAATCTCTGTTCAAAAAGGAGGGAGATGGTTTTAAAGCCTTTGGTGGCATGGCCAGATCATTAAGACAGTTCTCACTGGCTGAAGGATTTTGTGTTTCTGTGCACAGCTGATGGGGGGTTAGTACATCCTGTGGGATCCAGATGCTCCTGTCTTCTGTACTTTTCCTCCTGGCTGGTGGCAGCAGCACAGGACAGTTTCTATGGGTGTTGCCTCCTTCAAGCTGCAGTGATGGGACTGCACTGATACTGCTCACCTGTGAGCTGGTTTCTGGTGCCCACATCTCTCTTGCCTCTGTATTTTGTAAGCTAACAGCTTCCTCACTCTTACACAGAACCAGCTTGGGGGGAGGCTGCTTCCCCAGGGGTGGTGGCCTTGGATTGTGACTGGAGATCCACCTCCTGCTGGGTCTTCCACCTGTCCCTATACCTCCAAGGAGGACTCTGGGTTCCTCTTTTTTCTTCCAGCTGCTCTGTCTGGCCTGTTTTGACCATAAGTTCTCTGGACAAGGAGCTTTTGGTGGAGATGGGAGGTTATTGTTCTGTTTGTGCTGGGATGTGTGTGTGTGCTGCTATTTCAAACAACCAAAGCAGTATTTCTGCTGTAGCCTTTGTCCAAGTACATATTTGTATGGGAGCTTGGAGGAGAATTTCACTTACTGCTTTATCAGCCTTATCTGCTTCTCCCCTGAAGCCAGAGCAGTGAGTGTTTTCATTTATCTGTGTACCTGCCTTAGTGACTGGCCAGAAGAAATGGAGAATACTGTAGATATCTAAACATATCACTTTCTTCCAATATGCATAAGTTACTCCATGTATCAATTTTACCACATTGCTTATCAGCCCGGATAGGGCACTGCTGCTCCTGTCGCAAAGCTCAGACCCAAATCTAAGCAGAATCTCTTGGAAAGCTTTTATCTAAGTTTGATTTCTAGCAAAGATAGGCATTATCTGCATGGAATAAACTCTTTTGTCCTGTAACCCCTAGTGATGGGAGACCATGACAGGACTGACAAAACAGAGCCAGACAAAGGGTCAGTTTGCATTTGCTTCTCAGGGTTGGGCTGTGCTAGCAGCAGTGTCTGGCTCTGATAGCCAGACTGCAGGCTGGTCCCACTGGGCTGCTCAAACCTGCCCTTGAAGATGTTTCATTTCTCGTCGCTGCTCTGCTGTCTCCCTTGAGTTCCCCACATGCTCCCAGCCCTCATCCCACCCTGCAAGTGGTTATCTTCTTTTCCTTTCCCCCAGCCCATACAGAGGTACCACATGCTACCATAGCACAGGGTGGCTTCTCCTCCTCTTCCCTTCCCACTGGTGCTAAGGGGCTTGGGGGACTCTAACCCTCACCCAAAGGGGACCTGTATCACACCTTTGCAATCACTGTCTTGTGTTTGGCAGCACATCGTTGGTAGTGACACAGGATAACTTGGCCTAAATAATACATTACAAGACCTGATCTCACTGTGCAGATCACTTTGCTGGCTTTGTAAAGTTAATCAATTTACATGTTGCCATTAGGTCAGGAATGGTCCACTTACCTTAAATAAGTAATCAAGATCAATTAAACACTTTATTGCATAAATAAGTTGGTTCAACATACTAGCAGCCCACACAGAAACTAGCAGAAAGGTATC
This sequence comes from Fratercula arctica, assembly GCA_947846985.1. Lineage (NCBI taxonomy): Eukaryota > Metazoa > Chordata > Aves > Charadriiformes > Alcidae > Fratercula > Fratercula arctica. Next base: position 70,630 of record CANTUZ010000013.1, on the reverse strand, counting down.
TCCCAGTGACACAGCTTTAGGCAAGCCCTTTGGAGGTGGGGGCTGGAGAGATGATGCAGGATTTTCCTGGAAGGAGCCCATTTCCTTCTCTCCCACTGAGTTACAAAACTTGTTTTCCCATTCTGAGAATCATCAGTGCAAAAGGACCATAAAGAGTTTTAAGAGGACTTTCTTTGGCTGGCTTGTTAGGAAGCACTTTGCAGCGAACTGGCAAATGCCCGCTGCTTGCTGGCTGCCCTCCTCCCAGAGCAGGGGAAGGATTAGGTAAGGTGGCTGTGTTTGCAGTCCTTTTAGCTGGTGTAAGAATTACTTTAGTTTCATAATCTCTCTGGCCCTAACTTCCAGAAAGAAGAACAGCACATCCCTGATCAACTGCAGACTGAGTAACACAGATTTCCAAGATACTGTAACATGGGCTCTTTTTAAAAAATGGGAGACTCTTATCCCAAAGAAGCAAAGGCAATAGTTTGTTGCTTCGAAGGATGTGCTCAGAGGGATGAACAGCCAAGAGATTAATTACTGCTCTGAAACAATCTCTTCTGCTACCCTTTACTCTTGCGGAGTCTATCTGCTTGTGGTCTGTTGTGATAGCTTTGCTTATTCTTTGTCCTCAGATATGGTATTTTTATATGGATGCATCTATAGATAATACATTATAAAAAGCATTCTGCACAGTGATAACTCACTGATCTTTTTGCTTCTGATGGGGAAATTGAAGGGGTTTTTTCTGGCTGTAAATCCTAGAGATCAACATGTTAATGAAGTATGCAATGAACTTTGGGTTGGATGTTGCAATGTCCTGTGAGCTGTAGTACTTATCTGGATTACTCTTCAGAGGACCCATGTCCTGTCTGCTCCACAGGGAGGTTCACAGAACAGTCCATAAATCCTTGGTAATGCACACAATGGATTTTGTTTTAATTTATAATCTGCCCTGAGTCACAGTACACTGCTAACTAGCTGTTGATCTAGCTGGGGTGCCTGCTGTACCGACATAGCCTGTGTGCAATGTACACTGAATACCGTTCCAGACAAATGTGGTTCCCCTTCAGTCTAAATCTCCCTACCTGGTAGTAGAGCATGATGGCCTGATATGCCCAAGGCCTGGAAATATTTAGGCTACAAGGACTTCTGGGCTAATGTCTGGCTAGTATTGTGGGTTCCTGTGTTGTGTACACCATGCAACAGCAACTGTCAGGCACCTAGTTTTGGAAGTGTTAATATTGAGAAGTATCCAGTCCTGCACCTGGTTGCAAACCTTCTGTTAACAACATAATCTCCAGCCATGAAAATCATTGACCAACTTTGTTCAGAGAGATTGCATTCCTTCTTTTAGATGCTTTTGAGGTTTGGCAATAAGGGAGTACTTGGCACTATAACCAGAAGTTTGGGTGAGGAAAACTGGCAGCTGCGGGAGCCTTGGGTGCCTGCAAAGAGTTAACTTGCACCACTGGTTGCATAACAGGCCCCAGCTGTCTGTGTCTTCCCCTCCAGTGTGTCTCTCCATTATTTCATCAAAGCAACAGGCATGGTTTTAATTTTCTGTGACTTGCTTATGAAATATGATCCTTGCTGTAATAAAGAAATGATTTGGTTTGTAATGGATACAGAAGAAATCAATTTCCTATTTTTAAATTAGGTGGGATTAACAATGAAGCAAACAATAAGCAGAGCAGTAGGGAGAGAAGAAGGATGGGAGAAAGAACAAGCAGCCCGCAGACAGGGCTGACTGCACTTGGACGTGTTACACTCATTTGTTAATGGCTTCAATGAGGCAGTCACAGCTGTAGTGTTTCTTCCAATGTATATTCATTTGCTGCTTAAAAAATCATGATGTTGAGAAGATTCATGACTTTCCTTCTACCTAACGGTGACACTTAAGGTGTAATGGTTTCTGTTCAAATTCATCGTTCAGAAAACCCAGCACCTTCATCAATGTCTCGGGAACAGATGCCCTCCCTGGCCTTCCCGCAGTGTCTGCAGCAGGGACAGCATGCAGCAAACATCTCCACCTTGTCCAGGAGGCTGGGAGCTGCTCTCCAGCAACTGGAACAGAAGAAGCTTCCAGCTTCTACTTTCTAAGGGTATAGCTATCTGTGAGAGAGCTGCTGTTTTGGAGATACTGCAGCAGTGTGACACAGCCTGCGAGGAGATTTCTATCTGTCACTGCTGGAAAACCTCTGGTCCCACTCCTTTACCTTCCTCCTACAGCACTGAACAGTTGCTGCTTGTGGACCCCCAGGCCAGACAGTTGTCAGCAATCTCACAGTCCTACACAAGACTAGTCTGTACAGTCACCTTCCTAGCAGCTCTATGCACTATATCCCTCCAAAAAAAAAAAAAAAGGGCATTTTCCATTCCATGCTGTAGTAAATATCCCCAGCACCTGGTAATCCTGTGCTGGTGTTCCTAGCAGAGCAGTCCCTCCAGTGAGGTCCATTGGAGGGGTCCGAGAGGCATGAGGATTAGCCTTTAGCCTGTCGAGATGCTCTGCATGCTTTTTTTCCCCTCGCTCTCCTGGGACATTCACCTCCTGTGTTGTGTGAAGCGGGAACAGTGCTCACTTGGCACATGTTGTGGGTCCAGCGCAGGCTGCACACTGCAGAGGCATCGATTTCCCTCCAGGACACAGTTCCTCGAAGTTTCAGGCATCTCTGAAGGCAGGTTGCCCTCTAGACCTTGGACTGCAGACAGTTGATAAAGATTCCCCTGCCAAGCCACACCAAGCATTGCCAGTGTGGTTTTGTGTGGTTAACGGATGTGCTGTTACTCCATTTTCCTATGGATGCACATGGTGCACGCCCTGCAGTACAGGGAGCTCAGAAATCACAGTGTCCCTGAAGCTGTCTGACTTGGAGGCTGTTGGAGGTGGGGAACTGTGGGTTTGTAGTACTGGGGGTAACAAGCCTGTCTGAGTCAGTCCCCCTCAGCAAATCACCAAATTGCAGTCTGGACATGCTAGAGCTGTTCTTCTGGTGCCAGCATCTCCTCCTGGCCCAGCTCCACGCTTGTGCTAAGTGGCTTTGGAGCTGCCCCAGGGGTCTGTCATGGGTTGGAATTAGAGTTGCATTTGGCTGGCTGGTCTGTCTTTCCTTCCTGGATGCTATTGCTTTTTTTGGCTTATCTCAGTTCTGCATGGGTTTGTGAGTTCCTGCTGAAGTCTCTAACAAGACTTGTACGGTGGCTTCTTTTTCCTCCAGCAATCATAATGTGACCAGAAATAAATGTCTGCAAAAATCTTTTTAAAGTATCTCCTTCATGTAGATTTCGGCAGCCTTCTTGAGAGACAAGCCATAAAAACTGATGGGACTCTTGGAAATGGTTAGTGGGACTTCCAGGACTGGGCATAAGTCCAAAAAATGTCTTGTAATCTTCTCCACATAGATCTGTTATTGCTGGGGCAGGTACCAGATGTATTATCACTACTAATCTCCTTCAAGGGTGGAGGGGTGCCTGAGTGTAGATAACTGTGATGAAACAGAGCCAGATTTCTGTCTTTACAGAATACAGACCAAGAAAACTCCACAGAATCCAAGGCCTGCTTCTACTTACTAGTGTCAGGATATTGTTTTCATACTCTTAAGACCACCAGTCAATCCACAGTTCTCAAACAGTCTCCCCCTCTCTTTCCCAAATGATGTCCTAGTTAAATTATAGCTTTTATTTTTTTCCTCTGCTGGCTACCTCTGGAGTTTCAAGTAACTGTTGGTAGTATCCCAAACTGAAAAGCAAAACCACACCAAATATACAAAAACAAACCTCAGCTAAGAACCCACGCTTGTCACTGCTGAAGCCAGAGGGAGCTCTGCTGTCCAGCTCCACTGTCACTGCCATGTGGCTCTTCATGAATTTGCAATTTAGCATTAAGGCAATCCGGTGACTGAGGTGGAACAAAAGTTCAGGCATACTTGCCTAAGCTTGCTCATACTTGAACAAGCTAAAGGGAAAGGAACATAGGAGTTAAATTGCTCAATGAGAGTCAGTGTAGTGCACTGTCACCTCCAGAATGTTCACTTGGGTCTCACCACCCTTCAGGCTTCTGCTAGCAGGAAAAACTCCTGGGAGAGTTGTACTGCTCTAGTGATCATGCAAAGTCATACCACTTTTGCAGCATTACTGGATACTGATGGTGATGTTGTTTGCCCTGTGGGCTGGAATTTATCTCCATGCCACATGCGAGCAAGGCTCTGTTGGCTTCTGAGCCAGCTGAACTGGCATCATCTTGTAGCATTTAGGTTTCACTCTCTTTCCAACCTTGGTTAAATTTAAAGTTGCTATTCATATCTGCTTTCAGGATCTGGAGCTCCAGAACACCATGGGAAGTTTCTCATCTCTTCAGGAAGACGCAGATAGAGTGATGGTTTCCAGTGGATAAAATGAGGTTTTGTTGTGCTCTTCACATTCGTAGCTGAGACGGCATTTATATGCACATGCTGTTGCTGTGCCAGCCTCCCCCATGGTGACAAGGCCTTCCTAGGATTTCACTGATGAGATGAGGAGGGGGAAGAGTTCAGATGATTAGTTTAGTTTAAAGCTCCCAAAAGCATACAAAGCAGGGGTAAGATTGATTAACTGTGAGCCTAGAAGCTATTTTCCATGGAGAATGAACTTAGGTTGTTCTGGAGAACAGTTGTTTATCAGGACCAAATTGCTGGGAAGGACCATTCTTTGGCCATCTCAACCTGGGAAATAGCACTGTGATTCTTTACAAGGAAAAGAACAAAAACTAGTAGCTTGGTCTTTAAAAAAAACAAACACAAAATAAAAAAGCCTTACAGCAGTCTTACAAAGGGAGTTTTTTAGCTGAATAAAAGGCCTTGAGGCTGCATAAAAACAGCACAAAAACTTTGATATATTCCTTTGGGAGGATTAAAACAGATGTTTTTTCTTTTCCAATGGCCAGTATCTGACACTTCCGAAGAAGACACAAAGAACATTTCTGGGATATGTGTTAAAAATATTCTGCTAGCAGCTTATCGGTTTGAATGAAAGCTGAAGTCAAATAATCTCAGAACCTACATCTGGTCACACTTACGCTGGAGAAAAGCCACGGCAAGTCCAATGGTGCCAGAATAAGGAGAAGCGAAATGAATTCTGAGGTGACAAATGTCACTGAGGGTGACAAAGGCAGCATGAAGCACTTCACACTGGGTAGGGACAGCTCAGAGGTCTGCATGGCCTCTTATGACAAAGGCATCATAACGATGTTTGTGTTTGCAAGGATCAGCTACAGCCTGAATTTTGCATATTAATGTATTTGGATTTCTGCAATTTACTCACAAAACCCTTCTCTGTTAAAGTTTTGCAGCCAAAAGTGATATCTGTGATGGCTGCGGAATGCAGTAAAGGCATACAATAGCAATTTGGTTTTTGCTGTCTCTCTTTTTCCACCTAGCTGTTTTGCATACAGATTCACACATGCGGCAGGACATGATTTGGAATCTTGGTGATTGGCGTTTGTCAGCACCCATTTGACAAATGTGCCCTTTTGTACCACTGAGGTTAAACCACTGCCAGAAATGTCCCTCATGGTCAACAATAATAATTACTAATTTGGAATTCAGAGTGCTCTGCTTTGCCATTCATAAGCAGCACTTCAGTAGTCTTCCAGCCAGGTACATCTCTAGTTGCAGTAATTGTCTTTCAGTTAGGGAGCTAATTGACTATACTGCAGCAAGTATGGAATAAATCATATTGCTACAGTAGCCAAGGTTTTTGGAAAACAGTATTTCCCAGAGCACAAATGCCATTTCTCTGAATTTTGCTTCTTTCCCTGAAAATAGCCCTATCGTCACAGAATAGCGAGAGATTTGAAGTTGGGTTTCATTTTTTTCCAATAAAAGTTCGTCAGCAGGCTGGATGTTGCTTTTCACTTTTATTTATTTATTTGGTTTAACCTTCATCATGTTGACAGAATACAGGTGTGTGGCCACCTTATATACTCAAGCTAATCACTACTGAGACTGACATCTGAGAAAGGGATTTGAAGGAACAAGACAAAACGTTGTCAAAATTTCACCTTGAAACTTTAGAAATTAGTCCAAAGAATGGCATCAGAGTTGGAGACTTCTCAACCTGTGCAAAGATTGGACCAAGGTCTGGGTCTGAGCTCTATGGATTTATCTGTGCTAAGAGGAGTATTTGTCATTGAAGCCAGACTTTTTGCCTGAGAAAGGTCATTTAGAGGGACTGCACTAACTTTAAGGGAGTCAAGCACAGCCTCCCCTGGATGTGGTGCATCCATCACTGTTTTGTCTTGTTCAGTGAATCATGGCATAAACAAGGTACCAGAGATCATATCCTCAATAGCATTAATAGTTAAACTGTGATTTTGATTTTGCCTCTCTTATTTTCAGCCATTGGTACATCCACAAGTGTTTTAACAAAGTACTTTGTTTCTTGTTTCCCAGAATACCAAGTGCATTTCATAACGCAGCTGTTGTAAATGTTATGGCTCCATACATGTCATGCGTTAGTCTCTCCTGTGCTTCCCTTCTCTGAATCACATTTAATAGGCCCAGTCTTATATTTCTCTACTAATTTGTTGAAATTTGTTGCCTGCCCCTCTTCCTTTTGAAAATCAGGGGAAATTCCAAATTTCAATTTAAAAGCATTTTGTTCTAATTCACTTTGGTTTTATGAAGCATAGTATTTGTTGGAGGGAGAGAAGTTGAGATCATAATCTGGCATGGTTAACTAAGTTTCTAAATTTTAAACTGCTGCCTTCTTTCTTTTTAAACATTTTCTCTGCCAGTGCTAAACATTTTGATCATTCAAAATGTAAATTTTACTCCCCATAGATGCTGAGGGGTTGCAGATATATTTACATACAAAGGAGCTGTTGAACGACTCATGTGAAAAGTTATTTTCTTGTTCTCAGCCTTAACACTACAGCAGTTCCCCCACTCCCCCCATTTTCTGTAGCTTCTGGAATTATTTGCATGCCTGTTAGTCTCTGAGCAGTGTTTGAAAAGGTGCACGTGGTTAAAATGTGTGGAGCAAGAGAACCACAAATGGTTTAAATATTTTTGCCAGAAGCGCTCCTGAGAGCCACCTTCTGTGAGTTGTGTTATGTTATATGGAAAGAATACCTAGAGGAGAACCCTGAGGGCAGTGGTGGTCAAGGGAAGGAAAGTCTGCCAACCTCTTGGGGTAAGGAGGAGAAAGTGAGGGTTTAGTCAGAATACAAAATCCCGGTGGTTTGGGCTGGAGTATGGTGTTCTCAAGGCAGTTAGCACCTTATAATGCCAATCTTGCTAGCTGGGTGTGTGCTACAAGATCACAGCTGTGTTGGCCCACAGTGATGGTACCTATCTCCTCATTAAGCAGCATTTTACAGGACAAGTGTCACTTGGTTGGACGAGTGTCACATGGTTCTCCCATGTCCATATGCCTGCTGGGCTTGGGCCTTTGGCACTATGCTGGCTTTGCGTGGGGTAGAGTAGCTGGTATGGGGCTATGTTTTGGATTTGTGCTGCAAATAGTGTTGATAATACAGGAATGTTCTTGTTATTGCTGAGCAGCGCTTACACAGTCACTTTTCTGCTTCTCACACCACCCCACCAGCAATGGACTGGGGGTGCACAAGAAGCTGGGAGGTGACACAGGCAGGACAGCTGGCCCCAACCGACCATATCACATCACGCTCAGCATATGAAGCTGGGGGAAGAAGAAGGAAGGGGGGGAAGTTTGGAGTGATGGCATTTGTCTTCCCAAGTAACCGCTACACGTGATGAGCCTTGCTTTCCTGGGGATGACTGAACACCTGCCTGCCCATGGGAAGAAGGGAATGAATTCCTTGCTTTGCTTTGCTTGCATGCATGGCTTTTGCTTTACTTAGTAAACTGCCTTTATCTCAACCCACAAGTTTTCTCACATTTTCTCTTCTGATTCTCTCCCCATCCTGCTGGGGGAGGGGAGTGAGCGAGCGGCTGCGTGGTGCTTAGCTGCCAGCTGGGGTTAAACCATGACAGGCATAGATTCCTCTGGCACGAAGTATGAGTCTTTTCTTTTGTTAGATTCAGAATATTGAGCCTGATTGTGTTTGAGGAGGCAGAATAGCACACTGGAGCTGCTCAGAGCATTCTGGAAAGCCCTGAGCTTCTGTACATCTCTTGGGCAGCACTTCAAAATGTGCTTGGAACATCTTTGCACTGCTCAGGTCTGGGATCCTCTCATGAGGCCCATGAGAAACTCTGAGACTGTAGCTGTCCATAAGTCTCTGATAATAGCATGACAGATTTTCTTTGATCTCCTTGTTCTTCCTTAGACTTATCCAAATACGGATGCAATACTGTCATATCAGTTTGGGAATGGTCCAAGCCTTTCATCAAGTATTTATAGAATTACTTTATAAACAACTTTATTTTATGCACATGATAGTAGTACTTAAATCTGAGGAATGTATATACCAGTCTCTCTTGGCTCACTTCCTCTGACTTATTTGCTGTCTTCCACCTTGATTTTTCTTTTAATTTGAAGCCTACTCAAGAGTACACAGGCTAAAGATGACCCTATAGGAGACCTGCATCCATGCAGTTGCAACTTTTGACCAGAAAGCAAGTCAACCAATGATCATCTCTACAGAGGCTGCACTGCTCTCCTTCGGTTTCATCACAGCTTTCTGTTGTCTTTTTTTTGCATGTGATCTATCCTATGCTGTATTATTCACTTCAGAATTGATAATGTTAAGTCCCAAACATGGATTCAGGTGGTAGTTAGAGGCTTTTCAGGCTATGTGACCTCTCCTAGCAAACTTCGAAAGGCATCTGTTGACCAGCCGTGGTACTGTTTGTTTTGCAAGGAAATGGGGTCTATAAAAAGGCTTATTACACAATGTTAAGTGATTTTCATTTTGCTAAGCAAATATTTGCAATATATTTTGGGAGATCAAGCATTCAAAGTGAAAAAGCAGGATACCTGCCAGGGATGTGGGAAGCATGTAAAGGGCAACTTTAATTGGGAGAACAAGGGATGGCTTTAGTATCTTGGATCTAAGGCAACGCAGGCCCCTACCCCTATTTTCATTGAGCTCTAAGGCTTTAGGCATCTCAAGAAATCCAGAAAACTCTTCCCAAACTGTCTTGTCTTTAACAGCTCTACTAGTTATTCTTGCAAAAACCAAGGTACTGTGGAACAGAGACAAATCCTATGACCTTAGCAAATGAGCAAGGTCCTAATATGGGGCTTTCCTTGAGGGTAGTTTATTTTATAAATGCCTGAACTATCTAACAATGCCCAGTTACAGACAGCACATCACTAGCTGGATGACTGCTTGCAGCTGGTATCATCATTTCTGTATTTTTCCTTTGGCTTGAATAAAAGTTGCAAAGAAAGTACGTGGCTTAAACTAGTTGGTTTAGGAGTAGCAGATCAATGCTAGTCAACATCTAACTTCCACGTGTGAATTTCTCTGTGTGCTGTGGTATTGACAAGGAGGCCCAATTTATATGCATGTAGTTTATTAACAGTGAGAATACTGGAACTGAAGTCATATTTTGTATAAACATTTATTTCAACAATAAAGAACAAGCCATTCAAAACGTGGAATCACAGGAACGTGAAGCATATATAATAGCAATATCTTAAATATGCATTAGTAATACAAAGCCATCTTTCACTCTGATAAAAAGTTACAACTTCATTTTTCTAAAAATTATTTAAGCCATGAAATATGTTTAGGTAATACATATATACAGCATCTAAGTTTCTTCTTTCCTGTAGCATCTGAGATGCTAGTGGTTTGTGTGATAGAAACAATATGCTACCCCTTGAAGGCTGGATTGGTTTGGACTGTATACGCAGAACTAGGCAAGTAATTTACACACATCATGGGTATATGTGCATGTAAGTGACAGATTAGGGTTTTGAAGATCACGTGCACATACATTCCCTCGGCTGCTCACCTATTCACAACAACTGATGTAGTTAAAAATCATTAGGTCTGGAGTTACTTCTAGAATGCTCCTACCTATATTCTAACTAAACTAAGACCTACTTTTCATTATAACTCCCTGCCCATCAGTGTGCTGTTATGCTTCCAGTGGTGATTTGGTAAAATGTGTTTGTCCTGTCTTAGTGATAAATAACTGTGGGTTTGATTAGTTACAACTGTTTTATTCTCATCTCTAAGGCAAGCATTTCTCTTTCTATTTCATAGGGAAGGTCAGCATTAACTTGCACTTCAAAGTATTGTTTGATTTCTTCTACCTCCTTTTCCCAGAACTCCTTGGAGATATCAAACAGTTCAGTCAAGTTGACATCTTCTAAACCCTTCAGGTTCAAAGCTGTGTCAGCAGGGATGTAACCTATGGCAGTTGGCTTGGCAGAGGCTTTCCCTTCAATTCTGTTGAACATCCACTCCAGCACACGAGAATTCTCTCCGTAGCCAGGCCACAGGAATTTCCCTTGAGTGTTTTTCCGGAACCAGTTAACATGAAAGATCCTTGGTAGTTTTGCAGCTGGACGATGTGCCAAGCTGAGCCAGTGGGCCAAGTATTTGCCAAAGTTGTAGCCAAAGAAAGGTCTCATGGCAAATGGATCGTGCATAATGATTTTGCCTGTTCAAAACACAAATGGACAATGTAAGGTAATAAATGGCACATTTATTCTAAAACACAAAGATTCAGATCCTCCCAGGATTTAGTACTCATAGTCCCATCTACATCTGAACCCAACTACCCACCTGCATCTGAACCAAAGAGCTTTAAGAAACAATACAAGCATTATCCTTGATGTACAAAAAAAGTACAATTTAAATTAATTTCTGTAATCGGTGGAAATTAATTTCTTAACTCCCACATTAAGCAGCCTAAATGAAGATCCTCAAAAGCTGGCTTTGATTGTTCGTGTATTTATGTTGAGCTCTAACAGAAGAGAAAATTTAAGTTTATTTATCCCAGACTGTAACAAGAACTCTATATCAAGGCTTCTGGCAACCCCGTGCCTGCACCCTGTTCTGTATGCTTGCCACCTAGGGGATTATTTTGCTTAGTTTGACTTTTACATAGAATTTGGCTTTTAATTCCAATACAAATATTTCATATTATGAAAATGCAGAGATTGCAAAATTAGCTGCCAAGACTGAAATGCAAAAGAGCAGGGGAGGAGGATGGAGCAGGCAGTCCAGAGAGGATTGATTTTAAAACAGGTAGGCAGATTAAATTTTTGATTTACCTTTGTGCTCAGCAGCTGCTGTTGCTTCAGATCTCATAGCTGCTCCTATAAATACTCCATGCTGCCAGTTAAAGGCCTCATATACGAGAGGCACTCCTGTAAAGAACAAAATCACTCAGTAATTAGAGGTCCAGAAACGTTTTTATAATAGGTTTTGCTACCTGAGATACTGCTGAACACATTACCATATAATGTATTCTAATTTTTCCTGGTTTTTTAATCAGTTAATTTCCTGCCCTCTTATAGCAAAGTAGTTTATATGAATGTTTTCAAAACTGGCTACTGATTACTGAGCATGTCCATGTTTAGTGGCTCAGAGGGAGATATCTGGGACCTCGGAATCTCCAGCAGATTTTACTGGAAATAGAATCTGGTCCTGTGGTCGTGATACTAGACTCAGACCGAGCATTACTTCTGTTTCTTTTCCAACGTTAGGGGACCTTTAACACATCAATTTATTTTACTTCCTTTCCTGTAAACTGTCTACAACTGGTTCATTTCTCTAACCGTTTCCTATCTGAACTACATAAACTGCAAGCAATTGAGACAAGTATAGCAATTTGCCATTGTGTCTATGTATTAACCCAGGTTAGTGGGTCCTAATTTCTCTCCAGCTCTTTATTATTATTACCTGTTTTGTGTTAACATCTAACAATTAGGACGTGTGAAAGCAAAATCTGTGTCTATGCCCAGTTGTGTTTCAACCGTTCTGTGGTCAGCACTTCAGCCTTGATATGTGGCTGATGCATCTCTTACCAGCAGGTCTGCGGCCTCCAAATATTATCCCTTCAATGGGCACGCCTTCAGGTGATTCCCATGCAGGGTCCATGATCGGGCACTGCCTGGCTGGAGTGCAGAATCTTGAGTTGGGATGAGCACAAGGTTCCCCTGTACAGAATACAATGAAAAGGTCATAATGGCAGAATTAACTTGAATTCAGCAGAGAAAGCATAGAGAGACTGTGGAGTGGGCCAGGTTACCATTATCTGGGGTCCAATTCTTGTTCTTCCACGAAGTCAGTGTTACTCCTGGTGTTAATGGTTCATCAATGCCTTCCCAATAGACACCTCCATCACTGGTTTCTGCTACATTGGTAAAGATGGTGTTCTTGAATATGGTTTTAATAGCATTGGGGTTTGTTTTGACTGAGGTTCCTGGGGCGACACCAAAAAAGCCATTTTCTGGATTGATTGCCCTTAAGTTGCCTGGAAGTTACATAACAAAATGTAAGTGAATCAAACTGTTTTAATTCTATCCAGAATTTCGTAGAATGTTTTGCTGCACCTAAAAGCAACCTGTACTGCACTGTAAACCAATCCAATTTCAGTTCCATACCTTGTTCATCAAATTTCATCCAGGCAATATCATCACCCACACACTCAATTTTCCATCCTGGCAGGCTTGGGTTCATCATGGCCAAGTTAGTTTTTCCACATGCACTAGGGAATGCTGCAGCAAAATATTTCTTTTCACCTTCTGGATTGGTAATGCCCAGGATCTATTGAAAAATTAATGCAACTGTTAAACACAGTCTTTTTTCTTGCACTTTTCATTTTAAAGATGGTCTCCCAGCAAGTGGTAATGATAAAATCTTTAATTATGCGAACTTGTTCCTACAGAAGAAGCACCACACAATATAGTCGACAAATAACTCAAACTGTACTTTATTAATCAAAAAGTCTACTCTTCTTGCCCTGAAAATATCTGTAAGAATTTCCTATATTTTTAAAAAATGTCAGGTATGTATATAATTCAAACATTTATTTTTATTTTGCTGATTAAGGATACACAGACTGTATACAGCTATGTTTCTTAGCCAAGACAGAAGAAAACTAGGCAGTACTCTTTTGGCTACATGACTGCAGTGAAGTAAAAGCTCTTCACGTATGGATACTTCTGCACTTCTCAGAGTCCACAGATATTTTTTCTGAGACTGTTCTCTTATGGACTTTGAAATTCTTTTTTTCAGTGGTATTTTATAGTGGTAGAATGTTTAAATGACAGCAGAAAGTAAATGCAGGAAGGGTACAAAGCAGAACTCATTTAGAAAATCTAATATTTGCAGATTTTTGAGTGCATAGACCTCTCTATAATATGAAAGACAATTTTCAAAATTTGCATTAATCTTTTCCTATCAGACTTCTAGGGGTAATGTGGATTCCCAGTGATGATGTTTAGGCTCTGCTCAAGTACATGGATCTGCCTATAAGTAGCCACTGTCAAAAGTTCCAAATCTTTCTTCATTTCTGATTTTACAGCAGGTACTCTTTAAAAATGTTTGGTACTTAACCTTGCAGGCAGTTTCCTATTTCTCATAAGCCTGCCATGTGATGAATTCATATCTAATGTTACAGGACTATCCATCTGAGACTAATTTCATTGATAGCAAGATGTGATGTATTTATGTTGAGCTAATTCAGGGTTTAATGGCTGTTCAAACACAAGATTTAATAGCTCTTACCAGCATGTGCTCAGCTAGCCAGCCCTCCTCTTTGGCAATTCTGCTGGCAATTCTGAGAGCAAAGCATTTTTTCCCCAGTAAGGAGTTTCCTCCGTAACCACTGCCAAATGAAATAATCTCTCTGCGATCCGGGAGATGGGCAATCAGTGTTAACTCTGGGTTGCACGGCCAGTTGTTGATTAATGGTTCTGCAGAACAGAATGTTGTACTCATGAATGCAGCAATTTCCATGCTGGATCACACTGTTGTTTCATCAGCATTGAGCCTCTGACAGCAACTCATACCAGATGCTTTAAAGGAAACCCCTCCAGTAAGTACTGGGGATAATAATCTCCTTTCCACAAAACTCACATTGAGCTTTAATTTGTTTAATTGAGTTCTGAATCACAGAATGGTTTAGGTTGGAAGGGACCTTAAAGATCACCTAGTTCCAACCCCCCTGCCCTGGGGAGGGACACCTCCCACCAGCCCAGGTTGCTCCAAGCCCCGTCTAACCTGGCCTTGAACCCCTCCAGGGATGGGGCAGCCACAGCTTCTCTGGGCAACCTGGGCCAGGGGCTCACCACCCTCTTAGTTGCACAAACCACCCTGGTATCCTATGGTGAGCATCTCCCATGTGCCAGGAACACACAGTCAGCTCTAAAACATGCCCCTGGGAATTTCCAGGGGTGACAATATTTAGTCTCTTACCTTTTAGAGGTAGAGGACATCCAACTGAGTGAAGACATTTTACAAACTCCCCATTGCTCAGGGCTTTCAAAGCGGCTGTTCCCATCCGTGTCATGATCCTCATGCTGGCCACTACATATGGTGAATCTGTCAGCTCAATCCCAATCTTGGACAAAGGAGACTCAATAGGCCCCATGCTGAAGGGAATGACATACATTGTACGTCCTGGAAAACAGGGAGTAGCAAGATGTGGCAAAGGGCAAAACAAGGAACTCTTGAAATAACCTTTATTAACATGGAGATTGTTTCTCACTCATTTAAAAGCTGTTTGTCTTGTGGGTATTTCTGATGATGTTTAAAGAGCTGTAGCTGTGTCTAATTGTGTAGCAAGGAATTTTATGTTAAATGCTGAAAGCAGCTGTTCTATCAAATTGTCTAGCCAGCAGTAAAGGTGGGTGGAGGCCAAGTTCTGTGTTGGTGTAAATCACTGAACCTGAAATTGTTGGTGGGGATGGGTGTCCTCCATTCTCACCTCACTTCCTGTCTGCTGCTTAGTTGCTATGTGACTTCCTGAAAAACAATCAACCAAATTTTCCTACCATACTTTGCCCCTCTTTATGAAGGAAAGAATGATGGAAAGAGACTGAAGACTATCCTTGCACAGGCATTTGGATCTATGGTAAAGATCCAGATGAAACCAACAAAGTGACTAATATCAGGGGTATAAACAAACCTTCAGCTAAAATCTTTCTTTAAAGATTACAGTAACTATCAGTAGTAGTGTCTCTATTAATCCTATAAGTTCGCTGTCAACTGTCCTTCTCTTGCCTACCTTGCATGCAGCCGGGGAACCTGGTATTGAAGGCTTTCTCAAAATCTTCTTCAGACATCCAGTGACCCAGCTGGCTAGTTCCAGTTTTAGGGATTGGAGTGGTATCTCTCTGTTCTTGAGTGATGATGACGGTTTTGCTCTCAATTCTTGCAACATCTCTTGGATCAGTGAGTGCCAACCAGCTGCATTTCACCGAAAATCAGGAAATTAGACTTTAATTATCAATATAACACTTTTTACCCTTCTGTGGGATTGGTTTAGCACAAAAAGGTACAATGCTTTATAAGGCCAAAACTACGGTGACAGAGCAAGTGTAACAGACAATCTCAAAAATCAGTCAGATACATTCTCTCATACAAATTGTTTTGAGACTTTCCAGTATGAATAACAAATTATATGGCCTAGAAAATTCTGGTTACATGTTAATTCTCCTTTGCCTCTTATCTCAGTCTTATTCTCTGTTGCTAACTTCCAGGGAAAAGTTAATCTTGTTTAATTCATATTCTCATCAGTGTGAAGTTGTTTTGCATGGGGACCACAAAATGATGCCTCAAGCAAAGTGGATGCCAAGCAAGTACTTTAAGTGTTGGTATAAGTGCCTGTGGGATCAGAATCCAGCTTAGTGGATTGGTATAGTCCTTTAAGTTAGAGGCATCACAAAAGAAATACTGAGTATAAGCATGATCATAAAAGTGAAGGAATTTATTAAAAGGAGATTCTTTTTCCCCTCTAAAGAATTTTTGCCATCAATTTTCAATACAGAGAATTGTTTTACATTTTCACCTCTGTGCATAGAAATTTTCTACGAGTATAAAAATGTTCTAGTTAGGCTGTCATAACCATCATCACTACAGCTAAGCATATAATTAACAGTGAATAATTTATCTGGTGAATCTTGCCCTTTTCTCTCCCAAATAGTCTGCAAACAGATTGCCAAGTTCCTGCACTTAGTTATTCAAAAGTCTTTGCAGATTTCTTCCATGAAGATCTCTTGGTTGGCACATAATTCCTGACTATGTACTTCTTCTTAATATTCTTCTTTCATGTTGGGTTAGTTGGGAGAGATGATGAAATATTTGAAAAAAGTATTTGCTGAATACATTACAGTCAAAGCTCATCGGCACGATATGAATAATGCCTGTACTGAATAATATTTGAACACCCACAGAGCTATTTGAATGTCACAAAAAAGTATTTGATGAATAAACTAATTGACTAAAATAGTAGAAATCTTCAAAAGATGTATTTGCTAAATAATATTTAGCCATTGCTAATGATTAGTTACATAACTCTCATGACATTATGTCAGTTCCCTGAAATAATGTCAATAGACACAATTTACAGTTGACAGTCCAAATCAATAATATGCTTTATGTTAATTTTTAGAGGAAAGTTTGCTTTTATTGAGTATTTCACCTGTGTAAGCTACAGTGCCAAAATGTTCCTGGAAAGCTAATATTGAAGGGTTATAAGCAGTTTTAAAAGTAAACAGGATAGAAAATGCATATTGCAATTCTGCGTTCATGCTTGACTTCCTTCAGGCTACTCACCAGTTCTCATACTTGCTCAGCTTCTTGATCATGCCTTGTTCTACCATGATGTCCAGAATTTTTTTGTTTTCTTGTTCTGAGCCATCACAGATATGAATGCTCTCAGGCTGGCACAGCTTGGCATTACTTTCAATGAAATCCCTTGCTTCTGGAGGCAGGCTCTGCAAATCCCCCTGGACAACCTTGGGCATGACATTTACCTCGGCTTTCAACTGTGGGGGCATTATTGAACCTGTAGTGGATCTTGTTGATGGTTTTGAAATACTGCTCGCAATCTAAAATCAAATATGTTAGGTGTGTTAGCATACTATGACATTCTAACCAGTGTCAATAAGCCTTCCTAACAACGTATAGTGGAAAAGTAGAATTTGTAACAGACTTGATCATTTACTTCGGCTTTAAAATCTATATAGAGAACTTGGATCATTGGTAATTTCAAGCTGGAAAAAATAGAGGCTATTCTACTTACTGTCCTTATAAGATTGAGTCGGATGTCAGAGGGGATTCTGCTGTCCCTTTCAGTTGATCCTGTTTCACTTGCTTTGGAGTACTCCTGCGATCACTGCTTTCCAAGGAAGCATCCTCCTTCCTTAAATATTCTTCGTGGTAGTGTCCATCCCACTAGGTGAGATGACGGAGGCTTGTCCTTTACGTCACCACTGTATGTGTCTTGGCACCGTGACACTAATATTGTCATCATGCAGAGCTGTCAACAAAGCAGCCCTAACGAGGTAATCATTTAACAGGTTTGATTAATGAATGCTCAAAGCAGTGACTCTTAGCCCGTGGGTTTGCTGTTTCGGGGCAGTTACAAAATGTAGCAGTTTAACCAAACTTGATCCAATTTGGCTTTGAAACCAAAAGCGTGGTAACTTCTCGGTGTGTGGGTAAGGTTGAGTACAAAGAGTATCTGGAACTGGGAGCGCGAGGGTCGTCCAGGCAAAGCAGAGTTGGCACATTCAGCAGGTAGATACTCGCTAGTTGGCTGTGAAGTGGAGGCTCGTCCAAGGTGTGTTTACTCTCCTTGGGAACATTGCCTGATCCGGGGATAAAGTTCAACAGTGAGCACTGGCAGGCCTGAATAACCTCTACATATGCCTGCCCAGAGGCCTTACTTTTGCCCAGGCAATTCTCAAAAAAGCAAGCAATGTAAATCTAAATGTTGTGTTTTCTTCAGTGCAGGAAAGTTTTTGCTTATGGCTTGCTTTAGGCTCTTGCAAACTGAACAATTATTTTCTATTGCTACAAGCTCAGAAGAGGCAGAAGAGCAACTGTCTTCTAATTAACCCCCTCCTTCAAATGTTCGGTTTTATTGTACTGGGAGTCCTATGGGGGTCATAAAATACTAACCCAATCTTTAAATTAGTACTCAAAGAAAAGGCACAAAACTACCCAGGAATGTGGCTGCACACTTTGTTATATGTGTGAAGTGCACTGTATGTGTATGAACATACACAGACGTACACATCTGTATCTGTTGTGGTAGCATATGATACCAACAGCCACTACTACTCTTATAATTCTGAGGGTGAGAGTGTAACTTCAGACATTTTGAGGTCTTGCCTCTAACTGCGCCTGCCTGCTTGTCTGTCTTTCAGCTCTTTACCTTCTCCTACTCCACGTTAGACCATCATGCCCATAAACAAAGGTCCATTTGTCCATGCAGTCTGGGTGCGTGAAGACTGAATTATTTCACACACAAAACTGTAGAAATAACCCTGCTGCCGTTTCATCGCCCTCTGCTTACACCTAGTCCCAGCAAAGCATGTGGGGCCTGGACAAGGCGACACTTTCATGCCAGCCTGTCACTTTTTTATATTGATGGGGCTTCTAACATGCATGTAAAATATTGTCAATGGTAGTTTGCAGAACAGGAAATCTAGGAATCCCAACTAAGCTTCAGGGAGTTCTTTAAAGCAACAAAATTTGTGTGAGTATCCTATATAAAGGATGCCCACCACCTGCTCAGCTTTGTGCAGTCGATGAGATGCTGGCTTTTGCTGAGGCAGCCAGCAGTGATTTGCAAGCCCTGAGAGCCAGGTCTGGCAGAGCAGCACGGTTCAGGATTGCAGCTCGTCTTCCTGGCCTGCATGGAGCTGAATTTCACGCTGCAGGAACACTTCCCCTGGGACGGTATCCTCTATCTCTCCTGCAGAGCTTTTTATTATGTTTTGTAAACGTAAAGGGAAGAAAATAGTGAAGTAAGAGGGGCTGTCCTTGATGCGTTGCAAGGCCAAACATTCCTGAAAAAGAAAACAAAAATCTGGTAGGATAAGAGGTGCTAAAGACTGCTGCAGATGGGGCTCTGCTGTAAGAAAAGGTAAAATCAAAAACAATTTAAAAATGACAGCAGTGGTGTTTGTCTTTGGAGTCCACGTACTGTGTTGCTGGTGGGTGTGATCAGAAATACTTCGTCAACTGTTTTCCTTTTCAAACATATGATTAAGTACTTCATTAAAAATAAAATGGGACATAATCTTCAGTAATACTAAGCAGACCCCTTTTTCAGTGAAGTACAAAAACACTGAGTTCTTCCTGCTGGCCAGAGAAGTTATTATACACAGAAATAACAACTGAGAGCAAAACAGCAATGCTTCAATTGTCAGAAAAAAGAGTGTGGACCAGAAAATTATCACATTGCAGCACAAGTAAAGTCAGAATAAAAGCTTAAAACTGACAGTGTAGGACAGCAGGATTAGTCCTAGTGTGCCTTCAGTTTTGAGCGGAGAAAAAAAATCCCCAAACTCGGAGCATTAGTTTCTGCCAATTAAATTATAGTCAGGCAGGTGTTGTGCAAATTTTCTCACACTGCAATCCTAACCTCCCACAATCTTGCTATACAAACTGTGGGCATCTCTTGAGAAGACACTAAATATGCCAAATTGGTGGCACTGTGTTATGAACATATGTCCATTAAAAATCACATTAAGGATTCCAAATGTTTTTCATTTGTGATGGCAGCAGGGCTTGAGTGGAGATGTCCACTGGGAATTCTAGACACTTAAGCATCAAATTACTGGTATTTAGGTAACACTTCCCATCAGAGGATCTCAAAGCATATCACAAACACACAGTAAGCCTCAAGCCCATATATAAAACAGACAGTATTTGGTGCAATGAAATATGGAGCATATGCAAATCAGGGCCAAGATTTTTTCAAGAATCTTCTAATTTACAGATTCAGCTTTTAGATATCCAACAGAAGAAGATGCTGAAGATACTGAATTTTCATAACTCCCAGGGGGTCCCACAAAAAAAAAAAAACCACACCAAACCAACCAAAAAAACTCAAAACCAAACAAAAAAAAAACCCCAACAACCCAGAAGTAGCATCTCCAATGGCTCAGTAAGAGTCTTGAGGTGTTCACCCTCAATACTAGTGTGTACTGCTGTTCACCATGTGTGCGTCTGCCTTCTGGATTCAGTGAGCTGGGAGATCTCACTAAGGAGAAACATGGGAGGTGGTATGGGGGAAATGTAAGGTTGTTTTTTTTAAAAAAAAAAAAATCTTGAATGTAAAGTTTATTTTCCATTTAAATGAGAAATCTTTTTTAGTAGTAACTGTGTTACAAAACTCATCTAATAGCTGATACAATTTCTTCAGATTGAACTTTTTTGGCACTTTTTCTCTATGCTTCTTGACACTTGAATGCGATTCTCATCAGGTGTCTTCTTGGAAGTTGTCAAATTATTTAAATTAGTGTAAATTTGGCATTTCTAGATTATAGTCTTCAACAAGGAGTGTTTTCAGTATGTTTGCTTTGACGGACACTATTCAGGGTGTTCAAAATAGAGGTTTTGAGCACTTCCACTTTCACTGACTTACTGTAATTCAGTTCAATAAACATAAAAATGCTTAGATGCTCATGAAAAGCGTCATAAGAAAGCTTAACTCACCACTATGAACCGAGGTGCAACAAAGCACTCTCAATGAAATCTGAAAGTTGTTAATGACATATAATACTGCTCAGAAGTTCTACTCCCCTCCCATTGCTAATTATCCTACATATTGTCACCTCCAAAGAGTTTGTCACTTGGGTTTTTTGTTATAAAATTGTAGCTTTTTTTAAAGATTCTCTGAGCTAGTCTACTAACGGACCAACATTGCTCCTTGATTATTAGTTTTGCTGTGAAGTTGTTCTCAGGCGATACTGAGCTTACTGCAATTGCTGCTGGACTGGGTGCCGCACAAGCTCGGATCCAGGGGCAGCCCTTGCAAGCATACAGCTTACAAAGACCAGGGCAGGGACTGCTCCCTCAATTTCCAGAAGAAAACATGAACTGTGCAAATTGCCTGCAGTTGCAAAAGAGGCTGCAGCTGAGCCAAGTGTTTATTCCGGACCCTGCACAGCCCTGTGTGATACTTCTGCCTCACAGCCCCTTTTCTGCAGGAGGTCTGGAGGCTCTGGCCGCATGTGCTGCACACTCCTCTCCTCATGCGCCATGTGAATGGTGAGACTACCTGAAAGGAGGTTGTAGAGAGGTGGTGGTCAGTCTCTTCTCCCAAGTAACAGGCGACAGGACAAGAGGAAACGGCCTCAAGTTGCACCAGGGGAGGTTTAGACTGGATATTAGGAAAAATTTTTACCCTGAAAGGGTTATTAAGCATTGGAACAGGCTGCCCTGGGAAGTGGTTGAGGCACCATCCTGGGAGGTATTTAAAAGATGGGTAGACGTGGTGCTTAGAGATATAGTTTAGTGGTGGTTTTTGTCAGAGTTAGGTTGATGGTTGGACTAGGTGATCTGAAAGGTCCCTTCCATCCTAGGCAATTCTGTGATTCTATGGGACCAGGCAGAACAGGCACCAGCAAACGGAGCACAGTGTTTCCCTTCTTACCTCCCTCTCTTCAACCCTAAATGATACAGTAGTTGTTCTGGGCAGACTATAAGATGTAACATTTGTAGATCACTAACGTAATGTAACTTTTTTGCCTGTCTTCAAGTGGATTGTTCTGATGGCAGAGGAATGAGACGGGGGAAAAAAATACTCAGACTTACCGTGATTAGACTGCAGTTTCGTTAGCCTGTCCAGCATTTTCATCTTGACAATAGACACGCTAAAACTTCTCAAAACGAATGGAAGTAAATCTCAGATGAGGGGAACATGTGTTAGTGTGTATTTATGTGCTCTGATGTAAGTCACCAAACTCTGGTGCTTAGTTTACGATCAGCTTGAGTGATCAATCCTGGGCTGTATTTTAGGAAAAGTCCTGGCACAGCAAAACCACAGATAGGAGAGAAAGGTACAAACTGTACTAAACAGAGTGGAAAACAGTCAGCATAAGGTTGTGTGTTTCCCATTACCTATGTAGCATCTGCTCTGCTCAGTCATACAAAGCCCAGATGGCACCGAGATTCAGCTTTGCAAATAAAAATGGTCACCCTTGCTGTTTATCACAGAGGTGTATGTTTGCAGCTGTCAAGGGCTCCCTGCTTCCTACCTGTGGAAGGTGTAAATGACAAACCCTTGCACACAGTTTCAAGCAGCAGGAGATGCTTCAATCTCTTGTTCAAGAGCAGTCTTCTGGCTTCCTGATGATAACTACGGTTCTGCTAACTGTGCTCTTTTACAGAGACTTCACTTCCTCAGGCCTTAAGAAATGACATAGCAGCATCTTTTAAAATTTGAACAGGTTTATTTTTTTATAGGATGAGATAACCCTGTCTCCTCTTCCTTCTTCCTTTTGTATGCTGTTCATTATTTCTCTGCAATCCTTCACTTGCTAGCAGCACTCTGTTGTCAGTTGTCATTTCAGGGTTACACAGCTCTGTCTACCTGACTGCCAATGTGTTTTTTCTCATTTATTTAAATACTTCTATTTACCTTTTGTTTCTCTTGTCACTTATCCCTTCTTACATGCAGTCTGACCCACTGGAAACTCCTTCATGAGCCAACTTCTTTAAAGAAAGATGGCTCTAACCAATAAGTGTGGGTGCAGATTTCAAAGGTTTAGGTTCCGTTCCTTCCTCTGCTATGCACTTCCCATTTGGCTTTGGACAGGTAACTTTAATCCCCAAGCCTTTAGGCTCTCCATGGGAAAGGAGTTGAGAGGTGATAACACCAATTTCTCTCTTTTCTTGGGCTTTCTTCCTAGATTGGTAGATACTTCACTGGACAGAGGAGTTTAAAACCTAATTAGTCAAGATTATTATTTCTTCTCATCCTTATATCTGTGGCACAGATAGTCCCTGATGGGTCCTCTCTAGATTATTGTAATGCAAATAGTATGTTCTTATTTGAAATGAAAAGCATTTACTATAACATGTTTTCTCCTTTGATAGCAACACAAAAGCACCAATTTGGGCTAAACCTCATTTTTTGTTTCAAGTAATATTTGTTCTATATTTTTCCCAGGAAAATAACTTTGATGAATATTTCAAGCATTTTGTAACACTGGAAGCAACAACAGGATAGAGAAGCTGACTGTGCAGAAATAAAAGTTAGGCTACATCTAAAGGTCAGAAGGCAAATGTGCTTATGTAAAGCACTAGATACCTTTAGGTTCTTGAACCTGACTGCTGCAGGAAAATCAACGTTACAAAAAACCAATCACCTCTGTGTTTACTGGAAAACGCTGATGTGTTAACAGGCCAGGTGAAATCCTACATGCTGTACACTTATGCTTAGCACATTTCTAATAGGAAGAAAGCAACATGGGTGGACCACAGTGGGATTTTTTCAATGTAAAAGCATTTTTGTTTTGTCAGTGTAAATGGTTCCTACCAGACAAGTCCTACAAGTATGATTATTGCTACAAACAACGCTTGGTAAAGAGGTCAAGGCTTCAACTGGACCTTGGGGATCATACTTTTTTCTTACGCTTTTAGGAAGACAGATTCTGACAATTCTGACTCTGCTGTACATGGTTCTTTTGACTGACCAACTGTACCTGTCTCCAAATTTACTGATTCAGGATGATTCATATGCATATGGATACTGTTTACTTAAAGAGAAACTTCTTATATATGAGTTTAAACTAATATGTACAAATGAAGAGCAACCAACTTGCATTCTGCAAATAAAATAAATCAGGTAACCCATTTGTTAACCTTGTCTAGTTCAGGTATTTGCACTGCAATAGCACTAAGGCAGTACCTTGCTATTTTGTGTGAAAGCATAAATGCGTTCTGCCCAGGAGATCTTACTGTCTAAGACAGAACAAAGAAGGGTATGAATGACAGATCAAGAGACTGTAAGTTTGTAGAGGCAGCTCTGAACAGAGTAATAATGATTATTCACAAAGCACAAGTCACTTAGCTATTCTCATTTACTTTCTAGGTACTTCCTCATCTTGCTGCTTAAAAAGATTATGAAGTGGAGGAATATAAGGCTGACTGTTTATTCTTACAGGAGCATAAAAAAGGTACAATTATGCCTGCTATACCATATTTCTGTTCCCTGTTCCTGATGGAGAGGCATGGGGTTATCTGGTTTTGGTGTTTAGGTGATGATTCGTCACTGCAGCAGGAAGACTCTAAGACTTAAGGTATCTCTGCTGATAAATATCAAGGAGTAAATCACCTGCTGAGAGTGAAGTCACACTAATATATATGCCCTTAAATGTAGCCCATTCTAGATTTCTTTGGATTTTTGATTCAAGAAGGTTGATTCAGGCTCCTCAGAAACTGTAGCACCCATGCTGATTTGTGATCTGAGCCAGAAAAAAAATCATACAGGAAGCCACTGCTCTTCTGAACCCACAACCAACTCCTTACTGCTGATTTTGCAAGGTTTAATGTGCACTTGCTGCATATCCACGTGGAAGCAGAATTTGAACTCCTTTGGGTTGTACATCTCCTTCACTGATTTATTAGGACAATGATTTAATAGTCTCGTTCTCTGGTGATCCTATTAACTTCCAAGCAATGGTGCCTGTTTAGCTGTGCACAAAAAGGTATTCTCAGAACTCTTTTCCTGATTAAAGATTAACAATGTGATAAAAGCAAGGAAACATGGGCATCCTTGGAGTTTGTTTCTTACATCAGTTGGGTTAAACCTTTACTATATTTTCTCACTGTGTATCTTCACTTTGTGTTTGGCAATCAAATTCTGCACAGCTCTAGCACGTTTCCTCCAGTTTAGTCAAAACAAGAGGAAAACTTTCTGCCTTTTAAACTTTTAACTCTCTGACCCTTGCACAAACAGCAGCAGACACCTTTACTAACTTACTAAAAGGAGTTGTCTTTAAAACTTTCTTTGCTATCTCTTGGATTAAAGAGTATTCTGTAAAAACAATGGAAGTCACTGAGGTGCAGTTAACTGTATAACTACACTAATGTAATTTGAAATGGAAGAAGTAATATGCTTCTCAAGTAAACATCCTTCTTCCAACCAGACCCAGGCACGCAGATCTGCTGTTTGCCACAAGCAGCAAATGGAGAATTACTGGATGTCAGAATTGTTTCTAAATATATCACGATGTTAAGATTAAATGGTTAATAGGTAAATTGCAATTATGGTTAATATTTTTTAGACCGCTTCCCTGACTTGTGTCTGAGCAATCAATCATCCCTGGTACTTTCAGCTCTAACAAGCTTATGTTAAATACCTCCCCTTTTATATATCCCACATCTGTACACTATTATACCCTGGTTTTTTGTCATGCTATATAATTATAATCATTAACAGTACGGAGCAGGATTTTTAAAAGCATAGGCAATACGTAAAAGCATTAAGTCCTTTAACATAATAGAAGTTGCTTTGGTTCTACGAGAACCACTCATATTTAAAGACATGATTTGTCTTCTCAAAGTGAAGATTAGCACTGGAGAGAGAGCAAAGCAAGGCTTTCCCCATGCTTTAGGCACAGCCCACATCTAGCTGATGGCTCACGAACAGCTCAGTGCATGCAAGCACTGTACCCTGAGAGAGCTCTGCAGCTCTCCTCACCCTTCGCTTTGCACTGAGAAAGAGAAGTGGTAATTTATAGCCGAGCTAGACACTAGTCAATCAATATCCTCCAGGATGACTTCCATATGTCTTTGCTTTGCTATGCTCCCATCTTCCCTTTGCTTTGGGAATAAGTAAGGAAACAAGTAGGACTGTATATTCTGAAGTTCCTGGGTCTGAGATCTGGCTACCTTTTATATGACTGTAGAGACGGGGACCAGAGAATTGTGTTCTTTTGAGTAGATAAGAAATCTAAGTCAGATCTGAATCCTAAATGATGTCTGCGAGAATAAACTGCAGCTCCCATCTCAGAACCAGATGTCTGGAGGAAAAACAAAAAAAAAAAGAAAGAAAAAAAAGCTAAAATATTTTAATAATACTCTTCTTTCCAAGTGATCAGGATCTTTTCTGAAAATCAGACTGTACCATTTCTCCTGAGAATCTTCCAGGCCAGCACTGAAGCACTAAGTTAATTGTGAATCTGCAATTTTCAGTTGTTTAGAACAGCATCCAAAAGAATATAATCCTTTTTGGTTGGTTGTTGTTGGGGGTTTTTTTGGGTTTGTTTTTTTTTTGTTTTTTTTTGTTTTTTTTTTTTTTTTTTAAATCTCACTTATTAGCTGACATGCTTTCATTTTTTTTGATTAGGGTTTTTGGTGGTCCCCTATGAAGTGCTTCATCTGTGTGAAAGTAGGACACTAAAAGAACAAGTTGACAACAGTACCAGAAAGTACAGCAAAAAGATTTCAATCATTTTGTGAGTACAGCTTCATAAAGTGAACAATACTTAAAGGAGCCACATGAATTAGAATATTATAAAAGTATACTTGCTTTCTCTGAAACAGGTGATGGTGTCAAGTAGGTTATCTACTGCTGTCATTATTAAGAGGGGCAATATCTCACTGCAAAACAGGGGATGAAGGTAGCAATTGTCCCTGGTGTAAGAAGAAAAGTAAAGGCGTGTATGTTTTCAGGACAGTGTTAAGGCATAGATACCACTATGACAGGTGCAGTGTGAATAAGACACATACTTGGAAACAAAAGTGAGACATTGGAGGGAAGTGAAAATGGAAAACTTTCCAGATGCCAGGTGGAAAATTATATTAAAGCTGTCAAAATAAGTCACAACAAAGACCAGGTTTTCTTGTAGATTAACAGGAGTCATGTTCTGGAGGAGAATGGAGTTTTCAACTACAAGATGGAATATCATAAATGAAACAATTATGAACACTGCAGGTTAAATTGGGGCTTATTTGTTTGGCTTTTTTGCTTTGATCTCTCTCTCTCTTTTTTTTTTCTTTTCTTTTTTTTTTTTTTTTTTTTTTCTTTCGAGTGTACTGCCAACAGTCCTGATTTACTCTGGGTTTTGTGGACAGGTCAAAAATGTGTAAATAAATTACACCATTATTGCTTCATGTAGTTATCTACTCTGTGCCTAATTCCAAGCCCATTTAAATTGATGGCAATTCTTTTGTTGTCATCAGAGGACTGTAGTGTAGGATCAATGATAGGAAGATGGAGGTGCAAAGCATACACAGCAAAGGCTGATTATAGAACCTCTGCAGTTATCCGAAGTGATTTTCTAAAACACAGGAAGGGAATGAACTACCTTCAAGGTCAAATTTGCTTTAGGTTACACGGTAATGGAGCTTTTTAAAAAGTCAGCTCCATCTAACAAGCATTAAGCATCTTAAATATTATAAAAGACATTATTCAGATTTAAGACTGACAATCTGACCAGATAATCCAATATTTTACTTATCAAAAAAGTCACCTGTGCTGTTTATACTTGGAGGAAAACACAGATCAGAACAAAGTTTGCTGTGTTTCCTCAGTGCAGCCAAGGGCAGAATTTACTCTGCTGATTTAGGGTTTTAGTTGTCTGTGTATTCACTTTCATGCACTGGCAGATTCTTATCAGCAATTTATCTGCAATTTTGTGGCTGAATTTTATTCCTTTATATAACATTACTTTAGCACAAGAGAATGGGCCTACATTCAATTCCTTATATTCCTTAAAAAATACCCCTAACAAACAATAATTCATATTGAGTATGTTTGCACCCCAAAATATAATTACGACTTAAAAACCAAAAAAGGTCCCCTGTTCTTTTTGTGATAGATTTTTCATGCAGACTATTGATTTGTTACAAAGCAATAGACCCTTTAGAGGAGTGGGTAGAAGCTTGACTGCAGTTAGAGATAGATGATGCAGTAGGCAGTATCGGTAACTGGAGATTGTATATACAATAGACCATAATGGTCATTATGGAACTGTTAACCTCTATTGTGTCAAAATGTAATTAGAAAGCGGTCGAGTTTGTAAATTGCTCATCCAAGTTGTTCTTTTAAATTCAACAAAAATGAATGAAGGGGCTATTCTGCATTTGAGTTTATGATGGAAATACTGACAGACCTCTAACTGTAGCTGCATGGATAGTGCTGGTATTAATAATGCAGAAGTTCAAAGCAGGACAGCTTTTGGATGCCGACGACTGTTCAAGTGCAGAAAAACTCATTAAAGTGACCTAAAGGAGGATATATTATTGTAGCAACTTTTTTCCTCAGTGCCCTTCAACTATCATAATTGCATAGTATACATAGCAACTTGAAAAGATTCAGAAATGTGTAAGAAGTATAATCTCTGGCTGCAGTCACCAGCAGCATAATTATAAGAACATTGTGTATTCTGTATCCTGTTCTTTGGTTCTGAGAGCCCATAGATTCTGCAGATGATGAATGAAGATGGTATCTAACTAAAATATCATCCCTAAATTGCCAGAATGCATATTCAGCCTTAACGATTGCTTTGGATTTGTGTTGATTCCAAGTAATGTAATAGTTATGACTAATTTGAAGTTATTAAATGAAAAAAAATTATATTACTTTTGCATTTAGGATTCTGCAGATTTGTGGATAGGAGTAGTTGTCAATACTTTTATGGTATTTATGGGAGTTACAGGAACTTCCTGTCTCTAAAGATAAGGCCTAGTAAGGTCAATGACCTAAAAGCATGCTTGTCATGAAATTTGTTTTTCAGGATGTGAAGGTTTTAATTTTACATTCTTACAACTTGTTACAGTGGCCCCACCGATGTAGTTTTCATGGCTACATTCTTTGCAGTATTCAGAATCACTGTATTTTCCAACTGTGCTGTGTAGCACCTGCTATCTCAGGCACCCAAAACATAGAAAGAGTAATAACGTCCCTGCCAAGTTCAGTGGAAAAGGGAACGCGTGGTTCCTGCGTATCCAGCAGTGTTAACTGTACTCAGAAACACACCATATAATACTGACTTTGTGTGAAACATCACCTAGTCTGATGGAATAGTACAGCTAAACAGGCCGGTGGCATTTGCTGCTATTTTGTGCTAAGGATATTTCACAAATGCCAGTTATAATGGGTTACTTACACAGGCAAGGAAAGCCACAAACTGGTTAATGGTTTGGTTTTGTTTTGTTTTGTTTAAAGTTTATTACGTGGCTTAGCAGGACCTGGACCATGCTGTGCTATAGTCACTTTGCAATGTACTGTACTGAAGTAATATTTAGCGATAAAGCTCCAAATCCATCCTTTCACTAGTATATAATAGAGTTTTAGTAGTAAGTGGGCCTTATAAAATGTTTGACGGTTGGAAATTGCTAGTGTAGAAGGGTACACAAGATTAAATGTTAAGTCTCAAATCATACAAGTTTACTTCAAAGACATTTTTACAATCCTTTTGAAGAACTCTGAAGTCTAAAACTTCTTGTTCTCACTGAATAACCAATCCTGGCCTAAAGTATAGTGTAATGATGCTTATGTATCATTTTACTGCCTCTGCAAACGTACTTCAGGCAATTTTATAAAATACTTCAGCTCCCAGGGTACTAGATGCTGCGGCACTAGCAGTCAGCCAGCTCTTCAGCAGCACTCCAGTGACATGGCACCCAGGCTGAAGTGCTTCCCTGAGAGAAACAGGGGAAGTACTTCAAATATTTTGCAAGTGGGGAAACCAATTGAGCTCAGCCCCATGGTCTCCAGCCAAGTGGGAGCAGAAGGTCAAGGGCCTACAATTAAGACCGAGAGATCTTCATCTTGTGACAAAACGGCAGGCTGCTTTTACAGGAGGCCTTGCTGCCTAGTGGAGATTTGCCGCACTTCTGCTGAGAGAATAGCTCTTTGCTGAGCGTCAGGCTCTGCTTGCACGGAGAGGCCTTTGAAGGTTAGCCCACGTCAGGCCCTTGGCACCTCCTGGGGAATTAACAGCTGCAGAACCAGCTCTTCCCCACGGGAGACGCTGCCCACGAGCGGGCTTCCCGCCACCCCGGCTGCCGCTGACGGGGCGGACCTCCCCCTGGGGCCTCGGGGCCGCCCATGCTGAGGGGCATAAGAGGGAAGGGGCCTCTTAGTGCAGAGCACCTTCTCGGTCCGCCTCGCCTTGAGGGGAAGCAGCCGGGCGCGGGATGCGCTCCCGGCCGACAGGCTGCCGAGGTGCTGAGGCTGCCCGCCCCTCGGGGGCTGAGCCTACCACCGCCGCGGGAGCAGGTTGGCGGGCGGGAAGATGGGAGCCTTCCTCCTGCGGGGCCATGAGGTGGATTGGGGTGAGGGGAGCCCCTGTCCCAGGAGCAGGGGGAGTTTGAGGGGGTGAGGTCCGGCCAGGAGGCTGTGGGAGTCGGACTGCGGGCAAGGGGTCATCAGTGCGGGGGTGGCAGGCGTGCTGTAGTAGTCGGTGCACAGCAGGTCTGCCGGCAGGCCAGCAAGGTGGTTCAAGGGCTGAAGTATGAGGCAGGGCCAGGGGGTTGTCCTGGAAGCCTGTGATTTGCCCTCGTTTTTAACTTCCCCTTTTGAACAGGTTCACTCAGCAGCTGTACCTGGCCTTAGGGCTGCTGGAGCCTTTCACCAAATCAGGGCTGCAGAAGAAAACAAGGACAGAACAACCCGAGGGAACAGAGAGGACAGGATAACCCGAGGGAAGGAGAGGAGCTGTGCCAGTGACCACGGTTCCGGACTCGACATGTGGATGGGAGCAGGTGTCCCCCCAGTGTTGCCCCTGTCTCCCAAAGAGGGTGAAAAACACTTGCTGTCACTGCAGCCAGTGAAGGCAGAGGAGGAGAATTCGGAGGGGGTCTGTCCGATAACTGTCCCTGCGCAGGAGGCGCTGGCAGCGCTGGCTGGGGTGGTGGTGCGGCTGGGGCAGGGTGTGCAGCACAGTGTGCCATCAGGCATGGCTGTAAGTGTGTGGGAAGGGCTCCACGTTTTTTATGACTTAGGGCTGACTCTGGTTAACATTTTGCAAGAAGAAGGTCTAGCAAAGAGTTCAGAAAGCAAGCCAACAGAGAAACCACCAGGCATGCTGCTGATTGAGGTGCAATTTCTGGATGTGGCGAAGATGGTGATACATTAGCTTGTACTATCACACTGATTCGGTTCTGACCTCAATATTATTTTTTCTAGGCATTCAAATTTGTTGCACTTAAGTATCTAATCCTTTGTACAGCTTTTTATAATTTCATCCCATGTTTAAAAAGGCAAACTAAAAATTTACCCTTTCAAAATGACTAACCTACTGAAGTTCTGACAAGTTTTTATTCAATTTGCCAGTTTGGTGCCATTTGGTTTAACAGCCTAGATCTCTTAAGTATTGTTAGACAATTTCCCTTCTTTTCCTGCATAAGTACAATACAGCAGTTGTCATTAAAGCTGGATGTGTAACATGATCTCATTTGAAATGCATTTTTATTAAAAGTACATACCAACATTGGTATTTATTCTGTTCTAGCTATTGGTTTTATAATAACATATTTCTTTTTCTTCTAAAACTCTTGAGCCGCCCTAGATGGTTTCTGAGGTATGGTCATGTTTATCTAATGCCAAAAGTATCATGATCTTGTTAATTGTCATGTGACAAAAATACATAAGCATTACAAGTAGGCTGCAAAAGTCCTATATGAGTTTGCTAAAAAGTTGAGAGCATACTTTCTTGTCCTTTTCTTTTAAAAGGTAGATGTACTGAAGTTAAATTTAAAATGTTTTTTAAAAATGAGGATAAAATTTTCTATGTTCTCAGTGCTGTAATCTTAAAATGATGCTGTGAAATGTTATATAAAATTTTGAAGAGCTAGGGCTCAATTTTAGTTAAGTGTTCACCTACCAGTTAGGCTGCTGTATGTTAAATGCAAATTTTTTGTTGCATTTAAGGCTGAAAATCAAAATTAATTAGTAGCTTGCATCTTGTTGATAGCTCAGTTGTTTTGCTACTAGTGACTGCCTTTGATTAGGGAAATTGTAAAACGTTTTCTTTTTTAAATAGATTGACGGAGATAATGATGTCATTGTGTTTGAAAATAAGGTCCAGCAACTGACCCCATGTGAAGAGGGGGGAGGACCGGAACTTTTTTTCACTCTTGGGGAAACAAAGAACCAGAGCTGCAAAGCCAGTGATGATTTCTCAGACTCTTGTGATTATGGTAAAGAGCAGGAATATGCAACTCTGTCAGAACAAGCAGTTGCAAGAAATCCCTAGAATCTTAAAATTTCAGATTTGTGCTCTGCATCAGAAAAAATGTAAAAAGTTAATAATCTTTGTAGTTCATTTTTAGATAACATATGTTAAGTTAGATTTTGAAGTGAGGTTGAAATTTTGTATTAAATATTCACAGTGTTAATTGTTAAATTTAGACTAGGTTAAATCTAACATTCTGTAGAAATTTGGAAGAAGGAATAATTCCCTTCAGCCTTAAATGATAAAAGGTACTTGTTCTGGCTGATGTCATCTGTGTTGTGTTCAGGAGACACATTTTGGATGGCATTTAGAAATTAATGGACTTTTGAACAATGTGTGGTGTTTGAAACCTCCAGGGAGATGTCAAAGTTAATATTGTATAAATACCTTTAAATAAATCTAATAATTTACTTAGTCTTTCTTAGTTCCTGCATTCAGCTTCAAAATGTGCTTGTTCAGGGGTTTATGCACGAGCTTAGAGTGGTTCCAAGTTGCTGGCTGAGGCTGGTGGGCAAGTATCAAATGCCTGTCAACAAGGTATCTCCTATAAGCGAAGTAAAAGTCACAGAAAATGGCTGATTTCAGATTTTAGCAACGTAAAAGTATGTTGCAGAAGTTAAGGACCGACTTAGAAGGGAATGGATAAGCAACTGTTTCCCTAGAAAATGTATGTGTGTACTGTAAAAGTTGGATGATATCAGTAATGTTGAAGAGTCTGTAAAAGTGTGTGTCATAGTATGTGGATATTAAGGTATCTTGGCTGAGGTTGTTTGAAGTATGGATATTGTACAAATTGTTAGTGTCCCTTGTTTTAGTTAACTGCATTTATAGGAAGCACATTTGAGCAGCTTTAACAAAGCTAACAATGTTCTTTTGTGTGGGCATGAATCCATAATGAATAAATAACAATAAAGTGGTTTTGTTTGCTGTTATTGAAGCGAAGTGTTAGCTGCACATCTTTGGGTGGTATAAAGCATTGTATAAAATCCATTTTGGTCTCAGCGTGAAAATCATTACGAAGTGCACTTGGGAGCTGAGGCAACTGTTCTGGGAAGCCTCTTCAAATATGACGTATTTGCCATTTCACAGTTTAAAATCTTCAAAACAGAAAGTGTTGCACATTCACTCTTCAACTTGTTAAGCTCAATAGAAATTCATTACTACTGTGCCATGAACTTAGAAATGTTACGTAATCTAGAAAGCATAAATTTATTCTATGACTTCTTCAAGGAATTGATCTTTTTTTTCCTCAAATTCAGCTAATAGTTTTAAAGAGGCTTTTACATTATGGTGGTTTTTACATACACTTTATGGATTCAGGACTACCAGAAAGCTGAGAATAGCTTAACCTGTCATTTCCAAATCTTTGAACAAGCTTACTTAGTATTGATTATACAGTTGTCATCAAGAAGTGTGTTGCACAGGTTGTAAATGCCTTGATGAACCACATCTTAATGATGCTATCGAGAGGAAGTTTCATCCTGTCTTGGAGGTGAGAGTTAGGTTAGGAGTTAGGTTTCCTGGGATTAGGTTCTAAATCGTATCACTAACAAATGGCGCTATTTTGGGGGCAAATGACTTAAGTCTTAAATAGATAGTAATTCCTACCTGACAGCTTGATTTTTTTCTGACGTATTTTGAAGTCCTTTTATTTAGAAGTATGAAGTAGTTTTACACAAAGTAGAGGAACTATATTGAAATTGGTACTAATTTTTTTAAAAAAGTCGTTATTTTATAGGTCATACGGTATACATGTGTCTTTGTTCCCACAGGAGAAAAAGCAGTTTTCAGCTGTGGATTTTGCACATTCACCTCACTCAGAATATCGAGTCTTAATCATCATGTGAAAACCCATTCTGATGACAAACATCATGTGTGCCACCTCTGCCTGAAGGCTTTTCGTACAGCTACTCTCCTGCATAACCATGTGAATGTACATACAGTTATGTAATGTGTGAAAATACTTAATTTTACATATTGTCTGCAAAATTTAACTAACAGGCAAATGACTTTGTCGTAGAGCTGTATTCAGTGGTCGTTTGGGGCTCAGAAGTTTCGCTGATTCTGTTTGGAGTTCCACGCTGAAAAGACATGGTCTCTAGTTAGAAACTGTCTATATGTATTAATTCAGTTTGTTAAAATACTTTCCTAAAATGTTTTGTCAACTGAATATTGATTTCAGTTGTGTCTGATTCCTATGCGCATAATAGAATTTTTTGTGCTGTTTTCATTTTGCTATATAACCATATGAAGCAAATTGATAAATCATGTTTATAATAAATTTATGGTGTACATTTATTGTATATAAAAATTCAGAATCTCAGCAAAGGTTCTATTAAAGCCTGTGCAATTGATTTAAGGCAGACAAATCTTACTGTTGTGTTGTTAAATAAAATTCTAAGACACAGTGCATTCTTACAGGGACCAGACCCTATAAATGCAGTGACTGTGACATGGCGTTTGTGACCAGTGGTGAACTTTTACGACACAAGTGTTACAAGCATACTTTAGAAAAACCTTTCAAGTGTTCAGTGTGTAAATATTCTAGTGTCGAATAAGTACAGCATTACTGAATCTTTTGGGAGGGTTTGTAGGCTTTCACATACTAAGATTTTAATGTACTATCAAGTTACAACATTTTTGCTCAGATTTTTAACCTTGAGAAGCTTCTGCTAAATTCAGACCTACCTGTGCATATATCATACTGTCCGGGTTGTTGTTATAATCCTGGGTTATCGCCAGATTTCTATATGAGATCAACTCAATCCATTACAGTTAGTTGCGGATGTCAATCTACAGTACTAGTACTTGTGATGTGGATGTATATATGTATTCTGAATTGGGAGGAATGGCCAAACTTGTGGTTGCTGTAATACTTCAATACTGTGAAAGAGGACTGTGGAGATTGTAAAGGTAGGGAGATGTGTGGGACCCCAGGACCAGTGGCCCACGTATAGTAGGATAGAAGCAAAGACCATGAGGCTCTGCTAATGGCCGTGGACCACAATGATGGGTTGAATTTGTCTGCTATGTTACTTCAGTATTACTGCAAGATAGCCTTTTACTAAAACTTTGTGGTGTCATACGTTTCATTTGTATGCACATCTTTTGATTCCCATCGCCCCTCAAAAAAGGAACAAGTAATCTGAATTCCTTGAATCCTTACTTTGTCCATGTAGTAATATTTATAAATGAGTTGCTTTAAATTAGTATTTGTACAATTATTTAGCTTTTCAAAACTAGTTACATTTTAAGGGCGTTTTCTTTTTTATTATGCTAAAATTGTTGCTAGACAATGTGTTTGTGTGAATTTGATCCTACAAAAGCATACCTGATCCTCCTTTATACTTCATTCTGTATGCTGTAGGATAAGACTAGATAATGTCTAAAATGAAGCTCATGTATTGTGTTTATACGTTAAACATGATGATGTTTGCTCTTTTTACAGGATTGAAATTTTCTTAATCTAAAAGTAAAAAAGTTAAAGACTGCCTAAGGGTTCTCTTGGAAAAAATAGGCTTTCAGTCACGCGCCGATGATTGAATCACTGTCACAGTTTAGTGGATATTCAATATCTAATTCTTTTTATGTGCTGTGTCCAGATCTAGAGCTGTAAGCAAGCCTGAACTTTATTTCACACACCTTATCTTATTAAGTAGATTTTGGATAGTTTGCATCTCTAAAATCCTTGTCAATTTATGTTAAAGTATCCTATTTTTTCCCTTGTGTTGATAAGGAAGTGTTCAGTACTCATTGCTGTTGCAGAGCTCTCGCTAATATTGCTATAAGCCTTACCTGAATGAGGAGAGCTGAAGCAGCCCCCTACTAATACCATGCATATGATTTGACTTTTGTATAGCAAAGATTGGCAATCATGTTTAATTTTATTTAAGTGAATAGTGTTGTAGATTGGAATGGATCTAGCAATGAATTCATTAAGTATGTTTATAAATGGGGGAATTGAACATTAGGTAACTCCTAATTTTACCTTGCATACCTACAATATTTAGGTAGAACATATCACAAGAACAGTATAAAAAAAGTAGAATGAATTAAACTTTTCCAATGAAAGTGCTTCATTGGGACTTGAAGGTTAATAAAGACTTTGGCTAATGAGTTTGGTCTCATTTATTTTCCTGAGTATTTTCAAAGAATTTTGTTTGGCATGTCCAAGTAACCTGAAGGTAGTAGGTATCCCCTTCAGCTGATTTCAAAATTCTAGCTTTTATGTTCTTATTATAAAATTTCTCCTTTCGTTTATGTTGAAACTGGGAAAAGAGTACAGAAATGTTACCTAAAACTGCAGCAGGCTGATTTTACAGGAAAAGGGAGGATGGGGGCGGGGAAGAGAGAATTTTGTGATTGATGCAATATATAAAATTGCAGTAGATGTATTTTGCAAAATTGTGTATGTTTTAATTGATTATGTCTCTAACGTAAGTGTTGCTGCAGAATACTCCTTATTTTTATACTAGGCAAGCAAAATGAAACGACATATTTGCTCACATACAGGAGAGCATTCTTATGCCTGTGACCTTTGCAGTTATGCTAGCAAAGATGCATATAAACTGAAAAGGCACATGATAACTCATTCAGGTAGGACTCTGATGTAATGATCACGTCTGTGTCCTTAGGCCCTTAACATTCATAGGGTTAGAGTGATCTAATTTCAGGCTCTAAATTAGCACTTTTTTCATTTGTGGCTTTGAGTAAAAACGTGCCTGAAAAACATGTTCTCTTTAAGTTTTGTGTATTTGACTATTGGAAGTCTAGCTGTACAGTGCTACTAGTTGCAGTCTTGGTGTTCTTCCTAAACTTTTTTAATATTAGAAAAACATTTATGTGGTCCTGTTTTCTGTGGATCAAGTTGTCGCTTTTATTTCTCAATTAGTTAATGTTGTATGGAGATGTATCTGATGGGAGAGATTAAAATGCCTGTTCAAAACATGGACATTGTTGCAGACCCAAATTGCTACTAACTAATTTGGTCAGCAAAGAAGTAAATTGTTTTAACTTTGAAAGCAGTGTGTTCCAGTCATGACTCTGTGATGTGCATACCTTCTGAGAAGGCAGTTGTTATCTATCATAGACGTTAGGGTTGAACTTAGCTCAATTATAATATGTAAGGTATGTTATGATTAGTGTTTTAATTTGAATCAGAGTGTGAGAGCGTGGTTTGAATCAAATCTTCCAAATATCCCCACTTATCATGCTTTGGCCCATATCTTGAGGCAGTTTGGTGCAATTAAACTGAATTCCTTTTTAACGAGAGCCAACCAGAAGAGTCCAAGAGTGTTATCCAGTACTGGTAGGGACTTAGTGCACAGAACCAGTCTGGAGTTGGTTTGAAATCTGTGTGCATGTTGGGTCCTCATCACTAGTTGTTTCTCTTTTATTAGACTGTGTCAGTTGCCAGTGTTGATGTAATTGTTTTATGATATTCACACCTGATGTGACTTTTTGGTGAAGAAAGGCAAGGAAATAATTTACTGCTTTCTTTTCCACCATTATCAATGGCTGGTGTTGAATCACTTTTATCATGATGTTGTGGCAGCTATTGACTTTCTCTCCTTGCACATTTGAGGATTTTTTTATGTTAAATATTCAAGACAGAACAGAAGATAATTAAAATAATTCCTGATTAATACTTTAGAATTATATTAATGGCTTTATGCTTCATCAGTTTGACTCACAGATTCTGGAAGCCAAGTTTTTGCATTGTAAAAAGCAATGTAAGCTTATGTAGACCTCTTTAGCCTTTTGTGCGTTGTCAACTAATAATAATGTTTTGGTTGGTCTGAAGACTGTTGCTGTTAGAACATGGATGTTGAGATGTGTGGGAATTTTGCATTTGTATCAAATAAGTAGAGTTTCTAAGCATATGTTACTTTAATATGTTTTTTTATAGGTGAAAAACCCTATGAATGTTATGTTTGCCAGGCCAAATTCTCTCAAAGTGGTACCATGAAAATCTGTATGTTACAGAAGCATGGAGAAAATGTGCCAAAATACCAGTGTGCACATTGTGGTGCCTTTATTGCACGAAAAACTGACTTGGGTGAGTTTAAAGGAAAAAATGGAAAATGAAATGTAGGGATAGTTACGGTGAAATCTCTAATTTTCACTGCTTACAATGATAGCAAATATGTTATATGTGACTTTATTTCATTACAGAATATTTCTGCGGAAAATGTATTCATTGTTTTACAGATAAGTCTCTCCTGCGAGGAGATGTGGTGACATCTTGTGGTTGATTTAATTTGTTTGAAATGCAAAGTAGGAAACATTTAGCTTAACTTTTATTTGATACCTGTGGCATTGTGACCTTTTGTTGTTTAATAAGAAGGTACCTCACAAAAATGTATGTCCAGGTGGTATTGAAAAGTTTTTTTTTTTTTTGTTAAAGCCACAGAAAATAGTCAGATCTATATAAAACCATTTCAGTTCTTGCATTCTGTTTTTCTCAGCTGTAGTTAAAATGTGTATATGTGTCTAGCTATATGAGAAACTAAAATAGGTTGAGTGTTTTAGTATATATGGGTTTTTGCATATACCAAGTGAGCTTTTATTTCTTAGTCTAAAATTATTCTGTGTGTTTAGTTCCTGAGTACATTGTCCTTGCAATTTAAAGAAATAAATGTATTCGCATTAGTTAGTAAAATGCAAGTTAAGTTTTTACTTATCTGTCCAGTGGACGATGGTTTTACTATGCTTCAAGCATTCAAAACTCTTAACTATCGGAGATTATTTTTGGGCTACATAACACACCTGAAACATTGAACGTGATACAGTAAACTCAAATGCCTCTTAGCTAGTTCAGGTCTTTTCACAGAATGCAAAGAATAAACCACTACGTAAGTTCATTTTCATTCTATATGCAGATAATGGAATTTTTTACTTTGCCATGATTATCAAACAGAACTGATATACAGGTTGATACTGAAGCTGTAAATTAAAATTATAATTGTAGTGGAAAATATAAATTAAAATTTTTCCTTGTACAAACCACAGTTCTTGAGACAGAAGCCATCATGATTTTCTGATAATTTGATATACTAAATTTTTTACCTACTCTTATTTGGAACAGTACTTGCTTTGAGTACCAGTGAAGTTGTCCCTATCCATAAATTTCATGTGTAAAGTCATCTCCTTTTCTAGGAAGAAAATGTTTTTGTACAGATGATAGTTTTATTAATAAATCAGTGTACTAGAAATATAGCATATTTACTATATTTGAGGGAATTTAGCTGACGAATACCAACAAAACCTATATGAAATTTTGAAATTTCCAGAATGAAGTTTCCAGAAATATATGAAAAAGCTATATTAAAAAAATATTTAGACATACAAAGGTGCCTGTAGCATCTGTTCATATTTTCAAATAAAGATCCCATTGATGTCTCTGAGCCCATTTCAGTATTTGAAGGTAGAAGTGGAATTGTTATTTACATATATATAATTTCTTTGTGTATTTTTGCACTTTTCATTTTAATATTGTAAATACTACTTTGGGTAGCGTTTTCAAATGAATTTTTGTGTATGGATAAAAGCAGTTACCAGAATTTTTGAAAGGATCTGATTTGTTCCATGATATCGATTAAAATCAGTAAGATTTCTCTAGAAAGTTACAACGTCTTGCTGCAACTTTGTTTATCTTAAACTAATTTGAAAAATTGTGTATTTGGCAATCTGCAGAGAACACAGAGGGTTCTTTTTTGTGTTTTTCTCTACAACGTATGCATTACTTGGGGCTATGTACAGTCCAACTCTTGTTCAAAATCGTGGAAATAAAAAAAATTACCATTAAAATTAGCTGGTTTTAACTGTTCAGGTGTCCACTTGCGAAATCTGCATTCCTACATGGCAGTGGCAATTAAATGCAGTTGCTGTGAAGCTGTTTTTCATGAGCGCTATGCTCTTATTCAGCACAAGACGACTCATAGAAATGAAAAAAGATTCAAATGTGATCAGTGCAGCTACGCATGTAAGCAGGTATTTAAATTCACTGTAAAATTATTGCTTTTTCAATTGATGGTTTCGCAAGGTATGGTTGGATTTGGGGTTATATTTACCTAAAGAAGATAAAAACTTTTATTACTGCAGTCTAACTGAAATAGTGTAGTTATATTTATTTGCCAGATAAATGCTTCATAAATAAACAGTAAAATTGAAATGCTGGAAACTCTGAGGCTATCTTCTTGATAAATCTTGATAAAATCTTAAGCACGTGAACTGCTTAAAGTATACAGTAAGAGCAATCACTTTCAGTGACATTGTGATAAGAACAAAATACAGTATTTGTGCCTTAAATGTGATTTTCAGCAGTATCACCGAATAAATTGTCCGAATGGAAAATTTTATTTTAAAGAATACATTCAGGATAGCATTACTTTGGCCTTGATATTTTGGAATGTACCATTGCTCCGTTCTGATTATTTTCTCTGATAACCTTAATAAGGTGAGAAAGAAAACCTCTGACCTTCTCCAAGTCAGTGGGCAGTATCCCAACATGTTCTTCAGCATCAGCTTACAGTGGAGGACAATTAGGGAGCCTGTGCGACATCCTTTAACTTTTCTGTGTGCCTATGTGTTTCTTTGAACATGTGTCACAAAGCTGGATAGTATTGATACAGATATTTTCTTTGTTTCAGGAACAACACTTAAGTGTGCATAAACGAATCCATACTGGTGAGAAGCCCTTCACTTGTTTGTGTTGCAGCAAAAGCTTTCGACGAAAGCAGCTTCTCACTCTTCACTTTAGGAAGCACCATGATTCTAACATTAAACCTGCAGTTTATGAATGCCTTAATGGCTATTCACTCTGGGTAAG
Organism: Fratercula arctica; assembly: GCA_947846985.1. Lineage (NCBI taxonomy): Eukaryota > Metazoa > Chordata > Aves > Charadriiformes > Alcidae > Fratercula > Fratercula arctica. The sequence continues at coordinate 29,739 of CANTUZ010000013.1, read as the reverse complement.
ATACTTCCTTTTAAGGATTCTTAGTGAAGTTATCTTTAGCTAAGTATTGCAGATGATATTGTCACAGAGGACTGAGAGTAAAAAGCAGTGTACTGGCTGGAATGTTAACTCCTTAATGCCGAGCCAGCACAGTTTGTTTCCTTTCCCAAACCTTATGTTGGGGGATTAATAAAGAACTTTATGGTATTCCCCTTTAGGTAGAAAATATCTGCCACTTCATATTTTCAGGGTTGGTACTGGTTTGTACAATCCGGTATTGAATTTACTAATGTTTAATACAGTAGTCGTCTTAAAACAAATAGAAAGGCAGTGCGGAGGTATGAATTTTAAGACAAATTAAAGAACTTGAAAAGATAATCGAAGTGAAAGACCGCTAGGACCAGGTCAACAAGGAAAGTAAGAAATTATTATTCACTCCTTTAAAGTCATATGCAGTGAGAACATCTCTCTGGTTTTGGGTTAACTGCACACTTCTAAAGTAAATGTAACCGTTTTTCCCACATACAGATTTTACATGTGAAACTTTATTGCTTGACCAGGAATCAGAAAATGATAAATTTGATTTTATAGCCACCAAATGGCAATGTTCTTTTAAAGGAGAATTTTAATATGTATTCTAGAAAATCTTAAGGAGTTTTATGGAGGTTGTTAACTAAGTCAGCCTTTCACTTAGTGTTCCAAAATTTGTCTGTCAGAACCATATTTGGGTTTTGTGTGTGTTAAATTGTTTACATACATTAATATTTGATGCATATGTTTATGCTTGATTATGCTAACAGAATAATACGCATAATCATGCTGAAAATTGTGGACTGGTGAGGGCAAAAACTGCTGCACCCAGAAAAAGAAGCAAGGGCAAAAATTAAACCCATGAGAACCCAAATCGTGTTAAGGAAGAAGGTAATCAGCAAATAAGTTAGAATTTAATCATGTAAATTAGAATCAAGAATAAAAGGCTAAGGCAGTGAATCTCCTCTGCTGTTTAATTACTGTTTCACAATGAAGCTAATTTATGTGCTAATAATGGAAGAATACATCCGAATAGTCTTTATTTTTTCTCAGAAATTCTTGTCATCTGAGTTGGGTCATTGCTCGGGTACCCATTCTGGGACTTCTGTTCCCAGGCTTCTGCAAACATCTTCCTAAACTCCCTCTTTAGCAGTGCTTGCAACTATGTTTTTCTTTTCCCTTTTACAAATTCCCTTTGCCTTTATAAAGGAGGATGAAACACATCATTACAGAGTTGAGCCATAGTGAGTTTTCTTAAGAGCTCATGTTTTATAATATACTGCTTTAGTACAGATCAGATTGAAAACTTTTCAAATTCAGAACTCGAATTGCAGGTTAATCACAAAAGATCTGGCACATCTTAGTAAAGAAATTGTTCATCTTCTTTCTCTCATATTTTCACCAGATAGTGGTCAAATAATAATAAAAATGCTACTGATTTAAATAGCTAGAGTCATTCTTCTGTCATACTGCAGAGGTGATCGGGGCATTTTATAGAGCTCTTGGTTCAGCATGTCAGCAAACAGAAACTCACCTGTAATTAATTACTTAGTGTTACTGATTGTGGATAGCTCTTGAGCACTGAGCATTTATTCTGTAAACTTCAATATAAACCAGAAGATGGGCCCACAGTTTATCTCTTTCCTTCTCTTCTGCTTCCTCATCTTTTCCCATTAGGTTAAGGTTCTTAGAAAGTGAGTAAGTTCAGGTTTTGGCAGACTGAAATGGTACACTAATCAGTCAGTTGATGTCTTGTCAGTGAGAACTCCACAGCAATAAGTGAAGTGCCTTCCCTATCGGGGTTATGCTAGTACATTCCTGATACAATCATTTATGTTTTATCTTATTTGGAACTCTAAAAGCATATGAAGGTTTGTTGTTTTTTGTTGGTTTTGTTTTGTTCTTTAAAATAAACCTTAACCTGCCACCACGTATGTAGTAATATTCTAACAGTTTCACCTTACAGTCTGAATTTGACCCAGAGGTCATAATTTCATTTATGTGCATTTCTGTTGAATTAGACAAAGGTCAATATACAATATTCAGTTAGGCCATGGGCAGGAACCCTGTATCCTTGTGCATCCTGCCTTCCCTTTATCTGTTTGATTCAATGCTGAATCTCTGCACTGTTGCAGGGTGAGAGCTGGTCGGATGTTTCTGAGGTCACCTTCAGGGCCACCAGGGCCAAACCACCAGCTTTGCCTGACCAGACTATCCTGTCATTTTTTGCCCCTCTGCTTCCCAGATGCTGTTTGAAAGTCATAATAGTGTCCTTAATAGGATTCTTCAGGTGATTTTTATGGAGTGAGAGACAAGAGCAGAGACACATCTAAGGCCTAGATGTCCTAAAACCTTACATTTTGGTATATCAGATTATATCCACACTGATTTGTGGCCAGTGACACTGAGATAAAATTTGACATAGTGAGAAGAAGAAATCTTGGAGCTTTTCTGAATCTAATGAATATATATCAGCAGCTGAGTTTATGTTAGCATTGACACTTCTGTTTCAACTGGTAAGGCAGTAATGGTATGGTTAGAGAGAAATGTTACAGCTGCAGTGTTTATGTTTTTGCAATAATTTGATTTTGCTGTTTATTAATGTTTTGCTACATGCAAACAATTTCTTTTTGGTACCTTGCAGATATCTTCATCCAGAAGCTTGATTTTCTAGAGCTAGGATAATGTGTTGTTAGATGTGTTCGTGCAGATCCTCAGTCCATTAATTGACTCACACAAATATTAGAAATTTCTATGATGATTCCAAAAGGTTTTCTCCCAAAGTTGGCATTTTCAAGTGTATATCACTGTCCACTTGTGGCACAACTTGCGGGGGCCTGTGGGATCCTGTACGTGGCTTTACAAAAGATTACTCGTGTGACTGGTGCCGTCAGTGATTTGCTGTTGCTAATAATTAAAAAAGAAAACACATGCATATGAGAATTAAATTTCCAGTTAAATAATGCTTAGTTTTACTCTGATAAGAATACCGTGGGTACTACTCACTAACATAGCTTGTAATGTAATGTTCAACATAAAATATATTCATTCTCTAAATAAACTGTGAGATAAAAGATACACTGCTGTTATATATTGGCAGTATTTTCTCCACTAAATTAAATTGCCTGTTTGTTAGATTTATTGAAATATTTACTTGTCTTTCTGGTTAATCACCACTATATTTAATTTTCTCTTTTTTTTTTTTTTTTTTTTTTTTTTTGCAAAGCTGACCTGGAATCATTCCAAGATGTCTTGACTGTGAAAAATGGACATTGTGCCAGTGAGATTGCTCCTGTTTTAGAGGGAATAGAAACAGCAACTCTGAGAGAAGAGACAACAGAAGTGATCTGTGAAATAATTCTCAACATGGTGGACAAATAACGCACAAACACACTCTGGTCTTCCTTGTTTTTACTGGTTGTATCTGACTGGTTCAGTGTGTAACTACGTATGGTTAGGCGTCTAGAAAATATGCTCGTTGAAAGCTTTTTTCTCTCTTTTTCTGCTGTGTAACCGAAATATTGCTAAAGCATGAAAGTTATAGAAAACCTTTACCTGTTTTATTACATACGTGTAATAACAGATTGAAGAAACAATTAGCTGATTTCAGAACAATTTATGAAAAAGTAGATAGGTTTGTTTCACCTTGCATTTCATTTTTCTTCCAGATGTACGCGCAGAATTGCATACTGATCTGCAGTAAATTTATTCCTCAATAGCTCTAATAGAATTGAGAGCTGCATGAACTTCAGTGTATTTGTACTTTCCTGAGGGGAGCATATGAAAGGCAATGACTCCCTTAATGCAAGGAACACTTACAAAATCTCCTTTCTGCAAACACATTCATTTCTAATAGAATTCACGATGCTAAAATACAATTTTGTGCTAAAAAAGCAGAAGGTTTTATGCCCCATACTCCTAGTAATTATTTAATGTTGTTAGCTCCATTCTTTTTTCCCAGTGGTTTTTAATAGGTATAATGTCATTATCTTCAGAAGAGTTCCTTTAGTTTTTACATTAGCATGGAAAATTGTTGCAGAAGCGGATCCTTTTAGCTTGTTAGAGTATTAAGTTCCTGCAAGCTTTGGGGTATGGTTTCACAGCTGGATCGTGCTGGCTGTCCTGTCTTTTCCCCACATCCTGGGCATAATTTTCTTTCTTCCCTCTTGTGTCAGCTCTAGCGACTGTACGGCTGTAGAATGAGCTGGATCAGCATGTAGATCTAATTAGAAACTAGTCTTTTCTCTTGTCTTGGTTTTGGTCAGATCAATTAGCTAGACAGACACGGAGCTGCATAATCATTAGAGTTGACAAAAACAAAGAAACAGCAGTGTGTGCTGGTGTCAGAGAAGTGTGCAGGACCAGCCTTTTCTGGGAATGCATAACCTTCTGTCACCTTAAGCTGACTATTTTTTGGGTGCAGGTGGAAACTGTTTCCATCCCCCCTCCTTCCCCTTTAAAAAGCCTCCTTGGAAGTGCTTCCATGTGAAATTGTGATCATACATTTAGCACTAGGTCCAAAACGTAGCCATGACTTTGATCTTAATTAGGCCTTCAATAAAGCACACTTGTATTATTTAGGAAACTTCGTGTTTATAGTACATTTAAGAATCAGATAAATTTTAACTGTCAAATATAATTCTTTTTTTAGATTATAAGAACTACTGGCTTTACTGCCTAATTAATAATACAATTAGAGTAATTACAGTAAGTACTATTGATTTTTATAGTTAGTTTACAATTAGATGACAATTATCATAATTCGCATTTATGCACTATTCACTCAATTTTTTGTCACTTATAATTAGGACTTGGAAGCCTGTTCATAAAATCTTAGATATTTTTAAATATTCATATTTAATACTTATATTCTTATGTCACATTTCATTATAAATAAGCACTAGCATTGCTAACCAATTTTAATAATATCAGGTCATGTAACAAGTAAATAATTTTAATTAAAATGCCAAACCCTTATCCTAATTTCAAGATTAACATCTGTGTTTAACTTAATTATAAATATAATACAGAACTCAGGCAGTATAAATTATTTGGATTTGCACATTGAGCAAGCTACGTTTGATAGTTATGCTGATGTGGTCAGGGGTTGTAGATTCTGCTGCGTACTGTGCATTACAGATTAGCTCCAGTTTGAGATCTAAATACTGGAAACTTTAACTTTTGTTACTCTGAAAAGTCTTTTAAGAATGAAAGCTTAAGGTTTTTCCAGTTAATATATTAAACTAACAGCTTTATCTTATACTTGACAACATGTCTACATGCCTGTTCTACTAGGATAACTTTTTAAATTTGGCAACTGTTCTGCTGTTAATAAGACCCAAACCAAGGGAGTGTTGAGGAGCTTTAACTGTCATGCAATGTCAGGTATCTCCACGTACATGGCTAGGAGATGGGTGTCTGATAGATACTCGCTGTCTTACAGGAGTATATTACCCAATTTTAGAAGATCTAGACCACTCTACACTAAAGGGCCTCATCAAGACCCTAATCAATCAGCTCAATTAAATAGATGAACAGGAATTACCACTTTGGTAGCAAACCTCATGCAGTTTTGTAGTGTATGTCAGTGTATTTGAATTTATCAAAATTACTCATTGGCTTTGTCCTCCTTTCATTATAATGCTGTTATTTGAGTATTTAGTAAAGGTTCATAATTCTTGGTTTGTGTCCGTTTTCATAATTGAAGTATTTATCTGGTTTTAGTAAGTTAATGATTTGTTCTGGCTGTGTTGTCAATAACAGGACTTAAGGATACCTTTGTCCATGGTAATTGCTTAAATAATATTGTTGAGTTTATTCTTGTGCTGTTTCCATTTGTGTCATAAATTCTAAGCAACAGATTTCTTTGTTAAAATTCATTTTAGAAGTTGTATAAATTACTTTATCAATTTGCTAAATATGTATTGTTCATTTGAATTGTTAATAACAAAGCTGACTCATTTTGTGCTGACATGTGAAAAGCAGACTACATAAAGTGGACTATGACTGTAATAATAAAAGATCTTGTTATCTCTGAACTTGACTAGAAATGTGTCCTTTTGAAAATCAAGAAACAATGCTTTGACCTCTTCAGGAGCCATTTCTAGTGGTCTCGTGCTTTTTAACCACAAAGAGTGATTGCCCTTCATGATTAAGGATTTGCATCACTGTGGCTTTCAGATGTTTATTTTATGAAGAGAATTTAATTTAATGGTATTATTCATATATTTTTGATGAGTGCACATGTATTAATATAATTTAAAAGAGTATATATTCTGAACAGATGCCAATTTTAAAATACCTTAATTTACTAATTATGGAGGAGTTGTTAAATATACAGGAATGACTTGTCATGAAACAGATAATGCTGAAGTATTCTGCAGTTTTCTCAGATAATTCAGTTACTTGGAGAAGAAGATTTCTACATAAGAGGAAGAATGCATTCTGAGTTTCCTCTGCAGCAGAAATTGTCTGTGCTTTAAATAGTTAATCTGTGAGGAAAAGTACAGTTTCTGCACAGGCAGATGTAACACATCATACCCAGTAGACAAAAGTAGAGAAAGAGTGAAAACATTACCTTGGATAAATTTTTACTAATTAGGCTCCGTAATATAACTGAGGCCTTGAATTTGATGTATTGATTACAGTGAATTACACTTTGAAGAATTTTTCCCCCCAGGATCCTGGAGTCTTCCAAGGAAATGAAGAAGAGTAGCTATTGTCAGCATGAGTGGGGCTGTGAGTTGGAACGTGTGCTTGCATGATAGTGTTTAATTAAGCATTGTGCTGCGAGTTGATGACTGATAGAGGTAATTAGAGCAGCTTCCTGTAGATGGCAGTAAACGTTCACATCTATTTAAGCAAGCAGAAGAACAAATGATGCACGTCATAAGTGCTTTGACTTTTTTGTCTTAATTTTGACTTAGTAAGGTATCTTGCCGATGATCTTATGCATGTCAAAGCTATATAAAGAGAGTTCTTTGTAGCTTTTTTTCCTTAGCAGGCTGATAAGTCCTAGTGTCACTACAAAGTGAGCCACCTCTGCCAGGAAAGAGGACGGGGTGTGCAGAACTGGCTGTCTTCTGCTGAAGCCCAGCTGTGCTGGGATGGGGCTTCCTTCTTGCTACTGAAACGGGCGTTCGCCCTCAGAGCTGCCGGCCCAGCCTGCGCTGCACAGCCAGTCCCTTCGCGCTCATTAATTGTGATGCCTCGTCAGCCCTGCCCTGCCTTTGCTGAGTTTGTCCTGTGCCCTGGTTTAGTTGGCTGAGTCAGCTCAGCAAAAGGGCAGGTGAGTGCCACCAGTGCAAGGGAGGTATAGGGAGTGTGCACTAGGAGAGTGTTAATGTATTTTCTGTTGTTGATAAATCATTTTAACATATGATGTAAAATAATTGTTTGATGATAATTTAGTCTGTTTAGCTAAGAATTCTTTCATTAAATAAGTTTTAAGGCTTCTAACAAGCAACAGATTCGTTGTTAGACAAACTTGTAAAGTCCTTTAAGGTGAGGGGAAGTGTGCTCACAGACCATGAGAGGTGATAAGACCCTTCATAACCAGATGAACTTCTCAACTCCTATGGATTTCCTTTTTCTCCAAGTTAAGCTTTGATGTAGCAGTGTGGAAATGGTGCACAGTCAGTGTCACCACAATAGGTCTTTTCTCTGCATGCTGTGATGTAAGATTTTGCCACGAGGTGATCTTTACTCATAGTCTAAGCATCATTCTGGTACAGTAGATGAGGAAAATAGTGGATTTACAGCTGATTGCCATTTTTGTGAGTGTTCCAAGAAATTTTCTTGAACTGTCAAATCTTAAGTTCCTGCCATCCCCTCCTTCATAACCAAAATAATCTTTTTCCTGTCTTTCAAGTCTTTGTGCTGATAACTAAGTCTGGATTAGCGTAACATGTCTGCTGGTACATCTACTGTAGATATTTGCCATGATTACTTTTTTGTTAGTTAAAATAAATTTGGTTATTTAAAATAAATTTGGTTATTTAACAATCTCACAACTATACCGCAAATATAACTGACAAAAATGTAACAGATGGGAATTTAATTTTTGTTGTTTTGAGACAGCCTCAGCTGCCCCTCTCAACCGTAGCCGTGTTGTCTCCATTGTACAGATGAGGAAGATGATACACAAACCAAAATAAATCTCTGATTTAATCCTTTTGCCTTCAGGAACAACGAAGCCCACTGATGATACAGTATGCTGCTGCTTATTACTAGTTTAATCTCGGTGAACTAGAAATAGAAACCCAGCGTGTTGCAGCGTGTAATGATTAAGTTACACTAGCAAAACGTGGTAAGCAAACAGGCAAGGACCTAATGATGTTAAGCCAGTGCTGTTAATCACTTCCAGAGACATTAAACTCAGAATATTAAAACTGAAATAACATTTAGAACTTCTTAAAGGTCAGCACTTAAGATGATATAAAGGACTGTGGCAGCATGACTAACAACCATGGGCGCGAGTGGTGGTATAGTGTCTCATGGGGAGGAAATACAGAGAGAGTTTAATCTGGCGCTAATTGGGAAGGTTCATAAAGGAGATCCAGACTGAAGGTCTTCAGACCTTTCTTAAGTAGGAGAGTAAAATGTGTAACGTTTTCCTTCTGCACAAGTAGAGGCCCCTTTTGCTGTCTTTCCCACTGAATGTAAGCTCACTCCATGTGGTCACTAATGGATGACTGAATTATGGACAACTGAATGTTGTATCACTCTAATGGTAGCTTCCACTAACACAGTTTAATATATGTTTTTTGTTTTGTTTATGAAACTGAATGTGCATTTAAAAGCAATTTACATTAATACAGTATGCCTTCAGGCAAACAGCATTCCCTGTTGCTGTGCTTTTGAACAGCCCAGCTATTGTTAGTTAGTCACTGGAACAGTTGGACTCTCTCTGGTGTTACGGGTGTGTGATCATTACAAATTGGTAAAGAATTTTCTGACAGTTTTAGTTCAATCTGTTTTCACTTTGAATTGGCTCTTGACAATGAAGAATTTTGTTTCTTTCTTCTTTGGTAGTTGACTGTTACCTCTGTGAATGAATTTGTTTATTTTTAGCTTTGGTAGTTTTTTTTTTCCAGATTCAGTCTCTTACTGGTTTTATCCCTGCCACATCCAGAGAAAAACATTTCCAGCTAATGGGAGGAATGCAAAGGAGGAGGGCCATTGCTGTTTGCTTTGGTAAGAAAGAGCCTTGGTTTTATTACCAACTAATTAAATGGTAGGTAGCAGCTAATGATGATTATAATTAAGCTTTTGAACTGCCGTCCTTTTTCTGGAAGCACTGTATGCTGAGGGAACTAAGCTATCTTCCCTTTAAGGCAAAGGTGATTTTTCGTTGTTCTATTATAGTAACTCATCAGCTGTTTCGTTGTGAAGTGACAGTTATAAAACTGTTTATAGTAGTTATTTTCCCCTCCTATTTTAAGTGTCCTGCTCTTTGAATGGAGTTAATTTATCTTTTCATCATTTAACATTACTGATTGTGAATTGAAATCGCTTAATTTGAAATGGGCTGTGTCCTTCAGGCCGCGCCCTCTAACAAAACTTTTGCAGGAGTTTTACTTCAGTAACAATTGTGTGATAATAAATGTCATAATAGTGTTAATGTAAGACTGCTCCGTCTTTGCATGGGTGTAAGTTTATAGTAAATCCATTTAGTTCAGTGAATTAATTCCAGTTAGATGTGAGCTGAGACATTGGTCTCTTCCTTTTGAGGCTAACTTCCAAAAATTGATGCATAACCAACAAATCCTATTGAAGACCAAGATACTCATCACCTTTTAAGAATAGGTAACGCATCTGTACCTTGCATACAAAAAATTTTTTTTCTCCTTCTCTTGAAATTCCTAAGAGAAATACAGAAGTGTGCGAGAGTGCCTGCCGGCTTCGTCTTGGCAGAATAACAGTACAGGAGTGAACTGGTGTTCATTCCAGGGCTTGCTGCTCCGTCTGGCAGATGCAGGGTAGCTACAGGAGGCCGTTTGTATGGGCAGGCAGGCTGTGCAAATAGTGGGGTTTTCTCTTTCTCAGAAGCAGATGACTGAATAGAAACAATATGTTGCTTTCCCTATTTGATGATGAAGACTGACGGTTTGTAGGCGATGAGTCAAAGGTTACCAATGAGAAGATCCATCCACATAATTGCTGTAATTGCACCCTGAGGATGCAGTTACTATCACAAAGCATTAGCCAGTGATCCGTTTGTAAATATATACTTGACAGTGAACTTCATCCTATGCCTTAAATCATGAAAGTTCCTTCATGAGATATAAATGGAGAAAGTTCTCTTTTGACTTTCTCTTAATCCAACCATGTTTTCTTCTGTCGGTAGGTGAATAGGAAATAGTCCAATTCTGAAACAGAGTAGTTGTGATTTTAAACAGAGAAATACCATTTAGTGTTAAATCCTTTGATGAATACACTAGGCTGCTTTTATTTCACAACAAATACCATTAAGCAGCGCAAATGAGTCAATATACATAATTCATAATATTTAATTTGAAAATGCATCTTTTTCTTAGAGTTATTGGTTCATTTTTCTTGAGTTTGTCCAGTGATTTCTTTACAATTAAATACAAAAAAACTTTTCTGTTGGAGAGTGAACAGAGAGGACACAAGCAGCATCCCTGACACAAAATTAACTCTTTATTCCACCCCTTCATAAGGCACAAAAATCAGCAATGCTAAAGCGTTAGGATGAGAATTGTATTGGAGAATGAGAAGCAATGAAAGCACATCAAATTTCTCAGCATATCAATAGTTGCTGTTAAATAAATGCTCAGCTATTATGAGCTAGAACTCAAAAATGAATTTCATAACAGCCGAGTAGCAGTTTTAGATATTGTGGCCCTAGCTTCTTAAATTTGTAAATGAGAGAAAGGTGAAGTCATTTGTATTTCCTAGAAAATACATGAGTAATTTTAAAGGTATTTATGTGTCTCAAAATGCATTAAAGTATAAATGTAACTTTCAGAAGCATCAATGGCTCAGTCTGTGGCAGGTGTGGGTAGTACCCGATGACACTTCCAGGTGAACAAAATCTTGTGTGCTTCAGCCTGTTTGTGACTGCTGTCGGTGTGAAAGCAAGCCTGAATTTGAGAACAGCCGCTGTTTAATGGATATAGACAAAGCTGCTTGATGATGTTAAAGGTGTTTTCCAACCTAAATGATTCTATTTTTAATTTTTTTTCCTGTGTTTCCTGTACCCCACCGCTTTCTAGTTTCTCTTTTCTATGTACCCCGCTACCTGTCTCTCTGTCTTTATTTCTTAATGTTTTCCTGTCTGTTTTGTACTCCATCAGTTTTTAAATTTTGTTTTTATGTCTCCCTCTATCCAACTCACTGTCCCTATTTTTTAATTCCTCCCTTTAGCTGGGGAAGGGTCTGCCCAGGCACACCTGCCTGAGGAAGATGATGAAGGTAAACCATCTGAGGAGGGAATCCAAGGGGGTCCTCCTGCAGACAGCTGCCTCTGGCAAGGACTGACCAGTCCCTGCGGTGAGGAAGGATCCTTTTGAGTCATCATGGACAGAGCCCACCACCTGCACGCGGTGCTGGGAGCTTGGTGCCTCCATCGGCTGCCTCACTCCAGTGTGAGCCACTGGAAAGCCTCGCAGTGGAGGACCATTGAGGCACCTGCGGCTGAGGCAGAGAAAACAGCGTCGGGGCGGTGAAGGTCTCCTGCCAGTGCCAGGAGCTGTGGTGAATTGCGTGTTCTCTCCTGTGCGTCCCAGTCCATCTCTGCCGCCCTGCACCAGATCTCCACCTCCTGCCCGCCTGTCCCTGCTTCTGTCTCCCTCTCTGCTGCCCCACGTACCCATCCAGCTCCCCAAAGCTTGTTACTCTTCTGCCAACTCTGCCCTGTACCACTTCACCTATTAATTTTTTTCTCTCCGGTGCCCTGTCCCCATTTTATAATTCTTCCTTCTGTCTTGTACCCTGACACTTTTTAAATTTTCCTTCTATGTTTCCTTCTGTCCATCTCCCTGTCCCAATTTTTTAATTATTTCCTGTGTTTCTCATACCCTGCTGCTTTTAAATTTTTCTTATTATTGTTCCTTCTGTCCATCTCATTGTGCCTGTTTTTTTAATATTCCTGTGTTTCTTGTACCCAATCGTTTTTTAAATTTTCTTTCTGTGTTGTCCTCTATTCATCTCCCTGTCCCTGGTTTGGTTTTTTTTGGTATTCTTTTTTCTTGTGCCCAATCCCTGTTTAAATTTTTTTTCTACGTTGTCCTCTATTCATCTCTCTGTCCCTATGTTTTAATTCTTGCCTACTTCTCTCATACTCAGTTGCTTTTTAAAATTCCTTCTATGTCTCCCTCTAATCATCTCTCTCTCTTATTTTTTTTTAGTTCTCCCCTGTATTTCTTGTACCCTGTTGTTGTTTAATTTTTCTTTCAAAAATTCCATTTATCAAGCTCCCTTAATATTAGTCATTGCAGTTGTGTAAAGGTTTTCTTTTAAAAACTACCTAAAGTTATTAAAAGAAAGGTAGACTACTACTTGGGTATAATTGATGCCCAAACAAAACACTGACGTTAAGAAGACAATAGTGGGCATCAATTATATTTCAGTAGTATTATGAGAAAAATATCAAACTAGGCAGTGAAAATGTCAAAATAAATGTCTAAGCAGATAGTATAAATAGATACGCTATATAATAAGTGTTAATGTATGTCTAAGTAGATCTAAGTCTGAACAGATATTCTATATAAGTGTAGATAGAGAATATATATTCCCTAAATATATATATATGTAAACAGATACATGAGTGTAAATGTCTATGCTATATATGGATTTGTGCAGCCGGAAAGCAAAAAAAAAAAAGCAAAAGTCACTGATTTTTATTTTGTGCATAAGCTACCACCCCTGCCTCCCTTCCTGGTCCCCAGCGCACTCGCTGCTGTCACCCCGACGGCCCTGGTGCCCAGCGCAGAGCGATGCAGTGTCCCTGGGGCCGTTTGTCGGACGAAAACCCCTGTTCTGCAGGTTTTTGGTGCAGAGGTGCAGGCTGTCGCTGCCTGGGCTGCGAGTGCGGACAGGGCAGAGACCCGGGAGCCCCGCAGACCGGTAAGCGGTGACGGTCCCCGGCTGGACTAAAGCGGGTTGAAAGCGGTCAGCGCTCATCATCCTAATAAGCGCTGAGAGCGGGATAATTAAGGGGGTGCTGCCGCCCGGCGGGCGAAGGCCGTTCCTGCAGGTGGGGAGCGGCACATGCGGCGTGGGCCCGCCTTCTGCTCCTCCCGGGCAACACCTACTGCTCCCTCGGCCCCGCCTTCTGCCCCTCCCTGGCCCCGCCTTCTGCCCCTCCCTGGCCCCGCCTTCTGCCCCTCCCTTGCTCCCTGCCCTCTCTAGCCCCGCCTCCCACCTTTCCTGGCCCCGCCTCCTGCCCCTCCTCGGCTCGTCCCGGCCCCGCCCCACCGCGCGCTCGCACGTGCTGCCTCTCTGTGGCCATAGCCCGGTACTGCAGCAACGGCTCCTCACGGACGGCTGCCGGGCGGCATCCCCAGCGGCGGGGCCGGGCCGGGACCACCGGTGAGGTGAGCGAGCCCCTTCGGCCGGGGCGGGGGTGTCTCCTGCCCGCTGGCCGCCCGGGGCTGGCGGGGCGGGAAGCTTCAAACCGCCCGCTGCGGCAGGCTCCTGGGGCGCCGGAGGCGAGCCGGATCCGGGAAGCCCCGGGGAGTTACCCGAGAGCGGACGGAAGGCAAGCGGGGAGGGCGGTGGACACCCCTCCGGGCGCAGACGCCGGGCGCCTCCCCAGCTCGCCAGAGCTCCCCCAGAGTCTCCCCGATCATGCCCCTGGCCGTGCCGCCGGCCACCGCCGTGTCCCCTCCCCGCAGGCGCTGGCCCACGCGCAGCCGCAGCGGCCGCTGCCCCCGAGCTGCGGGAGTCCCGTCCACCCTCGAAGCTCCGGACCCCAGGGAGTGCTGCGGAAGGGGCGGGCAGTGCGCCAGGCTTATTTTGTCCTTTAGCATACAAATCTCTATAGTTTTTAAGAAGAAAAAGCCGTGTTTTACGGACGCCCACCCCGCCCCGTGATGCTCGGCCGCAGGGCCCCTTCGCCATGGCAACGGCCCCGGCCCCCGACGGAGCGTCCTCGCCATGGCAACCGCTCTGGGGCGCGTGCACGGGAGAATGGTCCAATCACAGAGCGGACTGCACGCTCCCATTGGTCGGATCGTCTCACCGCGCTTCGATAGGTGGGGTGGGGTGCGATGGGGATTGACGGCAGCGGTGGGCCAATGGAGCTGAGCTGCCCATGAACCGAGTGGACGACTACCAATGGGCGTGCGGCGTAGTCAGGCCGCCGTCGGTGGCCCGCGGCGTTCCGGAAGCGGAGGGGGCCGGGGGAAAATGGCGGCCAGGTGGAAGCGGGCGCGGGGCGATCCGGGGGGAAAGCGGGGCCCGGCGGGCAGGTCCTCGGCCGGGCCGGGGCCGCCGCGAGCACATCGTTAGGCATCTGGGCCACGTCAAGGTGAGCGGGGGGCAGTGGGGAATATGGTGGAGGGCCGGTGGGAGCCCTGAGGGGAGGGGGGGGCCTCCGAGGAGGGCCTGAAGGGATGGGGAGGTCTCACTGGGGCATTGTAGTGTCGGAGGGGGCTGGCTGGATCCGCCTTCCCGCGGGGTCCCTTCGCCCTGGAGGGACTGGGGTGCGCTACTGACGATGCCGGAGTGAGGAAACCCGGAACGGCGGTAATTGAGCGGCGGGCCGGGCCGAGCTGGTGTCGCCCCGCAGAGACGCGGGGCCGGGCCCTCGGCAGTTCCCCAGCGCTCCCCAAAACTGCCCGTGGGGGGCCCTGGGGTTGCCGGGCCGTGGGGCGGCTGCACTCCCCCCCGCCCCTTGGCATCGTGCAAGGGGAACCGGTTTGGGGCCCGACACAGAGACCAGGTCTTCTACTCCCGGGGCTGGCAACCAGGCTCATGTGGCTGGTTTTGGGGCTGAGAAACAGAATCAGTTTTGTGACCTTGGGGTCAGGAACAGGGACCAAGATGAAATCCACACCAGCGGCCTCTCTCTGTGTGGCGGGTCTGTCCCGGCCCCGCTCCCGAGGGCAGAGGTGGGGTGGGCATCCCCCACCTCGTCCCCGTTGGCTGGGTGTGACACAGGGGGTCATTTCTCGCCTCCTCTTTTCCCAGGGTCACCTTCTGCGTTACAGGAAGGGAATCCTGCATGGTTGATTCTGCTTGCAGCTCAGGTAATGGCATCTGTGGGGCTGGGGGTGCGGGGACACCCATTGGTGCGTCTGGGGACGCTACGGGCAGTCAAACCTGCACAACAAGGCAACTTTGCTGCCAGTGCAGGACAGCTGATGAGGAACTGCCATTCACAGAGAGTGCCTCCTTCCTGAGTTGGTGCCTTGGTAGTTAGGAATGTTTTCCTTCGGGGTAGAAGAGCGAACTTTCACCTCGGGTAAATTAAGAGTTGCCTGTTACCTTCTTTAGGGTCAGGTGTTTCTCTTCTGTTTCTTCATACTGATTTCATGGGTAAAGTGGAAGCAGCCTTTTCTTTTTCTATGCGTAACTAAATTTTTATTAGCCTGTGGTATCAGTAGAGTTAATTTTTGAGCACCTAGATGCTGGTAGAAACGCAACGAGTGAAACGCGATGGAAACTGATGCGTTGCTTAATTTTTTTATTCAGTTTTTCTTTTTATTAGAGTGGTGATGGCATGTTTTTCAATGGCTCAATGCACGTACTGTTCTATGTAGCCTTCAATCTAGGACTTCTAAGTAAAAAAAGTTTGTCCCTCCAGAAGAGAACTCGTCCTTCGTAGGATTGAGGTGTAGCCAAATTTCACTGAACGTTGCTGCTGCTGGTTCTTCGCTTTTGTTGATGTCCCCACAGCTCCCTCATGGGTGGGTGCACTGAATCATAATTTCTTTTCAGTCTCCAACACGTTTTTTTCCCCAAGGAGAGGCTACGTTTAAAAGTTAATTAGTTTCCCCTCAAATGTGCCCATCAATAAAATTGAGTTATGATAATGAAAACCCCCCCACCCAAATGACACAGCTCTTAGAGATCTGGACCATTTCTAGACACGTATTCATCACGTGCCAATGTCCTCAGGGTACAGGTGGTCTGCACTTCATGCTCTGACAAGACAATATGCTGAGAGAGGGAAAGATACAAGGTCCTGGGGTCTTGTTTGTTTGTTTTGTGGGTGTGTGTGGTTTTTTAGGGCCTGTGTGCACTTTCAAAAACAGAGTGCAGTGTTGACTGCACGTGGCAGCCTGCAGAGCTGTCGTGCTGCCTGAGCTCTCCTTGTCTTTTCACTCCTCTTTGATGGCTGTAACTTTCAGTTGGATAATTTTAGAAGAGCAATTAAGTGACTTGCCTTTGTAAAAGTGCTGGTAATTCCAGGAAGGTAAATGCTTGAACCAGTAGTGAAAATCTTGGCTACAAGTAGAATTTCTGAAGGAAGAGCAACCATTGCAGGAAGAGAATAGCAAGTTACGCATCCCCTGAAATGGATGCGGGTGAGGCTGACCTTGGGCGTGCAGCCTGCGCTGTCGGGGATGCTCGGGGGCACCTCATCAAACCAGCAGGTGTGCACAGGCACCCGCAGGCTTGCACTCTGGTCTGAGAACGTGCTGTACTTTTGCTGTTGGGAGAGGGAATAGAGCGTGTGCCTGGTAAATCCAAGGGCAGTCAAAAGCTGGGAGGGACCCATCGCAGGTTTGGCGGTGCAACGGCAATTTGAAAAGATCTTGGCCATTTGGAGAAACAGCCTGGAAAAAATAGCTGCTTTTCTGCAAGGAGGCAGTTTAGAAGGGTAGGTGGGTTGCCATAGCCTTTAAGAAAAATATTCAACTCGGGACGTATAGGGTGGGGAAACCTTGACTCTATATAGGCTCGAGAAAATGTACGTAGGTTAGGTGTCTGTGCCTATCACCTGCGTGTACCTGGGAAAGTGGCTCTCGTGGAACTAAAGCTGCCAGTGAGTCTCAAAAAAGGCAGGTTTATCTAAAAAAAGCCGAAGCTCTAGTGGCTCGTATCAACAACTGTGCCAGAGATGATGCCAAATACTTTTTCCTCCGCTTGGCTGCAGTCTTTGCAAACCTCCACGAATGAAGGAAGCCTTAGTTTCCTACCCAGCTTTGTGCTAAAGGTTTTGGTTTTTTTTTTTCCCCCCCCCTCTCAGCAGAACGTCAACTGCCAGCGTTTCTCTGTGGTCGCCCTTTTGTTGTGCCATGACAGTGCAGGACAGATGGAAAGGATCCAGAGTGCTCTGCGAGTACGAGGTATGTCTGCAATGCACGTCTGCTTTTTTCCTAAGGTTCTTATAGTGTGGACTTTGAAGTTAACATGAAGGCTTTGTCAGCTCTCCTTCTATAGTTTTTGTATGAAATAGTTTAACAAAACACTAAAAATAATAGAAGGTGTGTTCTGGAGCATGTTATGCCCATGCAAGGCTTACTTCCCTGCGTTTACTTTCTCTTCCTGGAAGCACAATCTTTTCTTTCTGTGCGCTTACTGTTAAATGATACTGTGGAAATAACTCTGTACTAAAAGGAGGAGGAAACTGTTTGTAAGAGTTCAGATGCTCAGAAGAAGCAGACTCTATTTTCATGATAAAAGCTTTATGCTTTTCAGTCAATAAGTTTTTAGAATATCTTATAGTAGGACTTGAAAAACCTTACTGAGATACTGGCATCTGTCCTAAAGGCGATTGCCTTTAGGAGGTCAAAGAAGAGGAAGAGACATGGATGAAACGGGAGAAAGCAGCGTCGCTTCTGCGTGTTTTCCAGGCATTCCCACGAAGCATCAGCAGCCTTGTAGCTAGTGACGGCGACTCCCGATGTGGTTTTGGTCAGTTGCTGCTTCTGTCATGTCCTTTTTCTTTTCCATAACCTACAGTGTGTCATTTTGACGTCTGTTGGAAAGAGATTTTCTGAAATGGAAACGTTTCTCAGTCAAAGCGGTGTCCTTTTATGAAGTTCCCGTCGGAGCGGGTCCTCAGAGATGATGCGCTGGGCAGTAGAAGTCATCAGCAAAGAGACTTTCGCTCTCTCTGCACCTCTTTTCCAGCCTTTGGGTTCTTGGTTGTTACAGTTGAGATATCATAAAACTGTGTTCCTCTGCATGTTCGGCACAGCCAAAAGCATTCACCAATCTGCCGGTGCTTTTTGGTAGCCTGATGGATTGCAGCACCAGGGATTTGATTTCCCCCTGACCCTCAAATTTAAAACCTTTTGGGGGATCTCCTATCTTGGTAAGTTTTCTGTGCTAAATGAAACTTAAAAAAAATTTTAACATTGTATAATTTACAAACTGACTTGCATTATTTTATCCTGCAGCTGTCAAATAGCTGTAACATACAATGTATGTTACATACCGAAGCAGTTAGGGATTTGTTCTAAATGTTTAAAAAGAGAGGCAAGTGAATGTTGTGGGGTTTCTTTGCTGTTACTTAGATGGAGTGCTCTGAAGTACAATGTATTAGGTGTACTTAAGCAGTTAGGTATTTGTCTTTACTAAGAGGGGTAACTGAATGTAACAGGCTTTTTTTCTCTGGATATTTTGACAGAGTGCTCTGAAGTACTTTATTTTTGTCTTGCTTTCAGTGACACGTTTACCTGGCAGCCCAGTAGCATCTCTCTCAGGCAGTGCAGCTGGCCAGATGTATCTCCTCCTTGTGTAACACCCAAAAAACCTGCAGTCAAATTTTAACTGTATATTTTGGAGATGGGTAGTTTAATGGTATCAGTTCCCAGCTGTGCAAGGTAAATTAATGCCAAAGGAAAGTCAAATACTTTTAGAGTATTTTTACTAGATGTATATAAATATAGGCTCACATTTTCAGCATGGAGTGAATGACTGAGCTTTGTTCTTTATTGTTCCTTTTGCTCTGCAGGGCTTGACCCGTCTCTCTTGGCTGCATCGACCCAGCGAGCGAGGTGAGCGGCGACGGCAGCAGTGCAAGGGCTGTGGCTGCGGCGGTGGGTCTGTCAGTGTCAATTCTGGTTTCGGCACAGCCCGGTCCTGCCGCCCCGCACGCAGGGTGATGGATCTCCCTGCAGCCGTGCTGGGAGGAAGGGGCCAGGCGTTTCCTGACGCTGGACAGAGGGTTCACTGTTACCCTAAGAAGGTGTTCAAAATGGCATCGGTTAGTCTTAATATTGACTTTAAGAGTTCAGATGGCTCTGGCTTTTGAAGGCTGTGCTGTTTTTGGAGCTGAGGTGTTTCCGTAGAATCCTCCTGTAGCTCAGCTACTGTCCTGTCCCTCGGTCTGACGGAATTCCTCTACTCTCTTCTGTGCTGTTTTTTTAGCACGCTGAACTCTAATTGGGGATTTTTGTTTTCCCGGTGCCTCATTGTACATGTCTCATGCTGCTTGAGAGATGCCCCAGCCCAGGTTTGCAGCGGTGCCGGAGCTCCCCTGAGGGGAAGGGGCCAGCCCTGGGTCTGGGCGTCTTGTTTCTTTTTTTGGGGGAATAAAAAAAACCCAAACAAACGGTGTGTGTGTGTGTCTGGGAGGGTGATGATGTCGTTTGGGACACTGTGACGTCACCGGGGCAGCGATGATGTGGCAGAAGAGCAGGTGAGTGAGGGATGTGGGGGTTATGTGGAGTTCCCCTCAAAAGAGGCAGGTCATAGCCCCAAAATTTCTGAAAGGTCGGCGGGGGGGTGGGGTGTGTGTGTGGTGGTTAAAAAAAATGTTAAAACCTGTAACTCTGGGTGCAAGGCATTGAACTGGAGAACAAGTTTTTTTTTTTATAGTTATTGAAAAATAATCATTTCTGTATATAAAAGGAGTTCAAAATAAAACCCTCTGTCTCTAAGGATGCTATGATTCTATATGATATCAAGGAGTTTAGACTTTGAAAGGATTTTGAAAAGATATAAAAGAGCTATTTAAGTGTCAGAATAGGTGTCTAAACAGATAGGTAGTCTAATTAGATGTTCTATATAATGAGTGTTAACATATAAGTCTAAATAGACCTGACTCTGTTTAACAGATATTCTGTTGAAGTGTAAGTAGCCAATTTCTGTTCTCTGAGGATATAGATGTGTGTAAATAGATACAGAAGTGTAAAGGTCTGTGCCATATGAGGTTTCTAAAACGCAAAGGAAGCCTGTTCATATCTCTAAGGATTCTACGATTTTAGATTATATAAAGGAGTTCAGATTATGAAAAGATTTTCGAAAGATTTATTTATAAAGAAATATTCAAGCGTCAAAATATATGTCTAGACAGATAGCTAGTTTAATTAGATGTTCTATATAATAAATGTTAATATAGAAGTCTAAATAGATCTAACTCGTAACAGATATTCTATAGAAGGTACCGCATTGTGTCAGCTAGGCGGCAGCATTGAGCGTGGTGGAGCAGGCTGTACTGCTGGAGCTGTGCTGTATTTCAAGCTGAACTGTGTCCCCAGAATCCTCCTGTATCTCAGCTACTGTCCTGTCCCTCAGTCTGACAGAATTCCTCTGCTCTCTTTTGTTCTATTTTTTTAGCACGCTGAACTCTTAATTGGGGATATTTGTTTTCCCGGTGTCTCTTGTACATGTCTTGTGTTGCTCGATAGATGCCCCAGCCCAGGTTTGCAGCCGGTGGCAGAGCCCCGCTGAGGGGAAGGGACCAGCCCTGGGCTGGGCATTTTGGGCTTTCTGTGGGGATGAATAAAAGGGGGTGTATGTCTGGGGAGCTGATGATGTCATTTGGGGCACCCCAACATCACTGGGGGAGTGATGATGCAGCAGAGGAGCAGGTGAGTGGGGGATGTGGGGTTATGTGGGTGTCCCCAAAAGAGGTGGGTCACAGCCCCAAAATGTCTGAAAATTCTTGGGATGCATTAAAAAAAAGTGAAAACCTGTAACTATGGGCGCGAGGCACTGAAATAGAGAACAATCGCTCATTTATATATGAGAAATATAGATATTGAGAAATAATTTATGTACGTAAAATAAGTTCAAAATAAAACCCTCTAAGGCTTCTATCATTCTGTGCTTGTGTTATATAAAAGATCCTAGAATATAAAAATACTTTTAAAATGTATTTATAAAAAGATATTCGTGTCAAAATAGATGTGTAAACAGTCTCAATAGATATTCTATATCGTAAATATTAATGTGTAAGTCTAAGCAGATTTTCTATATAAGTGTAAACAGATAATATAAATTCCCTAAATATATATATAGGGAAATAGATGCATGAGCGTAAATGTCTGTGCTATAGATGGATTTGTGCAGCCGGAAAGGAAAAAATAAAAAATAATTTCATGCAGGAAAGGCAAAATCACCAATTCTTTTGTTGCGCATAAGCCACCAGCCCAGCCTCCCTTGCCCATCTCCAGCAGAATTGCTGTGACTCCCCCACCCCCCCCCCGGCCCTGGTGCCCCACGTGGAGCGATGCAGCGTCCCTGAGGCTTGTTTTGTGGGGACAACCCCTGTTCCACAGGTTTTTGGTGCAGAGGCGCTGGCTGTCACTGCCTGGGCTGCGAATGCAGAGAGGGCAGAGCTGGTCCCTGGCTGGACTAAAGCGGGCTGAGAGCGGTCAGTGCTCATTACCCATCTTGGCCCCCGCCCCCGGCGGCGCTGTGCGTTGATTTTTGCAGGTCGTGCGCATTCTCGACTTCGCGGAGGCCGGTCCGGCGCCGGTCTCGAGAGCGCGGCGGCCGGAGGGCGAACCAGGACCGACGCGACTCCGGCGAGCTCCGCGCCACTTGGAGCGGGATCGGTGCCGCTTGCCCGGCCTCGAGAGCGGCCACCGGCGCTCCAGTATCGGCTCTTATGCGTTACCGCGCCCCCGTCAGTTCTTGGCAGTTTTTCCGGGTGTCCATGTCCATGACCCAGCGGTCCTCCACGACCCCGGAAGTGCCCCCTCAGTCCTCCGACGCGCGTCTCTATGGCACTTTGGTCCTCCACGACCCGGGAAGTGCCCCCTCAGTCCTCCGACGCGCGTCTCTATGGCACTTTGGTCCTCCACGACCCCGGAAGTGCCCCCTCAGTCCTCCGACGCGCGTCTCTATGGCACTTTGGTCCTCCACGACCCCGGAAGTGCCCCCTCAGTCCTCCGACGCGCGTCTCTATGGCACTTTGGTCCTCCACGACCCCGGAAGTGCCCCCTCAGTCCTCCGACGCGCGTCTCTATGGCACTTTGGTCCTCCACGACCCCGGAAGTGCCCCCTCAGTCCTCCGACGCGCGTCTCTATGGCACTTTGGTCCTCCACGACCCCGGAAGTGTCCCCTCAGTCCTCCGACGCGCGTCTCTATGGCACTTTGGTCCTCCACGACCCCGGAAGTGTCCCCCCAGTCCTCCGACGCGCGTCTCTATGGCACTTTGGTCCTCCACGACCACGGAAGTGCCCCCCCAGTCCTCCGACGCGCTTCTCTATGGCACTTTGGACCTCCACGACCCCGGAAGTGCCCCCTCAGTCCTCCGACGCGCGTCTCTATGGCACTTTAGTCCTCCAAGCCCCGGAAATGCCCCCTCAGTCATCCGAAGCGCATCTCTATGGCACTTCAGTCCTCCACGATCCCGGAAATGCTCAACAGTCTTCTGGAAATCATATGCTTCTAGGACTCCTCCAAAGCCATAAAAAGCAATTAACAGTTAACCACAAAGATATCTGAAGATCGCAAAAATAAAGCAACCCCTACAGAACTCTCTTCTCCACAACAACAACTGGACAGAACTCAAATAAAAGCAATAAGAGAATCACCAGAGGCAAGTCCCAAATGGAAATAAAACACGGTAGTGCTTTGCCTACTGCAAACTTAACGAAAGAAAAAATAATTGCTCCTCCTGTGGCCACCTTTAGTCTTCTGCAGGGTTGGCCCCACCCCTTTCCCAGGGGATTGTGGGAAGGGTGGTGGGCGGGGCCCGAGGGCAGTGGGTGGGACCTGGGGTATATGAGCCACAGCCTCGCACAGGAGCTTATTCTGCTGCTGGGCTGCACTGGGGTCAGTACTCTGCTGGTCCTTCACTTGGCTGCAGCTTTGGGGCAGCTCAGCTGCTTGGGCAGGTGTGTTTTGGTATTTAGAGAGGCAGAGGTAAGAAGGCTGAGCTAAGACCTTCAGGACCAGTAAACATCCAGCCACCTGTATAGTAGAAATTTAATTTGTGTGTTGCTTTTTTTGTTTCTTTTTTTTTCAGGTCAGTAACTTTGTAATGAGTGTTTAGGGCATGCCCAGATGGTTTTCTAGTATGCTTTTCTTTATTCTAGGAGTGCTGCATTTTTCTAGAATTCCTGACTTTATTGAAGATGGAACTGTGGTTTTTTTCACCAGTTTTGCAGTATGCTGTGTAAGTTGCTGATATTATTTCTCTTAATTGGGTTGATGATGAGATTATCTTGTAGGGGTAGGGTGAGCGTTTTGTATGCATCTGTATATGGCACTTTAGCATTTCTCAAGCAAGCAGCAGGGATGTAAGGCATAGTGTCATTCAGGGTATGGCATGGCTCATCACCTTTCCCCATTGCCCAAAAAGTGCCACAGTGTCCCTAGAGTTTTTGCAGCTTGCAGCAGGTCCTTCGTAGATTGTGTCAGGGCACTACTTATTTTGTGGGTCTGTAGCAGAGCCCAGAGTGTGTGGGAAGACAGAAGATAGGAGGTGCCTGCTGAATGCAGGGTAAGGCTCAGAAGAGCAGCTCCTGAGGAGTGGTTGACATAGGGAATTCAGGGTTGCAAATACAGGATGGGAGCTGTCAGGAAGAAGTAAGGTTCCTTCCCTGACAGCTGAGGAGAAGAGAAGGAATTTCTAAAGTTTTGGTGCTGGGGGTTGGCTAAGAAAGGGAGGCAGGTTCATCAGTCTTTGTCATATCGGTTTGCATTTGGATTTGTGTGTTGACAGGGTCTGGTTTGTTCTAGCCTCTTGCATTTGAGGTGAGCTGGATAGTATCGAGGAGGAACATGGGACTGGTGATTTTGTAGAAATGCAATGGTAACTTTGTGTTTGTTGGTATCGTAGGTGCCATAAATAATTGTTGCAGCCTGTGACTCTGGAATCGGTGTGAAGCAGGTGAGCAGATTGCCATAGCACCTCTGAGGGTAAGGGTGTTGTAGAAGAGGTTGGCATCCACTGTCATGGTGGTCACTGCTGGAGCTGTGGTTTCTTTTTGTTTTGCAGATGAAGAGGAAGCTGGTGACTGCAGGAACATATCAGTGAGCTGTTTGTTGTGGTTTTTTGTCAAGGATGAATTCAGACCCCTGGCCCTCTGAAAGCTAAGTAGAGGGACAGGTGCTGGAGTGATGCCAAGGTTGACAGTTTCAGAGAGGAGTTTTAAAGTCAGGGTAGAGCAGAGGGCTACCCAGGAGCAGTCTCCTCTGAGTAGGTGAAGGGAGCAGGTTACTCTTCAGCACAAAGCTAGTGTGTGCTGGGCAGGGCAGTTCTGGCCTGTGTCTGTTGTTGTGTAGTTTGTGTGGTCTATCTTCTGTGTCTTGGACTTTCCTTAGGTTTTGATGCCCTCGTTGCTCTTTGCACTCAAGGGGCACGGCATGTGCCTCGGGCACCACCTGTAGGGTCTCGCATGCCTGTGCTAACTGGCATAGCACCCAATGGGCACTTCCTTTCTCGCATAACAGTTTTAAAAGGTAGATTGGACTTGCCTCTCAGAAGTTTCTGGATGGTCCTCTTCTGCAGCGTCATTCCTGGCTGTGTGAGCAGCTCTGTTCTCTGAACTCTAGCAGCTTGAGCCATCTACTTTTACAGACCGGGGTTTCTTCCCTGCATCCTTATGTTCTCAGGTCTTTAAGCCAGGTTTCCTGCACATATGTCATCTCAGTTCTGACAGGAACTTCTTGTAATGGGCCATTACATTTGACTCTTTTATGGCCTTGCTATAGAGCCTCCTCGCATCAGTGCTGTAGGCCTTCTTGCCTGACAGTGTCTCTTGTCTGAAAGTTGTTCTTTTTGTGGAGAGTTTTCTCTCATCTTGGAGTCACATTGTCTATAGTGCTGTGTGATGTTGGGCTGCACGTGGGTGTGTTTGGTGTGGAGCTGCCCTGCCTGGGAGTGTAGAGACACGGGTAGGTGAAACAGCAATAAGAGTTTATGGGCAATATGTTGATCTGCCAAAAATGTTTATCTAAAGGTTGTACGGTCATCTGGGATCAAGCAGCCATTGGCAGGGACAGTCATTTCCATAGTGTTTTATGGAGATCATTGGAGCCTTCTGGGAGGGCCTGTTTGGCAGTAGTGAAGCAGATTGAAGGTGTTAAGGCTTGTATGTGTGGGGATTAATGTTGGGTCCATTTTTTTTTAATGTCAGTCTGTAGTTGGAGCCTAGATGATATTCCTAAATGGAAACAAGACCCCTGGAATTGTTCAGCTACTGATCAGCATCTGGGTGACTTGTTTACTAATTTTTTTTTCAGATGCAGAGGGACAAGATGCGCAACCGAAGAGTGACGGAGGAGGCAAGCAGGACCCTGTAAGAAGGTGGGTCAGTGCATGGTGCTGGAGGGAAGATGTGACTATGTGACTATATTATGGCTTGGTGGTGGGGTGGTGTGTTTTTTTTTTTTTAATTTTGAAGGTGTGAAGTGATGAGTAAAGCAGGATATTGGCACTGGACATGACTCGGGCGAGGTGAGCAATGACTAGTGGGCTGAAGGAGCAACTCTTCTCAGATGTTATATTGTGGGTGAAGTTTTAAGTGTCCTTTGGGTCTGTTTTACAGATGGTCTGTAAGTCTCAAAGCGGCAGCCCAAAACCATGGAGGGCAAGTGGGCAAGAGGCCAGGGTAAAGGAGTAGGAGGCAGGAATGGCTGTGGGCAGGCTGAGGTTTCGGGCAGTATCTTAGCATATACCTTTTCATAGTTTTTTTTTTTCCAGGTGCAGGATGCAGGCTCAGAGGGGCTAAGCTGCATGCTGATGAGCGGGCTGAGAAGGTAAGGCAGTTGTGGGCCGTATTGCTGTCTAATAGTGAAGTATTATATGGCAACTTGGTTAAGTATTTACCTTCTGGTTTTGCAGGTGCCCTGTGAGCCATCTTTGGAAGTGGATGAGCGTTAAGAGGTGAGTCGAGGCAGTAGCGAGGAGGAGCTTGGGGCTGGTGACTTCTCACATGTGCAACAGTAATTTTGTTTCTTCGTAACTCAAGCAATGATGGCCACAGTGTCTGACTCTGGAATGAGCAGGTGAGTGGAATCCCATTGTGCTTTTGAGGAAGGGGAAAATTGTGGAAGAGGTTGGCACTGACCTCTCTTAAACTTCTTGCTGTCACTGTTTGGTTTTCTTTAATTGCAGATGATGAAGAGGAACCTGGTGACTACAGGAATGTCCCAGACAGTTGATGTGCTGTTTTCTTTTTGTCAACATGGGATTTAAGACCTGCAGCCCTATGAAAACTAAGTTGAGTGGCCAGGGCTGGGGAGGGTTTGGGAGGAGGGGAGACGTTTGGGAGTTGCAGGGAGGCATCTTAAAGTTAGAGAAGGGCAGAGGACTGTCCTGGAGCAGTCCCCTTTGGGCAGGTAAAGGGAGCGTGTTAGTCTTCAGCACAATGCTAGCATGAACCGGGCAGGGTGGTTCCAGCCTTTGTCTGTTGTGTTGTGTGGTCTGTCTTCTGTGTCTCAAACCTTCTTTGTGTCTCAGTGTCCTCCTTACACTTGAGGACCACAGCCTGTACTTCACACACCATCCCCAGAATCCTGAATGCCTGTACTCATTGGCATTGCCCCAGTCAGGCACTGCTTTTCTTGCATTATAAGCTTAAAGCATGGATCGCTCTTGCATCTCAGAAGTTTCTGGATGGTCCTCATTTGCAGCATTGTTCCTGTCTGCATGAGCAACTCTGTTCTCTAGCCATCCATTTTCAGTGACTGGGACTTCTTCCCTGCATCCTTAAGTTCTTAGGTCTTGAAGCCGGGCTTACTGCACATACGTCTTCTCAGTTTGAGTCACTTGTTGTCCCAGGCCATTACATTGTACTCATTTCCTGGGGTTTCCCTAGAGCCTTCTCATGTCACCATCATGGTCCCACAGGTCTTCTTGCCTGACGATCACTTATGTCTGGGTGTCATCCGTGCTGAGAGTTTTCTCTCATCTGTGAGTGCATTGTTTGTAGTATTCTGTGTAGTGTTGGTGTGTGCTTGTGTGTGTGTGGCTCGGAGCTGCTCTGCCTGGTCATGTAGAGTCAGGGGTAGGTGGAACAGCAAAAGAGTCTATGGTTAATATGTTGATCTAATGAGACTGTTGAGGCAAAGGTGGTACAGTCAACTCCCATCAAGTAGCCATCAGCAGGTTGTGTGGGCAGCTCTT